>OU452281.1:5000000-7500000 GCA_911728535.1 Pammene fasciana
CTACTTCTGCGATACGGCAAAACCGGTAAAATACATTTAAGCAATGGACATAGAGTATAAAAGTATATTTAAGACCAACCAGACTAGCAAATAGATACCAGAACTGATACAGGGCCAGGACAGGACAGACCTTATTCTTCTTTCTTTTCATCCTTTTCCCCACTGCTGGGCTAGGGCTCACGTATATGGGGTTTTGGTGTAGGGCTCGAATTAAATTCTTCCACTGGCTTCGGTCCAGTGCGGTCTGGAACACCTCCTCCCATCCCATCCTAGACCTAATTACTAAATATATTTTTTATCTCGTTACCACATTTTAAATATTTCCCGCCCCACAAGAAAACTAAATGTGATTGCCCGACAAACTGAAAAAAAGCATTGTCTGAATTAAAATGAATACAAAATTGATCATTTAACAGTATCAAAAATGTTTCAGGGCAAGGAACGGTCAATTTGACGTCTGAAGGCATATCTAACGTGGGAAAAGTGAAGTTACTTATGGGAACTGGTGACAATAGTTTACGTATACCTGGTCTCGGTAATCTTTTCTCCGGTAAGTGCACTTAAATTCAGAATAGACAGTCAATATCATCAGACCAAGCTGGAGAATCTAATACATAGTTAACTGTACATCGGAATTTTTTGTCAGCAAATTTAACTGTTTGTTATAATTTTACCATAATGTTATCCTAATGCTTATTATCTACTTTATTACAATTCAAAGGTTATTCAATGAGATCTGGATATCAGAATGACGAGAATCGAGTACTGCTAATCAGCCAAAAAGATATCGATTACGGATTTAGAAGACAAACTAACGTCTCAGGTGGTAATGATACTTCTGAAACAGTAAAAGCCGGTACAGAAACTGTTGACGCTGAAAAAGATGATAAAGCTAAAGCAATACCAGATGAACATGTTAAAGTAGAAACTCCAAGCAATGTAACTACTGACAAAAATGAAGGTGTTACCAATGTTGCAGCTATAGGCGACGTGCCGGCAATGCCAACAGTGTCTAACAGCCATATTGCAACCAGTGTTGCAAGCAGCAGTCCTGTTGCTAACACTGATCCGCCTATTAAAAGTGACACTGTTTCTGGTAACGTTGTGGCAAGCAATGTGGAGAGTGTAAATAAAGTTAAATAGTTCATAGTTTTTTTAATAAATACTTCTGCAAAATATTCTTTGTTTAAATGTTCAACTACCTAGTAATTTAAAATTACCCATGGAATTATTGATTGACAAAGTTAAAGCAACGGAGCTACACCAATTCATTAACTTGTAAAATGTAATATTATCCAAACGAGATGTAAAACTGAAGTCTCTAATAGTTATTTGTTATACAAGGGTGCAAAGTTGTATTTTAACCGCGAGTGTGTACTTGAAGCACGAGCTAGCGAATGGATTCTAGGGTTGAACTACGAGCTAGCGAATGGATTCTAGGGTTGAACCACGAGCGAAGCGAGTGGTTCGAAAATAGAATCCTGAGCGAAGCGAGTAGTTCAAAAATAGAATCCTGAGCGTAGTGAGTGTTGCAACACACGAGACGTAAAAATAACTTTGCAGCCGTGTGTAACACAAATCTTTTCACCTCACTAAAGCGAGGAAAATACTACATGTTTGTCCTTTTTTGAGTTTTTTAAAAACTTTTTAGACTTTTTTTTACTTTTTGACTTTTTTAACTTTTTGACTTTTTTGACTTTTTTGACTTTTTTGACTTTTTTGACTTTTTTGACTTTTTTGACTTTTATGACTTTTTTGACTTTTTGACTTTTTTGACTTTTTTGACATTTTTTGACTTTTTTTATTTTTGACTTTTTTGTTTTTTGACTTTTTTTACTTCTCCGCCAATCGTCCGATAAGGAACTTCGTTCCAAAAAACCTAACTGATAACACTGTAGTAGATAGATAGAGTAAAGGTTACCTACCAGCAGTTGGACGGCAGGTTGTTAATTGAAGTAATAAATGGGCGAGCGGAGTATTTACAGTATATTTACACAAGATGGTTATATACAACACCAATAATTAAATTGGGAAAATCAGCAGAGTAATTCATATATAACGGTTAGGTAGCGTAGTGTTGTGTGTCTCGTTGCTAGGCAACCGCGCGCTGCAACACGCAGGCGCGGGGACTTAGGTAGTGGCGGGCGAGCAGGCCGCCACAACACGTTCGAATTTCAAATATTCTTTGCTCCCTTGTGAATAAAATGCAGTTTTGCTATCTGTTTTTAAAGAATAAAAAAGGCCTTTCCGAGCTAGGGAGGTGAAAAGCATATTTTGGGTTTCATCGAATCAATCTTAGTTGTTATTTAATACAAAATGTTTTTTTTATCGTTGGGGAAATGCATTTACGCATGCCATCTGGTCCAGGGAAGCCAGGGGATATGACCGACTAACCAATGTTGGACTATGGAGGATATCTATGTTTATCACAACTATAAGTGGGCTAGTAATAATCTATGCGGTGTTTCTAGAAGCAGCGAAGGTTTATTTCCTATAAGACAAATTTACCTAGTTTAGGGAGATAAATTTACCCAGTTAGGGAGACAGATTTACCTACATAGTTTAGTGGTCAGATTTATCTAGTTTAGGGGTTAAGCTTATAACACTACTCCCAGGCTTATATATGAATGATCAAATCCTAAAGATGATAAATGTGGAAATTTGTAATCAAGATACCCAAATAAATATTTTTATTTTTTTAATCTTTTTCTAAATAGATTATGGTACACACTCGGTCATATTCTACCAATTTTTCAAATCATTGTAGTTCCAGCATAAAAACAGTAAAAGTTTTGAAACGTAAATCAAATTCCATTCCTAGTTAAAATCTAATATTCAATTTTGAACGGAATGGAGTCAAAGTTGAAACTTATAGTTCACTTTTACACAATTTTGGCCAAAAAATACTTAAATTGATTAAATTTCGCAAGACTGCTCATAAAATAGAAATCAAATAAAATAACTTGCGCAACCATATTCGATTTACTCCGAATTTCTGTTTATTCCAACAACGCACCCGCAAAAGGTAAGTCCATTCCAACTTTATAAGAACTTGAAAACTGATTTGTATCAAATTTGACTTCGTTTATTTTTCTTTGAAACTAAAAAAAAATTGTTTGAGGTAAAGCTACTGAAATTTTTAGTAACAATATTTACTTCATACCTTTTTCATATTTATTAAGCATCTTTACAATTATAATACCTAACACTTTATAATTTTGTAAATAGGTACAGTCACCGGCAATAGTATCTTCCTACACGAAGCCCGCAAAAATAAGTGACACGCTCTTATGGCCCTCTAAATAAGAGCTTGTCACATATTTTTGCGGATTTAATGTAGGAAGGTAATATTGCCGGTCACTGTACACATGATAAATATTACATTGACAAAATTATTTTAAACTTGTAGATATGCCGCATAATGGCAAATATTACCTAAGGTTTTTCCTTTATATTATTATTGAATCCATGTTGTCTTTAATATCAGCTTCCTAAAATCATGGATGCCCAAAATTGGAAGATCCACAGCAAGTTTTTTTTACAATTCATCTAACGTCTGTTTATTTGATTTCCTCGTTTCCTCAAACTATTCAATACAATTTATACAATACGACTGTTTTAGCTTTTGCCCTTGCTTGCTTGTACCCACTATGTCAATAAATTTTAAAACCCAAAAATTCGGATCGTAATTACGTACAGCTTAAATATCAAATCGATACGAATCGTACGATCGTGTGCAATCATACTAACTACGGTAAAAAGTCTAATTTAATTCATGAATTTACTTAAAACAATTTTTTCCTCGAAATTAGTACCTACGAGTGTGCAACTGTGCGCTAGAGTAGATATCGAAATATTTTATTGATATTGACACTTATACAACTTACAAAAAACGAATATGCATTTTAACAATAAACTACGCAAAGACTTAATATAAACACAAAATAAAATAAACTACTTACACTGAAAAATATTTCTAGTACTTTTGCTAAGTATTTTCCTCACAGCCAGACTTTTCAGATGTTAGCACCTACATTCTTGCTGGCGATGTGGCTCGCGCTCGCCAGCGGGCGAGACTACCGGATGCGGACGACCCCGAGCGTATCGCACTCCATCGTCAACCTCGGCAAGATGGAGTTCAATGTGTACATGAACTCGAAAACTGGAAGTAAGATCTCCGTTTGCCCCGGCTCAATTGAGCTTGGCAATCTAATTGCCGTGCGGTGCCCGGCCTTAGAATTGTCCCCCACCATATCGTCCCGTGGTTGCAGTAGGAGTCTGCTAAGGGAGTATACCGGGAGATGGGCAGCAGCATCTTCCGAAAACCTAAACAACAATTAACAAAAAAAACTGCGCGCGCCAACCCGCCTGCCAAGCGTGGCGCGTATGGCAACCCCCCCCCCCCCCCCCTTAATGGGGAGGCCTATATTCAGCAGTGGACGTCTTATGGCTGAGATGATGATGATGAATCTAATCCCATGAATTGACGTAAGCGCTAATTTTAACGAAACCGACGATCTGCTATCTGTCCTTCGAATTTGGAGGGGAAATTAGGCCTTATTGAGCTTAGGATCGGTTTCTTCACGATGTTTTTATTCCTCAAAAAAGGGACGGGTAAATCCTATGATATTTCGTAGGTAATTTCCGAAAACTCAGTATTTCGAGCAGGGGTACCCGAGACCTCAATTATTTCAATATTGGTTACACTACACATGACACATCTGGCAACCTAATATTAGATAAACTTCCTTTGGAGTAATTAACCAAAAATAGGCTTTAAGCAAACATAAATTACAGAATTCGCAGCAAAGTTTTGCCAAATAGCTGGTCATTCCAAATGCATCGACATTGAATGGCTATAACACTTTGTTTAATTACCTAAAGTTGGTTCGCTAGCCAAGTTTCATTTAAAGCCCTACAATTCTATTTAAATGCTGGTTGAATTACCTATTAGCGCTTAGAACTTTTATACTTTGTAACTACACTAAAACACACAAAATAGTCGAGTCAAGTATATTATATATACATCCAATTATATTTACTATGGATGATACTCTAACAAAATGTGTGTAAAAATATTTCCAAAGTTATTTCATAACCTAGTAATGATTCCGTTATATTTATCTATTTTGACAATCATTACATCTTTGTCACTCTTATTGTTAGAAAATTATAGTTTTTTTCTTTTTCTCACGCTGGTGACGGAATCTCATTGGCACGTCCGCATCTCTCGCTTGCCGGTGCGCGACTAGTGACAATTGTTTGAATTCACTCAATTTAAGGGCTTCACTTTTGGAGCGTGCATAACCCATCTGTCATTATTATATATCACAGTATACATCCTACTCGGCAAAAATAAGGCTATAGAGAAATGTCACGTGGTTTGCGTAAGAGCATAAGTACTTACATCTCATAAATCGTTTGCAAAAATAGGTACTTAAAATGATTTCCTATATTTGTTCTATCCCAGACATTGAATATTACGGCAATTCAATTAGTTGCACCTACTGTAAGATGTTGTAATTCTTACACCTACCGACATACTCGTTTATCAAGCGTAGGTGAAAATAAAGTAGATAGGGCGTGGCTGTGGCTTGTGATAGCTTTGATTATTAAATCAACCGGATGCGAGACGCGCTCTCATTTCTATCGGAAAAAGTCTGCCGTTTTTTGCGGGGGAGGGGAACGTCAAATGTATGCGAAACGTCAAAATAGCCACGTCAAATAAACGTCAGTCCATACAATGAGTATGACCAGTGGTCATACATTTTCGGCAGAGGGGTACGCCTGTCAATGGCCACTCTGCTTGGTTTAAAGCTCTAAGTGTGAGAGTGATAATTATTGTGAAAAATTACTATAGTTTCATTAACGCCTAACATATTCTTTTATTAGTTCCAGAGTTACTTAATAACGAAAACGAGATGATACATGAACCTAAGCCTCTGCCTAGCCTGCGATCAGAATCCGCAGAGTGCCCCTGTCAGCAAAATCGTCAAAAGAACAGGAATCTAAATATGCAGAGCCCACCGGACATGCTCAGCAAACTCTTAATGAATGACGACTTATTCTCATTTAAAGATCACGGGGATATGGGGAGTTCGCCTCTCTGTTGCCAATCGCATGAAATCGAGGTTCTTCTGGAATACAGTCCCAAAGGGCCCCTACCTCTGCCGTCGCGCCAGAATGGCCCACTATTTCCACATGGCGCACCAATAATGCCGAATCTCGCGCCAATGCCAGTGATTCCAATGAATAGGTACCAACCTAAACCAATGGAATTCCTGCCGTTTATATTCGACGCTCTTTCTTCAAATAAAGGTCCACAAGGGCCGAATGGGAAGACGTTTGAAATATTTATGATCCCACCGAGGAAACTGGTGACAAAAGCGGCACCAGTGACGCGAACCCCGCAAACTCTCGTCACATCAGACCCTTTCAACATCCAAGCGGTCGGGGATAAGAAAGCAACTATGGTGTATGACTTATTAGTCACCAATTCTTCCGTAAAAAAGGATTTAAAAACTGAAGTAGGCGAGCATTTGAAAGACACGGATGCTATGGCTGATACTGATAAAACTACAAGTGCTGTCCAGAGTAATACACTTTAAATTTATAAGCTATGCGTATGCATCGAGCTTGATTTTTATTAAAAATATCTTACATACATATATCATGTTTTCTTATCAAAAATCCTCACCAACTATATTAAAAAAAAAATCAAAATCATTTGCTATGCGCTAAGGCCCAAGGCACCCTAATCCCATCTTAACCCAATAAAAAAAAAATAATCAGTGGTTATATCAATAACTCTAATGCTGGATAAATAAACAAGAGAAGTAAATAATAATTATAAATTATAATCCTCGGCCTTCAAAGCATAGCTAAGTATGCTATAGGACCCTAAGATTAGAGATTTCTAGAAATATCAGTTACTATTTAATATTAAAAATGTAAAGGTTAAACTCATATATTTGTAGTTCCAATTATTTAGCATTAAATGTTTCGAAAGTTTCATTCGACCACACTTCTTTCTAGTGTTTTTCCACGCGTCATAAAACACTAAACAATCTCAAAATAATATCGTCGTCAAAACATTAGTGTCACAGTCTGTTTAAAAAATAACGTGTAGGTGCACTAGATACCAACATCTGCTTTAAATAAAACATTGAACAGTGAAGACGTAACGAACACGCTCGCGCCAGTTCCACGGAATAGTCGAATGTAAACATGTTCAGCGGATCGTGACAATCCCGCACGTGATTACAATATTTGCCGACTAGCTGACAGGGGGAAGCAGTAAGGAAAATGAAACAGTGTACAGTCAGCAGCAAAAGTAGCTAAGAGAGTAGGGTGTCCAAAATGACCTACACACGCTCTTAGGTATACTAAAAACAAAGTCGTGTCCAGCTCATTTTGAACACCCTTCCCGCATAGCTACTTTTTCTTCTGGCTGTACAAGCGGTCTAAAAATCCCAACCTAAAACAAAAGTATTTGAAAAGATTTATAAACGCAACTCCAAATATCTGAGTAAACAATCCTACACATCTCATTATAACATACTGGGATTTTTGTGTTAGAAATTCTGAGGTCATTATGAGTAGTTTATTTTTGAAAATCCAAAAAATGGGGTTACATACATTCTGACAGCCCTCCCTGGGTAGGAGGAATCTAATTCATTTATTTAGACGTCAAGGTTTGGACCACCCAGGATAATAATAGTAGGATTGTGATATGTACCTAAAGCCCTACCAGAAATATATGAGCACGCGCCATATTCCGGAACTTCATTGGAACTATATTTTTCATACTAAACTGAACTGTCACTGTATACATTGAGAAAAAAGCGCCCTCCCGACAATACTCATATATTTCTGGTAGGGCTATAATTGTTTTTATAATTATAAAATAGTTTTTATAGTTAAAAAATAGTTAGTAACGTTTTATACCTATAAAACGTTACTAACTATTTTTTAACTATTTTTAACCGATGAATAACAGATAAATAAGCAATTTAATAATAACCACTCAAGGGCATATTGGCTCCTTGCTTTTATAGGGTTGTCACCACAATGATATTGAAATAGGATTAACTCCGCCCACGATTTGAAGGGGTGACAACAATAGGCTTGTTTACACTACACACAAGGTAAGTTTAACCTTATTATAGGGGAACCCAGAAAACTTGCCCTAGAGGGTGAAATGGACGGTAGTAAATTTGAGCTTAATATAATGATACTTATAGTCATTAAGTACTCAGTGCAATTGACATTATGATCCCATTTTGCGAGGTGGCAAATTTTAATTGATTCTTGAAAAATTATTAAATATAATGGTTTTTACAAACCGGGATCCCCGCGTTTATTGCTATTAGATAGATCACGTCAATGGAAAAGGTTGTAAGGATATTCACGGTTTTCCTTTCATATAAAATTATTATTAGAATGATAATGACAGGAAAATTGTTAACAATTTCTCAGGTCTATTAAACATGCTATAATACGTTTTTACTAAAAGAAATAGAAATAGATAATAATGTAAACAAACCCAATTTCTTCGCAAATACGAGCTTTTAAAAAACAACCATGATTATATTGTCAATTTATGCATATAAACTTGTTTTTTTTTATCCTTGTTTATATATTCATTTTTAGTTACAATATCCGTTAATTACGTAACTTTTATTATTATAAAACTTTCTTCTTTAATAATATTTTGTCATGTGTCAAATGCTTTTTTTTCCTACAAATGCAGTTGTCAGTCGGCCATATTTGCTTACATTTACTTTTTTATCGACCACCCGTTTAGTTAACACTTACTTTCTTATACAATCTCTAATTTACTAATAATATCTAATAACTATTTTTACTCTTTTACTCTTTTTAGGGTTCCGTAGCCAAAATGGCAAAAACGGAACCCTTATAGTTTCGCCATGTCCGTCCGTCCGTCCGTCCGTCCGTCCGCGGTCTAGCTCAGTGACCGTTAGCACTAGAAAGCTGAAATTTAGTATGAATATGTGCATTAACTAAGCCGACAAAACGGTAGAATAAAAACGCGATAATATAGGAGGTACCCTAACAAATATATTTTGTTAGGGTACCTCCCGTACACGTGAAGTGGAGGGCGAAATTTTTTTTCGTTCCAACCAAGTTGTGTGGGGTATCGTTGGATAGGTATTTTAAAAAGAATCTTCTAAAACAGTTTTTGGATTAAACTAATGCTCTTGGAAATAATAGCTCCGAAAGTTTAAAACAGGGCGTCCCCCCCCCATCTAACTTTTGAATCGTGGGTCCCAAAATTTTTAAAAAAATCATGAAACTGAGGCCTAATGAATACCTTCAATGAAAACTATATTGAAATAAATCGGTTGAGCCGTTTTTGAGTTATCATTCAAAAACCCATAGTGAAAGGACGTAAGTAAAAATGATGTAAGCGCCGCCAAATTTCCCGTAAGAAACGACCTTTTGAATGAATGGACTCAGTTTACGGAACCCTACACTGAGCATGGCCCGACATGCTCTTGGCCGGTATGGCCGACATGGCCGACATGGTCTTTTAACTCAGAACACTATTTAAACAAAAAATATCATAAGTGAAAGAACACCCTTTTCTAGCAAGTAATTGATAATTACCTATAATTCGCTTAAGCCGATAAAAAAAGGCTGCATTTATACTTTTCCTTTCAGTATCTTTATTGGGCGGTTATGTGTGTACATATAAGACCGATCATATACCAACCTGCTAGCCTACTATGGTCGTGTTTTTATCGACTGTCACCATAGCTGTCACGTTCTAACAAGTATGTAAGTGTGAAAGTGACGCATAGCGCGATAAGTGATAAAATGGCAACCATGGATGGCCTTCTGTTCAGCAGTCGTCTGGTAACGTGCCAACATGGAAGCTGATAGCTTTTGGCAAACAAAAGGGGCCTACTTACTTTTCATTTACACGGCCCAAGACTGAAAAGTGCTGACAACATACTACAGAAAGACACGCCTACTTTAAATCCGGTTTTCTACAATTTTCACGTTTATTTTACAGTTTTTGTTATATTCAGGAACAAAAAAAATGTTATATTCAGGAAAGAGCGCTGGTAGCCTTGCGGTAAGACGTCTGACATTCAATCCGGAGATCTCGAGTTCAAACCCCGGCTCGTACCACTGAGTTTTTCGGAACTTATGTACGGAATATCATTTGATATTTACCAGTCGCTTTTCGGTGAAGGAAAACATCGTAAGGAAACCGGATCTAATCCCAAAAAGGCCTAGTTTCCCCTCTGGGTTGGAAGGTCAGATGGCAGTTGCTTTCGTAAAAACTAGTGTCTACGCCAATTCATGGGATTAGGTTGTCAAGCGGACCCCAAACCGGGATAAACGCTAGGATGATGATGATGATGTTATATTCAGGAAATAGTACGGAAGGTAATTTAATTTTTAGCTTGCTTAAAACTACGCTAAATAATACTTGTTTAAAAATACGGTTTCATTATATTATTTTAGCAAAAAATCATTATAAAACGTGCTATAAATACCAGTGGCGGCGCGTCTATATTATAACACGATTCCCGTCGGCTTGCCTAAGTTTCAGGCGCCTGAGCAGTTTTTCTACAGCTCATTAAGAAATTTTAAGCCAAATTCAGCACCGGATTGCCTAAGAAAAATTTGACCCACCGCCTCTGATAAATAAATTATTTTCAATGTAATAATGTTACTTTACATTTATATATTCAAGTTGGAGCAAAGAGAAAACTTTGACAAATAAAATTCCAAAGCCAACCGTCGAGAAAAAGTGCGGTCGATAAATGGCACAGATGGTCGCAACGCCAACGCAAAGCAAGCAAATTCATTCAGACAGAGCTGCTAAAGTTTCCACATTTTAAAGTTATTCGGTCTCCAACATTCAGTTAAATTTGGAAGCACGGGAGCGCTTCTGTCAAGTATCTTGAGTTTCCATTACTTATTTATGGTCCCTGGTATTTTCAAGAGCATTCGCAGTAAACTTGAGATGAGAAATGAGAGCGAGATTTCAGACGCTCGTTTACTAAAGCCTTGAGTTTCCATGTTATATTTCCCTCACTATCCTTGAATGCTTACCACCTGTTACCATATTAAAGGATAAATTACAGGCTTTTTTTAATAGAAAATTCTTAAAGAAACAGGAATTAAAATACTTATAGTAGAAAAACAACATTTTTTAATACAGTTGCTCAAAAAAGTGCTTTTCTTGTAGTGGTTTAGCGTGCGGAAAGTTTGATATCGCGCACTAGTGCTTTTTACTTTTCCAGCCAATCACAGCTAATGACAGTGACAGACAGCCAATCACAGCGCCGCACCGCACCGCGCGGAGCGTTCGGATACATGTACTAAAGTAACCTCAAAGTGAATAATTGACAATTTTATAATTTTCTCGCAACTGTATTAAAAAACATCGTTCGATACTCGTGCGTAAATGTCATTCTTCAGTCAGTAATGACATACTTTCCGCACTAATATCGAAATGTACTATTGTACAGCCTTGGCCAGAAGTGTTGAGCACCAATGCGATTTTCATACAAAACTGGAAAGTTTAGTCCATCGTTTCCATCTTTGTTTAAGTTATTTTGTCAATTAATTTAAACTAATAGGCATGTTTTGTTGAAGTTAGTAGTAACTGCATAGAATATTTGCAATATGTCGCACCGACTTAAATTTACATTTTTGGTACCTTCTGTTTTCATATTTTTTAAGTACCTTGAGAGTGTTATTAAGTGAAGTTTTCTATATTTATAAATAAAATATAACATTTACCGTTACCGTACATTGTTAGGATAGGGAAATAATGCTTAACATCAAAATTGTAAACAAAAAACACCTATGCTCAACACTTCTGGCCAAGGCTGTATAATCTAAAACATGTCCCCATGTTTTATCCCATAAGTCCCTTCAGGCAAATGCAAACTATTTTTTTTTAATAAGTCGTAATCTGTATGAGCATAAGACTGTACAGTCGACGTCAAAGATATGTTTACACTTTTGCACCTTACTCCATTGTAATAAGGTGTAAAAGTGTAAACATATTTTTGACGTCGACTGAAGGTAGGTACTACTACCCATACCTATACATTTTTTTTAAATAAATTATGTATTTGTAAAAACGGGTCACTCAAGAATCTTGGTTGTTAATTATAAAATTTGTAACGTATAAATACTCTATCTCTGATAACCTACCTAATTTACAATGCAAAACATAGCAACCCTTTTATTTTGACTGCATGTAATTAGTCACGAGATGCCATTATTTGTCCTCCCGTTGAAACTTTTCTCCCACCTGTTTAGTATGCAACCGCTATTCGGGGTCCGGATTACTTGGCTATCCGGGTCCTTAACCACAAATGTCCCTCTTGGTTAGTTGATATCTACGAGATCAGGGGCCGTATTCTAACTTTACAACATGTTTAAAAACAATCCAACTTCAATACAACTCCAATGTAATAACCACGCAATACAGCTAGCGCCTTAACGTCTGAATCAGAAACATCAGAATTTGCTTGAAAGTTGTAAGTACCAATGCTACTCCAATACAACTTCAATGTTGCTTGATTATTTGATGAGTGTTGGGATTACGTTTCGAATAGATTGTATTTTTAACGTATTGTTTATCAAGTGTTCTATCTGTGCATCTTTCTTGTAACACATTAGTGTAAACGAGATGCAACGATAGAAAATTCGTTACTCGTTAATGAAAAATGTCAATGTCAAACTCATGGTAGCCGTACAGGACGGGCATTGGAAATTCTAAATTATGACTTAGATTAGGAAACACATGCGAACTTACTAATTGGTATTAAAATGATATCATTTTGTTATCGTGCGTCGTATATTGGTACGAACGAGACTCATTTGGCCGAATGATATCAAAATGATATCATTTTAAATTAATATAACTTAAACCATAGGTACCTTTATAGGAAGATAATGTAAATTTAAGAATGCGTCCGTATATTTCGAATTGTGTTTGTAATATTAATATTTACAATCAAATTGTCAAATGACTTAGAAGGTACGAACAACGTTATTCGAGTAAAAAAAATTGAAAACTGATAAAAACTTGCCGAGCCATAAATTTTCCTTAACTTTGTATCACTTTGCCGACCAAGTAAAAACAACGAAATAAGATTGTGAGTATTTTTGATATTCATCATCCATTAATATAGTTAAGATAATTATCCTCTTTAAGTTTATTTTTGTAATCCTTATGCTTTAATAATCGGTTTTATAACAAGGTAAACTTCCCCTAAATCCATATGATTGACCAATAATCATCGTATACTTAAGGTTTTGTAACTAAATTAGAATATAATTTAACTGCAATTACAAAATAAATTTCAATTATTAAGCACTAAAGACATTACTTACTGGATACGGCTTGATAATAAATTCTTATTCATTGTATGGTTGAGACAGTCGAGAGCAAAAAAAAATGCGTTAAAAGAAATCTCCTGTCAATTCCCAGCAGATGTACAGCTACAAAATAAATAGGGTTTCTTAAAGTCTGAGAACCCACTACAAAGTGGTTACCATACCTACATATCTTGTGGCATTCAGACTTTTGTAGCACATACACTCTTGGCTCCCATCTGATACCTTCGATATGAAATAAATATGTATAATTACAGGCCAATGAACTCACCGTCCGTATCAGTAATTGGTATGATAGTAATTTAGTCTTTCAAAAAAGATGTTATAACAGTTTTTGTACTTTGGTCGTTCTAATGTTATCCGAATCTTTTTTTAATTTATTATTAATTGAATGTCCAGTATTTTTAAACTGTGGAATGCGGCTCTCTGGTGGTTTGAAGCCTCTATGTATAGGAAAAAAAATAGGTATATTCTTTTTATTTAAGAGAGATGCGGCTTAAAGAAGGTTACGAAAGGCACCAGATTAGTACGGACACAAACATGTTGTTGTTTTATTGTATTGAGAGCCTATAGGTACTCATAAAGACCTTTCCAGGAAAAAAATATCCTCGTAAGGGACAAGAGTACGTAACGTAATGTTTTTAAACTTCATTCTAATTCAGCCATCGTATTCAATCATGTAGTAAATTCCACGTTCAGCTCCTTACCTAAATCCAAAGCTAAAGAATACGGTTAATGGTTCACCGTGACAGACGACGGCGTCAGATAGTCCGTCGATTCGATTAACTGATTACCGCCTAATGAAATTGTTGTGGCTACTGAACTAATTCTCACGGGGTGACGTAAGTCATGTGATGGTAACTTCACATCTAGAGTAACCTGCGTATTCTAATCTCTTATAGAATAATTCTCTTAAAAAAGTTTCATAGATTTCGGCTAGGTTATTGCATAAAACCGTTGGTAAGATTTGTCATCCTTGTCATGAAGATGCGTGTACTAGCCCGAATAGCATAACCTTAAAATATAACGAACCTCTGTTCACAACACAAAAGATCTTTCTCTATGAGTAATTTGAGGCGCATAAATTTGATCCAAACATGCATTCATATGCAGCCTAGCTTCATAGACTCCAGATGCTATAAATCTAGAAAAAGGCATGACTTTAAGGTATAATTAGGAAAATATTAACTTACTGTTTCTCCTTCCGCTGCTGCCTCTTCTTTTTGAAGGCGCGCTTGACGCGCAGCAGCAGAAAGGCGGCGCGGTCGATGGTCAGCACGGACGGCCGCTTGGCGGCGCTAGGCTCGTCCATCTCGCCCTCATCGCATAACTTCAGGCCAAGCCATCGCAGCGACCCCGAGCGCGCGCTACCAGGCGCGCAGAGGTTCGAAATGGTGGCAACTCACAACCGATTTTTTCATCTAGATTTTACGGTTTGTGGTTCAAGTTTTCTTCTAGCAGAATACACCGATTTTTAAGCGCTTTTTAACAGAGTTATTCTCTGTTTTAATAGTTAATGTAAAATACACACTGAGCACAATTTTTAAAATAAGTTAGTTACTATAATTGACTTGTTCAAAATGGAGGGCGCTAAGTTAAAAAAGGTACCGGCTGACGACGAAACAATCACGAGGAGCACGGATTTGGTAAAAAAAATTAGTTAAAATACTATAATCACTGATAAAAACTAGCTAAAAACAGTATTGACTTTTGGATTTCACTTATTCAAATAGTTTCACATTTTTCAACACTAGGTTTCACTTGGCAACACTTTCAGCGGAATACCTGTAACAAAATAAATTATTTTATTAGTAGGTGTTAAAAAATAAATAAATTAATGATCAGAAAGTACCTAAATAGAAATATTCAATTATGATAAGATATTTGAAAAAAAATACGCTTTTGCTCGGTATTAATTGGTAGAGGGGACAATTTCGACTGGGGGACAATTTCAACTAAGCCACAATATTTTACGTGTTTTACACAATGAACTACAAGTATATTGCCATCTATATCCGGATAGCAGAAAAGCTTCTTTTTCGCTCTATAAATGGCACTATAGTACTATAGTTATGTAAAACACGTAATTATTGTAACTGTGACTCAGTTGAAGATGGTCCCCCAGTCGAAATTGTCGCCCTGCACCTTACACATTTTATAAACCGTATTTTACAGCTCTTTGATTCTAGTGTAGTGAATTTGAATAATGTCAACCCCATTTATACATGTGAGTAAACAATTCCTACTCAGAGCACCTACATTAAGGGACGTTAAACTCTCTTACTAGAAACGAATACCCTTGAGCCAAGCACTACCTAAGCGAATTATAAATTCATAGCGATCCCTCGTAAGAGAAAAGAAATGAACATCATTTTTCATCTCATTTCAGAGGAGAAATGCTTACGTTACTCGCCTAATCGCGTGCTCAGTGCTAATCCAAACACTTGACAAGCGCCGGTTACTAAATTGTGAACACACAGTCAGCAGCAGAAGTAGCTAAGCGGGTAGGGTGTTCAAAATGACCTACACACGGTCTTATTCTCTTAACAATAAAACCGCGTCCAGCTCATTTTGCATAGCCTGCTTACCTTAGTTAGTTCACATTTTGAACTATTATGATATGACGTGAATTTGACAGTGTTGCGCAAAATATGTATTCAATTTTGAACCTTATTACAATGGTGTATGGTGTGTATGTATTCCGAAAACAAAAATGGCTCGCCACACGCCCGCACTCGCGCTTCCTATGGGAATACCTATGTTATTTCATATTTGTGTGGGCAACGATATATGAAACGAAAAATTACAATTCTTGATTCTAGATATTTTACTATGATAATTTTCTTGTAAACATATTATTTTTAGGTTTTAGGTACCCAATAAGTAGGTAATAAATTCATGAATGAATATAATGTTTTTTCTCGGCATTATTTATTTAATCATCAATTTATATACGTTACTTTGTCGGATTCGTGTTAGTATATTTTTTTGCTTCATATTACACTTTTTGGTGCCTAACGTTTACCTATAATAGCGTTTAGAAGAACTACCTATGATATAAAATGAACCATTACCTTCTTTGACTTTGAGTAAATAAAATATAGTAAATTCTTTACACGCAAAACTAGTTCATTCGTTTACGTGACTCAAGTGTTTCTCAAAGCTACTTAAATGCAACCATCTTAACAAATAGACTTTATTTACACTGACCGAAAGTCTACAATCCAAGCGATCCTTTTATAAGACATAAGCTCCTTTGAACCGGATGCTGTCACTTGCTCTGTACAGATGTGTCAGTTGCTGTTTATTTATTGGGACTCGTAACCGTGTGGTTACCCTAGCATTTCTTTTGAGGACAGAAACGTGCCTTTTCACGCTGACTTATTGTTGCTATGTTAGTAGAGTGACCATCGGTTAAAAATATTATAGGAGACGGCTGGTAATATAAATACTTAAGTATAAATAAGACGTTAAAAAAATAAAAATATCAGTCACAATCTTACAAAAATCTGCTCCAAATTAAGTGGAACTAGGTTCGCCTATAGATAAAATCTATATGTACATTCTTAGACACATAGAACATCCATAACCGATGATAAGCACTAAAATAAATGTACTTACCGGAATTTGTACCCATGACCTCTGGCTTCGTAAACAGGATCAATTTAATCAAACAATTAAATAATAAAATAACATAGGTCACCATCAGATATATCGGAGCGGCCAAGGTGGTCACAAATATATACAACGCCTCTATTGTCAAGGCAATAAAGTGCATGTTCAGATATTTTTCAGCAGCGTGGCCGCTCCGATATATTTGATGGCGACTGTATGTGTTCCTTTCAAATTACCTACCGTGAATTGTTGTAAAACTATTAGGCTGTAGAAAGAAACACAAATTGATAATTTGTGGCTACGGATATCGATTTGTCTAACTTTTACAATTAACTAACTTTATAGTAATCTACTAATCATCGATCCTATCATACTATCGCGTGCACTGCCCTCAACTGGAAACCCCCAGGAGGGGAACGTAGCGGTCGTCACGTGCAATCGTTGAGGCGCTCTGCTGAGGAGCTGAATCACATCCAGATGAGCTGGAGTGACGTTAGGGATCGAGAGATGTAGTGTGAACTCGTGAAGGCCCTTTGTATCTCTGAAACCTTAGTGTATGTAATGTAATCGTTTCACTAACGTCGTAACGATTGCGTTTGCGTTAGGCCTAATCTGTATGGGATTTTTAGCACAGCACACTAAGTGGAATATATCGAAAATTAAATCACCGAGTAGAGAGACTTTATAGATACTCGGTGGTTTAGGCTCTGGGGAACAACAACAATAACTTTATATTAATATGACTTTTATTCCATTTGGTTAAACTTTTACGAGTAGTTCAATTGAAAGTGAATCTGATATGTTCTTCCACATAATGTTTATACATTAAAGTAGGGGTTTTATTTGTAGGACATTATCGGAGATATCAATCATGTCAAATCGTTCCGAGTTGGGAGCCTCGACTATTAAAAACAGATTTAAACAGGACAATCAAATAAAATGATAATGTTGTTTTTGCTGACGTTACACTACAAGAGTCGTAAATGTTTCTGTAAACCAGTAAATTCTAAATAAATTGCATAGAGTATAACAGGAAATGACATCCTTAAGAATTTTTTTGTCCCAATAAGTTGTAGTGAAAATACTTTACTAGGTACTCTTTGATTCAGTCACAGCTATCAACCGCCAAACATGGCGCACAAAATTTGTTCTAGATGCCACATCTCGTAGAATACATAATACATCAGTGATAAATTGTTTATTTTTTATAAACTTGTATAGATGTCATATACAAAGGAAAAAGTGACCAACGCCTCCGGTGCCCAAGGCTGGATTCGAACCAGCGTCTTCTGCAAAAATAAACAAATCAAAATATTCGATAAAAAATAATTTGATTTGTTCTTTCAGTTCTGTTGACTGGCAGCGCCATCTCTCTCGCATTCTATGAACTCCTAAGAGCTCAAGAATGGAGGTTATGACTCATAATGTTGTACCTTAGATGATTGGCCAAATGCGCCTTAGCATTTACAAAGATTGCATATACACGGGAAAATTCGACCGGTGCTTTCGTGGCCAGGTGGCGAAGTTGGTTAACGCGTCTGCCGCGAATGCAGAAGACGCTGGTTCGAATCCAGCCTTGGGCACCGGAGGCGTTGGTCACTTTTTCCTTTGTATATGACATCTATACAAGTTTATAATTTATACATATAGTAGTGTGACTACTTAAAATAAACAAATCAAAATATTCGATAAAAAATAATTTGATTTGTTCTTTCAGTTCTGTTTATTTTTTATATTTTTATTATAGTAATTAAAAACAAGCGCTGGTAGCCTTGCGGTAAGACGTCCGACTTTCAATCCGGAGGTCTCGGGTTCAAACCCCGGCTCGTACCACTCAGTTTTTCGGAACTTATGTACGGAATATCATTTGATATTTACCAGTCGCTTTTCGGTGAAGGAAAACATCGTAAGGAAACCGGACCTAATCCCAAAAAAGGCCTAGTTTCCCCTCTGGGTTGGAAGGTCTGATGGCAGTCGCTTTCGTAAAAACTAGTGTCTATGCCAATTCATGGGATTAGGTTGTCAAGCGGACCCCAAGCCGGGATAAACGCTAGGAAGAAGATAGTAATTAAATATAATCTGATCTGAGTGTAAAGGTGAAAGTGTCAGATAAAAATAGGTTAATAAGACTTAGTTTAGTAAAGATTAATAGTTACTGCATGTACAATCGTGACAGAATAGTCATACGGAAGCAGCCCCATAAATCAACTGTCAGTTTTCTCATTCCACAGTTTTCCTATTTGGTTTCACTGTTTAACATAATAAAAAAATGTTTGTCAAAACATGGTATTCAGATCCACGACCACAAATATGGTTAGATGCACTTTCGACGTGATTTTTGATGCTTCAATAAATAAGTATATAAAAAAAATTATGATCCATGAAAATACAACTTCGTGGTCACCTTTACCAAGATACGTCAAGCGACAGGCCTGTTATCATCCCGACACCGGCTTATCGTGGCTCGTATTCGGGTAGAGGATGTCAAAAATATATATTGCGGTCTTCTCCTTATTACAATGAAATACAGTCCAACATTGTAAAGATGTATTTGAAATCAACTGTACACAGTTGAAATCCTAATCCTCCAAATCATATGTAACAATGTATTACAATGTCACGACCTTTTGAGTTTAGTAGCTCGAATAAGCCTGAAACATGATATCACTTCATCAGGGTGTTGGGGATATTTTTGTGGCTTTTTTTAAATACTTACTAAAGCCAAGAGACGCAACTAGTGTTTAAATTTGAAGTTAAGGAACGACATTTAGCCTTTGTAGACTAGAATGCCTAGAATTTATACAATTGAGCGGCATCTATTTGAATTTGAATGATAATAATTTCACATGCCGAATATTAGTTGCAGCTTGCAGCACTTACACAACTTGTACAGATTTTTAGTATTTTAAATTAGTTAGTTTTAATTTGTTTACATAAGGTTTTATTAATATTCCGTTTTTAATTTAGTTTTAATATGAGTATATTTTCACTTTAGTCTCCACTTGTACATAGGTATATATTAGTTGATAAGTACAATCAGCAGCAGTATTTTCTTAATAATACAGTCATCCTAAGATCTTTTTGAACTACTCAAATACTAAGTGTTCACTATTCTTTAATAAATATTACCAATAATAATTACCCACGCAGATAGCAATCAGGCGAGACACGGACGGACCCACGTATATGGACGTCGTCTAGACTGTGTAAATTAAACGGACTTACTGTTTAGACAGACAGATATACCTCCTAAATATATGGATAACTGACCAAGCGTGGATCCACGATTTCGTTCAGGGGGGCACTACCCTTCACAAAATATCTTGCGGTCCGCAGTTCCGCACCTAAATCCCCTATAGTATACCAAAATTGCGTCTCGGGGGGGGACGGGGGTGACAATTATCCCTGTTAAATAAACACACACATTTTCTAACAATTTCTATATAAAAACATTTAGTGTGCAAATTAATTAACAAGTTTCGATGTCAAATTTATTTAACCTAAAGTTTTAACTGTTTTAAGTCAAATTAAACGCTCATTGTAAACATAGTGAGTTTACATTAAAACTTAAGCAAAGTAGTCCAGTAGTACTTAAAACCTAAGTCAAAATTAGCGATTCATTTACTTTGTGCTCATTTGAAAGCGCCGGCAGAAAGACTCTGGTTTTGCATACTAAGTGGGCCGGCGACCGAGCTGGCTTTATATGCTAATCTCTACAATCGTTCCCAGTGGCCCCGATTACCGAAACACACGTCACTTTATAGACTAGAAAGCAGGTTTTTACGATTTATTTATAGTGATAGATTTTTTTTTCTTTTTTTTTTCTACCCGTCGAAAAGTATTGGATGCAATTGTGACATAATTAAGCTGTGTGGATAATAGTTTGAGCTCAAGATGGCGGCGACGTATTTAGAGTAGTTCTTTGTTTTTTGCTCATTTACGTAGTTCAGTGTGTAATATTGATAGGTTATTGTGCGGTAACCTAACGAACAAGTGGCAGCTAATGAAGAATTGGTCTCAAAACGCGCGTAACCACGCTTTAGTCGAACGAACGGTTATCCGGGGTCTCGGCCGCCCACGTGGTTGTAGGGAGGCTATCACCTTACAATCAGCAAGGCCTTTACCGAACAACGTTGCCTATATTTTATTGTAACTAATAAAAAAGTGTGAAACGTCGTCATTGGCAGAATTCCCATTGATATGACAAAGGGAAAAAGCCATTAAATATAAAAAAGCTGTGCTCGTAGTTTATTTAGGCGACGACGATGCTTATTTATTCAGAACATATTGTCACTGTCTACTACTAAACGTTCTATTTTTGAGAGTGAGAATGGTTGCTAATGCAATACACTTAATCTTACTAATAATGTAAGTATAAATACCGTAGTACGTTTGTAGGTAACTACATACATTTCTCCTTTATGCAAAATATCTTAAAAGGGTTTACGTTTCATTTTGCACAAGGGTGGAGTATACTAACCTGGAAGAGGACGTAATATACTTTTTATCACGGAATCTACTCCCAAAGATTGTGGAATGAGAGTTGAAAGTACCGTAGTACTAAGCGAGAGGGAGGTTTAAGAGTCCGGTAACGATTTGAAAACGAAAATCGCTAATAATAACATTATACACATGAATTGCATTTGGTACGATAGCTTGAAGTCTTGTTATTGCAAAAAAGTACTTTAGGTCTATTTATATTAATATTTAATACCTTAAAACTCGATTCTTACAGAGCATGTTTAGTGAGGACGTTGATTCATGTAATTTTGTCGTACGATTTTTAATTATTATTTGTTATGGACCCTAATATGTTTTATACTATCTGAATAAAGCATAAAATGAAGTTTATTTTTGTATTTTTATGTTTGCAAAATACTTTAGTATCTTTCCAAAAATATCACCTAAACTTCGGCAATTTTTAGCAAAATTGCTCTAGCAAAACACACTCTCTCTCAAAAAATATATATGAAAATGAAAAAAACTGTTACACTTATTCCTCAGGCGACTCATTTTCCAATGTATTTATATATTTTACATACTTATATAACTTAATTTAAATCAATAAAAACCTTACTCTTTTCACCTCTCCAAGCAAAAATCGCGAAACAGGTGTTAGATTAGGGTGAATTATTTATAAATAAAGCATAAAATTAAAAAATCGTTGTATTTATTCCATCCAAAAAGAAACGATCTTTCATAATATGTATACAAAATTATAGAAGTTATGTTAGTTACTGCAAAATCGCATCAAAAAGTTGAGCGAAATCGAAAAAAAACATTACCGGACTCTTAAGAGTCGCCAGGACGCTCGCGGGAACTCGCGTTCCCATACAAACGTAGTTTAGCTCTCATTTTAAAACGACATGCTTTAGAACCATGAAATTTGGCATGGGCATTCTAGTAGTACAGATCTAGGTCGGAAATTTGTTTTCGTTGCTAAAAATTGTAATACAAAGAAAATACAGCCAGTTATATATTTACATACAAAACTTATTTTTGCTATAGTTTCTTTGTATTACAATTTTTAGTAACGAAAACGAATTTCCGAGCTAGATCTGTACTACTAGAATGCCCATGCCAAATTTCATATATGGTTCTAAAGCATATCGTATTAAAATGAGAGCTAAACTACGTTTGTATGGGAACGCGAGTTCACGCAAGCGTCCTGGCGATTCTTAACATTGTTGCGACTTCTACGACGGAAACAATATAAGTAAGGCATAAATAGCTCACAAAAAGTTTGAACTTTAAAAAGATGCAATGTAAAGGTAATTAAATTATAAATTCATATAGATATCTTATACAAAGGAAAAAGTGACCAAGGCCTTCGGTGCCCAAGGCTGGGATCGAACCAGCGTCTTCTGCATTCGCGGCAGACGCGTTAACCAAATTCGCCACCTGGCCACGAAAACACCTGTCGAGTTTTCCCGTGTATATGCAATCTTTGTAAATGCTTAGACGCATTTTGGCCAATCATCTAAGGTAGAACATTATGAGTTATTATTATTACCTCCATTCTTGAGCTCTTAGGATTTGATTTGTTCTTTCAGTTCTTTTGTAAAGTTAATTGCTAAATAATCATAATAGAATTAATAAATATTTTTTTTCTTCCTTTTGTATTTTTCTTTGTTGTACAATAAATCATTATACTACTACTACTACTATCATCTAAGTAGGTAGACTATATGTATATCAGTGATATAATAACACTTTAAGTATTTAAAATTTTCCATATATTAATAAATAGGCAGACCAAAAAGGAGATGGCGGGATGACCTGGACGCATTCTCTATAGAATGGCAGGAAAATACTACAAACAGGACTGAATGGAGAAGAGGGGAGGCCTTTGCCCAGCAGTGGGACACGATAATAGGCTAATAAAAAAAAACTAAACATAAAATAGTAATTTACAGTTTTGAGTTTCATGTCAACAACCTTAGTGTAACGTACAGTCGACGTCAAAGCTATCTTTTCGCCTTTGGACCTTATTACAAAGCAGTAAAGTGCAAAAGTGTAAACATATCTTTAAGTACAGTAATCGAACTCGCGGAGCGTAAGCGAAGTGAGACTCCAGACCGAACTGTCATCTGGCTACTGGGACGCCTCGGCATTTGGATGGCTTTTTGATTTCGATAGTCCGACGATAACTCACTCACTCACTTTCACGGTCACTTTTTCTGAAGTATATGACATCTATTTCAGTTTAAAATTATTATAATTATAATTAACTGTAAGTAACGAATTGTAAAAGTGTATATTGTAAGTAAATTAATAACTCAATTTATCATACAGTTTCATAATCGTCTTACCTGAACCCGAAACGTCACATAAAATAGCCTTTCTAATCTGGGTTCCCAGTGAACTCTGCTCGGCCGGCCGCAAACCACAGGCGTATCTCAATGAAACATTTACTAATAATCTGTGAGTAGTATAAGCATTTCAATGGCTTTTTGATTTTGAGAGTTTGTTCCGACGATAACTTTAGTAACGTTTTTCTGATCTTTATGAAATTTCTTGAGGATGTAGCAGATATACATAAAATGGGATCCTGCCATTTGACCAAAATATTTTTGACCAAATTTCATTTCCCAACCAAACTTTCACAACCGCACATTTGTCAACCCAATCTTTCCCATATACTTATTTGTCAAATTAAAGTTTCGACAAATGATCATTTCCCAAATTATTACTCAAGCAACTTTCAATAGACCAACTGATGTTTTGCCAAATGTTTCACTTGGACAAAAAATGTTTCACAATTTTAATTTTGTCAAATAGATGATTACACAAATGATTTTTATCCAAATAAATGTTTAGACAAAAAATGTTTATCAAAAGTATTAGTTGGACAAAAAATGTTTCTTCAACCCTCATTTTGTCAAATAAATCAGTGGACAAATGATATATATCCAAAGCATAGTTTAGTCAAATATTGTTTGTTAAATGTTTTAATTGGACAGACAATATTTACTCAACTTTTATTTTATCAAATAAATTACTGGACAAATTATTTAAATCCAAAGCAATGTTTAGTCAAATAGCTAGGGATATACGCACAGATCTGCCGGCCGGATTTGTCTGGCGGATATGCTCGGCGCATATCCGCCAGCGCATGAATGTTGCATAGCGCCGTACATGGACGGATTTGTCCGCCGAGCATATTTACCGGAAAAATCCAGCAAGCAGATCTGTGCGTGTATCCCCTAGCTAATAGTGATTGTCTAATAGTGAACGAACTTCTGCCAGAGAAGTAGGTTAGGTTAGAACCGCGACCCCACGGAAATGAACTTCTGTCAGAAAAGTAGATAGGTAAGGTTAGGTTAGAACCGCGACCCCACGGAAATGAACTTCTGTCAGAAAAGTCGGTTAGGTTAGGTTAGAACCGCGACCCCACGGAAATGAACTTCTGTCAGAAAAGTAGGTTAGGTTAGGTTAGAACCGCGACCCCACGGAAATGAACTTCTGTCAGAAAAGTCGGTTAGGTTAGGTTAGAACCGTGACCCCACGGAAATGAATTTCTGTCACAAAAGTAGGTTAGGTTAGGTTAGAACTGCGACCCCACGGAAATGAACTTCTGTCAGAAAAGTAGATAGGTAAGGTTAGGTTAGAACCGCGACCCCACGGAAATGAACTTCTGTCAGAAAAGTAGGTTAGGTTAGGTTAGAACCGCGACCCCACGGAAATTAATTTCTGTCATAAATCCTAGTAAACGATAACAATAACTGTCTTATTCTTTGCCTTAACTTGTTTGAAATCATCAATCAATTCAAATTGAACGATTTTTTGTAACATGAAAAAACTAAAACTTTGTTTAAAAAATAATTTGCCTAAATAATGACGATTTGGGATAAATTAGTTTACTGAATGATGATTTGGCATATGAAATTTTGTGAAATGAAAAATTACCAAACGGGTCATTTGCTAAAAATATATTTGCTGAATGATACGTTTGCCATGACTTGTTTTGCGTTTCGTATGTTTTGGCAACTAATGCATTCGGTAAGTTAAGAATTGGTGAAGTGAAAATTGTCAAAATAAGGAATTGCCGAAACATTTATTTGCATATTGTTGAGTTGCCAAAAAAATGTTTGCGTAATATTTAGTTGGGAAATGATTATTTGGTATTTATGTTTTTGGGAAACATTATTTGGGAAGTGAAAATCTGGCAAATAATTTTTGGTAATACATCAGTAATCCACATAAAATTTGTAAGTTTATATATAAGCAGGATCGATCAAGTGGTTATGGAGCTAGAAGGAGAAAAAAAATCGTCCGAAGGGTCTTGTTATATTGGTCAACTCGTTTGCAAGTAAATCGCGAGTTCTCAGTTCGAGGCGGACTACTAGTTATTTATTCGCGTACACCTTCATTTTTAGTGAAACCTTTTAGTATTCGCATTCCCATCTCTGACCTTACATTTTCTAACAAGAAAATCTCTATTACTTCTATATTTTACAAAGTGATTACACCGGGTGCACTCAAGCTTGCACTTTTCTTTATGTACTTCAAGTTTTATATTTTACTTTATAAATCTTTAGCTCCTTTATCCTAAGATATATTTGTATAAGAAACTCATCTTTAGTTAATGCTAGCGCAAGCCTTATTAGTAACTAGTAGGTAATATAGCAGAAACAAGAAATCAAAAATATACCGAAACTATATACTCGTGTTATTTCATCATCATCATCTCAGCCATAAGACGTCCACTGCTGAACATAGGCCTCCCCTTTAAAAAGGGGGGGTGTGCCATACGCGCCACGCTTGGCAGGCGGGTTGGCGCGCGTAGTTTTTTTTTGTTTATTGTTGTTTAGGCTTTCGGAAGATGCTGCTGCCCATCTCCCGGTATATTCCCTTAGCAGACTCATACTGCAACCACGGGACGATATGGTGGGGGACAATTCTAAGGCCGGGCACCCCACGGCACACTCGTTATTTAGGATTAGAAAAATAACGTTCGATTTAAACGAAACTACTTGTTTCTATTATTAGCATAAATATGCATATAAGGAAATAGGAAGCAAACTGCCAATTTTTGAAATCGCTGTCCCAGACTACGACAATCACACGATTATTCTAATCTTAAAAAAAGAAGTATAGGTTGGGTTGAGTATAATCTTTTCTTGGATATGTATAATAGCCATGCAGATTACAAATTGTATAACGTATCTCATATCATAACCTATTAACTGCGCCAGTTTAGGTTTACTACACAAAACACAATGGAAAAAAACGAGAATCAGCGTTACAGCTTGTAACGCGCGACATGCAGAAGAGAGGCTTTAAAATTTGGGGCGATGGAATAAAAGTTTCACTTTAATAAGTTAGTAAGTAAATAGTTACTGCTATTGCTATTTTGCTCATATTATTTACTAGCGACCCGCCCCGGCTTTCGCACGAGTGCAATTATACAAATAAACCTTCGTCTTGAATCACTCTATCTATTAAAAAAAACTCATCATAATCCGTTGCGTAGTTTTAAGATCTAAGCATACATACAGACAGACGGCAGGAAGCGACTTTGTTTTATACGATGTAGTGATTTTATATAAACTAGTTTATGAAATAAAAATTGTCGCCTCTTATTAAAATACTAGGTTTCCCATTTTCCCCGTTTAAGTTCTAAGTAAGATTTTCAAAACTAAATTAAACTTCTTGGAACCACCGCAAACGTGACGGAATTTTCGCGAAATGCTTTTGGTAACAGAATTCTGTCAGTCCGCGTGTAACTCCTTCACTACAGCACTCACACTAAAGTACCTAGCAAGTCACTTGCCTCGGAACACCTGGCTTTAGAAAAATCAACAGTAATGAAAAGGACATAAAGCGCATTCTCCTTCGTATGTCTTATCATGAGGCGTAAACTTGAGTGCCTATGTTGTTACGAGACCGAAAATTACAGAAGCAGGCGGTGGGCAGTCAAATTTTTATGGTCGGACCAGTGAGCGGTATGGAATGTAAAACAGTTGAATCGTTTCTGTTTTAGCACAGAATACTCTCTGGTTTAGTGTGGTACCACACTTTTGCAAGTCAACATTTCTACTGGAAGGTTAACTTAGAGCTCGAGTTTTTAGTACACAATACATGTATTTTTGTTAAATTGTTGATTAAATACATTTCTTACTGATGCTGCAGGCGCGCTTTTTTAAATGGACAACTAGCGATTGGTTTCCTAAGAAAAAGGAAGAGAAAACACGCTTAGGTTGAAATACGCGGCATTCGCAATTCATATTTGTTTTAGCTTAACGAAACGCCCTTTTGGTGTACGGCAAATAATTGTACTTCGAGACTGAGCTAGCTTAAAGAACTGGCAGTGGGTAGGCAGCGGTACCCAGTCGATCAGCAGACTAAACGCTCCTGGCGTCCAACTAGTTTTAGGATAGTTAAGTGTTATTGTAATTATAGGCTATTAAACGTAGTTTTAACATTCACTGTGTCTTGGATTTTAACGCCCTTGTCGACCCGTAACAGTGGCGTACGACGACAGTACGACGACTTTTTATCTAAAAATTCGGCTGTACGGAAGGATAATGTCACATTAAACTGGTTTGCTAAAGAAGTCGTCTCACCCGCGCTAGAGCAGTCATAGGAATACATGGCCTTGTCGGCCTCAATTAAGACCGGCAAGATTAGCCCGGACCTCACGCAGACCGCTCAGTAATTCACAAAGCGTCTGCTGCATTTTATGGACTAGAACAGATATAAGTAATGGTCGGGCATAATATATGGAAGATGGCGTGACAATGACAATGTCTGTCTCTTTCAGTTGTGCGATATAAAAAGTTACCCGTTGCCCTGTCACGATACGCTATACCCACGTGTCGTGACAAGGCAACGGGTAACTATCCATAATTACGCCCGTTATAATTATTTACACTTGCCTACAATTAGTAGTAAAGACCGCAATCTTATAAGTGTAAATTACACATTAAAAATCAGATAGTACTTGGTAGTCCGCCTCGAACTGAGAAATCGCGATTTACTTGCAAACGACTAGAACTAACAAGACCATTGTGGAGGTTTTTTTCCCTTCTAGCTCCATAAGCCCTTGATCGATCCTGCTCATATACAAACACTCAAGTTATATGTATATCCGCTACAACCTCAACAATTTTCATAAAGATCAGAAATACGTTACTCAAGTTGTCGCGGAACAAACTCTCAAAATCAAAAAGCCATTGAAATGCTTATACTACTCAAAGATTATTAGTAAATGTTTCATTGAGATACGCCTGTGGTTTGCGGCCGGCCGAGCAGAGTTCACTGATGGGAACCCAGATTAGAAGGGCTATTTAATGTGACGCTTCGGGTAAGACGATTATGAAACTGTATGATAAATCGAATTATTAGTTTACTTACAACATACACTTTTACAATTCGTTACTTACAGTTAATTATAATTATAATAATTTTAAACTGAAATAGATGTCATATACTTCAGAAAAAGTGACCAAGTCCTCCGGTGTCCGAGGCCAGATTCGAACTGGCGTCTTCAGCTATCGCGGCTGAAAAAAAAATTGCAAATCAAAAAAATATTCAACAAAGTAATTTGATTTGCTTTAAGATTTATAATAATTTTGATAGCTAGATTACTAAACAAATAATTATTAAATATTTTTGCCGCAAATGCAAACCGCGGGTTTTTTTTTTATATTAATACCTTCTGATATCGCAATGCAATGAATCTATCGTTCTCGATGTATACTATATAATAGGTACTAATACTGATGCGAGTCAGATGCAATGACAGTATACTAATTCAATATCAAATCAATATAGATTTATAAATTTAACATTCTACAGAGCTTTATAATATAAGTAGGTACATAAGTTCTTCACATTTTAATTAGAGTAACAAATTGCAAAGTAGAAGCAAGCTTAATGGTTTTCTTTCAAAAGCTTTCAATGTCCAATTTTCGACTTATTAGAAATCCTATTGGGATCTGATACAAATGGCCCAATCAGGAACGAGCATTGAGAAGTCGCCATTAAAAGTTATAAGCGGTCGAAGGTATTTCATGTCTTAGAATTGTTCGCCAATTGGGACAGAAATGTATTTCGGCTATATTTAGACAAAATTGTGGTATTATAGTTATGGATGCGTTTATTAAAACAAAATCGTAAATTTTCATAACAGCTAACTACAGTAAAAATACAGTATTAAGTAAATACTAATAGTATAGCGTCAGGTCCTGATTATCTTAGTATGATTATTTTTTTTTTACTTTTTAGCAGTGCTCTACTATATTTAGTTTTAAGGCAAGTATATGGCTGGTATGTATATTTCAAATTCGTCACCGATATGAAATAAAGAAGTAAGAACAACTCGTACTGTATCGGCAATGATTTTATATATTCTAACTCGATGTTTATCGGTCAGTTTTATTCGATTTTAGTCAGCGATAAAACTGGCCGGTTACAAAGGCCATGGCAGGGTAAGGGAACATCTTGTGCCTTAATAGCTTTTCAGGCTGATTTTTTTTGTGATGATGGGCCCTGCTGTTAGTAACTCCTATACAAAATTACAGCATTCTCCTCTTCTTACTTTCCAAGAAAAAAAATTATTAAGAAAAATCATTTTTCGTGAATATTTCCGCTTCTGTAGATTGAATTAATTCGTGCTTTAAACATATAATACACTTAGCCGAGACGGACAATATGTCACTATAAACCGCATAACATTCCATAGACAAAAATTTTTTTTCAAGGGTTAACATTTTTCATTATTTTTTTTCATAAGTTCTGAGAGTGAGACACCTCCAATTTTTTAACACGTAATAGCCTTTTTGACGGCCTATAACATAAATTAAATTCAAGCGTCTAGCATTGGTGCATCATAACAAAAAAAAGTCTTCACCTAATAGTTGTCGTCACTATTTTCGTTAATTACGATAGTTAGGCCTTTTTTAAACAGACTGATCAGTTTTCCGGCTGTTCTAGGTATTTTAGTTAAAACTCTACCATGTGATAAATAATAAACTATTGCTGCAATATGGGAGCAGCATGCAGCTGACTGTACGTAATCCGCATGCACACTCGCAGAAGAAGTTTTTAATACCGTCAATTTCTTTGCAATATGGTATATATTTCACAAAACAACGATACCGTTTTCTGGACATGTGTCTAGACTGAACCTGTATTTTTAAGATGTTCGATTGGTCTTTGACAAATTGCATGTCGATAGTACCATCCTCCACCAATAATAAGATACAGCTTGACCCATTTGATATGTACCACTAAAAAAATATTAGCTAACATTCTCATCATGTCTTTTTTCATTCATTATTTGTAAAATCATTTCCGTAATATTTTTTTAGTGGTACATATCAAATGGGTCAAGCGGTATCTTATTATTGGTGGAGGATGGTACTATCGACATGCAATTTGTCAAAGACCAATCGAACATCTTAAAAAAATAGTTCTCGAACAGAACAGTTTTACCATTTCGTAAAAATAGCTATGCAAAATTTACTGTAATTGCTTGCTATCGGTATCGGATCTTCGCCAACTGACGGTCTTCGCCGAGGTGACCTTATATTTAATGTTTATAGTTGTCGATCACTCTAAAAATTAGATTCCAATAAATTCTCTCAAAGTTTAATGGCAGAAAATTGTATTCTTTTCCAGTTTATATTCAACCTTCAATGGTTTAGGTTGAGCATTGTACTCGTATGTTAATAGTCTGTAGGTAACGCAACGGTTTTATACATTTAGATACATACGTTTTAGATACATACATTTTTATTTTTATTTTTATTTTATTTTATTTTATTTTATTTTTATTGTATTTTTATTGTATTTTTATTTTCTTTTCTTTTATTTTTATTTTCATTTTTATTTTTACGTTAAAATTTTAATCTAAGTTTTATAAATTGTTGCGCAAAGTGTCTCTATCTATTTTTTGTTGCTACCGAGCCATTGTATTTACTAAAACCTAAATATTAACTGTATCAGAGTTACGTAACTCTAACAATTTGTTATTTATGTTAGCTATGAATAGTTGCATGAGTAAATGAGTATATATAGATCTTATAAATTTATATAAAAAAGTAGTGTAAGTATAACTTACATGTATTTGCATACTGTTAAAAACAGTTGGAAAAGGTGATACAAATGATTCTTACAATGCCACTGTAATCTACCCTTTTTCTGCAAATAAATTATTGTTTGTTTGTTTTTTTACGTATATACAATCGCCATCAAATATATCGGAGCGGCCAAAGATTTTAATAATATCAGAACATGCATTTTATCGCCCTGACAACAGAGGCGCGATATATCTTACGGCGTCTGAATATCGTGTTATCCTCGTTAAGGAATGGACTTTTACTTAACTAAGTCCCGGGAAGTCCACAATTACTTGCGTGCTCGTGTGACAAGTGTACTGAAGTACTAAATGAGACGTAATCTGAACTGGAAGGAACGTGTTCTTGTGGTAATTCTACCAATTACTGCTAATTGAGCTTACAGGAATAAGTTTTTCGTATTTGTTGTAAGTATTATAGGAAGTGAGGCCGTGGGGTGCCCGGCCTTAGAATTGTCCCCCTCCATATCGTCACGTGGTTGCAGTAGGAGTCTGCTAAGGGAATATACCGGGAGATGATGGGCAGCAGCATCTTCCGAAAGCCTAAACAAAAATACACAAAAAAACTGCGCGCGCCAACCCGCCTGCCAAGCGTGGCGCGTATGGCAAACTCCCCCTTTAATGAAAAGGGGAGGCCTATGTTCAGCAGTGGACGTCTTATGGTTGAGATGATGATGATGATGATTATAGGAGGAGGAAAACTGTGAGATCTGATGAAAAAGATACAAACTTTAAAAAAAGATGTCGTTGTTTGTTGATATCGATCGTTTTGTATTTAAGTAGCTATTGACTAATTATTCAGGTCTTTTTGTTTTTTTCTAAGTTTTAGATTGAAACATAAGTTCTCAATTCGAGATGGGATGATTGGCGCTAAGTATGTAGTTATGCATATTAAAAATTTTAGCAAAAAAACGCCACAATTTTTTTTTTGTTTTTAGATATATTATTGGTGATTTATTTAATTTATAGTCATCCGCATGGCGGCGATGCGGTTCGGGGGTACAACGTTCTTCACGGGGGCGAGAAGTGGCTCACGGAGAGCCGTTTTGCTGCATTGATTGTAGCAAATGGAAATAGGGGGGATATAGGCGTGATTGTATGTATGTATGTATGTTATTTTAAACTATTCATTTAATAATACGAGTATATATGTGTCAGTGTACGGACAAAGGGACCAATTTGTCGATATGGAGTTACTAGTACTTACTAAAACTACTCATGCACTATCTATTAGTGAAAGAAAAAAGTGCCCTTGTAAATCGACAAAGCAGTCCCTTGCACTAAACTCGTCCACATATAAACAAACAAGTCATACTGATTTTAACGCTCATCTTTGCATTACTGCTAAATATCTTATACACTATCCTAATAAGATCATGATGGATAGATAGATAGATAGATAGATAGATAAATAATTTATTTGAATACTGCAATAACACACAATATCAAAAGCAACAAAGTATAACAATAACACAGAATAAGTAGAGACAATCAAAAAAATAACAAAGCATAAGATAAGGTAGTTAGAATGAATGATTGTGTGCGTTGCAGCAAAACAAAAGGGTTCACAGCTCAGCTATACGCTTCACTCTTTCGAGCAAAACACTGGTATTCTGCTGAAACCCAGGTCACATTAGTTTGACATGAGATTATGATATTGTAATATTTGTAATCACGAAAATGTTTTCGACTTTATTTAACGTATATATATATATATATAGAGCTCTTAACAAGCCTCACTTTGACGCACTTTACCATTTGAAACAGTCCTAATTGAATTCAACTGCGAGCTCCATCGGAGCATCCCAAATTGGCCGCTATCGTTCCCAACGTCGTATCTAAATTCAAAGCGCATTTAAAATATACTTTATGCGCTATATTTTAGAGTTGATATTACAAGCTTCCAGTTTATTCAACAAGCAGGTCATGAAAGTAATCGTATGGCCACGTAATATCACCGTACACATGTTCGCGTTTGGCCGGTTTCGGGCGCTTTAGACTTTGATTTCTCTTTGTTGTTGTAGAGGGTCTACGCCGTAGACCTTCTACGTTGTAGGCCTTCACCGTCATAGAGGGTGCTCTTATTGAGTACGAATACAGTGGCAGATGACAGAATTTTTTTGAGTTTATTATGCTACTACATATTTATCCCAACCATTTACAATTGATTTATTGCAAATCCAGTACAATCTCCGCTCGCTTTGACTCTTGTGCGAATTGTATACAAGGTGTAACAAAAATACTGGTGATCCTTTTAAGGGCATCATTGGTATCGTATTCTTGTTGTGAAAAAGTAAGAAAAAAAAATCTTTCTCGCGAAAAAATTTTTGATTTTGTATGGAGGGTTGGCCAGCTGGGACGACTCGCCCCATATAAATAAAAAATTTTTTTCGCGTCCAAAAACTTTTCTCCTACTTTTTCCGACTCGCAATACGATACCAATTATGTCCTTAAACGGATCACCAGTATTTTTGTTACACCCTGTATAGCATAGTATTAACACAATATATGTGAAAACATCACTACTTTACAGTGCGTTATTGAATAATGGTGAATAATTAATATTTTATCTCTTTGTATATCGGTTAAAAGCAATCGTCTCACTCTGTGGTCTCACCACATTAAGGCCTCTCGCACTCAAGTGTCAAGATTAATAAGACACTTGCAAGCAAATTTATTCGCAAAATGGGCCGTGAGTGGGTCGACGCTTTGGGGCATCACTATCGTTCAATTACTGAAAACTCTATGACACAAGGACTTAAGAGACCGGGTTTGTTCAGTGATATAGGCTATTTTAAGTTAGATATTTTTGGAGGGCTACTTGACAAAGGTTTGAGAAAAAACATAATGGATAATGTTGATCGAAACTGATTGATATACAGTTGACGTGTTTTTCTAGTTGGGTCCTATACATATAGTAGGAAAATTGGTTTTCTCTTTTTTATCAAAACTTAGCATTTCTATTTTCTAGCAAATATGTTATTTTTTCATGTGGGATAGGTAAATACGTTGTCTCAGCCGGATAGCCCTCCATACAAAATCAATTTTTATTCGCAAGAAAAAGTTTTTTCTTACTTTATCATAATAAGAAAACGATACCCTTAAAAGGATCACCACTATTTTTGTTACACTTTGCACATTTTGTGTTGGAAAAGTTTCCTCGATTTGTGGCTTTTCTAGCCGGTTTTGTTTGTTCATACAAGCTTTTGATCTTAGATGAGAATAGAATCGATTGGCATCAAAAAAAACTTTAACAAAAATGTCTTTTTACTCGCATCCTGAATGTTGTTACCGAAATCTGTGATAATCAATTTTCTTTAATCTAAAATTGAAGGAAGTTTTTCTAAGACCATTTTCGCGTCTGGTAGCTGTACTCACTGACCCAAAAAGAAAATCCATCCTGTATATACTTTCACAAGTTTGGTTTACTAGTTACCCTAAAAGCTGCAAAATGCATCCTTGGAATGAATTCCGCTAAAAGATGAGCTATCAGACTTCTGAACCTTAAGAGTCGCCAGGACGCTCGCGTGAACTCGCGTTCCCATACAAACGTAGTTCAGCTCTCATTTTAAAACGACATGCTTTAGAACCACGAAATTTGGCATGGGCATTCTAGTAGTACAGATCTAGGCCGAACATTCGTTTTCGTTGCAAAAAATTGTAATTAAAAGAAAATATAGCAAAATAAGTGTTGTATGTAAATCTGTAACTGGCTGTATTTTCTTTGTATTAGAATTTTTTGCAACGAAAATGAATGTCGGACCTAGATCTGTACTACTAGAATGCCCATGACAAATTTCATGGTTCTAAAGCATGTCGTTTTAAAATGAGAGCTGAACTACGTTTGTATGGGAACGCGAGCGTCCTGGCGACTCTTAAACGCAATATTTTAGTTAGTGAGTCACAGAGTTCATCGACTTCGTATAAAATAAACATCAGATTCCTGATCCGTAAACAATATCAACAAACAAACAAATCCACAAACAAAGCAGTAAATCCCCGATCACTAAGTCAACGACAGCGCCGGGGTAACGTCGTCTCATGACCTTTCACAATAGGATCAACTATTCAATTTTTCCAATTTTTCCAAAGGTTTACGCTTACCGCAAGCGAGGTGAAGTATTATGCTTCGGAGAAAACGCTTATTATATGTACCGTTTTTAAAAAAAAGATACGTCATTGTCGGTTTTACTGTCATTATATTTTTTATTTTTTTTTTAGGTATAGGAAAAAAATACAACAAAAAACATACAGATGACTAAAAAAAACTTACAGCTACAACTTATCACGCTATCTAAGCCTAACTTAAAAACTATTGGTACCTAAACTATATATACAAATGTCCCCTATATCGCTACCACTTGGCAGGGTACCCATAAGGCTGGCTGCGTTGCCTCGCTGGATGGCGATACTAATTCGCTGAGCAAGGACCGGATGAGCAAGTAACTTAATTTTTTAAACATTATAATTAATTTAGAAATAAACTCTATTAACAACCGACACCTTCTGCTTGAAAACGTCACATATGAACAACGTAAAAAACGCTGGAACGTGCGAGATGTACAGTCGCCATCCGATATATCGGAGCGGCCAAGGTGGTCACAAATAACTGAACAACGCCTCTATTGTCAAGGCGATAAAGTGCATGTTCAGATATTTTTCAGTACCCTGACCGCTCCGATGTATTTGATGGCGTCGAGCAACGTCAAATAAACTAATAAGTAATAATGTCAGGAGCCCTATTTATCGATAGATAGATAGTTACAATGTACTGATTTAAACTCGCACGATTTTCACTCATTATTTTGACAAAAGACGGGACTTAATTGCGTACACTTACAACTTACTTAGATAGTTACAGGTTGAAAATCGACTTAGGTTCCTTACTATTTCATTATTACGTAACATCTATTTCAGTTTATAACATCAATAAAGTCGAGATAGCTCAAAATAAAATGAATACGGCTCCCAGACCAGCCGCACTTGGCCAATGCACGGCCGGTAGTCACCAACAAAAGAGTTCTTTACAGCGGATGAGACGCAATACACCATTACGGGTCGCAAGCGGGTCGCAAGTGCGCTTGACTGAATTTACTTCGATACGAACCCGTAGTTTGATTCTCATCTCGTATTCTTGTAGATTTATCGCATAAAAGTGGTTCATATACCTGCAGTTGTAAAACGGAACGGAACACGTGTAGGTATATCAAAAAAAAATTCGGAGTACCAGACTGGCGTGAAGAAGCGCAGAATAGGGCGGAGTGGCGTTCTCTTGTGTTAGAGGCCAAGATCCGTCTTGGGCTACTGAGCCAGTGAATTATTAAATTACTCAAATAATGATATCATCCCTAAGTTTTTTTATACTTGGACGCCATCACGGTAAAAAGGAATCAAAGTAAATATATAAATCTAGTGGAAGGGAGGGGGAGGGGGGTTGCCATACGCGCCACGCTTGGCAGGCGGGTTGGCGCGCGCAGTTTTTTTTTTGTTTGTTGTTTAGGCTTTCGGAAAATGCTGCTGCCCATCTCCCGGTATATTCCCTTAGCAGACTCCTACTACAACCACGGGACAATATGGTGGGGGAAAATTCTAAGGCCGGGCACCCCACGGGAAATAATCTTAGAGTTCAAAATAACTGGTCAGTAAATCAAAATGTATTCAATATTAAAAAAATTATGGTGCCTATCCTCAGGCTCAGACTTAAATAAAAAATCGGAACAAAACCGCGATCAAGCTTTCATAAAGTGTTTTTTCATATTATTATACCTAACGTTAAGCAATAAATTCCGTAAATCGAGTCGTTACCTAGCACCCCCTAGGCCAGTATCAAACTATCCAATTAACAGTCAAGAGCAGTCAAAACAGGTCCCTTTATATAGACATTTCCATATTAAGTCTATACATTTCATTGCCCTTGAGTGTAATAGCGATCGGCTGGCCGCAAACGACCCGACGACGACAAATTGCCGCGACATTAGTCCACCCTGTACTTAGCTGCGGTGACTTCCGACATTAGGGATAAGGGACTGTTATATTATAAATAATATATTGGCACATGAGACCCATATATGTAACTGTAATGTTTATTATGAGGGGTGCAAATAAAACGAGATTTGAAGGGTAAATACACGGAAAGAACATGTCTAGTCACTTTGACAACATTTTAAGTTATAGCAGTTTTAAAGTTTGGGACGATTATTAACCATACTATTTTCGTAACTAGATGGTTTTTATGAATTAATAAGTAGATTTATGTTAAAAATTCCAGGTATTACAGAAGTAGTTGCTAATAGTTCATTGCAAGCTCTACATTTTGATACAAAAATTTCATTTTACGAAAAAAGGGGCTAGACATGTTCTTTCCGTGTACACTTCATATAGTAAAATTGGTCATAAGATTGTGTGCGCGTGTTATTCTCTGAAATCTTGTTTTTTTACATCAGATTTGTTATTCATAGACAATTTCATTTTAATATATGTGTCATTATTTTGGTAAAGGTGACCTTTATTTGCCGACGCCTACGTCGTACGTTGTGCGAATTCAATTTTGTATTACAACAAAAAAGCGTAAGCGCCAACATCCATTACCAAAAATAATGGCACATATATTTTAACATTTCGTCAGTTTATAACCAAAACTAATTAGAAAACCTCCTGCTTCAAATTTTGATGCGAGATCGATACTGATACGCGAGCCGTTTGAAGACTTTGAAGTAGGTATTTGTTAATAAGTTATTTTGGTTACCAACCGACAAATAAAAGACGAGTAATCATTTGAAATATACTCAGAATTGATACTATTGTACGGCCTTCACCAATCAGCGGTAGAAATTACAAGTATCCTAATAAATTCTGTATTTATTCGTTCCGACAGAGTAGATTTATACTATAGAGTAGTCCATCTTCAAACAAAGAATAAATGGCATACACGTTACACAGAGATCGACTGGTTTCAAAAGGACAAGCAACTGTTGAGGAATAATATTATAAAGTCGTGATTCTGAAATAGGAGTATAGGAGCTACATATGTATAAGCGCTTACAACTTTAGCTGTAGCAAAATGAGTTAAATACCACTTATGAGAATACAATGCTTCACTGGCTTGACTTCTTCACCTTACAAAGAGCATGGCCTCTACCGAAAAAAGTTTCCCATAATTTATTTTAATAAATAAGAGTGTCAGTAACGTCGTCATCGACAAAATTTCCATTGCTGTATACAAAGGGAGAAAGCCAACTTTTTTAAATACAGTGTAATTTCCAGATAGAGCACTTTGGGAAACTTAAAATCAAAAACAATAAAACTGCCAGAAGGTAGCTATTTTATTAAAGCCGAGAACTGTCGTTACTGCTTCAATTGCGCTAATTTAAATGGATAAATGTATAAATGCAGTGGACGTCTTATGGCTGAGATGATGATTCTGATGATGATGAAATGGAGAAAGCAATTATCTAAATGAAGATAGGTTACTGTCGTTATTCCTTTACTGTAGTCCTGATTACAGATTATTCTATTATTCTATTCAATAGCTCAATCTCAATTTCCCGGACGGAATATTCGTAAATAACTCTCCAAGTGATCCATTAAGGGTTGCCAGATCGAAATAAAAAATAAATAAATAAATATTTAAAATCCTGAGATTTAGGACTTTCTTTCAGGAACAGTAAAGATTCTAGACACGGTACACGGCTTCTCTTATGTAAGACTATTTTTTCCCATGAAAAGTTTATAACTGGTCTAAACTTACAAATATCAAAAAATGCTTTCGCCTTAAAAATATTAGTAAGATTTCAGGTATACCTTTCAGTTTCGAAAACAAACTAATGAAAAAAAAAACGATGATATCGTACAATGATCAGTACTTACGTTTTCACAGTATAAAACAAACTATCCCAATATTATGCCAACGTTCTCAGTCCTTCCGCGAGAGTCATTGTGTCGGCACGCACGCTTTTGTCTTAGATTGAAGTGTGGAGGACCGTCGAGATAGGACCAGATAGAGCCCTTTGTTCACCGGACAAAGCTAAGTATAAGTGAGATATGTAAGCGACCTTTTTGCTGCCGGTTTTGCGTTGTCCAATAAGAATTATGTGGATTTTTAATAGTTTTTTATTTATTTTATAGAAATCATACGTAAGATCATCACATCATGGAAAACTTTTAAAAAAATCCATGAAAATGTTTGAGAGTAGATAGGCTCATTTGTGATGTCTCTTGTACCAATCCACATAAACGTTTATTTTAATTCCACTATGGTGGCGAACAAGCATACGGCACACCTGATCGTAAGCAGCTACCGTAGCCTATGGACGTCTGCAACTCCAGAGGTGTCACATCCGCGTTGCCGACACTATACAAAAAGGAGGATTCACTGTATTGACGGCTAAAGGAACAAGAGGGTCGCTCGCCGTCAAAACACTCGGTACTCTTTGAGCTCTTTAAAAAAAAAGAAAAAAATTAGTTGCACATAATGTTATTGTCGAGAAAATATGTCAAGATCATTTTGAACGCCCACTTAGCAATCTGCGCCGCTGTAACTTACCTACTTAACATCCTTTAATGACATTTGAAGCATAAAAGTTGTGTTACTGCCTAAAATATTTCGCTAAAACCGCAAGAAACTCAGTTATCATCACGCTCCTTCATTATCTCGGTTTGTTTAATAGGGACTTTGGCCGTTTTAGGGACCGGATTGTACTAAATAACGAAAAGGCTTAGTCGAATTATGCGAGATGAAGAGAGAGCTTATGGCGCCGTCAGCGGTTTGGAAGGCGTTTGGCCAATCAGGATTTGGAAACATTTTAATCTGTGGTCATTTGCTTTTTTAATTCAGCTGGATGAGTTGGATAAATTTTAAATTAAAACTTAAGATAGATTTCTGTTCTAAACCACAGATTATATGAAAGCCTGCCTACAAAATCGCTACATTCTTTCACACATAAGCACTTAGCGGCGCCTCGGGTTAGCCTATTCCCATAAGCATATTTGAAAATAATTTTAAACAAAAAAAGAACCGATTTCACTTAGGATGAAATTCCCGAGTTGCTGTAAAAAACACTGAAATCACTATAGGTGTGCTTATAATAGTTGAAGAGTTCCCTCGATTTCTCCAGGATCCCATAATCAGATCCGGACCTGATGACAATGGGACCAACTGTGAAGTATACCCTTTCAAACAAAAAAGAGAGCAAAGATCCCGATGAATTGAGACACATCCTCCTTCGAAATCTTGAAGTCGGTTGAAAACGGGCAAAACCGACCCAGACTTAACATTTTAACGGTATTTCTTAAATCCAACTCACATTTAACTGTAGACTTAACGGTTTTCCTATAATCTAAGTACAGTAAGTAGACGTGTACACCTGTATTACTACACGTCTACACGTTTCCCTAGACGTTTCACCGAGTTACGTATGTGTACCAAATTTCAACTTATAATGGGTCCAGTAGCTACGGAGCAAATTGGCTGTGACAGACGAATAAACAAGTGATCCTATAAACAACAAGGGTTCCGTTGTATTTTCCTTTTGACGTACGGAACTAATCCCATGAAGTGGCGTAGGCAACTAGGCATAAGTTTTAGTATTACTATATACCATACTAGCAGTTGCCCGCGGCTTCGCCCGCGTACATTATGATTATTGCAGATTTCTACTCTTGAATAAAAGTTTTTCCCCGCGACTTCCTTTGCGTAGAATTAGTAATTGACCCCCCTTTTTACCCTCTTAGGGAATGACTTCTGGGATAACTATTATGTATCCATCCCCAGAACTCAAACTATCTCTATACCAAATCATCTAAATAGGTTCAGCGGTTATCAATTCCCCATATAAACTTTCAACCCCCTTTTCACCTCTTAAAGGGTTGATTTTCGTGATAAAACTATCCTATGTCGTTTTTCGAGACTCAAACTATCTCTATACCAAGTTTCATCTAAATCGGTTCAACTGATAATAATTCTCTATAAAACTTCCAACCCCTTTGCTATGCACCCCCGTAAGCTTTGTTTTTCGGGATAAATACAATTTTGCCCCTTCCCGGGACCCAAACTATCTCCATACCAAGTTTCATCTAAATCGGTTCAAAATTTAAAAATGCCCCATACAAACTTTTAACCCCCATTTCACCACTTCAAGTAACGATTTTAGGAAATTAAAAAAAAAACACGCAAGTACGGGTCTTACTTGCGCCTCAAAGGTTTCGTACGAACAACTTTTTTATTACATTTTTGAAAAAAGACGATTTCAGCATGATTTCATGAGAATTAATAGGGCGGCTGAGTGCGAATCGGACACGTACCCCGATTTTTTAATGTCTTAAGTCGGACTGGTGCTTGACTGCACTCTTATTAGTTTTCCTGTAATTTATACGTAAATAACTATTATATCTGTAATTTTTGCAAATTTTTCTATGTAACAGTTTCCGATATTGATTAATTTACACCTTTTTTTTTAATAACTTCAAAGTTATGTATGTTAAAATTATACTAATTAGAGATCCTTAAATTAAGCCCTTTTATTTGATACGCCACACAATAAAGTTATTTGTTTTTTGATTTCTCATTTACCTACCCACAAATCCCCCCCCCCCCCCCTTAATGTTTAAAATTCATAAATTGGCGTTACATGCCTGCCTTTGGGTCACTGACTTACAAACAAAGTCGCACCATAAGGGTTCCTTTTCTACCATTTTGGTACGAAACCCTAAAAACATCCTTTTCGCTTCCCGGGACTCTCTATACTAAGTTTTATCAAAATCGGTTAAGCTGTTAAAAATTCCCCATTCAAACCTCCAACGCCATTTCATCCCCTTAACCTTAGGGTTAATTTTCGAAATAAAAACTATTTATATGTCCGTTCTCGGGACTTAAATTATCTCTATACAAAGTTTCATCTAAATCGTTCACGTTTAAAAATTCCCCATGCAAACTTGCAACCCCCGTTTCACCCTTAACCTTTAAGGCTGATTTTCGAGGTAAAAACAATTTTATGTTCCTTCTCGGGACTCAAACTATCTGTATGCTAATTAGCATTAAGTTTCATCTAAATCGGTCCAGGTGTTAAAAATTTCCTGATCAAAATTCCAATCCCTTTTTCCTTCAAGGGATGATTTTCGGAACGAAAACAACCCTTAGTCATTTGCAGGGATTCACACTTACTATATACCAAGTTTCGTCTAAATCGGTTCAACGGTTTAAAATTCCCTATAAAAACCTGCAACCCCCGTTTCACCCTTAACTTTTTTACCTTTAAGGGTAGTTTTCGCGAAAAAAACTATTTTTTTTCTTCCCCGGGCCTCAAACTATCTGTATACCATGTTTCATCTAAATCGGTTCAGCTGTGAAAAAATCCTATATCAAATCAAATCAAATCAAATCAAATAATTTATTCAAAAATAATTGTACAGATAATTCTTAGAACTATGCATTATTATTACAGAGCTGAGGTTCATATATGCCTGAACTAGGAAATCCTGTGTTTCAGGCTGAAAAGTACTGCTTCTTATTAGATAATTATTCACTTATGCATATTTACGTTAAATATAGTTTACAATTAGAGTCTTATCATCCTAGTTAATAAAAACATTAAAATTTATAATAAAATAGTAATTTACAAGTAACAGTACTGATTATTTTATGACTATTAGTAGGTTCTCTGTGTCGTCGTACGTCATATTTTGAAGGGCGTGTCGTAGAATATTCTTACAACAAGCGTAACTGCGAGGATATAAGTCTAGTTTTCTATTCAACCTGTTATACAAAAATGGACCCAAAAAGACGAAAAATCTAGACGAAAATACGTGCCATCTTTGTACAGTTTGACTACAGATGAGATTTTTGCACCTTTTATTATTGTCTATTGTGTTAAAGGGAAGCCCGGCGTGCTGTTTTAGTGTTGTGCTTAAAATAAATAATTGACGAACAGTTAGAACTTCACATGATCGATAAAGGAGTTCAGTAGGGTATAAAAATGGGCGGAAAGTTGCTACCTTTAGTACCGCTCTCTGGGCTCTTTCAAGGTTCAGTAGTGTAGTTTTAGCTGTGCCACCCCATGACGAAATGCAGTAGCTTAGTATTGATTGACATAGTGCAAAGTATACTTGTTTTATTAGCTTTGTATCACCGATAGAACGAAGTTTTTTGAATACAAATATTAACTTGCGGACTCTATTGCACAAAGCTTCAACGTGGAATTTAAAAGAAAGCGTTTCATCGATAATTACTCCCAAATACTTAATTTTATCGGTGATAGCTATAGCTGGACATGTGCACTGATTAATTGTTTCTTCCTCACAGTTATGTGCATATATCTTAGAATTATCTGATGCCGAATAATCTTTCCGCATAGAAAATCTGATGAAATTTGTTTTGTCAGAGTTCAGTGTTAGTAAATTCTGTTTTAGCCAGTTAGTCACAACATTAAATCCGTGTTGTGCGAATTCGTACACCTCGCTTGTTGACTTTGCGGAAAAAAGTAGAGCAGTGTCGTCTGCGTAGGAAATGATTTTACCGCTATTAATTTTTAGATTGCAAAGGTCATTAATATAAATTAAAAATAAGGTCGAGGACAAAACGCTTCCTTGCGGCAAGCCAAAAGATGTGTTTTCTAAATCGGAGCTAAAAACGTTATCGATTTTCACGCATTGAGTTCTTCCCTCTAGGTAGTTTGCGATCAATTTTTGTTGGGTGCCTCTTATGCCTAGTGAATCAAGTTTGTGCAGTAAAATGGGCGTGGAAACCGTGTCAAATGCTTTTGCGAGGTCTAGGAATATTCCAATTGTCTTGTTACCCTTGTCTAGTTCTTGAACTAAATAGTCAGTCAGTTCGTGTACGGCATCAGCGGTTGATAACTTGGACCTAAAGCCAAATTGGGTTTCTGCCAAGAAGGCGTGCTTATCTAGGTATTGAACCAGTCTTTTGTTAATAATCTTTTCCAGGATTTTTGATGTCGCTGGTAAAAGGGAAATTGGTCTATAGTTTGTGACTTGAGTTTTGCTACCGGATTTATAGACTGGGATAACAACGGATTTTTTCAGACATTTTGGAAATATTCCTTCAGAAAGGCACTGTTGAAAAGTATGTGTTAGGGGTGGAACTAGAATGTGTTTGAAGGTCTTTAGTAGTTTGTTCGATATGCCATCCCAGCCAACGGCAGAGTCGTCTTTTAGGTTCATGATAATACTTTCAACCTCGGATTCATCCGTGTTTAAAAGCACAAATGAATTCGAAGTTTTACTTGTGCCATTCTGCATACTCGCAGGGAGAGAGGTCGAATCTCTCTGTACTTTTTCCGCCAGAGTTTTACCAATGTTAACGAAAAATTTATTTATGTTATTTGCAGCCAACACTTCGGACGGGCCATCTTGCAACAAACTTGCAGATGATTCTCGTTGTTTTGAAATGTGTGTAATGTTTTTCAGATATTTCCAAACTAATTTACTATTTGATCCGGCACTTTCTAGTAGATGTTTGTCGTAGTTTGACTTTATGGTTTTTAGTAGCTACCAATAAAACATATAAACTACCAATCCTCTTTTCACCCCTTTACGGGTTAATTTTTTCAATGAAAATAATCCTTAGTCGCTTCCCGGGATTCAAACTATCTATTATATCAAGTTTCATTTAAATCGGTTCAACGGTTAAAAATTCTCTATACAACCTTCCGATCCCTTTTTCACCCCCTTAAGGGCTGATTTTCGGTATAGAAACTACCCTATGTCCTTTCCCGGAGGTAAAATTATTTCTTTAACAAAAATTTCGAAATTGATGCCATTTTCGTACTTAATTAACGTCCCAAAATACTATAAATCGACTCCCATATTGATATTTAGTAATTTCAACCCTATCGCACCCCAACAGGGGGATGATATTTCACGCCCGCCATGTTGTATCACAAAATCATTGGTGTTTTCGTAATCAGCGACCCGATAAACCATAGAAAAGATACCCATGTTGATTTTCAGACTTTGTCACCCCCATTTCCCCCTTTATGGGGTTGAATTTTCAAAAAACCTGAAACACGTGTTTACATATTTATTGTTAGGAATACTCCTGTGAAGTTTCAAATAAAACAGTCTAACTAATCTTGTTTCCCTATACAAACTTTGGACCCCCATTTCACCCCCTGGGGGATGATATTTTACACCTGCCACGTTTTATAATAAAATGGTTGTTGTTTTCGTAATCAGCGACCCGATAAACCATAGAAACGATACCCATATAGTTTTCAGACTTTTTAATCCCCATTTCCCCCTTTAAGGAGTTGAATTTTCAAAAAACCTGAAACACGTGTTTACATATTTATTGTTAGGATTACTCCTGTGAAGTTTCAAATAAAACAGTCTAACTAATCTTGTTTCCCTATACAAACTTTGGACCCCCATTTCACCCCTGGGGGATGATATTTTACATCTGCCACGTTGTATAATAAAATGGTTGTTGTTTTCGTAATCAGCGACCCGATAAACCATAGAAACGTTACCCATATTGATTTTCAGACTTTTTCACCCCCATTTCCCCCTTTAAGGCGTTGAATTTTCAAAAAAGCTGAAACACGTGTTTACTCATTTATTGTTAGAAATACTCCGGTGAAGTTTCAAATAAAATAGTCTAACTAATCTTGTTTCCCTATACAAACTTTGGACCCCCATTTCACCCCCTGGGGGATGATATTTTACACCTGCCACGTTGTATGATAATATGGTTGTTGTTTTCGTAATCAGCGACCCGATAAACCATAGGAACGATACCCATATTGATTTTCAGACTTTTTCACCCCCATTTCTCCCTTTAAGGAGTTAAATTTTCAAAAAAGCTGAAACACGTGTTTACTCATTTATTGTTAGGAATACTCCGGTGAAGTTTCAAATAAAATAGTCTAACAATTTGGACCCCCATTTCACCCCCTTACGGGGTGAATTTTGAAAAATCCTTTCTTAGTGCACCCCTAGACCTTATAAGGGACCTACATACCAAATTTGGAAACTCTAGACCCAGCGGTTTAGGCTGTGCGTTGATATGTCAGTCAGTCAGTCAGTTTCTTCTTTTATATATTTAGATAATATCTATTTTTTTTCTAAAGCACACATAATATATTTCCGTAGTATTCTCTAAATCACGACACCACACAAACTGTAGGCCCATATAATAGGAAAACACCAAATTTGCATACTCTGTGGCACACCTCGTCAGTAATGTTGGCAGGCCCGATCAGCCGCACTAATTCGCGCCATAAAATGGAAATTCATGCAAAATGTAACGCGTCTGCCGTGATAACTAGCATGACAAGGGCTAAATAATGGCCGGCATATTGAGCGAAATTCGGAATTTTACACATTGATGGAGATTTGGAATAATAAGGTGGCTTGTGATGATGACAGGGTATTACACCTGATTACATCCATACGGTTATAAAGTTATAAAGTCATACACTAATATTCTGGAAATGAATAGAATAATCTAGCAAATTTAGAGAATTTACGTAACTACTACATGATCCGTGGCTTCCAGGAAGTTGAACTTTAAATTATTTAATGCAAAGGTTTGAAATGATAGTTTTTTTAGAATTTGAACGGTCAGCTGACGGTGTGCTGCAGAAGCTCCAGAATTTCCCAACCAGAAAAATAGCGACACATAACATCTATCAATCATTAAATGTGTGGTAACCCTGCGATATAAAGCTATAAGTCTGACCTAAGCTCTATTCCATTAATATCGGACTTAGGGCTGCCACTCTGGACAAATGAACATTATTAATTATTTTCGCGCAACATTCTTTAAGGACCCTCAAGTTTTTAAGAGAAAACGTAACTTAAATTGCCGAGTGAGTAACTTGAGGTTTTTTGATAAATTAAGCGTTTCCGTTTATCCAGCGTATTTTAATATTTGTAATTAAATTTAAATTGTCACTCTCTGGCATTTTAAATAAAAATCACGTAATAGTAATAAATTGTATTTCGTAATGCGGTAGGGCAAGCTAATAAAGTAAAACATGAGTTGTAGGTATTAGGATGTCTTCAAATAATATTAATTATAAGATGACACTTTCTTATCATAAATCACTATTTATAATGAAAATCTGAACGTCTGAACATCTATCATAACCTCTATTGTTATCTTGCAGCAAAGAGTACTACTACAGTACTTAAATTTAATAAATAGCTTCATTCTTTGTTACCAGAGCTCTGACCTTCTCATGACTTATGTCATTCCCTTCATCTGATCCGCCTGTTAATAGAATATATGTCTAGCTCGAATCCAGGCGACCTTTATCGTCCTTTTCTTTCACAGAGACTGTAAAGCCATTATTTATTATTTAATTCTTGGTCAGGACCTCGAGAAAAAAGAAACAAATTGTCGGTTTATTTCTTGAATCCGACGTGGGTTTTGTGCTACCGGAGCGGCAAAGCGAGCGGATAGTTTTGAGAAATGGTACCTACCCGGTTAAAGTCCAGGACATCTATTTTGAGGCCATACGACATAAATATAGCTTTGCATTAAGTAGTTACCGTTAGTGTTAAGTTTCATACTTTTTAAGTCTCGCTTTTATTAGTACAGCTAACTAAGTATAGATGTACTAATTTCTTCTTGAGAGACTGAATTTAAAGCTCTTAATTATGTCACGATTGTATAAAATACTATTATATTATCCACCTACTACGTACTTACCCAGTGATCTAGGCCGATTAATTAAATTTTCAAGAAATACAACTTTCAAAATCCCGCAATCTTTTTCATATTTATAAAAAGAAGTTATAACAGCCTGTTATTACTGTAATATTCAATTTCCTCTAGCTGCAGTTTACGGCCATAAATTTAAGCCATTATGCCTGGGATTGGGTGCAAGACACGCGAGTCAGGCCAAACCCTACATTTTCTTTACTAAACGAGTTTTAGCCTCAGATATGGATAAATAATCAGTAGTACCTATAACTTATTTATTTTTATATGCCTCGTACAAACAAATATTCGTCTTCGTGATGCATATAGGTATGATAAATAATTTCCAATTCGCCTTTGTAGTCTTTCATATCTTAACAGGGCTACTCATTTTACGAAAATTACAAAATATTGTAAAATCAATCATCAAGTGATCTCAAAATAAGTTCCAATAGACATGATGTGGTGTTTGAATGCCGCTCTAGTTATCGGAAAGCACTGAGCTGTATGGTGTAATCCTCGATATTAGCCATCCGGCACGTAGGTTGCAATAACCACCAAAACCAAAGACTAGACTAGACTACCCTAGTCATAGGTACCATTCGGGTTCATAATTGCATACCCAAATTATCAATAAATTTATTCATCAATTGGGTTTGCAATTTTATTTATATCATGAACGTGGCAAACAATGGCCCGACAGATGGTAAGCAGCTACCGTAACCTATGGACGCACAATACAGGAGGATTTAATGTGTTCACGGCTAAAGGGATAAGAGAGTTGCCCTTCGTCATCACCCTGCATCCTCTGTGAGCTTTCTTAATATTTTTAAAAACTATCCTTTGTCCTTTCCCGGGACTCAAACTATTTCCATCATAATCACTTCAGCCGTTCTCACGTGATGCGCGGTCAAATAAACAGACAAACAGACAAAAATTCTAAAAACTGTTGGAACATGTTCTGTTATCGATTCTAAGCATCCCCAGCCAATTTTTTTTCGAATATCTTCCATGTTCAGACTTTCGACCCTCTTCAGATGTATAGATACAGCATGTAACAAAAATACTGGTGATCCTTTTAAGGGCATAATTGTTATCGTATTTTAATTATGAAAAAGTAAGAAAAAAATTATTTCCACCGAAAAAAAATTGGATTTTGTATGGAAGGTTGGCTGGCTGAGACGAAGCGTCCAAAAAAAAATTGAGTCCAAATTTTTTTTTCTCCTACTTTTCCTTACTCGCATACCAAATATGCCCTCAAACGGAGCACCAGCATTTTTGCTACATCCTGTATATGTATTACATAACATATTTAGGAAACATCTATGCTTTGGACAGTAAATTTCATCAGTTGCATCATCATCTACTTTTGCAAACTGATATAAGGTAACACCTTATCTCTCATTTATTACAGTATCAAAATCATCTTCTCTTAATAAGTATTAATTTTTACATTTCATCACTGGCAGTGCATCTTATTCACACCAATTTAGGCAGTACATGAGTGTGAACGGGATGCCTCGCGTATAATATCCAAATAAGATCAAGTTGTAAAATTTTATTTCCCCCCTGAACTACGTAAGCAAGGAAATAAGAAATAACAGCTTGGAACTGTACCTTCAATAAATAGCGTGAATAGAAATGCAAATCGCAAAAATGGTAATGCTTCGATTTTGCTGCATATTGCGCCATATTGGATAACCAAATGTCAACTTCGAATTCAATTTTATTCCAAACCGTTTATAACTACAAACTGCCATTTTGCATTTGTTAAAACTTTTGCAAACTGATATCAGAAGCCAGAATTTTTAAATTCGTCTCTTAATTCACTTTGCAAGTTTGTATATTCATCAGATCTCAAAGTTGATCTACGATTAGACATGACAAAAATGAAATGAATATTAGTCCTCATAATTTCAATATTGGTGTATATGCCTTCTTCATCCTTACTTGTCTTATCATGTAAAGAAACATTTTTTAAGAATATTATTACATTTTTCTCTGGTTACTTAAAATGTTGCTATATACCTAAAGAAACTCTACTTAGTATTGAATTCAATCAAGTAACACCCAAACGAAACAGTTATTTTATTGGGTGCGAAGTTTACTTCATTAATATAAAAAAACATAGCATAAAATCTGTAGTATACGTATATTAATGTTAACTTACTCGTAAAATACTATTTTATGTATGCTAGGATAACATAAACAAGCATATATAACTAAATTAAAAGTAAAAATCTCACTAAATGTCAAAAAAGTAAATTAAAGACACCATTTTGAGGTTAACGAATGCTTCTGTTGCAGTAAAATTTGTCATCTCGTACCTAGTTAAAAGAGCTGTCGAGAATTTTTAATTGGCTATTTCCTTGCCGCTTCATATTTGAGAAGAGAGGTGGACAGAAATACAGCATTCATTTCTATTTATGTTATAGGTATGATGACGAATAACTGTTTGCATATTTCGCTTTTAGTTGCTAGCTTTTAATATTCTGTAGTGCAGTATTATAACTTTTATTTTCGTCGCGGAAGACTTCAGATTTTAATAACAAACTAAGTTTGCACTTTTCTGGAAAAAGAGTTATTAGATCTTTTTATCAAGGATCCCGAGGTCATCACACTGAGGCACAACTTTATTAGTAAAAAGCTACACTGAAAAAAAAGGACAAGCGAGCAACTTCGGCTGTTTCATTAAAGCGGTCCAGACACTATCACTAATAATGTCATTACCTACAAGTAATGACATTACTAATGACAGTGTAGTGATTGGAATGAAGGAATGACGGTAAGGAATGAAGTTATTCGAATATTTTAATATTGTAGTGTCAGTACTGAAGTAATGACATTATACTGACAGTTTGTGGTGCGCGGTGCGCGTCATTCCATCATTCCTTCAGTATTCGTGGAGCGATCGCCGAGGATGAACGCATTTGGAGCTAATCTATATTCTGCGGGGATTGATTCACTCAAATGAGTGTCTTTTTTGCTTATAATTGGAGTAAATGATTGTAATAGCTTCAAGTAATTTGCTTCGCTCATCCGAAAGTAATTCTTGAAATGCTTCAGTGATGCCGATATTTTTAAGAGGTACATGTAAATATTCCTTGAAAGACAGCCCCTTTCTGTATTTTTTTCTTTTAACCCGTTTTTATAAAGCAATTGCAATTATTATTGCCATTCAGGCTATCTTTTTGCGTCCATTGTCGACCGCGACCACTGTCGACAATGATGAAAAATACTGACAAGTGTGTGGAGAGGTTTTGGAATGTCATTACTGAACGAAGGAATGACAGTATTAGTAATGTCATTTCTACTGATAGTGTCTTGACCGCTTAAGGATGCGTTTCCACCAGAGATGAGCGAGGATGTGTTGCGAGGATGTGTTTGTTAAGAACCAATCCTAGAGCTGCGCTGTGCGAGGATAAACAAATGAAGTGGTTCTAATGGTGCTTAACAAACACATTCTTCGCAACGCATCCTCGCTCATCTTTGGTGGAAACGCAGCCTAATAACCAAAATTCGGTAAGGAGTTACTAAGTTTATTTGCTTATACTTAACTCAAAGTTTACTTATAAAGAACAAAACATGTTGGTAAGTAATAAGCCTAAGTTTTTAAGTCCCAAAACTTAAATTAGCAGTAGACGAAGTTTGGTTGCTAGTAACAAAAAAAAACAGTGTATGATTTGAACAACACAACTGTATAGCATCCTGGTGCAATAAGACGAAAAAAACACGCTTTTTTAATAACGGTGCGTGTGGCCTATGTGTGGTGGCCTAACTAGTCTTGTCAAGACAACTTGTGCTGCATTGAGGTTATCAGCAGGGAGCCAACTTTTGAGATTCGATCGCCCGACTGTTATATTTAAAACTATCAGAAACGTTAAAATAGTATTTAAGCCGTGACAAGAATTGAAAACTGTGGTCAATCCGCCTAATGAGGGCGCCATTGGACGGTCGACGCAGTCTTAAGGTATAAAGGTTAGGTAGAGGTAAGTAGTAGTATTACAAATAGCTTCAAAATTATCAATTTTCATCAAAATAACATCGTTAAAATGCAAACGTCTCGTTTCGTTTAATTTTAGACTATTACATAGTACACTACACGATAGTTTTATGTCTTGTCGCCACCTTGATGACCAAACTTTTACGGCCGTCTGTTTATTACTTCCGTGTTAATTAAAATTGATGTCCTACTTCTGAAACGACGTAACTGATGACATTATTACTTTCGGAAAAGAAGACAAACAAGCATACCTACAGCCCGCCTGATAGCAAACAGCTACCGTTAGGTTATGGACGCCTGTAACCCCCCCAAAGTGTCATAGCGCGTTGCCGAGGAACCCTAAGCATTGCCTTCGGAAAACCTCGGCAGGGAGTTCATTCCACAGCTGGAGTCAATGTGAAAGGAAAATCCTCGTAAAATATTTATTTCATTTTCAAACTAAATATAACGTTACCTACCGTCGTGTGCTACTTTGCCTGGCTTGAAAAACATGTTTTTCTTCAGCTATTTATATCTTGTTTCTGAGGAGAAAGGCGACCATCTCAGGAATAAGATATAAATAGCCTGTTTGGTGAAGAAAACCATATTTTTCAAGCCAGGAAAAGTTGTGCATCGTAAGCAAAGTTGTATAGCGCTCGACGGTATTCAGCTTTTGTATCTCGGTAGTTTTTTTATGCCTGGATAACCTGATAATTTATTGTGACTAACCTAAATTAAGTTTAAGAATATTTATATCTATCCCTGGTTGCAAGTTGAAGACGCTGGACGCAAGTCGCTTCCGACCGATACTTATGGAGGTCGAGGGAGGCCTATGTTCAGCAGTGGACGTCTTATGGCTGAGATGATGATGATGATCCCTGGTTTAAGCAAGCCAACTTTTTTTTTAATTTGTTTGTTTTTCTCTATTCACACGAGACTAAAAGCTTTTAAGGTTATTTTTATCCAGTACCGCGGTCGAAACTAATAAATTACTTGAAAAAACGAATGCATAATTCAAATATGATTAAACCCGAATGCGCTTGACGAGGGTGGACGTTTTGTAAGGACCATTAAAATATTTTAAGGGATTTTTTCCGCCAAATATAACTTGAGCCCTTTTGGCAGACTTGAGTGAAGAAAAATGTACAGATTTCATAGATATCACGACAGACGAGAGGTCAGTGTACAGTGGAACCGTTTAGGGAATTTTCAGAGCGGATAATTTCTACGATATTACCGAATGATACTTAGACTGAAAATATTTAAGATTAAATTGTGTGGGCATTTGAATTATAAAATATTGAATTGAATCATGTCACCGTTTTAAACAGAAGGTTAATAGAAAAAAAATATTAATTTTAACTTTTCACACTTTACAATTAAAGAATGTTGAAATGAGGACACACAAATCCACGCCCAGATGGCGCTGCAATAATTTAAAAAATATATCTTATTGGATACCTATGTCAAATTCATCATAGACCAAATGGTTTATAAATTTTTGTTCAGTTACAACTCTGGAACCAATTATATTCTACGGGTTTTTAACCTCATTGGTTACAACAATTTACTATTACATAGTTTACTTACCTCGAACTACATACTAAACCCATATTTTTTATTTTGTTACAAAACTATGTAATTACCTGTTCCGTTTTAAAACGCATGACATTAAAACAAACAAACAAGATTTTTATAAAACCCGTAGAATGTAACTTAAACCCTCGCTCAAACAAAGTTAAAAAATTTCTTCTACATTCCAAAAGCGCTTTTTCATTTATTTTTATTAAATAAAAAAAGTTAGAACGCTTCCAAAATCAGTTCCATTAACGAAAACATAAAATAAAACTGCCGTACTTATTACTAACTTGATTACGTCAAAAGGAGCCAATATTGGCCCTCGGCTTATTTGCTTTTAACATAAATTGGATCAGTCTTAGAAGGCCGACTACATAGCCGAGTCAATTTGGACTCTCAGTCTTTCTTTTAGAGGTTGTTCTTCAATGTGACTAGTGTTATATGTGGAAGGAAGAGTGTTAAATGCGTTTAAACGTGTTCCCGCTGAGTTTAATGTGGCGCGTGTGACGCGTCGCGATAGTCGGACATAAAATAAAGTGATAGTGTGACTCATAAAATATGGCACTGGCATTACACGCAGATTTTAATGCAACACTATGCACGTGATTACTGACTCGTAGTTCAGGGCATGTTTGCGAAGAACTAGCAGCCAACAGCCAATGTTTAAAAGTTATGACCGTTAGGTAAAATCATATATATAGATTGGCAAGAGCAAAATCAGCCCTCGATACTTAAATCTTAGAGAAATCAACCAACCGGAGCGACCATTGACAGGCGCAACGGCGTACCCTCACCCTCCTGCCGAAAATATATCACCAGTGGTCATGTTTATTGTAAGGACTAACGTTTATCTTACGTGGGTACGTTACGTACAAATAACCATACATTTGACGTTCCCCTCCCCCGAAAATTCGGCAGACTTTTTTTTGTATAGAAAATGACAGACATGGCCACTTCCGGGTTGAATTCTCTAAGACTTAAATATTTAAAAATATTTTATTAATGTATTTTTAAGTGATCTCCAGTGGAATAAAATAATTTTGACCCCCCTCCCCCCCCCCCTCGGTGACCATCCGTAGTAATTGCTAAGACCCCCCCCCCCCCCTAAACTGGTCACGTAGTTTGGGTACGTTCCCTAACGTCGACTGTACACTACCTTTCGTTAAGACCAAATCACGCTTCAATTTTAGTAATTACCCATTTATTATATAGCAAGTACCTATATACAATCGTAGCCAATTAGAAATAATGAGATCCGATATCTTTACAAAATCAGTGCCTATTCACAATCCGAGCCATATATTAATGCCTGTCTGGATTTGGTAAATTATTTGGTTTCGGTTCATAGATAAAGTGAAATCCTTAATATAATATTGAATTTTATTTATAGTGACGCAGTTTACTCGTTCGTGACCTCGCCATTTGTCACGATAGAAAAACTTCTTCAAATTTTTTAATTTAAATACGCCTTAAATGTTGTCCCATAATATATATTTATTCAAGAAAAGATGAAAGTAAGCACTACCATCGTACATAATTCTAACGACTCATGTTAGACAGTACAAGGTCACGATTGCTTCTAACGACTCATGTTAGACAGTACAAGGTCACGATTGCTTCTAACGACTCATGTTAGACAGTACAAGGTCACGATTGCTTCTAACGACTCATGTAAGACAGTACAAGGTCACGAATGCTTCTAACGACTCATGTTAGACAGCACAAGGTCACGATTGCTTCTAACGACTCATGTTAGACAGCACAAGGTCACGATTGCGTAGTATCTCCTTAGCGATGATAAGCTTTCCTTGTCACACATAAGATTGCAACGAACTTACTCATGAGACTTTCGCACACATAGACTGCGCCAGAGTTGCTCGGAGTCGTCGTGACCCAAGCGCGTTAAAATATTGAAAGGTGTGTCACTGGTAAGTACAAGGTCCCTACCTGGGTAGGTACCTATAGTGTGTGGTATATGGATGTCATTTAAATAGCAAACGGAAACAGGGTACCCAAAGATACACTGAGGCACTACATGCGGCGATATGACATTGAAATCGCACTAGGAGATTTAGACATAAAATAGATCCTAGAGATCATTTGTTAACTTTTATTGGCTATAATTTTGTAGGTAGTAGGTATGTTAGGTATATAAGAACCGATTTACGTTCTATTGAAATCAATACTCAACTGACATCGTCGATCATCGAGCAACCACATAACTAAAATACTATAAATACAATATTAATGGTATAATGGTCGTTTAAAATAAAACACAGCTCAACTTCATAATAAAAGACATATCATTGCAATTACGACCGTAACTGCGGCCAAGTAAGCCTTAAATTCAAATAAAACTGCAGCAAGCCTTAAATAAAATATAAGGCACTATTCTAAAGTGCCTATAAAAGCTTAGTATCTAGATTTCGATAACATGTAATTTATTCATCGTTACTAGACTGGTTTAGGTTAATTTAAGTCGTATAAGCGCAGTTTAACTACAAATGGCTTTCATAAAACTAGGAGCCAGATGCTCACGTACTGGCTAAGCTCTCACTGTACTCAGTGAAGTATGTAGGTGCCATTATTGAGATAAATGTGATGGACTTATATAGTTTGGCCAGGGTTTGTTTTATTTCAAGCATAGACAGAGAGAATCATATTATTTCTTTCTTACACTAGTACCCTCGCTGCTAAAAAAAAGGGATGATTATAGCGTATTACTTCCACTGTAGCCAGACTATAAGTACGTACCTAACGCAATTTTCTCAATTTGGAAAGATTAACGACACGTGTGTTGAAAAATAAAGGAGTTAGAAAGTTGGACTCACACACAAGACACACACATATTATTTTGCATAACTAAGAGTTAAAAATATACATTCAAAACTTGATTTTTTTCCACAGGTTTAGACATTTATGTTAAGATATTTAAGGTATTCACTTATATTAAGGCATTCTAAATATATATTTACAGATCAGCCTGCTAAAAGCTCTGGGAGAACCTAATATATCTGCCATACAAATTTAACGGACTAATATGTACACCCAGATTTAAAATTGCATGGACACATTATGAAAGAATTCATTTAAAATTTTCCACGCATGTTTGACCCTTACTGTATTGACGTATATGGTGTTTCACGTAAAACTGGATTCAAAAGGTGTATCTTCAAACACCGTAAACGCAATTTTCTTAATCCAAACTTATTAATACGTCCAAAGCTCTAAAGTACGAAATAAAACTATTACAAAATGGCTGAAAAAGGCTACATTTCAAGAGCATAGACAAATAAGCCACGTTTTTCATAACCTGGCCCGCCCGGTGAATTTATGGCGAGTAAAGTGGCCATACATAAGAGCAATAATCCTTGCCAAGACCCGAACCACAGTTGGGGGGACAGACAACTCAATATTGATACGAAATGCTGCTAGTACAAACTTAAACTTTTATTAGTTAGAACTTAGAATTTTGTAGAATAAAATCTCGGTGTACCTCATCAGACGCTTGAACATAATTGGTAGGGCATCACCCTGCTGTTTCAATGGAATTTCCTTCCGCGATCGCTCCGGCTGTGGAACGAACTCCCTGCCGAGGTTTTCCTAACGGACTTCAGTATGGGGTTCTTCAAAAAAGGAGCGTACATGATTCTAAAGGGCACGCAGTAGCTTGTTTGCTACCATCATCGCTCGGAGACGCATTCAAATCATGTCACGCTAACGGTGACAAAAACAACGTTAACAGTGCAAAACGTAAGTTTAACCGGTACATTTACTTCGGTTACCCTTATATTATTCTATAATTTTTTATCGGTATTAATCAGCTAACAACTAATAACCTTTATCATTTTAACCATTATCTAGAGCTGAGTTTAGCCATGATAAAGCAACACTAGTTACATTGCAATTTTAATTCTACGATCAACAATTAAGCACAATATTTTAATCGCTGTCAGTACCAATCTTATGTCTGATCCCCACTCAGGATAGTAAGAACTAATCGAAAGCCCTAATACTAATCGTAGAAGGAGCAAGCGATAGTGAAAACTCGTTTCACCGCATATCTGCATTCCTTAGAATTGACATGTGTGGATTGGGTAACAAGTGAGTAATCTGATTGCAACTGTGGCGCCGCCTAAATAAATATGGCCACTTGGTGGTGGGGTTGGAAAACCCATAACTCCTATACCCAAACTCCTGTTTAGTTAGGGGTAGGCTCCCGCAGTTCAAATTTCATGATTTGTTCAATTTAAGTTGTGTAGCCGAAGCCAAAGTAAAACAAGAACTGGTATGGACATAACACTGCTCATAATAGTAATTATTGCAAATCGTCGCTGCGCTTGTAAAATCCGACATGTGACTTTTTTTGAAAAATAGTTTTTGACTTCATTTAAAAGTATTTTTTAAAGGTGCATATTCCTCAAAAATCCATTTTTTTCTAAGTTTACTGGATCACAAAAAAATTAAATCAGCTATGTGAAAAAGGCCTTAATTATACTTAGTAGCACAAAAGGCGCTATGTGATCAAATAGCACAAAGCGGTTTTTATCAATAAATGCATTATAATAATATTGCGCCTTGTGATGGCACACAGCGGATTTTATATAATATTTTATGAAATTGGTTCATGAAAAATAATATATAGTTAAATATGTAATATATTGAGCAGTGTTAATAAACAGTCGTATACGCATTTTTATAGTTTAAATTTATTTGCAGTATAAATCCGCTTAGTGATGTTTCGAAATGTCACTTTATAGAAATAGTAAACCGTTATGTGCCTCAATAATCACATAGCGGTTTTTCCAACATAAATGTGCTTAAAATGTCGAAAAAAATGTAGCTCCTAAAATAACTTAGTAAAATTTTAAAATCTAACATTATTTAGAGTCATATTGGAATCTTTAATTTTTGTCATTTTTAGATTTTTGATTTATTATACAGTAAAAAAATAAACATGTTTTTTGTGTCTCCTGTAAAGTTGTGTTTTTTTACATGTCGGATTTTACAAGCGCAGCGACGAAATAAAAAGTGTCAAGTTGAGAGAAGATTGAATGGACGCTATTGAAAGATGTTATTGATTAAAGCCTGCCTGCCGGCATGAACATTATGTCATGTTTGAAACGTCACTTCACGTCAGACGAAGTTAGATAAGAATAAAGTGCGATTAAATGTCATTTTTATTTAATAAAAATATACTCTTGATAAACCACTCCTTAATATGAGGCTTCAAGTTCTAATATACGTTTATAACTCGTCATGGTTGGTTGTGTCGTCTGATTAACTGATAACAACTGTCATATAATGATTCAATAATGATTCAACAACGTTTGGAGTATGTTACAGGACTTACATTTTCAAAACCGTGTCATTTTTATTTGCTGTATTAACTACTTTTTTAAATTATTTTTGTCTATAAGTTTGTTACAAAGAAGATGAAATATCATGAAAAATGTTTCAAAAATAAAATATAAATTATAAAAGGGCGTGTATAAAAAGATTGATTAAGTCACATTCCCAAAGAAAAATAACATTACACTAAATTACGATATTTTCGAAAATTAACATTTAATATAGGCAGAGACTATAGAGATATAGACGGCCACTGTACTGCACTGCTACTCCACCTAGTAACAAATAGCGTACTAGTAGTACACTAGTAGCTACTAGGTGGAGTAGCAGTGCAGGTGATATTTCCTCTTACATTTTCGGTATCTTTAGGCAGCTTTCGGACAGAGGGCGCAATCGACTTGAGCTTCAAAAAGTTCTTAGGCTGTGGCCGTCTATATCTCTATAGTCTCTGATATAGGTAAGTGAAAACATAAAAAAATACAGGTTGAGCTCATAAAAAAGTCAAAAGTCAAACTCTCGCCTGCCTATATGCCGCGACTAAGTTGTTTTGCTAAATGCCAGCCTGTTTGTAAACCGATATGTATTTAATGTAGAGCTTTAGCTATCCAATATGATTTTATGGCCCGTCTCGGTTGGTCGTACGGATTGATTAACCAATAGCAGTTGACGCAAAACAATTTATCACCGCTTGTGTTCCGTACCTTGAGCTAATGGTGTGAATATAGGTACAGTCACCGGCAATGCTATCTTCCTACATGAAGGCCGCAAAAATATGTGACACGCTCTTATGGCCCTACGAATAAGAGCGTGTCACATATTTACGCGGCCTTAATGTAGGAAGATACTATTGCTGGTACACTGTTTTAATTTCGGCCGTTGTCTACGTTTAAAACACGTTAATATACGATCCAATTCCAATGAATTAACTATGGAATACAGCTAACGCTTAAAAGACTTAATCAGAATTTGCTTGAATATTATTCCGATGCAATACCAATACATCTCCAATATTGATTGATTATTTGTACATTTAAACGTATTCAACACTGACTTAACCATTCTACGGCGCACTAGACGGCAACGTTACCGGAGTAAACACACAACTAAGTGGAGCATACGCATACGGATTCAACAGAGAATACGCCTGTGAAGCGTGTCCAAATATCTGGCAGGGAAACAGTCCCTGTCTCTGAGCAATTTCCAGCCGAGAAGTTAGCTGCTTTTTCCACTTCGTCCGTCGATTTTGGAACCAAGTTTTGATCTGTACCTCTGTGAGGCCGAGTGCCTTCGATAGTTCCATGCGTTTGGAGACGCTGAGGTACTTGTCCAGTTTGAATTCGGCTTCGAGTCGTTCCAGTTGTTTTGCACTGTAGGCCTGGCGAGGCTTGCGCTCCGGCCCGGCGCGCCGTGGTCGTTGGTTGTTTTTTTCATCAAAGAAGGTGGTGGAGGGTTGGTGCGCCGCCAGCCAGTGCGCGTACGATTATTTGTTGTGTGTTGGAGTTGGAGATATACTGTATTTTTTTACGATATTAATTGAGTACATGTATATATACAAAACGAGCAATATTACCTTAATTAAGTGAAAAATAAAAAAACTCTCACTATAAAAATTAATAAGATACCGGTCCTCGAAATTTCAAAATTGTAAGGCAGACTTTTTTTTGGAATAATTGTTTAAAACGAATATACTCTTCGCACGCTAATATAATAATTTAATATTGGATTGATTTTAATTTGTAACATCGATTGCTACGTCAAACTTATTAAAAACATAGGTTTTTCACAATTACTTATACAACTCCTTTACATTTGTAATTGTAATTTTGATGACAAAAGAAAATCATTTTGATAACAGGAGTTCGATTTTTGAATCTCACCGGTGACTTTTTTTGTATGCAGCCGATGACTATTTAGTACGAAATAAGTCACCCGATGAGATTCAATCGAACTCCAGATCCCTAATGATTTGAAGCTAGCATGCCACTCCAGTGTTATAAGGATTAGCTAATAAGCAGGAAGAGTTTGTTGTGCGAATAATTAGCTAAGCAAATAACGGCTTTTCAAGTCCTTAACTAAGTTATTTTGTGTTTGTGTTTGAAATAATTTAACGTGTCTGCGGATTGTGCGTAGATAAATACGTACAATCCGTGAGCTCTAAAAAGAACCTTCGGGTTTGAGAAAGAGACGTCGGGTATCAATCAACAGTCATTCTAAGTAAAGTCGGTTCTTTTTTTGTTTCAAATTATTTATGTAAAAGGACTTAAGCGACTTTGTTGACGATGGCGTTTACGTCAAATATTGTTAACAATGTCGTAGTCCTAACTTTTCTATTCTCTAATCTAAAAGCCTATTACGAATTAAATAATTATACTTACTTACTTTTGCAGCGAAAAACTGCTGAATTCAAGAAATCGTTGACTAAATATTTAAGCAATCCAGTTTTCAAGTAATTGTGGGAGTTGCTATTTTCGATAGACATTGGCAAACAATTCAGTTTCTTTGTGATTTGGCGTAATGATTGCAAAATTGCTACAAGTTCACTAATTACGCTTTAGTTATTGAAAAAAAACTATTAGAAAATTTGAACTGACGGGTTTGCAAGCTTTATGAAAAAAGTGCTATTTAACGTTCAATTGAAAAAAAAAGATCTTTAGACAAAATCTTTTACGTCTCAAGCTGTGCAAAGTTTGAAAATAATAACCTCGTTAGTTGTGCAAGGTTCATACAATATATTTATTTACGCGAGCTTTTAACAATTCTTTCAGCAACAATGTAACATTATATATGAAGCTATGATTTGACTTGATTATTTCTTAATGACTTACAAAAACATCTTACGTACGCAAATTCTTGAACGCATTTATAAAGAATGTCGCGCCTTTCAAGATAATATATCACCTCTAGAATTAGAATAATATTTTATCGAGAAAACAGGGATGACATTAATTAATTACGAAAGTGTCAGTTTATGGAGCGAGAGGGCGACGCACTGGAAGCCGGCGAACCGGAAAAACGACCGTAAATGAGGTAACATTCCTGTCATGTCAATAAACGAAACAGACGTTGAAAAGTCACGGGAAAGTTTACGAATATTGAAAAATTCTTCCAAACAAGCCAAAATTTCATATTCAACTTTAATTTTTAGGGATTTGAAAATTAGGTCCATTTTTTATTAAAAAAATTAAAAATCCTCTTCAATTTTTTGTTGAAAGTGCAAATTAACTATTAGTTCCATACAGTACAGTCGACCAAGAAAGTGGTCTACCAATTTTGACAAAAGTTTCTGCGAAATCTAACGATCGCTAAGGTTGACATTTCTAATGGAGTTTAAAACATGCACGACCTTGTTGTCTCATGACGGTCAAACGAACTTCAACCGTAGGGTGGTAAACCACATTTTTGATCGATTGTACATAGAATTTAGGGACAGTAATTATTTTTTTTATCAAGCAGAACGTCTGACGTGTGACGTGATGACGGATCCTCAAAATGACACGGCCAGAGGACCTAATTTAAACTTCACTACTTGATCTCACTAGATGAGCTATCACATCGCTAGCAAGTCCCGCAACCATACATGTGGTATCCAAGTATAACCGAGATGTTTGAAATGATAAAACATGAGATCAATTTATGAAGCACCAAACCGGCCTCCAGGACTAGTGGTATTGTTCCGAAAGAACCAAAGCGAGATAATTTCGTGCTCTGCGTTTTTCACGCGACAGCGTTGATACATCTATTCGGTCCGTTGAGCGTATGTACCGCGAATTGAATGAATTCCCGACTGCTGATGTGAAAAATACCTATCAGGCCGGGTTCCCAATGATGCAGCGACCGCGGGCGAATAAAAATTTAATTTAATTGTAAAATTGTGTGTTATTGTGCATCGCATCGGCCGCGACCCACAAAATTCAAGCTTTAGAGGCGTATGATGCGCCGATTAGCGTGTTTCGTTGCTTCACTTTTGAAGCGAATACATTTTGGTCTGATATTTACTTGATCTCGCTTGACGATTGGAACGACTTCTCTTATCGCGTTTTATCGATATTCCCTCCATACTGGATTGAACCATTATTGAGAATATTTTGTAGACGTGAATGTGTTGGATTATGCTACTTGTAATATTGTCATCATCATTGGCCCTTACGTCTCTAGCAGACGATTCATGGTGTAAAATTAGGGAGACACCGTTTTTGGTGGCTGAACAGCCCGATGCAAGAGCGGCATTTCTTGCCGCAGGCCTGACAAGAGAAATTCGCAGCAGTTGGTGCTGACTCGGTTTCATGTCGTTTCAATAATGTCAGAGCCAAATAATATTGTGCACAGTATTGGAATAATACTAATTTATATCTTATATAAATCCGTGGAAAATTCCTGGTGGAGCGGTTGTGCTGAAAAAGGCCTATTTCATTTCGGTTTTTTATTTGTTTGGCTAAATAAAACTTAGTACACTGCCGTGATATTAATATTGCTTAACTATGTTCGTAAACTATTAATATCACAAGTAATAAGAGCGTTAACACTTAAACATTTTTAATTAAAATTTTCTCTAGCGGAAATTAAAAGCTATCGTCATGAACATTTTAATTCTAGCCACAGTTATAAAAGTTTCTGCGCTATCAGTTTTAAAATATAATCGAATATATTCTTATGAACCTTATGTGAAAAAAACCATAGGTACTTAATTACTTTACGTTTTTGAAATAATTAAATCTAAGTACCTACTCGAGATTTCTCATATTAATTATTCTTCTTCTTCTTTCTCGTTCCCTCACTGCTGAGGATCGCGACCACATGTAGCTCGTTTCCATAACGTGCGGTCATAGGCCATGTGAACTGCACGGTTAAGGCTGCCACCAGCCGACTTTTTTGCAGCGTTGGACCATCTCACCCGTGCCCCACCTCGAGCACGTTTGCCATTCATACGGCCCAGAATGAATGAATATTAATTATAGTAAAATCTTGTAAAGTAGTGTCGCAGACTGGTTACATGTGTTATCCCAGGTGTAGCATAAAAACAAATATTACTTAATAATATTTCTCAGCAACCAAAGACCAGCGACCACCGAAAATAAAATTCACGGAACCCAACTTTAAGAGAAATCAAGTATTTTTGTTTGTATTTAATATATTTATGGGAGCAATTTCCAACTGCGTGTATCTACTATGTATACCTACTGTGCTATAGTAGGTAAGTAAACTAAAAACAATGACCTTTTTGTGTAAAGTAATTTAGATAAAACGATCTGTGTTTTTCAGAATCCGGTAACGATTTGAAAACGAAAATCGCTAATAATGACATTATGCACATGAATTGCATTTGGTAAGATAGCTTGAAGTCTTGTTATTGCAAAAAAATACTTTAGGTCGATATATATTAGTGTTTAATACCTTAAAACTCGATTCTTACAGAGCTTGTTTAGTGAGGACGTTGACTCATGCAATTTTGTCGTATTATTTTTAATTATTATTTGTTATGGACTCTAATATGTTATATATTATCTGAATAAAGCATGAAGCGAAGTTTATTTTTGTATTATTATATTTGTACGAGTATCTTCCCAAAAATATCACCTAAACTTCGGCAATTTTTAGCAAAATTGCTCTAGCAAAACATACTCTCTCTTAAAAAATATATATGAAAATGAAAAAAACTGTTACATTTATTCCTCAGGCGACACATTTTCTAATGTATTTATGTATTTGGCGTACTTGTATAACTTAATTTTAATCAATAAAAACCTTTCTCTTTTCACCTCTCCAATCAAAAATCGCGAAACTGGTGTTAGATTAGGGTGAATTATTTATAAATGAAGCATAAAATTAAAAAATCGTTGTATTTATTCCATCCAAAAAGAAACGATCTTTCATAATATGTATACAAAGTTATAGAGGTTATGTTACAATAGTTACTGCAAAATAGCGTCAAAAAGTTGAGCAAAATCGAAAAAGAAGTTTACCGGACTCTTAAGGAGCAGTGAGAAAATATTATCTTCTTGCTGTCTAGAAGTAGAAGCCTAAGACTTAGACAAAACATTGTGTTTTCCTATGAAAGAGTCACACCGAGGCGAGGGCAGACGGGTCAAGCAACTCCAGTATATTCTAACAGCTTTCATGAGCGCGAACGCCAGTTCCGCGAATAAAGAAGATGCTGGTTTGATTCCGGTCCTGGGCCCTTAGCGATTTTTCTTTCATACGTGTATGATGTGACATCATTGATGTTTATTACAGTACGCTAACTATGAATTATGACATTGACGTTTTCGAGAACGAGTGTTCTGTCTGTGCATCTTGCTTGTAACATATTAGTGTAAACGAGATGCACAGATAGAAAATTCGTTACTCGTTAACGAAAAATGCCAATGTCAAACTCATGGTAGCCGTAAAGTTTATAATGTATAGTTGAATTATCGAGAGCGTGGAATTGCATATGTAGTGGTTGTACCGTGTTGTGCCTCTTTGTGTGCGGATTCAAATATAGAATGCCTGTACACAAACAATACTACTACATATGCAATTCCACGCTCTCGATAATTCATCTATACCTATCAGAAACAATGCGCCGTGAGTGTGTTCGCTAATGACGTTATTAATTTGATGAATCTGTCATATCAAAAATGCCGTTGAATAATGATAATCTTTAGCTATTTTATCATTTGAGTTTGTTCGAAAAAGAAAAAATTACGAGTTTAGCCAAGTAAAATGTATAAGGGAGTATGATTGCAAAAAATCTCTGTACCTCGACTTTCTTGGATAGAGAACTTTTCCCGATTGCCACAAAAAAAACGCTCCAAGCGATAACGCTAGTGTTTTGTCTTGGCCGAAGCGTTTACTGCTTCGTCTCAGCAAATCGCTCGCGCTCGGCAAGCGATTGAAATGTCAACATTGTCAACCCGGGGCTGGGCAATTTGCTGGGTATTAGTAGCTAACTAGCCATACTCATTAGGACGGCGGCGAAGCCAGACGGTAGAAACCTTATTAGTGGAATACAAAAAGTTTTACTATAGATTAGGCTAGACCACTTTTACAACTAAAGGCCTGAATTTTTGCGCTTTAAAAATTCCTACTTGGGCATGAAGTTCATATTATAACCAGTACAATTAAAGTTGGATCCTAAAAATATAATCGGCCGTCTGAGGTGAAGCATTTTACAAATGTTAAGTTGTTATGTTTGTTTTTTTTTTAAAGGTTTTTTTACTAACTTCACATATAGACAATACACGAGTAGCGGTCGCAATTAACTATATTTGGAGTAAAATAGTTCCTCGTTTCGGGTAAAGTCGTGAATCATGATTCATAATAGGGGTGTCGCGTCATCAAAAAGATGTCTATGGGACCCATTTTCATTCATCACATTCATTACAATTGGCTGCAGAAATTACCTCGTTTTATTGAAAAGGTTTACATTACCAGTGACAGATTTATAGGGAAATGAAATATAGGGGTGAACTTTTTTTTTCGTTAGCCTATTTAGTGTCCCACTGCTGGGCAAAGGCCTCCCCTCTTTTTCCCCATTCGACCCTGTTGGTTGACATTTTCGACCACTCTTTACAGTAGGCGTCCAAGTCATCTCGCCATCACTTTGTAGCCGTCCTGTGGGAGGCACTCGGTAGCAAGTTTGGCCCATCTTTCCGGATGCATGCGGCAAACGTGTCCTGCCCAGTCCCATTTTAGCTTGGCGGTCTTGACACCAACATCTGCAAGGGGTAAACTTATTGTCGTTTAAAAATCGTATTCTGGCTCGATACGTCTCTATCAAAGATGATGTAATAAGAACGACCTAACGCAATATAGAGGTCGGTGCTCTGTGGTCTCAATATAATATTAAGCGGCGAGCTACAATATTAAAAAGATTAAGTCACTTCAATAAAACTCTTATTTTACACCGCGTTAATATTTTTACGAGGTAATCTTCTTATCTATATGCATGCCCTTCATCCAAACTTGCTTTTCTACCGTATATGTCATGCTCCCACGCTTTTCAGTTTTATAATAAGGCGTTATACGATTTCTATTTATTAACCGACTTCAAAAAAGGAGGAGGTTCTCAATTCGACAGATTTTTTTTTATTATCATTTATTTTTGTATGTATATTAATCGATATCTCCGTGAATCGTGAACCGATTTTCAATTTTTTTTTTTATCGAAGGGGTATAACCCCTATGTGGTCCCATAATCACCAAGTCGGGGTCTGATGATGAGATTCTGGAGAAATCGAGGGAACTCTTCAACTATTATAGGCACACCCATAGTCATTTCACTATTTTTTACAGCAACTCGGCCACTTCCTCTTGGAATAGCGGATCCTAAGTGAAGTCGGTTCTTTTTTTGGTTAAAATGATTTCTCCCCAAACAGGAAAAGCATTTAGCACAATTGATTCATCCCTCAGCACCCTGATTGAAGAAGGGGTTACTCATGAAAGCCTCGAGAAACAATTAGGCGCGCCCCTGTAATTACCGCCTTATTAGTGTCATGTTCTTACTCAAGTTGTCTTCGAGGACGTCAAATTAGATATCAATTTGATTTCAATGTCAGGGCGACGCGTTGCAATTTTAGTGATAGTAATCTTGTATCCTAAAAAAAATATAATGAGTGCATTAGATCATGAAAAATATATTGAACTCGTATATTCTTAAAAGGATCACCAGCATCTTTGTTACAACTTGTATACAATGTGTTAATTCGCAGCTACGCAACACGGAAGACCGATCATATTGCTATCGTAATTTAGGTTTTTGAATAGGCCTCGAGGAAGCCAGGCTGAATGCGGAAGATATAAAGACCGGCTCGGTTCACACGTATTAAATTATTTTCCTAATATGTAAGGTTACACGCGTCTTTCATTTGCCATCCTTTTCAAGGGGCGAATATGATTATTAATTTTGTTCAATGTGATTCATTATTAATAAGAAAAAATATTGTCTAATTACATGAGAACTTTGAAGGAAATCTACCTTTAAATGCGGACAAGTTTAGTGCAAGGGACCACTTTGTCGATTTACAAGGACACTTAATTCTTTCACTAATAGATAGTGCATATTGCGTAGTTATAGAAAGTACTAGTAACTCCATATCGACAAAATGGTCCATTTTTCCCTGGACTCAACAAATAGTGTTAAAGTTTAAAAACGAAAAGAAACTAGACCATTTTCGGATTAACCAGATTTAATCCTGATGTGAATTCCGCACGATGTATACATAATTATTATACATATACACAAAACATACTCGTATACCCCCCATACCATTGAGGCTTTGGTTTGCAGAAAGAGACTTTTATAAGTTATCCTAACGATTATCCTAACATCACGTTAAAATTAAAATATTACATGCATACAACAATCACGCCTATATCCCAAAAGGGGTAGGCAGAGATCACGGATTTCCATTTGCTACGATCAAGCAGCAAAACGGCTCTCCGCGAGCCGCTTCTCGCTTCGTGAATATTATGTAAGAAAATATTTATTTTTTTGTTTTTTTTACTAGCAGAGGACCTTCCAATCCTGGACGAGGCCTCCTTCATCCCATGCCAGTCATTCCTGTCTTGGGTCATTGCAGAGACTATAGAGATAAACGACCACAGCCTAAGAACTTTTTCAAGCTCAAGTCGATTGTGCCCTCTGTCCGAAAGCCGCCTAAAGATACCGAAATTGTAAGAAGAAATGTCACCTGCACTGCTACTCCACCTAGTAACAAATAGCGTACTTGTAGTACACCAGTAGCTACTAGGTGGAGTAGCAGTCCAAGTGACATTTCTTCGTACAATTTCGATATCTTTAGGCGGCTTTCGGACAGAGGGTGCAATCGACTTGAGCTTCAAAAAGTTCTTAGGCTGTGGTCGTCTATATCTCTATTGTCTCTGGTCATTGTCTGTCAAGACCGAAAATAATTTACTAAATTCAATTTAGTAATGGTATGTGACGGAAAGGAGTGATAAATGGTATGTACTACTTTGTTGTATAAATGGACCGATGGGACCATACAAAAATTTGGTAGGTATTTGTTTATTTCACAAGAAATTGTAATTACAGCGTACGCCAAAACATTACAATCTTAATATTGTGTATCCACGTGTGTTGACCTATGCATACTTGAACCATCTGGTCTGGTTCGTGGGTTCTGTCTGTCACTATCGTGTGATTGCCTGTCGTCGACTGACTGTTTGTCCCGTCTGTTGTTTTGTCGTGTCTAATTTTGAATTTAATAGTCCATCGTTCCAGAAAAGTATGTCGGTTGGCCAGTCGGTCAGTCAATGTCTCGTCGGCAAGGAGGTCGGAAGCTGCGACAATACTTTTCAAAAACATTAATATTATCAAACCCTAAGATTATCTTCAGTCACAATACGGTTTATGACACAGGAAAAGTTCAATTCATAATATTATTTCCCATCAGACTATATGGAAGGTATTCGCGTGGTTCGCTTACAGCGCAATAAACATGAGTGGATTGTCATGTCCTGCTTTATGGTCGTGACGGTTCGAGACTGTTGTTAGTAGCTTTATAAATCACAGATATGATGATGTCACTTAAATGCAAGGTTACAATAAAAAGCTCCCATCAGATTGTCTATTCTATTAGGTAGCAAGCTAAAATATGAACAGCTATATAATCCACGTGAAAGTGTTTGTTTTTTGCTTAGTAACAAAATTGCTAAAAATGACTTAGTATAAACTTTTATTGATGAATGATGACTGTACAGCTGAGGGCAATAGTATCTTCCTCAGCGAAGGCCGCAAAAATATGTGAGACGCTCTTATGGCCCTACAAATAAGCGCGTGTCACATATTTTTGCGGCCTTTATGTGGGAAGGAAGATACTATTGCCGGTGACTGTACCTGTTCTTCTTTACCTGTCTGTAAATTATGTAAATTCTATCTATTGATCCTTCTATTGAGTCCTAGCTCCAAGATTCCATTAGGTAACCTTGCTTCTGCATAATCAGATCAGCTCCGTGCTAGTTTATTATCGTATTGTTATGTAACTTACGGAAGTATTGCAGTTCCATCAGACACTGGTAAATGGTTATCAAATGGTTAAAATTTAACTTACAAGATTTGAACCAACAACACCACGAACAACAACAAATAGTAAAGCTAAATAAAAGTGTGTAACGTATTATAAAATGTGTAAAAGCCCATGAATGATTTTAACTACAATAACACTTGTACATAAAAAAATAAGTATATTTATACAATAACTAAAAATGTATGAAAACAGTGCAGCGCCCGATACAAAGCCACATGGACTTAGCTGATTTAAAATTAAAATTATCTTACATCACAACAAGTTTTCTTTGATCCAGAACTATTTTCATGCAAATTTCCCTTTAATAAAATTAAAGTCGGCTTCTCTTCGCCCCGGTGCCCGAAACTAGCATTGCATCTCATGTATACAGAGTGGATTTATGTAAATGTTACAGAAAAGTGACGATCTGGGTCCGCCCCATCGCTGATGTCACCCACAAATCAGTGTCACATAGCCTTTAAGATCTATAATGAGCATGCGTTAACATAATTACAAGATTAGAGACCGTTAGATTATTTAGTAGGTCGGCGACGCGCGTGTCACATGTCACGAGTTGCAAGTGAGGCGTCCACAGGCAACGGTTACTATTTACCATCAGGCGAGCCGTATCCTTGTTTGCCGTCATCGTAATATAAAAATAAAATACACGTAAAGTCGCCATCAGAGATATTGGAGCAGCCAAGGTGGTCACAAATAACTGAACATCGCCTCCATTGTCAATGCGATAAAGTGCATGTTCAGATATTTTTGAGTATCTTGGCCGCTCCGATATACTTGATTTAAACTGTACTAGTACGAAAATCTTCTCGTACACGTAGTTGACGTAGAAATCGCTAAAAACTTGAAACCCCATATTATATAAATGCATAGTATATCAGATATTAATATTATAAGACTCACCATTCAGGGAGTCATTCTCAACCATTCTTTATGTTTTGAATCTCTACTATATTTTTGCAATACACTCGTAAATTTTCAAGGATCTACCATGGTTGAGTGGTTGACCTGTTCGTGTTCGTGGTATCTAAGTAACAATTGTATACATAAGAAACAGATAAAGTCGAAGCTATAAAAGGGTCAAATTCAAATCAGATTCGGTTCAAACTGACACAGCTATCACATCAATAGAACCGAGCCATAAGATCCGGGCCGGACGTAATAACCCTATCCGATCCGATTGAGTACCCTTCAGACGTCTTTCAACCACTGGACGGTCGCGCAAAAGTCTACGATTTCACTGTCTGTCTCTGTGGTTCTTATTCTTATATAATTCGGGAAACAGCGCAGATAGACAATTGAGCTTCTATGTTTGCGGTAGCTAACTGGAACTTTCTGAGTGATTCTATTGGATTTTTTTCTAGCGATAAAGTAATTTTTCGTTTTGGATGGAGACCACTTAGGTAGCAGTGATTTAAAGTTAATTTAATATATTTAACATGATAATAAAGCCATTTGGAGTAAGTGGAGTAAAATGAATAACAAAAACATTTTATGAACTCAACTAATTAACATTACAAAACTCAGCACTTTCGTTATATTATAACTTAATTACACAAAAATTACCCACGATTCTAAATTCATTTTTATTTTGCCTCATCTGCGTTTACATAACATGGGGCGACATGGAGCGGACGAAAAGGTCTCGTCCAATTTGACCCCAGAATAAACGACCTTGGACGTTAATTAAAACATTTTTCAACCCTAACGTGCCGCGTCAGCCATTGTACGAGTACTACTGAGGGGTATGTTCGGAAAAAAACCTTCTCAAAGCACTATGAGCCTCTAAGATCGGTACTTCTTAAATAGTAAACAAATAAAACCGCGTCTCCGCGTCTATTATGTTTTGAATATTATGTTTTGATGGCTACTTTCCTATGAAGTCAAATTAGCAACTCTTTAGCAAACGTCAAAACGATTTGTTATATGAAGTTTATTCTTACGGGAGACTAATATTATGAGTTATGACGTCACAATTCTATATTATGAATACCTTATCTCCTTTTTAACAGTTTTAACCATTATAAAATCATTTAAAGCGCAGACACATGTTACACCTGGATTTTCCGGTGTACTTTTGAAATTTTGATTTTATGAATGCAACGAAACAATTAAGTTTATCTACTGGAAAGTACCCTATAGCTATCCCGTTTTTTGTGCGCTGATTCCCTTGAAAACAGCTGTAAGTTGTATTTGCTTCAAAGTACACAATTTTGAACCTTATTACTGTGATCCGAGTAAGTTTTCAAGAAGATCACGCTGCAAAAAGGACGGCGTCCTATCCAATAATCGAGCCAAAATCTTTTCTTTTAGCTGATTGTGTTCCACATATTTCCTTCTATACCTTTTTTCTAGCATTCAATGACTGGCCTACGAGTATAGATCAATAAAATAAAATGCATTATTCATTTCAAAGAGAATGTATAAATAGAGGAGCACAGTCTAAGAACTTTCTGAGCGTCCAAGTTTGATGGCTTTAGTAGATGGCGCTGTATAGCCCCATGCCCCATATATTTACATTATGCGGTAACTCTGGTCCAGATTGCCTTCCAAAGTTACCGTATAATGTACGGGGCCGTACCGCGCCATCTAGTAAAGCTATCAAACTTGAATCCTATAATACTTTTTAGACTGTGTGCCTCTATTTATACATACATTATTTTTGATATATTAATATTCCTATTGTCACCACAAACCACGTAACTAACCGCCTAATTAATTTAAAGGCAAAGCCTATTAAACAACAGCAATTAATAATCAAGCAACGTAGTTTACTGAACTTGTATTAATTTAATTAGTATATTATCTTCACGTAGCGTGCCCGTGTGTTATTTATGCCTGACTTTTTACTCTATTTTTGTTTTTGTCTATGCAAATACGAAGGCGTGGTTTGCGCCAAGCTTTGACTATTCAAACAACCGGACCGGCCATGTCTGTCATTTTCTATACAAAAAAAGTCTGCCGATTTATGCGGGGGCAGGGAACGTCAAATGGATGCGAAACGTCAAAATAGTCGCGTCAAATAAACGTCAGTCCATACAATGAGTATGACCACTAGTCATGAGGGACTTGCGGCCATCTTGTCGAGCAAGGTGGTTTGGTTTCGGGAAAAACTTCTTATTTTATGTTCATTTTCGTGATTCAATGTGTAATATATAGCTTATTCTGCAGTGATTTAACGAACTAGTGAGCAACTAATGAAGAATTAGTCTCGAAACATGTGTAACCCCTGTTTGAGTTAGATATCCGTTAGTCCACGTGCTGTTTGTAGGGAGTAGCTATCTCCTTATAAAAAGCCTAACCTCACCGTACAACGTCCAGCTCTTGGAGCGAAATTTTAATTAATTAACCGTACACTTGTCGTATCTACTTCGACATTGGCAAAATTGTCCCAATATTGTAGACAGAATGCCATATTTTAAAAATTGAATTGAACTAGTCATGAATTTTTGGCAGAGGGGAAAGCCTGTCAATGCCCGCTCCGATGGTTAAATGTTCTAAGGCGCCAAAAATTGGATATACAAATACAATATACTAGTTTTTGCAAAACCTTAAAATACTTATCCATTAATTTATGCAATTTTCGTACAACTCAATATTGAACTTACGTTTTGACTCCGTATTAGATTGACCGATTAAAATGAAAGAAACACACCAAAGAACCAAAATCATAGTTTAAAAACCGGCATTTTTGTATTAAAATAATACCGGTAGGTATCCGATCCCTGGTTTGCGTGTGTTTGAGTTAGATAAAAATGAGTCGTGAAATAAATTAAATATATTAATTATTTACCAGTTACTAACCTAATTGCTAATAGTTTTAGTTTTAAAGTGTTCAAACGAACGTCGAATCGATTTTAGGTTATAAAATGTACTGAGATGGCAGGTGTCAAAAACCGCTACCTTGCACAAGGTATACCTACTTATTTCTCTATAATATTAAATATTTTTTAAGCAAAAAAAAACCGACTTCAATTGGGGAGGTCGAGAGATTATTGTGGATAGTGCACTCTTAGATCCCATACAATGAAATATCTGAACTTGCTTAACAAACACAGCGAACACGAAATCGTCAAACGTGAACTATGCGTCGTTAAAGACCTCCGTTCTGATCATCAAGTTCAAGTTCAAGTTCATTTATTTGGCCAAGTAACAAAGTACGTTACATTTAGCAAGTCATAATACATGCAATATCTATAGTATTATTATATAATAAATAACAAAATTCTCTTAGCATAGTAAAAACGTACATAAGTTATGCATATAGTGGGTACATAAACAATTATTTGATTGATAAGAGAAAATCATTTTGCTTCATTTTTTCTGTAAATTCCTCAATTGAGTAAAATGGGTTACATTGGAAGATTTTTTTTAGTTTATTCTTAAATTCTAGATATGTTAAATTTCTGATGTGAGCCGGTAGTAGGTTGTACAACGTTATTTTTAAAGAGATGCCTTGCTTAAATGTTTTGACTAGATTTGTTTCTGGATTGCATAGTTTATCTTTATTGCGTGTATTGTAATTATGAATGTCTTTCCTTGCTTTAAAATTATTTTTACTATTGTGGATTTCTACTAAACTGTTAAATATAAATAATGATACAACCGTCATAATTTTACTTTTAATAAAGTATTCTCTGACTGAAGTTCCTTTACGTCGACTGTATATGGTTCTAATAACATCTTTTTGCGATATCAGTACTCTTTTTATGCCCACAGCATTGCCCCAAGTAGTCAGTGCATAATTAAGATGAGCATGAACAAATGCGTAATAAGCCATAATAAGTGTTTTTCTATCGATTAGGGGTCTAAGTTTAAGAAGTGCGTAGTTACCAGAAGCAATTTTGTTACAAATTTTGTCGGTGTGAAATGAGTGGGTTATTTTATTGTCAATGTGATATCCTAGAAATACTGTGTCAGTTGCCTTAATTAATCCTATGTCACAATTGTTCATAATGTCAATTTTATTTCTATAATAGTATGTCAATAGTGTACTTTTGTTAGTATTCAATACAATTCCGTTAGCATTAAACCATTTTTCTAGCAGCAACATGACACTACATATTTTTTTTTCTAGTTTAGCTGGATTTGCATCTTTCAAGCCTACATGTGTATCATCTGCAAATAGTGTAATCATAGCGTATTTTGGTATGCACTGGGGTAGATCATTAACATAAATTAGGAATAAGATCGGGCCCAAGATAGACCCTTGGGGTACGCCAACATTAACGTTTATTTCCTGCGAACTCTTACCATTTACATATACTATTTGGCTTCTGTTATTGAGCATCAGCAGTTCCACTTCATCTAATTTTTTTTTCTCACTGCACCCAGCTTAGCAAACACAACCGCCATGTGCGTGTGTTATCTTAAATAGAGAGAGATTATACTAAGTACGTACTCAGTTTCTCGAAGACAGATTTTGCCAAACTCTGCCAAGTTCAATGATTTAATTGCGCCGCGAACTTCCAACTAACTTTCAGAGTACTCAGTACTTTCTTTTCACCGAAATATGTTATTACAAAGTAATATTTGTTCCACGTTCATGTTACAAAGTTGTTCTAAGGATTTTGGGAATGACTTTGCTGTGTCCTCAGAAAAGCTAAATGACAACCGATATTAAAAATATTTATAACGGGTCACTCACGTTATTTTGGTCGGTTTTGGTTGGTTGGTTTTATAGCTAAAGAACCGATATTATCTGATAGTTTTATTTCTACATTCATCTAAGATAAAAGGCATTCAAGTTTTGATTGACGGATGAGTGTTAAGGGCTCATCTGGGGGGCTATAAGACAATCTGTAGGCTTATGATGGCAGTAGTTGTCCGCCGATAACTTGATAAAAAGCTGTCAACTTGACACATTCACACAGCAAAACATGACAATGTGTCAAGTTGTCAGCTTTTTATCAAGTTATCGGCGGACAACTACTGCCATCATAAGCCTGCAGGTCGGCTTAACAAAAATAAAATAAAAAACATTATATGACACACAATGATAATAGAAAGACAACATGCTTTCCATTTATGGCTCCAGGCGACTAAAACAAGCAAGCTTACTCCTCCGCATCAGGCTTAATGCTACGTTGTTAGGATTTGCTAGTGATCATTATAACTTAATAATATATTTAGAAATTTGCCCTTCAGACGGATTTCGGCACATAGGTACATTTATACCTGATACCCGCTATATTTTGACTGATCCTTACACTTGGGACTTGTGTCAGACTCACTCCCAAAATCTGTACGTGACAACTACTTGTACTATTAAAATCTGGTTATTACCATGTACAGTTGCCATCAAATAAATCGGAGTGGCCAAGATACTAAAAAATATCTGAACTTGGATTTTATCGCTTTGACAATAGAGGTGTTGTTCAGATATTTGTGACCACCCGCTCCGATATATCTGATGGTGACTGCACCTAAGTATATTTCGTCCGTTTGTATTCCCGATCTTTCGGCACAGTTGCTTGCGTGCATGCGCCGTTATCACGTACTTAGTAACTGACATCGCCTCAAGTATAATATTTAAGTTGTTAAGGGCAGGTATAAAGCAAAACTTTCCGTTATGAAATCGTAGCCCTTTGTCTTAATTTGTATGCAAGGCTGTCTGAGCGAGTATCAAACTTTTTCTTAACTAAATCTCAAGAGAGAAGTTCTAGAACCCTTAACACCTGCCACAGGCTGAATCAGGTCAAAGCCTACATAAAAACAGGATATTACCTGACTTAAAACAAGCTGCACAGGCAAGAGCCTTGCTGCTATGGGATTATGGCTAGCTTTACTAGTTTTTAAAGCGTTAAAGTACGAGCTTTATATCAGACGCAGAACAGCTTATCTACCTGGAAAATCCTGTTCTCTCATGACTTTTAGAAAGGTTTACGTCGTGGCCAACTGTAGCAAAGTCTGACGACGACACTAACTGGCGAAGAAATAATGGAAAATCCGCAAGAAATCTAGTTAAAGGCAAGGCAACTGCAGGCGCGCTGGCAAGAATAGAATTGGTACTTAATAGGAAAATCAGGTAGCAATACATACCTATTTGTATACTGAAACAATTTAATGTAGGAAACCAATCAAATCTATTTGTTTAAAATGTATCAATCTTATTTATCTTTAAATTAGGAATAAATTCGGTATCTTTACGTTTTACAATATAAAAAAGAAAAATAAGAACTATAAGTTTTTTAGGCAGGTACAGTCCTACACATATATCTTCTGTATTATTGGGACCTCCATACTTATTGAATTTAAACTTTCGTGAGACATATTAACACCGAATGGATTAACACGCGTAGTGACTAAACACAAGTGAGTATAGCCGCATGCAGTGATAATAGTGACCTCCATACTTTTCTTGTAAGAGAAATCATCATAACAAGGTTGAATCTTTAAAATATGAGTAAATTAACAACCTATCTTCTACGGGGCTTATTTAAGATTTTTAACACGAGAATGGTAGGATATCTAATCTATAGAAACTCGTAAAACAACGTTGATTTACAATTTTGTGAAACATCGGCCCTACGGTATCTGATAGACTCTCATAATACTTCAGGGCCCCATAAATTTATGCCTATCTTTCGACCTAGGTGACATTTGCGATGCTATCGCTGAATTTGAATTTTAGATGCTTTTAGTGCCAATGGTGTTGGATTGGATACCTATATTAAGTCTAGACACGTAAGGCCAAATGCTAGAATATAATCAATAAACACCTCAACACAATTTCATACTACGAAACGCGAAAACTTTTGAAACTCCTTTCATAGCTCATCAAACCACTAACTGCCTGACCACTAACTGCCTGAAAGTAGAATAGCTCCGAAAGTCTAAATAAGTGTTTATCGTATTTCCTCAATATCTCATTAAATATTGATACCAGCAAAAAAAGTATAAAGTATCTTTTTAGAAAATTATATGTGGATGAATTATTAGATACAATAGAATATTTTTCCGTATGTGCCACCGTTACTGAGTTATATACGAAAAACCAAATAAAGGGACCTTTACGGACGGACGGGTGGACGGACAGACGGACATGACGAAACTGTAAGGGTTCCCGTTTTTGCCATTTTGGTTACGGAACCCTAAACACGTTGCTTAGTCAAATACGAATCTGATGATAAGGTTGTTTCATAGAGACAGTAGTTCACAACAGTGAACTTCATAGTAAAACTCCTTTTGACACTTTATGAAGGTTAACCCATGTGTTTCACTAGCAGTTTACCACCCTATTACGCGAAATTTTCTGCATTGACGATTAATACCAGAATTTTAAATTACCAAACTTAATTATGTGTAATACCGTAACAGATTAAATCAGTTATTAATCATTATTCATTACAATTTCCAAACCTAAATTCAGGGAAATACATTTTACTCGAGCGAAGCTCCAAATCAATTAAACCAACGATCTCTCCAATTAAATGCATGAATAGTCGATATTGCAAATGGAACCCCGAACACTCACTCCGAATGAAATGCAATTTGTAGGCTCTTGCCCAAGTTTATTTTATTAAGAGTCGCCAGGACGCTCGCGTTCCCATACAAACGTAGTTCAGGTCTCATTTTAAAACATTCTAGTAATACAGATCTAGTACGGACATTCGTTTTCGTTGTTAAAATTTGTAATACAAAGAAAATACAGCCAGTTACAGATTTACATACAACTTATTTTTGCTATATTTTCTTTGTATTACAAGTTTTAGCAACGAAAACGAATGTCCGACCTAGATCTATACTACTAAAATGCCCATGCCAAATTTCATGGTAAAATGAGAGCTGAACTACGTTTGTATGGGAAGGCGTTATATAACCTGTAAACGATTGAACAATAGGTATTATTGCATAAAATACGATATCAGCAACAATTTCAATAGATTTCCAACGAATTGAATATCAAACGCTTGATTCCATTTCTACCCACAATTTTATACATCATCATTATTGATAATGATAAAGGTGTAACGTTTAAAAGAGGCGATGAAGGAGTTATACCATAGACCAGGAAACAAAGCCCAGAGAAAGAGAGTGATAAAATAGTGGCTACTGGCAATGATTGCCCACAGAAGGCCAAGGACAGGAAAATCTGTCAAATACTGGAGGCCTTCATCCAAAGAAGGGTCGTTACAAAAAATTGTAAAGAAAAATGCACGCTGTTTAAATTTAACTTAGTAGAATATAATACCATAGACTTAAATATATAGTAGACGGCCATAGCCTAAGAACTTTTTGAGGCTCCGAGTATTTAGCGCCATCTAGTTCAGAGCCACCTAAACAGAGACAATATGTATGAGATAAAATCAGCGTACTTAGTACGGTATTCGTTACTAGGTGGCGCTGATTTTATCTCATACATATTGTCTCTGTTTAGGTGGCTCTGAACTAGATGGCGCTAAATACTCGGAGCCTCAAAAAGTTCTTAGGCTATGGCCGTCTACTATATATATTTAAGTCTATGATAATACAGAATCAATAAAGGCTTTTTATTTATTACTTATTATAATTTATAACTCACTACGGAATAGTTGAGGAAGGCTAGTAATTATGTTAAGTAAAGTAAGTAGTCCGAACACCGGATACGAACCTAGGACGCCTTTATTTAGATTTCTTGGCGTCAGCAGCTGTTGCAAAGTCTTTTTTCTACTTCTGTAGTTTAACTGGTTTGACTTACCTGTTAACAAAAAAAATACTATCAATTTTTAATACAACGTCAAAGAAAGCAAATAGCAAAATTATATATTTTTAATGTATTTACTACCCTTTATATCGTTCGATTCTAGAACATGAAATGTGTCAATTAGTACCTATAGTCCTAATTTAAAAAAAAATACAAAATGTCGGCTCAAAATTGACATAAAAATTATTCATAATTATTGAGCTAGCTAGAATAAATTTGGATACAACACAAGGTTTTGTTTAAACCACTTCCTACATACCAACATACCTTTTTAAGTAGTTAATTATTAACATACATACGAGCACATTTATTTTATCCTAACAGTAATTAATTGATTCACCACTAATTCTGGCTTAAAGAGATTTATTACCACATTTAGCACTATTCCCACCTTGTCCTAAAACTGGCAAACTAATACCACACTTAATAGCTCTTAATAAGAACTATTATTCACTGCAAATATAGTCCTGAAATGATTAGGTGATTTAGACGAAATTCGTTCTTATGCTATAGAGAATAACGCACAGTATTGAAAGTTAAACTAAATTGTGGAAAATTATAACGTATTTTCGACGCAGAATTTAGCAATGATCGCCACTAGTGAGGAAATAATATGGTGAAGATAGCTGCCATACTTGGTAGATTCATATTAACTTAAAGCATTCAACCAACTGGAGTGGCTAATATTGACAGACGTGGTACAAAGGGCTGGCTTACCCTGCCAAAAACGTTTATCTGACGTGGCTATTTGTACGTTATGTATGAACACATTTTTCGAAACGTTTAAATACTGGTATTTTTATAGTGAACAGAGAACGGTTCCCGGACCCCTGGTCATAAGGCCATCGCCATTACAATCAGTCCCTATCTTTCACAGAGCGAACAACCGCAACAGAAATAAAATAACCAATCATTTCCTGAATTTAACCTCCTGTCACGTCCTGTCATGCTCCATTAAATTCACGCCACCTGAACCCACGTTCCAATTTAAACCGAATCTCTTCCTAATAAGGTTTAGGTACAATCAGACCAATTATCATGTCACGTCGTCTGACAGCTGTTAGTTGCACGTCAGAACGACGAGACGTCAAATTACCGCCGGGGATCCGCTCCTGGTACAGGTTTAATTTAATTTAAATTACTATACTATGCAATTTCCTTTGCAAAGTGTATATGTGACGGAAATATATTCATAATAAGCTGCATGCTGCATGCAACCAAGCAGATGTTAATTTTAATCTGTGCATATACCTAATGTTATGTGGTGAGCTTAGTTTAGTGTTTTTTAAGCCTCAGCAGACGCATGTTTTTTTGGCCGCCATGATGAATTGCACATGATTCTAACGAGTGAATTTTCACTGGTAAATCCGCTTTAGAACTCATACTTATAGGCTGAATCTGTCCTATTGATGTGCAATTATAGCTAAAAGATACATAAATATTTAAATCGTATTATCTAATTGTGATATACATACCTACAAATTCAAAGTATTATGTCTTTGAATTATACATGTACAAAATCGATTTGTATTTGAGTCGAAATAATACAAAGCAACTCATTTATTTTGTTTAAATCTAAACTAAATTTCAAAGCCACAGCTTTTGCAGCGATGCACATTATGCACCGAAATCCCGGCTAACCCGAAGTTTACCGACGACAGCCGAAACCACGACGTCTTACCGGCGAAGTTAGATGAAAATACTTTCACAATTAACAACCCCTTTCAAGTCTGCTCTGTGAAAAAATAAAGCTTCTAACTTCGTCTAAATTTTAATGGATTATGTTTACTTTTATACTTTACACATCAAAATAAAGGCAACTCAAAACGAAATTTTATTGCTTAGTTTTCACTATGATTTTTTACATAAAAGAAGCCCCAGGCGGGCTAGCATATCTTACTTTGTCACCTGTCACTTCATACTTCGAGTCGCGCTTGAAGTATGGAGAGTCGTGTAACAACGTAAGATGTGCTAGCCGTGCTAGTGTCTTTTGGCTCGACACTTGAAAGGTTGTGAGTGACTTCTGGTTCTGGATGGGACTGGGTCAGGACCGGGACAAGTGGTGCAGACGAAGAATATGCTCAGCAGTGGGCGAAAAAAGGCTGAAAAGGTAAGTGTAATTCTTATCACAAATCATAATATTTGTTTGTTGATTTTCAGAAGAAGAATTTTTAGAGGGCAGACTGGCAGAGAGAGCGAGGCGCCTTGCCCGAGCCGAGAGCTTTGCTCTTGCTTGATAAATGATAATGATCATTGCAAAATCGATTCTTTCGACCTAAATCACGTAACAGTAACCCCACTACTATAAATATTTGTAATATGTTTACCTAAGTCACACGTGAGTTCATAATTGATTAAAATTATGACTTCCGGTGACTGATTTTAATATTTTTAATAAAATTTAGAGTTGAGTCAAACATCAATAACGCAATATATTGCACAGATATTTTTTGCATAGGTACTAAACCACGAGACCAGTATAAACAAAAGAAGAGCGCAGGCGCACGTCCCCGATTCGGACGTTTCAAGACAAAATAACATAACAGAAAATCTTACCCTCCCATTGTCTTAGATCTAATGCATTTACTGCATCTAATATTTATCATTTAGCCTGTTCTGTATCTGTCACAAAATAAAACTGATAAAACTTATGAGTCGTAAACCAGACCGAGGGGTGCAAACTGCAAGCCGTAAATGGGATTGGTTAGTGCGCTTCTATAAAATATTAACGGCATGACCTGGATTTAGCAGTGATTCATGAGGTTCGAAGATTATTAGATTACTATGTTTTTATTTACATTCTTCGGTTCACTTTTTGACTTTTAGGTCCAGCCAGTCTTTCAGCAGCAATAGAAGCTAAGCGAGAGGTGTTGATAATGAGTTTTTATTGTTTTGACTTTGTAATAAGATCACACAAATGACACTTTAAACACCTTAACCGCAAAAATAACTACTCACGCTATTTATTTGGTATGATTAAGTGCACATCTACCCCAAATAAAAAGTGATCAAATTGAGAATAATTTGGGATAGCCCGAAAGAAAGATAATCCTTCTATAAGATGGCTTACAATAAATCGCTTTTTAGCTTTTTTGTTTATTTGTTACCTACAACCTACAAATGACTGTTTTAATCTGTAGGTGTTCAAAATATAAGAAGTTTCATGTAATTTAAATGGGAAATGAGCAGCTTACATCAAAAACAAACAGGTGTAGTATACAGCCTGTCATTTGCTTATATCCCCACTAGCCACGTGCTGCACTAATTGTAGTCTACCTATCACTCGGGCTCCGATTCTGGTTCCGCTTCCGTTTTCGGTTCCGATTCCGTTTCTGGTTCCAATAAAGTAAAACATCCGATTCCACTTTCAGTTCCAATAAAACCACATCTGTTACATCCCTGATGCAAAACATACGAGTCGTCGACATTCTACACACGAATAATAACATTATTAGGTGTCCTTCCGTCCCAAAAGTCAGCACTGTAATATAGTCGTTGTAATTACCCGGACATTGCGCGTCGGACGAGCTCAATGCATGGAATTTTCATGCGGAGCCAGAAAATTCTCACTTTGAATTTAATATCATTCTGAGTGGAATCTGTGCTAACAAACATGTGTAAGTCGGAAACATAAACAAAGAAGAATATTCTCTGATCAAGAAAATACCTCACAAAAATCTCTAATAAAAAACTTATTCCGTTAAGTATTTCATAAACTTCAATCAAATCTAAAATACTATTGGTAAAGAAATATTATACGAAAATTCTTCATTTCATGTTAAAATATTAAAACAAAACTTTATTATCGGTCTGAATTCTCGTGAAAGTTAAAAAGCGATATTTTATTAGGTAAAGACAAAGAAAACCACTTAGGTACAATTGGCAGTATTTTTATTTAGGTTTGTTTGATTTGTTTCCTGTATTCTTAGCTAAATATTCGATGAATATTTGAATTATTTTATATGGCGTTGTATGTGGATGATTGTATTTTCCTATAGATGATCATATTTATATTTCGAACGTTACCTTAGATTACAAGCATACATATGTTAGATTAGAATCAGAATACTTCCAAACCTATTATAAAGAGCGTAACGATGATATATATTTCATTGCATGTTTGAGAAAAAATTATTGCCAGTATTCAAAAAATACTTGATCAAAATTAACTGCCGCGAACAAGTATATTGATAATCGGCGTGAAAATTGATTCCCAGCCTCGCATTCCTATCCAACCGCGCTACTTGACCGGCAGTCCCTACTATCCATACGTCTGTTGTAATGTACTGTTTTGAAATATTCCCTTTTCAACCGACTTCAAGATTTCGAAGGAGGGGGGGTTCTCAATTCGTCGGGATCTTTGTTTCTTTCTTTGCTATTTTTTTTATGTATGTTCACTGATTATTCGAAGACGGCTGGACCGATTTGGAAAATTGTTTTTTTGTTTGAAGGAATATTCTTCACAGTTGGTCCCATTCTCACCAAGTCCAGTTCTGATCATCGGATCCTGGAGAAATCAAAGGAACTCTTCAACTATTATAGGCACACCTATAGTGATTTTACTATTTTTTTACAGCAAGTCGGGCGCTTCCTCTTGGAGTCGGGTTTTAAGTGAAGTCGGTTCTTTTTTTGTTTTAAATTATTTTTAGTAAACCACAGCTTCATACAACCAAGTCAATAGCCAGGCAATTCTGATCAACATTCTTCAACAAAAGGACCGGATTCCGTTCCGTGTTTTGAACGGAAATTAAAAAGGTGCGAAAGACTGGCACTCAAAATGTCCGCCTTCCGTTCGTAGAAGATCGTAAGTCCGATAATTTCCGACCGAGAATCACCATTTTGTGTGAACAGGGTGAATGTGCGAGCACTCATTTCCGCCTCACAAAGGTGCGCAGTTATGTCAGATATTTATTTAGGCCGTATTGAATCTTGGAGGGGCTGGACTAAGGTATGAGATGGCGGCGATTTAGGTCTTTAAAAAGTGACCAATAAATGCGACCAAAACCTGGCCAGATAGATCCACGCCATCGCCACAAATGAAAGATGTTTTTTTTTATTTGGGTATCATATACGTAAAATGCTCTACACTCTGTTATTTCTGCCAATTAAATTACATGCAATTGAAAATTGCAAAAAAATCTTTGAAGTATGCTCATGAGCGGTCATTTTGGATACTTCTTATATTACCCTGTGTATCTATAATACAGAAAAATTGCATATTTTGGAGGCAAAATATGTACATCGATGAAACATTGTTTATTAACTTTATCTTGGCATTAGAAATGAGGATCTGCCGAGTCCTATCAAAATTTAGTAGTCCTACCCCCATCGGGGGGTTATGATCCAGGGGGAAATTTTTGAATACAAAAAAAAAATTTTCAAATGTCAATTTGTTGCACATCAATGGATAAGTCTTTAAAAATAACATTAAGGTTTCTTGAGACATTTTTTGAAATCGTAAATATTTACAGAAATAATGGCTTGAAAGCCAAAAAAATTGTGTCCTTCCCTTCAAACTTTTGAGCCATAAGTTAAAAAAATATGAAAAAATTTAAGAAGATACGCCGTATGACTTATTTTCTATGATGTTAATTTAAACATCATCGGTTGAACCATTTTTGAGTTTTTGACCTTTTGAGCCATTTCCAAAAAGTTTTTCCTTGTGTGGAACGCCCTTTTGGCTTTAATTCGTTCTTATTTCACCGAAGGTAAGGAAACCTCTATTATGGGTGGTCCGGCACGCACTTTGCCGGTTTTAAGCTCCCCTCCCCCCATTCCCCCCGGAAAGGGGTAGGACCCCTAAATTTTCGTAGGACTCAGCAGATCCTCATTTCTAGTGTCAAGATAAAGTTATGAACAAAGTTTCATTGATGTACATAATTTGCCGCCAAAATGGCATGTATATGCTTATTTTGCCTGCACTACTATAGAATCATGTTAAATCGCATATCATAAATTATTTTCATTGACTACAACGTTGCTTAATCTTATCATGACAATTAAATTATAAGTGGATAGGATCAATCCAAATTCTTAGCTAATGTTGATGATTTTGCCGATTGTATTTACGTTGTTCTATGGAAAATCTGCCCGATCATTTGGCGTTGACAGATACGCTGCTAACAGCGGCCAATCAGCGTTAATGTGCACTGCATGATATTTATTCACGCCATGACCATGAAAAATAGGCTCCGAGCCATATCGCTCCAAAATCCCATTCCCACCCACCGCCATATATATAGCATGGGCGCGTCAAATGATGTCCCTAATGGCTCCTCTACATGATGGGCCATCATAGGGACGCAGCTATGCGTTAGAGCGAGCCAACGATATTGCGATCTCGTTCTATCGTATAGCTGCGTCCCTATGATGGCCCATCATGTAGAGCCAGCCTAATGGTCCAATCACATACGCGTGCGAGTGACGAGCCGAATGACGAAGCAAATAGCGCACGACTACTCGCGCGCGCTCGCGTCGGGAAGTTGTACGGAGAGACGAGTATGCGAATGATTCGTTGAACGCCGTATTAGGTTAAGCCAGCCTTACGGTGCAAACTGTAATATCAACTCAGTTGACTGACCAGGTCCAGACTGACAGAAGGTCTGCCACAAGTCACTTGTGTTGCTGTTCCTACTACCATACTTCACTGTCAACTCGTCAACCTATCACTTAGACCACAGTGCTCGGAATCGAAGAAATCCCTCTGGAATGCCACTCGGAGAAACGGGCTCCCGGAGGCACGCGTATGCATAAAGCTAGAGAAATCTCCTTGAATTATTTATAGTACACTGAGGTACTGTTTGCATATACTACTAAGTTACGACCAACTTAAAACCTAACTTTATGTTGTAAAGTAGCCTCCCCCCGCAACTTCGCCCGCGTTTAAGTCGGTAAAACTTTTAACCTCGAAATTCCTTTCTCAATAAAGTTTCATGATATTTGAATAATATCTATGCGCTGGCGCAGTATTTGTCAATCTCAATAAAAATCTAATGTTTTATATTTTCGAACAACTTCAAGATTTCGAAGGTTCTCAATTTCAAGTTTTAAAGTTAGCTCGGGTATTTCCTTTTGGAAAGTCGTCTAGGTGAAGTCGGTTCCTTTTTGTTTAAAACTATAGAATTTAGTCTTTAATTAACCAAAAAATACCGAACTACCTATAAATATGTATGTATAATGTACTAATCATTCAGGAGCACGAGGCTTGAGAACCGCTCGGCTTTATACAGCGGATTGGGAACATTGCAATAGCTAGATTTTGACCAATTATTGATAAACGTACCTGGACTAACATAATCTCATATAGAAACTAAAACAAGGAAATGGATTTTATCTTGAGGAGTACTTCGACGACCTTGAATGATACTTCGATTAAGTGCCTAGATACGGAATATTATAAATAGGCAGCTCAATGTTTCTAATTTATACATATATCTCCATATTTTTCTCGCATTACATCATGCGTGTCCTCATCGCGCTCTCTCTGATTGCTGTCGGTAAGAGACTTAAAAAAATATTTTCAAAAACTCCTTTAAAAAAGTACCTATACAAGTATATATTATGTTAAAACCTAAAAGTTCTGGGCCATCATTAAAAATATGTCTAAAAAGTTTAAGTTATTTTCCTACCTATCTACATATAAAATTTGAATCGTAAGGCATGAGCGGCTCACGGAGAGCCGTTTTGCTACTGATCGTAGCAAATGGAAATCCGTGATCTCTGCCTATACCCCTTTTGGGAGATAGGCGTGATTGTATGTATGTACGTATGTATGTATGTAAGGCATGAAATTAAACCTTATACCCTCCGCTTCATAAAAAATTTTAGTCCGTCTAAAAATCAATTATTTTACAGTTTCAGCAGTCCCCGAAAATGCTCAACGCATTATGGGTGGTTCTGCGTCAACTGTGGGAGAATACCCCTATATGGCCAATATGCAGTATGGGTGGGCGGGATGGTTTTACTACCAGTATTGTGGGGGAATTCTCATCACCAGAACCTCGATCCTGTCGGCGGCTACCTGCTTCAGGTTAGTGTTTACCTTTATATTCTTGTGGAATTTCTTTATAAGACCTTGAAACTCAAGCTATGGTCACAGTATCTCTTAAGGTAATCCTAAATAAATCCCAGCAACTCTAGTTAACTTCAAAACTTTAAAATATGTTTACTCATACTCATTACAAAGAACTAAGGTGCAAAAGTGTAAACATATACTTGATATCGCACCTTACATTTAAATACCGTAAAATGGGAAAAGAAGGCATGTAAGGGGGGTGAGAGGGCATTTTAACGCTACTGCTATAAAAATAATGTATTCCAATTTAAAATGGAGCTATAGTACTACTCATAATAAAAAAAAACGATCCAACAATCTTCCAAAATCACCTTTGTATGAAAACCCAGCTCACTCCAATTACGAACTACCCAAAATAAAATGTAAACTAAAATACAACCGTCCGGAACACTTATTATATTATATCATTCAGTTTGCATGTGTGAAAATAAAATGTTATGGAGGTTTGAATGTCAAACATTTTTTCTAGAAATTCCGCGGCATACGAGTGGCGCGCGCGTCTCGGTAGTTCCTTCACTTCATCCGGAGGGGTGATCCACTACGCGTCGCGTCTCATCATCAATGCACACTACAACGCTGCCACGCTTGACAGTGACGTTGCTATGGTCCGCCTAGAAAAATCTGTTAGCTTGGGCAATGGTATCCAAGTTGCCATGCTTGCTGGACCTGGCTACAGCTTGGATAATGACGCGGACGTCACCGCCGTAGGATGGGGGTCCACAACAGTGAGTTTAAAAATATTGACAGCTTTCGCACATCCGCGCTTTTTAACAGGAGTTCCTATTTCAGAGAAATTGGTACTGGTTAACTGGTAGAACCAAAGAGAATTAAGTGATAGGCACATTCCAGGAAACAACTTAACTGTACTAAGAACTTGAGAGCTTTACTAGATGAGGCTTCTAATACGGTATCATCATCATCTCCTAGCCGTTTTCGGCTACAGCGACTGCTTTGCTACAGCTGAGAGCGTCGCTGGTGCGCTCTCAGATGACTGACGTAGCCAATCTTTGCAGCAAATGTGCGGCCACATTCGCTGCAGGTCAGCACCCCTCCGATGTAATTCACAGGTATACATACGCGGTGGCGTGAATACCCGAGTTCATAGATGGATGGAGGATCTTTCCTATAACTAATAGCGAAATCTATCAAACTGTAGGTTCGACAAAGTAATCCCTGTAGTGCCGACACTCGAGGTTTAATTTTAACACAAACATAACGCAACTTGTTACAGACTAGCGGTTCTTACCCAGAGCAGGTTAGACGTGTTCATATAAAAGTCATGGACCAAGAATTATGCGCCAGTTTATACACCAGAAAGGTGACGGTAAACATGCTGTGCGCTGGCGAGTGGATGGATAGAAAGGGTGTCTGCTTATACGACGAAGGAGGGCCTCTAGTGCACACGGCAGTGGTCGTGGGATTGACCTCCTGGGCGGTTGGGCTGAGCTATTGCGGGTCACCCGGGTACCCGGGCGTGTACGTGCGGATTAGCAAGTTCGCTGAGTGGATACAGGATAACACTAATGGCGAGCTCGTGACGATTGTAACGAATTAATTACTAATATTTACTACGAGAATGTTGGTAGAAATACAGGTTTCAGTATTACCACAATACGAAGAAAAGCAGATCATATATTAAACAGATTCCTTTCCATTACGTATATTATGAAACGAAACCAACGAATTTCATTATAGGTCTGGCCAAATATTAGGCATTTCATGAAATGCCGCTATTTCATGAAATTACTAGGATTTTCATGACGTAACGAACAATATCATATTATAATGCACGTTTATTCTCTTAAGTACCTACTTAACTCTTTTGAAATATAAATGGGTAGTGTTTGCAAATGAAATGAGATTTCTTATTTTATGGTAAATTATGTACCTATTATGTTCGTTGATTTAAGAAAGCCAATGGTGACGAAAAATGCTTGTATCATAAACTACAAAATACCTAAAATACATTTTTTTTTGGTATTTACATATTGACATATTTTTATTGATAACGATCAAGTAGATATTTTCCTTAACCTTTTCCACGCCAAAGACGTAGGTATATATATATATATCGGCACCACAGGTCCAACGACAAAGACCGATATATCGGTCACCGACCACAGAGCAAAATAGACCTACATGCACACGCATAAAGTTTAACTTCATTTTTGACATGTAGATGTCGTGGCGCCTTTGGATGGCTTTTTGATTTCGATAGTTTGTCGGACGATAACTTTGGTAACGTTTTTCTGATATTTATGAAATTTCTTGGGGCTGTAGCAGAGATACATATAAAAATTAAGTTCGTATATGAGCAGGATCGATCAAGTGGTTATGGAGCTAGAAGGAGAAAAAGAATCCTCCGAAGGGTCTTGTTATATTGGTCAACTCGTTTTCAAGTAAATCGCGAGTTCTCAGTTCGAGGCGGACTACTAGTGTTTACAAAATAATTTAGTTGTCACATATATTAATATTATACAGCAAGACAATACTGTATAGATAACAGGATTCTGGTTACCGGAGATTTTTTTTTCAGTGTGCCAGGTTCAGTCTTCACCAGGATTTAATGAAAGCTAGCCCCGGCCTGATGAAAGGTGTCCCTCCTACGGACATTTACAAGGGTCAACACTTACGGGAATAGTATTGGAATGAACTTGAATCGTCCTATTTTGGTTTTATTTACACATCGACTCGATTTCGATTTCGTCGGATGACGGGTAAAGTGGGGTAGCGTCTAGGGATCTTTTGGGTTTTTACGCATCCAATCGCGATTTAAATTTAAATTTTGGGTTTTTGTGACAACAATATGTTCTTCTATAGTTTTAATTGAAGGTTACATCTGAAATTTTTCATCTCTCATGTTGTTTGTATAAAGAGGCCCCGGAAGTGATATATTTCCTCCCTAGAAAGTTTCACTTTTATCTATGAAAATACTTTCCAATTTTACATACCTACATACATACAAGCACGCCTATATCCCAAAAGGGGTAGGCAGAGATCACGGATTTCCATTTGCTACAATCAATGCAGCAAAACGGCTCTCCGGGAGCAACTTCTCGCCCCCGCCCCGCTCTCCAATTTTATTTTCTAAATTTCAACAAAACCAGTCTAGTGAGCTTAAGAAAAAACATCTAAACATAAAAATAAGCCAATATTAGTACGATGCAATACCAAATAGCTTAATTACCTATAGTAGTCCTATTCTACCTCCATCCACATTCGCAGTCCACATTGAGGTATTCCTAAACTCTAGGCCACCATTTACTCGGGTTCCTATTCTGACATGACGGCACAGTCAAAGGCATATTACATATAACTCCAGGGCCGCAAATCTACCTTTATATCTGACTGTGGCTGGGTGAATTTCAACAGGTGCAAAATTTACCTAATTTTGGTGGCATTTTTTATTTTTGTAGTTTATGTCTAAATTATGTATCGATAATACGTAACTAGTCACAATCGATATTGTGTAGTAATGGCCCTTCATTATACATAGTAGTTTTAGAGATATTATGATTTTAATAATTTGGTTGCCACCAAAATTGCGTCTACCCACCAAAATTAGATTTACTGGCCACCAAAATTGTATATCCACACCAAAGTTAGATATTTCTGCAAATTAAAAGTAAATTTAACTAGTTATCAACTGAAAATGAATCTAAGACAAATGTTTTATCATCCGTTTTAATATATTATAATAACAAAGTACAAAAAACTGAACAATCAAGTCAAACAGTAAGTAAAGTAAAATGCTAATCAACAATGCTTAATCCTTTTTCTTTCAAGAAACAACGTAACTCAGTAAGAAATACTACAAAAATACAATTAAACTACAATCTTACATATTTTTATACTAGCTTATGCCCGCGACTTCGTCTGAGTGGAATTAGTAACCAGGGGGGAAGGAAACTAACCCAACCCAAGGAATGAATTCTGGATATCAACTATTCTATATTATTCCCCAGAGCTCAAACTATCTCCAGCGTTCAACAGTTATTGGTTCCCCATAAAAACTTTCAACCCCGTCTTTAATCCCCTAAAGGGTTGATTTTGGGGTATAAACTAACGTATATTATTTCCCGGAGCTCAAACTTTGAGTAGGGATTGCAATCTGGATTTTATCCGAAAAACTATGTACCCAGTTCATCTTAATCGTCGGTTCAGTGATTACTAATTCGCCATATAAACTTCCAACCTCCTTTTCACCCCCTCTAGGGTTGATTTTCGGGATGAAAACGTCATTTCCCGCGACTCAAACTATCTCTATACAAAATTTCATTAAAATCTGTTTAACTGTTTTCACGTGATGCGCGGTTGAATAAACAGACGAAAAGACAAACAGATAAACAGACATAAATTCTAAAAACTGTTGGTACGTGTTATGTTTTCGACTTTAAGTACCCCCAGCCAACTTTTTTTCGAATATCTTCAATGTACAGCAAGACTTTCGACCGACTCTTCAGCTTTATTCGTTTATTCGTTATATGTATGTTTAGAAGATTTTATTTGTACACACAACGCCTCACTAGGTATACACTTTTAAACGTTATTACAGAGGAATAAGGTTCAAAAGTGTACTTATACCTAGTGAGGCGTTGTGTGTACCAACTTCACTTTAACTTAAATCTGGCGATAGTTGAGATTTTTGACTCTAAGAGTAAACATAAGTTTACTCGCAATCAATACTTACGCTACTGACATAATTATAGTCTGTATCTTTAGGTATTTAAATAATAGTAAACAAAATCTACCCACAAATGGCTCCTTCAGCCAGTTGAGGGTAGATGACAAACATTATATGATCAAATAATGTAGGTTAAAGTCAGGTCGTTCAGTGACAGATACAGGCGCTTTTGTATTTGGTTATATATATTTTTACTGGTAATAGTGGTAAATTGGTAATCAATGCACTTAGTCAGTAATGCTGTGAATACAAAATATAAATATATGACAGTAAATACAAAATTACTTAGTTTAGGCTCATAAATATCATTTTTGTTTTCCAAATTACCACCAAAACCACCAAAATTAATGCACCAAAATTAGAACCATTGCATAAAAGTGCATTTTAAAAGTAAACCGTATCATTCACTTCAGTTCCAAGTGAATATTTTAAAAAAGAAACTATAAACATGCTTTAAATACAGTTCACACAATAACAACTACTTTTCAGTCATTAGTCAGATACACCACCAAAATTGCATTAAAAAGTATTTTAATACACCAAAATTAGATACTTATGCGTTTGCTGGACAGATCTAGTGAGGTACGACACGTGCTTCATCGCTCAGTGCCGGAATGGAACCGAATTAACAGGTTACTATACGTTTGTTAGCCTTGTTGCGTTTCGTTCGACCATAAAATCATTTTCAAAATTTACCACCAAAATTTACTATTTTACCAGGACAACAATGAATGCTTAGTTTAGAGTATGAATTCATGTACTAATCTTCACTTTTATTTTCTTATAATATACGTAGACTAATAACGAGTAAAAGTTTGTGAAGTTTTAGTTAAATCAACGGACGTTATGGTTCTACTATAGAAATTATTCAAGAAAAATGGATTCAGGACACTACACCAAAATTATAATTGCGGCGAAAAAAAAAATTTTTATAAATATCAATAACTTTTATAACATTTTGCGACTTGGCTTAAGATAATAATTTGTGTAAGGTTTTCAGAAAAAAATATACCATTGTGAAACTATTAGTCCACACTGTCATTATCAGCTCCGCCGTAAAAAAAAATCGCTGAGATATTCAACCGGCTACTGCAGGAACTGACACACAGGGTGGGTTTAAATTCCTCGGAATTCTCTGGATTTCCAGGAATGAGTGAGTGCTATGTGTAAATGTCGTTGTGGCTTCGCGGTTGTGTGAATTCCTGATTTTCATGTTGTATCTCTAGACTCTTAGAATAGTGGTAATTAAACAGACCAAATGCGTGTGGGACCACGAAAATAGGAGAAAGATAAATTATACGACATTCGTGTTTGCGTTTACCTTCGTCATCTTTATGGCAGTTTATATGACTTAAAACTAAAGATATAAATCATTAAGGTTCCAATTCATTATCGCTCTTTTTTTTTAAAAGATTAATTTTAAGCACATGTTTTTTATTCCTCATGTTTTTAGGATCATCGAGTTAAAAGTTAAGAATCGTACTGAAAGATAAAGATGCTTTATTTTTCTTTAGCTTTTTCTATGCTAAAGAGATAGCATGCCAATACTAGTATAACGTATGGCAAATAATTAAGAAATAACAAAATACGACCATGTTATGTTACTCGCAAATATCTTATCGTACGTACATACAGTCGCCATCAAATATATCGAAGCTGCCAAGGTACTCAAAAATATCTTAACATGCACTTTATCGCCTTGACAATAGAGGCGTTGTTCAGATATTTGTGACCACCTTGGCCGCTCCGATACATCTGATGACGACTGTACGCTTTGGAACATTTTTCACACCAACATCGAATGTAAACAACACGACACCCCTCCGTTTATAGAACAGCAATGTAACTGCGGTGAGATTCCAGCGCAACTATTTAGAACAACGATGACACTTCGATATTTACGATCACCGGTCGATCCGTTTGCTGGTTTCACGAAAATAAACAAGAAAATCACCGGGTCGACGGCCAAACGGTTGATTCTGCTTTTCGACAGGTGACAACGTATGTAATTTTGCGGATAAATGTTGTGAGTTTGCCGTGATATCGCGTCCATTTTTATGTCTTTTAATAATCACGACTACGCCTATAGTCTGTATCTTTAGGTATTTAAATAAAAGTAAACAAACAATTTGTACATTCTCGGGTAGTTATAATATTTATTGGTTAACCAACCAAAAAGAATATTATATAACCAAATACAAAAGCGCCTAGATCTGTCACTGAACGAACGACCTGACTTTAACCTACATTATTTGATCATGTAATGTTTTCATCTACCCTCAACTGGCTTAAGGAGCCATTGGAGGGTAGATTTTGTTTACTTTTATTTAAATACCTAAAAATACAGACTTATAGTAAAAGTGTAAATGCACTGATGGAAAAAATATCATAGCTACATACATAGTTCAGTTAGTGCGAACCCTTGGTGCAGATAGGCCTTAAATGGCTTTAGCAGTAATTTTTAAATACATAATATGGAACTCTGCAATTTAATTGATTACTTATATTGAAGTTTTTTTTTTATAAGTCAAAGGTGCAATATATGTGTTTTCCATTTCCCTTAATTTTTTTACCTTTCATGATTACCTACTACTAATAGTGCTACATTTCAATAAAATTTCTGTAAGTATTTATTTGTTGATTGATTCATTAACAAACTTCTAAATATTGTAAGTTCATAAAAATTTCAAATTAATGAACAATAGACATGTTATATACAAAAATACGGCAGCTACTGTAAATTGCTCCCGTAAAAAATACACTAGCACAACTAAATAAATAAATGCGCGTTGCTAACACGTCAAAATACACAATACCTTTAAACTTGTGGCGGAAAACACCGTAAAAATAACCACCGGATCAAATAACACGTGCCATTTGCCCGGCCGGAACACCTACGCTTTCGGGCTTTGTCGGCGCTTGTCAAAGGTGAATCAGGCGAAGCAAGGGTAGCACATATGGGAAAAGTTACGGCGCGCACCGCAGCGTATTGAGGGTTTCGTGAAGCGAAGTAGGTTCAGCGGAGTCCCGCTAAAGGCTTACCTCCAAAACATCCAGCTCTCATCTTAATGAGAGCTGGATTTTAAGGAAAATTTTAGGAATCTTGTAAAAACTCATACTTTACATTTATATAATGTTTTTGTTGTATAAAAAAAATATTAACATTGTTTTATTACATTTTATTTTCATCAGCGGCATCGCACCATCTTATGTGATGCCACAAAGTTTTGATAACGAATAAAATGTCTATTCTGCCCTCAAATTGACTGAAAATAGCCTCAGGAAATACTTCATAATAGTGGACCACATACTGTGACAAATATTACATTCAATCTAGTCTTTCAGGTTCGTTCCGCTTTTTTTCAAATTAAGTATTTTGTGCCTGTATTTAATACAACCTTAAGCGTATGTATACCGTATTCATCCATAATTGTTTTATCGTGTAACTAACAAACTTCTCTCAATCTATACTCTGTACTTTTAGGTATTTAAAAAAACGTAAACAAACCATTAAAAGGGTAATTTATTGGGCAGGTTTTGGTTCCTGTTAAATTTTCAATTTTAAAAAATAACAGGTTACAGATTCGTTCCATCCTATTTCAGCAACCTGTAGTTACGCTGGATTTTATGATATATATACACATACATAAATTTACCCAATTATTTATATCACATTAAATGATTAATAATTTTTTATAGTAAATTGCCTCATAAAAAACACCCAATTTTGCAGATGTGCAAAACGCAAGGTTATAGTTATGAGGATAAAATACGACTAGATTACAGAGTACCGTTTTTAGTGTAGCAACACGTACCTTGTGTCACTTTTTAACCGACTTCAATTCCATTGAGGAAGGAGGTTCTGCATTCGGTTTGGTGTTTTTTTTTTATGTATGTTCACCGATTACTCCGAGACCCGTGGTCCGATTTGAGTAATTCTTTTTTCGTTTGAAAGGATCTACATCCAAAGTGGTCCCATATTAATATGGTGCTGTTCTGATGATGGGATCCATGAGGAATTGAGGGAACTCCTCAATTTTTAAAGGCACATGTATGGTGATTTGGGTGTTTTCTTAAGCAAGCAAGCATTTTCTCAAGAAAACCACCATTTCGATGCAGTGGACCTGATGATGATGATTGTTTTGATGATAATGATGAAGATTTTTTTATGCAGGATGTTCAGCGATTACTCCGAGACCCGTGATCCAATTTGAATAATTCTTCTTTTGTTTGAAAGGAACTACCTCGAAAATGGTCCCACATTTACCTGGTGCTGTTCTGATGATGGATCCATGAGCAATTGAGGGAACTCCTCAATTTTTAAAGGCACGTGTATGGTGATTTGAGTGTTTTCTTAAGCTACTCAAGCATTTTCTCACGAAAACCGCCAATATGATGGAGTGGTCCTGATGAAGATGATTGTTTTCGTGATAATGATGAAGATTGTTTTATGTAGGATGTTCAGCGATTACTCCGAGACCCGTGGTCCGATTTTGACAATTCCTTTTTTTTGTTTGATAGGAACTACTTCGAAGATGGTCCCACATTAACCTGGTGCTGTTCTGATGATGGGATCCGTGAAGAATTGAGAGAACTCCTCAATTTTTAAAGGCACATGTATGTTGATTTGGGTGCTTTCTTAAGCAACTCGAGCATTCCCTCTTGAAAACCACCAATTTGATAGAGAGGACCTAATGATGAAGTCCACATATGATACGTGGACCCTTCCTTAGATAGAATGGGTGTATTATGAAGTTTTTTATATTTCTTTACCGATTGTTCCGAGACTTTTTGTCCAATTTTGATAAATATATAACCATAAAAATTGAAAAATAAAAACTTTTTACAAAAAAAGATAAACCGACTTCAAAAAGGATAAAATGAATCATTATAATTATTTATATGCGTTACCAACTGATATGTTTGAAGTCGGTGCCAAGCCACAAATTACAAAACCGGTCAAATCAGCTTTAAGTGTGAACATTACAAAACATCGGTACTAATAATGCAAAGATGAATGCGATTTCATGTGTTACATTTTCATGTCTAAACTACTAGTCCTATTTTGATGAATAGCGACAACGATATATATATTCTGATACACGTCTGCTTTGTCAATAATCAGAAAAAGGCGGCAAATAGAAAAAAAATGTAGACGCGTAAGATTGACCTTCCATATAAAATTTGAATATCGTGCCTTTTTACTGACACGGCGTGTGTATGGTACATGTGAGTATAGAAAAAATAAACTATCAATTGAATTCCTTTTTACTTCGGATTAAACCTTAGATGAAGAAGGATAAATAATTCAAATCGAACCACGGGCTTCGTTCGACATACGGATAGTCCCAACAATGTGTTAACAAACAAACATAGGACGCATGATTATACTTTCTGTACCTACTTGCCTTACAGTTAACGCATGGTCGAAAGGAATGTATATCTACGTGCGATTCATACCGTATTAGATTAGTTATGTAGTAAAAATAACAATTCACTGAACACATCGCCTCGTTCGTATTAACTCTTCCAAATTTGGCTTGGCACCGACTTCAAACATATCAGTTGGTAACGCATATAAATAATTATAATGATTCATTTTATCCTTTTTGAAGTCGGTTTATCTTTTTTTTTGTAAATGTATGCAGGTTTCTTCACGATGTTTTCTTTCATCAAAGTCAAAGACCGACTGATAAACTCAGTGGTACGGTCGGGGTTCGAATCTTCCGGATTGAAAGACATCTTACCACAGTTACCACCAGGCTACCAGTGCTTATGGGTAAGATGTCTTTCAATAGTACATTAATTACTTTAAATAATATACGTAATTATAATATTTAAGGTTATTAACATAGGTAATAATTATATCACTCGAAAAAGGTTCTAAACCCCTGAATCTGTCATTTTTGACAGCTGCTGTTTTTTTACGTTTTTTTAAATACCTAAAAGTACAGAGTATAGAAGCCGAAATTTTATTTATTTTTTAGTATATTCGTTCATTACTTCGATTATTGAGGATTTTAAAATTAGAAATTATATTTTTCAAATGTTACTTGATTGAATTCAATACAAGGTGAGTTTTATATAACAACATTTTAAGTGATAATATCAGAGAAAAGTGTAATAATATCCTTAAGAAGTGTTTGTTTACATGATTCAGAAAACTATGGATGGACCTTGATATTTGGACTAATTCCACGCAAATGCACGGTGCAAATATATTACGAAATTCGTGCTTTTCCGAGTCGTGTCCGTATTATGATTATAAACCGTAACCGTAGCATAGAAAGCTTCCTATATATTATTAAAAAGATTTTTCTGTCAAAATGCATTTGCGAATCCATTCCCGAAGCCTTAACATATAAATACGAACAATTTATTGTTACTTTAAAATAATAGGTACTATCTTCTAAGTTCAAACACAATCTTCTATTTAGTTTAGTATTTGTACTGTAGTACCTCTGTATATTTAGTTATGTAAATAAATGTTTTATCTTGTATTGTTCATGAATATGACTATGAATAAGAGCAAGTAATGATCATTCTGAATACCTCACCGCTAAGCTACTCTTGTCTATTTTATATAAAATAAAGTGACCCGTTTTAATGGTGTTGAGCGTAGTGATGATTTTCTGTTGTGTAAGTATTTTTCTGCAAAAGTATATCATTATGAAAACAACCCCTTTACTCCCAAGAGTAATCATGTACGAGTGCATATTCCAACCCAAACTCTTCAGTTATGGCCACTAGGGGTAAATATTACAGTATTATAGGTAAGCACGTTTATATTCACATTCCAAAGTCTGCATAATATTGAGTTCTACAAACTCTGCTAAAACAAAGATACCTACTAAATAAACTACATATACGATAAACTCTAGGTCCATGGGGTCCCAGCGCACACAAGTTTTTTGCAGAAATCGCAAAGCGTCTGGTTGATGTAACTGGTGACCGAAGAGCTGGCGGTTTCCTCGCACAGCGTATCAGCATTGCGATACAACGAGGAAATGCCGCCAGCATCCTTGGTACAATGCCGCAAGGGCCTAGTTTAGATTTGAGCTAGTTATTAATTTAGTTTAGTATTTGTACTGTAGTACCTCTGTATATTTAGTTATGTAAATAAATGTTTTACATATACGATTAGATATAAAGGGAAACTGTTGTTGTTGTGAAACGTAATAATACGTATATTAAAATATCGTATCCCAATCTTAACTTAAAGTACCTACCACACGAGAAAGTCTCTTCAACAGTACTCAACACGGGTGACCACACGACCCAGTTTTTAAGGACCTTCATAATTAAGAGCTCCGCGCCTAACTACATTATTATTAAAAAGGACACGAGACTGCTGTATGCATATTTACTCGCAGATTTAAATGAGGCGAGATTTTCATCAAATTAGAAGTTAGAATTATACCTTACCTTAGATACCCTGCACGCGTTCTCTGGGTGGTGCTAAAGTAAAGACTAATCAACTTTGGCTTTTACAAGAGCCTCGCAGCAATAAACAGATGCAACTACGAACCCCATTGCTATCACAGATACGAATACTGTATTGTATCGATAGTTGCTTTCGTTTTTTTTTTTTGGGTCAACAAACAGCCACTACAAGTAATACTTAACTAACTTATTACTATATTGTCTACCATATGTGTGGCCCACATCATTTACCACTAATTAATATAGGCAATATTCACTCAAAGCTAGATTAGTCACCGTAAGTCTTAAGGACTGCCGGTTTATATTTATCATATATGTCATACGATTAAATAAATAGTTTGAATTCAACTGAATTATTTTATAAATGTTCATATTATGTAGCCGCGCTGAAAATAAGATGTGAAATGACAGATGTTCCATACACCTTCGTCAAAATTAATATGGCTTGATAGCTATTTTAATCACGATTCACTAATAAGGTGTCTATGCCATCAATCATAATAAACTTTTAAAAAAAAGTAAGTATTTTTATACTGTTGACTTTCATCCTATCCTGAATTTTTTACTAAATAAACTGATTATTTTATATCAAACTACACTAAAGAAAGCAACAAATTGGGTTGCTTGTCTTATTCTGATTATACAGGATGTTTCCTGTATTAAGAGCACAATTAAGGCGATTATCACACTGGTGGCGACGGATCTGCATGCGTCGCCAGTGTGATAATCGCCTAAAACTTAAGTTCTACTCCTCAAACAATAAAAATTTTGTTCAACAACTTTTAAATAATAAGTATTTTTTAGATTGTCTCTTTTTCATACAAAATAAATAGTATTTTCAATGTTCGTTAAAATCCCTCTGATTGACATTGCATGTCAGTCGTGTCACCCTGCAAAAATAATCAGTTTCGGAATACATTGCGTGTTCGAATAAACTTTAAAGTGTAATAAAAGTCAAACCATAAGTTATTTTTAAGTCGCTGAACAAACGTCTGGTTTGAGGAGTAAAATCTAGGCTTTAATTTATTGCTCCTATTACAGGAAACACCCGGTATACATCGCACCGATGGAATCCCTACAATACTGGCACGACGCCAAACTCATCAAATTAATAATACAACACTCGGGGATCAAGAAATTGCTCATGCATTATGGTTAGTTGATTATTATTGACAATGTAAGCTGTCAGTTATCTTGTTTATGTAGTCAAGTTCAGCAGAAATAGGTTATTTTAACCCCATACGCAAACAGAGGGGCGTTATAAGCTTTACTTGTGTATCAGGGGGGTGATTTTTGAGATTCGAGCACTTGAAAGTGATATTTAAAACTCTGAATAAAACGATGAAATTATGTTTTAAAAATAAAAGCGATAGAAATTTAAAATAATGATTATTTAAACTATTAATTCCATGCGAAAAAATTGGCTACAAACTTTTGTGTGCGATTATTTTCGAGCTTGAATTTTTTGAATTCGATCGTCCGGCTGTCAAAAATCGGCCCCCTGGGTGTGATTGGGGCATCTTAGCTGCCGTACGAAGGAGCTATTTTGACTGTTAGTATGTTTGTGTTGTGTGAATAGGGACTTACCTACAACCCTTGTAGGTAAAGCCTGACCAGAAATATATGACCATGCGCCATGTTGCGGAATTTCATTGGAACTAAATGGTTCATACAAAACTGAACATTTTTGTGGTGACAACCATATACATGAGAAAAAAGCGCCATCTTGACAATAGCCATATATTTCTGGCCAGGCTTTAAAATATCAGTTTCTCAGCAGAGGCTCTATTTCAGGTTGGTTTCAATTTGTAAGCGGTCATAAAATTAAATTTACAAAAATACACACAATGATAATCATTAAAACCAGTAATAATCAATAAAACATATTTTGGCGGATGATTTCAAAATCCGCAAAAGGACGTATGAAATTTAGGAGGTGCATTTTTTTGGCGCGAAGTGCAAATGACATATTTATGTTGCTAAATTAGTTTACTAGATGGCAGGTCCTACAACGTGCACGGTCCCTATAGAAACTACATGGTAACATCGTTTTGGCGTTCCATAAAGATCCTCTCTTTTTTACTCGATAGGAAATAAGCCAATATTTTGTGACATCCGCAAAAGAGCGTTTTCACAAAAAGTTGTTAGTTTTCACATTTTTGAAATTTTAAGAATTTTTTGCATATTCCTACTCAGAATCGTGAGTACTATCAACTCCACTATGAAATTAAAAGTGTCCTGTTCCTCTTACGCTACTTTTCTATGGGCACTTATATGAAAGTAGCGTAATGGAACATAAAAATTGTATGAAAATTTTGGGACACTTTTCATTTCCTAGCAGAATGAATAGTACTCTCGATTCTAAGGAGGAATATCCAAAAAATTCTTAAAATTTCAAAAACACGAAAACCAACAACGTTTTGTGAAAACGCCCAAAAATGCAATCAAATGCGGAAAACACTTTGAAACAAATCAGCTTTGATCAAAACTCGACATACATCGGTCCTTTATACTATCGTTAATAATAAAAATCGTAATTCATAAAAACATGAAACCAACAATCAGCACGCCACCGCCATCTCTGGGGAAATTTAGCGCGACCTCGGCTCGCGGGCCGCGGACGAGTGTGCAAATTTTAGCGCCTTTGCGAAAATCACATTATCGCCTGAATCCCGCGAGATTTCTAAACTGTGGCCATTTCACTCAATCTTTTGTGCTATTTGTGATGTTATAGAATTAACAACCACACAACTACAGACATCAGAGGAGTAAAAGACTATACTAACTATACTATAAGTTTAGCAAAAAACGTTTTGTCATCAATTTTGATGGTTGAAAATTGTAAAATAATTACGAGTAAAACCAAATTAAACCCCTACTTACCACACGTTCGTTATTGTCTATTGATAGTTAATGCTAAAAATACTGAAAAAGGTGAAAATTTATTTAGTTTGGTATAAATATACCCAATTAAACATAACCTTTATTTCGCCCTCTCCTGTAATTACGATAATATATTCGCCAACCCACCGTATATCTGCGCGTGACAGTTCGAGCAATAAGGGTCCATTCCAACCCAATGTTTATAATTTGCCCAACTTTTGCAATTGTGTTTAAATTAGACCGCAAGGGATTAACCGTGTTTTCATTCATATAGCCCTTTTAAGATTATTATTTTAAAGGCTTTGTGGCTTTTGTACTCGTATTAACGATCAGGAGTTCATAATATAGAGTGTATGTGAAAGGGTGTTTTGTACCACCAAACAAGCATACTGCCCGCGTGATGGTAAGCAGCTACCGTAGCCTATAGACGCCCGTAACTCCAATAGTGTCACATGCACGTTGCTTAACCTTGAATGTACAGGAGTAAAGGAGGATTCACTGTGTTGAAGGCAAAGGGACAAGAGACTCCCCCGTGGTTAATACACTGGATCCTTTTGAGCTTTCTGGCAACCTTACTCACCACCAGGAACACAATTTTGTTTATTTAACACTTTCCGTACTAGTGGGGTGGCCAAGTTGAAGCGGAGAATTCTTCGTAGGACTGAAAAGGTTTATACCAACAAGTGGTATCGTTGGAATCAGCATAAGCTACTGATTATTAAACTATCTCTTGTCACTTCATAAAGTGGTGGAATGAGTTTTTATGACGTCACAAAGATGGCGCGCGACTTAGGGTTAGATTTTATCGATTATTTCAAAAAATATTTAGTCAATTTAAGCAAACGAGGTGTCATATGATTGATATTTTCATGCTTAATAAAATATGTAAATCTACCTTCAACCAAAAAGTTAAATAAAAGCCAAATTTATTTTTATTTAAATTTCTAACACGCATTATTTTACATTATTAATTATGTTAAACTTTATTGCACAATAATAAAAAAATAAGTCCAAAAGGCGCACTTAATGCTTTAAGACATTCTGTTCCAGTCAACCATAGGACAAACCAGAGATTTGCTATGGTGTGTGCAGTGAGATAAAAGGATTGTGTAATTATTAGTCTCATATTTAAGTCCTAATTTCTAACTCTACACATTGTAAAGAAATATTTGTATATGTAGTATATGTGTATACGTAATAATCTTTACCTTTATTTAGCCTTATCATTACACATTTTATCAATAAGTCGTGTATTTTACAGTGTGTTTTTAACATACTGTTTACGCTGTTGGGGCAGCTCTTTTAAAACAGTTATCATCGAGGTCGAAAGAGCACAGCGTGCTGTCCTTAAAACAATTTTAAAGGAACCCTTCCGGTATTCCACACTTTTACTATATAAAAAGTCCGAGGTGTTGACGGTTCGTCAATTTACCTACTCAAAATTGTTGTTGATAAGCACAAGCAAATACTTGAAACGAAGAGTGTATCGAACACAGGTTTCGTTCTTTAATACTGCCCTTGCAAAACGATTTGAACCGTAAATATCTAGTTTTGTTTATAATTCCGTGACTAGACACTTAGACATTAAAGATAAACCCATTTTTAAAGCCAAACAAGTCATTACAAAAGCAAAAGCAATGGCTAGCCAGCTTCACCTATGAATATACTGAAGATATTATCCAAATTATAAAAAGTTAGACCTTCACATGTAATGTTTTTAATGGGATCTCATTCCTTTTTGTAAGTAGGGCTCCCTTTTCTCCTTCCACATTCTTGCCTTGCACATTCCCATACCTATTCTCACCCATGAACCCGTACGTATGCCCACATCCCCCCATTTTACTAACAACTACTATGACCAAAAAAAGATAAAAATGTTATCAACTGAAAATGTAACTTTGCAGTTCTTTATATGGGATTGCAATGTAGTCGTAAAGTTTGTAAAACCAGGCAACCCGGCTGACATTGCAGTATGTTAAGATTTTCAGAGGCTTTATAGCTCTAATACTAGATGTATTCAAAATTTGGAGCTTTTGTGGATTAGCTAGACTTAGAATTCGTAGGATCTGTCATATAATAGTCAGTCAATAACAAAAATAAGGAACTTTGACTTGCAATAATTCTTAAATTATAAGTAAGTAAAAATTAAATGATATGTCTTCCTTGTGTTATGACTTCTTTTTCACTGAAAATTCAGACTTCTAGCTACCACCAAACACCAGAATACCAAAATTAGAGGTCGTCGAAAATAGCTTGAATGGCTACGGGAAAATGATAGTACGGCCGTGAGAGAGACTAATAATTTCACAATCCTTTTATCTCACTGCACACACCATAGCAAATTTCTGTTTTGCCCTATGGTTGACTGGAACAGAATGCCGTAAAGCATTAAGTGCGCCTTTTGGACTTATTTTTTTATTATTGTGCAATAAAGTTTAACATAATTAACAATGTAAATTAATGCGTGTTAGAAATGTAAATAAAAATAAATTTGGCTTTTATTTAACTTTTTGGTTAAAGGAAGATTTACATATTTTATTAAGCATGAAAATATCAATCAAATGACACCTTGTTTGCTTAAATCGACTAAATAGTTTTTGAAATAATCGACAAAATCTAACCCAAAGTCGCGCGCCATCTTTGTGACGTCATAAAAACTCATTCCACCACTTTATGAAGTGACAAGAGATATTTTTATAATCAGAAGCTCATGCTGATTCCAACGATACTACTTGTTGGTATAAACCTTTTGGGTCCTACGAACATCGAAAATAAGATAGCTCCTACGAATTGGCCTTACCTCTATACCGCGTAGCGCTACGCGCTACGCTCGTAGCGCAGAGAACCCGACAGTCGGGTTCTCGGTGCTGAATGTGTTAACCCAAGATATGTTTAATGACAACCCCTTTATTTCCTCAATATTGCTCAGTCACAGTGTATTGTTTTTAACCGTGAGAACGTAACCTGACAGTTTTAATTATTTTTCAATCTATTTCAACCACCCGTTCCTGCCGTAGCGAAATTTGACTCCATCAGTGAAAACATATTAATATTAAATAGGAGTCAACATAACATGAAAAAAATATATTTTGAAGTAGTTCCTACACAAAGAAATGAAAAACTATAAGGGCCTTTGCACATCTCCGCAGTGGAAACGACACCTCGGAAACGCGCCGTACAAATGCGATCTTTCGCTCTCGATCCGCTGTTTTGCGGCGAAACGTGTAGCGCGGTACCGCGGTGTCAATTCCGCTGCGGAGATGTGCAAAGGCCCTATGACAAAACCTTTGGTAATAAGGGCTACACTGGGGATCAGAGTAGGAAATGACATTTTATAGTATGACATACTTATAATATGACAATACATATTGCCCCAGCTTTCTCTAGTCGTATCATAGTTAACTATTTGTATGTAGCGGGCCTTAAATGTAATTATTTCGAGACCGCAGGGTATTAAGGCGCCTAAACCGCGGACGTGCCCCGAGATAAATTGCACGTTTAATTAATTTAATCCACTATTTGAGTATTGTTGGCCTGGTTGTCACATGCCGATTGCTTACTTTAGGTGCAGTTGCCATCAGATATATCGGAGCGGCCAAGGTGGTCCAAAATATCTGACAACGCTTTTATTGTCAAAGCGATAAAGTGCTTGTTCAGATATCTGGACATCGGATGATGGTAGCATAGCGTAGGAGGAAACGGGGCCATTCGAAGCATAATCTTTGGATGATTTAAGGGGGGGGTCAAAAATCGATGACGTAATTTATGAACAGCCCCAAATTAAAAAATCAAACTGACCCTAAAATTAAAATTTGTAGCGGTACTTATATTATTTATTTCAGTTACATTAAGTTAAGTAAAAATAAGAATTATTCATTCGTTCATTTATTTTCACAGATTTTGTACCTACTGCAGAATTGCTTAATTTTGGGCGACCTCGAAATGATACTTGATTATTCTCAAATTCGGCGTAAATATTTTTTATTATTATTGAACTAAAAAAGCCCTGTGGAAAGAAAACAATCAAAAAATTTTTTGGACCACCCTACCCTTGTAGACTATATCTATGCCTTGTAGTTATAATAAACGCTGCCAAATGTGCTGATTATCGTGATAATAGAATTAACCCATCATTTGAAGACAGAGAACTAGCCAAGTGGTCTGTCAAAGTGTAATCGAGCTCCAAACCGCAACAAGCGAATCCACACTAACTAATAATACGCAACCACTAACGACATTGTGTCATTTTCTTATACATAAGTGAATAGAGTACTATGCTGTCAGGAATATTGTTTCTCGCTTACTCGCGAATGAAACTAGGAATGCGAATATTCAGGATGGGAAAGTTCGATTAGGAAACGAATACTAATGTTGCAGAGGAGCTTGAAAAAACTCAATTTTTGTCACCATTTTTATGTTTCCGTAGATCAATCTATCTACTCTATAGTAACTGATAAAAATGGGTCATGTGATACAGTCGTTTTCTCGTCATTTGTAAGCACAAGTATATGTGACGTTTTGACGAAAACGGTACATCTTTGTCGGTTGACACATTCAGCACCGAGAACCCGACAGTCGGGTTCTCTGTTCGTAGCTACTACGCGCTACATACGAGGAATACCTGGCTACGCGCTACGTGGTACGGAAAGTGTTAATGCAGTGTATTTCTAAATGGATTATTATGTCAGTAATGCGTTATTGACAACCGACAATGATGTACATTTTACTTGAAAATGGCACATATTATGACATTTATGACATGACACACACTCAACTTGTTCAGCAAACATTCGCATCCGCAGAATAGTCGCATCGTTGATTCAAATTCTAATGTAGGTACTAATGTCAAAAATGATGCGAATATTCGCATTATACGAATACGAATATTGGTGAAATCCCTATACTGTGTAGTTATTTTAATTGACGTAGGTACAATGTTTGTATAACAATAATTACGGCAAACTTAATACAAGTCAGAAAAAGACAAAATAATTATAAACCCATAGATAATCTCTAGTGATAAAAAAAATAAAAACGGGTAGTATAAACTGTTTATTGCATTCTAAGATAAGATTTAACAAACAAAACTCTTAATCTGTTTCTATTTAGATTTTTAGTGAGTTAGATCTATGAACATTCAATGCCTTATATTTATGGTCAGTATTAATCATTATTTGAAATTATCTTTGCTTTCTTTGTCCGCATTCTCTTATTTCTCTAAAAGGTAGCAGGCACTTCTGTAATGTAAGTAAAAATATACTCAAAGGAAGTCATACAGTCATACATTCACATAAATGCATCAGATATGTAAACATGCATATACATTACGCATAACTGAATAAATGAATTTAAAGCACAACCACAAAAACTGTCACTTCGCACGCAATCAGAATGTACGATAGACATAATTACATACCATTATTATTTACAAAAATTCCTACTCTACTCTCATTAATGAGTAGGGCGGTTTGAACTCTATGAGCGTGTGTCATATATTTTACAAGCTTCACTGCTATCGCAAAGCGTTCTCAGTATAGTATGTAAGTATATAGTTACACCAACCTTTTTGGAGCGCGTGTCGTATTTCACGTCTATCAGAGGACGCGCGCCAATCACCGTAGCTAAGCCGATTGATTAAAATACCGCACCCGCTTTTTATACCACCGCTTTTACCAGGGGTTTAGCGAAAATTTCCCACTGCGAATAGATATATCGCTAGGTAGAAATGTATAATTTTAAATATAAGTTCACTAGATCAATAATTGGTAGTAGTTAAGACAAGTACTACGCATCCATAACATTGTTAGTGCTAAGTTGGTGAGCATTTGGCATAGATATAAAAATCGCTCTCTAGGGGCCATATTATAAGTTTAAAACACGTTTAGACAAGATATCAATACAAATCCATTAGAAAAATCGTTACTCTTTCACGAAAAACGTCAATGTCAAACTCATGGTAGCCGTAAAGTGCTACGTTACGCGTCCGTACATCGCATCGTCAGTGATAAGTTGGTGAAAATTTAGCGTAAATAAATGGACTCTATTACGTATACTCTATACGTCAGCAAAGCAGTTAAACAACCTTAAGGTTTAAAAATGAGCTTGAGAAGACTTTTGTCATTCTCGTAGCGTTTGTCCCGGCATTTGCCACGGCTCAATTGAGCCTGGAGTCCTCCTGTACTTATAATCTAATTCATTCTTATAAATTAGCGTAATAGGCACTGGTTCCTTCGAAAGTGACTACCATCTGACCTTGCAATTTCTATAGATTGCCTAGGCCCAACTAGGCTGATTGGGATTAGGTCAGGTTTCCTCACGATGCTTTCTTTCACCGAATAGTGATTGGTAGGTAAATATTCTAATTGATGATGTTTCGCACACGTTCAGAAAAAAAACAGTAATATGAGAGCCAGGGTTTCAACCCGAGACCTCCGTTTTGAATTCGGACGTTTTATCGCCACTGTAAATAGATCTGACATCAATTATTTAACTGCCTGTATTATGTGACCTGATCTATATGATACAGGTATATTCACGAAAGTTGGCGCGAGATTTCTACTGAGTGACAGCCATTTTCATAGAAATTCTGTCAAATCTCGCGCCAACTCTCGTGAATAGACCTGTACATACCTACTTCAATTAATTTTGTATTAAGCACAATGATTAGTAATAATGGGCATGTTTCCCAGAGTCGCGAGTGCGAGTCTCGCCTGACACAGTGTTTTTTTATGTACTTTTCCTTTATTTCTAAACATTGTGGTATCGTTAGCAGACGTTCTGCTTCATAAAAAATTAAATATAATACATACTTATATATAAGATAATAAATCAAGTCAAGCGATCACTCTACAAGGAGATCTAGGCAAGTACTAAAAAATTAAACCGTAAAGTACCTACATATAAATGGTGTAATACAAAGTTACTTTTCTAGAGACTCTTTCAACATTACTTAAGAAACGTTACTTCCCCAACGCAATCTTACTCTAATGAAGATATACGATCACCGCAGTACAGTCGGCACATTTACTACTCAACTCCGACCCTAATCTAGCATTACTTGACCTCTAATCCCTTGCAACTACTTGCAGTCGTAGGTCGCCCTTAAAGTAGTTTTCCTTCCAAGTGTTATGAATAGCAATAGCATTAAACAACTGTAAATATATAAAGAGCTATCTCATCGCGGACTTAACCTGTATATTAATAAAGAATTCAAAGCAGTTGTGGAGGCCTATTCGAAGAATGATTATGTTATTACTTTGATTTTAATTTAATATTAAACAGGATTAGATCTATAAAACTTTCGTGAGACTCTAACATATTAAAAATATTTATAACGGGTTACTCATGTAATTTTTGTCGATTACGTGAGTAACCCGTTATAAATATTTTTAATAGGATTAGATCTGTCAAAAGAGACGTTTGGCCTATAACCGCGAAGCACTTCGTTCATCGAATCGTCTATTTTATTTGCATCACTCTCTTTCGTATATGCAAGAGCGATAGAGACGGGACCATCGTTTTGTCGATTTTCGAACTTCGCGGTAGGCCCTCTGGTTTAATCAGATCCCTTTCTTTTTATCAATTGGTTTCTAATTGTCAATCTCAACACTGCTCTAGCAGCGTCTATTCTTCTTCACAATACTAGAATAGTACGGGCGGCGGCCGTAGGATCTGCTACGTAACGTAATTTACGTGATACAAAGATAAGCCCCATGGCACAAAAAATAGAATTGGCCGAAAGTACAAAAAAGTACCACTTCCGGTTTAAAAATGGATGGTATTTACCTACGGTATTTGATACTGAGATGATTATTGTGGCAACAAATAGTAATTTGTATTTAGGTACAGAAAAACCCAGTCTGCCAGTTTCTGCATGGCCGGAAGTGCCCGGCAGACTGGTTCAAAAGTGACGTACATTTGGAGTCAAATTCGTTATTTTAAACTAGTCTGCCGGGCACTTCCGGCCATGCAGGAACTGGCAAACTGGGGTTTTCTATACCTATAAATAAATTACTATTTGTTGCCACAAGTGTCATCTTTGTATCCAATGACGTAGGTATATAAACACCATCCATGTTTTAAACCGGAAGTGGTACGTTGTTGTGCTTTCGGCCAATTCTAATTTTTTTTTACTATTTTTCCGGAACTCAGCATCACTCTTATGAACATGTGCCATAGGGCTTATCTTTGTATCACGTTACGTAGCAGATCCTACGGCCGCCGCCCGTACTAGAAGGTTTTCTAGTACACTCATTATTTTATGCAACCTCACCCTCTCAAGAAAAGTCGGTGGAGCGATACATAAGCATCTGTCAAGCGTCTGTGGGGATGATCGCTTGAACTCAAGATGGCGACGCCTTCAGAATAGTTTTTGTTTTTTGCTTATTTACGTAGTTCTGTCTGCAATGGGTGTACTGAGGATGGGGAGAAATTACCTACCCAAAGTGTCCACGACCAAAGTCAGTGTAAGACCATGGTTCAAGTCTTAAACTCTAACAGACTTTAGGATGGAAAGAAGTCGTAAGTATTAGTTTCTGGAGGGCAGTTCATGACATAGGCCGATAGTTTTGAATTCATCGGCCTATGCATTTGTTCAATAAGATAAGTATCTCAATTTTCTCAAGTGCTTATTACTTATGTCAATTCGGATAACGCTAATTAGAACAACATCGACATAATAGATTATCTAATCTAATACTCAATATGAAACAACACAAGAACACTTTAAAGTCACATACTATATAGTATGCATAGAAGCTTGCTTTCTTTCCTGTGAATTTTTTCCTATGTTAAATGCGTCTCAATATTTACAAATAATGAAATCATGGGTATAAAACACAATAACAATGATATGTTAGCCTGTATGCGTCTCACTGGTCGACTCAAACTATATTGCGTTTTTAGCGAAAGTATTGAAAAACCAATTTAGCTAGAACCCCAAATGGCTCATCAATAAACTCCTTAACCGTACAACTTCCGATACGGATACAAGAAATTAACAAGTCGTTAATGGCGCACGTCACCACACGATTTGCATGGACGGTGTTTATTTACATGTGTGTGACATGACGTGTTTTATACAAAACCGAATTACGGAACAAGATTGCTCATAAAAAAATGAACCACAATTTTAAGCGTGGTTCTTCTCACGCTTAAAATTGTGGTTCATTTTTTATGAGCAATCTTGTTCCGTAATTAACAATAATGATGTGAGTATATGAGACATAAGTATAAGAGCGTTCAATAATTAATCAACTTCATTAAATAAACTCTTGCTTGTCATGTTTTGCATTGAATATTTAGACGCTGGTTCGATTTCAACCAGAGCTGAAGCTGCAAGCCTTGGATACTGTTTCTATTGTATATGATATTTATTTCTGCTAAGTACTAGCTTTTATCATTATTGACAAAAAATACTGCTGCTATATAATTGCGCCTTATCCTTATTTTAAAATACAAATATAATACATTCAAAACTTAATGGCCTCTACAATCGGCGCAAATTTGACACAAAACTGGCGAGCGATTTCGAGTTATCGCCGTCTAGGTAGGTGCAACGAAATCAATCGATAGATCAAAAACCGCAATGTATTAAAAATCGCAAGTGACTAGTCGCTTACGTCTGTAGAGAGCTTAATCTATCTTAAACATAACTCCAACACAACAGATAATCAACGAATGTCGAAGTTGTATTGTTTGAGTTTCGGGATCATTTTCAAGGAAATTCTGATACTATTTTCAATTTAGACGTTTGGGCGTTAGCTGTATTGCGTAGTTAATGCATTGGAGTTGTGTTGAAGTTGGATCGTGTCTAAACGTAATTTAAAGTTAGATATATAATTTAAAAATATAGATAGAGATGCAGCTGCAAATTACTCGGCTAAGGTAAAGCTAATGTGATGTGGATTAGTCAGATTAGACAAAACGAGCTAATAAGCTAATAGTTTACCATATAATTGTACAGTGTCGTATAGTAAGATTTTTTAAGATGTCCGAATTTTAGGAATAAAACTTTAGTAAGATTCGGACATCATGAAAAATTACTACCATACAGCCGTACCTGTACACTTACCCTTGTACGCTATCTAAATTAAAAACTCGTTTAAGTTTTTGAATAACGTTTTTCAGTATTTTAAAAATAAAATTGAATACATTTTTACACAACTTTGTTAGAAATTCTTTAGCTAAGATAGAGCGATACCTCCTGACACAAGCTGAAAGCTTAATAAGGTGCGTTGTGGTAAGATAGAAATGTATTTTTTTAGGGGTAAGATAAAAAGTAGTCTGTAATGCTCCGGAATATGGACGAATTTTATCTTACCCCAAATAAAAACCTTTCTATCTTATCCCAACGCACCTTAATTTTAAACAATAAAAGAACCGACTTCTCTTAGGATCCGCTTTTCCAAGAGGAAATGCCAGAGTTACTGTAAAATACTGAAATTACCACCTTAGGTATGGTATTACCTTAGGTATACCTATAATAGTCGAAGAGTTCCTCCGATTTCTCTACGATACCATTATCAGATCAAGACCTGGTGACAATGGGACCAACTGTGAAAACAAAAAAAGAATTTTCAAAATCGGTCCAGCCGTCTTCGAATAATCGGTGAACATACATTTAAAAAAATCCAAAAAAACAAAGATCCCGACGAATTGAGAACCTCCTCCTTTGAAATCTTGAAGTCAGTCGAAAAGAGATACTAATCACAGTATTCACTAAGTTTATGATGATAATTGTGAAAGTAAATAAACATTTTTTTATACTTACTTAAAAATATGGCTACAACATTTTGCGGTAGGTACCTCACGCGTCCTCATATAACATATATGCTTACAGACTCGAGGAATGATGAGGGATGAGTATGTGTGTGTTACGTCACGCTGAAAAGCCTTCCACTCTAAGCAAAACCTATTCAAGGAAGGTCGGATGAAGTAAAACCTTAGGTTGACCGTGTACAGTCGCCTATACAAGGTGTCACAAAAATACTGGTGATCCTTTTATGATTTTGTATGGAGGGTTGGCCGGCCGGGACGAATTGTTCCATAAAAAAAATTAAAAAAAAAATTGTTCTACTTTTTTTTACTCGAAATACGATACCAATAATGCCCTTAAACGGATCACCAGTATTTTTGTTACACCCTGTAGATATATCGGAACGAAAGTGCTCGAAAATATCACACGACTACATATTGTTAAAGATATATGTGAGGTTCAACTGCTTGGAATATTTTTCAAACGGAGTTACGAATGTACGAGTAACTGACGAATATCTATATCACATAAGATCAACTCAGGAAGATATTTAATAAATGGAAATTATTTAATATTCAATTTCAATTTTAGAGAGAGATTGGTCGAAGAAAAGCCATGCTGCGCTGACCTCAAGTAAATGGGACAAAGGCAAGCGAATGATGGATGATTCATTTTCAATTTTACTTCGTCGTTCATATTAAATTTTGCTTATTCTTCTCGTTGTCTCCACGTTCCAAAGGTTGTCTGGAAGAGATATTTTTTAGCGATAAGACCGCCTTTTGTCTACCACTATTTTTATTCACTCTAAGTTTTTCTCCTTTTTGTGTTATTTATGATGGTGAAGTATAAATAATCTTGTATTATAATCATTGATGCAAAAAAAGGTGTAACAAAAATACTTGTGATTCGTTTAAGGGCATAATTGGTATCATATTGCGAGTAAGAAAAAGCAGAAGGAAAAATTTTTTGGGCGTGAAAAAAATTTTATTGTGTGGGACACGACGCCCAGCCGGCCAACCCTTCAATCTAAACCAATTTTTTTTTTGCGAAAAATTTTTTTTCTTATTTTTTCGTAATAAGAATACGATACCAATTATGCCCTTAAAAGGATCACCAGTATTTTTCTTACACCTTGTATGTAAAGTTAGTATCAGTGATCCTTTTCACTGCAACTACTTATAGATATTTATATCAATGTTCAATTAAATGCCGCCCGCAAACGTTAGATTGCTCCCTCGAAGCAAGTACCTAGACAAGATAATGGGAATTCCTTCACCCGACCTGTGACACAGTTCCCGTGACGGATGGCTTCGTTTTTACTTTAATTAAACCAGTCTTTACCTATATCAGGGATGGCGAACCAATGACACGCGGGAAATTGACAAGTTTTTTTTAAATTTGGTGCTGTCTTGCCTAGTTATATATAAACTAGCTGTACCCGCGCGGCTTCGCTCGCGTGTGTTGCAGTTGATTCTGTTACTTTTCGTTATCCTCAACAGTCCATTGCTGAACGCTCTCTACTTGTAAAATTTTATAAAGTCAGTTTAGCAGTTTAGCTAAAACCGACTTCTTCCACATAACTTCGACATCCCAAAAGATCGACGGAAAGCGTCTAAGATTGGACTGTGTCAGCCATGGTCAAGATAAGCATGTGAGTGGGAAGATCTGGCGAGCTAAAAAGTCTTTTTCTCCCATCTTGAATGTTTAACCTAACAGTTCTTGGTATACTTAGCAATAGTACGGTGGATTCTTTCTTTGTGCAGGGGGCGCCGCCCCCCGAGCCCCCTTTCTTTGCCGCCCGTCATGTGCTAAACCCTATCAAAACTCTTTTTCTCCCATCTTGAATGTTTAACCTAACAATTCTTGCTATACTTAGCAACAGTACGCTGGATTTTTTTGTTTATGCGGGGGGCTCCGCCCCCCGAGCCCCCCTTGTTTACTGTCTACTCTGTGGTAAGCCCTATCAAAACTCTTTTTCTCCCATCTTAAATGATTAACCTAACAATTTTTGGTATCATTAGCAATACTGCGGTGTTTTTTTTATGCGGGGGGCTCCGCCCCCCGAGCCTCCCTTTAATTGCGGCCCGTCACGTGATACACCCTGTCAAAACCCTTTTTCTTCCATCTTGAATGTTTAACCTAACAATTCTTGCTATACTTAGCAATAGTACGGTGAATTTTATCTTTATGCAGGGGGCTCCGCCCCCCGAGCCCCCCTTGTTTACCGCCTATTCCGTGGTAAGCCCTATCAAAACTCTTTTTCTCCCATCTTAAATGATTAACCTAACAAATTTTGGTATCATTAGCAATACTGCGGTGTTTTTTCTTTATGCCCGAGCCCCCCTTTAATTGCGGTCCGTCACGTGATACACCCTGTCAAAACTCTTTTTCTCCCATTTTGATTGTTTAACCTAACAGTTCTTGGTATACTTAGCAATAGTACAGTGTTTTTTTCTTTATGCGGGGGGCTCCGCCCCCCGAGCCCCCCTTTCTTTGCCGCCCGTCACGTGCTAAACCCTATCAAAACTCTTTTTCTCCCATCTTGAATGATTAACCTAACAATTCTTGCTATACTTAGCAATAGTACGGAGCATTTTTTCTTTATGCGGGGGGCTCCGCCCCCCAAGCCCCCCTTTCTTTGCCGCCTGTCACGTGCTAAACCCGATCAAAACTCTTTTTCTCCCATTTTTAATGTTTAACCTAACAATTCTTGGTATAATCAGCAATAGTACGGTGTGTTTTTTTTTTGTGCGGGGGGCTCCGCCCCCCGAGCCCCCCTTTGTTTGCGGCCCGGCACGTGATATACCCTGTCAAAACTCTTTTTCTCCCATCTTGATTGTTTAACCTAACAGTTCTTGGTATACTTAGCAATAGTACAGTGAATTTTTTCTTTATGCGGGGGGCTCCGCCCCCCGAGCCCCCTTTCTTTGCCGCCCGTCACGTGCTAAACCCTATCAAAACTCTTTTTCTCCCATCTTGAATGTTTAACCTAACAATTCTTGCTATACTTAGCAATAGTACGGGGTGTTTTTTCTTTATGCGGGGGGCTCCGCCCCCCGAGCCCCCCTTGTTTACCGCCTATCCCGTGGTAGGCCCAATCAAAACTCTTTTTCTCCCATCTTAAATGATTAACCTAACAATTTTTGGTATAATTAGCAATACTACGGTGTTTTTTCTTTATGCCCGAGCCCCCCTTTAATTGCGGCCCGTCACGTGATACACCCTGTCAAAACTCTTTTTCTCCCATCTTGATTGTTTAACCTAACAGTTCTTGGTATACTTAGCAATAGTACAGTGTTTTTTTTCTTTATTTGGGGGGCTCCGCCCCCCGAGCCCCCCTTTCTTTGCCGCCCGTTACGTGCTAAACCCTATCAAAACTCTTTTTCTCCCATCTTGAATGTTTAACCTAACAATTCTTGCTATACTTAGCAATAGTACGGAGTATTTTTTTCTTTATGCGGGGGGCTCCGCCCCCCGAGCCCCCCTTTCTTTGCCGCCTGTCACGTGCTAAACCCTATCAAAACTCTTTTTCTCCCATTTTTAATGTTTTACCTAACAATTTTTGGTATACTTAGCAATAGTGCGGGGGGTTTTTTCTTTATGCGGGGGCTCCGCCCCCCGAGCCCCCCTTTCTTTGCCGCCTGTCACGTGCTAAACCCTATCAAAACTCTTTTTCTCCCATTTTTAATGTTTAACCTAACAATTCTTGGTATAATCAGCAATAGTACGGTGTGTATTTTTTTGTGCGGGGGGCTCCGCCCCCCGAGCCCCCCTTTGTTTGCGGCCCGGCACGTGATATACCCTTGCAAAACTCTTTTTCTCCCATCTTGATTGTTTAACCTAACAGTTATTGGTATACTTAGCAATAGTACAGTGAATTTTTTCATTATACGGGGGGCTCCGCCCCCCGAGCCCCCCTTTCTTTGCCACCCGTCACGTGCTAAACCCTATCAAAACTCTTTTTCTCCCATCTTGAATGTTTAACCTAACAATTCTTGCTATACTTAGCAATAGTACGGAGTATTTTTTCTTTATGCGGGGGGGGTCCGCCCCCCGAGCCCCCTTTCTTTGCCGCCTGTCACGTGCTAAACCCTATCAAAACTCTTTTTCTCCCATTTTTAATGTTTAACCTAACAATTCTTGGTAGTAATAGTACGGTGTGTTTTTTTATGCGGGGGGCTCCGCCCCCCGAGCCCCACTTTGTTTGCGGCCCGGCACGTGATATACCCTGTCAAAACTCTTTTTCTCCCATCTAGAATGTTTAACCTAACAATTTTTGGTACAATTAGCAATAGTCCGGTGTGTTTTTTCCTTGTTCGCGGGGTGCTCCCCGACCCCCTCCCCCTTTTATCAACCACCTCGTGGAAAATTCTCCCATCTTGAACATTCAAACATTTTTGGTAAACATAGCAATAGTAGTGTGTTTTTCTTTATGCGAGTCCCCTTTAACCATCTATTATTACGTAAATTCTATCAAAACTGATTTTTCTTCCGTCTTTAACATTCAACTTAACAGTTTGTTGAATTTTGTAATTCTAATTTATTTTTTCCCCTTGCATAGGCTTATATTGGCCCTATGGTTGACGACTGGTAGAGAATACATTTGGTATTATACTTACTCGCCATTTCGTGCAATATCATCAGTGTTTTCAACAGTTCTGTTGATGAGATAGGCGTTGCTAAGCAACCGCGTGCTAGCGCGCCAGGCCTCAGCAAAAAAAAGGAAGAAAGAGGTAGCATAGATAGTACCTACCTACTATAGCCATCTAGGGAAATCTCTGCGAACTCGTGTTGCATTTAGTATGCACCTAAACTACATATGTAGTGCTCAGATTTTGCGTAGGGAGAACTCGGTTAGTGACAAAGTCCTGCGAGAGATAGCGTTACCTAATCGTATAGCCAAAGACATATCTAGATACCCCTTTTGATGGTACGTATTTTTTACTTTTCCACTATATTTAACCAGTATATTATTATTTAACCCATTTATTTATTTATATATGAATGAATATAAACTAACCGAAAGTAGTTAAACAAATATCAATATGCTGCTTGAGCTTAACACTCATATTCATTTCCCATACAAAGTTTAAACCCCCCTTAAACCCCCTTAAATCCAAAATGTTCGTATTTTTTATAGCCTATGTCCTGACCAGAGGTCTGTTGAACCTGCTAGTGAAGTTTTTATCGAAATCGGTTCAGGCGTTTTGACGCCAACTCTCCCCATCCAAACAGACAAACAGACAAACAGACAAACAGACAAAAATTCTACAAATCGTCGAAACGTGTTCTGTTATCGATTCTAAGAGCTACTAACTCATTTTTTTACTAATATCTCCAATGTACAGATTTTTTACCCTCTTCACCTTTATTATATGTATAGATTTCAAAACAAATGGTTTACCATTTCTGGCTTTTAGGAACTCTATCGCGCAATCACAGGTAACAACAATGACTTGTGTTGTTTTTTTTTTTACGAAGCCTAGTATTTATTTTACTTACTTACGCAAAAACTTATTATATTAAAATATTGATAGATAAAAGTTATTTTACAATTTCAAACTCAATATATGTAAATAAAATCATAAATATCATAAAAAGTTTATGCACCATAGATAATTACATTTAAATACTCACCCTATATAAAAATCACCAAAAACAAACTAAAACAAAACAAAATCACTCGAACAAAACTTTAAAAATCGAACTGACACTGGAAAAGCAATCCGGCTCCTCGAACACGACACTTTTCACTTTAAAAAGTTACGGCCGGCAACTTGTCTGACAGCGATTAATTTAAATTAGTTCGAAAATCGAATCGAGCGGCAAAACGACCCCAGCGTGTGCTCGGGTTAGAGTTTCAGCGGGACTGAAGGGCGGTCTGAATGAACACGGTCATGCGCGCTCGACGCCTGAATGAATCTTTTCCAACGGACTTTTCACACTTTCACCGAATATATTTTCTACCGCCCGAGGCTCGTAAAGGGCGCGATATAAAATTCTGCGAGTAGCCGGTACAATCTAATAACGAGTGCCTTCCCTTTCCTAATGTTTCGCTCGTTTGCGATGAAAAATGTTTAGCAATCCGGTGGAGCCTTTTGGGTCTGCGCTGCCCATGAACGTATTTAATCAAATCAACTTTTTCATTAAAATATAGAATAATGAATTCGCGTCGAATCCATGAAAAATGTATATGTAGCTTAAGTAAGTACCTATATCAAATGCATCTGTTACATCCAATCAGCTCATCTAAGGAGGGGTTACACCACGCACAATTAACGGACAAATCAACGTTAAATATGGCGACGGAGCTGTCATCCCATAGAAAACTGTCAAACTCTTAATACATTTTTTTAACGATGACGTTAACAGACGGTTTGGTGCAACCGGCCCTGAGTTTAATGTGCTTAAGTATAGGCATAATATATCCAGGTGTAACAAAACTACTGGTAATTATTTTAAGGGCATAATTAGTATCGTATTGCTAGTAAGAAAAAGTAGGTAGGATAAAAAATATTTCACCGCGAAAAAATATTTTTTGTGTCGAATTGCCAGTTATCCTGTATTTTTGAATACCTTGGCCACACCGATATATTTGACGGAGACTGTACGTAATAGTACATTACGTACCTAGGGCGGTAAAATAAAGAATGGCTCAGATCACGGGCATTTGTGGCCCGAACCGAAGGTAAGGGCCATGAACAAGCGATCTGAGGCCTTCTTTATTACCGCCCCTACCGTACACAATTTTACGTCTTCTCCTGGGTGTGAATTAAGATTTGCCGCTACGCCCGTGGGCGGCAAATCTCACTTACCGCCCAGAGTGACGTAAAAATAATTGCGTGCCTTCAACGTATTTTTCATTCGTTTCGTAGGTACTTATTTACCAATGTAATTATAACGTAATAGCCTCATCGCAAGCTAAATTCACATCACTCAAGATAAATTCGCCAGACTACGAGAATCTATTACATACCTGTAGGTGTTAGGTATCATTTACCTGATGTATATTCAAGTGCGTTCCACTTCGCGATCTTTCATGAGCTCTACCATGGAGTAATAACATCTAGACAGTAAGTAGTGGCAACCGAAGTTATAAACCACTTTAACTTAGTAACATTCTATCATTCTTTCGATACCTAGCTACATTGCAGTACAAGATTCATCCAATATGTACGTACTATCGAAAAATTTGTCGCATTCTGTTTGTTAACCTAATTTTTTTTTTGTGTAAAGATAATTTTTTGCTGGTACTAAAGTTAATAGTTTTGTAGTAGGCTTAGTATTAATTAATACTCCCAAAATATAGTATGTCCGCAACGGTTGTGTATACATAAGTACTATTATATTCACTTGTGTAATTGTCCAATAAAATTATACCTTATTAATTATATCCTATTATATTTATACAGTGTGTGGCCCATAACACGGGCGAAGGATTGAAACGTAGATTCTACTCCTCAAACTGAACAACGTTTGTTGAGCGACTTTTAGAAATAACTTACGGTTTGATTTTTAGTACATTTTAAAGTTTACCTGAATACGCAATGTATTGCGAAATTGATTATGTCTGTAGGGTGACAAGACTGACAAGCAATGTCAATTAGACAGATTTTAACGTACATTGAAAATAATATTTAGTTTGTATCAAAAAGAGACAATCTTAAAACTACATATTTTTAAGTTGATGAACAATAGTTTTATTGTTTGAGGAGTACAATCTACGTTTGAATTTTTCGCTCGTGTTTTGGGCCACACACTGTATATTTCACAGGTCGGATCGGTGCTATAGGAATAGCTTTCTAAGAATTATTATTCTGAGCGTCCAATGTAATTCAACATTCACGAGAAACCAATTTATCACCACACTCGTGCAAGCGCGGCGAGGTTGACGCATCCATACTGTCTGTCTATCTGTCTGTCTGTTACCTCTTCACTTACACCCCTGAACCGATTTAGATGAAATTTGGTATGAAGATAGTTGGAATCCCGGGGAAAGACAGGATAGATTTATCCCAGAAATAAACCCTAGGGGGTAATAAGGGGGGTGGAAGTTTGCATGCAATTGTTGCTCACTGTAGACGTAAAATGCAGGCTAAATTAATATTTGCTATGAAATTTTTTAGTAAAATTTAGCATTACATTAATTCCTTATGAAGAATGTTAATCCCACGCAGACGAAGTCGCGGGCAAAAGCTAGAAACGCAACTCGAAATACAAAATTTAGAAAACCTGTCATAATTATAAAGGCGCCATCTAGTGGTAAAACCTATTCAAGAATCATCGCGGGTCTCGGCAATAACCATCAGACGACTTTACGCGTAGAGGTAAAATTTAATATGAAAATTAAAGACCTAAGCTCTCCGAAACATGTACGTCGCGCGTAGTGACTAAATACGAGTACAGCCGTATGGATAAGTGAATACAGTGTGTCTCTGTAATAGGAGCAATAAATTAAAACATAGATTCTACTCCTCAAACTACAAAACTTTTGTTCAACAACTTTGAAAAAATATGTATTTTGTAGATTGTCTCTTTTTCATACAAACTAAATAGTATTTTCAATGAACGTTATAATCCGCCTAATTGACATTGCTTGTCACCCTACAGACATAGTCAATTTAGGAATACATTGCGTGTTCGAAAAAACTTTAAAGCAGGGATCTTAACCGGTATTTTCAAAAAACCCCGATATCATGTGATATATTTAATTATTTTATGGGCTTCATGTAGAACTCAATATTGTATTTAGGTATTGCCTTGGTGTTATTAGATTGCCTCATTAAAAATTAAATAGGAGGCAAAAGAACGAAAAGAGAACGAAATTAACCGGTATTTTAGTATGGAGAAAATACCGGTTTCCGATCCCTGCTTTAAAGTGTCCTAAAAATCAAACCATACGTTATTTTTAAAAGTCGCTGAACAAACGTTTCCTGGTTTGAGGAGTAGAATCTACGTTTTAATTTATTGCCCCTATTACAGAAACACACTGTATAGTGTTAGTATCTCTCATGAAGGTTTAAAATCAATAAAGTTCATTTTGAGACTGAACCCGATATAAACTTACTTTTGTCTTGTAAAACGGCAGCGGAACGAGCATCTTTGTGGAAGCCCTGGAATAAGGAACCCTTGCGTTGCAATGCACATCACTTTTCCAATTAGGTAGGTATTTTTATTCACTAAATATTTAAATGCACATTCAATGATACTTTTTCATGTGGTAATAGGTCATAGAGCTTCTGCTGGAGTTCAGTTAGAGGTACAAAATATAAATAAAAATTAATTGCAATATTAATAGTGAGAAAAAAATCGATGTTATCGATGTTAAGAAATGAATAGTAAGAAATTTAAAAGACTAGACTTTATTTTAAAACGGCTTAAAAAAGGTTAGTTTCTGTGCTGCCAGTGCGTCGGTCAGTGGAACTGTCTCGCTCTCTCCATGGCAATCCCATCTAATGGTGGGGTCTGCCTTTCTAATTTTCTCCTTCCATTTTGCAACGTGGCTTCAGATAAATTACAGCATTCCAGAGGCCAGTTTTATAAAGCTACAAGTTACAATTTACAAGCGGAAGTCTCTTTCTAACCCTATGTGTTAGTGTCTCTCTTAATTGAATCTATCCATCCCCGCCGAGGCTCAGGATCAGGAGGAGGCCAATGAGGATAATGGTGGTATTTAGGATATGTTCAGGTCTCCTCTTCACATGACCATACCAACGTAGTCGGTTCTCTTGTACCTTGTCGGCAAACGTACCCCCATCGACCGGGCGGCCACAGTAAGATCACCTACCTCATCGTGGAGCAGTATGGAACATTATTCGTCGAAAAGTAAAAGTTTAATGTGACCTATTAAACTTTTACTTTTCGACGAATAATGGACAGCCCTGCTCAGCCTGGTCCGTTCAGTTTTCGGACACTTTTAGAGTCTTTGATTATTAAAACAACCGGATGCGACATGGATGCGACATGCGCTCTCATTTCTATCGGAAAAAGTCTGCTTTTTTTGCGGGGGAGGGGAACGTCAAATGTATGCGAAACGTCAAAATAGCCACGTCAAATAAACGTCAGTCCATACAATGAGTATGACCACTGGTCATACATTTTCGGCAGAGTGGAACGCCTGTCAATGCCGGCTCCGCTTGGTTTAAAGCTCTAAGCTTTTAGTGGTGCAATTTTTAGGGTTTTTTACCTCTTCGAGTTGCAGGATGAAAATTTTTTTTTTGTTTTGTACGAGTGATTCGCTTAATTTCAAACTCGGATAAATCCATCTGTGAGATAATGCGATGTTGGTATTAAGAAAAGGTAATAGGGTAGATGCTGCGAGGTTCGAACGGATTTACCAGAGTTTGAAGATAATCGACACATATGTCCGTTCACATATTCGTCTCCCCGTACTGCCCATGCCCGTACAACTCCCCAGCGCGAGCACGCGCGCGAGTACAGCCAGCAGTGGAAGAAGTTAAGCGGGTAAGGTGTCTCAATAGTATTTTGTGCAACAGTTACATAAGAACCCTTATTATGTACCGTTGCACACAATAGTTTTTATACGAGTGCTTAAGCAAACCGGTAAGAATTGAGTTCGACGAAAGCCGTGCACAACCTACTGCTTCTATGTAATCTCGTAACGTTCGATCTCCCGGTGGATTGTGCCGGCGGCGACACGCAATGCGGGGCCCGACAACAGTTTCACAATATTGTATGGAAATCCTTTCTGTGATTGTTATGGATGCTACAATATGCGACCATAGAAGCTCTATCAAAAAGTATGCGCTAGTAGTTCCGCCACCACAATCTCAATTCGAGTATTACAGTCGCCGAGTATAAAAATGAGATTAATAAGACTATTGTTAAGTGAATAAAAACGTGTATATATAATTTTGGACACCTCACCCGCTTAGCTACTTCTGCTGCGGACTGTACCAGCGCGAGTGCCAAATCATGAAATCAGTCGCGCGCTTTCGCCTAGTCGCGCGCATGCATATGTGATCGCACCATGAGGTTATACCATAGTAAATAGCTTTGATTATTAAACCGACCGGATGCGACACCCGCTCTCATTTCAATCGGAAAAAGTCTGCCGTTTTTTGCGGGGTAGGGGAACGTCAATGCATGCGAAACGTCAAAATAGCCAAGTCAAATAAACGTCAGTCCATACAATGAGTATGACCACTGGTCATACATTTTTGGCAGATGGGAACGCCTGTCAATGGCCAATCCGCTTGGTTTAAAGCTCTAAGGTAAATAGGATATAAATTTTATAATTGAAAGGAAAAATTCACCGCGTCGAGCAAGACTCGAACTTGCGACCTCTCGGAACACCGGTCCGATCGCACTGCCAACTGTGCTATCGACGCTTACTCAACCCCGGTGAATCTTTCCATCTGTTACTCCTTTTTGCTTACGTCAGAGGGAGATGTTAGGAGAGGACGTTAGGGAGGGAGGGGGTTATAAAATTGAAATATCGTTTGCAGACGTTTCTGCTTATAACAACAATTAATAGGATATAAGATTGCAGTCTTACTACACGGGTATCGACTATCGTTGCTCTCATTATTGTGTCATACTTGACGTGGCCAGCTCTTAGTCCACAACAGGAACAGCGCCAAATAGCTTTGAATTATTACAGGGTAATAAATAACAAATACGTGTCTTTATATCCCTTAGAGCTTTTAACCAACCGGAGTGGCCATTGACAGGCGTTCCCCTCTGCCAAAAATATATGACCATTGGTCATACTCATTGTATTGACTGTTTATCTGACGTGGCTATTTTGACGTTTCGCATACATTTGACGTTCCCCTCCCCCGCAAAAATCGGCAGACTTTCTTTGTATAGAATATGACAGACATGGCCGGTCCGGTTGGTTGACTAGTTATATCCCATGCAAATTTAATAAATTAAAAAAAATTGTCCGCAGGCCCATTTTAAAAGCGAGGTTAAAACATTCAAATTCCCCATTCAATTTCAACAGTTTATTTCATACCATCAACATACAAATAATCGAGGGTCCAAAATAAATAATCAAAAATACTATTAAAAGTCCATTATCCATTTGAAACATATCAATTTAATATGATTTCTATAAACATTGCCTATCGTATAATAAAACTGGCTTGCACTGGTTAACATAATGAGCGGTTAAATTGTGACTGTATGGATGTACAAAATAAACTTGCTGAAACGTGTTTGTGAGCGTTCTTGGCCGGTTGTGACCGGTTGTGGCCGGTTGTGACCGGTTTGGAGGTCGGACAGCCGAGGGTAGCCGACCTCAGACGTGGGCCGGTATGGTGACTACTCGATGGTGGTCTGTTCCTCTTTCACAAAGAATTCAACAACTTCTTCAACTGTATTCTGATCGGTTTCGACACTGTCCGTGTCCACATCTGTTGGAAGAAAAAGATGTGTGTTAAATATAAGTTGTACTTACTACTTACCACCTAGCTTGCCCCCCATTTCGTAAACATACTGAATTATACAATTAAGGCGACGTGGCCGAGTGATTTTTCTAGTTACAAAAGGTTTAACCAGTTTTATTTGCCCGTGTGTAAACACAATCCCCCTTATTCATAAACGTCTCTATTCAATTATTTAACTTATTTTTTGTCCTTATCTGTCACTTTGACAGTTGTGTTTTTTAGAAACAGACCAAACATAGATTAACTAATTGAGGTAAGAAAGACGTTTATGAATTAGGGGGAAAGTTTTTTTGACCGCCAAAGACATCAAATCACGCGCACGATAAGTCACGCCCTTAGGACCATTTGGTGCAGTGGCGTAGCTAGCATAGATGTCACCCCTAAGTGGGTGACACCCGGTACCTTTCATGCAGACTTTCAGTGGCGGCGCGTTCATATAACTCGATTGCAGCCGGCTTGCCTAATTTTCAAACACCTGAGCAGTTTTTCTACAGCTCATCAAGAAAATTGACGCCATATTACGCTCCGGCTTGCCTAAGACTATCACATATGTTGGTGTACTCACAGTCTCTGAGCTCGAGCCTGCGCGGCTTCTGCTCGGCCCACTCCAGCGCCTTCTGCTCGCGGTACTCCACGTGCTTCTTCATCTGCTCCGTGCGCTTCGCCACCAATTCCTGATCAAAACACCCAAAATATTAGTCATTATAGTCTGAGAGAGCAGAAACCGCATTAGAAGCAATAAGCTATACTCATCCCTTTTTAGTGGGGAGGGTATAGCCGGACCACATTAACTTTTCCGGGTTATATGGCAATACTTCTGTCAATTTGTTTAAGCTGTCAGAGTTGTCTCAAACAAATTAAGATAATTCATAAGTATTGCCACCTGGAAGAGTTAATGTAGTCCGGCGATACTAGCGTAAATAAGACAGTGTGATTCTCTCTGTCTATCCTTGAAATGAGATAGTCCCTGGCCAATCTATAGCAATTTTAATTTACACATGAGCATGCCCTTAGTGTTTGTCCCCGTTTTTGGCCACGACTCAATGGAGCCAGAGGTCCGCTTAGCAACGTAATTAAAACAATTGACGAATTCACTACGTTTTACGAAAGCGTGTGTCATCTAACATTTTAACCCTGAGGAAAAATTAGACAATGTTTTATTTTATCTAAAAGCACCTGGTATGTACTATTTCGTAGACAAGTTCCGACACACCCAGAGGTAGAGCCGAGGTTTGAGAAGAGAGGGGCAGAGCGCCCTCCGACACCTGGTGGAGCAGCATCCTTCCTCTCCGGAGGGATGAGACCTCACCGACCCGACAACCCAACACAGGATGTCTTGGCGCCGCTAAATTAGGAGAGCCGACCCTACCTAATGTGGAATAGGAAAAATAGAAAGAAGAGGTAGAAACAATGAGGTCTAACCTTGCTAGCCTTGCTGGAGCGCATGCGGTCCTTGGACTCGAACTGCGAGTAGTACTTCTTGAGGTTCTTCTTGATGTCCTTCTGCTGCTTGTCCGACAGCAGCGTCGGCGGCCGCGGCCGCCAGTGGAACTGCGCGAAGCCCTCCTTCATCACTCTGGCAAATAAAATTTATCGTGTTATTACAGTAGGATATACAAAGTTAAATATCGAAAAATAAATCAATTCCGTTTTTCCTTCGTGCTATAGATGTGTCAATTTAATGTATAGCTTCAATTGTAATTTGGGGGTCTTACTACTGTTACAGGTGCACAACTATAGAGAAAGCGAAATAAAGCGGTATTTATATAGTATGTGGTCGCCCCGGTGTATGAGCGAAACATCGCGAACAGCAGAGATTTGAAAAGTGAATAGTACTTTCTGTGAGAATAAAAAAGATGGCAGTGTAGTTCTTAGTATAGATTAGATTAGTCTCAAGTTGATTTCAAGGAAATAATTTTAGAAGGGTGGCCCACACAAGTGGGTTCACAAAGTGGGCACTTTTCCCTGAAGTGACACTAATTTATAAAGTCTAAAGCTCACCTCCTGAGAATCTTGCCCTGGAAGGACCAGATGTAGTACCCGCAGTCCATCTTGCACTTGAGCGACGACACGCCCGTCACCACGTACCGCCCCGTCGGGTCCCACTCGATACCCGACATCTAAACACGAACACGAACATGTGTCGTCAATACAGGTAACTGATCACTAAAGCTTTTGCTCTTGACGTTAGAGCCAAAAAAATTTATAAATAATGATGCCAAACATCATACCATATAGGATTCGTATTTCATAGCTTTTGTTATGGATGGTAGACGGTAAGGATGATAATCTCAGTTACAAAACTGGCCGTCAAAAGGCGTTAAATTGGTGGCGCCACAATAGCTATAGAGCAGGTAGCGCATATGCAGCGCACTTCACTCCGTCAATAACTGCTAAGTTGCTATAGCTATACTACTGCCACTCGGAAAGATTGGGAACTAAATACTCGTATACTGTTTAGCGCTGGACACTTTTTCGACCGTTCTCCTATAAGAGAAGTATCTCTTATAGGATATGGATCTTATGGATTGCTATAAGGAGGATGAGTATCCTCCTTATAGCAATCCATAGTTTTTGTACGGCTATTGACGTCGGTGGCGTCAGCGGCCGCCTTGCCGATACCGTGACTGCCCGTCAACGGCGCTCTAAAGGTTAAATAGCTTAAGGTCGTATAGTAACACCAGAGACTATAGAGATATAGACGAACAGAGCCTAAGAACTTTTTGAAGCTCATATCGATTGCGCCATCTATGTCAAAGTCACCTAAAGGTAAAGTATATGTAAGAGAAATGTCAGCTGCACAGCTACTCCACCTAGTAACAAATAGCGTACTAGTAGTACACTAGTAGATACTAGGTGGAGTAGCTGTGCAGCTGACATATTCGTTATCTTTAGGTGGCTTTGACATAGATGGCGCAATCGACATGAGCTTCAAAAAGGTCTTAGGCTCTGGTCGTCTATATCTCTAGTCTCTGGTAATACCTAGTATTAAATGTTTAGTTTTACTATGTAGTGATCTGAACTAATGCGACGCAACTCATGACACATATAACATGAATGTTTCCAGATATTTAGTGAAATACCAGTCTACATTTTTTATCTACTATTGTAGGGAGCATTAGCATCATTCAGAAATAATGAATAGTAAAGCTGTAAAGGCCTATGTCCAGCAGTGGACGTCTTTCGGCTGAAATGATGATGATGATGAAAGCTGTAAAAATACCGATTTTACAAAAAATGATATATCTACACACCTGGTAATGATCAGAGACATTCATGATGGTGAAGTCATTGGTGTCCAAGAACTCCAAACCACCTCCAGTCAGACCCAGGTCAGCCAGCACGATGAACTGGCCCGACGGACACCAGAACAGATGGTTGAACGGCTTGCGCTCAAACTTCTTCAGCAACGTAGGTGCTTGACCGGTGTTGACCTGGTAGAAGCTTATGCAAATGTTCGCAGGGTCACCATGGATAATGGAGAATTTGGAGCCTACAGGCTCCCAAGCGAACGCTTGAATAGGCTCCTTGATCTCAACAGAGTCAACCGGGATCTCTTTCTCTCGCATATGGAATATTTCGAAGTTATAATACATTCCAGAGTATTTGATGTCATTTTTGTCTTTCTTGACTTTAGAGTAGCGGTCGACTTTGACGCAGAGGTAGTCGCCGGACTTCTGCCAGTGGATCTTGCAGTCGGCGACAGAGAACAGGTTCTTGGAGCGGATTTCTGTGCGGTTGGGCAGCTCGAGGAGGGTGACGCGGGCCGGGACATCCTTGTCCTCGGCCACCCAGTAGGCTAGGGTGTTGTCGGTGGGTGACCAGCTGAAGTCTCTGAAATTTGGAAGTTATGATTGTTAAAGTCTAGGTTATTTAGGCTCTTATTTTGATATGTGCTTTTACGACATTAAATTATTTGATTGGTCTATCTATGGTATCTCTGGTACTAAGCAAAATATTTTGCTAAAAAATCCATGTCAACAAAAATCAAAATTGATTAATGGTACATAGTTTTGTATATCTTGAGACTAAAAATACTTTTGTATTCGCAAATTTTTCTTAATACTAGGCAAACAAGGCCAAATTCGGTCACAAGAAACTCAATAGATTTCCTTTTCATCGTAAAACCAGTTCATTCATTATAATGCAAAACAGGAAAGTCAAGTGTACCGTTACATTGTTGGCATAAATTAGTCTACACGTGCAATTACCAAGTAGTGTAGAAGTGTGATAGGAATAGATGATTTTACCACATTGCAGTTGAAATAAACATTCCTTGCTACATTTTGTTACTTTACCGAAATTCTCATGGATTGAGGTTATGTTTGCTCCAGCGGAATATCGGCCACGGCTATTTAGAGTGCTTACCTGATGCCGGGGATCTTGATGGACTTCTTGTCTAGCAGACCGAAGCCGGGCGTCTCGTACACGGAGAGCACGTCAGCGCCGAGCCGCGCGAAGAAGCGGTCGTCCTTGCTCCAGCGGAAGATCGGCCACGTCACGTACTCGTCGGGCGGCGGGAAGCTGCGCTTCTCCTGGCCCGTCCTAAAAAACAAATGAAAATGTAATCCCTAAAGTCTAAACATGGGGTATATTTCCATCTGTCTCTTCGTTTGAGTGTGGTATGGCATTAGTAGAGACAAATGGTAACAATACTAAAGGAAAAACCTATTGCAATATGTCTCCAGCAGGCACAGATACACCAGGGAATACACAAGAGTTGGAGAATGCGGTACATATTCTAAAGGCGCGCTGCAAATCTTAGTGCAAAATGTGTCATAAACCATAATAACCACCAGCAATCAAACTATGTGAACAGTTCTGCGAGCAGGTTTATCTATTTATTAGTCTTCATCTCGGCTAATTGGAGAACTTGTCACCAGCTGAATGTAAGCTATCATATTAAATAGCGTCCATGGTCTATTAAGAAATAAAAAAATACGTTTTAAAGAAATACCTGATATCCCAAATAATAAGTTTCTTGTCATCACCCCGATCACTACTCGGTGAGAAGGTCACAATATAATTCTCACACGGCGAGAACGAGATGAAGCGGGCCTCCGGATGGTAGAACTTCTGGAACTGGGAGAACTTGGGCCCCGCCCAGAGTGCCACGCCTCGCCAATGGAAGGTGGCCAGGTATGTGCCCAGGGGAGACCAGACTGCGTAAGTTTCCGTCCAGTTCTGAAAAAGAAAAGACATATTGTATTTAAACATTTCTCAAGCTTGTGTAGACAATTTTTTTTAATACAGTGTAGGCATGCGTTTGACCACGATCTCACCTTAAGGGAAGTGATGATGCGGTCTACGGTGGGGCATGCTTACCTTTTATAAAATGGATAGCAAGACACGAGGTTAAGATTAGGGCACACAGCTTTCAGAGTTGGTAAAATAAATTTGACACTGCTGGAGATTCTCGGTCATTGACTCCCAAGAGGCCTAGTGTATGTACATTAGCCTCGTTGGGAATTTCAAGTATGTATCAAGGTTTGGGGGGCAGGCTACCAACAGTCTTCACTAGTTGCTATGTGCGCAAAATCTTTGCATGAAAACATATGGAAATAATGTAAGTTACTAAAACTCCCATTCAACAAAAATGCAAGATAATCTAAATCAGCATAGGTAGTAAGTCGGTTACCCAATAATACAGGGCTCTATGTTTCACTTTCATCAAACTCAAATTGGAACATTGTCATAGTGACACTGCCATGTAATATTGAAACAGCTAAGTGTACTCAAGGTTTCAAACAACCTCATCAACTTGCTCTCATGTACCTATTAATCAAAACATTAGTCTTGCTTGTTAAATGTTACAGTTGGTTGGACTTTGGTCAAGCCTACATAATATAAAATCTTGCTGACACTTTTCTGCAATTATGTGATTCTATGTAATTATAAATAGGTACTTAGACATGCTATTAGCAATAATAAAGCTATTAAATTTTAGACTTGTCAGGATATTTAAAAAGGAGGTTGTACAAATAAATGTACATTTTTGTGTCTTTTCTAGTCAATAGGCACTGTTTCCGCTGAACTAACATATGCACACCAATACCATTTAAAAAAATTGTATTTAGAAGAGAATTGGAGCCTGACAGTAAGTTTATGTACTGGAAAGCACCCTATTCAGCAGAAAGACAACATACCGGTCTCTCCTGCAGCAACAAGGGTTCAGGCAGGGCGTTCTGCCACACCTGCAGCGCAACACCAGTTCCGATGCCCACCAAGAACTGGTCATACGCATCGGGGTCCATGAGGTACCATTGCAGGTCCGACTGCACCTTGAACGGCTGAGGCGCTGGTGGCTCCCATTCCTTGGGGATATCAGCATACCTGAAATTAAAAATAACTATTTAGTTTCTAATATAAAATAGTAGAAACATAAAGTTTCCTTCATAACTATAGAGTAATAATTTAGTAAGGGAACGTACCCAAACTACGTGACCCATTTTTTTCAGTTTTTGACCCCCCTCCCTCCCCTCGGTGACCATCCGTAGTAATTGCCAAGACCCCCCCCCTCCCCCCTAGTTGTCACGTAGTAAAACTCACACATATTTTTAGAGTGATGTTTTGGAGATAGAAAGCAAAAAAACATAATTTTGCATACTTATTGCCTTTTAATAACACGACACTGGCCGCGTGACGCCAAAAGTGCGTGGAAACCTATAATTAGAAGCCTGAGATTTGAGCATAATTAATATAATTATTGACTACGTGACAGAACCTAAGACTCCCCCCCTCCCCCCTGTGACCTAGAGTAGTATTTTGACGACCCCCCTCCCTCCCCTAAACGGGTCACGTAGTTTGGGTACGTTCCCTAAATATACTGCTACTGCTATTTTATTTGGATGTAAAATAGTAGTGAAATGTTTCTTTAAGAAATCCTATGATCTTCCTAGCAACCTTGAGTGTTTAATGTGACTGGTCACTAGTGCTAAGTTGAGCTAATTAAATAATAGTTCAATAACCCTATGAGGCGAATTAGTAATTTATTGGTCAGAATAATATAAGTAAAAAAATGTATAAGTGTAACAACCATTATGCAAATAAAATGAAGATATACGGTTAGAAAAGTTAAGCTACACTGCAAGCTTTTTGATCGAACTCACGGAGCGTAAGCGAAGTGAGTTCTTACAAACAACTCTAGACCCAACTGTCACCTGGCTACTGGGACGTCTCGGTATTTGGATGGCTTTTTGAATTCGATAGTTTGTCTGACGATAACTTTAGTAACTTTTTTCTGATCTTTATGAAATTTCTTGGGGCTGTAGCAGAGGTACATAAAATTTGAGAGTTCATATATGAGCAGGTGAAAGCGAAAAGTGGTGAAAAGTGTCCTCAATCGTCACGTCCCTCAGCCATGAGGATACGACAAAGAAGAAGAAGATATGAGCAGGATCGATCAAGTGGTTATGGCGCTAGAAGGAGAAAATAATCCTCCCTGGGGTCTTATTATATTGCTTAACTCGTTTGCAAGTTAATAGTGAGTTCACAGTTCAAGGCGGGCTACTAGTTTAAATTAGTTGTAACTTGTTACAGTAGTCTAGTACAAATAGTGATGTTGGCTTTGCGAAAAACAATAACAAATGGTCAAATTTAAATAACAATAATGCTATAAACAAGTGTACTCACTTCTTGAAGTCAGTGAACAGATTCACCAAGAATGTATGCTGCTTATCTAGTTTACAATTGTTAGTGGCCTTCACGGCTTCCGCGGCGTTCTGTGCGTTGCCATATTCCAGGAAAATATAGCCCGTGGTCACACCAGTCTCTGTGGTGGGGTAATACTCGTTCACGATCTTCCCAAACTTGCCGAAAATCTTGTTTATGACGCTCTGGAGCTTTTCCAGGCGCTCGGGCCCGACCTGCGGACACCCGTCCACCACGACCACATTCTCGTAGCCGTCCGACTCCTGAGGCTTCTGCTCAAGAAGGTCCGCTAACAATTCTGCAACGTCAAAGTTAGGTTATGTTACATGACATAAATATAACATAACAATGATAAATCAACAAAGAAAGCTAATCTACTCGTTAATTTTAATGTAAAGATCCTGTCGTTTAGGCTAATTTTGTGTAATTGAGTACAAAATTAGCAAAAATTGCGCGGGTGACGCATATGGCCGGCCCAACCTATATTAACGAAAAATCGTACCTTCATCAGGGATATCATCCACGTAATCTTCCGGATCCTCGAAATTGGGTTCCTCGGCAAAGTTTTGCTCCTCATTATCACTTTGGGGAGCAGGATTCACTTTATCATCGCCTTTTTTCTTTGCCATTTTGACGTTATAACGTGTGGTACCGGAAGACACGCCATTAGTAATGAACGAATCGAACCATAGAGCCAATAATGCTTGCCTTTCACTTAGTAGCGTTTGGTTTCACTTTTCTAAACAAAACAAAATTATTAATTTTGACTACAAAATCCTGCTTTTAATCTTTTATTCTAAATTTTACAATACTTACTTCACCAAAATGGGGATAATTCATACTATGGATGGTATAAGATAAAATATACCGTCCATATTTCATAGTAACAAAGTATAATTTATTTTAATCTTATTCGCCTTATGTTGGTATCACATATTACGTTTTAAATTCGTATGGAATTATAATTTATATTTTGAGTAAAAATGGAGTAAAAAGTATAGTATTCTTTGTTAAAAAGTCTGTTTGGTATTTGCAACTAGTATTAAAAACATATATTAATACAAAAACTATAATAAAATATTTATTTAAGATAAACACAATGTCATGTCATACATTTTACAATTAATAATAATAACATATTATACGTCACGATCGAGTTGTCCCCCATAAAAAAGTAATAAATAAAATAAAAAGTTCGGAAAGTATTTGTATTGGACGAGCGGAACGTAAGCGGAGCGAGTTCTTAGAAAGAACTTCTGGCTAGTAACGTTTTACTGATCTTTATGAAATTTGTTAGGGTTGTAGCAGAGATACCTACATTAAATTTGAGAGTTCGTTTATGAGCTGGATCGATGAAGGGGTTATGGACTTAGAAGGCGAAAAAAAATCTTCATATGGGTGTTGTTATATTGGTCAACTCGTTTGCAAGTAAAATGCGAGTTTTCAGTTCGAGGCGGACAGCACAGACGGAGAATCATACTGTCTTTTTCTAATGCTAGTACCCTCACTACTAAAAACGGGATAGGTATAGCATGTTACTCTGACTGTTACGGCGCTTTTTGGTTTGCCATACTATAGTTTATTCACAGTATTTCCATTTTTTTGGTGATTTACTTATACTGAAAAGTTACAGCCATATCATGTGTGTAGCCAGCCATAATATGTGTAAATGTTAACTTATAATTTTATTTTAATGTATTTTATTTTATTTATGACAATTGTATTGTATTGTTCTATGAAGCCTTAGTATTTTGAAATAAATGTAGGTATTTTGATTTGATTTGATTTTTGAATTTTGAGTACATACCGCCCTATAACCTACCTACTCGTCTTTTGCGTCTACTTGACTTGAATCGAACTTTGACCGAGACGAGATCATGCCTTCGCCTTTTATAAAGCATTTTAATTTCGAATTAAAATCACGATCCTCTTTGATAATAGTTTGGGCACAACAACTTTAGCGGAATTGAGACGGTATACACTTTACGCCTTTAGCAGGGGGGTACAACTCAAAGTAAATCTGTCAAAAAATTTGAGTTTGACACGACGTATCCGATACGTTTGCATAAGTGCGAAAAAGAACTTGTCATGCGTTAAGAAGGGACAACATGATTCGTGACGTTACGTGACATTACAGAGGTCTCTCTGTTATACTATTATTTACTCTGTGCCTTTAGATAGATTTTTGTCTATGCCGGATGATTGCATTCCGCTAAGTTTAAACCGATTTAGGGTCGCCACACACCTAGCGGTTTTCCTCGCGGAATTACCGGAAGTAGCGGAAATTCATAGACAAATTAAGCATTTTGTCTATGAATTTCCTCTACTTCCGGTAATTTGTCTATGGCTTCCATACAAAAAATCTGCTACCATAGACAAATTTCCGCTACCATAGACAAATTTCCGCTACTTCCGGTAATTCCGCGAGGAAAACCGCTAGGTGTGTGGCGACCCTTACTGCACTATAATGAAACATGCATAGAGTCAGGTCAGCATTTTCAATTTTCCACATCACAAATCCAATGCTGACGCCGGGGTCATCGGTGCGGCTTGTATCGGGTCACTGCACACGAAAATTGAGGCCGTACGCTGCGCTGCACACTGCAAGCCGAATACGCTGCATAATAAATATAATAATGCTGCATAGGTAAGGGACAAAACACACCTAAGCTGAATTCAGCAAATTCATAGACAAAACGCTTAAAATTGTCTATGTTTACTTTATGGTTGCTTAAATTTATATGACACATTTAAGCAACCATAGACAAATTTAAGCATTTTGTCTATGAATTTGCTTAATTCAGATCAGGTGTGTTTTGTCCCTAAGTTTCACTTCACTATCAGTACACGTTATTCATAGTTAACTATCGAATTGAGGTGTAATTCAGCTACCATAGACAAATTTAAGCATTTTGTCTATGAATATTCTTAATTCAGCTCAGGTGTGTGGTGTCCCCTAGTGTGCGCGGCGTGCGGAGGCAGATATGGATTGGAAAAATAAGAACGTGCTCTATTCCCATCCAGCTTTGGATACTGGACGCTATACTGGATTGAAATATATTTAGGTACATTAATCCAGTGCCAAGCCAGCGCTGGAATCCAGTGACACTGGATACAGCTACTATATCAATGAAAACCAGCCTACAAACTTAAATACAACTTCGTAGAGCTTTCTCTGAAATGAATGCAGTCACGCTAAACTTTATTGTATGAAGATAAGGTTGAATTTACTATGACACGATTTTAAGTGAAAAATCCAACCTTATTACGGTGTAAAAACACCTACGGTGCAGGTGTACTAATGAAATTTCAAGTATTTAGGAACGACTCGAATACTAATGGTGATAAACTGCTATGTTTTAAAATGCAAGAAACTTTCACCGGTATTATGCCAACAATCCGACATGCTTCCTCGTTCGGTGACGATTACGAAGAATCGATTATGATATGACGATCACGAAGAATCGATTATGGTAATGGTATATCGTTGTGGTTCTTTTGGTGTCCAAAAATATACCTAAACCAGTACAAAGTTACGGCTGTAGGCGGCGCATTAAATATTCCTTAGGCAAGCTGAGATTAATTTAGTTTTCCTCTTCTTCATAAGCTGTAGGAAAACTGTAGGGTAGCTCGGCAACGCGCATGTCACACCTCTGATAAAGCTCAGATAATTAACTAAAACTCTTGCCGTCTTTTTCATGATTAAATTCAATAAATATGCCGGATCTCAGCATTTCTCAGTTGCTCTAAGGTTAATAGCTGGAAGAGATACCTTATAAAAGGATAAATTGCCCTGTGTATAAATTGTGTGTTTTGTAATATTTTAGTGCAATAACGTATTTACTACTACTACTGACACCCTATAGCATAAATAATACTTACCGAAATTTAAGGTGCTCTTAAGGTGCTCTTACACGGGCGATTTTTCGGGCAATTATTGCCCGGCAATACGGTGCCGAAACTAATGGAGCAATGTGGAGCAATTAATTGAGCAATACGAGGCAATTTCTAGATATAGCTGCAATTATTTCGGCAATCATTGCTCCATTCAGGTGCCTTTACACGGGCAATATTTCGGCAATTTGCCTAGTTTCCCGAATTGCTGCATATGGGGCAATTAATGGGGGGCAAGAATGGCGCCATACTGGAGCAATGATTGCTCCAAATTGAGCAATATTTCGAATTGCTTGATATGGCCGTGACGTCAAAATTGCGGCAATTCGGCAATTTCTATCGCCCGAGTAAGGGGAACGCCTGACAATGGCCGCTCCGCTTGGTTTAAAGCTCTAAGATAGATTATGTTAACGAATTGCATAGTACATCAAAATATGATTGACTGGAAAGCTTTATTGAGTTTTTAACTGATTTTAGCCTTTAAATAACTTTTTAATGGTCATCTCCAATACTGGTATTAATACCGGAATTCCGGTATTGAGGGCTAATATCGGATTCAAAACCGGTATTGAGAATAGTCCGATATTTGCATGCCCTAAGTTCCACCATAAACCCATAATCTCTGCGCCGGTTCTGGCCCGGTGCTTACAATGGGCTTAGCTACCGAGACTGAACCAAGACGGAACCTGGGTTTTTACTACTGTAAGGGTCATTCCAGTGTCTACTCACAAGATTGCTCTAACATAATATGTGGACGAGTTTAGTGCAAGGGACCATTTTGTCGATTTGCAAAGACACTTTTTTCTTTCACTAATAGATAGTGCATATTACGTAGTTTTAGAAAGTACTAGTAACTCCATATCGACAAAGTGGTCCCTTTGTCCGTACACTGGCACATATTCACGAATTCGTCACGAATCGTCGAAACGTCAATTCACGAAAAAAGAGTCCACTTTGTCGATATGGAGATTATGGAGTCATCAAGTATATATGTACTTAAACTACACAACGGCTAAAGGATGATGCACGGTATTCCGGACCGTCTCCGACACGACACTTCCGACACTTCACTTTATATACAGAACATCACGTGACCTCCGAGGATCACATGGCGCTTTCTACTTATACAAAATGAAGTGCAGGGCCGTAGCTAGGGGGGGGGGGGGGCATTAGGGGGCAATGCCCTACCTTAAAAACTACAATCGGGTCAAAAATGTATGAAAATAAAGTTGATGCCCTACCTTAAAATTCGCTATGCCCTACCTTAAATTAGCACTGCCCTATCTTAACTGAAATTCTGGCTACGGTCCTGATGAAGTGTCGCAAGTGTCTCTCTATCTCTAGTTTTAAATAAATAGGTACTTACTACAAATCATCAAAATAATCAAACCAAACAAACCAGGTTAACATGCAGTACAATACAATGCGAAAGACCGACCTCGGATTCCACTTATCAAAGTATCCTGACCATCCACAATTGGCCTAGGTTGCCTAGCTTTTAATTAGTATATTATTGAGTTGATTGATTTAATTACGGAGTCAAAGTTCGCCGGTCGTTGTCGGTTCAGGCGCCAAGTGTCCATAATGACCTTTCTAAGTTTGGAACGGATAGATTTTCGACAAATGAATAATAATTTGCTATTCCTACAGACTGCTCGCTGCGGTGGCCACTTAAGCCACTTAATTATCAAGCAGGTCTGTTTCTCACCGTACAGGAATAAAAAAGTAGGTACCTAATGTTAGAAAGGCCTTATGGAAATTATGAAGTGGATAGCAACCCAATAATCATAATTTTGTACTTACTTTACTTATTGATTGTCTGAGGATTATCACTATCAGTGACTTAGTATAGTATCATTTCTAGTACTTCGGTTAGTTGACTACTAGGTTACTACTAGACTCTAACTAGACCAAAGTTTTCCAAAAATGAATAATGTGCCTTAGATCCTTAGTTACCTTAAAATCTACTTACATTAAATAAATACTTCTATTCTTCTCTACATTTCTTGGCTTAATCACTGAAAGATAACGAAGCCAAATTAAATTCGAAAATTTGTATCTCAATTTGATATTATTCGCAGCTACCGCATTTTGGTCATTAAAGCTGATTAATCTCATTATAATTCAATTCAATACAATTCAATATTTTTATTTCGAATTAAATAAACAATTCATATCAATGTTAGTGAAATTTATAAATCTATGTTAAATACTTAATCCTAAATATGTATTAATTAAAAGCGCCGTGGCGCCGCAAAAGGCGGCGCGTGCAGCTGCACCCAGCGCGTGAATAGTGGCGAGTCCCAGCGCTCCGCCAGCACGTTGAGAATGCTGTTTGGGCTACGGTGAAGTCGGCTCAGCAATGATGCGCACCGCTTTCTCATTATAGCATCAAAGCCATAATATAATTCATAGGTAGCTCACATAACTATTTTAAGTATTTATCTATATCTATCTATTATATATATCGTCGCCTAGTACCCACAACACAAGCCTTATTGAGCTTACCGTGGGACTAGGTTGATTTGTGTAAGATTATCCCATAATATTTATTTATTTATTTATTTATAACTCTGCCCAACCTCTTGAAAACTCTCCGTGCAGGGGGGCGATTTCTAAAATTCGGGCGCTCGAATTCGAGGAAATTAAACGATTGCCGTAGTCTCGCTCAATAAGTTCCACAAGGGGAACATTATTAATACGTTCGGGATGTACAGTCGACGTTCGACGTCAAAGATATGTTTACACTTTTGAACCTTATTACAATGGAGTAAGGTCCAAACGTGTAAACATATCTTTGACGTCGACTGTACCTATTACTGCGAATGATGTCAAAACGCGATCAAATAGAGTAGTAGTACATTTGGCATGGTTCGGAAATATTCCTCGTTTACGGTAGAGTTGAGACAGACCCGCGCGGTGCAGTGACCGCTGAAGCTGGGCATTATGATAATCAGTGTAATCGCGTAGATTACGCGTAACGTGAAGGTTTGACAAAAAATGTAGATCGCGTTGAAGCTTCTTTGATTGGCTTTACTTAATAGTCTTAATACTGTGTTATGGCTCCTCTACATGATGGGCCATCATAGTGCAGCTATGCGTTAGAGGGAGCTAACGATATTGCGATCTCGTTTCGTCGTATAGCTGCGTCCCTATGATGGCTCATCATGTAGAGCCAGCCTTATAAATTAAGTACCACACCGTTACAATACAAAGCCAGTGCATCAATTTTGAAAAAAATCCGTAAAACTTCGCTCATCTCAGTCGCTCGGTCAATTGTTTACAGTTAACAATAAGAAGGTATTTGATATTTGATATGACTGCCAAATATGGAGGTACTGGGTGCTAGCTCTGAACGGGCGCCCTATTAGCTTTTAGTGTAGGTTTTAAGGATGTCTAGTTCATAAGTAAATACTAACACTAGGAATTAATTTTAACAAATTTTATGGATTGTCAATTATCTGAAATAAATGATTATTTAATTTTAATTTAATTTTAATTTGTTCAAAAATAACAACGAAAAAACACCCAATCCTATTGCACAACAGTGCATGACTGCAATAAGTAATTGTTCCGACTTTAATGACTTTTTTTTAAAGATAATGGTGATGTAGTTTCATTAGTATTAATGAGTCGGTGCCGCTGTAATGAGAGCAGAGGCGCAAAATAGAATGGTTTACGTCACTAGTGCGATAAACACGGCGTAGGGAATAATTATAATAGGGACACAGCAAATGCATGATGTAGCGTTAAAAAATGTAACGGATGTGTTATCAAAATAACTTCTAATCTAATTTTAATTCCTACCAAAACTTTTGACGTATCGTATTTACGTTAAATCAACCGTTCTCGATATGAATGAATGAATGTAGCGTAGCGCCAAAAATACAGCCAAGTCCGTAAATCTAACGCGTTAACCGTTAATGATTAAAACAATTTTCTATGAAATAATAGGGTCACCACACACCTAGCGGAATTCCTCGCGGAATTAGCGGTAGTAGCGGAAATTCATAGACAAAATGCTTAATTTGTCTATGGTAGCGGAAATTTGTCTATGGCTTCCATACAAAAAATCTGCTACCATAGACAAATTTCCGCTACCATTGACAAATTTCCGCTACTTCCGCTAATTCCGCGAGGAATTCCGCTAGGTGTGTGGTGACCCATACTCGTACAAAGATACCTTCCCAATTTTTATCATATTTTATGGCACAATTTTTTAGACTGAATATTTCTGATAAATTCATTACGTCATCTGTAAAGACCGTCCTCCTCCAGTTTTAGTCTATCCTTATAAAGGTCGCCGGAAGATGCTGGATGCAAGTCGCTTCCGACCGATACTTATGGAGGTCCAAAGGGGACGCCTATGTTCAGCAGTGGACGTCTTATGGCTGAGATGATGATGATGATGATGACGTCATCTGTGGAGTCGTGCACACCTTCAGATAGAGCTAATATATAGGTAGCTATAAAGCAACATACACACAAACCGGTTCTTTATGAATATGCACAAACATCAAAGTTTATGCTTGTCTTGTACTACGATGTTACATAACAATCACATATCATCCCAATAGGTAATTGAATTGTTCTACTTTTTCATTTTGCAAGGTAAGTGTGCCTATTGTGTGCCTCAACGAAGATATCAACGTTTTAATAAGAATATATAATCCTAAATACTTTAAGGCTCTCAGAATCTTCAGGCTCTACGTCAAGGCTCTATTTTAAGGAACACCAAAGCACTATAATAGAGGAAAGAGAAGAAATAACAGTCATCAAAACATGACTAATCAAATTAATTGAACGAATAAATATTCACAATAACATATTATCAACTTGTTTATGTTTTATGTCCTTGTAATAATTATATATGTCCTTCAGTAATTAAATGTTTTTGAAACCTAAGTTCAGATGGTTAAATGTTTATTGTTAATATTGTTATATTTGTTATGTCACTTCAACTCACGTTAGTAGAACCGTTTTCTATTGAGGTAATGTATACCGTAATAGTATTAGCATCTCGTTCTTCCATGGGAGCGCCCTAGTCATGTAAGGTCAACGCCAAAAATATGTATACACTGTTGTATCATACCCCAGTGTAGTAAGGTTCAATATTGTATACATATTTTTGGCGTTGAATGTACCTTTACTCGCACACCATGCCTCCGCCACCAGCCAGTTTGCCCGCCAACGCGTCCCGGTGACGCCGCGTCGCGAGTATCATAGACAATCCGGATATATTCATCCCGATTCCCGCTTTAAAGGTAATTTTCGTAAAGTTACCAGCATTGTTTTGAAATTGGAATTTGAAGTTTGTGTTTTGTTTTTAACTTTTTAAAAGTGTTGTAAAGTGGCTTGTGAAGTTGCGTTGCGGCTTGACTTAGTTGTTTACTTGTTTTGTTTTGACCCTTACTCGTTTCTTTTGGATATTTTTGTTTTTAACTGTTAATTTAGCTTAGATAGCTAATTAAACTCGGCTAAGTATATTTTTATAGTAAGAACACAACACAACATGTGCTTTTACTCGTATACGTAATAGTTAACTAAGTAATAATTACTTTAACAGAGTAATAAGATTGGCTTTAAGCTTTTCCAACTAACTAGGTATATACCCATGATAGGTAGTGAATCATCCAAGAAGTACAACTTCGTAGGTGTATAAAAGGTTTGGCAAGCATACATAATTACAAATTATTATTGTTACCTACTCTACCTCGTAGGAATTTCGATGGCCTCATTTCTGTGTAACATTCAAGTTACACAGCTGGTCTAACCTATGAACAAGACGAGGCCTCAATACAATTTTGGAGTTGGATTGCATTTTTTGTTTGAGATGTTTATTTAGTTTAACTTTATTGCACAAATAAAAGTGTACAAGAGACGGACTTAATGCCTTAAAGCGTTCTTTATCATTCAACCATTGGATCAAATCGTAACTTACAATTGGTGGTGGATCATAGGAATCGAGAGATATTTAGACATTATTATTGATGATTGAAGTTTTGATGGGGAGATGCGGACGACGTTTTAATAAGAATATATAATCCTAAATACTTTAAGGCTCTCAGAATCTTCAGGCTCTACGTCAAGGCTCTATTTTAAGGAACACCAAAGCACTATAATAGAGGAAAGAGAAGAAATAACAGTCATCAAAACATGACTAATCAAATTAATTGAACGAATAAATATTCACAATAACATATTATCAACTTGTTTATGTTTTATGTCCTTGTAATAATTATATATGTCCTTCAGTAATTAAATGTTTTTGAAACCTAAGTTCAGATGGTTAAATGTTTATTGTTAATATTGTTATATTTGTTATGTCACTTCAACTCACGTTAGTAGAACCGTTTTCTATTGAGGTAATGTATACCGTAATAGTATTAGCATCTCGTTCTTCCATGGGAGCGCCCTAGTCATGTAAGGTCAACGCCAAAAATATGTATACACTGTTGTATCATACCCCAGTGTAGTAAGGTTCAATATTGTATACATATTTTTGGCGTTGAATGTACCTTTACTCGCACACCATGCCTCCGCCACCAGCCAGTTTGCCCGCCAACGCGTCCCGGTGACGCCGCGTCGCGAGTATCATAGACAATCCGGATATATTCATCCCGATTCCCGCTTTAAAGGTAATTTTCGTAAAGTTACCAGCATTGTTTTGAAATTGGAATTTGAAGTTTGTGTTTTGTTTTTAACTTTTTAAAAGTGTTGTAAAGTGGCTTGTGAAGTTGCGTTGCGGCTTGACTTAGTTGTTTACTTGTTTTGTTTTGACCCTTACTCGTTTCTTTTGGATATTTTTGTTTTTAACTGTTAATTTAGCTTAGATAGCTAATTAAACTCGGCTAAGTATATTTTTATAGTAAGAACACAACACAACATGTGCTTTTACTCGTATACGTAATAGTTAACTAAGTAATAATTACTTTAACAGAGTAATAAGATTGGCTTTAAGCTTTTCCAACTAACTAGGTATATACCCATGATAGGTAGTGAATCATCCAAGAAGTACAACTTCGTAGGTGTATAAAAGGTTTGGCAAGCATACATAATTACAAATTATTATTGTTACCTACTCTACCTCGTAGGAATTTCGATGGCCTCATTTCTGTGTAACATTCAAGTTACACAGCTGGTCTAACCTATGAACAAGACGAGGCCTCAATACAATTTTGGAGTTGGATTGCATTTTTTGTTTGAGATGTTTATTTAGTTTAACTTTATTGCACAAATAAAAGTGTACAAGAGACGGACTTAATGCCTTAAAGCGTTCTTTATCATTCAACCATTGGATCAAATCGTAACTTACAATTGGTGGTGGATCATAGGAATCGAGAGATATTTAGACATTATTATTGATGATTGAAGTTTTGATGGGGAGATGCGGACGAAATAAAAAGAAAATTGTTAAAACAAGTTTACTCTGAAAAAGTTTACCGTACCATGTGTAAGAAATTATTTATTTATCAACTAACCTTGCAACACCAAAATCCTATAATTTTCACATAGTATGTAGATTAATATTGTGTTGTATATTGTATTCATATATTGTTATCTATCAATAAATTCATATCGACTATAAAGTAAAGATATGATATAGGTAGTAAACAGGTAGCACATTAGTATCTCATGGTTAATTATTAAAAACCCTACCTACTTACCATTTAGCTTAATATGTAGCTAAATATAGGAAGTAAGACACATTACTACTGACCCAAAAATATCAACTGTTAACAATTACAAACGACGCCCAGGAAAACCGCGACTTCCGACAAAAATGGGAAATTTATCGTCTTCACGACAGCTTTATAGGCCGTAAAGCATAATACCTATAGATTTAATGGTTGTAAATGCAGTTTTTTTTTAATCCATCTAGTTCAGTTAGTATCATCTTATCAAAAAAAAGATCTGCGTACTGTACCTACGTTCCTTAGTCCTTACTCCTGATTATATAAATGTTGCATTACTAACTTCCAAAGAAACAAATAACAAGACAGTAGTGGAAGCTGCGCCGATCAAAGATATTCACTCATATAAGTGTGTCCATTCCTTACCACCGTGGCCATCCTTTTCACAGCAGGGAAATTAAGAGTCGCCAGGACGCTCGCGTGAACTCGCGTTCCCATACAAACGTAGTTTAGCTCTCATTTTAATACGATATGCTTTAGAACCATGAAATTTGGCATGGGCATTCTAGTAGTACAGATCTAGGTCGGAAATTTGTTTTCGTTACTAAAAATTGTAATACAAAGAAACTATAGCAAAAATAAGTTTTGTATGTTGCTATAACTGGCTGTATTTTCTTTGTATAAAATTTTTTAGCAACGAAAACAAATTTCCGACCTAGATCTGTACTACTAGAATACCTGTGCCAAATTTCATGGTTCTAAAGCATGTCGTTTTAAAATGAGAGCTAAACTACGTTTGTATGGGAACGCGAGTTCACGCGAGCGTCCTGGCGACTCTTAAGGCAAATCAATCATTTATTTAAGGCTAAATCTAGAGGCATCCTACTTCTTAATATCTAAGCATGTAGTAAATGTACTTTGTGAATTACTTCCTTACATAACTTTATAACAGGCTTCATTCATTATGTCAGAAGCTCTCAGCTAGAGAACCCCAGGAGTGACAACGTTTGTTTAAAAACAGTGTTTAATATGCTCCACAATCGATATCCAGACCCGTAGGTAGAGTTGCAGACAGTTAGGGTTGCCATACGTCAGGATTTGTCCGGACATATCAGGATTTTAGACCCTTTGTCAGGATTGCGGCCGGACTTGGCAAGTGTCCGGATTTTTAAATATTACCTCCTTATACGCTTATTGCAAGGTTAAGTACAAAACAAAAGTGTAAGATTTAAATTCTCAACAAAACAATAATAACATTTTGTTAAACTGTTATTAAAATCGTATTGAAAGTTTTTATTAAATTACGTATATAACTTCAAATTGTATAAGATTTAGTTTAGCAAATCGCAAATCGAAAGTTAAATAAGTGGCTCTACAACTTAATGACAACTGTTGAATGTCTTCAACAAACTAATTAATTAACTGCTCTTATTACAAATATAGATATATTGTTTATTTCAAAAATTACAATATAATGTTTCTAAAGTTAAAAAAATTGTGAAAAACGCGAATACCGCGTTTCTAACCAATAATTTTTTTTTATAATGATTAATCCGGTGGTGCGGCGTTGTTTAAGCTTTAAGAGGGTATGGTATGGACACTGCGTTAAAGGAAAAATAAATGTCATGTGTTAGGGCACAGCTCAGCTAATGAGAACTCGATCAAATAGGGAGCAGAGCCCGACTAGGGAAGTACCTCCACCATACAGAAAACTACAGTCAAATAGCATTAGACTCTTAACATAGTGTTGTGTTCTCCGGCGTCCTTAGAGAGCTCTGAAAGGATGCGGTGTGTTGACGACGGGGGATTATCGTTTCTCTTTAGCCGTCAACACAGTGAATCCTCTTTTCTAAGGGATCGGGTCGACAACGCACATGAGACACCTGGAGCTGCAGGTGGCCATATGTTAAGGTAGCTGCTTACCATCCGGCGGGCTGTATATTTGGTTGCCACCGGCGTAGTATTTTAAAAGAAGCTACGCTAAATCGCTGTTATTACAAATGTCAGGATTTTTTGCATGATGTCCGGATTTTTGTCAGGACATTTCATTTTTCCATATGGCAACCCCTAGTTGCAGTTAAGATAGGGCATGAACAATTTACGGTAGGGCATCTATGTACTTTATTGTCATAGTTTATTTAAGCTAATGGTCGTTTTTTAAGAGACCATATTGCCCCCCGACCTACGACCCTGTATTCTCATCCACATTAAATGTTATTGTTAAAGATGAGGTGGTTGATCCTGCTGCTGGCGCTGGCGTCGGCCCACGGACAGGACACGTGCCAGTCCAGCTCCGAGCCCCAGTACTTTCTGTTCGGCACCAAGACAGCCTACAACTTCGTCAACAGGAACCTGGCCACTCTTACCCCGCAGAATATACCTGGTGAGCTTCTCCTTTATAAAGATGGTTTTGTTTTATGCCGCGGGTTACTCTGTAGGAGGTGTTAGAGGAACTTGTTCTGTAAGCGCTATTATTTAATTAGGTACTCTAGCGGTATTCTGCATTTGTGGCTGATTTCAATAGCTGAATTCCGCTATGTGTATGGAGCGCCTAAGCCAAACGTAAAATCTCATTTATTTTAATGTATCTGCCTACAAGAAATAAATAAATCTTAAGAACAATAAGTACCTACCTATATACCATTTCTGAAAATTAAACGTATGGTACAATATTTCCACAATATTGTTACAATATTGTATGGTATAATTCCATTTAGTCGCTTCCGACCGATACTTATGGAGGTCCAAAGGAGAGGCCTATGTTCAGCAGTGGACGTCTTATGGCTGAGATGATGATGATGATGATGACGACAATATTGCAGCAGCAGAAACACAGTAAAAAAAAGCAACGACTATGTCAATGCCAAGTTGCCACCATTACTAGGAAAACCATAGATAAATGCACAAAGGAATTAAAAATCAATTTGAAACAGAACCGCACTATTCCAGGCCGTTCACCTCAAACCCGCCATTAGGTACTTATACTTAAATACTTATTTTCAAAAGAAGCCTTTGCATAATTATGATGACGTATTCTTTTTAAAATACTTAAACAATAGGTACTATAAAAACACAATCCATCTCAAATATCACTCCAACACACAACAGATAATCTACCAATACTGAAGTTGTATTTTTTTTTATATTCACGACAACAACAGCCTTAAATAAGAATATTAGATACTAATGGCTACATAACGGATGGCTAATAACAGTTATCCCTAAATTACATGCTAAAGTCGCCTTTTTAATTACCTACTTACTTCATATTGTTATACATATTTTGACCAGTCCTCATGCATTACATCTATTATGTTTAGTATTCCTAATTGTTAGTGCCAAATTATTCTTATTACAGACTTTAATGTCTAAGTAATTAGTTTGTGTTCTAATACTTCTAATAGTTAATAGCCCGTTAAACGAAGGAAAACTTAGGGGTAATAATTCGTGTATAGCTGAATTTTAGCATAGTTGTAGATAAAGATGTCTTACACAACATACTATAAAAGTACTCGTGGTTAGAGGCGCCGCTAACGGAGAGAGGGGGGTGTAAAGATCGCTTTTTTTGGCTTTTCATAAATAACTCGGTAGCGGTGGCTCATACGAAAAAATGTGCTTGTACTTAATTAATCCACAAATAATTTTCTACAAAAAAGGTTCTTTACACTTTTTTGCTGGGATCAATGTATAATAGATTTCAAGGAAATACGATAATCACTTTTTGAAAATTTCGGAGCTATTATTTACGAAACTATTAGTTTTGTCTACACATTGTTTTAGAAAACCCATATTTATATTAAAAGATCTATCCAACAACACCCCACACATTAGGGGTTGATTAAAAAAAAGAATTTACCCCCCACTTCATGTGTTCGGGAGGTACCATAAAAAATAATATTTTTTCAGATTTTATTTTAAAACTTTGTCGGCGTGTTCAAAACACATACTCATACGAAGTTTAACTATTCTAGTACTAACCATCACTGAGAAGGTTGAAGAGGGTATTTTTTTACTTTTTATTTTTTATGCCACGAGGATGGCAAACAAGCATACGACCCGTCTCATGATAAGCAGTTCTCGTAACCTATGGATGCCTAGAATCAACTTCCTACCCTTATAGTTTCGCTGTCCGTTTATCCCCGTCTGTCCGTTCACGGCTTTGTGCAGTGATGGCACTTTTCAACTGCGTTAAATTTTGTGTTTTATTTAATCACTAGTCGTAGAAAAAGTAATGTATGCAACGTTGTATAAGTAGGTCAAAAAAGGCTTATGGCGTCTTTATTAACAATTTTCGGCTTCGCCTCAAATTGTTACACACGCCACTCACCTTTTTTGAACCCTCTTATACAACTATTGCATAAAATACTATAATTACATAGAAGGAAATCTTAAAGGGAAGTATATCCACAACAAAGACCAACTTTAACTGCTGAATTGATTGTCATAGGCGTATATAGAGGGGGGGCCGGGTGGGCCGTGCCCACCCCAGAATAGCCTGGTGCCCACCCCAAGATGATAGGTTACCGATTTGAAATTCTAGGCTGGGCACAAAAAAATTATCACAAAATAAATGACCTATTAAGTCCTAGAACCGACAATTCACTATTACCTATTAGTTCAGTCATTATATATTTTGACCCGTGAATAATTAGTTCTTGGATTTTTTTTCGTAGGTCCCTCGGGGGGGTCGCTGGGAGTGTAAATTCAAAAAGTAGACTGAATCAGGCTCCTGCGTATATTCAAAAAACGGTTTCTCTTAAATAACTCGGCCATTTTTGATTTTACAGTAAAACCGCAAGAACAAAAATTGTAGGAAATTTGATTCTCTACAAGTTTGGTTCTCACAATTTTTCTTCTAGGATCGATATTTTGGGGAAAAAAGGTGAAAACCAAAATCGTTCAGAATTTGAATCTCTACAAGTTTAGTCCTCTTCATTTATGCCGTAAAGTTGAATATAAACGAGACGATGAAAATATTTTGAACTTGTCGCTTTTTTCAAATTTAATTTTTTGTACTCACGGTTTTACTGTAAAATCAAAAATGGCCGAGTTATTCATAGTGTGGTGAACGAATGATTCTAGCTGGAAAAGTGGAAAGCAGAAATTTTGACTTTGGAACTTTAGTAAGACTAGTTAAGAGACTAGCATACTAAAAGTCCCCGGCCCCCGGAGGTGAGCCCGAGGAGGGGGAGGCAAAGAAGGTCCCGTTTTTTGGTTTTTTGCTTATATCTTTAAAACCATGAGTCATAGACAATTTTGATGTAGCACATATTTAAAGCTGATAAAATTATCTACAACTCTCATGAATACACTTTTTACCTAACACTAATGGTTGTCCTGATATGAGCTCCGAAAAACGGACGATTTTGTAAAGTGGGGGGTTTTTAACCGACTTCAATTCCATTGAGGAAGGAGGTTCTGCATTCGGTTTGGTGTTTTTTTTTATGTATGTTCACCGATTACTCCGAGACCCATGGTCCGATTTGAGTAATTCTTTTTTTGTTTGAAAGGATCTACATCCAAGGTGGTCCCATATTAATATGGTACTGTTCTGATGATGGAATCCATGAGGAATTGAGGGAACTCCTCAATTTTTAAAGGCACATGTATGGTGATTTGGGTGTTTTCTTAAGCTACTCAAGCATTTTCTCACGAAAACCACCATTTAGATGCAGTGGACAGTGGACCTGATGATGATGATTGTTTTGATGATAATGATGAAGATTTTTTTACGCAGGATGATCAGCGATTACTCCGAGACCCGTAGTCCAATTTTAATATTTATATTTTTGTTTGAAAGGAACTACCTTGAAGATGGTCGCACATTTATCTGGTGCTGTTATGATGATGGGATTCATGAGCAATTGAGGGAACTCCTCAATTTTTAAAGGCACGTGTATAGTGATTTGGGTGTTTTCTTAAGCTACTCAAGCATTTTCTCACGAAAACCACCAATTTGATGGAGTGGACCTGATGATGATTGTTTTGATGATAATGATAAGATTTTTTAAATGTAGGATGTTCAGCGATTACTCCGAGACCCGTGATCCAATTTGAATAATTCTTCTTTTGTTTGAAAGGAACTACCTCGAAAATGCTCCCACATTTACCTGGTGCTGTTCTGATGATGGACCCATGAGCAATTGAGGGAACTCCTCAATTTTTAAAGGCACGTGTATAGTGATTTGGGTGTTTTCTTAAGCTACTCAAGCATTTTCTCACGTGGACCTGACGATGATGATTGTTTTGATGATAATGATGAAGATTTTTTAAATGTAGGATGTTCAGCGATTGCTCAGAGACCCGTGGTCCGATTTGACTAATTTTTTTTTTGTTTGAAAGGAACTACCTTAAAAATTATCCCACATTAATCTGGTCCTGTTCTGATAATGGAATCTATGAACAACTGAGGGAACTCCTCAATTTTTAAAGGCATGTGTCTGGTGGTTTGGGTGTTTTCTTAAGCCACTCAAGCATTTTCTCACGAAAACCGCCAATTTGATGGAGTGGTCCTGATGATGATGATTGTTTTCGTGATAATGATGAAGATTTTTTTATGTAGGATGCTCAGCGATTACTCCGAGACCCGTGGTCCGATTTGGACAATTCCTTTTTTTTTTGTTTGATAGGAACTATCTCGAATATGGTCCCACATGGTGGTGTTCTGATGATGGAATCCGTGAGGAATTGAGAGAACTCCTCAATTTTTAAAGGCACATGTATGTTGATTTGGTTGTTTTCTTAAGCAACTAAAATATTTTCTCACGAAAACCACCATTTCGATGCAGTGGACCTGATGATGAAGTCCACATATGATCCGTGGACCTTTCCTTAGATAGAATGGGTGTATTATGAACTTTTTTATGTATCTTTACCGATTTTGATAAATATATAACCACTAAAAATGGAAAAATAAAAACTTTTTACAAAAAAAAGATAAACCGACTTCAAAAAGGATAAAATGAATCATTATATTATTTATATGCGTTACCAACTGCTATGTTTGAAGTCGGTGCCAAGCCACAAATTACAAAACCGGTCAAATCAGCTTCAAGTGTGAACATCACAAAACATCGACACTACACTAATAATGCAAAGGTGAATGCGATTTCATGTGTTACATTTTCATGTCTAAACTACTAATCCTATTTTGATGAAATGCGACGGCGATATATATATTCTGATACACGTCTGCTTTGTCAATAACTCAATAATCAGAAAAAGGCGGCAAATAGAAAAAAAAAAGTAGACGCGTAAGATTGACCTTCCATAGAAAATTTGAATGTTGTGCCTTTTTTACTGACACGGCGTGTGTACTGGGTATATGTGAGTATAGAAAAAATAATCTAGCAATTGAATTCTTTTATACTTCGGATTAAACCTTAGATGAAGAAGGATAAATAATTCAAACCGAACCACGGGCTTCGTTCGACATACGGATAGTCCCAACAATGTGTTAACAAACAAACATAGGACGCATGATTATACTTTCTGTACCTACTTGCTTTACAGTTAACGCATGGTCGAAACGAATGTATATCTACGTGCGATTCATACCGTATTAGATTAGTTATATGTATAGTAAAAATAACAATTCACTGAACACATCGCCTCGTTCGTATTAACTCGTCCAAATTTGGCTTGGCACCGACTTCAAACATATCAGTTGGTAACGCATATAAATAATATAATGATTCATTTTATCCTTTTTGAAGTCGGTTTATCTTTTTTTTGTAAAAAGTTTTTTGTAAAGATAATTTAATTCTTTATAAAATGTCTAGGGTGGCTTTTTATCCAGATAAACTTTTTCCAGTTACGAGTAGTATGACAAGAATTGTGGAGAATACCCCCCACGTTACAAAATCGTCCGTTTTTCGGAGCTCATATCTGGACAACCATTAGTGTTAGGTAAAAAGTGAATTCATAATAGTTGTAGAGAATTTTATCAGCTTTCATTATGTACTACAACAAAATTGTCTATGGCGCAAGATGTAAGCAAAAAACCAAAAAACGGGACCTTCTTTTCCTACCCTCTCCTCGGGCTCACCTCCACAAGTAGAGTTCTACTAGAGTCCTACTCCAGTACATTTTGTACTGCGTTACTTGATAATATTGAAAAATAAAATAAAAAAACTAAATGAAATTATTTTCAAAATTGCAAAATTTTTCTTGGGGTTAGATATGAGGGTATTTAGTATAATTTTTGATATATAGTACCAAAAAAAACCAGCTATATCGTATCTGGGGGAGCCCAAACTTGATATGTTTTGAAAATTATTGTTGTTTTATTTAAAATGATGATATGATTTTAGAACCGCCTCTATTAGCCCTTTCACATGATACCACATACGATAGGATTTTGAAAAAAAAAAAATTCCCGAACAAAAAAAATGATGAATCAGCACCCTCCTAAGGGAATTTTTTTTTAGGAACTACGGATCAAAAATTTTTTTTTTTGACCTCTAGTATGCGTGTGCCAAATGGCTAAACTGTACATCGATTTGCGGTATTACTGTAAAATTAGACTCGTGCAGCGTCGACTATAGCCATAGGGCTCCCAATGTATCTGAATAAGACAGGGGCCAGGCCCCCCCTGGAAAATATCTCTAGATACGCCAATGTTGATTGTGTTGATTTATTACATTATTATTATTTATTCACTATTTATACTTTCCCAAAAGTGTCGTGCAGATATTATTTGTATTGAAGTTGCATTGGAATAAATATTTTTCAAGCAAAAAATGATATTTTTTGATTCAGGCGTTAAGGCGCTAGGTATTGCGTTGTTAATGCATTGGAGTTGATTGAAGTTGGATTGTTTCTAAATGTGTTTTAAAGTTAGAATACGGTCCATGGTACAGACGACGATGCATATTAAAAGCACTTTCAATACCGAACAGCGGAACAGTCAATAAAGAGCAGGGCCATGTCAGTTACATAACAGCGCACTTTATGCCGAGTAACCATGGCATAATAGTGCATGTCATCGTAAGTATCGTAACGACTACAATACAACTTTCGACTCGACGGCCATAATCAAATAGCATGCCTTTACGCGCTAGGGCTTTATACAGGTTGTCCCAGAAATCGACGTCAAGCCGTGAATGGATGATAGACCAAGTTATAACAGTTTTCAGAAAAATACAAAAAAAATCTATCACATGTTCTTCAAAAATTATGGTCACTTAAAAAATTTACTAGAAGTTAAGAGAACAGGGCGTGAATATTCTAGTACATTTTTAAAGTGACCATAATTTTTGCTATTTGCGATGAAAATTAATTTACCAGGAATAAAACTTAGTTGGGCAATTTTCGATGATTTCCGATAAGGCTATCACTATCCGGTAGATAGAGCCGTTTTCGAGAAAAACAGAAGCATGATAACAACCAGATACAAAAAGTTTCCAAAGTGTTCTACCTACAATTTTGTTTAGTTGGTGAGTAGGCGTGAGATACAGGAAACTATTCAGCAAACCGCCTACCGAATGGGTTTGAAATTACACCCCTCATCTTATGTCATGTATACCTATTTGCAATTTGATCCGCACTGTCAAAACAACTGTCGTCTAGGTCCCATAATAAGCAACTTTAGGTCTAAAACAATAAAAATAATTGATATGTTCTTATGGTTACTTCATAAGAATTTATCCACTATTTTTAGACATCCTTGTGCTCGTCACGCTAATGTATAGGTACTATAGTTGACACCCTGTCCCAGTTGTCAACTTTGTTACAAATTACTTAAATTTAAAAATGTCATGATGGAGGTGCCTGGGACAGTAACGAACACTTTTACCTTAAAACACAGTTTTTTTTCATTTATTTATTTATATTATTTTAAGTCACAATTACTCAGAATCAGAATGCTATGACCAGCATGTACCGGGTACATGTATGTATCGGGTTTATAATTGCATGGCCAATTTATCAATGAATTCATTCTTAAATTGCCTATGCATTTTTGAACCCGATGGTACGTAATGTGCCACATTATAATTAGGTACTGTAAATTATTGGAAAATAAATAAAAATTGTTGTTAAAGGAAAACCTTAATTAATGAATAATTTATTCATTCAAGATTGCTACTCGAATTCAGGCAGGATTGCCAATCAATAGAAACAACCTTTAATTTAAATTTAAATGCGGTTTTACATACTAAATGAGCCTAGAAACGAATACCTTAACTAGAGCAACTATATCTCTATATTTAATGTCTTCTTCTTCATTCTCGTTTCCTCATGACTGAGGGTCGTGACAGCAATCGGTGGCAACTTTTTCCACGAAAGCTTTCCACATGGTTCTATCTTCAGCTTTTCGGATAGATGTCTGCAGGTTTGCTTGGCAGACTTCCTCGACCGCGTCGGTCCATCGGGTGGGTGATCTTACTGATCTTCCACGGCTTCTTTTTCCTTCCACTTGGCCGACAACAATAAGCTTCTCCAGATTATCTGGGTCGCGTCAGGCCACGTGACCGAAGTACTGGAGAATATTTAATGTAGGTAAGTGCAGTCAGCAGCAGAAGAAGCCAAGCGGACGAGGTGTTCAAAAGGAGCACAACACATTGTCATAACTATTATAATTAAAATAAAGATCACTGAGCTAGCCCGCGGACAGACAGACACATAGGGCGAAACTACATATAAGGGTTGACTTACGAAACCCTAAAACTGAGAAATATTTGTCCCGTTTTCAAGTAAAAGGTACATCATTATCGGTTGTCAATAAGGAACTACTGCCATAATAATTCATTTAGACATAAACTCTATTTCCGCTTCGTGAAAACGCTTAGTGAAAACGTAATATTTATCCGCATATCAAAAATACTGACTAGTGCAGCAAAATCTTAACGCGCATGAAATTGATGATTTTGATGTGAACTTAGTTTGTTTTTACTATGCAAGTCAGTATAATACTTAGCGTATGGTTATTTTTTCGTTGTGCTATTAAATAAGTACTAGCCTAAGGGCGGCCACCCACTATCAGTCCGCCGGACAATATCGGCCTGTCCGTTAAGAACAAAAATTTGACAGTTCCGAACAACTGACAGGCCGATATGAGTCGCTTAATTTCAGCAAACTGGGATAAATCCATCTGTCAGATTATGCGATTTTGGTACTAAGAAAAGGTAATAAGGTAATAGAGGTACTAGGGTAGATAGTTGCTGAGAGGGTCGAATTAATTTATCCGAGTTTGAAGTTAACCGACACATATCGTCCGGCGGACTTGTGTGGGTGGCCGCCTTAAACTACCTACCGAATCTTTATAATGTCCAAAATCTCGAAATATTTTTTGCATGTAGAATGTAAATGAGCCCAAGCCAGTCAAAATATAAATAACTAAAATTAAACTCACTATTAATATCAACATGATCACCCATAACACCATAATGAGCCCATGAGACATCACCATGCTATTTTAAACAGTATTTATTAAACGATGGTAAAAATCTCCTATTGGCACAATTCCAGCGGTTAATTCCGGTTGTGATATCACTGGGAACATGACCCTTGTTGTGAAGACGTAAGCCCTATAATAACGTTAAAAATAAAAATTAATATCTCTAATCATCACGGTAGATTTCCCGTGGCCGGACGAGTAAAATTAGCTGTGTTTGAAATTGTAGTAAAATGTTAATAGTCCAGTCATATTTTAACACCAGAAATCGCTAAAATGGAAACCTAACGGCTAGTTCTGTTTTTTTGATATGTTGTTAAGATCCCTACCAGCATCATATATCTAAGTTTGCAGCTTCGAAATACCTGTGCTAACTTAGCAGCACTCGAGAAACCACAAAAATTTCGCACTTTTTTTTGTATTCTTATTATAAGTCCTAAACTATGCGGTTTACAAACAAACTAAGACGGGTTTTAAGAAGACTAATACTTCTACAATTTGAGACTACAATATCTCGATAAGTATTTCACCTAAAGAGCTAATTCTAGTCTCAAATTGTAGAAGTACTTATTACTCTTATTAGTCTTCTTTTTTTTTCGCGAAATTTTTTTCTCGAGTGCTGCTAAGTCAGCACAGGTCTTTCGAAGCTGCAAACTTGGGTATACGATGCTGATCCTAACAATATATTAAAAAAAATCAGAACTAGCCGTTAGGTTTCGCTAACGCTTTCCATTTTAATATTGGGTATGACTGGGCTATAACGTTTTTAACGTTTTATATTGTATTGTAACCAGACAGAAGTTTTTGTGGCTAAAATGTCAGTTAACTAGGGACTTCCTTCCGATATCAAATTTATCGATAACAGAGTCAAAGTGACATTTCAAGTTCACCAAAGTATAAATTAACCTGTATGTTGATAACTACCTAACGACGTCATTTAAAAGTAATATGTTACATTTTCATACATTTTAGATATTTTAATATTTAAACAAATAATAACTTTAACAACTAAAACTTAACGGATGTTAAGCGTTTTCTTAAGCAATTCATAAGAAATTTATGCTGTATATTATATAATAATATATACAATTTTCAAATTCAAATTACATGCAGAACATAAGCCTTTATCGATAAAATGATATCGTTGCTGCCATCTAAGTTCTGCATTTTGTTAGGTCTCAGGTACGTAAACGTAAATGCCCTTTTCCTACCTACAATTAACTCTCTAATTGAGGTCTTAATTAATTTACGTAATGACTTTAAATCTAGGTTGACAACTATTGCAAGTCACGTAAGACAGTCACTTTTATCTAAACTACAACGGGAATTACAATCCGAAACGTCGAGGTAAACTAAGGCGATTATCACACTGGCGACGGATCCGCACGCGGCGCCGGTGCGCGAGCGAGATAGCGCTATACACATGCAGAGCGCTATCTCGCTCGCGCACCGGCGCCGCATGCGGATCCGTCGCCAGTGTGATAATCGCCTTAGTATTATCACCGATAAATCGCATTTATATGCATAGGTGTAGCAATATCCCGATATCACAACTGTTGGCAACGATGCATCTACAGAACAATGGACGATGTTTGGCACAGTTTGCATGTAGGTACGAAAAGTGGAACATTTTCAATCTAGTCTAGTAAACCTAGTTTAGGCGATTATCACAATCGCATGCGGGGACGGTGTGCAAGCGTGACAAGATACCGACTATGTAAGAGAAATGTCACCTGCACTGCTACTCCACCTAGTAACAAATAGCGTACTAGTAGTACACTAGTAGCTACTAGGTGGAGTAGCAGTGCAGCTGACATTTCTCTTACATAGTCGGTATCTTTCTTAGAGCTTTAAACTAGAGATGCAACGGATAGTGGTTTGGCCGGATACCGGATACCGGATATTCGGCCTGACCCTCCGCCGAATATTCGGTATCCGGCCGCCGAATATTCGGCCGGCGGTACTATACCTACAATTTGAGTTTCGCAGGTGAGCGTCGTGCAGGTTTCGATCTGTGTCGTAGTGAACGTTCGCGCGGATACATTCCTAGGAATTCTAGGCAACAAAACGAATTTTATTATGTCAGTACGGAGTAACTTCTTGCAAAAGTACACACGCGCTCGCGTATTTTTGTGTAAAAAAAATGTTTTGTATGACTAGTGGGCGACTCTGACTACATCCGGTATCCGGCCGGATAGTACGAAGATATCCGGTATCCGGCCGGATACTAAAATAAGGGCCGGATAGGCCGGATACCGGATAGTAACCGGATATTCGGTGCATCTCTACTTTAAACCAAGCGGAGCAGCCATTGACAGGCGTTCCCCTCTTCCGAAAATGTATAACCAGTGGTCATACTCATAGACTTTTTTTGTATAAAAATTGCCAGACGTGGCCAGTCCGGTTGGTTGAATAGTCAAAGGTATCTTTAGGTGGCTTTGACATAAATGGCGCAATCGACATGAGCTTCAAAAAGTTCTTAGGCTGTGGCCGTCTATATCTCTATAGTCTCTGGTATACATATACAACATGACATTAGATTAGACTAACAGAAGTAGACACACCTTGGGACAGATAAAAGGGCTCGCCGCCGCGCTTTTGTCACGTATGCCTACACGCTCAGCCTATAAAAGCCTTTTTATAACCGCGGAACATGACATTATAAATCTGGATTAAAGGGTTGCTTTAATACAGGCTGTCCAATATAGTAACGTCTACTTATACTCAGGGATCTTAGGGAACCGGTATTTCCAAAAACCCCAAAATAAAATACTGGTGATCCGTTTAAGGGCATTATTGGTATCGTATTGCGAGTAAGAAAAAGTAGAACAAAAAATGTTTGGACGCGAAAAAAAATTTTAATTTTTTGCATTGGGCACGTCGTCCCGGCCAGCCAACCCTCCATACAAAACCAATTTTTTTTTTCGCGAAAAAAATATTATTCATAGTTTTTCATAACAAGAATGCGATACCAATTATGCCCTTTAATGGATCACCAGTATTTTTGTTACACCTTGTATTAAAAAAAATTATTACTAAAATATTATTTTTAAATATGTCGTCGAAATTTGTTGATAAAAATTAAAAAAATAAATAAACTATAAGTAAAAAATTTGCCCCAAATCGCCGTCTATTGGCAGCGTCCCAGAAGGCTGGCAGCATAGGCTGGCAGCATTGCCCCGTTGAATTGCAATGCTGATCCGTTGTGCTAGATATGACCCAGCCTTCTCGTCACGCGTCAGATCAACTAGCCAATGTATATTTAATTATTTTATGTGCTTTAAGAACTCAATATTGTATTTCGGTATCGCATTCGATTGCCTCGTTACAATTACAATAAGAAGCAAAAGAACGAAAAGTGAACAAAATTAACCGGTATTTTAGTATGGAGAAAATACCGGTTTCCGATCCCTGTTTATGCTAGTTGTTCAGGCCTCGGAAAACGGAATTTGCTCCATAGTATAAACCGTATTTTTTTCGTTCTTTCGTTACTGTTTCATATTTAATCGAAAAATCTTATAATATTAAGTGAAAGCCTAAATACAATATTGGGTTTCACATAAAAACCATAAAATAATTAAATATATTGGGTTATTTCGGGGTTTGTTGCTTTAACCGGTTACGATGAGCCCTGGTTGTTCTGTTCCACGGGTAATCCATACGGACTTTCCAATTGATTACATTAGGCATGGAAGTGCTTCTTCTGTAAACAATGTGTAGGCAGTATACTCGATGATAATTAAACAATTTTAAAACTAAACCATGCTTGATGGTAAGTTCCATAAATATTGTCATGTTTAATTGGTTCAGTAATAAGCCATTGTTTACTGCTTTAAAATACAATAAAAAACACAGATAGTTGTAAAAAATAAGGTGAAACAGATCACATATTATGTGTAATGAATTATAACATATATTTACATAACTTAATATACAGAGGCACTACAGTACAAATATTAAACTAAATTAATACCTAACTAGCTCAAATCTAAACTATGCGGCATTGTACCAATGTGTGATTACTTGATACACTACTATTAGATACACCCTTTGTAATACAACCATGATATAATATGTCGGAGAAGGCCCACACCCACTATCATCATACTATGTTCATCCATCATAACTTTTAATTGTGATTTATATGCCTGTCAGCAGCAGAAGTAAGTTAGTTAATATCTTGTTCTTATCTTAATAAATAACAAAGTCGGGTCAAGCTCGTTCTGAACTTATCACGCGCTTAACTATTTTGTATTATGTATAGGTACCTTACTTCTGTTTTTAGCTTACTGATCTACAGTGATGCACATGTGACAGTCTACCTAAAAAGGTACCATTTGGCTAAAGGGAAAAGTAAATTCACTCCATTCGAGCTTTGAAAAAAACCTCGTCGGAAATGGGTTGCTTTGCATACATCCCTTACTAGTCGAGCAAGTTCTTAAATATTGCCGTTATATTATCTACCAGAGCCATTCTCAATGTGTGATCCACGGAGCCCTAGGGCTCCGCAAAGCCTCTGTGGGGGCTCCGCGAGAACTTACTTTACTTAGAATACTTTTATATTGAGAAAAAATAATCAAAAACAAGGTGTTCCATCTGTTTAGTGTCTAGCACATATAATTTTTTTTTTGGGGGGCTTCGTCAAATATTTCGGATTCCAAAAGGGTTCCGTCACCAAAAAAGTTTGAGAACCGCTGATCTGACAAATCGATATTTTACATTTTTATTGGATATTATTTAATAAAATCTCTACAAGTAGATATATACCGAACTACTATACTTAACTACTACTATTACTTACTTATATACTTAATTACTTATAGTTATAGGTTGCCTCTTGAGAGTTTTAGAATTTTATAAAATGTCAAAATCCATTTGAAGATTCATCAAAAGATTTTGTTTCACCTCTAAGTAGTGATTGGGTCCAACGATTAACAGCAGGATAAAACGCGTAATTGACATAATATACTTCTCGTAGGGTGTGTTAGGAAATTACAATGGAAGTTCAGTTTATTGACAGCATGACGAGACATTTGGATGCCATCCCAACTCATTATTGCCGTACACTACACATCGTATGGCATCCAGAGATATGGCATCGTAAACCTTGGTAAAACGTGCTCCTCATACGAGAACCGTTTAACCGGGTTATAGGTTTGTACTAGAATATTCTAATTGCAGTATTTGCAGTACTAGGGCTACCGACATATCTGAATGTTTCTAAAGCGAGGTTTAGTTAGACTAGCAAGTTTACTTGCGGCAAGTATGTACGCAGCTACATGCTAGATTGAAATAGTGATATTCATGTCTCATTCTGAACTATAGCTGTGTCCCTACTTGCCGCAAGTAAACTTGCTAGTCTAAACCTGGCTTAAATGGGGAAAGGGGTAATGGGCTGGTAGCCTGGCGAAGACGTCCGACTTTCAATCCGGAGGTTTCTGATACCAACCCTTTGTACGGTGTTTTCGTAAATTATTAATGAAATTTCATTTGATATTTACCAGTCGCTTAAGCCGCTTTTTGGTGAAAAAGAACATCGTGATTAAACCGGACCTAATCTCAATACGTCCCAGTTTCCACCTGGGTTGGAATGCCTTCGCCAATTCATTGGATCAGAGTACCCTATTGTTTTATACCTAATCTGTTCTATATGTATTATGTTGGCTTGGCACCTGTATTCCTTTATGTGTGGTTAGGACGTATAGTATATATGACTCCGAGTCAAAGGCCATGGTATGGTACTCCTCCTTAGGTAAACTTTTGGTTTATGTTGTTTGACTTGTTTGCTGTAAAAAATCGTAAAATACATCATAACATGTTTTGGTAGGAAATAGGAAAATGTCCGAAAACTTTCCGATTGAGAATTGTGTCACCCCTCGATGACGTCACTAGGTACTAGGTACAGAATACCTTTGTGACCCAGTTGTTTGCCGCAAACACTGGTGACTTCATCTTCAGTTCTCTTTCCACGTAACAAGAACAACGTCATCTATTGCCCTGTGCTAAAACATGATTTGTCTATAAGTAGTTGTGCATAACACCACTTTTAGTATAACAAAATCGGGGGATTTATCCCGACTAAATTATAATAATATCTAATGAGATGAAAGCTATCTTGCGAACAAAGACAACTATTTAAAAAACCGCTGTTACAGAAGTACCTACCTATCTACCTTACATTGCTCCATTTTGTTTGGAAGTTATAAAAGATGATGGACGCTGACGACGCTGTCATGTTCCGCGTCCTACACGACACTTCTGACACTTCATTTTGTAGGTATAGAAAACATCACGTGACTCCGGAGTATATTTTTTCCGGAGTATATGTCAGAGGTGTCGTGTAGGACGCGGAACGCTACAGCTTGCATCATCCTTAACACGACGCCACTGTTAGTGCAGATCACAGAAACACTCTTTTTCATCGGATGTTAATAAATGACTTATAATTTCACTCATTTTAAGGAGCCATATCACAGTACAGTCACCATCAGATATATCGGAGCGGCCAAGGTGGTCACAAATATCTGAACAACGCCTCTTTTGTTAAGGCGATAGAGTGCATGTTCAGATATTTTTGAGTACCCTGGCCGCTTCGATATATTTGATGGCGACTGTACAATGCATGCATCAGTCAACTGCAAAAAAACACATTACCTACATAAACACTTCACTTTTTTTTTGGAACTAGGGCAGATGCCCCGGTTGTGGCCACTGTGCCGGTTTTGGCCAGTTTCAACTTTGAATTGGGTTAACTAAGGTATAGACAACTTTGTAAGTCTATGGCTTATACTAAATACAAGAGAAAATTATGGCAATACAGATGACACTGTCATCTGTCATGTGTCAGTTGTCATTCAGTTGTCAGGAGCTATGTTGTGTCAGGTTAACGTGGTACATGCTATTTGTTAACCAACACAATAAGGGTGGAAGCTCCGTAATCAGCCATTATTTTGGAAACCCTTTTGTATTTCTATGAGCTCATTGTTTAATGTACATGTCAAAAGTGTTGTCTAAGGATATGTTAGGTTACTTTCTTGGCGCGCCTTTCAGAAATTGAGGTATGCCTAATGGCCAAAACTGGCACCTTGATTTCGTGATTTCACCAATTGTGGCCATGTCTATGACCATAACTGGCTCACATACTAACCCAGTTTTGGCCACCTAGTATTGGTCCTAAATTTTAATATAACATATTACAATTTTCTTTTCTCCAATATTTACGCAAATGTTCGTATTACTATAGAAAAATTATTCAAGTGCGTTGGGTCAAGACCAAATGGATTATAGACGCCCTCATAGAAAATCGTTACGTCTTTTTGGCATACATAAAAGTATATTTTTAACCGACTTAAAAAAAAGGAGGTTCTCAGTTTGACCCGTACCTATGTTTGTTTGTATGTATGTTTGTTCACGATTATCTCGCGTTTGACTGGACCGAATTTGATGCTGTTTTCAGAAAAGTATTTGTTACACTCTGGAGAGGGTTTATTATAGACAAAGGGGTCATCCATTTATTACGTAAGACCATTTTTGCCAGTTTAGACCACCTTCCTCTTGTAAGTAGAAGTAAGGCATGGTCAATCCCCTCCCCGCCTAAATTGTCTTGCGTAAGAAATGAATGGCACCCAAAAGGATATCCGTGACGTCGTCCGCGTGGATCCGTTATTAAGCGATGTAGTTCAACTCGACCGATTTTTAACCGCATTAATAACTATAATAGCAAAGCAAAGTAATATTCATCTTCTTCTTCTTCTGCTTCTTCTTCTTATCATCTTCTTATTAATCTTCTGCATACTTAGTCTTCTTCTGTATCTTCTTCATCGCATTTTTCTGCATATTCTTTATCTTGATCTTTATCATTATCTAATTCTTTGTATTCTTCTTCTTTACCTTCATCAACATTTTCACATTTTTCACACATGCCTTACTTATACTTACAATAGGAGGATTTTTTCTTACGTAGGGCGGAAGGGGGTCAAAAAGTGGCAAAAATTGACTTACGTAATAAATGGATGACCCCTTTATCTATACTAGAACCTTCTCCAGAGTGTAACTAATACTTTTTTGAAAACCGCATCAAATTCGGTACAGCCAAACGCGAGATAATCGTCAACAAATATACGGGTCACACTGAGAATAACCTCCTTTTTTTGAAGTCGGTTAATAAAAAACACATTTGTTCCAATTCTAACTATAATATTAAGTTAGTAAGGAAATATGTGTATTTTTTTTCCATTTTGTAGAAGGTGCGCGGTCTTTTGGAACATTGTCAGTTTACTTGTTTTTGAGTTATGTTCAAAAAACTACTTTATACAGAACCCTCCATTATGCGTGGGCCGACATGCACGTGGCCGGTTTTTTTATTCAGTTGTTGTACTGAAATGTAAACTTACCGTCTGATATTAATATTTTATGATATATCATTGGAAACATTCATATTTTATAAATGTGGCCAAAACTGGCACAATAGGTGTGGCCACAACTGGGTCAAAACTGGCCAAAAGTGGCTCCTGGGCCCCTTTCTGACATTTCATTAAATAAAAAATTTGATGCAATGACAGAATCTTAACAGCGGAGATTCATATAAATATAGTAATTAATTCTCAATGATTATGCACATAAAGAGTGTCATAATTCCTTATTGACACAAAATGACGGACATCTGAACAGTCAAACTCTCCTTAAAGTGGCCAAAACCGGGGCATCTGCCCTATTTTTCTAACATATCCGAATTCTACTAAAGGGCTAAACGTCCAACTTATACGTTCCAACTATAGTTTCCTAACTTAAAGTATCGGCCTTTACGACAATATGGGTGTCGAAAATTTATTGCTCATTACCACAAAAAGGCTTTTATTACGCACTTCGCGATATTAACGGCAAGTGATTCTGGAATGTTACCCTTCCACAAATATGCGTAGGATCATCTGACCTAATTGTTTACTGGGTAAACTCAGTCGTGACTTCATCTCCGATATAGGGCGTACCGATATATTTTGACCCAGATGCTCATCACGGCCGCTTGGCCGCCTGAAATCCACCCTCTGAGAGGGTGAGCGTGTGAGCACATGACGTGATGCCCCTGAGTCTATGAATAAGGTTTATAATAGTACATTGTGCAAGTATAATATTGCAAACCAATCTTGTAGATGCCAGAGAGCGCAGGCGAGGGCATTTGGGCATTTTCAGAAAAAAGTGAACTCACTTTTTTTTGGAAAACCTAACAAATTTTAGATTATTTCTATTGAGAATAACGAGGACTAATATCGATTTAAGTAATAAAAAGTGTTCCCATTTGTTTTGTCAGTTTCATTACGCGTTTTCCGGTACATTCTGTAATATGGACCGTGACAGAACTGACTAATAATTTTTGTCTGAAAAATTGTCGATCTTTTTTCAAAAATGTTTTTTTTCCTAAAAACCCCGATTTATGCCTCTTTGAATTACACACAATGTTTTTTCATCACAATTGCGAATAAAACTAAAAGCTACTCCCGCTACACTTGCGTGTAATGGTAGCCTTAAGAGCAAGCGTGATGAAAAACAATTTAGATGTTTCTAGAGCCGAAACAATGATTAAGGCGTGAACTAATGAAAATCAAACAGCCTATTTGTATATTTGGGGTCGCAGTGGTGCCCTCATTGGGGGGATTGTATTTCCTAATAGACGAACCAATTTCTCTATAATCCCTATGTTAAGTTGTAGTCCTACTAATTCCGTAACTTTTGGTCTTTGTCACATAGTTCCATTTTCCGTATTTTTTGCTTCATTACCTAAACGGCAAATGGTGGCCAGTTTTTCCATTTAGGTGATGAAGCCAGAAGTATTACAAAACTGTATCACATAGATCATAAGTTGCGGAATTAGTAGGACTACAAGTTACAACTTAAGGGGCTACTTTGAATAATTATAGGTTTTTTCAAACGCTCTAGTGACTAAACGGGAAAAGGGACTGAATTTATTTTCGAATATATATTATTAGACTATACACTTTTGTTTTTGGCACAAGCCGAAACACGATTGCTGAAAGTTGCCTCGATAGAAAAAAAAACCGAAGTTGGGTCCTTTTTCCCCTTATTTTTCTTAGCTTACGTAAACTATAAGAGATTAAGCAATATAACTAAGTAAAAAATATGGTATTCTGGTTTATCTAAAAAGTCACAGAAGCAAAATTAGACAAAACTTTATAGATTCGCTTATTTATCGTAGTTTGGTCAAAAAGTCTGATCCTTAAGAGCGCTGCATTTCTTTCTTTCGTGCACGGGAGCCATAAACGTGTCTCTAACGGATAGGCGTGGCTTGTCCGAATCGAGGAATGGCCTTAACATGAGGGTTTATACAAAAAAATATTCGTTTCTAACGAAACACATCCCCCTAAGATAGAGCACGACCTATATACCTACCTGAATCTCAGGCTTCCGTTAGAAAAGGCCATTAGGGCACCCTGGACATCAATAACAAAAACACCTCTGTCCATTTAGCACTGTCAAACGGTGAGGTCATCGTTTAGCTTTTATTTATGGCCGGCAGATTGCATGAACTATTTATACCTCTGGTTAATTACGAGCGGACGTTACGTTATGTGGACGATCTGTTGGAAATAGTGATGCTTTTATTTCCTGCAGTGTGAAGTTTTATGAGCTTTTTTTCTAGTTACGAGCTTACAATACTGCCGGAAATGAAAGTACAGATAGCGAATAGGCAGTCTCTGGTTTACGCTGTAAGTATGATTCGTATTTCATTTCACGCTGTAACGTAACAGAATAATGTACTTAATACTATTTCTTACAGAAGTTTATCTTCCTAACAAAATCAGTGTTTGACAGAACTTTGACAGTTGACGTCTCCATACAATTGTGCCTTTCGACTGTCTAGGGTTGACAAATACGCGATTAGTTTGATTGCTGAACCTGCCCTAGTCTGCCTCAATCTTCCTAATAAATGGTAGATTTATTACCTACCTAATTTATCCAATCTAACTGTTACTTCAGAACAGAAAAAACTACTTAAATATTTTATCTTATCTATGGTCATGCCGAAAACGAAGGGGATTTTGACAGCCCCGAAATGAAGTGTCATAAGCATCGTGTAGGACGCGGAACGTTACAGCGTGAATCATCCTGCATGTATGCTGCTTAAGTAGGTACATTCAGCAGCAGAAGTTTAAACAATAAAGTCGCGCGAAGATCATTTTGAACAGCTCAAATGCTTCAGCTTCTGACTGTATGTACTCGTACTTAATAGTAGGTAGGTATAATACGAGGGCGGTTTGAGAAGCACAGTCAGCGTCAAATATATTGTAACAGCTAGAGTAGCCAAATACTTCGTCACGCTATACAAAATAAATGGTGTGACGAACTATGATCACTTTGGCTGTTACAATATATTTGATGCTGTTTGTACCTGGCGGGCTAGCATATCTTACGTTGTCGCCTATCACTTCATACTTCGAGTCGCGCTGGTATGGAAAGTCGCACAACAACGTAAGATGTGCTAGCCGTGTTTGTATGTACAATATGTATATCGTAGGTCAACTTATGTCAATATTTTTAGATAAATACAATTAACTGAAATTGCATAACACCAATGCTACTACTTGACCTACTTGCAGATGCCTACTCGTACCTATGTAAATATGTCTTATTTTGTAAAGGACGACTTTGACCTACTTATACCTACCACTAGATAGATACCTATGGTACCTACCTATTAGATACCTATGGTCTTTCCATTAAATTCAAATCTTGCGTTATTTTTGGGACATTCGTTAGTACTAAGCGTTAGGTAGGTACGATACCTATATTTTTGAAATTTGATATAACTGAACTTATTGCTGTTTCGAAAAACAAGTACCGCCGAGTACCTGGACGCTTACAATAGTACGGGCGGCGACCGTAGGATATGCTACGTTACGTGATACAAAGATAAACCCGATTGGCACATGTTCATAAGTGATGCTGAGTTCCGGAAAAATCTAAGATTTTTTCGGAACTTAGCATCACTTTTATGAACATGTGCCATGGGGCTTATCCTTGTATCACGTAACGTAGCAGATATTACGGTCTCCGCCCGTACTACAGGTACGTCACAACGTCACTCACACATACAAAAGTACGTTTGGGTGTTTGTTTACTACAGGTGAATTTAAGCTTGTAGGTAAAGAGTTAGTGTGGGTGTTCAAAACTGCCCCTTGTGCCTAACTGCCCCGCTTACCCCTACTCAGATAGAACCGGTTTTAATTATTTTAGATGTTCATAAGTGCATAGTAATTTGTGATGTGTGTTATGTGAGGTAATTGACAGTGGCTAACTAGAGTACAAAGTCCTACAGTGAAGGTTCGTTAAATATGTCACACAAATAGTATTAGTAAACGGTTTTTATTTTAAGTCTAAACTTAAATTATATAACAATAGGTGCAATTAGTTCAATGTAATAAGTAAATGTTGCTTAACTTAATGCACTTAATCAAACAATATTTTACTCATACTAATATCTATACGGCTATGCACTTTTAATAAAATCGTGGAAAGTCTACGAATAATACTATTAATACTACGAAAATGGGGTGAGTGGGGTCAAAACTGACATTCAATCCTCGATAACATTTTATTTTTACATATGCAAACATATAATTAAGTGTTCCGGACGTTTGTATTTTAGTTTCTATTTTATTTTGGGTAGTTCCATTTCATAACTTTGACGATAAACAAGAAATCCCACCTTACCCCGTAGTCCCTCGTCATTGGGTTGAGCTGGGTTTTCATACAAAGGTCATTTTGGAAGATTGTTGGATCGATTTTTTTAAAATTATAATTATAACTATAGCTCTTAAAATGGATAATACATTATTTTTGTAGCAGTAGCGTTAAAATCCCCTCTCACCCCCTTTCATCTCTTCTCTCCCCGTTCATAACCCAACTCTCTCCGCGAAACCTACTCACCTCATTTTACGGTACGTAGTCCGATGATCTACTGATAATTGTAATATAATAACCATTGTAGCAGACCTTTTTATAGCGGTACTTAAGGATTACTGGTGATCCTAAAGAATGAGGAGACCTCTACCTTTATCAAGTACGTAAAGGTAAAATCCACAATTCCACGGACTGATTTGACAGCTCCTGGCATACAAAGCGATTGTCAAATGTATGAAAAGAGCTGTCAAATCAGAGGTTGGACTTTTCGGCGACTTTTTGAGGAACTCAATTTACCTTCTGATAGAGGTTGATATTCTCTGCTGGTATGTTTCTCTACGAGTTTACTTTGCCCCTCAGATTCACTTATCTAACGAAACAAACCGGGTCTAACGCGAAATAAATTTATTTTACTTTTCCGACGTTTCGACACAGGTTGCACTGGTCATCGTCGCGGACAACTGACAACTGAAGTCTCAGCAATAGGCTTGATGAATTTTTTTCATGCGTGGTATCATTCGATTCGTTTTGTTGTGAGGATCAAATGTCTATATGGGGCCAATTGCCTTAAATCAACATAAAAGACAGAAAAGAGACTTAAAGTCTGTGATTTGCTTTTGTTTCTCAAAACGCTCCTAACAAAATGATATAAAGCCGTCATGGCTTCATAGTTGCCCTGTTTAAAGTATGGAAAAATTATGAAATTGCTATTTTTACAGTGAAATATTGCGTTTATGTATATGGTTGCCGTACAATTTATTTCACAGTAAAATGTTAGAAATCGAATGGTATCACTGGTTTTTTTAAATTTTGTACTTTCAAAATTCGAAAAAAATTGAAATTTTGAGTTTACTTTATTTGTATATTTTGATCATTTTGCATCCTATCAACTAAATTTCATTGCCTAATTCAACATGTGTCATCATCCCTATTGTCAAAAGAGATGCGGTACGTTTTTGTTAACTTAAGGTAAAATAAATTTATTTCGCGTTAGACCCGTTTTGTTTCGTACATGTGTACAAAACGCCAAAGTTTAAATGTTTTATTCACTTATCTGTCCAGGTCTACTTTGCCCGTCGGGTTAACTTTTGTTTTCGGGTTCACTTTTCTGTTCAGATTTACTTTGCCCGTAGGGTTTACTTTTGTCTCCGGGTTCACTCGGCTCTTCAGGTTCACTATCCCACTCGGTTTCCTCATCCCACAAGGGTATACTTTCCTCTCGATATTTTGTCTTCTCTCCAGACTTACTTTTCTGTCCGGATTCACTTTCCTCTTCAGGTTTGATTTCCTTTCCGCTATTTCTATGCTCACCTGGATGACTATTATTTCCGGTTTTACTTTGCCCCACAGGTTCACTGTCATGTTCACTTTGCTCTCCGAGTTCACTATTCCACTTGAGTCCTTCTTTCCAAGAGGACGACAAGGGTGTAGTTTGCTTTTCGAGTTTACTACTACCCTTATACCCCGGAGGACCACTTCTCTCTTCGAGTTTACTTTTCCAGTCGGCTTCATTTATCACCCTGAGTCCACGTTTCTTTCCACGTTCATTTTTCCCCTCGGGTCCCCTTTTCCTGTCGGGTCCACTTTTCTCATCGGATTCATTATCCAACCAGGGTATACTTTTTGCTTCGGGTTTACTTTTCTCTCCGGGTTTACTTTGACCCATGGGTCCACTTTTCTCTGTGGGTTCACTTTGCCCTCCTGAATAAATTGTTGTTTCGGGTCCATTTTGTGTTCCGGATTTATTCCGGCACTCGGATTCACCTACTTCCCCGGGTATATTTTTCTGTCCGTGTTCACTTTGCCCTTCGAGTCCCCTTTTCTCCTCGGGTTCGCTTATCACCCGGGGTTCACTTTTCTGACCAGGTTTACTTGGCCCGTCGATTCTATTTTTCTCTGTGGGTTTACCATGCCCTTGGGGACGATTTTTATCTCCAGGTTCTTCATCCAACTCGGGTTCATTTTCCCACAAGGGTATAACTTTTTGTCCGAGTTCACTTTTCTCCCCGAAATTTTTATGCTTTTCATTTTCACTATACCCTCCTGAATTACTTGTTGTTTCTGGTCCACTTTGTGTTCCGGATTTATTTAGCCCTTCGAGTTCTCTTTTCTCACCAGGTTCACTTATGAGAAAAGAGAGTGGGGACTCCACACCATTTTCCCACTTGGATTCACTTTTCTCTTCTGAATTATTATTATTATTCTTTCCGTAATTTATTTGCCCTCCTGGATAACTTTCCGTTCCAGGTCCAGTTTGCCCCCCGGGTATACTTTGCCCTCCGGGTTCTCTTTTTTCACCGGGTTCACTTCCCCACTCGGCTCTATTTTCCCTATTAGGTTCACTTTTCTCTTCTGAATTATTATGCTTGCCGTGTTTTATTTGCCCTCCTACATAACTTTTCGTTCCAAGTCCACTTGGCCCCCCGGGTATACTTTGCCCTCCGGGTTCTCTTATTTCACCGGGTTCACTTCCCCACTCGGCTCTATTTTCCCGATTGGGTTCACTTTTCTCTTCTGAATGTTTATGCTCTCCGTGTTTACTTTGCCCTGCAAGTCCCTTTTTCTCCTCGGGTTCGCTTATCACCCGGGCTTCACTTTTCTGACCAGGTGTACTTGTCCCGTCGAGTCTATTTTTCTCTGTGGGTTTACCATGCCCTTGGGGACGATTTTTCTTTCCAGGTGCTTCATCCAACTCGGGTTCATTTTCCCACAAGGGTATAACTTTCTTTCCGAGTTCACTTTTCTCCCCGAAATTATTATGCTTTTCATGTTCACTGTCCTCTCCTGAATTACTTTTTACTTCGGATCCACTTTGCGTTCCAGGTTTAAGCCCTTCGGGTTCTCTTTTCTCACTAGTTTCACTTTTCTCTTCTGAATTATTATTATTATGCTTTCCGTATTTTATTTGCCCTCCTGGATAACTTTTCGTTCCAGGTCCAGTTTGCCCCTCGGGTATACTTTGCCCTCCGGGTTCTCTTATTTCACCGGATTCACTTCCCCACTCGGCTTTATTTGCCCGATTGGGTTCACTTTTCTCTTCTGAATTATTATGCTTGCCGTGTTTTATTTGCCCTCCTGCATAACTTTTCGTTCCAAGTCCACTTGGCCCCCCGGGTTTACTTTGCCATCCGGGCTCTCTTTGCCCACCGGGTACACTTTTCTCTCCGGGTTCACTATGCTTGGCGAGTGCCGTTTCCGAAGCTAATAGCGGGCAAGATGGCTCTTCTGTACTGGCACACCAAATGCGCACAAGCTTGGTTAAATCTGTTCTACTTTCTTCACATAAAACAAATAGTATGATGGATATAATCAGAGAAAGCTTGCACATCTTTAATCTTCTTCAAAAAGTATGATTGCGATTACCACAGGCATAAAAACAGCCCTGCGTTCGCTGACAGTACGTGGACATGCGAGTCACTTGTGGACTTAACGATGCTAAACTGTAAATAGAAGTTAAGTAGGAACGTGATATAGCAGATGTAACTGTGAACTGAACCTTCCGATATTGTTTCGTGTAATGCTAACATAAGCACTACAGGCACATAGTGTATAGTTCTGACCGTATACAATTTACAATTATGTACAGCTGGCTTCAAAATTAACTGAAGCTATGAAATGTGATTAACGCAAAATAATACCTATTTCAGTTCCAGATTAACTGAAATATTATTTTTCGATATGTACGTTACGTAAAAGTATTAACAAGAACCATCAACCTCTTAGTGCTTAAGGACGGAGACCTAAGCTCTTCGAAACATGTCGCGCGTAGTGACTAAACACAAGTGAGTGTAGTAATAATAGTAACTTTTTATGTAGGTATTAGGTATTTATTAAGCAGGAATTCCTTCATCCTAAAAACTCAGGTCACTCATGATTCCCTTCGAAATTCAGGTCAATGAAAATACTTATTTTTACTAGGTAGGTACCTACTTAAAGAAAAAAATCTACAAACATCATTAGCACATTATTGTCTAAGAGCTGGCCACGTCAGATATGACACAATAATGAGAGTAATGTAACCAGTCCAGTTAAATTGCATACCCATCCTTATTGCTAGATCCGGGCATCTAGCAGCTTTTAATGGTTGGAGATCCGAGTGACAGACCAACAAAGTTTTTAAGTTGGAAAAAAGTAATACCGAAATAGGTAAAAACTGCTGAAGTTGTGTCCTTTATAGAGAACAAGGCCTATGCTTTAACATTAGAACAAAAAACATTATTGCGAAAACATAAACAGTAGGCGAGTAACCAAAAATTAAATTATACATCATTTGGCACTACTTCCCTCAACTCTCAACCGAAACTTTTGGATATTATATAATCTAATGAATTACATAATTTTTCATAATATTGGATCAAACCCAGAACACTAGGATTTGTTTTCTTCAAGTTATTTGCATTCTTTGACCTCCACCACTTTACAGCTGCCAGATGTCCGGCTCTAGAAATAAGCATAGTATAGCAAACTGACTAGAGGGGTTTCGTTGCTCTCATTATTGTGTCATATCCGACGTGGCCAGCTCTCCATCTATTAATTCCGTTGTAATGTGTGGCGCCCCTTAATGGACACCTAATGCTGCTCCCACACTGGTGTTTTATAATACATATGTGACATTCCACGAGAAAAGGTACCTTATGGCGGTTGGGACTTACGCTATTTCTAACGACGCTGCAATACTAATGCGATGCTTCGCAACGTAAGCGCCAACCGCGTACTTTCACCCGTGGGACGTCACATATAACGTTATGAAACAAAGATGCCGTTGTAATGACAATAGCTAAGGAAACACGCACAGATCTGCCCGCCGGATTTGTCCGGCGGATATACCCGGCTGACAGATCCGTCCACGTATGGCGCTATTCAGATGTGTCCGCAGACAAATTCGTGTCCGATTCGCGCCATACAACATACATGGATGGATCTGTTCTTCGGGCATATCCGGCGGGCACATCTGTATAATATAACAACATCCTTGTTTCACTATGTTTTAAGTATAACATTTTATATTCAAATCAACATCATGACCACCATGAAATACAAGAACTGCATTTCAAAGGAGCAATATGAACACCCTATTTATATACACTAAATGATATAATGTTATGACTATGAGACGAGTGTTGACTTTAGGATTGAATTGTGAGATACTAAATAGGATTCTAATTGTATTATAGTTATAGTCTGATGTCATAATCATAAATTAAGTTGGTACTTATGTCAATTATTCGCCGCCTATGAGGTAAATCCCACAATACAAGCCATTTATAAGCTTACTCTGGTATGGTACTAGGTAATATCAGAGGCTATAGAGATATAGACGATCACAGCCTAAGAACTTTTTGAAGCTTATGTAAATTGCGCCATCTATGTCAAAGCCACCTAATGATACTGAAAATGTAAGAGAAATGTCACCTGCAGTGCTACTCCACCTAGTAGCTACTAGTGTGCTACTAGTACGCTATTAGTTACTAGGTGGAGAAGCAGTGCAGGTGCCATTTCTCTTACATTTTCAGTATCATTAGGTGATGGTTTTGACATAGATGGCGCAATTTACATAAGCTTCAAAAAGTTCTTAGGCTGTGGTCGTCTATATCTCTATAGTCTCTAGTAATATGTATTTTTTTTTATATGATTAACACTGCGGATTCAGTCAATAACAAGCTATTGTTTGGTACCGGTATTAGTGTAATTAGCGCTATTTTTTTTGTAGGGTGACCATGATTACAGAGAACAAAATTTCTACGTAACAAAAAATAAAAACTTGTTGTTATTTTACTTAAACGTGACCGCGGCCGATTAATTATCGTTAACTAAGTATGTAGGGTTGTTCTTGCTCACGTCTCCTGAATCACCCTATATTGACACAAAATAAATAATATCAAGATTTTCAGTCACATTATTTTGCATTATTTTTTTTGACTATTTTGTCGCCAGGATGCCAGGCCAAAGCTATCTGGCTGCTTAACCGGCACGGCGCTACGAATCCGGAGGCCGATGAGCTGGTGGGGCTGCAGAACCTGACCGCCTACCGGGACATCGTCGTGGCTAACTACAACAATGGCTACAACAAGGCGGTAAGCTTACCAATTGACAGGTTTCTTCAAATATGGCATTGAAGGCGGCCAACGAGCCCGGCTAGGGCTGCAGAACCTGACTGCGTACTGGGACATCGTTGGAACAAACTACAACGAGGCGGTATGCTTACCAATTAACAGGTTACTTAAAACTTGGCATTGAGGAAGCGATAGAGGTACAGAAAATTGGTCGAGGCAGCATGAAGAGCTGTTTAGTCAAAATTTACAGCAATTAAACAAAAAAACCGGCCAAGTGCGAGTTGGACTCGCGCACCGAGGGTTCCGTAAAAACCTATAACAATTTCTATTTCTTATGATTGCGTGGACATGAAAGTTTCGTTTTGCTACAGCAGAAAGATGTTATAGAGCTGAGTATATGGTATGAATTTCAATTTAATACCTCTACGCGTTTACGAGGAAACAGGTAGTAAGTTTAAAAATTTTAAAAATATTTTATGTACGATTTTACTAAAAATGTCTACTTTTCGTAATTTTTCCTTTGTCTGTGCTATATGAAGTTTCTTCGTGACAAGTTTCAAGTTTCTGAGTTTACGGGAAGTACCCTTTAGGTTTTGAGTTTCTTGCGAGTGCTCAGTTTCAAAATATGCAACTTAAATTGCTATTTCTTTTGATTGCGTTGACATAAAAAATTGGTTTTGCTACCTCTGAAAGGTCCTATAGCCCTGAGTATTTGACATGAATTTCAACTTAATAACTTCACGCGTTTACGAGGAAAACGGTAGTAAGTTTAAAATTATAAATATATATTTTTTGTATGATTTTACTAAAAATGTCTACTTTTTATAATTTTTCCTTTGTCTATGCTATATGACGTTGCTTCGTGCCAAATTTCAAGTTTCTGAATTCACGGGAAGTACCCCGTTTGTTTTGCGAGTGCCGAAAACTCTAAAATTTGCAGCATAAACGACGGTATCTTTTGATTGCGTTGGCTTTTAAGTTTGATTTTTTCACAGCTTCAAGGAACAATAGACTTGAGTATTTGATATAAATTTCAGCTTGATACCTCCACGCGTTCCTGAGAAAAATGGTCTTGACAGACAGACAGACGGACAACAAGGTGATCCTATAAGGGTTCCGTTTTTTCCTTTTGAGGTACGGAACCCTAAAAATATGTTTAGGTAGACTTTATGGCGAAATGAATAGATGGATGGCAGAATAGTTATAAGTAGTCATAACGCTGATGGGAACAATGGTTCACACGATACAACAAATGCTGAGTGAGGCAACTGTTTATGTTTAAGGCCCTGCGCCTGCGCCTACATCTCCTATCTAAGGCGTCCGGTGCTAAGGCGTTCTTATAGACATAGATACGGAGGCTACCGAGACCGAGCCCTGACGTGCTAGCAGATAGTGGGCGCCAGGCCGTTTCGTTGCATAATGTTTACATCTACTTATAATGTTCTTAGCTTTCGGGAACAGAAAAGACAAAATAGAAATACATTTGGTTCCAGCCCAGAATGTGCCTCGGCGACCAAACTCTGCTCGCCCGCTGGGCGTGGAACGTGCGCCAGAACCTGACATTCGCTGGAGACCTGACGGCGAACGGCTACCTTCGGACCCAGGAGCTGGCGCAAAGCTGGCGTACCCGCTACCCTGGTCTTCTGACGGACAACAAACATGACTATCTGGTAAGTTCAACGACCGTTGCATTCCTTCACAATTTATTTATTTATTTATATACATATAAGTATAAGAATGAATTTTAAATTATAATTTTAAACAAAAAAATCCGCTCCGCAAGGTGAACGCACAGGTAGATTTCGCATCTTGTCCTTGTGGATGAATGGATAAGGGCGCTGCATGGTACCGCATGGGATACCAGTTAAAAGTTTTTTTTTTACAATTTGGCCGGTCTCTACGGCTATCGGGACGAACTCATACACTGGCTCCAAATTGCTATACTTAGCGTGCTTGAGTTTGGCGGCGGCTTCAGCAGGGCCGCCTGCTGCACGCGTCGTATTAGCTAGGTATGAGGGAGCAAAAGCGCTGATTCAAGTTGCGTCCCAGAGTAGGCTGCGACCTCTCACCCATGGAACCAGTGTGAGTCCGTCCGGCCTCTTGCCATCAGTGCGGCTTAGGCCCTGGGGTTCTAAAATGCATGATATTAATAATTAAATAATTAATAATATTTTTCCTTGCTTTCACGCTTGCTTTCATTTCATTGTTTGTTGTTACCGATGGTCTTATACTCACGTAGTTAGTTTAAAATTAAAAAACAACATGAGACCCTTGACAGGATATTCCAAAATTAAACAGTAATAAAGTTCAATAAAAAATATAGGAGACTGTCACTTTTTCGGAGAAAGTATTGTTTGATAGATATGGAGTTATGCATATATCCTAAAAGAGGACAATTTATTTTTTTTTTGAAATAATGGGGACTTTATTCAGAATAAACAGTAAAACTACAAACAAAATAAAAGTAACCTAAAACTAAAGACTTACCTACAAATAAAAAATCTGACCTAGGTCTCGGTCGTGGGGTAGGGTGCCCAGAAGGCTGGCCGCATTTCCGCGCTGGTTAGCTATGCTTATCCGCTGCGCGAAATAGTGACCAGCCCTCTGGTCACCGGAAGCCTCAATAAGGCCGTAAACTATCTTTGCAACTAGAATTCTAAGTAAGTCTATGTAGAACCATTAAGTTTTTTTTTAAAGCTACGATATTTAAAATGGTAAGTTGATCTTCTACTTCGAAGCTACATAATGATAGGGATGCGGACCAAACTAATCTTCATACATTAATAAATAATAGTTTAATACTGATTTGACAGCTCTTTTAATTTTTTTAAGAGTTATTTATTTACTAATTAAAAAGGTTTAAAAATCTAAAGTAATAAACTAACACTAAAAACTTAATATTAAACGAAACAAAATTTAAAACTACTTAATAATAAATATAAATCTAAATTTACCTAAAAAATAAACCCCACTTATAAAAAGAAAACCCCGTCCAACAGGTCAGCCTGCGGCATGGATCCCATTATGCTGGCGGCGTTTCCTCTCTGTACCGCCAAGGCGATACGTTGAGAAAAGTATGCGCCAGCCCTGGGATCCCCTGTGGTTTCGATCAGCCGAGACGACAGTGCCCTCACGAATCCTTTCATGTCGGTCGACCATGGACCCAGCGTCTCAACTGCGAGCGCCGCAAACTCGTAATCCTTAACTAAAGATGAGTATTTGCGGCGCTTGAGAAGCTGGGCTCGGTCGGCCGCAGCACCAGCCTGCGCGCGGGTGGCCTGGATGTGGGACTGTGCGAAGGTATCAACGCACGTTGCGTCCCACACCAGGGCCCTACCTAGTCTCCACGGCACCAAAGTGGCTCCATCGGGACGCTTGCCGTCGTCTCTCGCCATACCTGCGGGTTCCAAAATCGCTGGCACAGAGACGGTGGCAAGCGACCGACGTACCAAATCATTAATAGTGCCGTGGCGATATAGGCGGCCGGCACTTTTGACACAGGAAAGGCCATGCCTACCCAGCTGATCCACACTTCTGCCACAGGCGCATTGTGTGAGAGACACACATTTTGGACCCAAGTCTTAAGCATATTGCTATTCTCAATGTACCTGGATCCAAAACAATACTTAGTTATAATATAATTGCTGCCATCGACTCGATCGAACCTCACCCCGCGGGTGGCATCTAAAACGCCGATCACTGATTATACTTTTGTTTTAGTTCAAATTTGCGACGGACAAGCGTTCGTCCGTATCTTTTCGCGCCTTCACTGAGGGGCTGTTCGGATCGCGCGCCGATGACATCGACCTGCCGCAAGAAAACGACGAAAAACTACTTATGGTAAGTTATTGAGATCTACAAATTAAAATATCTTTATTAAAAACATTATAAACAATTCCCTACCCTAACAATCTAAACTACTTAAAACTAGACATAAACAATTTGGCCCAGATCACTGTCAACGGGCAGGGTGCCCAGAAGGCTGGCAGCTTTGCCACGCTGAATCGCGAAGGCTATTCGTTGCGCAATATTAATAATTACCACAAATTCGAAAGAGGTGAAAATCGACTGTGAAGAACTTTAGAACATCACGGGATTTGGACCCGGTTTCTTTTTTATTTCCGGTCCAACAACGTGTTCCAATTACATCACCAGGCTATTGATCTATATTTATTTCTTTGCTTCAGATTTTAAATTTGTTAAATGTGTACTTAGTTTTACTTCTAAACTTGTAGAAATCAATGTATATGTTTATCAATTTCTATTTACCGTGAAAAGTAGACGTGAAACAGTCGAAATACATTCAACACCATCTTAATTATGTAATACTTAGTACATTACGCACCTAATTTAATACTACAGAATGTTACGTCTTCTCCTGGGTGTGACTGTGAGGTAAGATTTGCCATTGCGCCCGTGGGCGGCAAATCTCACTTACCGCCCAGAGTGACGTAATAGTACATTACGTACATAGGGCGGTAAAATAAAGAAGGGATCAGATCGCTGGCATTTGTGGCCCGAACCTTCATTATTACCGCCCGTGGTGCGTACATAATTTTACGTCTTCTCGTTGGTGTGAAGTCAGATTTGCCGCTGCGCTCTAGGGCGGTAAATCTCACTTAGCGCCCAGAGTGACGTAAAATATATTGTATTCCAGCCGGATAAGTTCTGCCCAACATGGAGCACAGACATCGGAGACAACAACGAGACCCTCAGGCAGCGGGACATCTTTGAATCCAAGCACGAGTGGACGGATGTGAGTGCTACATGTACCATGTGTTTTACAATTACTTACCTAAGTACCTACCAGTGGTGGAACGTTCATAGTTCATAGGAAAATTTTAACGAATATGTAAATTGTAACAAACCATCTATGCTTTGTACGGTCGACGTCAAAAATATGTTTACACTTTTGCACCTTACTCCATTGTAATAAGGTCCAAAAGTGTAAACATATTTATGACGTCGACTGTAGGTGTCACGGTCTCACAAATTGTAGATTTCACACTTGTATAGCCGAATAGCCGTGACATGTGCTTATAGGCCACACTACATACAACACGATGCCCAATAGCCGATGCTAAGTAAATAAGATTTTGATCGTGACCATAAAGTTTCGTGTCCTACCATAATAACACGACCCTACCTATCTGCGGATGTCACGAATTCTACAGGTTAGAGGATAGTCCCAAATTAATATGTATTTTTAACACTATTGACCCTGTCCGTCCCCACTTTTTATAGGGCAGCAGGTCAAAAAAATTGTCAATTAGCACAAACAGAACTAAAACACAATTAATTGAGGTAATTAATTGTTTTTGGTATGCGGGATTAGGTAGCTGGACTAGCGGGTCAGTTATTTACTTAATGGGGTCAATTGAATTGTTTTGGTTCTAGTTTATTTATAGTATGAAGTGGTCCTACCTCGAGAGCAAAAGTTTCGGGTCACTAGCATTTTCTTGATTATCTCAAACGATATGAATTTTAAAGATATTAAAGTTTATGTTACTGACCCGAAATTTTTGCTCTCGAGTGTACATTACTACACTGGTCACTTTGGTAGCGTATCTAAAAAGAAGCTTATATAAAATAACCAGGATTGAGGTAGTCGATTTTTAACTTTTAAAGGCTAAAGCCCTTTATAATAATCCCTTTAAGAATCTATTACAGTTGTGAGAGTGCGTAGAATTCCACGTACATATATTGTGTCCCACGTTTTCTCTGTGTTTTCCCCTCTTGGTACTGTCGACTACAAAAAGTTTTATCCTCTTTTGTGGATAAGTTTCTTTGTAGTCGATTGTACTTTCTCGGCGATATCATAACAGACATGTCAATATAGATGGTGAGCAACATCTCCTCGCGGCTGGGCTTCACGTACGACATCGATCGTAGCATCATCAAGCGCATCTACCAGATGTGCCGCTACAACAAGGCGTGGGAGATCACGCAGATCTCGCCTTGGTGCTCGGTAAGTTAATTATTACATACAAAGCACCTACAATTATTACAAAAATATTTTAAGTTGATCCTAGTGCAGTCAGCATCAATAGTATCCTCCTACACGAAGGCCGCAAAAATATGTGAACGCTCCTATGGCTCTACAAATAAGAGCGTGTCACATATTGTGTGTCACTGTCCCTACAGGAAAATTCGCAAAAGCTGGCACCGAATATAGATCTATGAAAATGTTGACAGTTCGACACAAATCTCGCGCCAGCATTCAGGAATACCTAAATAAAGACCTACCCCGTCCCCCCAGTACCTAAGAAAATTAGTTACTTACTCCTCTGGCGCAGCAACCCAAAGTGTCTTGGCCTCCAACACGACTGCTCTGCTGCTGTAGTTTCTCGCTAGTCGCCAGCTTGAAGCATGCGCAGATGCGCGTCCACCACATTAGACCACCGATACCTACCTACCGTCCGAACTCCGACCGGACGGCGTCCTGCCGATTTCCCCTAAGAAAAGTAGCTGCTTTAAAAAAAATTGGCATCATTTTGACAAAGGAACAAACGCCGACATAACACATCCAGTATCAAGCCAGCATCCAGTATGCAAAAATTAGACTATCCCATTTACCGACATCATATCTTGAGTTGCTGTACTAGATTGTGTACTAGCTGTCCTCTATAAGAATTCTGTCCCTGACCTTTGGCTTCCGATCCGATCACCAATAATAAACAATTAGCATCAGATTTCAATCATGGCCTCATTCAAAAGAGCAGGCCCTTGAGTCAATAGGTTAATGTGTTCTTTATTAATAGATCTGGCTACTTTACTGATAAACTATCCAGTCATGAATTTCTTTTTTTTTTTTGGACTTACAACCATCTCCATAGCAAAATGTCAGCATGATGTAAATATATCTATAGGTGTTGTGTAGACTGTAGGTGTTCTTTGAGTATCTATTGATTGTATAGGGGTGCCTACCGGGCGTTTAAATGATAAGTCCGTTTGTAGACCCACTATTTTTATATAAATGTATAAACATTGACTGTAAAACACCAAAACACCCCTTTTGGACATCATTAATTTTTTCAGGCGTTCTCCCGCGAAGACCTGCGTCGCTTCGAGTATGCCGAAGACCTAGAGACGTTTTACAAGTACGGCTATGGCTCCGAAACCAGCCCCAAGCTGGCCTGCCCGCTCATCAAGGACATGATGGACTTCTTCTTGAAGCACGTCGACGCTAGTAAGTCTACTCCCTGTACGATCAATCCAGGTCCCCTAAAAGACAGTCGTCGCTTCGAATACGCTGAAGATCTGGAAACATTCTACAACTTCTACAAGTACGGGTACGGCTCCGAAACCAGCCCCAAGCTGGCCTGCCTGCTCATCAAGGACATGATGGACTTCTTCTTGAAGCACGTCGACGCTAGTAAGTCTACTCCCTGTACGATCAATCCAGGTCCCCTAAAAGACAGTCGTCGCTTCGAATACGCTGAAGATCTGGAAACATTCTACAACTTCTACAAGTACGGGTACGGCTCCGAAACCAGCCCCAAGCTGGCCTGCCTGCTCATCAAGGACATGATGAACTTCTTCTTGAAGCACGTCGACGCTAGTAAGTCTACTTCTGTACGATCAATCCAGTTCCCTAAAAGACATTCGTCGCTTCGAGTACGAAGATTTGGAAACGTTCTACAGGCATGGGTATGGTTAGGAGACCAACGCCAAGCTTGCCTATCCGTTTATCAAGGACATGATGGACTTCTTCTCAAAACACGTCGATACCCCCCCCCCCCATCCCCCCTCCTCTCCAATCAAACCAGGTTTAGGTCCCCCTTCCCCCTAAGACCTTCGTCGCTCCGAATTTCGCTGAAGAGAAGACCTACCTAATAGAGATGTTCTTCAAGTACGGCATTGGTTTAGAGATCAATAATAAAAGCTAACCTGCCTGCTTATCACCGAATGAGATGATGATTTCTGCCGAGTTTTATAAGACAGTGTAAGATTAATTCTTACACAGAAAATTATGAGGCTATTGGAAGGTGATTGTCTGATTGTTCATAGTAGTCAGGAAACCGCATCAATTTCCACCGGGGGACAGGTGGGAATAGGGTTTTTCTTAGAAATCATTCCCGTTCGTTCCCCATATCATACCCCATGGGACGGAATTTACTTAAGTATCCCCGCTTCCGTGTTGTTTCGTTCTAAAGAACGTTTAACATTTCCAGTGGGGAATATTCCCGAATGAGGACGGAACGTTAAGCGGGGACAGATCAGATGGGTATACCTTTCACCCAAAATGGAATGGAGGGAATTAGAGGATTCGTTAGACACCGACGCTGGCACTATCCAAACATCAAGTTTAGACCGTTCTTTTCACCTTCGTGTAACACTAGCTCCGTGTCTTGTTCACAGACGTCCCCCAGCAGCCAGTGTCGCAGGTGCTGTTCTCGGAGGCGGCCGGGCTGCTGCTGCTGACGGGCGCGCTGGGCGGGCGCCGCGACGAGGCGCCGCTGACGGGCGACAACTACCACACCGTGCCCGCGCAGGCCCGCAAGTGGAGCGCCTCGGCCGCCGCGCCGTTTAACGGGAACCTCGCTGCTGTGCTCTACAAGTAAGCTGTCTCTCTGTACATACATATAGGCCATGCCCATACTTATTATTCGTAATGTAGAGAAGCAAAATGCGAGCGTCACTTTCGGTCAGTCAATAGTGAGCTACAAGCCGCTATACCTCGACGTTTAATGTGTACCTCGCTGCTATGATGAACAAGTACACGTAAGCAGCACGCAGTCTGCGAGCACTCCCAATAGTGCTATTCGAGTTAGGCAACCATCAGTCGCGCAGGCTGCCTTTTACTTACTGTGCCACTTATTGTGTAAGTAGGTACTGATTACGATTCTTTGGTACGGTCACGTCTGGAAAAATGGGTACATTTAATGCAGCAAAAACATGTGTCCAAACTTTACGCCTTACCCCCCGTTCCCACTTGTCGGATATCGGGCCCGATTTTTAATCGGGTGTCGGCGCTTCATACAAAATTGTGTCGTGCAAGTAGGAACAGCTTCATTTAAAATATTCTGCCACTGGAACATCCGATTAAAAAAGCCCGACATCCGACAGGTGGGAACGGGGTCTTAGTAATAGAATAGAGTCGTGGCTACATATTTTTGTCACATTAAATGTATCCATATTTTCAAACGTGACTGTATTATGTGAGTTCAATGATTCTAAAAAATCCGAACTCGTTCCTTTCCTCAGATGCAACCCCAACGGCAACTTCGGCTACAAGGATCGCCACCAGATCCTCTTCCTCCAAAACGAACAGACCATGGACCTGCCCTTCTGCAAGGTGGGCCTGTGCGAGTGGCCCGACGTCAAAGCTCGCCTCGGAGACATCGCGAATAACTGCAACTTGGACTTCTGCAGTGGAGCGTCCACTTTGAACAGCTTTGTGGCTTTAAGTGTTGGTTTAGTTGCGTTCTTCGTGAGATATTTGGTTTAATTTATCGTACACAAGTCAGATAATTATGATAGTCTCTTATGCCAGTCTTTTGAACGTATCGTAAGATAGCGATGAAATGAAAGTCATTAGCGAAGCGTATGTACAGTCGCCATCAAATATGTCGGAGGAGCCAAGGTACAGTGAGCAGTAAAAGTAACTAAGTGGGTAGGGTGTTCAAAATGAGCTGGACACGACTTTATTGTTAAGAGAATAAGAGGTCATTTTTGACACCCCATCCGCTTAGCTACTTCTGCTGCTGACTGTACTCAAAAATATCTGAACATGCACTTTATCGTGTTGACAATAGAGGCTTTATTAAGATATTTGTGACCACCTTGGCCGCTCCGATATATCTGATGGCGACTGTACTTGGCCTGCCATGTCTGTTTAATTTCAGTTGCAAAAAACGCTTCGCTACTAAATAGTGGGTCTTGATACCGAACTCTACTAACTACTTAAGAAATCAAAAGACTAAGGCCTGATGAAGGAAAATTTTGGTATTCGATAGCTCTCGTGTGAATTATGAGCTATCGATTCCTAAATAAAATCGCAGACACCCACCATTCTTAAGTATATATCTACCTATACTACTTGTACCAAATACGCATTTTCAAAGCTTTAGTATAATCAGTTTAACCACCATTGTATACCATGTCTATTCACTGTGAATACTATGGTTAATACTTATGGTTTTACGAATAAGTTAGTTGTTTCTTACGCTCAAGCAGTAAGAAATATTTGCAGTATTTAGGTAGTCATATCGGAGCGGCCAAGGTAGTCACAAATATCTGAACAACGCTTTTATTGTCATGGCGATAGAGTGCATATTCAGATATTTAGGTACCATGGCCACTCCGATATATTTGTGACGATTCGAGTCGACGCTGGTGAGACGCCGACGCTCGGGCGACGACGTCGCATGGACGCCGCGTCGACGCGCTCGGAAGATGCTAGTGTGGGGGTAGCCTCAAAGGCTCACCACAGTCAATGAGCTTGAAATTGACTTAAAAAGTTTTTTCGCAACAACTTTGGGAATGTTTGGAGACATCTGTACGTCTAGCAGGACTTACGTTGCGGCGCGACTCTCCATACTTCAGGCGCGACTCGAAGTATGGAGTCGCGCGCGACAACGCATGTCATGCTAAGGCCCCTGGTGTAGTAGATTTTATCAGTGAAACATGATACAGATTTATATAAGAAATCTCAAAAGTAGTCATGTTTATAAATAAAGTAAGTATCAGAACAAACGTATTTTTGAAACAATGTTTAATTAATGCAAATAGTTTTAGTGATATGGTACGTACAGTCGCTATCAAATATATCGGAGCGGGCAAGGTGGTCACAAATATCTAACTAAAGCTTCCAGTGTCAAGGCGATAGTCCATGTTCAGATATTTTTAAATACCTTGACCGCTCCGATATATTGATGGCGACTGTACCACCTTTAAAGTGTCAGAGGCCTGTTGGAAGCCAAGAAAGCGTAATTTGAAGTATACTTCTTGTCATTGATATTAATTTAAATTAATTTATGTTGTCGCTTTAGTACTTAGAAATAGTTTTCGCTGTGAGATTTATTAATATGATAATGTAATGCATTTCAATTGTTATTTGGTCGCTTTCTATACAATCCTAGACTTTACAATTAACTGTTATCATTTTAGGGGCGTCACACACTTGAGCGGAATCCAGTATAGGCAGGTACCTACAGATATAAAAATGTGCACTATGATGAAGAGTCCATAGACAACTTTCAGCACAGTGCTGAGTTTTATGTGTGTGCTTAAGGCGTATCATACACTTGACCTGAATTCAGCAAATCATAGACATTGACGCCATAGACAAATTTACGCAACCATAGGCAACTGTCTATGATGGTATGAATTCAGATCTGAATTTAGAACAAATGTGTAGTGCCCCTAATGCTGAATTCAGCTCATACTGTGGCGTGTTTTAAGCGTTTCATTTTTATTATTTTGTTTTAGTATTTTTTTGTAAATAATAGTAGCAATCACGAGCGTAATTACGTGTATTATTTTTTAACTTTTATCTATAGTAGATGTAAGATTGATATTTGTATACATAATATACATATGTATTACGACCGTGCCCAATTTAAGTAGTATATAGTCGGTTATTCATTGATGTGCTTGTAAATTCTTTATTGTTTACATTTTTCAAAACTTGTGTTCATACTAATTTGATTTTTAAAAAGTATGTAGGTACAGTCGCCATCAAATATATCAGAGCGGCCAGGGTACTCAAATGTATCTGAACATGTACTTTATCGCCTTGACAATAGAGGTGTTGTTCAGATATTTGTGACCACCTTGGCTGCTCCGATATATCTGATGGTGACTATACCTAAATAAATGTTGTAACAAAACTTAGGCAAACACTTTAAATAGTTACTTGCTGTTAGATTTAGATGAATAACGTTAAGTTTCCTTTAGGAATTAATTAATATTGTTGTTTAATGTGTTGTAAAACCACAGTTTTATTTATTTAGGGCCAAAGGAAACCAGAAGTTGATTGAAATTTCGTTTCGAACAAATACTTAACTTACTGAACTCGATAACAATACCTTAAAACATTTACTAATTCAGTAAGTTAGTTTGAGATTTTTTCAATTATATAATCCTATTAAATGGCCTTTCACAACAGTAAATAGTTTTGTCTTTGTTATTTCTTTAAAATCTTAGATAACAAATATTAATCATGAATAACTAATAGGTATAGTCAATCAATTTCATTCCTAGGCCATTCTGGAGCCTTGTCATAATAGCTAGTTTAGTAGTACAGTGGCCATCAAATATATCGGAACGGCCAGGGTACTGAAAAATATCTGAACATGCACTTTATTCCCTTGACAATCAGGCGCGATCCCGGGGGGGGGGGGGGGTCACATGGGACATGACCCCCCCCCCCCCCCCCCAAAATCCTACATTTCTAATAGAAATTTTTTTTACAGACCCCCTAAAAATTTGAAAAATAATCTACATTAGTGTCCCCCCCCCCCCCCAAAATTTTCGTCTGCGACCGCGCCTGTTGACAATAGAGATGTTGTTCAGATATTTGTGACCACCTTGGCTGCTCCGATATATTTGATGGCGACTGTACGTCGACGTCAAAGATATGTTTACACTTTTGCACCTTACTCCTTTGTAATAAAGCTCACAAGTGTAAACATATCTATGACGTCAACTGTACATAATTACGTTTAATATTGTAACTGCGAGCAACAGTCATTGGATTGGAACAAGGTTCTACAGTGGCCTAGGGATCTAATTGGCTGACTGTACATATTTGCTATCATTGTGTACTAAAGTGTTACGGATATTATTCCATATTTTATGATAATGTTGCACCAAATAGGAACAAATATATTTATGTACTCTTTAGAAATATGTACAAACCAATTTAATTGAATCCTTATACATAAACAAAAATAGTTTGTAGCAGCAGATTTCAAGTATTTGATAAGATAACCCATGATTGGATCATCATTGTTAATTCTGTTTTTTTATTATGTTAGTGTATTTGACGAAATATAATTCTTATAGCCAATCATATTTTGTTAAATACACTAACATAAACTAAAAAAAACTAAATATATGGCTATCAGTGGCGGCGCGTTGATAGAACTCGTTTCCCGCCGGCTTACCTAATTTTCAAGCAGTTTTCCTTCATCCGATAAAGAAAACGACAGCCAAATTGGCTCCGGCTTGCCTAAGATTTTTTTTGACTCGCCGCCACTGATGGCCACACTGTGAAATTATATTTCGTCAACTACTGCATCTAAAGGAACAGAAATTGTACGGTTCTCTTACCCATTAAGCGAGTTACTGTTTCGTAACAAGTAATCAATGCTTTTGTTCAAAACGAGAATAAATAACTATTTGTTACTAAATTTTGTTTTATTTCATCCTTTTGTGTCACTTTCTAAAAGAATAAGGAAGTCGAGTATAAAGAGTTATAATCATTAACCCACTTATTCATAAACGTATTTCAAACTTCATTGAACTTAAATCATCTTTTGTCCTTATCTTTAATTAACTTTTGTCCTTAATTAACTAAATAGGCGTTACATCTGGCGTACCGCCTCGCGGGGAAATTCTAGCTCGGCTAGTGTCGACGTGCCTCGCCCGAGGCATTGCGGTCGCGCGTGCGTCTGTCTCGGCCGAGGCACGTCCACACTAGCCGAGCTGCCGCGCGCGGCAATTTCCTTGCGAGGCGGTGCGCCAGGTGTCATCACGCCTAATGAGGTTTGGAACACGTCTATGAATAAGCGAGTAAATCTATAATTACGACTTTCTTACATTTCAATATTGTCTATTCTTTATGTAAAATGGAACAATCAGTAATAATTTAAAAACAAAACAGTAATTAAATAATATAGTTTATTTCCATTAAAAAAGTAACAACCTAAATTTAAATCACATGATAGTTATTTATGGTGACTACGGAATAACATCAATAAGTAATTTACACATGAGCTCTTTGAACTGACTAATAAATATTGTTTTTCCTAATTTATTCAAATATTTTTGCAGAGGATAATGAAGATATAGTTTTTTTACACATTTTTTTTGGAACTTATCAGGAGCCAACAACTATTCATTCTTTAAATGAGATATAATTTAACTGAAAAAATATAGGTAGAGTAGGTATGTCCGGGTTTTAACCGTGGTACCACGGCCTTTGTACCACGGGGGACAACGGGTAATTTTTTTTCTCCGTAGACCCACAACACCGAAATGGGACTATGGGTAATTGAAAAGAACTGGGTATTAACCGTGGTCCCACTGCTATGACCCTCAGTGGATCCACGAGTACTAATTTTGTCCCCATAGACCCACTGCTCGAGAATGGTATTCATTTGCTAGTATTTAAAGGCACAGCAAAAAAAAAAAACCAAAACCTACCTTGCCTATTAAAAAAAGAATAGTATTTAGAGGCGTAATTTATGACATATCTATTGCTGTGGGACTACGGGAAATATTTATTTTCGAGGAATGACCCGTGGGCCCACGGACAGTTTCGTATTCAAAAAGATAACTTAAAACTGGAGCAGTGGGGTCTACGGGGAAAATACGGGGAAAAAAAATTCCCGTGGTCCCCCGTGGTACAAAAACCGTGGTACCACGGGTAAAACCCTGGTATGTCAGGAAAAATAAGTGTCGTAGAATCTAAGAGTTTCCATATAAACCACGACACTTCTCTTTCCGGACAGACTCTACAAAACACATTGTTTTGATTACTGTTTGTATAAGTTTAACAAGTTTCTATTTTAATTCGAATATTTTTTTAAGAAAAAAAATAGGTACGCTTATAAATCTTATAATGTATTTATGACTGTCTATATCAGGGGTCGGCAAAACGCGGCTAGAGAACCGCATGCGCCTCTTTGAAGGGTTACTTGTGGCTCTTCGATTACCTAAAAATTTATTTAAAAATCACATATTATTACAGTACAACACGAAAAAGAGAGAACTGCGGGTCTATAAGCTTCCAAACATTCCACATTTTTCCACTATCAGGCTCTTTGTCAAAAAAGTTTGCCGACCCCTGGTCTACGTAGTTACAGTCCATGAACTTTAAGAACCTTCGGGAATCGGCGATGAAGGTAATATTGCTGTTCTGCTTTTTCATGTGTCACTGTTGATTGATACCCGACGTCTCTTTCTAAAACCCGAAGGTTTCTTTTTAGATCTCACGGACTGTAAGTTTCATTGCTATTTTTTGTATTTGGTGATGATTAAAAAACCAATGCTCAACAATTTAAGCTATTTTTGTATACGAAACATTACATAAAATGCACATGATTAAAAACATTGAAATATCCTCTTTCACCGCAGTAACGTTCAGTTATTAGTAGTTTCTAATTAACATGTAAAAAAATGCTTAAAAATCCATTATTCATCAACATAGCTTGTTTATTATATTTGCTATAACTCAACAATGCAAGTTAAGATGGTTATACCTACTGTACTTTCAAATACTTGTAGATTCCATACGTCTATAAAGCATTCTCTGAAGCTTCAAAGCATCACACAATTTGATAACCTATCTACACACACAATCACGTATCTTGCACACTACTGGAGCTCACATTCCTAGTCCTTTTCCCACCGGTCACTGACTTCTTTCTCTTCCCGCTGTCCTCCTCGCTCACACTATTGGTCCTAGCCTTCGGGCTCATGATATCTGAGCTAATCGAGTCCCGTTGTGATTTCTTTCTCTGTCGCTTGGGAACCGTTTCACCCATGAGCATCTCGTTGAATAGTCTCTGTCTCGCTTCCCAATATAAGTTTTGTCGCTGGATGAGTTCGGGGTGTTTGTTTTCGAAAGCGGAGTCGGGGGGTATGAGGAGCTCCCAGCCGGTCTTGGGGTTGAACTTGGCGACGGAGCGGATGATGTCGAGCACGTCGTGCGGCGGCAGGCGCACGGCCGCCGCCACCTTCCGCCGGTCGATGTACGAGTGCTGCGTGAACAGGTATAGCTGAAACAATTAAAGGTAAATAAAACAACCGGCCTTACCAGCGTATGCACACAGTGCAAGAGTCTTCTCGCGAGCGCAAAACTGGTAACGGGCATTTTCATAAAAAATGTGTACAATTGACTATTTTGTAAAACCTAAAAAAAATGGGTCATTTCTGTTCAGAATCACAAGGACTATGTATAGGCCGAGGAAATACTTATAAACAATAAAAAAAAGTGTCCCAAATTGTCCCGTTGTGAAGCAATTTTACATCCATTTTGCATTGACCACTACAAAACTGACAAACAAATTTTGTATGGAAAACTTGAAACGGGTCCACTCACCACGTGGTCTCTAGCGGCTCTCCACAGCGCCGCTGTAGCGCCACTACCGAGTGCCGAGGACCGCGCGGTCCACAAGCCACGCACGCAGCACGCGTGGCCGCTCAGCAGGGACAGTAGTGCGGGTTCACTATACAGGTACTAGTCCACTCACCACGTGGTCTCTAGCGGCTCTCCACAGCGCCGCTGTAGCGCCACTACCGAGCGCCGAGGACCGCGCGGTCCACAAGCCACGCACGCAGCACGCGTGGCCGCTCAGCAGGGACAGTAGTGCGGGTTCACTATACAGGTACTAGTCCACTCACCACGTGGTCTCTAGCGGCTCTCCACAGCGCCGCTGTAGCGCCACTACCGAGCGCCGAGGACCGCGCGGTCCACAAGCCACGCACGCAGCACGCGTGGCCTCTCAGCAGGGACAGTAGTGCGGGTTCACTATACAGGTACTAGTCCACTCACCACGTGGTCTCTAGCGGCTCTCCACAGCGCCGCTGTAGCGCCACTACCGAGCGCCGAGGACCGCGCGGTCCACAAGCCACGCACGCAGCACGCGTGGCCGCTCAGCAGGGACAGTAGTGCGGGTTCACTATACAGGTACTAGTCCACTCACCACGTGGTCTCTAGCGGCTCTCCACAGCGCCGCTGTAGCGCCACTACCGAGCGCCGAGGACCGCGCGGTCCACAAGCCACGCACGCAGCACGCGTGGCCGCTCAGCAGGGACAGTAGTGCGGGTTCACTATACAGGTACTAGTCCACTCACCACGTGGTCTCTAGCGGCTCTCCACAGCGCCGCTGTAGCGCCACTACCGAGCGCCGAGGACCGCGCGGTCCACAAGCCACGCACGCAGCACGCGTGGCCTCTCAGCAGGGACAGTAGTGCGGGTTCACTATACAGGTACTAGTCCACTCACCACGTGGTCTCTAGCGGCTCTCCACAGCGCCGCTGTAGCGCCACTACCGAGCGCCGAGGACCGCGCGGTCCACAAGCCACGCACGCAGCACGCGTGGCCGCTCAGCAGGGACAGTAGTGCGGGTTCACTATACAGGTACTAGTCCACTCACCACGTGGTCTCTAGCGGCTCTCCACAGCGCCGCTGTAGCGCCACTACCGAGCGCCGAGGACCGCGCGGTCCACAAGCCACGCACGCAGCACGCGTGGCCTCTCAGCAGGGACAGTAGTGCGGGTTCACTATACAGGTACTAGTCCACTCACCACGTGGTCTCTAGCGGCTCTCCACAGCGCCGCTGTAGCGCCACTACCGAGCGCCGAGGACCGCGCGGTCCACAAGCCACGCACGCAGCACGCGTGGCCGCTCAGCAGGGACAGCAGTGCGGGTTCACTATACAGGTACTAGTCCACTCACCACGTGGTCTCTAGCGGCTCTCCACAGCGCCGCTGTAGCGCCACTACCGAGCGCCGAGGACCGCGCGGTCCACAAGCCACGCACGCAGCACGCGTGGCCGCTCAGCAGGGACAGCAGTGCGGGTTCACTATACAGGTACTAGTCCACTCACCACGTGGTCTCTAGCGGCTCTCCACAGCGCCGCTGTAGCGCCACTACCGAGCGCCGAGGACCGCGCGGTCCACAAGCCACGCACGCAGCACGCGTGGCCGCTCAGCAGGGACAGCAGTGCGGGTTCACTATACAGGTACTAGTCCACTCACCACGTGGTCTCTAGCGGCTCTCCACAGCGCCGCTGTAGCGCCACTACCGAGCGCCGAGGACCGCGCGGTCCACAAGCCACGCACGCAGCACGCGTGGCCGCTCAGCAGGGACAGCAGTGCGGACTCACTCAAAGGTCCTGAATCAGTGCGGATCAGCGAGCGTAGATCGTCGAATGTCATGAGTTTTGCTGGAAAGAAATATTTCGAGTTACGAATATGTTAGAATTTGGACGTTGCCATATGTTTCCACATTCTGTCTCAGTCAACTTTAGATCAGTGAAACCTTATGTGAATTTTAATACCCAATATTTATTATAGGTAAAAATTACAACCAAAATAAACTTCTAGATATGAAATTTGGTGATAAGTAATAAAAACATTTTCCCCCTATATTACCAGAGTATGTAACTACTGATACAATAAAAGTCCACTGTTACTATGCTGGGTCTGGGTTCACATAAAGCCAATAAGCGGCAACGAAAGGGTAACACCAACCTTCGTTGGTCAGGCGGCTTTCACACTGCTGCGGTTTCCTGCGTAAGCGTGTCAGCGCTATACACATGCGGAGCGCTATCTCGCTCGCGCACCGGCGCCGCATGCGGTTGCGGCGCCATTGTTATAATTGCCTCACGTCTGGACTATTTAGAAAACGTGAGCGATCGTTCGTAATCAATGAGGGTTTCCGGAAATTCAGGTGGCGGCACTGTGATGAGAGCTCTGCTGTCAAAATCCATCAATAAAAAAAAGATTGGTGGCTTATGATGGCTCCCTTTCGCCACGGTGCTGATGCTGCCACCTGGTGATTGAAATATATTCAGAAAACCCTCATTGCGCCGGCGATTAGTGAAGCAGGATGACGTAGAAATAACCTGCCGGCTGAGTGCCGGCACCACAACTGCTGCGGTTTCCGTATCGCCGCATCCGCAACGTTCACTAGAAACAAACTTTTTTCATACAAGACAGAGTGGTCCGTATGCTTTACCGTTGGTCAGTATGTCGGCGAGCTGGTCCTGCGGGTCCCGGCGCTTGGGCGCCGCCTGCGCCTCGTCGGGCGGCGGCGGCGGCACCAGCGCGCGCACGTACTCGCGCCCACGCAGCGACAGCTCCGAGCCTTGGCCGGGAGTAGCACTGAATAGTTTTAGGCGCTCCAACTGAAAACAGAAAAGAAATAGTTTATACGTAGACGGCTTCATCTCAGCATGGTGCAAGGCTAACACCACCCCACCTAGCGTCTTCCGAGCGTCGTCGTCGCACGAGCGCCCGCGCAGCGGCGACGCGACATCGCCAGAGCGTCGGCGTTTCACCAGCGTCGATATTTTCTCCATACTAAAAATACCGGTTAATTTCGTTCTCTTTTCGTTTCTTTGTTTCCTATTTCATTTTTAACGAGGCAATCTAGTAACACCAATACCTAATTAGGCCCATAAAATAATAAATGTATATCACATTATATACTTGGGGGTTTCTCGAAAATACCAGTTAAGATCCCTGCTATGTAGTATTATGAATAAAATAACTCACATCGGCATAATCCGTGTCCGCGTCTTTCCATAAAGCGTGGTACCAGGGCTCATTGGCGATCCGTTGCGTTACAGACTCGTAAGATTTCTCTCGCGCCTTCTTCGACACCTCCGTCTCTTGCCGGGCGAATTTCACTGTTACCTGTCACCACATAAGAATCGGAATTGGTTGGAGTAGAAGCTACATAATCCAGTAAAGATACCTTTTTTTTCAAACATTAATTTATAATACCGATTTTTTTGTTTATATGGTTTTAAAGTGTCATTCTTAGATGACTGAATGAAACATCCTACTGACTTTCTATCGGGCAGTAAATATTCTTCTAAATATATATGAAGCGTTTCGTTTTTTGTGTGATTTTCCGTCATCCATAAATAACGTGTGTTAAGGAACCTTAAAGAATAATAAAATATTTGTATATTTATTTAGGCGATTTCTTGATCTAAATGACGATTTTTCCATGTTCAAATTTTTGTAGATTGTTTTGTGTACGCAATGATTAACGTGGCTTTAAAGCCGTAGAACTAAATACTTCTGTTATTATAAATTATTTCCAAATTTGTCATTTTTCCCATACAATTGAAAATAAAATGACTGTACTACATGTGTGTGTGATACTTTTGGAAGAGGTACTTACGTTGTTCAATATTGTTGTAGAGGGATAAACGTGTAAACGCTGGCCGCCAAATGGCACCTTTTGATCTAGACTATCACTGACTCTACTCTGGTCTGGAGTGCCCTTTTACATATTTCACTAATTCAAACCTTATTTAATATAGAGCAAGACAGGAGAAGAAGGAGCAAGAAGAAGAAGTTCATGCAAGAAAAACGATAAAATAGATAGAGCATAAAGTAGGGGGCAAAGTCACTCTCGCCCCATTGCAATTGATATGACACATTGTTGTAGTACACATACTGAATTGTTGTCATGTTGGAATTGTTGTCCGATGACGCCATCACTCCCTTGATCAAAACGAGATACAATCCCCTACTTAGACTTCTCTTTCACCCTCACATTTCGGTCGAAAAAGCCACTCCAGAGTATATGCAGCTTCATGGCATAAACTACATACCTGCTGAGCCTCTAGTTCCTTCTCCTCATCATCAGAATTTTCAGCCTTGTTCTTATCCTGTTTCCGTTTGTCTTGCCTGTCGTAATAAGAGCAACATGGTCTCATTTGCACAATTCCTAAAACAATATAACAAACAATATCACAAACAACTGCCTTCACCTGCTGAAGCGCGACTACACTGCCCGAGCTGCTTAGTGCAGCAATTTCTTTGCGATGCTGCTCGGCCTGTGTCTCGCCCGCCCATCCTATCTTTGATTATAACTAACCCACAACTATACCTAACCTGACAGTTATCCTAATAAATCCATATCGTAATTTGCTTTAAATATTGAATAATTGCTTTAACATACCTTTAATCGGTGTACAGTGCAGCTCTTTGTCCTGCAGAACAGCCACAGCATAGTGCTGCGTGTCCAAGCACGGTGAGCTGCTCTCTAACACCATCTTGTCCATAATCCCACTGTTGAAGTACGAAGCCTTTTCCCGTTCCTTGTCCTTAATATACCTTGATTCCTGGATTCAATCAAACCATAATAATTTAATTTTGTAATTTTCGGATGACTTTAAATTACTTTAGTGAAGGAATCACTAGTAGCCTGGCGGTCTGACATTCAATCTGTAGGTTTCAATTCAACTGAAAAACTGGCACATGGGTACAAGTGTACACTAGTGAAAAAGCCATTTTATATTTACCGGTTGCTTTTTAGTGGAGGAAAACATAAGGAAGCTGGGCTCTCCAATAATCCTAGGTGCTGATTTTGGTTATATTTTTTTATATGGACGTGATTGTTAAAATTTTATTCCACAACCCTGTCCCAAAAAATATTCAATTGAAATTTAATAGACTGTTCATGTCTATAATAAAATAAAATCTCTTTGGAGTCCCGCGGTGTGGCACGGGTCGTGCCGATCACTGTAAATGACAGTTGATTTGTAAAAACTGCCTTGTCTGCCTATGCCCAATTGAGTCATGCTACAAACTCCAAGGTCAACACTAGGAGCACCTGAACAATCTGGGTTTGAAAATAGGAATCACTTTGAAAATACCATGTGACAGTTAGCAGATGTAGCTTCACAGGCAGGAGTTCAAAATGATCTTGACATACTGTTGTCATCATCATCTCAGCCATAAGACGTCCAGTTGTCCACTGCTGAACATAGGCCTCCCTTTAAAAGGGGCGGGGGTTTGCCATACGCGCCACGCTTGGCAGGCGGGTTGGCACTAGAGATGCACCGAATATCCGGTTACTATCCGGTATCCGGCATATCCGACCCTTATTTAAGTATCCGGCCGGATACCGGATATCTTCGTACTATCCGGCCGGATACCGGATGTAGTCAAGACTCGCTCACTACTCTTGCATAACACTACAAACTTATTTTTTATCACAAAAATACGCGAGCGCGTGTGTACTTTTGAAAGAAGATACTCCGTACTGACATAATAAAACTAGTTTACTTTTGTTGCCTAGAAATGTGTCCGCGCGAACGTTCACTAGGAGTCAAGTCGAAACCTGCACGACGCGCACCTGTGAAACTCAAATTGTAGGTATAGAAACGCCGGCCGAATATTCGGCGGCCGGATACCGAATATTCGGCGGAGCGTCAGGCCGAATATCCGGTATCCGGTATCCGGCCAAACCACTATCCGTTGCATCTCTAGTTGGCACATGCAGTTTTTTTTTTAAATTGTTGTTTAGGCTTTCGGAAGATGTTGCTGCCCATCTCCCGGTATGCATACTGTTGTGGTCAGCATTATAGTTGGCCAATATTGTAGATGGGAGGACGACATAAAGGACATAGCAGGAACAACATGAATGAGAACGGCAATGACATGACATTTGGCATGGCAAAAGCTTGGGGAGGCCTATGCTGCAAAGCAAGACAGTTAATAGCCGTGTCCATACCTGTCGCACAGCTCGGCTAGCGTGGGCGTGCCTCGCCCGAGGCATTGCGGCCGCGCGTGCGTTTGCCTCGCTCAATGACTCTTAATAGTCTTAGTATAATAATTAAGGTTTGTGCCAAGAACACCCTGCCTGCCAAGCCTGTCCGCTTAGCTACTTCTGCTGCTGACTACATTAAGTCATGTTGTGATCCTACAAATACTTTTGAAAACATCATATTGGTTACTGTGAAGTACAATATGTTTGTAATCTATTGAGGATCTCCCCACGGCTTACCTGTTGTCCGTCGGTGTTAATAGCAATCTGCTCCCCTTTAGATGAACAGTACTTATCGCTGTAGGTGTCTAACCCCACCTCCAACCGTACCAGTTGGTTGCTAGGCTTGATGAATGCATTGACAACGTTAACATCCTTCCACTCTCTGTTAGCCGGCCTAACGGGGTACTGATATATGTACAAGTTACTAGCTAATGCCTGAGATAAGAACACTGGTATCTGAAATGCAAAAAACAGCGAAAAAGTGAATTTGAATTAGACTTCACGCACAATAACATAACCTAACCGCATTCCACGTTGTAAACGCTCTTTTTGAAGGGATTTTACCTCTTGAACTACAGGATCTTCCTCTTCCATCGTTAAAAATATAGTTTATGCAAAAATAAAAACAGTTGCTCATGAAATTAAATTAAAATATTAGAATTATCCCAAATTGCACCCGACGTTTCTTTCACTTCACTTCATTTTTGGGTTGGGTTGGTCTTGGACATATCCATTCCGGTTTATAAAATGTTCGAGTTAATCGTATGTTTAATGGCGTTAAAAAAAAGACTCAAATAGCAATTCCATAAAGAGGTCTACACTCGCCGCGATATGATTGTGATTGTGATGTTGTGATGGTGTCAACATAGGGTTGCCAACCGTACTATAATATATAGTATCGTACTATATTTTGGCTTGGCGTACTGTTGAAAATATGCAAATAAGACGAAAATACTATATTTTTGGAACGTTTCATGAGGTAACAACAAGGTGTACTATATTTTTTTGATGTAGGTTTGGAAAATACTATATTTCTCTCAAAAAAAGTTGGCAACCCTAGTCAACAAGTCTATGTGTCAACACGATTATACTAAGGCTCAAAAAATAAAACACCTAGCGGAATTGTGAGCGGAATTAAGCCAATTCATAGACAAATGCTTGAATTGGTCTATGAATGCTTAAATTGGTCTATGAATGCTTAAATTTGTCTATGGATACTTAAATTTGTCTATGGCCTCCATATAAAAATTCAACTACCATAGACAAATTTAAGCTTCCATAGACAAATTTAAGATATCCCATAGACAAATTTACGCATTTTGTCTATGAATTGGCTTAATTCAGCTCAGGTGTGTTTTGAGGCTCACTTTGGGCATGCCGTATCACTAGCATCGTGGCGTGAAAAAATGCGTCCACGTCCATAATACTAACATTACTAACCGCAGCGTATCAGCGTATCGTATCATAACGCCGTATCATTAAGTATGGACGTTCAGTTTGGAATACCGTATTACTAGCATAGTATCGTAGCATCGTATCGTAACACCGTATCATTTTCTGTGATCGTTCGTCAGTACAGACAGATTACGGATGTTGATTATTTGACATCCGCGGATGCGGATGCGGATATTGAAAAGCTCACACGGATGCGGATGCGGATGTAAGATTAGGTACACAAAAAAAACAAATATTAACGGTTTGTATTAAAAACAAAACAAACTCGTCATTTCTTGTCGCTATCCATCAAGGACAAAGAGCTCGAGCGACGAATCACGAAAATGTAACAACTAACAATATTCCTACTGGGTATAGTGGTGAAATTACATACTATACCTAGCATGTGCGCCGTCGCCGAGACGTTCCACCGAGCTGTTGCACATCTGCATCCGCATAAGCTCCGTATCGATTTGCTGCGGAGGCGGATACCGATGCGGATTTTAAAAATGATGCGGAAGATCCGCGGTTGCGGATGCGGATGCGAATATTCGCAACATCCCTGGTCTACAGTGTGTTTCTGTAATAGGAGCAATAAATTAAAACGTAGATTCTACTCCTCAAACCAGGAAACGTTTGTTCAGTGACTTTTAAAAATAACGTATGGTTTGATTTTTAGGACACTTTAAAGTTTTTTCGAACACGCAATGTATTCCGAAATTGACTATGTCTGTAGGGTGACAAGCAATGTCAATTAGACGGATTTTAACGTTCATTGAAAATACTATTTAGTTTGTATGAAAAAGAGACAATCTACAAAATACATATTTTTTTAAAGTTGTTGAACAAAAGTTTTGTAGTTTGAGGAATAGAATCTATGTTTTAATTTATTGCTCCTATTACAGAAACACACTGTATATGCATTACTCTCTTTCGAATATGCAAGAGCGATAGAAACGGGGACAACGACGAATTGTCGATTTTCGAACTTCGTGGTAGGCCCCCGTAGAGCTTGACGCTTTTGTTGACGCTTGACGGGCGCCTGGGTAGTCTGTGCGGAAATAAAAAATGTGACTGTCATAATATATACTGTTTATTACTTATTTCATATTATATAGGTTTATTTATTTTTTGAAGTTTTGAATTTGAGCGCACTGAGTGACCTGTGAAAGATAAATACATAATGCAATAATTTCAAGAGTAAGAAGCTCAAATTAGACGTTCGTCACTATGCGTGGTATGTACTTGTACAAGTAAACATTCAATTCGTAGGCCGTGACTATAATAACTACAAACAGTGCAGACAGATTAATGCGTGCTCCAAAATAAGGCACTAAGTTCACTTGACTCGTTTCTCATAATTTAATATTTACTGAATATTATTCATATATTCATTTAATTATTTCACCTTATAAGGCACACTATACACCCGAGCTGAAAAAAGAACCGACTTCACTTAGGATCCGCTATTCTAAGAGGAAGTGGCCGAGTTGCTGTAAAAAAAAGTGAAATCACTATAGGTGTGCCTATAATAGTTGAAGAGTTCCCTCGATTACTCCAGGATCCCATCATCAGACCCCGACTGGGACCATCTAGGGGTTATACCCGTTCGATTAAAAAAAAATTTGAAAATCGGTTCACGATTCACGGAGATATCGAGTAACACACATACAAAAAAATTAAAATTCAGTCGAATTGAGAACCTCCTCCTTCTTTGAAGTCGGTTTAAAAACAACTTAATCTTTTTTTTCAGGAGAAGTTACCCGCAATATTAATGTGGACCAATTATTTAAATACAAAATTTTTATTCTTAAAATAGTTCAACTTGTAAGTATAAAAGCGTCTGACGTTATTGATTCTAATCAAAAGTAGATACGTAAGCTAGTTATTTTTAGTATGAAGCTTTTTAATTAAAAACCTTCTCATATTAAAAATAACCAGTTTGTATTCGCTGGTATTTATGGTATTAAAACACTCTGTCAGACCCTACCTACAATGTCTAGCCATGTCAGGTCAGAAGGGGTAGACTAGCATATGCAGTTTTCGATACCTACATTGCATTCGACATTCGTATTTAATCGATTAGACAACGTACATAACGTAATAAAGAAACAAAATATACCATTTGGAATACCATAATCACTCATATATGCTTTCGTAATATATTTTTTTAACTTTGTAATGGAGAAAATAATCTTACAAGAATTATAATACTAGTAGTTTGCTTCGAACTGAGAACTCACAATTTACTTGCAAATGAGTTGACCAATGGCAATATGCCAAGACCCATATGAAGATTTTTTCTCCCCTCCTAAGTTCATAACACAACCCCTTGATCGATCATGCTCACAAACGAACTCTCAAATTTTATGTAGGTATCTTATCTCTGCTACAATCCCAATAAATTACATAAAGATCACAAAAACATTACTAAAGTTATCGTTGCAAAAACTCTAAAAATAAAAAAGCCATCGATTTGCCGATACGTCCCAGTAGCCAGAAGTTGTTTGTAAAAGCGGTATTACACATTGCAACCTGCAGGGCCCAATCTGTCAGTTTGGAAGGTGTAATTGAAGGTAGGGCCCGTAGGGAGCTGAAGGAGGGGTAGGAAGAGGCAGGGTACACAACAGATTGGGCCCTGCAGGTTGCAATGTGTAATACCGCTTTAAGACGTAGCTTCGCTTACGCTCCGCTCGTATGATACAACCTTTGTTAAGACTAGTACAACAGCGTGAGTATTTAATTATTTTTGGGAGTTCCAGATTATTTATTGAAATTAATAGCCGCAGAAACTAATGCTAAATTTCTTTTTTTTAGGTAACCTCCGTGGTCATATTAACGATCTTACCGCGCATTCTACGTCCACCAGCAGGGCATATGTACTGCATATCAACTGGCCCCACTCTTATTATATCGCTTTTGTTTATCGAATTTTACATTTTCAAAAGTGTACCTTTATTCATGGAAAAAATGTACTTATTCTTTCAAATATGTTTCACATTTGGGGCATTTGTTGAGTGTTTTATTCTAAATCTAGCTCGACTTTGGACGTTTCTGCTATATGGTATAGTCTACTTTATTTTGTTGGTATCTTTATCACTTGATCTCTTCTACATTGCCAATGAAAGAGGATGTACGATAAACGTTGCTTGATATCCAATAGAGTACGTGTATCTACTGCTGCAAAATTTTATCCTGGTGAAGTCTAATAATACAAAGGAGGGGTAAAACATAGGTAAAACTAAACGGAGACAGTAGTAAAGCGAAGAAAGAATATGATTCCAGGTTAAGAAAGATTGCGTCCAGCCTCTTAAGAACTGTGTAATGACTCATTAGTCATTAATTCGTTATATTCATTCACGATAAGTATATGTAAAAATATATTAAAAATATCTTTAAAAATATCTTTTTTTTGGTCCAGTGTATCTAGTGATGTTGCTTTTCTTCGTTGTTCATGAACCAGATATAAATATAACGTAGATACTTTAACGTGGAGATGACCCAATCGAATGGAGTTTGGCTCCTCTTCACGGAGGAGGACGGTGGAGGCGCCGACGTCGCCCGAGCGCCCGCGCAGCGTCGATGCGACGTCGCCCGAGCGGCAGCGCCTCACCAGCGTCGACGCGGCTGGGGGGCAGGGGTTTGACGTCGCGTCGCGAAATACGCTAGTGTGTGGTTAGCCTTAGTTTACCGTCGATCGTAACAGCATATCGTGGCTGCGCAAGCCAACGGTAAACTAAAAGCGGTTTGCATACAATCTCGTCGGCAAAGTATAAAATCGACAAATCGACCAATATAGGTACTTACCCCCTTACTCATAAACGTCTCTCAGGCCTCAATTAGTTAATTTATGTTTTATCCTTATCTCTCATTTTGACATTTGTGTTTGTTATAAACTGATAAAACATAAATTAACTAATTGAGGCCTGAGAGACGTTTATGAATAAGGGGGTTATACTTCGTTTTTTTTTAGATTAGAAAAATCGTGCGATTGTCGTCGTGCCATTTTCGGGAAAAATATTTTTAAATTTGCCATTTTGCATCTTATTGGCTTAAGCGTATCACTAATAGTGGAAAAAAGTAATCACATTTAAATTTTGGCCAGAAATGGCTGAGAAAAATAAAGATGAATTGTCGAAATCGACCGTTATTTTTCTAATCTGAAAAAAAACGAGGTATAGTTCATAGAGCAGCAGAAGTAACACTAGCGGTTTAGGCGATTATCACATTGGCGACAGATCCGCATGCGGCGCCGGTGCGCGAGCGAGATAGCTCTATACACATGAGGAGCGCTATCTCGCTCGTGCACCGGCGCCGCATGCGGATCCGTCGCCAGTGTGATAATCGCCTTAGTACTCGCATCGGTGCTCGTCGAATAGTTCGGACATTCGCGCATGAGTGTATGAGTGCCAACACGAATGTCCGTTCACATATTCGTCTCCCCGCACAACTCCCCGACGCAAGCAGCGACGCGAGCACGATCGCGAGTACCAACACGCATGTGTAAACCACAGATCTAGTATAGTGTAGGTAGATCTATTGACAATGATCAAAAGTGTAACAAAAAAAGAAATGCAAGTGTGTGGGTAAATTGTCTATGTGAGTGTAAAAATAGTGCAGCCAAGTACAACAGGTTAATTATCTATCGACATTTGACTTTTTATCGATAAGATGCACCCAAATTTATATTCATATTTTACGCTAAACGTCATGTTAGAATTAGTAAAATAATAATGTATTTTTTTGTTGAAGTTATAAAATGTACAATACTTAATTTGATGACTTATTATATAATTAAGTCTGAGTTTGACGCATTAACCACTTTAAACCCCAACTAACGGCCTAGCGTCTAAAATACCGTTGATTGTCCATTGCAACAGGTGCAATTTTTCGCTTTTGAACTTCAACGTGGATATCGGCAGTATTTTTTATCGAACAGATATCGATATGAGATCCTATGACGTTTTGTCAATCCCTAGCGTAGAATAACAGTTTCAATTTTTACACAAAATAATCTTGAATATTAACTTTAATGATAAAATATTACCACACAAAGAAAGAAACACTAATATTCTATTGTATCTAGTGCTTACTTTCAAGATTTATTTTGCTAATTCGGTAAAATATGGTTTCAAAGACATCGATCGGAATATCATATTTGCCTGTGAAATGAGTAATTTCCTGGGTTTTTCTTGTGTTTAATGTTCGAATCAGGTACACAATACGATACCATGTTTCTACTTTTTCATTTCAAGTGATTTTGTTCTGGATTGTTTGATATTTTACGCGATAAAATATGAGCTGTCGCGACGGTGGTGTTTGTGGTGTTTTCTGAAAGTCAAAAGTTGGAACACTTGTGTATCTCTTTCGCACTAGTGGAATGTTCATATGCGCTATTGCGCACTTCGTGTCTCTTTAAGCGAGCGCCAGCGAGCGCCATTTTATCTCTATGGTGTAAACAGTCGCGCGCTGTTCGCCTCGTCAGCTCGTCACTCGCACGCATATATGATCTCACCATGAAATTTCAGGTTCAGGTTTTCCTGAAATAGTTTAAATTTTAAAAACATACGAGTAGAATCGTGTGTGAAGACATGCTCCTTCAGGAAGTTCGCGGGCATGATTTGATGTTCGTATCCGGGCACTTCTAGCAAAAACAGCAAATACTTGTTTACCGCTCCAGCCTAATCGATCCAGGCAGCTGACGAATCCTTTCAGCCTACGGCCGCTATTAGACTATCATATATAAATGACTCCTATATCTATGATCATTTATATATATGTATCACAGACTATACAGACCCGAAGTTTTAAGTCAGACGTATTTTCATATAGTTGTCTCTCTGGTTACTTATGGTTAACCATAATGAGTTAGAACAGCACAAATAGTCCGACCTTTTTCGGCTGTTAATCAATTGTCTCGATTTAAAAGTAAAACAAACTGTCAATTTGATGACAGTTTGGTTTCGCTAAACGTAAACACAAGATAGGCGTAAGACGGTTTTTTGCAAGTTATTGTGCTATTTTTGGAAATTAAGCTATATAAATTGAATATTCATTATTTATATGTAAGACGAAATGTCGTGCATAGTACCGTACTGCCGCAGCTGGTACAAACCGGCGAAAAAGTCAGGAGAAAACACAATTTTTCATCGGTAAGACACTATTGTTTTTATTTCAAAAATTGCAACCACATTATGTAATATAATAGTCTCTGATAACTGCAGATGCTGTATAATATAAAATAAGATCCATTTGCGTAGTTCCAAGTTGATTTTATTGAGATTTATTGGTAAAATTCAACTTTTGTAAACTACCCTAGTGTTGTAACTAAATGAAAATAATTATGTCGATATTTTATCGATAGGTAATATTTATATAGGCAAAGACAAAATATTATTGTTTTACCTCTACTTTTCTGTTTGTAACTTGTGTAATACTCTGTTTCTTTAATTTGAGGTGTGCAATAATAGTACATTACACAACTAGGGTGGTAAAACAAAGAAAGGCCGAGATCGCAGAAGTTTGCGGCCCGAGCTGCAAGCGAGGGACGTAAATATGCGATCGAGGGCTTTCTTTATTACCTCCCGTGTTGTGTACATCATTTTATGTTTACACTCGGGCAGAAAGCGTCTTTTTCCGTACGCGCAGCGTGCGGAAAAAGCCACTTTATGGCCAGGTGTGGCATAAAGAGTATTTATGTTTATGTTTATTATTATATTCAATTATTGTTCACATACTGTTGAGGTTGTATATAGTTTTTTGATACATATATTGGGTATGTTTTTATATCATTCTATTTTAGTATTTAATTCTGAAGACTAATATATATTTTTGTTCAGTACATTACTTTTACTCATACCGTCATCTGCTTTCTCCAATATAAACCTTTAAAACTGTCGAAGCCCTTACACATATTTAATTGTCAATTTCAGGTTTCCGGAATAAAATATATTACGTAAAAAATGAACGAATGACTTTTTAGTTGCCTCCACTATTTGTCCTTTTCAGGATTCCGTACCTCAAAAGGTCTGTCCGTCTCTCAAGACCTTTTTCACAGGAACGTGTGGAGGTATCAAGTTGAAATTAATTTCAAATATTCAGGTTTACAATCTATTGGTGGTGGTGCTATGAAAACAGCAAACTTCTAAGTTAATGCAATAAAAATATATTTATTTATGTCATATTTTGACACACGTAAGGGAGTTACAGGATAAATATAAGAAACCCGGACTTTCCAACCCAGAGGAGTAACTAGGCCTTATTGGGATTAGGATTAGGTCCGATTTCCTCACGATGTTTTAAATAAAAATTGGAGAAAACATTGTACTTATTTTTAACGAAAATTGTTATGAAAAAGTTAACTCCAAAAACGTCTTTCATAGTCAGATACAGCTTTTTTATACAATTTTTTTGGGTCTGGTACGGAACCCTCCATTGTGCGTGGTCCGACACGCACTTGTTGGTTTTTTTTATTACATTGGAATACCTGTTACGGATATCAGCAGTAAATATCGATGTCGATATTTAGTTTGAAATTATCTTTCACTGCACTAGCTCTGGCCACGAAGTTATGAAAGGTCGAGACAATGACAGGTGAAGTGAAGGCCTGTCAGATAGCATAGTGTCTATCTTTTCTTACTTACTGATAAGTAGGTTAGTAAGAGCAGATCGGAAGTACACAAAACGTTCAACTTATAATTTCAGATCTGCTTTTGTTTAATCTGTGATATGTATGATAGTCTAATAGCGGCCTACTTCTAGGTACCAGAGTACATACTCTCTGGTTCTATTATATAATAGAACCGTTTTATTAGTTGTAGACATATAGTCTGGCAAACCAAAAGCGCAGTCAGAGTAACATGCTATACCCATCCCTTTTTTAGTAGTGAGAGTACTAGCATTAGAAAAAGACAGTATGATTCTCCCTGTCTATGCTTGAAGTGGAACAAACTCTGGCCAAACTATAGATATTGGCCACGGATGCCACGGACTAGGAATTCAAAATTAAATATATCTATGGTATTTACATATAAAAAATATAGACGTCATTAAAAATAATAAATTTATTTATTTTGAAGTTTTTTCTTTGGTTTTTCAAGGAAGAAATGAAAATATTCATTTACGGATACAATATCAAGTGTTACCAATATTAAACTTTTCATGAATGAGCAAAGTAGAATAACATATCTGCAAAATGTCGGATATGATAATAAATGGTAAATTATCGACAAATTTATTTCAGGCAAAGTAGGGGTTCTTAGTGTTTCTGCAATAGTTGTATCGAAATTACCTAAGTACCAACATTTTTTCAGATTCTGTGCCTGTGGATAGGAAATGGAATGAACTTATTAAATACAATGTATTTATTCTGAAACTTGTCGAGTTCGTAAGTATACATTATTTAAATATAATTCAAGTACCTACATCGTTCGTGATTCATGAAATCTTGACCTATTTCTACGCATCTTTGAATAATAATTGTTTGCATAGAATTAAAAAAATGTATAAACATATTTAGTCGAAAATATTTGGACTTGACCTTTAAATGAAATCTTAAATTTTAATTTGCATATAAAATCTCATAAGTACTTTTATTTTGTCGTAGGGGCTTTCAATAATAACTATGAGTTTACCAACCTTTCTGCCGACTGCAAAAGGCCACATGTACTGCGTAGCAACTAGCCCCACATTCGTCATATCGCTTCTTCTCATGATACTGTACGTCCGGAAAAAGCTGCCTCTATTCATGGAAAAGCTATACCTATGTTTTCAAATAATTTTCGTATTTGGTGCATTTATTCAATGCATTATCTTAAACCTCGCCAGAGTTTGGTTGTGGTTTATATACTGCTTATTCTACTTGGCTTTACTAGGCGCCTTAATATTGGATCTGGTTTTAGTTGCTAGGGAAAGAGGATGTACTTTTAGTCTGGCTTAAATGACAAATTACAACAGGTACAAACAGCAACAGCTTATGCCGTTGCAATAGGGACTACAAATCGTAGCAATGACGAAATTATAGAGCGAGAGTATAAAGTTATACGCCTTTTGCAAAATGCGGTTAATGATGTGCGCTCTTTGTCACGTTGCTATTATCAATAAGTAGGCGCAAAGTTTTTGCGTACATTGCAAATCTTATGATGCTGCAGCAACTGACAAGGCCAGTCACGGGGGCTTGCAGCACCGCATTATCGTATAGTCCTAACTCTCCTCTGCTTCGAGGAACAAAGGAAACCTGGGAGACTTATCGTACTAGAAACCGTTCCTTTTTTTAATTTTTTTAATAATGCCGCCATTTTTTTTGCATTGCAGCATAGGCGTTTCGTGTTCGCCCATTAAAGACGTGTCTAATTATATATCGTCTAGGAGACTTATCGAATTAGGTTCAGTGTCATGGGCTCTTCTACCAATATGTATATGCTGAAATATACGTTATTTTTTTTTTTACACCTGATCTGAATACAGTTCAAATTCAGAAATTCATAGACAAGATTCTTATTTGTCTATGGTTGCTTAAATTTGTCTATCGTTGCTGAATTTTTGTATAGAGGCCATAGACAAATTTCCGCTACCATAGACAAATTTAAGTATATCCGGCTGATTTTGTATATGAAATGCTGAATTCAAATCAGGTGTGTGGAGTGCGTTAATCTCCAGTCGTGTTGGTTTTATGATGCACGTCGATATGGCGCGCAGACCTTCGAATAAGTAGGTAACTAATATGCCATGCCTAATACCTACCGCAATATGTGACCATACTGGTCTATATTTGGCAAAAATTATCAAACGGGCTTTTCCGTCTACTTGTTGGTTTTTCGGTCATAACAAATTAAAATAATTGTAAGCAAGAATTTAGGATGAGTTCAAATCCAGTTTGCGATTTCTCCTTGATCTTAGAATGTTGCGGTGTCGTGCTGTGCTGACTCAAAATCGCGCCATGTATAGACCCCGTATCGAACCACTTGAACGGTACTTACGGTACGGTACGGTACTGACACTGACAGGACAGTTTTGACAGTTCTCAATCAATCAAACGAAAGTTTTAATAACTTAATTATGTTTTTTTAGTAAGTTTTGTAATTAGTTTGTAAACAATCATGAAAAGTATTAGTGTATGGAAGAAATTTCGATTATGAATAACATTTTTATAAGTGTCTAATTTTAGACAAAGTGTATGTAGAACTATTTCAAAATGTGCGTACTTAGTCGAAAGTTATTGGTATTTCCTTTTAGGTTGTATCGGTGGCTCTTATGATAGTGCCGTTCATGATCTATGAGACTCCGCCGCTGCACTGCTTATCTGTGGCACCTACTCTCGTCCTCTCTCTCCTGTTCATCATCCTCTACTTAGTGGATCAAGTGCACGACTTAGCCGAGCAATCATACCTAATGATACAAATATTATGTAATCTCTTAGGATTAATAAGTGGTCTATGGTCTAATAACGCAACGTTAGCTCTAGTTGGACTCTTATATTGCCATTTAATAATTATCCTGACCGTTGATCTATATTACATTGTTAAGGAGAGGGGTTTTGCTTTTACCAAGCTGCAATAAAATTAAAAGGTGTTCCTTGTGTAATTCAACCATTTGGATATCTTATAGAGAGCAATCACAATCAGATTTTTTTTAGTATTTAACAACTTGGGGTTTTCGGGTATCACCCGGGTTTTTTCATACTAATAAATGCAGGTCACATTCCATAATCGTAATTGTGTTCAAAATGTTAAATTAAATAGTGTTATCATACTTTTAGGCAGTGGCACTCCTTCTCAATATAATACCATTCTTGGTAACGCCACCATTCATACATTGCTTTGCTGCAGCGCCCACTCTCGTGCTGTCTATAATATTCATAATCCTCTACCTCGTGGACCAAGTACCAATTGAAGCTGAAATGTATTATGTCATCATACAATTATTCTTCACTGTTGTTAGCCTCATTGTCTGCTTGGCATCGGCTAAATTGATCTTTTGGTCTTATATAATATTTTATATAGACTTAATTATAACATTTTTTATTGATATTTATTGTATGCACAAGGAAAGAGGTTGGAATTTTTAAATAAATTGTTTATGTGATATTTGTATTTTATTTTGTAGAGTTGCAACATGGTAGGCAGTTAACTGTAGATAGAGTATGAGTGGGCTCCCCTCCAACTGATAAGCTTGTGGGTGATAACTGTGATAAGACATGTGCGCTAATAAGTGTGACAAACGTAAAAAGTGCTTGACATTTGCTATGTTTTTCATTATGAAACTATGTTTTAAAATATACAAAAGACTCTGTCGAATGACATTAAATGAAATACTGTGTGCGTCATTAACACTGTGTGTCTGTTATGTAATTTGGACTTTTAAAGATTATAGTAAAACAAACAATGTTGAACAGTCAGAAAATCCAGTCATATTGTGGTGGACTAAAGGATTTCCAGGCACTTTGGAAACTAAACACTGTGCAGAAGATATAAAGTGTACTGTTTACAGCAATGGAAGTGTTCCTCGTGAATATAATATAGAGGCTTATTTGTTCTATGGGAGTGGCATTGACTTTGACGATTTACCTTTACCAAGGAAGCCTCAGCATATCTGGGGCTTGTACCATGAGGAATCCCCAAGAAATGTTGAGGAGCTAATGCATGAACAAATACTCAGAGTGTTCAACTACTCATCAACTATGAGCAGATACAGTGATAGACCTTTCCCACTACAACATCTGGAATCCATTGAACATATAACTAATGCGGAATACTTTGTAACAACATTTGAAAAGAACATTTATTTGAATGAGATTGCTCCTGTTATGTATTTACAAAGTGATTGTGAGACCTCCACCGAGAGAGATGCCTTTGTAAAAGAACTAATGAAATTCATAAAAATCGACTCTTACGGAAGTTGTCTGAATAACAAACAATTGCCTCCAAAATTTGTTGATGACTATTTGAACCATTTGAGTGACGACGAATTTTTAAAGTTCATAGCAAGATACAAGTTTATTATAGCTATAGAAAACGGAGTTTGCGATGACTATGTGACTGAAAAGTTTTGGAGAGCAATAAGAGTCGGTTCAGTGCCTATTTATTTTGGTTCCCCTTCTATACGGGACTGGTTGCCAAATAAAAAATCTGCGATTTTACTGAACGACTTTCGTACACCAAAAATTTTGAGTGAGCACCTAAAAATGTTGTTAGATGATGATTTGTTGTATGAGCAATACTTAGAACATAAATTGGATCAAACAATATCAAATGAAAGGTTGATAACCGAGTTCAGGGTGAGGCCCTATCAAATGGACTCATTGAAGACTGTTGAAGAATTTGAATGTTTTATTTGTGAAAAATTGCATAAACAAAGAAAAGGAATCTATGATAAAAGTATTGCAGATAAGAAACACTACAACTGTCCAAAGCCCCTGTCAGCTCTGTCATTGGCTGTTAACCCGCAGAACGATTGGGTATTTTCTTGGGAACTAGCAGGAAAAAGAGCAAAAGAAATATATGAAAGAGTCATAAATACCAAATAAGATCTGAATAAAGGAACATACATAAATAGGCGCGTAAAGATACATGTATTTTCCGTGATAAGTTTCGACAATTGTAAAGTTTGATTTGACATCATATATGTATAGAGGGCCTATTTTGGAGCATATTTGTATATGACGGCAATTATGTAGCTAGGCTGCTTTAGGTATAAGGTAGGTATTTATGTTTTTTAGGTAAAAAACTTTGAATATAGAATTAAAGTTTGAAATTTTACTTTCACTGTGTTTGAAATGTTAAGCGCTACATTTTATTAAATTTGTAGTCATTTTTCGAACGGGATAAACGGTTAAATTAAAATTCGCCCTTCAATCTGTTAATATAGAATTAAAGTTTGTAAAATACACGATAATAAATCTTAGTCTCTATCCGAATATACATATCAAAAATGTAGAGCATCCTGAAATGTGCTTCAAGAGATATATGCTTTTATTTGTGCAGTAGCGTCAATATTGAATTAAAGTTTGAAAAGATAAGTTTACATCATCGTAACATGAAATGTAACCAAATTCCAAAAATATAGAAAATTTAAATTATGGGTTTTACGTATAAATGGAAAATACTAGAAAATACTTCAATCCTAAAATCTAAAAATAACAACACGTACCGCGTTCATGTCGGCGCACGGTCGTGACCTTGAGCGCCTCTAGCAAGAGCTAAGTTATCACGAGTGCAAGCGAGAAGTGAAATCGTGGCATTTCATCACTACGCTTACCTAGTTGCATTTTCACAGTTGACGCAGTTCGTTGTGTTTTATCCGAAGGCACAGTAGTACCGCCGCTAAATCGAGCAAAAACAATATTTGTGGTAGAAGTAATAAGCTGCAATTATTTATTTATTTAATTTCATCTGTATTATATTTAATAAGTAGGATTTATTTGTTTTTCGGGTAGGCGAAAATTTAAAGGCAGATATGAATAGCTAACTAAGTCTCTGGCTTATAATATAAAATAGGTTAGTTTTAACTTATGATAAGATAAAGATAAAAACTGATATAAACAACAAGATGTATCTTTTCTTTACAGTAAACACATGTTATAAAATATTTTAACCCATTAATATAAATAAATAGCTACATATATCGGCCATAGACAGTTATTTTTTTATTAAATAAAGTCTGGATTTAATCGCCTTTACTTTGATTGTTTTCTTGACGTTTCAAACGTGCCGTAAGATCAGGAATAAAGTATACGCGATTAAAGAGGTGAAGTGAGGTCATTGCTGGCTGAGTTTTATGTTTTTAATACAAAGTTATAATTTAATAAGAAACCAGCAATGCATGGCCCTTCGTGCTGAGACAACTATAGTGCTTTTTTCAAGAATGATGCAAAACAGCCAAATAACAGCACCTTGAGGATATTATTATTCAAGTATGTCCACAACAACAAACAATATTAACATAGATAATGTACGGTTTACTCCTTCGTAATAAGGTCCAAAAGTGTAATTTTTTTTTGATGTCTACTGTAACTCGGGATAACCTCAAGTAGGCTAACCACGAGAGATGGACAATAATTTATTTGAATGATTTGTCTGTTTCTGCCGGATGTATCTATTGAAAGTATGTTGAAATGGCTTGGCAGCAGTTGTTGAGAACCTGAAGGAAATATACGGTAATTCCAATGTGACATCATGAAGGACCTGCTTTTTCCGGTACAAATTTTTACATGCAAATTATAATTATCCCTTTGGTCAAATGTATAGACTGCCCTGATCAGCCGCTCACCGCCACCCCGCCGAAGCGTTATAATATAGATACTTCAAACTTAAATTCGTAAACTGAGAACATGATATTGTAGAGATTATAATCTCTAAAAGTTTTTTAGGGTTCCGTAGCCAAAATGGCAAAAACGGAACCCTTATAGTTTCGCCATGTCCGTCCGTCCGTCCGTCCGTCCGTCCGTCCGTCCGTCCATCCGTCCGTCCGTCCATCCGTCCGTCCATCCGTCCGTCCGTCCGTCCGTCCGCGGTCTAGCTCAGTCACCGTTAGCACTAGGAAGCTGAAATTTGGTTTGAATATGTGCATTAACCAAGCCGACAAAACGGTAGAATAAAAACGCGAAAAATATGTTTTGTTAGGGTACCTCCCGTACACGTGAAGTGGGGGGCGAAATTTTTTTTCGTTCCAACCAAGTTGTGTGGGGTATCGTTGGAAAGGTCTTTTAAAAAGAATTAGGGTCTTTGGATAAAACAGTTTTTGGATAAAACTAATACTTTTGGAAATAATAGCTCCGAAAATTTAAAACAAGGCGTCCCCCCCCATCTAACTTTTGAATCGTGGGTCCTAAAATTTTGAAAAAAATCATGAAACTGAGGCCTAATGAGTACCTTCAATGAAAACTATATTGAAATAAATCGGTTGAGCCGTTTTTGAGTTAACATTCAAAAACCCATAGTGAAAGGACGTAAGTAAAAATGACGTAAGCGCCGTCAAATTTCCCGTAAGAAACGACCTTTTGAATTAATGGTCTCAGTTTACGGAACCCTACACTGAGCATGGCCCGACATGCTCTTGGCCGGTTTTTAATTTCTGTTTGGCGAAACAAGGTACCCCCGAAATAAAAACCAGTGTAGGGTTCCGTAGTTGCCGGCCTGTTATAATACAACATTTAAGGCCATTCCTCGATTCGGACAAGCCACGCCCATCCATAAGATACACGTTTATGGCTCCCGTGCACGAAAGAAAGAGATGCAGCGCTCTTAAGGATCAGACTTTTTGACCAAACTACGATAAATAAGCGAATCTATAAAGTTTTGTCTAATTTTGCTTCTGTGGCTTTTTAGATAAGTATTATATTTTTACTTAGTTATATTGCTTAATCTCTTATAGTTTACGTAAGCTAAGAAAAATAAGGGGAAAAGGCCCCAACTTCGGATTTTTTTCTATCGAGGCAACTTTCAGCAATCGTGTTTCGGCTTGTGCCAAAAACAAGAGTATATAGTCTAGTAATATATAATCGAAAATAAATTCAGCCTTTTTCCCGTTTAGTCACTAGAGCGTTTGAAAAAACCTATAATTTTTATTTTATTTCAGGTTACTACTTATTTATTTCAGGCTCTAGGCCCATAAGCATGATAGTGATACAGTAATACCTTATTTCTAGTTGTTAGTGTTATTATCTAACTCACACAGAAAAATAAAGTTTATACTCAACAATAACTTTGGATAAATTAAATTAAATTATAAAATCAAATAAATAAATTTATTTAAAAAATAAGTTAAACAACTTAACAAATGAAAAAAAAAGAATAACTTAGAATTCGATACCTACTTACTTAATATCCAAAATAACAGGCCTATCACTCATGTGCACCTTATTCCAGTGCCTCACAATTGGACAGTCGTACTTGTTCAGCACGGCATTCCGGAGGCTGTTGGTACTGTCTCTCACTCTAAACAAGACTGAGGCAACACGTTTTCGCAATATAGTTTTAAAGCCATCCGTGTTCGCCTCAAGAAACATGACCGAGGCACTGCACCAGCGAGGCAGCCCCAACAGCACCCTAAAAGCAGCTAAAAGGTAATTTATTAAGGGATATTTGGCGGCGCTTACATCATTTTACTATCGAGCACTCGTCCTTTCACTACGCGTTTTGAGTGATAATTCAAAACCGGCTCAATCGATTTTTTCAATATAGTTTTCATTGAAAGTTCTTATCAGGCCTCACTTCCGTGTTTTTTTAAAGGCAAGATGAAATATTTTCATTTATGTTTTCATTTAAAAGAATTGCACGTAGAATAGACCACGAATGTTTAAAAAAATGAAAATACTATAATTTGTAGTCAAAAAATTACATTACAAACTGACAATTTAAATTTTCGCGCCCAAATGGATCTACAGTTCCTGTGACGTCACTCATGTTTGTCACTAGCCATATTTGTTCGTCCTTGGTTCGTCCCTGTTAAACCTGCTAACAGTGTCAAATTCTGTTTTTTTTTTCCTTTTAAGCCAAATCCCATAGAACAAAACTAGTGACAGTTGCCAACCCCTTTAGTTTTCACAACAGGAGTTTATTGTTTATTTATTGTTTATTGTTTATTTGGAGTGACTTAACCAGACGCTGATTGGTGGATTAAAACACGTTCCGTTTCACATAACTTCAAATCGTAATTATTGTTTGAAATTAGTATAAACTAAAGTAAAAACATTACAATAGCACTTACTACTTACTTTACTTTCACTTTTCAGGCTGTAAGACTCTGGAACAATTTACCCTTAGACTTGAGGCGTGCTAAATCTCTTGCTGTGTTCAAGAAACTACTTAAGGAACATTATTTGTCTCTCCCATGATTCGTTTATCCTGCAACTCCTATAACCGTTTTTACAACCTGTGGCCTGTAGTGTTTATTTTATTTTATTTTATTGAGTATATATAATATATATGTATATATATGACCTATGTAAGTTTATTTTATTTATTGTATATGTGTAAGTGTATTAATGTTGATTTGCATTTGCTTTTGCAACACCTACTTATTTGTTAATTTACAAAGGTTTCCGCTTCCCAAAGGTTGTCTGGAAGAGATCGCTTTTTAGCGATAAGACCGCCAATTGTTTTACCTCTACTTTTCTGTTTGTAACTTGTGTATACTCTGTTTCTTTAATTTGAGGTGTGCAATAAAGAATATTTATGTTATGTTATGTTATAGCTATTAAATGTACCTATTAGATTTTTTTTAATTATTTTTTTGCTCCGAAACGTGGTCTTTCACTATTGGCCTCATCACAAAGTTCAAAGTCGCTCAACGAGCTATGGAGAGGGCTATGCTCGGAGTTTCTCTACGTGATCGAATCAGAAATGAGGAGATCCGTAGACGAACTAAAGTTACTGACATAGCCCACAGGATTAGCAAGCTGAAGTGGCAATGGGCAGGCCACATTGCACGCACAGCAGATGGCCGATGGGGTCGAAAAGTGCTCGAGTGGAGACCACGGACTAGCAAGCGCAGCGTAGGACGTCCACCCACAAGATGGACAGACGACCTTATAAAGGTCGCCGGAAGACGCTGGATGCAAGTCGCTTCCGACCGATACTTATGGAGGTCCAAAGGGGAGGCCTATGTTCAGCAGTGGACGTCTTATGGCTGAGATGATGATGATGATGATGATTTTTTTGTAAATCGTATATCCAGCCAAATGTTTTAATCAGAATCCAACCCTGTGATTACCTGCCCCATTGGGAAAATTACAATTGCCTCCTAGGCGCTAACTAGCCGTGCGCTCGGAGTACCAGTGCTAGCGCGATCTCTAATTACGCATTATGTTTCGGATCGCGGTGTCGAGTTACGTTGGTTCTAGAGCGTTTGAGTCGCTTGTACTGGGCGCAACCGTAGAGAACAAAGCTTTTTTGTATTAGTTCATATTGAATCTTATTCCGTGGTGTTAATAGTAAAAATTCAATAAACGCTTACATGTGGCCACAAAAGTTTTCCAACAAAAGGTAAGACACTAAGTGGATGAGGTCAGTTCAAATTATTCAGAGTATACTGAGCTAGACCGCGAACGGACGGACGGACTGACAAGACGAAACTATAAGGGCTCCTAGTTAACTACGGAATCCTCAAAAACGCTAAAATTTATAAAAATAAATAACTTAAATAAATTTAACTTATTTTTACTCTCAAATGCTTTGTATGAATAAGTGATGAAATTCTATGAACATTTATTTTCAGTGGCCTATATCTGAATACAGGGTATTTTTTTCAATAACTAGCCATATTTTGCGAGGTAATTTGGTAGGCCATACTGAACATCTTTTTCGATGGGACCAACTCCATAATCACATTTTTTTCTGTTTCATATATTTGGTCCGATCAGACGTCGACGTTTTCTATGAGGACGCCAATTTTTTTTGAGATTTTGGGGTTGCGCTCATAGAAAAAGTTGTTCAGTTCAGTATGACCTAACTAATCACCTCTCACAATATGGCAAGTTTTTGAAAAAACACCCTGTATAAGATCGAACATAAACCTGAAGAAATAACAATCTGTCTATTTAGAATAGCAATTCAGTTTTTTTTATTTAAAATGTTTATTTCAAAAACAGTCAGTAATAACATCCTAGTAAAACAATAAAGAAAATTCTAAAAATCATCGGTTTATGACCAACATGATGCTAAAGGTATTAGTAACAATCAGATTTTTCATTTTAATAAGCAACATACACATTGCAACATTTTTTCAGAATTACTGATATGATTATACTATACGAATAATTAAATGCATGTTTAGTAACTCGTAGAGGTTTTATCGGATAAAAGTATGACATTAATTAGCTCCAAGAAGAAGCTAATTAAAATGACAGTGCCTTTAGTAAATCAACTTAAGCGCAGAAATGTATTTATCATATAAATTAAAGAAATTTAAAAATACGGTGTTCACACATTACTTGAACTAGTTGCGTATTACGTTATCAAGCTACATACTGTGACACTATTCATTTATCAAACTCGGACGAACGCACTACCGTGCCTACATATTGCCCCCGCACTGCGCGGCCTTGTCGTCGCCCCGTGATATGCGACGCGCCGCGCGGTAAAGTATAATGGAACAGGTACTTACATGCAATACTTGCATATACCTAGTATTTTAGTGTTCCAGTTATTTCATAGTTCTACATTTGTGCATGAAGGTTTAATTTATTACTATAAACATTCATTATGATTCTTTTGAACTTTAATTCAATATTGACTTAAATAAATGACAAAAAGTTAATATCTGAAGAAGCACGTAACCCAGGTTTCTAACTTTTTTCCACCACACTGAGCAGTTGATTTTCAGTTTTGTTTTCTTGATAAAATAAACTTTAATTCAATATTCGAATAAAAATTAGCATTTTTTTATTTTGGCTGGTTCCAGGTGTTCCAGGAGGCTACAAAGTACAAATTAAAAAGATATTTACATCTCTTACGATATGCCACAGAATTTTTAAACTTTAATTCTATATTGAATGATTTGTCAGCAAAAGATTCAAATACCTAAATATTTTTCAAAGCACTATTTTAAAATTTCTACATTTTTAGATAATTGCTCTAGAGCATGAGTTACACAAGATATCAAATAATATCAAACTTTAATAATATCGAAACCTAATATCGTACCATTACCTGACTAAAACATGACATTAAGTTTTTAAAACGATTGAAATAAAGCATCAGTATTTTTTTAAATATATTTTTATACTTTTAAACAAAATGGTTTTATTGACATTTGACATACTCTATTAAAATTTACAGCACAATTAGGTTTGTTTCATGAGGCCTAGTATAAAATGAAATCATTTTTTTTACATAGGTATAGGTACCTACATCTTGAGGTAATATAATTTGCATTTTTTAATACAAATACAATATTTTTTTATTGACACACTCCATCCAAGGGATGTATCGGATGCACTTGTGTATGGAGACCTCTCTTGATGACATGTGGAATTGTCTTTGGCACCATCCTGTAATAAAACATCATTTTTTTAAACATGTTTATCTGAGGGGAGCTCTGGAAATCCTAACTCAAATAAGACTCAATACACACTTGAGCGGAATTCAGCTCTCATTATAGCCGAAAAGGTGGAAAAATACCATATAAATTCAGCTACTATACCGGGTGAATTTTAATCACCAGTCATATTCTGTGACGTCATAAGCCATACTGAACAACTTTTACTATGGGACTAACATATACAAAAAAAAGGCTCCTTTAAATTGAAGGGATGTTTACAAAAACAACATAACTGACTACACTGGTTGACACCTGAAACGATTAACAATGTTCTTAAAAAAGTGTCAACCACTCTAAGCAGTTATGTTGTTTTTGTAAACATCCCTTCAATTATATCCTGTATGTGCACAAACTTTAGTTTTCCGGCTGATTTTTGTCTATCATAAGGTCAAGTGTGTTTTGCGCCCTAGCAGCAGTGTACTACTAGTACGAATAACGTACTAGTAGTACACTAGTCATTACTACGTGGCGCTGATTTTATCTCATACATATTGGCTCTGAACTAGATGGCGCTAAATACTCGGAGCCTCAAAAAGTTCTTAGGCTATGGCCGTCTACTATATATTTAAGTCTATGGTAATATGTAAGTATTAAGTGGTATGCCGGATAGTATGAGAAGGAGAGTTTACCGTCGACGGTAAGTACCTATCTACTGCATAGACATAGAGTAACTTATATAGTAGAAGAGGAATCCGTGGTATAGAGAATGTCGACGTCCAAAAAGTCCTAAGCGTACAATTTCATACATTTGCTTCATCGTGTCGGTATAACGAGTTGTTGCCGTGAACGTCCAAGAAAAATACCACTTTGGAATCTTAATTAACGTCTTGCGCTCGGCCGTCAAGTTAAGAAAATAGTAATATCCATAGGCTACATTGAAACATCTATTAATTCTTGAAACATTTATTAAGAATGGAATTACTCAAATCATATTTTTAATTTTGAAATACCGCGGGAAATATAGGTAAGAATAGACAAGACATGAAATATCAGAGGGCCTACCGCGAAGTTCGAATATCGACAAAACGATGGTCCCGTCTTTATCGCTCTTGCATATACGAAAGAGAGTAATGCAAATAGACGATTCGATCAACGAAGTGCTTCGCGGTTATAGGCCAGGCGTATTTGACTAATACGCGATCTCTAGGGCCGATGTATCGGGGTGCACTAAGAGCTGCTTTCTCATTCTCCCATGTACTCCCCAAGTGTACCTTAAGAGTCGCCAGGACGCTCGCGTGAACTCGCGTCCCCAAACAAACGTAGTTCAGCTCTCATTTTAAAACAACATGCTTTGGAACCACGAAATTTGACATGGGCATTCTAGTAGTACAGATCTAGGTCGGTAATTCGTTTTCATTGCGAAAAATTGTAATACAAAGAAAATAGAGCAAAAATAAGTTTTGTATGTAAATCTGTATCTGGCTGTATTATCTTTGTATTACAATTTTTAGCAACGAAGACGAATTACCGACATAGATCTGTACTACTAGAATGCCCATGCCAAATTTCGTGGTTCTAAAGCATTTGGTATTAAAATGAGAGCTGAACTACGTTTGTATGGGAACGCGAGCGTCCTGGCGACTCTTAAGGCTTATTCCAACGCTCAAACCTAGAAACAGGGCCCAGGAAGTCGTGTAGTCTATACGCTCGCTCTTAGGGTCACCATACACCTAGCGGTTTTCCTCGCGGAATTAGCGGAAGTAGCGGAAATTTGTCTATGGTAGCGGAAATTTGTCTATGGCAGCAGATTTTTTGTATGGAAGCCATAGACAAATTTCCGCTACCATAGACAAATTAAGCATTTTGTCTATGAATTTCCGCTACTTCCGCTAATTCCGCGAGGAAAACCGCTAGGTGTGTGGTGACCCTTAAAGAAAAATCCCCTACGGGTCGCCTCACACCTAGCGGTTTTCCTCGCGGAATTACCGGAAGTAGCGGAAATTCATAGACAAATTAAGCATTTTGTCTATGAATTTCCTCTACTTCCGGTAATTTGTCTATGGCTTCCATACAAAAAATCTGCTACCATAGACAAATTTCCGCTACCATAGACAAATTTCCGCTACTTCCGGTAATTCCGCGAGGAAAACCGCTAGGTGTGTGGCGACCCTAAATTACCCTTCCAGTGTTGCCAGTTTACATCCATGAAATGAAAATTAGGTAGAAAACAGAGAGGGCCTACCGCGAAGTTCGAAAATCGACAAAACGATGGTCCCGTCTCTATCGCTCTTGCATATACGAAAGAGAGTGATGGAAATATTCGATTCGATGAACGAAGTGCTTCGCGGTTATAGGCCTGTACTTACGATATGCAGTCGATGATCGGGCACACAGACAAACACAGAGTGCAACCAGTGCAGTCATCCGTCACATGCGGAATGTGGGTTTGCGGGTCAAATCTGTCAACAAATAAGTTAGTTAAAGACCTCGTGGCTGCCGTTCCTCAACCCACCAACGGAGCGGCAACTGACCTTCACGAGGCTTCACAAGTTATCGATTGGACATGAAATTAGTTACTGACTTAAACGGGTATTAGACATTGCAACCTGCAGGGCCCAATCTGTCAGGTTGGTAGGTGTAATTAAAGTTAGGGCCGTAGGGAGCTGAAGGAGGGGAAGGGAGAGGCAGGGTACACAACAGATTGGGCCCTGCAGGTTGCAATGTCTAATACCCGTTTTACGGTTCATAAGGCACATAACACATTTAGGCGGAATTCATAGACATTGTAGCTGAATTTTTGTATGGAACCAAATACAATTTTACGGCAGATTTTTATGTATGATGGCTGAATTCCGCTAAGTGTGTGGAGCAAACAAAAAAATAATGATTTTGTTGGTCTTGTTAATTTAATTAAGTAGGTAGGTAATTTTAAGGGTTTTTATCGAAAGCAGGTACTTACTCAATTGCCTGATATCCGGAGTCTGCGCACGCCATGTAACATTTTCCGCAATTTATGCACATGTCCTAAAAAAACACCAAAGGAATTATTAAAAATCTATAGGTGAATGCCAAAGACAAACTTACAAGAAACTCTGATTGGTAAACGAAGTGCAGATGTAGGGTCACCACACACCTAGCGGAATTCCTCGCGGAATGGGGTTGGCAACTGTCAACGGTCAAAAAAAACAAGAATTTGACACAATTGGTAGGACTGACAGGTACCAGCTATGCTGGCGCCATCTTTAAAAACTTTCGACCGGCCAACCCCATTAGCGGAAGTAGCGGAAATCTGTCTATGGTAGCGGAAATTTGTCTATGGTAGCGGAAATTTGTCTATGGCTTCCATACAAAAAATCTGCTACCATAGACAAATTTCCGCTACCATAGACAAATTTCCGCTACTTCCGGTAATTCCGCGAGGAATTCCGCTAGGTGTGTGGTGACCCGTAAACAGCAATTTAGCAACTTTGTGTTAGGCTAACCCCACACTAGCGTCTTCCGAGCGTCGTCATCGCCCGAGCGCCCGCGAAGCGTCGACTCTGGTGAGACGCCGACGCTCGGAGGACACTAGCGTGGGGTTAAAGCGGTATTACACATTGCAACCTGCAGGGCCCAATCTGTCAGGTTGGAAGGTGTAATTGAAGGTAGGGCCCGTAGGGAGCTGAAGGAGGGGCAGGAAGAGGCAGGGTACACAACAGATTGGGCCCTGCAGGTTGTAATGTGTAATACCGCTTTTAGCCTAACAGGTTGAGGTGAGACGTAGATTATTTTGGTCGTGAAAATAGACTAATAGGTAGATATATTCGTGAGCACTCACATCGTCTATCAATGCCACGACCTGCTTCGTGTTATCCAAATGCTTATAAGTTCCAATCCTTGGCAGCGCCTCCCCCACCACGTCCCGTACGCTGGGCACTGGGCAGTGGCCGTTAGTCGTGCCGTTTGTCAAGTAACTGTCGACCTTGTTGTCGGCCAATAGGTCTGAGTTTAGCCTGACCTTGTGGAGTATGTCTTCACGCTTTTTGTTGTATGGGCCGAAGTGGGCTAGGACCTGAAAGGAAAGATTTTTTTTTGATTTTTATCACCAAATTATAATTTTTTCCCAAAACTCAGAATATTACGACGTGATCAATAAACCTGTAGATCATCAAAAATAACAAAAGGTATCCCGAAAGAAAAATATTGGTACCAAAATGTCTTCCAGAATGATTGAGAACGCTGCGAGTTCCATTGGGACTGTCGTTTGATTTTTTTTAATGCTAGGACTAGGGAATCTCGGTTCCTTCTGAAGATTTTATATGACGAGAACCGGGAATCTCCGGTTCAGCTTTTGGATTTGTATAGAAAACGAGTACCAGAAGCATACCCGCTAAGCAAGCTTTTTCTTCGTAAGTAGTCGCTTTCCTTGAAATACCAGGAAAACGATAGGATCGGCTATGAGCGTAGTGTCGCGAACAGTCACGGAAAGTTTTAGAAACACGTTTGATAAACATGGACTGTTACCTTCCCGTTCTCATCGTACAAAGTCTGCACAGGTTTGCCCTTTTGGTGCTTAAAAGTGGGCGGGGACTGCCCGGTCCAGCCAGGGAGCCCCTTGGACCGCAGGTACAGGAGCGCCTTTAGGCCGGTGATGTAGTCTTCTACCACAGTGAAGTCTTGGTTCTGGACTGCGCTGCATATCTGCCAAGGAAAAAATCGTCATCAGAAATTTGTCTTTTAGATATATGGGAATGCTTGTATACTTTAACCGTGGACCTGTTTGACCGTCACGAAAATGTTTTTTTTTTATTACCCGTTTTATACAGGAGTGTGGAGGATTTATAATCGGCGTGGCTTTATGGGAGTTTACTGGATCATTCTGGGTTCACCTATCGTAACAATTTTTAGGGAAATTTTACGCCTTTCTAAATAATGCTCCAATATGCTCCATGCAATACTTACTTATCGCTTTGACGCTTCCAGTGACCGTCCATAGCTGTTGGTGGGAGCGTTTAGCGATATCGCTCGAGGCGTTTTTCGTGGCTCGGGCTAGTACGAGTAGTGCCGTTTAGACAATATAACCATAGACTTAAATATATAGTAGACGGCCATAGCCTAAGAACTTTTTGAGGCTCCGAGTATTTAGCGCCATCTAGTTCAGAGCCACCTAAACAGAGCCAATATGTATGAGATAAAATCAGCGCTAGCTAGTAACGAATAACGTACTAGTAGTACACTAGTCGTTACTAGGTAGCGCTGATTTTATCTCATACATATTGGCTCTGTTTAGGTGGCTCTGAACTAGATGGCGCTAAATACTCGGAGCCTCAAAAATTTCTTAGGCTATAGCCGTCTACTATATATTTAAGTCTATGATATACTTATAACCAGGGCCGGTCCTAGGGTAGAGCGAGTGGAGCGGGCGCTCTAGGCGCCGGATGGCAGGGGGGCGCCAAAATGGCAAAAGAAAAAAAAAGTTTTAAAGCGAGTATGGCGCGGGCGCAAAATATGTACGTTTGGAGTGGAGTGGTGCGACGGCGGGTGGTACCTTTATCTTTTGGTATATAATTTTTGGTATTTTTATTATTTCAACTTGTTTTATCAGACGTGACTCGCTACTTTTAATCTCGAAGGGCGCGAAATAAAGGCGCCAAAACGATACGTTCTTTATATTTTTCGAAGCGATTTTTCTAAGCGATTCTATTATTTATTTTTTAAATCGTTGCTTTTGATCTTGAAAGGCGCGAAATAGAGGCTGATATAGGCGATGAAAACGTAACGTTCTTTGTAATTTTTTCAAGCAATTGGGAATTATATTAACAGGACTATTTTTTTAATCACTGCTTTTAATCTTGAAAGGCGCGAAATTAAACCTGATAAAGGCGCCGAAAAACGGGTTACATTATTATCTATTTTTTTAAATCGCTGGTTTTGATCTCGAAAGGCGGAAAATAACGGCTTATAAAGCCGCCGAAAACGTAAAGAAGGCAAAACAAATATAAAGCTTAACGACCCCTAGAAGATGAACATTTACATTACTTTCCCGATACTGACTTTAAACTTCTTAAATAATAAATCTAAGTAGGAGGTCGTGAGAGCTCGCCAAATCTATAGCTCTCGCCAAAATCGCCCTTTGTATGGAAATCTTATTAAGAGTGGTTCAAAATTTAAAGATATAATTGCGAATAAATTTATAAACTTTAATGATGAAACTTACATGACTTTGAATAGCATATTTTAACTTATGTTATGAAATATTCATTGTTCAAGTCATGGTTCCAATATTTTGTGATTCTTGCAATGGATTAATAGCGTTCAACTTTTGGGCCTAGGTTAGTTTTTTCAAATTCATACTCTCATAAAAAACATACACATATTGTATATATTATGTTTTAAATTGCTTTTTGTTACTTGATTTTATGACTAAAACATGAACAAAACTTTTTTTTATTTCACTTTATTATCATGGGGATTACTTTCATATGGAAACGGGACTGTTCACCTAAAAGAACTATAAATATACCTAAAACTTGAACTACGTGAATTTACTAGTTTATCTTTTAGGCTGCATTCCAAAACATGCAGTTTGCATGAATTTTATTACTTCATTTCATGAATATCATGCTCAAAACTTGAACTAACTAAATTTATCCGTTCATGTTTTAGGTAGCAAATTCAAAACTGAACATTTTTAGAGAAATCTTCTACCTATCAGTGGCGGCGCGTCCATAGAACATGATTCCCGGCTGTTTGCCTAATTTTCATGCACCTGACCAGTTTTCCTACAGCTCATGAAGAAATTTTAAACCAAATTAAGCTCCGGCTGCCTAAGAAAAATTTTGACCCACCACCACTGCCAATACTATTTTTGAAGGCCAGGTCCTAATTATAGTGTTTATTAAATTTGAAAAAGATTTAACCATTTTAAATTGAACAGTTGATTTACCTTTGTTTACTTCAATTGGTGCTCTGCATTTTTGACGAAAATAGTATTGCCGAATTTTACTTGCCAACCAACTTTGCGGAGAAGTTTCATTTGGCCGAATTTCATTTCCCAACTTTACATAATCCAACCTAACCTAACCCAACCTAGTAAGTAATTTCCATTTCCCAACTATGGGGTTGGGAAATGAAATGGTTGCCAGATAATTATTTGGTAAAAGTTATTCGGCCAAATGAAACATCTGCGAAAAGTTGATTGACAAGTGAAATTCGGCAATACAATTTTCGGCAGCAAGGCAGGATACCAGTTCAATTATTGCACAAAGCTAAATCAATCAAATTTCCTAATTTTGCTTGTATAGACCTTAGGAGGCCACTGTTCATTTATTGGCGTCAAATCATTAATTTTTGGGTAATTGATTTTGCTTTTGTACTGGTTCATCTTTTGAGCCAAACCGTTCATAATCAGGGCACTTTGTTCATCTTCTGGGCGAATTGGCATATTTTGGCACAAACATTCTTATAAAAAATGCTGTACGGTTCTAAGAGGGTTTGGAATAGCTTATTCTAACTAGATTATATACCAAATCATATTTTTTAAAAAACTTGTTGAAAATTGGTTATAACATACATCAAAAAATACTTAAGTTGGGGTAGTCCCTTAATCGTTCATTTATGACATAACCCTATTTCTCTAACGCTTTTGGGTAAAAAGCTTCGACGAGGGGCGCCAAAACCCAACTTCGCTCTACCCTGATCGAGGGCTCGGGCCGGCGCTGCTTATAACTATATACTACCTGCGACTGATTTCGCTGGAAGTAAAAGCCAGACGAGCCTTGACACTGTAGTCTGGCGCGGAAGGATCTTATAGGTTTCCCCCGATTACCTTTCCTTCAAATTCACACCATGCATCAAGAACACTGAGCCAAGTCAAGATTTAAAATACCTGCACAACAGGCGCGCCGCACAACATAAACTGTAGCGCGGAATCCGCGGAGTCGATGCCACCGATGCCGAGGATAGGGAAGCCGGGCAGCTTGTTCCCGATGGCTGACACGGCCCGCAAGCCCATAGGGCGCGTGGCGTTGCCGGATACGCCGCCGTATGTCGTGTGCTTCTCGCGCCCTAACAAACGAGAAGTTTAGTCGAACTGTCTTTTAAAACGGCAAGTGTGTTATTGTTTTATAGTGATCGTGATACTGCATGTCATTAGGTACACTGGATCCGACCATTGCTGACATGTAGGTATCTGAATTCATTCTGGTTCTAGCTAATGGATATCTATGATATTGTCATATAGGAGATTGTCTATTTTTTAGCAGAAGCGCTGGTAGCCTTGCGGTAAGACGTCCGACTTTCAATCCGGAGGTCTCGGGTTCAAATCCCGGCTCGTACCACTGAGTTTTTCGGAACTCATGTATGGAATATCATTTTCACCTCACTAGCTCGGAAAGTCCTTTTTGTTTGTTTAATATCTATTGTGAAAATCGCTTTTTATCCACATGTGGTGAAAGAGTTTTGACATAAGTGACAAGTGGCTTAAGTGACATTTGACAGCTAACAAAACGTAAAACGTTAAAAGTGCAGAATTTTTAACATCGCAATTAATGAATTGCATCGAGTAAAAACACTTAATACAGTCTTACAACTTTATTTTAATTCATAAATATCAGCATTCAACATTAATCTTCATTCTTTTTGTAAAAACGGATAAATTGTTCTGACAGCCGAATAAGTCTACGTACGAACAAAACGCATCTGACATTTAATAAAACCTTTTACGTCAAAACTTTTCATTTCAATTCATCCATCATATCAACGTTAAATATTTGCATGTTTTTCTAGGTTGTTTTGTTAAAAATTAGTGATTCGAGTGATGAAGAAGTATTAAACACCTGAGGAATTACGGGAAACCGAGCAAACTGCACCCTTTTTCTTATTTTCCTCGCTGTAGTGAGGTGAAAAGTTTTGTGTTATACACGGGTGAAAGTTATTTTACGTCTCGTGTATTAAAGCACTCGCTACGCTCAGGATTCTATTTTTGAACCACTCGCTTCGCTCGTGGTCAATAATAGAATCCTTTCGCTAGCTCGTGTTTCAAATAACACTCGCACGTAAAATACAACTTTCACCCCTTGTATAACAAATAACTATTGATATTTACCAGTCGCTTTTCGGTGAAGGAAAACATCGTAAGGAGACCGGACCTAATCCCAAAAAGGCCTAGTTTCTCCTCTGGGTTGTAAGGTCAGATGGCAGTCGCTTTCGTAAAAACTAGTGCCTACGCCAATTTATGGGATTAGGTTGTCAAGCGGACCCCAAGCCGGGATAAACGCTAGGAGGAAGGAAGAAGGAAGGAGATTGTCTATTTTTGGAGTTCTAAATTTACTGCCTTTTCTACTTTTAATTGGTTCGCCAGACTATAAGGATCGTTATATGATATTGATATCGATCCAGTATTTTCTGAATGGAAAATTGCTTACCGACTGCCGGCCACGGCGTGGCATCCGCTTTTACAGACATGAGTCCAGACACGGTGTTAATTGCAGACACGCCATCAGCACCACCTGAAATTATCTCGCTTGAATCGGAACGCTATTTCATCCGGTATCCTTGATTCCGAGTACCCAATCAATGGTGCCTTTTATACTTTACCGTGGAAATCCACGATATCGTACAACGGTAACGTCACTATATTATATCAAGCATTTAATTTATGATCGACGGTAATGGAGTATCATGGCCGTTCACGTCCAATCTAAGGAAATTTAAAAACGACTGCATAGTTATAATAATCGCATGTGTCAGTCAAATGGCTGCCAAGTACTTATACGACGAGAAAATCGGGGTACAGATAGCGGTTAGTTTTAGTTTTAGTAGTAATTCTTCCGTTTTTTTATTCTCACCTTCATACGCTGCCATGGCTATACTAACGATGTCCGTTATGTTCGGAGTCAGTTTAATGAACACTGGAATCTTGACGGCTTTTTTGACCCATTGTGATATGCCCTTCACCAGGACCGGGTCCTGTACAAAGAAATAATGTTACACGTTACATTCTGGGTAACTATAACTAAACATGTTTGACATGTTGATGTTCAACTGTGCGTTACAACACTTACAACAGTGTCCCGAGGCCCGATCAAATAATCAATTTAATACTGTACCTGTCCACAAGCAAGCCCCATTCCGGATTCGCCCATCCCATGTGGGCATGAAAGATTCAGCTCCAGCGCATCCGATCCAGCTGCCTCAGCCTTCTGTGCCAGCTCCGTCCAGTCCGCCTCGTTGTACGAACACATAATAGATGCTATGATCACCTGCAATGCAATACAAAAGGTGTAGTTACATTCTCAACAAAGATTAAAAAGAAATAAAATAATTTACCAAAACAAAAGAACCGACTTCACTTAGGATCCGCGCTTTTCCGAGTTGCTGTAAAAATACCGATAGGTGTGCCTATAATAATAGTTGAAGATTTCCCACGATTTCTTCAGGATCCCGTCATCAGATCCAGACCTGGTGACAATGGGACTAACTGTGAAGTATATTCTTTCAAACAAAAAAAAAAATTTCCAAATCGGCCCAGCCGTCTTCGAGTAATCGGTAAACACATACATAAAAAAAGGGTGCGTCCCATAAGACATAACTACAAAATATATAATTTCATATTAATAACGTTCACAAGATATAATGAACGTTTGCTATAACAACAAAATCTATATTTTTATTAGGAATAACGGTCAATTAATATAACACTCATTTTGTATAACAACTTATCATATAACACTCAAATACTCTAAATTTGTTTAATATAACATACATAACGTATATCGATCATAAGATATACTATCTTTTAGTATAATAATTACAAAATATAATAGCGTATGATATACTAAATAGGTTATAAACTCCATTCCAACCTTTTTCCCCAAAGTGTAATGTTTTCACGGATTTCAAACTAAATCAATAGGTAGAATAGGTAGGTTAGGTTCGTTAGGTAGCTTCAGATGCCCGAAGGGCAAAACGCCCAGAAATAGGAGCCCCGCGAAGCGGGGCTCCGTCTAGTTAAGTTGAGGATTCAACATTTTGAGAATTTTAGAATAGCTAATTAGACTAGCTGCTACTTAAAAAATCGTGTAGACCAGTTGCTTTTAGGCGAGTTGATATGTACACGAGCTGCGATTTAGACAACCCGTTATTCTATACGATCATTATGTATTTTGGTGTTAGATGTATTGAATATTATACATTATAAATCTAAGGTATTATGAACGTTATACATTATGACCGTTATATACAACGATATTATACTTAAACAACGTTATACTTAACAAAATTAGATATTTTGATGTTATATCAAACGTTCATTATAGACTTTGAACGGTATACAAAACAAGCTTATGCAATATGAGCGTATATAATATGAATATTATACAATAAGTTCTTATATCTTTTATTACTTACCCATAAAAAAAATAGCAAAAAAAATAAAACAAAGATCCCGGCGAATTGATAACCTCCTCCTTCTAAATCTTGAAGTCGGTTGAAAACAACGTAATAGCTGATAGGTTGGCGGTTAGAGAGTTTTTTGAATCACCATCATCATTTTAGCTATTTGTCGCCCATTGTTGTTCATCATCATTTTAGCCATTTGTTGTCCACTGGTGAACATAGGCCTCTCTTTGAGTACGCCATTTGTCTCGGATGAGCTAATCTCATTCAGAAGGGTCCCGCGATCTTCTGAATATCGTCCACTCAACGAGCCGACGGACGCCATGGACACCGTTCAGCCAAAAGTAGCCACCAAAAAGGGCATAGCCAATACCGGAATTCCGGTATTGTCCATACGATCAATACTGGTATTGCATGCCCTAGTCTGCACTCTGCGTAGGTTACTTTGTAGTAACTAGACGGGAGACTTATTATTATAACAACTAACTTTATCCGGGAAGTCGCGCTTCAACTCGCGGATACTCTGGCACCAGTAGGCTTCGCACTTCTCGGAGATCAGCTCAATGTTGAGGAAGCAGCCTTGTCCGGGGCCATAGTTCTCGCCTGAGGTTACTCCGCGCACGATTCTAGGTGACACGTTGGTTACTAAATCCTGGGAAAAAAAAATGAATTTACTACTTAAGTAACGTCTCACGAAGAGCCGTTTTGCTGCAATGATCGTAGCAAATGGAAATCCGAGATCTCTGCCTACCCCGTTTGGGTTATAGGCGTGATTGTATGTATGTATGTATGTAAGTAACGTTTAAAGATTCTAGGTGAATACCACGTAATAATATTTTAATACCACGTTGGTGACAAACAGGCATACAACCCGCCTGGTGGTAAGTGGCCGCTGTAGCCTAAGGACGCCAGCATCTTCGTGCGCGTTCAACATGCGCGTCGCCCTTTGGTACTATTGGTGCCGTGACCAGGATTATGAAATAACTAATTTGCTGCACGTACCTTATCCAACCCGAAGGTCTTGGTCACAACGAAGCCCCAGCCCTGCTGGAACGCTCGCCGGATCATGGCCGAGCTGGTGGTGGGCGGCGCGCTGGCCAGCCCGAAGGGGTTGGGGAACTTTATGCCGCAGACTTCGACGGAGAGGTCCACGTCGTCTATGGGGCAGTGGAACTTGGGCAGCTCTACTGGAGAGTCGAATGGGATGCCCTGTAAAGACCGCGTGTTTAGAATGTTTAGGGGTAGTTTTACTATTCCCAAATTTTAAAGACATGAACTCGGCATTGTACCGAAAATAACGTTTGTTCTTAAGTGTGTGACAGACATCAGACACATAGAGTCACCGGCAATAGTATCTTCCTACATGAAGGCCGCAAAAATATGGGACACGGTCTTATTTGTAGAGCGTGTCACATATTTTTGTGGCCTTCGTGTAGGAAGATAACTCCTGCCGGTGATTCGTTTAAGGGCATACTTGGTATCGTAATACGATTAAGAAAAAGTAAGAAAATAATTTTTTGGCCGCGAAAATTTTGTTTTTGTATGGGACTCGTCGTTCCAGCCGGCCAACCCTCCATACAAAACCAATTTGTTTTTCTTACTTTTTTATGTGACACCTTGTAAAATCTAATAGATGAGGACTGACCTGCAGATAGCAGTGTATGTACCAAGCAGCAGTCTTGCCATCGTTGACCGACTCCACCGTAGTCTCGGCCACACCGGCCAGGTCTCCGCCCACGAACACATGCGGGTTGCTGACGCTCTGCATCGTGGCGCTGTCTACTTCGGGGAGACCCCAGCGGTTCAGCTTCACGCCGGACATCGCTTCTTTTACTGTAAAAAAGAAGAATTAATATTAAGAGTTTTATTTAGGTCCACCCGCTACATACACATCTGAATTCAAAATAAACAATCAGTCAGATGGAACTGACAGATTTTCTTGACGATGTGACTATTCTCTCTCTCTCTCTGTCCTTGGAAAATATTAGATGTATTCCCACCTGAGGCGATGGATCGTAAGAACCCATTAGACCATTAAGATTTTAATTTATTCTGAATTTATGAGAGCAAATATAGACAATCCGGCTCAGAGTCCGTGGTGGACCTTGGGATAAACAATACTTTCATCACTTCATCGATATTAAGGAATCAATGGAAGCAAAAGGTTATCTATACAAAGTGAAAGGGAAACTAACTTGTTTCAATTATAGCATTTATAGCTGCCAACCAAAAAAGGTTAGGGAAATATGCAGAACTCGACAGAAACACTAAGAATCCGAAACCTTACCATCACTGTCATACAATCCGGAGCCGAAAGCAGAGATGATGTAGTTGGCCTTCAACTGGAGCACCTGCTCGTGATCCTCGATCCAGTCACCATTATCCAGCTGTTCAGTGCGGCAGAATTTTAGACCTGCCACCTGGAAGAGAAGTAATCTTGACGTCATAGTCCGAGTATACCCACGTAACTGTACGTACGTAACATCACTTCAAAATGCATGGCAACATAATGGAAAAGTTGTGTTGAGTCTGGATCAGCAGATAATTGCATGCAAAGGTGGCAATCTTTGTTGCCGTCTGTCAGGCACTTCCGGCCATATCAGAACTGGCAAACTTGGTGACTTACCTTGCCGTCCTTGACGATGACTTCTTGGGGTGACATGAATGGAACGAACTCACATTTCTCTTCTTTGGCCAAATCAACCTGGAGAAAGTAAACGAAATCGTTAGTATGTGACCAACTTTGTTCAGATTTTTGGGAGGTCTATATCCAGCACTGGCCATTTTACGACCGACATAATGATGGTCAGATAATTAATGACATCAAACAAGTATGTAACCCTACCTCTTCCGGCACAGCGCGAATGTTACCGAAGCCTTTCCTGAACACCACATAGACCCGGCGGGCACCGCAGCGCAGCGCCGACGTGGCGCAGTCAAAGGCGGTGTCCCCTGCCCCCAGCACTATCACATTGCCGTGGAGCTGGGGCAATGCGGTCTTGCAGGCGCACATCCCTGGTAATTGAGATAAAAGTTGTCGGATATCGGTTATGAGATATATGTATCATAAAGTAAGTTATATAGTAGACCAACACAGCCTAAGTCTCAAACTCAAGTCAATCGCGACTCAAGTAGATCGAGTAGTAGTGCAGATGCAGGTGTAATTTCCTCTTACATTTTGGGTATCTTTAGGTCGCTTTCGGGCATATGGCGCGATTGACTTGAGCGTCAAAAAGTTCTTAATAGGCTGTGTTGGTCTACTATAGAAGTTACTCTATGTAGTACCTACTCGTATCTATGTATTTCGTGGGAGCAAGCATTTTCAAGGATTCCCAGAAAGTAGAAACGCAGTGCTTTTGCTGTGTTTTTTTGTATGACATAATAGGAGTAGGCCTAATTGGTAAGCATTTACCGCTGCTTTTGGACACCTGCAACACCAGAGGGGACAGAAGTGCGTTGCAGATGGGAGTACGTTCTTTTCTCGAAGGTTTGAAGACTGTGACGGGAGGATTATTAACCAAGACTTAAAACCGTTACAATAATGAGTTAACTAATGAAATTATTTGAATGATCTTGCTACCTTTCTTGCTTCCTTTAGACACGAGAGGCAAGAAGCTCTTGCTGGTGTAGAAGCCCATCCCGGGAGTGAGGCCCTTGAAGATAGGTACGGACGTAGGCTCCGGAAGTCCTATACCGAGGAATATGGCCTTGTGGCCGTCTTTGAGCAGACCCTGGAAATAGAACAGATAAATGATTTAAATGAATATGCTTAAAAGAATAACTGCCAAACACTCCTAGGGAAGCGGATGAGTCGACTCACACTCGCAAGGGCCTATTTATCGAACTGCCGAACGATCGATAATAATGTTATATTAAACATAAAGAGACTGTGTGCTTAATAAATTTACCTCTACTGTGATATCCTTGGTAGACAGTTTCCTGCCGGTCTCAAACTTGACTCCGAGGTTCTTTACCAGGTCCACTTCAAACTGAACTACGTCATAGCCGAGACGGTATTGCGGGATCTCAGCAGAACTGCAAGAGGTGAAGCATAATTATATCTGCTTAAGTAAAATTATAACTTATTTTTAAATTATATTCCGCAACACGCTTCGTCATTTTTAAATTCATAGGATTTAGCTGAAAAACCCGTATCGAATCTTTTCTGACTCATGCACCAGGAACGATCCGGAACAAGGGTTACAACACATACAAATGTCCTTATTTTTTGATAGGTAACATTTTATCAATGGCAATGGAAATATGTTGGTCATCTATCTATATTTACCACATAACTTTTAAACTTGATGAAACGACCTTGATTTCAGTTATCTTGGAGTTTTCAGGTGTTATCTTTGGTATCTTACCTCAGACCGCCCAGATACGACTCCTTTTCGTAAACAGTGAGGTTCTGGTAGCCCAGCCGAGCTAGGAAACAGGCGCAGCTGATGCTGGCCGGCCCTCCTCCAATGAGCGCGATCTTCTGGTCGCCACCTCGGGGGAGCGGCTTGGTGTTGGGGTCCAGGGTTTGCGGGATGCCCATCTTCATGAAGATCTGAAATTGTAGGAAATATAAGGTGATGATTAAATGAACCAAGCCCCCGTAGTTATTTTGGTATACTTCTGAAAAGTGAAAATTACTTCAGTCAGACGCTTCAGGGTTCATTGAGTAAAACGGGGAAAGGCGAATTATAGCGATGATGACCGAAGGATATTAGACTTTGATGACAACGGAATTTTTGTTGACCAAGGAAAATAGGTCTGGAAATATGTACTTACGTCAACAGCAAAGTGTTGCAGCCCGCCGATATTGATGGCGCCCTCCTCGCTAGCGTGGAGGTTGCAGCCCCCGACGCACAAGTCGCTGGTGGGGCACACCATCCCACAAGTGAGACCCAGTGGGTTGTCCGACAGGATTGCTTTGGCAGCGCCATAGTAGTTCTGGAAATATGTACCAAAGGCTCTTTTAGACGGCGTTGAAGTGAACTAACAATTTGTGACAGATCGTAATCGGATATATAATTACATATCTCCTAGGGAATCAGTTGCTCATAATTATCTGAACAATTGCTTATTTAAGTATTCATGGAAAAAGCAGCGTGGAGTTCGATAGACATGTAAATAGGTACCCACATCTAGAAAGTTAACTGGCTACTCGTATATCCATGTAATATACTACCCACCCATGGAACACATGATGTGTAGTGTCTACCACTTTTAGAGCTTTTAAACGAAGGTGATGAATTGTGGCAATTGAAAACTTCCAGCAGTTCAGTACATTATTCTAGCTATTATGATACCTTAGTAGCAATGCTGGAGATGAAGCTCTTGACGTCTATCTGGGTGGGACAGCTCTTCTGGCACGGCGCGTCGGCACACTTGAGGCAGCGGGCGGCTTCCTTCAGTGCACCGCGCTCCGAGAGCGTTGTGTGCTTGATGTCGTCAAAATTCTTCTCCAGAGTCGGACAGGTCTGAAGGAAAATATAATGTTGAAAATTTACGGCTTGGATGGACTTCGTGGGAGATAATAGGAAAAGAAACAATGTAAATGGTGAAATGACGGGCGACAGGGTGGCGAGGAAAAAAAAGACATACTGCGCAGCCGTCCCCAAGTATGTGGGACAAGGGCAAGCGAATGATGATGACGTTTTGAAGATTTAACTCGCCCGTTGATATAAAAACATGGATGTAGAGATAAGAATATAAAAACATTTGTTACTTACCTATGAACACAAGACATGTCAGAATGTGACAGATAATTTTTTCATTGGCGATTAACCTACCTCAATTCAGAAATAGAGATAAAATAAACAATTCAGAAAGGGAGCGTTGGTAGCCTAATGGTAAGACGCCCGACTTTCCGACAAAAAGGAAAACATCGTGAGGAAGCCGGACCAAATCCCAAAAAGGCCTATTAGTTTCCCCTTTGGGTGCCATTTCAAGCTTGTGTTTTCGAATTAGTGGACCAGATATCCGACTCCAAGGCGCAAGAGTTGAGGGTGAAGCTTGAGGCACAACAGTTTACGCTTTTGGACACGAGCTGGCAGATCCTCCAAGGTCTAAAAATGCAATGCCACTTACAGTGCATTTCCTGTCAGCATTCCTCTTCCAGTGCTGCTTATTCTTCTTTGTCTGTGCTGAGGGCACGAGGTTGGTGTACGGCTTCACGGTCGGGTTGAGACGCAGAAGATTCTAAGAAACATCAATCAAAATAGAAAATTTAAGTAGCAAAGAAAAGTGTAGTATTTAGTAGCTTATTCCAGAATTAGTGACAGATTCAGTCATGGTCAAACATAGAGGTTTTAATTTGTAGTTTCTGCACCCCAAAAGTGGGTACCTAAGTGAATTTGATGAAATTAATCCCCACAATTTCAAACGTCTTGTTACATAGTCACATTTGGTTTCCACATTTGGTGTTCAACAATAAAAATATGAATAAATTATTAAAAATCATAATTGTCTGTATTCGAAGGAATAAAATACCGTTTAAAGAATACTTTATGGTGAGTAAGTGACCAACGTGACGTAAGTGTAGATAATTGTTGCAAAAAACAGTGAGTAAACACTATACAAGTTACACACCCACTGAAAGCTTACAATTCAGATAGCGTGACCCGAACCGATAAGAACACGAGGCAAATAGAAACAGAATAACTATAAGATAAATGATATACATATTGATATTATGTCATACTCGTAATTGTCATAAAAGTACCATGTAGGTCTTAGATTTAATACCGTTTATGGCTTTGTTTTGGTTTATGGGCAGCAGCATCTTCCGAAAGCCTAAATAACAATAAACAAAAAAAAAACTGCGCGCGCCAACCCGCCTGCCAAGCGTGGCGTGTATGGCAAAACCCCCCTTTAATGATAGGTCTAAAGGGGAGGCCTATGTTCAGCAGTGGACGTCTTATGGCTGAGATGATGATGATGATGATGGCTTTATTATGCGTCATGCGTCTTCCTATAACACAATACATTACATTACCTAGTTTACCTTGATAAACAATACACACGTGTCTGTCGTGGCGATTGTCGGTAACAAAGTAAACCATTCACCAATATGATCGACTTGAATTACATTTGTAAGACTTATTTTAAAATTTTCTCGTAAACAGGTTTATTATCATATCACATTGTGTTATACAAATTATACAATGCGTCTCTTATGGAAATTCTATTGGACTCAGGTACTAATCTTTTTTTAGCTCATTAGGCATCATAAGTTTATGAGATATTTTAAGTAAGTATAACGTTTTCATCGTAACAGAACCCTTTTGGTCCTTATAATAATAAATTGCATGGATTACGATAGTAAGTATTATATCTTTGGCAAACATTGTTGCAGCTAATTATCGTTTCTACAAGTTCTACATTGTACTTTACATTGTTAGTTTACCTTGACTAGGCTAGAGATAGGAACATTGCTAGAAACCTACCTACATTCACATACTTATTTAGGACACAACACAGTCGCATATAATTGTTTGTGTCTTTTTTCTGTGTTATTTTAATTATGTACTCATTATGAAATTGGTTTACAGGTCTAAACTTAAGTGACAATTAGTATACCTAGTCGGAAACGATTATAAAACCTTGAATGAAAACTAGTTTAGGTACTTCAATGAATATTACATCGTCCATTGGGTGCGAAATTAATATGAGAGTTAATTAACTAAGTAAATTTTGTGCCATAACCATAGTTTAGGTAGATAACGACTTTTACGTTTTTGCTATGGACTTAGACGTGTGCGCCGCCATAAAAATCCGCGGCGGCGGCGCGCCGGTAATTTTTGGCGGCGTGGCTGCGCCACGCCGGCGTCAAGGTCACTTTTGCCTACATGATGATTCATATTAAAAATATGTTAAATATTAAACACTTTTTAAGAAAAGAGAACATAAAACAATGTTTGATGCTGTTTGTTAATTAAAGGGTGTTTTTCTAGTACACCACAGCCTTGTCTTCTTCACGGAAATAGCATTTATGATCATGTTTTTCATAATTGTGATAAATTAAATTAAGATATTTGACTCGCAGTAAGTCCAAGCATACAGGTCAGCATTAAGGATCAATCCTACCACCGAAAACGCTTGTACTCTGGCTAATTTTGTTGGTGATACAATTTTCGTTTTGGGGTTGGCGACACTATTTTAGTTAGGTAGGGCGGTGAGCGGTTAAAGGCTCCACGAGGTTCTTCCACGTCTTTCTATCTTGAATGAGCAACCATCTTGGCGTCTCTCCAGCTCAGTCCTATGGGTCACAGCTCGGTCTTTACGCACCTCCGCCACGTGCGTACGGGGCGTCCGCCGGCTCGCTTTCTATATTGAGGCAGCCACTCAAACACTCTGGCATTGTTCAATGCTCCGTTTCGAAGAGTATGCCCGATCCATCTACACTTCCGTAGCGCTACTTCCTGGGCAATAGAAGACTGACGACCCATACTCCACATATCCTCATTTCTTACAGTCTTCGGCCAGAAGATGCGGAGGATCGACTGAAGGGACTTATTAACAAGCACTTGTAGCTTGTGTGTCAGCCCCTTTGTCACTCTCCAGGTTTCGCAGCCGAAGAGCAGCACGGACTTGACAATGGATTCGAAGAGGAAGATTTGTATGCGCCGAGTAAGTACGTTGAAATCTCAAACAGGCTTGAGTTCTTAGTCCTGCTCTCGATGTCTTCGTCTGCACCTCCTCGACATGTTATTGTACTTCCGAGATACACAAATTTAGAATCTGATTCCAGTCGATCGTTTTTGAGCAACAAAAAATCTTCCGCGCAATCTAATTCTACTCGCATCTCAACAGTTTTACTTCGGTTGATTCGCAGGCCCATGACTTCTTCTTCCTCTTGAAGGCTCTCGAGTTTAGCTTGAGCTAGAGATGGCGAAATCAGCACTATGTCATCGGCGTAATGCGGATCTTCTAGCTCCTTAGTGTCCCAGTTAATGTCTTTTGATGTTCCAATCACTTTTCTCTTCACATCATCGAGAAGAATTACGAATAACAGCTGTTATGCCAGTGACATGATGCATCATTGCTTCCAGGCGCTTATAGGCGTTCCCTTTACCTGTTCATGGATCACCCTGCATGTTATTACCTTCTTACAAGGAGCGAATAATGCATATGATGCACTTGGGTACGCTCCTGCGACAGGCTGGACCACAGTGCGCTCTTCACGGTGTCGAACGCTTTTTTAAAGTCCTAAATGACAGGAAAAGCTCTGACTACCATTGGACACACTGTTCAATGAGGATGAGTAGGCTATTGGTGTGGTCCGTGCAGAGTGACCTAGGCGGAAACTTGCTTGAACGTCTCTCCCGTAAGAGAAATAATAACCCAAACCCTATTTCAATCTGTAGACGTTTTTATGGTTTAATTCGTCAATACACGTCGTTAAATGTTCATAAACGCTAAGCGTTAAATGACTTTCCTTGATCGGAGATTGGCCTTGGCAAATTTTTGCCGAATCCTGAAATTTTGGCCAACGGCGTGGATTTTGAAATCCGCGGCGGCGGCGGCGGCGTGGGGTGGGTCCCACGGCGCGGCTACGCCACGCCGGCGCGGCGCACACGTCTATATGGACTACGGATTAGGCATTTTTTAAAGTTAATCAGTTTTATTCCTAGGGCTCTTAGGCCACTAGATGTTAGAACCTTGTCATAACGACTAGTTGAGTAGTGCAGTTGTGTTTATAGGTACGTATCCACGGGGAACTGCCATTATGACAAGGTTCTAAAGTTCCTAGGAAACAAATTGTTAGACTGTTCGTACCGAAGTTACTCTTTAAATTGGTGTAGGTATGACAGGGTCAATTAGATTAACGTCGACTTTAAATGATTTGATAACCATGAAGGACATGAAAGGTGGTCTTGATTAATTTAAAATGTATTTATTATCTATGCTTATTATATTAAGGTGCTCTTACACGGGCGATATATCGGGCAATTATTGCCCGGCGAAACGTTGCCTAAATTAATGGAGCAATTAATTGAGCATTATACGAGACAATTTATAGAACATGCGGTTATTTCGGAAATCATTTCTCGAATTGCTCCACAGGGGCGATTTTTGGCCAATTTGCCTACTTTCCCGAGGTATGGGACAATTGAATGGAGCCATACTGGAGCAATGATTGCTCCATAATGAGCATTATTCAAATTGCTTGAAATGGCCGTGACGTTAACATTCCGGCAATTTAATTTTTATCATATCGTCAGGTTGACAAGCAAAACTCACTAATTACAAAAAAAATAAAAATAAACGAAAATCAACCTTGTTATGTTTATGCTGATTTCATTAGTTACGGCTATGAACTTGTGGTAGTAACTACTTAATGAGCTTGTCACCTGAAGATATTAACTTAGTTAACTATGTATGTTTCGTATTGTTTTATGTTTTTAGTAAAACACTATTTAGAAACTTTAGTTTTTTCAGTTTTTTAATTAATTACAAATTTTATACAGTGCCTGGCTTTCATAACGACACTAATTTTAAGGGCTGAAAGTATAACTCATAATGAACTGAAATTAGCATAATTGAGTTAAAAAATAAAAAGTAAAAATTTTCATACAAATTAATTAGGCACGCAATGTATCAGTAATAAATCATGTATCTCCTTTATTAAATCCATAAATACAAAAACTTCACATGTCATTACTAAAACTAAATTATATCAACTACATAATGTCAAGAAATACACCTAATAAATTAAACTTAACAATTGACATGTGATTTCATTGAAATTTCGCTCTTAGTGTCATCCTGATAAGACCGTCAAAAATAATGACAAGTGACCTTGTTCGTAAGAAAAGGACTTAACCGCCCTGCTATCGCGAAACACTTAGCGAAACATTGCTGCTCGAGATTTTTTTTTAAATTAATTACTCTTAATTATAAAAGGCAATCGTTATATTCTTTTGATAAAACTGTTAACAGCACTTTAAACTATCGTTACTTAAAACCAATGTCGTTATGAAAGACACACACTGTATATTGATAACTGAATATGTGATAACTTACTTAGTAAGTTTTGGGTTTGGAGAGCATTATTGTCTAATAGCAGTAGACGGGAGAGTTAAGTTTATGTTTAATCCAATGATCTACAGCTTTCAAATTTTAGCATTCTGTGGGGTTGGGATGTCTGAAATTTAGACGTGATTAGATGTTATTTTTAACCGACTTCAAAAAAGGAGGAGGTTCTCAATTCGACTGAATTTTTTTTTTTTTTTTTTTTAATCATAATTTTTTTTTTTTTTGTATGTATGTTACTCCATATCTCCGTGAATCGTGAACCGATTTTCAAAATTTTTTTTTGAATCGAACAGGTATAACCCCTAGATGGTCCCATTGTCACCAAGTCGGGATCTGATGATGGGATCCTGGAGAAATCGAGGGAACTCTTCAACTATTATAGGCACACCTATAGTGATTTCACTATTTTTTACAGCAACTCGGCCACTTCCTCTTGGAATAGCGGATCCTAAGTGAAGTCGGTTCTTTTTTTGTTTAAAATTATTATGACTCATTTGTTTATTTATTTCAAGGCATTCTACCTTATGTTTTACAAAACATTGAATCACTTTTTATTCTTATGACAGACATCACTAAATTTTTATACTTATGTTGTTATTGTTAATAAACGTAGCTGATAGGTACTTTATTGTAATCAAGAAAATTAAGAAAGTTGTGTATTTATGCTTCTTCAAACTTTCTAGATTATTAGGTACCTATACCTGCTTTCTAAAACTGTATATAGATGATAAATATATATAATCTATTTCGTCGTTTAAAAATACGATCTACTATCAGACTATCACTATCACGTTGCTATGGCTAGCGTTATCTAAATATTTGCTTTCTATAGTAGTTATCTATCTATATATAATACTAAGGAAAAACTGACCTCGATGTCCGGCAGTTCTCTGCTCAATAATTTCGCCATGATGCCAAACTGCACTTTATTGCAATAGAATAAACACCAATATTCAAAACACGTAAATTCCGAATCCAAATATATCGTAGAGGACTACTCACTGGCAGCGCCTCAGATACGACTGATCGTATATTTCATGACAACTACTATCGTAGATTCTGTAGCGTTAAGTCAAAACGGCTTATACATTCGAAATTTGAATGCAGTTACGTCTGTTTGATGTTGGGAGGTGTGGTGACCGGTTTATAGAGAGCTCGTTTGGCTCAATTGCCTTGTTAGGGGAAGGTCATCTTATAATGGCACGTGCGTTTGTTTGCAAGTGGTATTTACTATTTATCAACATTGGTCGCCGAGCGGAATTCGTCGAATGGCGATGCAAGCACGTAAACAAGACGCGCAGAAGTGTCCATTAATTAGGAGGCAATCATACACAACAATTTCGTAATTCTAATTAGGCAATAATAATATTTTAACGTGATGAATGGTAGCTCCAGTTAACTGAAAAAGTATGTAAGCGTAACGTGTTAAAAAGGGCTTAACACGACTTTAATGTTATAGTACATTTCGATATTAGTGCGGAAAGTATGTCATCACTTCTGTAGTACCTAGATATCTTGCCACGAGCCGTAGGCGAGTGGCAAGACTCGGGACGAGTGAAGAATGACATTTACGCACGAGTATCGAACGACGTTTTTTTAATACAGTTGCGAAAAAATTATAAAATTGTCAATTATTCACTTTGAGGTTACTTTAGTACATGTATCCGAACGCTCCGCGCGGTGCGGTGCGGCGCTGTGATTGGCTGTCTGTCACTGTCATTGGCTGGGAAAGTAAAAAGCACTAGTGCGCGATATCAAACTTTCCGCACGCTAAACCACTACAAGAAAAGCACTTTTTTGAGCAACTGTATTAAAAAGATAATTTTTCAACTTATTCTCTTGACAATAAAGTCGTGTCAAGCTCATTTTGAACAGGACTCGCTTAAGCTACTTTTCCTGCTGACTGTACCTATGTAGTGAAATGCATGGTAGCGTAAAAGACGTAGGGTGCGTTGGGGTAAGATAGAAAGGTATTTTTTTAAGGGGTAAGACAAAAAATCGTCCATATTCCGGAGCACTACAGACTACTTTTTATCTTATCCCTAAAAAAATACCTATATAACCCCAACGCACCTTAGTGGATGTTCGATGTTGTTGGGGTGTTGGGAACCCATATAGATACCGACGGGAATAAGTAGCTATTTACCCAGCATCAGTAGTAGATACTACTTTTTTCCTTACTATGCCTACGCCGAAGAGTTGTCGCATGTCTTTACATTTATCGCATTATTTCGACATATAGGTAGGTAAGTAAGAACTAAAGTTATGAAGTAGGTCCTTGTAACGATATCTCCCTGGACAAGATGAAACACTCAGAATATGCATTTTTTCTGCCATTCAATATAGTGTTGAAGTTGAATTGAACCTAACACTTAGCTGTATACACTAGCCTAATATTTACGTATACATTTAAGAAAAACCTCATTTCGAACTTTGTTTCTCATCAATTATTTTTAACACCTTATTTCATTTATAACCTAACAAACTTGTCACCGCTACAAAATAAAACAAACATTTGAACAGTTAATATAAATATATTTTGAATTATTCAGAGGCTTTACAATATTTGGAAGAATTACTTCGACAGCGTCTAACCAATCCGAGTTCATTGTATACAAAAATAATTATTTAAGCTGTTACTCAAAGCTGATACAAGGATACACCGACTAACATGGACTGGGTTATACAAATCATTTATACATTAGTAGGACTTCAAACAATTTACCAATTTATTTCTAACACCAATAAGACACAAGACTAACTTTTAAAATAACATTGTTCCTTAAAGGTGTTGCTTTTAACCCTTCACGTTTTGTCCTCCCACATTGTTATATAACACAGTGTATTATAACAGGGATACCGTTATTTGTATTTATATTGGTGTCCTTGTTATACAACTGCCGTTGTGGCTGGACCAATACGCATGACATTTTGTAGTTGCCCACAAAGTATTATCGGTGAAAAATTAAAAATCAAAAAGTAAAATATTTATCAGCATTGTGCATACAACAATGCTATGTTCTATCCTTATCTAACTGGTAAATACCGAAGAGGATGTATGCTCAATTCATTCATTCCTCGAATGTTCTTATTATTGCCTTATACTTAAAGTCCATATTTAAAACAAACCGCATTCGTGAATTGACTGAACCGGCTTGTCAAAGTATCATTGTTTGTCAGTTATTTTTATAAGAAATTACATTAAAAATTAAACATTAACGTTTTAAAATCACTAAACAAAGCGAATACTATTTGCAAGTTTCCCTTAAAATTTAGTTACTTAAATATTACATAAAAATGCGTCAAAGCCCGTCTAAAAATGATTCTACACAATGGGGTTGGCCGGTCGAAATCTTTACAGATGGCGCCAGCATAGCTTGTACCTGTCAGTCCTACCAGGTGTCAAATTCTTGTTATTTTTTTTATTTTCTGACCTGGATGCTAGTGACAGGTACAAGCTATGCTGGCGCCATCTGGCCAAACCGTTGACAGTTGCCAATCCCATTATATTATAAAAAATGCGCCACCATCGGTGCTTTGCTTAAAACAATGATTTGTTGCTACATTACGTTATTTACATGCTGATTCTTCTGAATATTTGCATCTGAACAATACATTAAAATCTTACAGCTATTTTGCATTATTTTGTGCAATTGTTGGTGCTTTCGACTAACTCTTTGACAACTGACCATTCGGACCCTTTTCACATATTTTAATACACTCAAGGACAATTAATAATTTTATACCGTTACCAATAAAATTTTCATTTCATTTCATTGTATTGAATTCTATAGGTATACGAAGTGAACCGTTTCATTGTCTTAGAGTGAATATTAACACTTTTCGCACCCGGAACCCGCTAGAGCCCGCCTGGCGGATTTACGCTACAAAGCAGGAAAACGCTGGAATCGGCTGCGAGCGTAGCGAACTGCGGCACAGAAAGTGTTAACATGATTACTTTCCGGTTATCATTATCAATGATGTCAAAACTAAGCGTTTTTAGAAACAGTACTCAAATAACCGTCTTGTGACATATAGTTAAAATGCATTAACAATTGCACAAAGTAAACGCCCTACTTTACTTACACATAACATGTTCCGGGGATTTAGGCTGTAATTAACCTAATACCTAGGCCTATAGCTATAGACCTAGTGTAAGACCTAAGTGATTAGGCGTGAGAATTGGTAAAATAAGCCGCGTTAAAGCGGTCAATTAAAGCCTAAATCCATCATCACATTTAGTGAAAACCAATGGCTTTCGAATACATATACGAAAAATAAAAAAGTGAAAATGTAAACACAATGCTTTTCGTATTAATATTGTACACGACGACCGTCGCAAAAATATGTGACATCTTATGGCTCTTTAAGTATGATAATGTCAGATATTTCACCGCATTTCGTTGAGTCAGTTACTATGTCAGATGAGCTTATAGTAACATATAGTGGCAGTGGGTCAACATTTTTCAAAATGGGTCAAAATTTCTTCATGACTTGTCGGGAAACTGCTCAGGCACCTGAAACTTAGGTAAGCGGACGAGAATCGTGTTCTATAGACGCGCCGCCATAACTTAGGTAGGCGTTATTGTTTTCTTAAAAAAAATGTTTGAAAAAAGCATTACGTTTACATTTAAACCGTTAAAACAGTGAACCCACCCCTTTATACACCATCAAAGAATGGCGAGTGTATGACAGTTGACGCTAACTATAATATTTGTGCGGAATTTCACAGGACCGGCTGCACCCACGCGCGTTCCATTAATTTGACGATAGTTTATATTTTATATCTATAGGCATTTCGTGCCTAAAAAGTTGATAATTTATTATTTACCGACTCTACAAAAATATATGTAGTGAGTGAGAGTTGATTCTCAATGAGGGTTTCCGGGAATCAAGGTGGCGCCACTGTGTAGAGACGTTTTTTGACAGCAGATGTCAAAATCCACCAATAAAAAAAATGTGATTAAACATGATTGGTGGATTGTGACAACTGGACCTCTCGCCACGGTTCTGCCACGTGGTGAAAAAATTCAGGAAACCCTCGTTGTAAAACACCACGGCTTCATATAATATGTATAAACGTGCCTATTAAATATAAACTATCGTATTTTATACAATCAGTCTCACTGTCGCCTTATACTCGTAAAATCAGTTGTAAATTACATTATATCTTTACACTGTTTATGTATATTTATCATAGTACTTAAAGATAATGTTTTATCAATTTCTTTAGCCTCGACTGCCGCTGACATTTCAAGGTTTGTTGGTAACTTCGATTGTCTTATTAAAACAGATGTAACCTTTCTATAAGATAGAAAGGTTACAAGGTCCAATGATAAAATATTGGATAAATTATTCAGTTTTACCAGAGACTATAGAGATACAGACGACCACAGCCTAAGAACTTTTTGAAGCTCTTGAAGAAGAATAGCGTACTAGTAGTACACTAGTAGTTACTAGGTGGAGTACTAGTGCAGCTGACATTTCTCTTTCATATTCGGTATCTTTAGGTGGCTTTGACATAGATGGCGCAATCGACATGAGCTTCAAAAAGTTCTTAGGCTGTGGTCGTCTATATCTCTATAGTCTCTGGTTTTACGCAATTAAAACCTTTTTCATAAGGAAAATCGCTTTCTTTGAGCAATTGTGACTGTAAGATTTCATAGTTTATCATTTTGGCAATATAAACCTACAGGCCAACTTGGTTAGAATACATTTTTAAGTGTATCTATCATACCGAAATCGGAAACAACAACACCTAAAAACCAATACAGCATGCATACATACAGCATCATCTCAGATCAATAAATCAATAAAATTTTGTATAAAGCGACAGTGGGACAATTTAACATCTAGCTACACAGGTCCAACGATATGTATCTAACGTATATCGCACGAGTGCTTCCACTGACTTCCATCAAACTAACTTAACACCACATGGTTAGTGGAACATTTTAGTAGGAATTATCACTAGTTCGAGTCTGCCCGTTTAAAATTTAAAGAACTGTTTAGAAATGTATGGCTCGGTCTTATAAAGATTTATAAGACATAGGTATGTGTAATATTAGTATATTTTATAATGCATTCGCGCTTTGAACACGTGTAGGCTAAATATACGGGTCTACCGTGAATTAAAATTCACACAGGATAAAATTATGCTTTATCTGAATCGAAATTTGAGTACTCAAGATAAATAAACTTGCAATAGATCCGTCTATTTAGCTAACATTAGTAACTTATTTTATAACAATAAGTTGATAAGTTTGAATTACAGTGGCGGAGTCTTTAGACATAGTAAAACAGATTTGATGTGATTGACAAGAGTTAAAATTTGACTATTACTGTTAAAGTTCAATTATTGATGTTACTAATCAATATAGTCTAACAAAATTTTATAAAACGTGCCAACATCACGAAAAATTTCGATGAAACTATGATTGGATGGCCTCTTGATAAGACACAGTATTTTAGTTAGATTAGCTTTAATGGAAGTCATTTGATTAATTTTTATCTACTTTAATACACAATGAATACAAATGTTAACTTCTTAACGAATACTGTACTTATACCCACTACATTGAAACAGGCGAGAACATAAATATACCACCACAATCGAAAAATATAATCTCTGCCTAACAAAAATTTCAACAATCCAAACGTAAATTGAAACAATTTGTACCGAACATGGTTTGTTAACAGTAGGAATGTAACTTTTAATGTAAGCAAAGAACGCGCCATGAGAAAAGCACCCGATATCGAGTAGCGAAGGTTCCAATCAATTGGTTCCGAATTTATAAAAAACCGTTATATATATATACGGTAGTGTCCGACGGAGTTGCCAGTTTTGGTTTCGGCCAAAAACCTGGTTTCAGTATTAGCCAAAAACATCCGAAACCGAAACTTATTTGAGTACCTTCTGCTTGATTTTTGACAAGTTATAATCGTCAATCATGTTTTTTTTATATAAAAGATTAAGACAAGTAAATGTAAATCCAGTGTAACATGAGCACGCATTCATTTAAAACTTCATACATGCAATAGTGCTGTTGTGCATTTTATTTACCAGTGAGGGTTTTCTGAATCGCTTTTTTCACCAGGTGGCTGCACCGTGGCTAGAGGTCTAGCTGTCATAATCCGCCAATCATGTTTAATCATCCTTTTTTTAATTGGTGGATTTTTCTCACCCTTCTCTTTACTTAATCCTTTCTTCTATTTACTTCTGTCTATCGCTATTCTTCCTCTCCTACTCGGCAGCCTCGCGGCCCTTCAGGCCGCGAGTCTGACCTCATCACTACCCCAGACTCGTAACTGGCCCTTAAGGTGGTCAAACAAGTATATCATCTTTAAAAAAAGATTGGTGGATTTTGACAGCTGCTGTCAAAAAGACTACTCGTCACAATGCCTCCACCTGGAATTCACCCTCATTACCCTGCCAGTAGGGATTGCAATTCGGTAACAAAATAGTGCCGAATCCGGACCGGATCCCTGCCTGCGAGTAAGTTTCAGTTTCGGTTTCGGCCAAACATCGTGTTCCAGTCGAACACTATACGGATCACACACACCGACCCACGTTACATTAACATTAGTAATGCGTTAACAGTAAATTAACATCTATTTATGCATACTGCAGTCCATTCATACATTATACAGCACACGTGTTGTGTGGCGACGCTGACGGCTGCTCGCGAAGCTGTCGCTGCCTGCGCGGCGGCACCGCTCTCTACAAGAATGTGAAATTAAATATCTGGTCAGTCAAATATTCTAAAGAAATTTCGTTATGCCTTAGGGCGCTAGCACATCTCCATTGCACAAATTAGCCGAATTATCCGTGAAATGGAGCGCGAAACAATAGCGAATCCGACTAGATCACGTTCATATCTCCTCGCTGTTTTCGCCATTGTACCACGATGGCGGAAAGAGTGCGGAGATGTGAACGCGGATTAGCAGACCGAACGCGAAACCGCGCGTGACAGAGATACATATACGCGTTAGCGTAGTCGGGCTCGCTACATATTGTTTAGGCTTACAACGGACAACTGCAGTAATCGTGCAGCGGTGAATCGATTCCGCTTTAAAGATGTGCAAAAAGCCTGAATAGTGCTCCTGAGTCAACCAACTCTTTATTGCCCCTCGTTGCTTACACCGGTTACGTCCCTTAGACAAACAAACATTTTCTATGAAACAGTATGTCCCACGGACAACTGGGTCAGAACAAACAACATCAAAAAGTTGATTTGTCCACCTGGATTATGTAGACATATTAAAGTGTATAATACCATAGACCTAAAGATATAATAGACGGCCATAGTCTAAGAACTTTTTGAGGCTCCAAGTTTTTAGCGCCATCTACTTGAGAGCAACCTAAAGATAGCCAAAATGTAAGAGGAAATGTCACCTGCTCAGCTACTCCATCTAGTAACTACTAGCGTACTAGAGCAGGTAACATTTCCTCTTACATTTGGCTATCTTTAGGTCGCTCTTAAGGCCGTTCCTCGATTCGGATAAGCCACGCCCATCCGTTAGAGACACGTTTATGGCTCCCGTGCACGAAATAAAGAGATGCAGCATCAGACTTTTTGACTAAACTACGATAAATAAGCGAATTTATAAAGTTTTGTCTAATTTTGTTTCTGTGACTTTTTAGATAAACCAGAATACCATCTTTTTTACTTAGTTATATTGCTTAATCTCTTATAGTTTACGTAAGCTAAGAAAAATAAAGGAAAAAGGACCCAACTTCGGATTTTTTTCTATCGAGGCAACTTTCAGCAATCGTGTTTCGGCTTGTGCCATAAACAAGATTATATAGTCTAATAATATATATTCGAAATTAAATTCAGTCCCTTTTCCCGTTTAGTCAATACAGCGTTTGAAAAAGCCTATAATTTTTCAAAGTAGCCCCTTAACTAGATGGCGCTAAAGACTTGGAGCCTCAAAAAGTTCTTAGACTATGGCCGTCTATTATATCTTTAAGTCTATGATAATACTAAAGCACAATTTTTAATTTAAATAAGTATTGAGTGTTAATATTGTAGGTTAACAGTAAGTACCTCTACAGCAGGCTACAGGCGCGCCTCTTCTTGACGGGCGGCACGGGGCACAGCACGGCGCGGATGGCCTCGTCGAACACGGTCTTCAGCCCCTTCTGCGTCAGCGCGCTGCACTCCAGGTACTTCACGGCGTTGATCTCCTTAGACATACTTAGGCCCTGCAATACAAAATGTTGGTATAACTCGTTCAGCAATTAATACTGTACTCGGAGCTCGGCTTTCGCGGCATGTCGAAGTTCACTGTCAGGCCGCAGACTCGACGCCCGCGACTCGCGCGAATTGTGAAGCGGTTAATTGTAGTCTATATATTTAGAGCGAGTCCCCCAACCCACCACTGGCGCAACGCCGCTATGAGCGGCACGATTTAAGTATACAGATTTGAATGTAACTGTTTTAGAAGACAGCGGTGACCTTCGCCACTCCGCTCCCCGCGCCGCCGCCAGTCTTGTGCATCTAGACTACGGCTTGTGGCCTTCCCGCTGGTTATTTACTAAAACCTTTAACCGGGGTAGAATCTGATTTTCCATCTACTTAGCAGTACGAACAACCACGGTAGGATTTTTCGGACCGATGATCCTTCGCAAATCTCGGTCTTCAGCTTTCGCAACTACCTAATATCCGGCTGTTAGTTAATTGCTTTGTCCTATTTATTTATCTATCTACATCACCATGCTAAAGAATATTAAGTACACCCATTACAAAAGACTAAAAGTACCTGCGGGTAGGTGATGGGCGCGAGCTTCTTGTCCTTGAGCTTCTCGATCGTGTCCTTGTCCTCGCGGAGATCCAGCTTGGTGCCGACCAGGATGATGGGCGTGGACGGGCAGTGATGCCTCACTTCTGGGAACCACTGGAAAATAAATAAGTATCGTTAGGTACGAGCACTGGCAGCCAAGCGGGTGGGCTTGCAAAATAGAGGTCGAGAGTTTAAACCTTGTACAAATGAGTTTTCCGAACTTATACACATGTTTTTTTATTTGATTTAACTTCAGCATATGGTTAGGTATGATTTAAGGAACGAAGTGGCATAATTAGTTTTTTTTTAATATTTTATTTTTATTTTTTATTATGCTGTAATTTTTAAATCGTTCACTGGTGTAACTAAGGTTAATACCCTAATGCGTGTTATGATTAACTCAACCAAACAATTGAAAATTATGACATATTAATGTAATTTCGAACAGTTATACTCCGAAATACAAAGGTAGCATCTTTTATTGACGTATTACACACTTGTGTATCATTTATTGCGGTATTGCAGAATACAACAATAATTTAATGGAGGTTACAAAATATTATTTGATATTTACAAGTTGATTTTCAGTAAATAAAACTATCTTGATTGGCAATGTCTATTGGCAATCTGCGTAAAAATGGAAACAAATCAGTGAAGTCCCCAATCCGCATTGGACTGGCCTAAACCCTCTTATATGACAAGAAGCTTTCCTGTGTCTTGCAATGGGGTTGGCAACTGTCAAAATTGGTCCCTAGAAAAGCTAAATTTGTATGGCGCGAAGTAGTTTTTATTTATTTTCGCGAAAATGACTCAATGTTTTGTCTCGAATTGCTCCGAAATTGAAATCCATCCGTTTTTGGAATACACTAAAATTAAAATGATGTAGATTAACGCCATAGGGAAGGTTTTTTTTTTTTTTTTTTTAATTTATTTAGGAAACAAACAGTCTCATCTAAATATATATTAGCTTAAGAGATAACAAACAGACCTTTAGTTCCATTGAATATAGAATAATACATCATTTATAGTTAAATCGAAACAGGACGGGTTTTGGGCACCTTAATGTCTACTTTTAGCTTAGGTACAGATAATACAAATGTGTTAATTGGTTTTTGCCTAAGAAAAGCTTTATGCCTGCATACAAGTAAGGGACCATTCATCGTCTGTTTCTTTCTATCATTGTTTGTATCTCTTTCTCTTATTGTATGGAATCTGGAACAGCGCCCTCTGCAAAAGTTTTCACCGGCCAACCCCATAGCATGCATTTTGGTTAAAGCTGGTAATAACAAGCATTTTATCATACCTACAAAAATCTACTTCGGTTAACCCCTGGCTAGTTTAGCCGATGGCTAGTCCGAGGTCAAGAAGCGAGCAAAGTAATTATAACTATCAAACTAAGTAATTAAAGTTAGTTTTTGCTAGCCACGAACTAACTTAACAAATCCAAAGTACGGCAGCCAAATATGCAGCTACTTTCGGCCTCGGGCAAGTATAGAATGTTTATACTGCTGAGTTCTTTACAATGTATAATGTGACAGAGGAGTTTACAAACATCGGGGTAGACCTGTAATTAATGGAGCCGATATAAACATAATTTGTTACTGGACAATAAAACTGTGTATATACATACCTGCAGTTACTCACTTTAGCTCTTATAATTTTGCAAGAACTATGAGTACCTATTTTACCTACATATGGTTTTGTTCTGCTTTATTTTGTATGAAAACCATCATGGATACGTTGAATAATTAATATTTAAAACTGTTTGTTGTTTTAATCGCTGACAACATTTAACAAGTACTGTTTGTAGTTAATGTCCCTTATACAGTTTTACGACCTGCCATAAATCGACCGAACGTGAAGATAAGATGCTAAACGCTCCAGCAGTATAAATATCACCATATGACTTGTGCGTCATCGAATCAAATGCTAGTCGAGATTATATGAATCATTTTCAACGAGGAAACGGTGACTCATTAATAGTTGACATTTTATTTGTACTATTTTCTTATAATAAAATGTGGACGAGTTTAGTCCAAGGGACCACTTTGTCGATTTACAAGGACACTTTTTTCTTTCACTCAGATAGTGCATATTGCGTAGTTTTAGAAAGTTACTAGTAACTCCATATCGACAAAGTGGTCCCTTTGTCCGTAGACTGACACAAATATTTAAAGTCATGTCAACGCCCTGATCACAAATTAACCAGAGCTGGGCACAAGACCGTTAATCGTAAATAAACGAAATTTGAAACACGTCGGTCTGTGGGTAGGATAGCGGTCGGAGTCTGCCATAGTCCTCCTGACAGTTCACAGAGCCACTAGTTACCTTAGCGCGCACATTCTCGAAGAAGGCGGGGTTGACGAGCGAGAAGCATGTGAGGAACACGACGGTCTGTGGGTAGGATAGCGGTCGGAGTCTGTCAGTCCTCCTGACAGTTCACAGAGCCACTAGTTGTTTACTAGTTACCATAGCGCGCACGTTCTCGAAGGAGGCGGGGTTGACGAGCGAGAAGCATTGAGGAACACGTCGGTCTGTGGGTAGGATAGCGGTCGGAGTCTGTCGTAATCCTCCTGATGACAGTTCACAGAGCCACTAGTTGTTTACTAGTTACCTTAGCGCGCACGTTCTCGAAGGAGGCGGGGTTGACGAGCGAGAAACATTGAGGAACACGTCGGTCTGTGGGTAGGATAGCGGTCGGAGTCTGTCGTAATCCTCCTGATGGCAGTTCACAGAGCCACTAGTTGTTTACTAGTTACCATAGCGCGCACGATCTCGAAGGAGGCGGAGTTGACGAGCGAGAAGCATATGAGGAACACGTCGGTCTGTGGGTAGGATAGCGGTCGGAGTCTGTCGTAATCCTCCTGATGACAGTTCACAGAGCCACTAGTTGTTTACTAGTTACCTTAGCGCGAACGTTCTCGAAGGAGGCGGAGTTGACGAGCGAGAAGCATATGAGGAACACGTCGGTCTGTGGGTAGGATAGGGGTCGGAGTCTGTCATAGTCCTCCTGGCAGTTCATAGAGCCACTAGTTGTTTACTAGTTACCTTAGCGTTAGCGCGCACGTTCTCGAAGGAGGCGGGGTTGACGAGCGAGAAGCATATGAGGAACACGTAGGTCTGTGGGTAGGATAGGGGTCGGAGTCTGTCATAGTCCTCCTGACAGTTCACAGAGCCACTAGTTGTTTACTAGTTACCTTAGCGCGCACGTTCTCGAAGGAGGCGGGGTTGACGAGCGAGAAGCATATGAGGAACACGTCGGTCTGTGGGTAGGATAGGGGTCGGAGTCTGTCATAGTCCTCCTGACAGTTCACAGAGCCACTAGTTGTTTACTAGTTACCTTAGCGTTAGCGCGCACGTTCTCGAAGGAGGCGGGGTTGACGAGCGAGAAGCATATGAGGAACACGTAGGTCTGTGGGTAGGATAGGGGTCGGAGTCTGTCATAGTCCTCCTGACAGTTCACAGAGCCACTAGTTGTTTACTAGTTACCTTAGCGCGCACGTTCTCGAAGGAGGCGGGGTTGACGAGCGAGAAGCATATGAGGAACACGTAGGTCTGTGGGTAGGATAGGGGTCGGAGTCTGTCATAGTCCTCCTGACAGTTCACAGAGCCACTAGTTGTTTACTAGTTACCTTAGCGCGCACGTTCTCGAAGGAGGCGGGGTTGACGAGCGAGAAGCATATGAGGAACACGTCGGTCTGTGGGTAGGATAGCGGTCGGAGTCTGTCGTAATCCTCCTGGCCCGCCGTATCCCACAGTCCCAGGTTGATCGGTTTGCCGTCTACCATCACATTGGCTGAGTAGTTGTCGAATCTGGAATTGTACGGGCATTGGATTAGCATGGTTCGGGACACTGTCATACCCTATCCACACGCTGGGCCAACGTCAGGTTTTAACGTTATGCAATCTCGTTCCGTCGAATAGCTGTGGCTTAGATGTGTGGATCGAGCATTAGACATGTGGAAATTAATTGCTGCTGAGCAGCACCCTGTGTGAGAGCTGAGCCTGCATTGGAACAATGTATGTATAAAATAAACACGTGTTTTTTTTACATTCAAGCAAAAAATTACGAAGATAATGTGCGTGAAACTTCGGGAATAGGGATTCGTGGCGTCGTGCTACACTTTTTCTTTTTACGTGGAACTTTAACGCGCTATATATCCATAATTTTTCTTTTATTTCACAAAAGAAAAAATACCTGTCTATAATTTATTCATAATTTTATTAACCGACTAATTATATTTTTTAGGAATTATGGGATATGATATTGCTGAGCATTGAGATGGTTTGTTGGCACAAATAAATACGCACCATTTTAATTGAAGGGATGTTTACAAAAACAATATAACTGACTACACTGGTTGACACCTGAAACGATTATCAATGTTCTTAAAAAAGTGTCAACCACTCTAAGCAGTTATGTTGTTTTAGTAAACATCCCTTCAATTAAGTAATTAAAATTCAAGAACAAAAACTGAATTATCATTACCAATTAATGACCGCTTATTGGCAGTACTTATCATTAACAGTTAGTCATTGTTCACCGTTTAATCAAGCTAATAAACTTCAGCGAACAATGGATCGGTTTACTATGGAGGCTATAATTATTATAAATATGGGTTAAGTACGGTACTGCGTGCAAGAAAAATACTGCTAGTGATGGTTCATACATTAACTTAACACTGCTCAAAATGGCTGTATTTTTATGCAGAGAGCATTAGTGTGTCAGGATTTGACTGTTATGTGCTAGGTAAGTAAAATCCATAGGTACTCATAAATTTCCCATCAAAGGTTTCGATCCTTATATCAACTAACTGTAGAGGAAAAAGATAGGTACCATTATGTCGGTTGGAAGTGTTTTTCTGGATTAAAGTTACCACGAAGTATCTACATTGACAAACACCTACGTGAAAAGTATTTCTTATGTTATGACTTCTTTACCTAAATAGCCTCGATAATTACTAAAAACATAAGTAATGTTTTATGTGCAAAATGTTTGACTTAGAGACTTAAGTGTTATTATAATAGCGTGACTGAAATACAACAAAGTATACTCACACTGTCGGTATGTATTCTCCGGGGAAGGCGTTTGTCGTATAACTGATGAGCAGGCATGTTTTACCGACGGCACTGCGGACAAAAGAGGAATATATTAAAAACCGGGGCAAGACGGACGCCTGGGGGACTGGAGCACTGAATAACATCAGCGGTTGACCTGGAAGATACACTACAACACATGGCGTCATTTAGGATTCAGACACAGCGTTCAGAAACAGCACTCTCGGAAAGTACAATTTAACGTCTGTCCTATCAGTGGCGGTGGGCAAAAAATTTAAAAGGTATTCCCACTTTTCTTTTCTCTTCAAATGAGAAGTCATATTTAAAGCCATAGTAAAACTGCTCGACTGGCTAAACGTAAGGCAGGCCGGTGGGAATAGAGTTCTTTGAACGTTCGCTACTGAGGGAGCGTTCAAGTATTACGTAACGCAATTGGGGGAGGAAGATCAAAAATTGCGATACTGACAAAGGTACTGTCGCGTTACATCGGGGGATGGGGGGGTCAAATATGTTCAAAACTAGCGTTATGTAATACTTGAACGCCCCCTGATTCCTCTACATCTACTTTGGGTGTAGGTATATACACTGTAGAGTGTAGGTGTAGTTTTGATTGTAGTTCAAAATTAAGAAAACTAACGAAATTGTGTTAGTTATTTCCTCTACTCAATTAGTTTTTTACTTCTTGTAAGAGCATTTTCAGTGTTGATTGCTTAACTAATCGCTTAATTTTCTACTTAGGTTTCTATTTTGTTTAAATTACTGAATCGATTAAAGAAGCATCATTAGACGCAGATAACAATACTAAAAAGCCCTAGAGAAGCGGTGCTTTATACACAACGTGATATTTTTATATAACCAGCATCAGATATCAAGGGAGTTCGTCGGATGCAATATTATGCAGTGCAGCACAAAGGAAATACCACCCCCGTACAAAGTTACCTTCAAAGGTGCACCTTATACACGGTATAAAGTTATGAAGTGAGTCAAAAGCAACATAGTTGCGGAACTATTAAAAGGAAAACTGTTTATATCTCAAATCTTGGTAGTAACAACATTGTAATGTAGCTATTTTTGTAGAATGTGATACAATTTGAGTCCAACCGTGTCAAGGAAATTATATTATTGTGCATTTTGTTTACGTAGCGTAGCTAGTAGTAAAGCAATATATGACCCCGCGCCATATTGCGGAACTTCTTTGGAACTAAATTTTTCATACTAAACTGAACTGTCACATATACCTACATTGAGAGAAAAGCGCCCTCTTGACAATGGTCATATCTTTTTGGTCGGGCATAGCTAAGGCCCACGGTCACGGTAAGGTTTCATTTGGTGACGGTCACGATAATTATTGTGATTATTTATAAAAAAGTATCTCTTTCATTTTCATTTGTGTTTTTATAATTACAATTTTCTGCACATTGCACAGTCACGTAACATAAGGGAATAGGGTGAACAGCATTTAGAACATTCTGCTACGTTGTAGTAGTTGTAGTACTCTTGCTGTTGATTATAATTGAGGTTTATGTCGTGAAAGGTTCGCGAAGCTAAGTAGAGTTTGTCCGAAAAGAAAAGTGTCGTCATTTATATGGGACCTCATACATTCTACGACACTTTTCTTTCCGGACCGAGTCTAGTGACAATATCGATCACGTCACAACAGGAAAAGAAAGTCAGCACAAAATAAGTAAAGATAAACTGAGAGCCAACGGAAGGCACGTTTACTTTATGTAATGTAACTATCTAGTTGTTATCTGTTGTACATAATATAATAACTATATCCGCATTAATGACGCGGGAGTCAAATAAAACTGTATGACTATACTAAATGTTTATAAATCATTCGTAATTAGATATGATTTTGAACACAATTACAGTTTTATTCAAATATTATACCTGCATTTTTTTATTAGAATAAATTGCGATATGTACATTATAATCCGACAAGGAGACATTATGTCGCTTTCTCTAGGCACGTCTGGGGTCATATGCACTTGAAATCATTCGAGTGATAGCTGTGTTCCACTATTACTTGGCCGCACGTACATGCGATTATGATAAATTGCTTTGTACCTTTAACATTAGGTATGTATTGAAATTGCTTACGCTTGGCGTAGAGAAAATTGATATTTATGTCATTATAGTTGGATTTCAAAAACTACTAATTCAGCTGTCGTATTATGCCTAGTTTATTCACATGTTTAATGTATTCCCGGATAATTCAAGGATAATCAATCTCGTTTATTAAACTAACAGCTAAATATAGTTTCAGTAGGTATCAATACATGCGGGTGTTAAGGGGCTACTTTGAAACATTATAGGTTTTTTCAAACGCTCTAGTGACTAAACGGGAAAAGGGATTGAATTTATTTTCGAATATATATTATTAGACTATATACTCTTGTTTTTGGCACAAGCCGAAACACGATTGCTGAAAGTTGCCTCGATAGAAAAAAAATCCGAAGTTGGGTCCTTTTTCCCTTTATTTTTCTTGGCTTATGTAAACTATAAGAGATTAAGAAATATAACTAAGTAAAAAATATCGTATTCTAGTTTATCTAAAAAGTCACAGAAACAAAATTAGACAAAACTTTATAGATTCGCTTATTTATCGTAGTTTAGTCAAAAAGTCTGATCCTTTAGAGCGCTGCATCTCTTTCTTTCGTGCACGGGAGCCATAAACGTATCTCTAACGGATGGGCGTGGCTTGTCCGAATCGAGGAACGGCCTTAAATTAGCAAACGAATAGTTACGTACAAACTCTACAGTTGGAAAATGGTCTGGGATCCCAGGATTGTACGATAATCTCATTGATAAACAACTTTTGTAGTGGCCGAAATTAGCACGGGTGACCGCCAATCTCGCCGGGGGACAATCCATTCATTCAAAGTTATTTCAGACGGAGCATTCTTCGAACAGGAGATGTCATTACAATCGCTCGCCGGACATTGGCAAGTCGAACCAGAGCAGTGCCCTCTCCGACTACGTACGACTGGTAACTAGCGTAACTTCTGCTTGATGGTATGTGAACACCACGTATTATTACCGGCGAGCAAACAAGGATTTTTAGTCCACCTAGTGAATCCTCAGGAGCTCTAGAATTCCTAGACTAGAAACCTTAATTACAATCACGAATACTACGTCATTACATTACATATCCAAACTCCAAAGTGGGTAGCAGAACTGTGGTCTATTATATCGTTCTTCTTCAGTTGGACTGCTCCTGATAGGAGCGAGATACAGATGACATTCGCAGTGTCCTAACTCCTTAGTTGTTCTGGATATCGTAGTCACATCATTCCTCTCTCTAGTTCGCCGAAGCATTGAATTAATTCTCCAGCCTCGCGAACCAATGAAAACACAAGCAAGCTACCGACGTTACAATCGGGCAATTTAAACCGACAGTTTGACGGTAACAGTCGGAAGAAAAGCTACCGAACAGTGGTTCTCGGAAATCACGGCGTTTTATCATGTTCCATGTCAAGTCAACGTTTCGACTAAGTGTTATCAAGATTTTTGTTTTGGAAGTTGGGCATGCTGTTACTTCCTTGGTTATGAGTATGATAATAAGTGGCGCATTACAAAGCGTTACGAATTTGGACGGCATTTTCGAGAAGCTAATGCAAACGACAGGGAACAGAACAAATTCTGATACCAAACTCTCAACCAACTAACTTAATCCTCTTTAATTAATCTCATAATCTCAACTAAGTCTAATAAAATTGCGCTATAAAAGTCAATGAAGGAGATAAAACATGGATAAAACGCTCAAGATAATATCGGTAGTCAAGTAAGTCAAGTCAGTTCTTAATTATTTTACTTGTGAAATACGTTCCATAATTGGTTATTGTAGTCTCCCAACTCTGTCCCGGCTCACCCGGCTGTTAATTTACTCAATTATTACAAGTATCCGACACGTGTTTCAGTGTAAGCACCAAGAGGAGTAACACTTGGCTTGGTGTTATATTCTACCCTCGTCCTCGTACCGTATCGTCGTCCCCATCTGTGTTTGAAAGTCTAAAGGACTTAAAGGCAGTTGGATTCGACATGATTCTTAAAGATTTTCCACTGAGTTTGTAACTTAAACAACAATCACAGTAACATATGACGTTTTCGCTTGGGGCAGCAGTATCGGCTACGACGCATCCTGCCGTGACGCAGGGTTGCCACTCTTTATCGACGACTTAATATTTATTTGCACTCGTAAAATTATATTCGGAGCATATATTTTTACGACGCCCGGTGTTAATGTATTATTGCTGTTTTATTGACCATTAACAGTTTCGCTGCCAGGAAGGCGCTAGGTGTGTTCATTTTGTATGGGATTTTGGGAGCTTGATGGCACTCAAAGTGTTAACGCGTTATTCCGCAAACTTAACAATATGGCTGCCGATTTCAAGTAAAGTTGACGTACTTTCAACCGTATATCTTTAAGCATAGGATTTAAATTTAAACGGAGGTTTAATTTAATACGTTCTGTTTCTGTTTTCTATTACGTAATGATCTTAAATGGGTCACATAATAAAGGTTGGAATGGTTGGATGGGATGAAAGATCTTATATTATCGTTCCCTACCATTATAAATATTGCAACCACGTAAATGACAATAAATAAAAGACCGCAGTATTCTAATTGTCAGTCTGTAATTTGGGATTTAGAGTTTTTAGGTCATAGTTTAAATATTAGTTGGAGCGATGAACGCCGATGTACGTACATGTTTTAAACGTACATGTTTTGTACGTACATGTACGGTGTTGGGTGACCCTATCACCTATCTCTTGAGCGAAGAATCATTGGGTGCGCGACTCTCGGCACGGGCGCAGGGTGCGTACTGCGTACTGGACTGGGCCACGGCCCGCACTGTATCGTACTCGGCGTCGGTTCCGGTGGAGCGATGACCGCACCTCGGTTTGTATTTACTTTATGATTGTCTCGTGTACATGTTTTAAAGTGTTAAAGATGGGTGTTGGTGACCCTATCACCTATCTCTTGAGGGACGGATCATCATCGAGTACGCGGCTGTCGGCGCGGGCGCAGGGTGCGAACTGGGTCACGGCGCGCACTGCATCGTACTCGGCGTCGGGTCAGGTGGAGCGATGACCGCACCTCAGTTTGTATTTACTTTATGATTGTCTCGTGTAGGTACATGTTTTAAAGTTGGTTGGTTGTTGATGACCCTATCACCTAATTTTTGAGCGAAGGATCATCGAGTACGCGGCTCTCGGCGCGGGCGCAGGGTGCGAACTGCGAACTGGGCCACGGCGCGCACTGCATCGTACTCGACGTCGGGTCAGGTGGACCGATGACCGCACCTTGGTATTATAGTGGCATACTCTGCCAATCTTATTTGCCAAAATCGGATATAATAACATTAATAACGATAACGAAATTGAATAATGACAAAGTTCCGTTTATATAATTTGTCCAGGAATATAGAAGACAAGTTCTTCCTAGCTTTTTAATTCTGGCGAAAAACCAGCCAAGGGCATTAATATGTTCCTTCTCAATATCGTTCCATAGTGAGTCATATTTAGTGTTACTGAGCGCTGTTGTTGTATCTTTCACGTACATGTGATAATCGTTTAGGTTGGGGCTAGTTGAAAGTGTTGAAACATCGTGTGTCTACATCACGCAACCTACTTAGATCATAGGCTCATCTAAGACATACAGTATCTTCAAATCCGTTTCAATTCAATCTTAAGTAAGTAAGTACTGTATATGCTCATTCGGCATTCCTAATTGGAATAGACTAATGGCAATAACTTCGCAACGTATGATAGCTTTCATTTGATACCTGGGTTTACCACAGATCATTCAGAGAAGCTAGGTAAAGCGATAACAAACTCGCCTTGAAGTTAAATTGGATCTCGGCTCATAGATACTCGTACCAACAATTCAAGCACTGTCAAACACATACGCCCGGGTAACAGGTAACGAGGAGAGCAAAGACGAACACTTTGTGCTGTAAGTCTTACCTATACTATACAGATTGGATGCAAGTGGCTGTGACTTTGTTTTGAAACCGATTAGTATTTAAGTATGAATTGCTGTCTTCAAACTAATAAATGATTAAGTACCAGTCTTAAATAATCAGTTAAGAATGGTAATCATGTTTGTGCACGAGCCGCTACTTTACCGCCATGCTTCATTGATGATGCGTCCCATTAGACTAGTAAACCGATATGGTTAGTAGTAACCGAGACAGTTATATTGCGATCGATAATAGCCGATAACATCTATCTGCTCAGCTTAAACACTGCTTTATATACACATCAGCAGGGCTAGCATATCTTACGTTGTCGACTGTCACTTCATAGTTCGAGTCGCGCTTGAAGTATGAACTCGCGCGTCACACGTCACGATATGAAGAGACACATTTAGAATGCTAAATAAGTTAGATATAGTGATATACTCTCAGTTTGTGACCAGGCGGCCTAGCATAGCATATCATGACGTGTGACGCGCGAGTTCATAGGTACTTCAACCGCGACTCGTCATCGCAAATGTTTGTTCAATGGAACAGATATTCCTCCGATGATCGCGCTTAAATCTAATAATAGATTCTAATAATTATTTTAAGAGTAGGTCAGGTATTAAATAAATTTCCTATTATCAATTTTATTCTTTTCCTTAAGGGAAAAGTCTTTCCCTGTTACCTTTTTAACAACAATATCAAAGCAAAGGTGAATCAGTAGTTTGTGAGCTTCTCATGGAGAGACAAACAAACGCGGCCGATTTTTGAGAAGCCTTCGGAGTTTGATTTACCGAGAAAAAAGATGCAAGAAGTGACATGTAAAACAATAACATGTTTTTATACAAAATCGTATTAATTTAGAATTTCTTAACCCAATATTCAATCCTTTTGGAGCGGAGGTTTCTATAAGCCGGATAACAAAACGTGTATTATGTATGAGGGAAATAAAAGAAATCTGTGCGACTACATTACAATGCAAAGGAGATTTGAATGTTACCGATCGTAAGGAATGTTTGGAATTGATTCCATTTCTATGCCTGAGAAAAATGATCGAATTACAATAAAAGTGAAATAAGAATGATGTTCGCAATCATGACAAAAGCGTCGAACACACGCACACGGCCACGGAACATCAAAGCAATATTGCATCTAAATTAATGGCACACGAAAGTTTGGATTTAGTATTGTAGCGTAGCCTAAGAAGAGTAAGAAGATAAGAATGCAATATTAATCTACGAGTAACTGCGGCCATTTCGGGCTTGACAGAACTGCAATGCAAGGGGACAGATATTCTCCATAACACAATAGGAGGCGCATAAAATGAAACTTATCTATTAGGAACTCTTGATCAAATACCCAAAAATATGTCCCAACACTAACATGATACTAAATATGCCGCAAGAGTTATTAAACCATAAATAAACCACTTGTTAATCCCATCAAACATGAAAGCTATTAACTAATTCAATATCAAAGCAGGCGCGTAAAACTAAGACCAGCGCCGTTCGAGCGCACAGCGAATCCGCAGCGGGAGAGTTAGTGCCGGCGATAAAAATAACAACAACCGCTTCCGAGCCCTGTCGCGATGTACTTTAATATTCATATCATTAACATGACTGACTGACTAACTGAGAAGTTCATGTATGAAGCGCAGGGATAAGATTTTGGATCATGAATTTAATTGCAGTTGTCTGACGATAAACAATTTTAGAGCCATGCAAGACTACGATAAAATTAACCGCTTCCAAACCTGTTGACTTGTGGCGAAGTTTAATATTGATTGGAAGTTCAATTTGCATAAGCTGCGAGGATCAGTTTCTGGACTGAGTATTTTGTACGCGACTACGAACGTCCATTTCGATTGACAGAAACGAACATTCACATTGTGGAGACAACAATGTATTAAAGGAACTCCTAATATTAAGAAAATGACATATGGATGGACCCATCCCGTGCCTCAAGTCAAGCGACAAAATATTGTCTATATTTAGCAAAATTTCCGAGAGACAGATGCGTTGTGCGAAACGCGATATCACGGTGCCACCATATGCGCAAGCCCTACACTACAATGATGTCCTTATAATGAGCTGCTTCTGGTCCTAGAGAATTGAATGACCGAGAAGAGTACTTCAAATAAAAACTCATAGACAACAGTTGAACTTTGACAATGCGGGACTGAAAGAGAATAGCGAATAAGTACATCCTGTTTTGATTATTTAATTACGTCTATGTAGGTCAAAGTACGACATATATATATAATCCATCAGCTATTATTAAATGGTCTAATTTATATAATTTTGTCTTTATCTGATACAAATAGAAGCCGAAGCGCCCTCGAGGAAGTACTTGACTATTTCCGAGGTATCTTAATTAACGTTATATTAATCGTAAGTACGTAACCTATACTATGTATATTCGTATTAAGCTTTTGGCTTTTTGACTATAACAATAAATAATATGTATTATATTTTTATAAGTTCAGGTCTGCAAATCTAAATATAGATTATTTAACTTCACGAAGTTCCAGAAAATACAGTGTTCCAGAAACCCTCTGTATTAAAAGCACGCGATCAAAAATTTTAGATTCAGTATTTACTAAGACGAGAGCTGAAGATAATTTCCGGACACCTCAGAAAGTCGGATCTGTCCTATTTTCAACACAAGAAGCTTGAGAGCGGAGATGACAGATGATTTCATTCCGTCCCATTCCCATTCGAAACTCAACAAACTAGCTGTATTTTAAAACCGAATGATGAAGATTAACGATATTGGAATTGAAATACTTGCTGATAAAACCGCGTTTTTTTTATAGGAACACCAACGTTGTTTTGAATTAGAAGGACAAAGTAGATTGGCTTGTGTTACTGGAATGCTGGCTTCCTAGACACGGGAATTTTATACCAGCGCAGCGACACATTATTCTAATATTTAATTTAATGAACGGGCGGGAACGTATTTTATTACGCTCTAGCAACTTTAAAGGTTTTGGTGCAAGGCTGCAAAATCCGGAAAATCGTTTTTGTTCAAATTGCTACCTGGTTAGTCTTCGAAATGGTTCAATGGCTGGCTATTACCTAACCAAAACAATTAAAGATTTGTTACCAACCTAGAATAAAGGTACACAAAATTATCACCGAGATATAAATCATCGGGTTACTCACGTCTTCAGTGAGATTTGGTCGCAGGTGTGAACTCAAGACGATAATCCCAATAATGGGCCGAAAGCCCGAAACGTCTAGAGCAATATTCTAAATTACGCGAGGGATGCGTTTACTTTTTTTTTATATGAGTGGAGTTACAGATTATCAGGTAGCCAAGTTGTCAATTCGTAATCTGTCGACGAGGAATGGATGCTTTTGCATGCCATCATAAATCTGATGTATTGTGACGTCACGACTGAATCAGACATGAAGATCTAAAGTTATACTTCCGTTTGATAAGATCGTGGTAGAGTCTGTTAGCGCAAGGTGGCGAATACAAAATGGTTTGAAGTAAATTCATATCTGGAGCAGATTCACTGTTAGATATAAATATAACAGATATAGTAAACCTATTCTACTCTGTTTTCACTGTCAAATTAATGACGTTAGTCTGATGTAGCGTTCGGCGGTCTCGGTTCGGTCCGGTACATTACTCAGAGCAAAAGTACTCGTTAGTAATTTCTATACTTTTTGTCTCTTGCAGTGGCAGTACCTTATGCACTTAGCCAATTAGTTACGATTAGATATAACCATCATAGGACCAATTACACAAGTTAGATAAGCTCTAAATATAAATTAGATAAGCCGTATCTTACTTTCGAGAATGAAGCGAAACGAGCCACCCACAAGTGAATTATCATCAAGGGGAATTCCTGTAATTGGGACATATTCCCTACACCCCAGGATTAACCGTATTAGTGGTTTACGAAGGATTCTGATTCTATATTGGATGTAATCTTGACTTTATACAAAATTTATTATTTTTTAGTTATCTTATTAAGAGATAGAAACTCGTAGAAAGTGTGTCAAATTCCCTTTGAAGAGAGTTTAATTTGAAAATTTTAAATGCTTCTCGTAAAGTTTATGGTGACATATCCGGTTACGACAATGAGATAACAGATCGCAATAACATGTAACTCAAGCATAATGGTTAAAATTGATGCTATCTACTAAACCTTTCGATCTGAGTAATTTATATGTAGGAACAACTACAACGAAAAGGTATATTTGTGTTACGTTGTGAAGGAGTTTTGTAATTTAGTTTAGTAAATAGTAGTTTTAAGTTGATTTTTTTGTATTGTTTTTGACATGAATAAGAGCGTGTGTGGGTCATTTTGAACACCCTACCAGCTTAGCTACTTCTGGTGCTGACTGTACTGGTCCGAATAGAAATCGATAGAAATCTTTGAATTGTTTCTATAAACGAACATTCGGAACAACTTAGTATTGTTTTGGACTTTTGGTAAATCAGGAACAAGGATCTCAGTCCTATAAAGTTTTATCGGCTTTGTGCAAAAATTAAATTCGAGTTCATTATTAATATTGCTAAGTCAGTTTTGAGTTGTTTTGTTTCTTAAACCAGAACTCATACACAGTGCCACATCACAACTAGCCATCTATCTAGCCACCACTATCCAAATCCTTACTATTTGACACTATCATAATCACGTCATTATTTCGGGATCTTTGTTTTTTTTTATTTGCTTTGTTATGTATGTTCACCGATTATTCAGAGACAACTGGACCGATGTGGAAAATTCTTTTTTTTGTTTAAAATTACTATGATTAGGCATTGCTGCGGTGAAGTACCTACTATAAGTCGATCATTTACATACATCACCATCAACACACCTAAAATAGTTAGCTACATTTGGGGCAACCCATACAGTTGTTAAAGCAGCAAAGCACGTGTTTCGCCTACAATTCCCTAGAAACGTCCATAAAACGAAGCCGGACGAAGTTGGCAAATAACTGCCACGGCACGGGGCGAATTGTTATTCCCGTCACGTAAAAAGTTATTATTTTCGAGTAAAGGTATCAAGAGAACGGTTATTATTTTATATGATTTAAGAAGAAGAACATATGGTAGGCAGTATAAACCGTTAGGTAAACTTAATGATTGTAATACCCTATGTAATGTAATGACATATTATATGTATCATTGTCCATAAATTTGACCGCCCTAATGGTCGCAAAAACATAACATTTAACTATATATCGTTAGTTCATCGTTGGCTTTCGTTAGTTCAGTATTTTAAATATTCAGGACCTCACATAGACATTTTTTTAACAATGGGGAGAAGGATGCCGCCTCTAAATGTACCTAACTTTCAACTATTGGATTCTAATCGAACGAGCGGAGCTTACGGAAAACTTCGAACACAACACAAGAGAACTGTCAGCTGGCTACCTAGACGTCTATGCATTTCGATGGCTTTTTGATTTTTAATAGTTGTTCCACTATAAACTGTATTATCATTTTTCTGCTCTTTATGAAATTTGGTGAGGTTGCCACCTCGGCCACCTCCTCACCAAATTTCAGAGATAAGTACAATTTGAGAGTTCGTTTATGAGCAGGATCGCCGATCAACGGGTCATGGAGCTAGGAGGCGCGGAAAAATCGTCATAAAGGTCTTGTTATATTATATTGGTCAATTCGTTTGCAAGTAAATCGCGAGTTCCTTCTACCTTCCACGACAACATTTGTTAATTTGTGCGAGCTACATATAGCTCTCAAATAAATACATATATACAAACTTCAGAAACCTTATCGTAAATCGTGATTACTTATCCAATGGGTGAAAAAATTGGCATAGGATACTTAAATCTTAGGTCAATGTCACAAAGACTGACATGTCGTAATTTCTTTCACTTTACATACGAATTATAGTAATGCGAGTTATGTGGGAGCTAAGAGAATATGCAAACTATGTTTGAGAATATTTCGACAGAACGTCTGCACGCAATTTAAATGTGGGCGTGAAATGTAGCGGTCATATCCAAAAACATAAAACTTATGCCAGAATTGATAAGTTATCAATGATAACTAATAGTTATCCAGAGGTTGTAAAAATCATAGAGAAATAAGCTTACTTATCTTATTTCTCTATGGTAAAATATAGATACTTAAGGATGGTTTTGCTCAGCGCTTCGGCTTGCGGACTACGTAAACTACTCCACGTATGTGAGAAGTATGCGATCACGCATGGGCTTAAGTACAATGTTATTAAAACTCAATTCATGGTTTTTGAGCCAAAGGGATACAAAGTGGAGGAGGTGCCTCCAATTCAATTATATGGCTCACCATTGAAGAGAGTGGAAAACTTTAAATACTTAGGCCATATTGTTACATCGGATATAAAAGATAACATGGACATTGAGCGGGAACGGAGGGCTCTATCTGTGAGGGCTAATATGATTGCCCGTAAGTTTGCCCGATGTACAAAAGAAGTAAAAGTTACATTATTTAGAGCCTATTGTACATCTTTATACACATGCAGCTTATGGAGGTATTATACGCAGAGAGCTCATGGAGCCCTCCGGGTGCAATACAATAACGCGTTCCGGGTGCTGCTGGGGCTGCCCCGCTTCTGTAGCGCTTCAGGGATGTTTGCGGAGGCGCGTATGGATTGCTTCTATGCGACCATGCGCAAGCGATGCTCATCTCTGGTGCGCCGGGTGCGGGCCAGCCCCAACCTCATCCTGCGCTCAATTGCGGACAGGTTCGACTGTCCTTACTTGAGGCACTGCTGTGAGATGCATGTTTCCTGCAGTCAATATTGTATATAATTACCACTTACACACTAAACATTAGAGATGAGAATAAACATTGTATACTAACCATTGTATGAGTCTTGTTACTTGAAATAAAAATGAATTTATTTAAATTAAGTCAAAATAACGATCTTAACTTTAACACCAATGTATGGTAGTATGTTTTTAAGATTTTCGAATCTTACTAGAGATTTCTTCCTGCAATTCGGACTTCTTAAAAAAATCTTACTATAATCGGTGTATAAAATGAATCTATTTAGTATGTTAGGTACCATCGGGTTCATAATTGCATGGCCAATTTATCAATGATTTCATTCACAAACTGTCCATGCATTTTTGAACCTGATGGTACATTACTTTAAGAAGTTTTCTTTCGAAGAGTCAAACGCAAAGAAGAAATATTAGATTTTTCTTCATTATACCAGCACACGGAGGTTTAAACAAAAGTATTTTTGATGATGTATAAAATAAATTATCCTCCATCGCAATTTAAGGACGGATTGAGGTAGATATTCATAATTAATCAATCTTTCGTTCATTACATGACATTTCATGTTTACAGCACCCGCTCATTAAATTTTCATGCTGACATTGCTGACATTTATTTTACATGGAGTATGCAGTATTTTACCTCAAAATAAATGCGCCCATACATAGTTGAAAAACGAATAAATCATCTTTTAAATCTATAATAATTTAGGATGTTTAATCATTCATCATCATTTCAGTAAAGCTCATACTTGTTTACGTTTACCAAAAAAAAACCGACATTATGTTTATCGTCGTTTTCGTCATCCCTTTTTAGGGTTCTGTATCAAAATGGTAAAAAAGGAACCCTTATGGTGCGACTCGCACGCAGCCCCCCTATAAATTCACACAAAACCATGCTGAAAGCGTCTTTTTCAAATAATAAAAAAATATCGTGTGGAACCCTCGGTACGCGAGTCACACTCGCACTAGCCCTATTTTTCTTCAATTATTTAACGGAATTAACTTCACCTATGTACCCAATAGGAAATCCTAATACAATACATACAACATGTAAGGTAGTATAATAGTCGTGTTATTGATCTATGTTGGTTAAATGTATACCTATGTGACGAATATTAATAGCATTTTCCGCTAAAATGTGTACGCTACATTTTAGCGGAAAATGCTATTAATATTCGTCACATAAACAATTAAACAGGCAATCCAATCAGGAAGGTTGTTGTACGTTGATAATTAATTACAATGCCCAGTAATTAATATATTTTCTTACTTATTACCAATGTTTACACGAGATAACTTTTATACCGTGTACAAATGATATTGGTGCCATTGGTGAGTCCCTGGCGGTGAACCAGTGAGTTGAAATCATGTTAAAACAGCCATTTTTGGGCACTCTGGCTCCTTTCGACACTAACTTGACTTTCTAGCTGAAAAACAAAGGGATACTAACTAATATCTAATACAGCTGGTTGCGACAGCGATTTAATCTCAAACGTGTGCCTATTGAATACGAGCCCAATTTAAACCCCTTGTGAACAGCAGTAAAGGTCTGTCTACACTGGTTAATATAGTCCAAGTTAGACAATGTGTGGACTTTATTGCAAAACCATAAAGTCCATTTTTAGGTAGTTAAGAGATTTAGTTACTAGCAAACCGCGTGCGTGACGTGCGTATGCGTCACACAATCACACATTCCCATGAAATATGCGGGTTAAATGAACGATGTCAAAGCCGACATTATAACGGTTTCCTAATTAGGTACCTACATATTTATTAAACTTAGTAAAACACGAAGCTTGTTCACGGTGGGTTTGCTAATTATATAATAAATACTGAGAAATAAGCATTTAGCTTCGTACCTGATTTACAAGTGATTCATAAGATGCGTCACACTGAGGTTATAAAGACAAAGTGAGTTTGAAGATAAAAACTAGTGACATACGAAATTATCAACGTAAACGTATTGTATTCAAATTCATTGTGACAAAGGCGAAGGACAAACGTTGAAGAAATGTTTGAAAATATATGAGGAAATGGTTTTGGAAACACTAGTAACGATGGATTTTATTTGCAATTCGGGATGTCAATTATTAGAACTGCGATTCACTAGCGTCTCTGATCTATAACTTGTATCATTTGTGTCACTATTCACTATTATTATAGTGATCTTTGCACTGAAAAGGTCAGTCTAGGCCATACTTTATGACACAGATAAGTCTTGTATGATGTTGTCTGTGCAGTAAAAGGCTTTGTTATGTACAAAGTACGAACTTTGTTTCCAAAAATAAACTAGGTATATCATAATTGTATATTGCAGTTTGCTCGACGTCCTCCTTCCTTTGACGTCCTCACGTAATTATAGATGTCTCCTTTAACCGATGAAATAATCTACAATCTTCGCCATTTTTAAATATAAAATTAAACAAGAAAAAATTATACGTTTAAAGTCTCAGCAGCTCATTCCAGAATCTTATTAACAAGACCTCGTAAAAAGGCAGCGAGGCAGATAATTGCAGAATTTCACCAAGAACTGCAGAAACGTTAATGAGATCTGCATCTCTTGCCTCCGATCCAAGCTGCATGGTCCTTAGTCTTACATCTCTATGTGGCAAGCAGAGATAAGTTAATAACACAGACTACACAAGACACCGCACCGCATTATGAAGATATTAACAAAAAGAACAATGTCACTACACATAGGTAATTGGTACACACACAGAAGCATACAATAGCAGCACAAATATTTTTTTGATACACACATGAGTACCGGTCAAAACTCCCTGATATGTTTAATGTTACTCAAATTATAGGCATGAGGCATGATTTTCACTTCTCGCACAATGATTACAATTTTCGCTACATAGCGGGAAAACCATGTTATCGGCTACGGTGTAGCGCTACGCGCGTAGCATAGCAGTGAATGTGTTAACGTTATTTTGTTGACGGTTAGCAATCTTTATGATTTACTAATCTCTGACAAGCACATATGATACGGGCTGGTTAAATCTATTTAGAACCAAATTGCACTCCACAGGGCCTGTAATAGAGCGGGAGTGTTCGGTAAATTGGTTGAGTGCTAATAATAAAAACGCTCGTCTGATCTATGGAGCGCTCGACACCATTCTTTAAAGGAAGTTGCCCATATCATATTCGGAGTATTTTTAAAGGATTTAACTTACCAGAGGTGAATTATATCTTTTTCAAGTTTCAAGACAAGAACGTTTTCAAAGAAGTGCTCCTTTTTTCATATCTCTACAGCCTACACCCAGTAGTTTCAATTTCGCCCCTGTTTGACTTAAAAGATTAGGCTGCAAACAAACGTTATAAGAAATTTCCTTTATGGCTCCTTTAGACATGAAAGTAGTATTATACTCGTCTGTAGGCACTTTGTAGATTAAATCAAATGGATTTCTTAGATCCTTGTATATATTTTGAATATCCATCAAACAAAGATTTGGGCCACCAATACACAAGCAAAATGTCTATTGTATTGTATGTGTGTAAGACAGGTGCCTGCCAAAATAGGATGATTTTGCATCGACCGGGCTGTCCTGAGGGCCTACCGCCAAGTTCGAAAATCGACAAAACGATGGTCCCGTCTCTATCGCTCTTGCATATACGAAAGAGAGTGATGCCAATAGACGATTCGATGAACGAAGTGCTTCGCGGTTATAGGCCTGGTTCGTTATTTAGCCCATATGGCGTGTAGTGGTATACGAGACATCAGATTGGAGGCGCGGTGTGCAAAAAATACATTGTATTGAAAAATCTGGTCGTAGAGCTTATTTCTAAAGCGCGTGCCAGACGGCATACAACAAGCCCCTCCGACAGAGCGACCTTGGTCGGGACACTCGGGACGGACCGTGTAGCTAGACAGTTGTTGCCAACAAAATTGTATGAACCACCAACCAAGGTCAGGGTGGCCTTGGACCGTCGGCGTCGGCAGCCTCGTTGGCAACCGTCTAGATGTTACTTGAAAACCATTAGTACGGAAATAGCCGATATATATCACCACCTGTATTCGTTATTAGATCTCTGACGTGACAGACTTTATATAACCCAGATAGCTGAACGGCGGTTATATCACGAACCACCCGTGCCTGTCATTTTTCTTTGTTTGGGTATCGATTGTCGAAACAAAGAACAATGGTGTTACCAAAGTGTGACTATTCGATTACCTTTGTTTCCGACTTTGTGATTAAAGTTACTAGTTTATGTTCGATTTTACGGTTTTTAATTGGCTGTTTTACGGGAAGTTAGGCTCTGCGTCAGACGTGACGTAATCAGTCAAAGTTCATTGCTTTAGTATTTTAAACACCTCCCTAGAGTCCCTAGTAACTGAAAGGTACCTGATATGTCACATAGACAAAGGTTCCTTAAAAAATTGATAAAAAAGACATTTCGATAACATGTCATGTTAACTAACGTTGGACGGATTTATCGCGATTTAGATTTATTTTCCTTTAGTTCCATCTTGTGTCGAAAATGAAGGTAAATCAATTTAGTTCGCGATAGACTCGAGTTACGTTTAGTAATGCATACAAAACGCGAAAGTTTCAAACAATAACATCTCAATTAGGCCATGCAACCCGGGTTTTTTTAGTATGAAAAAAACCGGGTATTACCCGGAAACCCGGGTTTCTCCATACTAAAAAAACCCGGGTTGCATTACCTAATCTCAATCTATAAAATTCATACACTAAAGTAGGATCCATAATTCCACGCAGTGATTTGACAGCTTCTGGCACATACAAAGTGGTTGTCAAATGTACCTATGGAAAGAGCTGTCAAATCACTCCAATGAATTATGAACCTTGTTGTATGATTTGAAGAAATAACCAACCTCTTAGATTGCCAGATAGAAAGATACGCATCAAATGTAAAGTGAAGATTTAACACCGTTCACAGATCCCGTCACTTATATTCAATTAATCCAATTTGCCCTCGTCCAACCTCAGCAATCTACATCCTAAAAGGAAGTTCAATTATTTTTAATTGGCACACAAAGCACCCAAGTAGGAACGCATCTCTTTTTAGGGTTGAAACAAAATGTAGCTCTCAAGGGAGCGCTAATTTTGCGAAGGCGGGAAATGGCAAAACAGCAATAGTGTGTAAAATATCCTAAAGTAAACTTTATATCCTTGAAATAAGTAGTATGGTGATGGCAAGGATAAGTTTGCGTAAGCGGAGTGAGGTAACGAGGAAAACCGGCACAATGAGGTGAATCCGATGTCGGTCGGATCAGGATAAAAATAGTTCGGGTAGGTGTTTTTGGGCATTAATTAACACAACAAAATAAACAACATCCGTTTAGTTATTTATAAGCAAGGATACCGTAATGAAGTCTCACCTTTCTCGACATTTCACTGGTAGGATGTGCCAGGAAATTAGGCACCTAATAATTTACCAATGTATTTCGAGTTACATTAATAATGAATTTAATTATCCTATAATAGATGCATTACACACAGTAATTTTCGTTCCAATTTTGCTAACACTAACTTTACAATGCGTTCTGACAGGTACTATAATTATCATACAAATACCTATTCGGTTAAGGAAAGTGTAAATGTAAATATATCATGGTTACCCTAGCGGAAAATCAGGTCGCAAAACAAGCGAGTTTCGGAACCCCAGGTTAACCCGTGGAACTTCGGCTAGCTTGTTCACGAAATATCTCATTTGGCCGTAAGCCCGACAGCTCGAGCTCGTCTCTGGAATAACTAGACCCCTAGGTATGAACCCTGCGGGTTTGCAATACTGTTTTATGGAAAGCGAAACGTTAGAGACTAGGGAGTCTTGGTGAATATGTCCATAGTATTTTCATTTAGGATTTCAGAGCGCAACGGCGACGGATCCGCATGCGGCGCCGGTGCGCGAGCGAGATAGCGCTATACACATTTACACATGCAGAGCGCTATCTCGCTCGCGCACCGGCGCCGCATGCGGATCCGTCGCCAGTGTGATAATCGCCTTAAACGCGGTTCTTCACGGGGGCGAGAAGTGTGGCTCACGGAGAGCTGTTTTGCTGCATTGATCGTAGCAAATGGAAATCCTTGATCTCTGCCTACCCCTTTTGGGATATAGGCGTGATTGTATGTATGTATGTACAGCCTTGGCCAGAAGTGTTGAGCATAGGTGTTTTTTGTTTACAATTTTGATGTTAAGCATTATTTCCCTATCCTAACAATGTACGGTAACGGTAAATGTTATATTTTATTTATAAATATAGTAAACTTCACTTAATAACACTTTCAAGGTACTTAAAAAATATGAAAACAGAAGTACCAAAAATTTAAATTTAAGTCGGTGCGACATATTGCAATTATTCTATGCAGTTACTACTAACTTCAACAAAACATGCCTATTAGTTTAAATTAATTGACAAAATAACTTAAACAAAGATGGAAACGATGGACTAAACTTTCCAGTTTTGTATGAAAATCGCATTGGTGCTCAACACTTCTGGCCAAGGCTGTATGTTAAACGCGAAGATGAACTATTTAGTGTGTGACCTCTTAGGGCTAAAACACAACAAAAGATCAGATGCCCAATGCAGCATGTTGAACTGTTTTGAATTAGATATATTTCAGTTGTCAAGTTGTCATATCGACACTGCGACATCCACAACCACTGTGTGCCTTTAATCAATACCACTAACAACTTATACAAGAGCGCACTTAACTGGTTTAACATTCGATCCACCCGTGCTGGCTAAGCAACTAAAATAACACCCAGGTAACGAACCAACTCAAGTGTGATATTTGCTCAAAGCGTACCAATACAAAGGTTTTGGTCACTCGTTAGCAGTGGCGTAGTAGCGTAAACGTAGGTGGGTTAGTAGGCGAGCTAATGAGGCCTCAATTTGCACGCGAAAACTTTAACGTAACTTGTTCTAGATATGCAAGTTACGAAGAAAAGTAAACACGAACTAAGTGTCTACGACAAATAACCGCCGAGAAGCGTAGCGCTTCTCCTGCAGGTCCAATCTGCAGAGGTATAACCACTACGCTTCTCCTGCAGGTGCAATTATACTGGGTCCTTCGCCGTATGAAATGCCTGGCAAATTTGGCAATCCCGATTCTGCGACTGCATATTGGGTGAACGACCCAGCAACGGCGGGGCGTCAACAATTTTAGTTAGGCAAGCCGGAGTTGGTATGTCTCGCTTTTTTATTGAGATAGGGTAAACGTCTAGGTCTCTAAACGGAGGAGCAAATAAGCATGTATTTTCTCGCAGGTTCATTAAGGAAATCCATTTTCACATTAGCTCCTACTCCTAACCTAACAATATATAAAAATGGTAATGAAAGAAACTGTTACAGAGTCCCCGAGGTGAAATCTTTTTTTTTTCAGAACACTAAGCAGGACGTGTCGAAGGACTCGAAAGGAAATACAATTTTACCAACCGTGGATGTAATGAACCATATAATTTTGTTATATCCAACCTAAGCAATATCCGCCTATCAAAGCTACAGGATATATCAGAGATCTTCCGCTGAATTAATGGAGTAATTCCGTCAATAACTCAATTTTCTTTCGGAGGGAAGTTACGGAATTTCCAATCCGGCTTTCAGGGGTATATTATACCTCATTGCTTATCGGGAATTCTTCTAGGCATAGCCAGAATAAGTGAGAACTTTGATTATATATAGAAGGTAATCATATCGAGATCTTATATACCTGGTTATTATGAGGCGATAGCTCAAGTGCTGGAAGTAAAGAATTCCGAACATGCTTCAGTATTAAATTAGATTTGTTGAAATGTTTCGAGGCCAAATTTTTCTCTTTTGATGTAGCGGGTAAATAACATTAAAAATAAAGTGGGAGTGGTTATTTGGGAGACTTCATTAATTGGATATACCTATCTATGTAGGTCACTACAGTACAGACCATGGAGGATAGGTTCGCAAAAGACAAATTACTATAAAGAAACATACATAAGTGAAACGCTGGAAACTAATGAAATTTTACTATGTAGATATCGTTATATGACAGTAGAATTTACGTGACACTTTTTACTTAGCAAAGACAGATAAAACATCCTTTTAAATTTAGAAAGATCAAGGAGAGACTAGGGCCTTATCACGCTTGAGCGATTTGAAAGCGATTTCTATACAAAAGTCGTAGGCGGCGAACTCGCTGCGTGTTCGCTCCCATACAAAACTCGCTCGCAAATCACATGTGTGATAACGCTCTTAAGGGGTCCCTTGGAGCGAGAGTCCGATTCGCAATTGGCCGGGTTTTTATACAAGTAACGAAAGAGTTAACCCACTTAACCCACAAAAACCGAAAAAAATTACTGACCTCTGCCTAGACCACAGTTTTACAGAATAGGGCGTTATTTTATACTCACAAACTTGTCAGAGATGTGGTATATCGACGATAGAAAACAAATCAAATTGATGGATGGAGATAGATGGATAGGTACATTTAGTCATCACAGAACTGGCGAAAGCGGAGAGAACGGAACGATTTGAGATTGTAGAGTATTTCTTTTGTCAATTGTTTTGTCGATGGTGTCGCAAACTCCAATGCATTGTTAAAGAGTTAATTGTAATAGTAGTTAAACGGTGACTAATGCGCAAAACAGATTAAATCACTGAATTCGGATAGAATAGGTACTATAATAATAGCTTAAGTGTAGTCGGTAATTTTTTTGTTTAAAAGTATTGCTAGATAGTTTACCGCGTCAAGTTATATCTACTTCGCAAGTAGCACATTACGAAAACCAAGGTAAAACGAACACGTTCCATTTCTTACAAAAAGCAAAACAGGTTAATTAGAAAACAATAGCCTGTGCAGTTATCCGGTGCAATGCATTTGCATGGGCAGTGCAAACAGGTCAGTCGGGAGCTGAGCAGGAAGGAATTGGGGCAGAACGGCAGTTACGGCCTAGGCCGGGAAGGTTCCGTCACAGATTATATAAAACTGGAGCGTGGAACATGACGGATACGCCTTGTCGTTTATCGACTTTAGTAAAATATTGGTTATTCTGACAAGCAAATTTGACGAAGACTAAGAAGAAGGATTCATGGCGATTAAATAAGATAATACATGACTACTATACTATAAAATAAGCTTGACAGATATACTACTTGAAAAACAGGCTTACGCCTTTCACGACTTCACGAGTTGTTATTGCCGCGCTGTCATCGACAACAATCTACGACATGCTCTTATGTTGTTTACACGCTTCCATCTGACGAGTGATGACATTATTTTACAATATTTATCTTTACAGTCAACACCCGAAATTGCTATATAAGCAGGCGAAGTGTTCAATATGAGCTTGACACTTTTATTGTTGAGAAAACAACCCCTTTGCCCGCCAAGCATCGGATAGAAAAATCTCCTGAAGGCGCCATCGCCAGCGCGCGAGAAAACTCCTTATTTTGGACGTGGCGCTGAGGGCAAGTCTTTCTGTGCTTGTGTTATCACAATATTGCTCACAGGGGACTTAAGAGTCGCCAGGACGCTCGCGTTCCCATACAAACGTAGTTTAGCTCTCATTTTAAAACGACATGCTTTAAAACCACGAAATTTGGCATGGGCATTCTAGTAGTACTAAATTGTAATACTAAGAAAATACAGCCAGATACAGATTTACATACAAAACTTATTTTTGCTATATTTTCTTTGTATTAAAATTTTTATCAACGAAAACGAATTACCGACATAGATCTGTACTGCTAGAATTTCCATGCCAAATTACGTGTTTCTAAAGCATGTCGTTTTAAAATGAGAGCTGAACTACGTTTGTATGGAAACGCGAGTTCACGCGAGCGTCCTGCCGACTCTTAACGGCCAAACAGCAGTAATATCGTTAGCAAAAACATTTATACTTTTTGTAGAATGTGTTGATCTGTGGTTCCGTGTTCAGGCAAAGTTACCAGCACCTAGTCGTTTAAATGCCCTGCGTGTTTTGCATACATTAAAGGAATACTTTGTGGGAAATTTTAGGATGTGAAATAGACACAAAATTTTATAAGGTCATAGAAACACAAAATATTACGTTCTCAGTTCTAAAACGTTGTTTAGCGCAATTAATTTATTACGTAACACGACCATGACCATGTCTTACTTCTCCTTACGAAAGAAGGATGATTGTTCTTGTTTTTTTTCTTACGAAGGGGGGAGTGGGTCCAAAAGTGGTAAATTACGTTATAAATGACGCCTTATTCATTAAATCATCATATATTGAATGTAGCATGCCATATTGTTCGTATGCTGCCAATAATGACATTATTGGCATGATCTGTATACCTTTGACGGCACTCTGTTATTTAACTTTAATGCTAAAAAACTCAATATAAACAATTATGCAAAGCCTGTGATGGTATGTCCATATCGCATCAGAATGGTATCCTACTGTTTCAAGTTTCTAAATAGGAATGCCGACTAGCTTCCAATTACTCTTGCATTACCATGAAACGCAATTCATCATTTTTATAGCGGATTTACCGTGAAATTATGCAAGCGCAAACCGCATTTGTCAGCTCCCGTCCGTCCATTGCTGCAAATTCTGCGATTCCATCAAATTACGCGGCACGCCAGCCGCGTTCATTTTTATAACGCGTTTAAATAAAGAACAGCAGTTTTCAGCTCGGAACGTTGCAACCAAGTCTTTTGTTTACAGTGCTGTGAATTGGTGACCCGTCAGCAGGGGCAAAGGTCGACGTTTAGGAGGTCAGAGTCGATTGGACATGGTTAGACGTCAATAATCTTCATGCGATCCGGTTTGCACTGGATCGACCGGTCCCCGTAGGACGCAGGGGAGAGCAAGGTTGCGCGTCATTTAGCACGTGCGAAGCGATTCTGGCTGCGAGCGTTCAAGTTTTAAAATGGGAAAAGCCGGTAAAAAGTAATTGTAGATGGCGCTCTCGACCATGCCTGTTGCCTTGAAATGGAATCTGACAGGCGGTCAGCGCGAACTGCAAATTGTTTTGTCTCTGAAGATGCTTCATTTTGATGTACGTTGGCTCACCAAATTAAAGTCCGTGACCGTACAAAATTCGATTATCGATATAGGTATAGGTACAAAAGTGACAGTTGCTTTCCCCATTTCCATAGACTGCATGTCTATTCCTGTGTTTTTTCTGGATCCCAATAGTGCGGATTCGTGTTTTTCCCGGCTCTGCGGTGTTCCAAATTTAAATATTAGGTTACAACGTTATATTTATTCGCGCCCGTTCCAGATTTAAATTTGAACCTGCATTCGTTTGTTTCTCTTGTTGGTACGCTCGACATCCGCCGCGCACTGGTTTGTTTCCCACGATCTTGGCCACTTGAAGGGCAATCGTGGCAGAAGCGTGGCAACGGCTTACTGTGGCATTTGTGATGCATCGGGCACAACATTTCCGTGTGTTCTCACAAGTCGTGGATTTACACGGACCAGTTTAAAGTTGTCTCGAGATCGTAACAACTATGGGTAATCGGAGTACGCTTTTATACTGGTTCGGTTAAGCTTCAACTTGCCTCTAGCTTGGCAAGTTATTGGATTGTCGCCCGTTGTAAGGATCGCTTTAATCCACCCGCTGACAAATGAGCGGATGCGGAAAGTATGGACGTGGTTTTATGAAGTTATGATGAAGATCAACTGGTACCTATCTTAAGCAAAGTTTAATGAAATCTTATTCGTGAAAATACACGAAATGGTCATTTAGTATAAAAAATAGTAGTGACATAAACATATTGCCTATGAATTTGAAGACATGACAGACCTTAGACTATGAAATGTCCAATGTCAAGTACATAAACCCTAAACATGACTAACAATAATAGGTTTTCAAATAGGGGCTTATAATTATAACAATAAGTTAGTTACCTTGTTACCTAGTTGTATTTATTGGCACAAATTACACATTAAAATTAATACCAATCATATTTGGTTAAGGTTACTTTTCCAAAACAAACAGTGTTTAATCAATAATAAAAAAACGCATAAAAGTCAAAAACGTGATATAATCACAGAGCACATCCAATTTCGGCAAGTTTATTTAATCGTATTCTTCGAATTTCCCAGCACGTGTTTCGTTTGATCTGAAATGTATAGGTACATACATACACGACGAAAACAAGGCTATGGAACAATCTTTGAAAATATGACAGCACATAGATTTGACTTTGCGATAAAGCAAAGACTGCCGCAAGTTAATCTTAAAGTTTGGATGGATTTGAAGTTGAGAAAAACAAATGAATGGTGCACTGGGTTTACCTCGGATTTCAGAAAACAATTGTATCAGGTATCAGCTCTGTAGAAATTTTTAAACTGCCGAAACTTTTGACTAAGTAAGGGTAAACAAGCATGTTTTTAAATACAAGTTAACCTGATCTAAAAGCTGATTCTGAAAGCGTTCTGCCATTTCTAAAACTGAAAGAAAAAAGCCCTTTCGCTTTACAATGGCAACGTCGTCTTCGTGTCATAACTTATTATATATAATATACTATTTAAAGCAAAACACCACAGAATTTTGCTGTCTTGATACAAAAAAAATTTTTTTTTAACTACATCAATATTTTTGAGTAGGTACTTACTTTTCATAGGCACCATTACGTTGTACTCTCCTTATTTTATTATCGTTAGTTGTTGTAGAACTGAAGGCCACAATTACACTGGTTTAGTAATCATTAGCAATGGGAATATCGGAAATAAATATGGCTGAAAATGAGACGAGAGCAACACTCAAGGGAGCTCGCCAATTTAACACTCGCAGAACTGACGACACGAAATATGAAATTATGAACTTTCAAACGGATCTGACGCTCCAATTTTTCATTATTAGCGTGGCAGTTTCAACGAGTTTTTGGGAAACTTCCCGAAAAACGGGAGAAATTAGGGGGGAATTACCTTACAGCCATTTGTACTTTGTAGTTACGTAAGTACTTATAAAACAAAAATAAAATATATATGTTCAAAAGAACTGAATCTAAATAAATATCCGGAAACCTGATTCATACTTCAAAGAAGGTTTACAATAAAAATACAAACAAAAGTATTTATGAGGAAGCGTTTAAAGAAGGAAACGAATAAATTACTCGTATCTTCATAATGGTGTAGTAGTTAATTTCATAGTACTCGACCTATAGGTATTACACTCGGTTTCATGACGAATATCAAAGAGTTCATTGCTCCCAGACGGAAAGTTTAAAGCCATTCGAGATATCAGGTATTTACATCTAGAATTCCACTGGGAAGGAATAGTGCAGTCTAACTTCAATTAACGCCAATTAGGCAAGCTATTGGGCAGAATTTGATGGGCCTTCAAAGGGCGTGGCAAGCAAACATAGAACCGGAAATGATGAATTGTAACGAAATGTTCAAGATTACTAGGTACATTGTTGGTTTTATTAAGTAAGCGGCTAATATGATACGAGAACGATTTGCTCGACAATCAAGCCATTTTGGGAAAGAGGATTCTATAAAATCGTATCAAAACGAATGGAAATTGCCGCCTACAATGAAGGAAAAGAGAATCGAACGCCGCAATTGAGGTAAAATATAAAGGCAGGATAATAGCGGACCAAAAATGAGTACATTAACTACTGATAGTTTGTATTAGGCAATTTCCGTAATGTCAGAAAGATCACATCAAGGTCACATAGAAGTTCTTGAGAATACCATTATATAAGATCTGTCTTTGTCTATGGGGCTACAATGTTTATACTTATTACCACCACTCATCATTAAATCAGTCAAAAGTGTCAAAACGCGTCCAATGGTAGAAATAAACCTGCCTCAGGAATCTCCAAAACGACCGAACGTCTGGCAATTCTGAGCTAGCCATCCAGCATTGGATTACATTGGTTTTAAAAGTATGAAAGTCTGTGTATAAGTTTTCAGTTGAGTCACAACTAAAGCACTCCATTAGTTGCCTAAGGAAGTATGAGTAAGTGGAATAGGCCCGCAACGCTCTCATCATGTATGGCAACTTCTTAGTATAATTACGCTTCTCATATGGTTAAAGAGATCGGATTCCAAGAGAAAAAATCTCGCCTAGTAATGAATTGTCGGTTTACATATTCTATAATGGGAGTAAGAATTCCTTAATTGAGCCCGCAGTTCCTTTTAATTGAATGAATAGGATTAGATAAAGGGCTATTAAGTAATTGAATATTCTGAAAGCTGCCCAGTATTCTAATACTGGCGCCTGTTCTATTTACTAGAATTTAATCCGGTCTAGACGTAGCATTGGAAATGCCGAGAATGCAGTTTTATTGAAAACTCTGAGCGTAGTCAGCGTAACATCGCAATATTCAACTCAGGGATGTCAAAACAACAAAAACCATGTCACATTAAGGGAGGGTGGACCGGTGATCGATTCGAAAAGTTTCTTAACAAATAACTCAATATGCAAACTCGCCAATACCGGCATGGAGTTACGAATAAAGACATCGACCGACTACGACGCATGCTACACCAGCCACATGACTCTATGTATCTTTATTTCCCCAACAGAAACGTCAAAAGTGCATTCGCAAAGGACACAATCTCGAAGAATAAACTTGACGTAGGTATTATCCTCTTGTAGATTTATTTCAACAAGAACGCGACACGTTGTCGCTTTGCGCAGTGCAAAAAAACCTGCATTTGCACACTTCAGTGCATCTTACTTCCGGTAGGTACTTCCAGTTCCAGGTCTAGCACGTCAAATCAAAACATCTAATTAGAATTAAATAGACGACGTAACAAGACTGCCAAGCCTCAATAAACTTGAATGGGATCACGTCCAACGTACAAATGAAAGGAACAGATTAGAAGCATTACTTAATTCTCGTCGTGATCTATTCATTGACTAATCAGATTATGACAAAGCCGAGAATGCCGGCACTTTTCTATCATTGCAAATCGGCGCTCTGTCATTGTCATAGTATTTATCACAGCACGATATGGTAGCAAATGAACGCTTGAAAGCAACATGCTACCGTTTCCGAACGTGAATTGAAAATCTCTTACATCTAAAATAATCATATTCGCAAATTGAGTATCTGTTTAACGCTCTTGCATATACGAGGTCTGAACGAGGCAAATAGGTATGCATATTATTCGGGCACAGGGCATAAAAGAATATTCCACTTGGACAAATGTCTTTTGACAGTTATTCTGTAGAAAAGCGTGAAATACTGCTTTCCAATACTCGGTCAGTTTTGTGAATAAATTATGATAAATTGGACTGGTTTCTGAGTGAGAATGGGTTGTGAGGGAGAATGGTTGAATCTAGAGCAACGCTAACAGAATAACATGTTGAGACACATTTAAACGGTTATGACATCCGAGAGATCACATGTGCACAGGATACTGCGTGTGTAATGAGATGGTTTCAATCCTTTTATAGTTTCTGAGATTAAGTCGTACATTGTAAAAGGTATTACAATGCAAATTTACGACTTTTTTGTGTACTGGCCCTTAAACCAGCTTTAAAATACCTCGCTAAATTACTAGGCAACATTGTAAAAGACTGAAGATATTTTCTGCCGCATATTTCAAAGAAATACGAGCCCTCTTTCTTCTCACGGTTTTATTAAAAGGAAAAAGCATGGCGACCTGCATAGCTTTTGTACCATATTTCTTATCACTTTACTAGACTTTCTTTTCTATACAAAACGTAGCCATTACGGATGGTAGTTAGTGTTAAGTGACTTTTTGACTATTCGCTACCAAGTAGGTAGTCGCTTCGCTTGCCATTACGTCTGACATATACGGTTAAAATACTCGGTGAACCTGTATTTAAAGCCTGTACCGAAAAGTTTTTTTACAAGAACACATTAAGATAAAAAAAACTTTATAAAGTACCAAATAATTTAATCTGTAACTATGTTACTTATACAACTTTTGCCTAATGATTACTATCAAAATAATATTTTTTATACGTACATATTACACAAGACATACCCTAATGTAAAAAGGAAGAAAATATTCTCGCAGTCGATTTGCGGCTGGTATTTTGTATTTGCATAAAAATTGGTCAAAACAAATTACAAAGCAATAACAAGGTTCCAGAATCGAAAGAAGAGGACCAAATAATTGCTAAGACCTAAAATTGGTGACAGAAAATTATTTGAATATTACTTAACCATAGTGATAAATAGGCCTCAGTTTTCATACAAAACGAGAACGCATGATTGAAAAATATTCAATCCCTTATAATTTTGTTAATTCAATTCAATATATTTTATTTTATTTCGAATTTAACAATTCATATCAATGTTAGTAATACTTATAACTCTATGTTAGATACTTAATCCTAACTATTAATTAAAAGCGGCGTGGCGCCGCAACAGGCGGTGCGTGCAGCTGCACCCAGCGCGCGAATAGTGGCGAGTCCCAGCGCTCCGCCAGCACGTTGAGAATGCTGTTTGGGCTACGGTGAAGTCGGCTCCGCAATGACGCGCACCGCTTTCTGATTATAGCATCGAAGCCATCGGTGTGGGCCTCGGCAAACATAGCTGACGCGCTGCAGTGGCGTGGCAACCCAAACAGCACTCTAAACCAGGGCTTTAAATACCGTTAAAAAGTTGGTATCGTTACAGCTGTCAAACAGATTTAACGTTAAGTTGTTATTAACGTTAAACCATTTACCGTTACTTCTACTACTTTTTACCGGTAAAAAAATTGTAACGTTACCAGCTAATGCATAGAGCTAACGTTAACTCAAAGGTATCGTTAAATAATTTTAACGTTATTATTTAACGTTAGTAGCATAGCAGCTTATTTAGATACACTGATGGATACCATCGTTAGATATCGAACGAGTGTTCATTCACGTACGACGCCGCCGCGCCGGCATCCTAGTGAGTGATTAAACCAAATTGAGTTATTAAAAACCGGCCAAGAGCATGTCGGGCCATGTTCAATTGTTCAGTGTAGGGTTCCGTTCCGCTGCCGCTCGTGATGTTTTCTTTTACTTGCGTCGATATTATTATGGTACGGAGATGTAAGATGGTGTTGTAAAATTGTTAGGTATTTCTTTTTTAGGCACGTATTTGTTATGTATGCGTGTTGTATATACTGTTCAACACGTCTCACATAAGCATCCCAATTTCCACTCGTGATATTAAAACACTCGATATGTCCAAAAGGCATTTTAAAACCGAAAAATCACGCACGCGTCGATTGATTTTATTTAAATCTCGTTCGCCAGTGTTAGGTGGGTAGGCGCGTCAATGAAACAAGACGATCCGGTTATGACTGGCGTTTATTGTATAGACCGTATATGCATACCTATACGCATACATAACAGTATTATATTTTTTTGCTTTTTGGCAATGTATTATTTAATGGTTCAGTTGCGCTATTTTTTTTGTAAAAATCGTCGTGGTATGGTAGTAGTTTTTGACTAATTCGGGTGTGTAGATTTAGAAAATAATGTCTGTTTTAAAATCCAAGATGGCGGCCATCGACCTTTTTCGTAAAAATCGTCATGGTAGTCGTTTTCGACTAATTCGGGTGTGCAGATTTCGAAAATAATGTCAGTTTAAAATCCAAGATGGCGGCCATATACTTTTTTCTTAAAAATCGTCATGGTAGTAGTTTTCGACTAACTTGGGTATGCAGATTTCGAAAATAATGTCTGTTTTAAAATCCAAGATGGCGGCCATATACTTTTTTCCTAATAATCGTCATGGTAGTCGTTTTCGAATAATTCGGGTGTGCAGATTACGAAAATAATGACTGTTTTAAAATCCAAGATGGCGGTCATCCAACTTTTTGTAAAAATCATCATGGTAGTCGTTTTCGACTAATTCGGGTGTGCAGATTTCAAAAATAATGTCAGTTTTAAAATCCAAGATGGCGGTCATATATTTTTTTCTTAAAAATCGTCATGGTAGTAGTTTTCGACTAACTTGGGTGTGCAGATTTAGAAAATAATGTCTGTTTTAAAATCCAAGATGGAGGCCATATACTTTTTTCTTAAAAATCTTATTGTAGTCATTTTCGACTAATTCGGGTGTGCAGATTTCGAAAATAATGTCAGTTTTAAAATCCAAGATGGCGGCCATATACTTTTTTCTTAAAAATCGTCATGGTAGTAGTTTTCGACTAACTTGGGTGTGCAGATTTCGAAAATAATGACTGTTTTAAAATCCAAGATGGCGGTCATCCAAATTTTTGTAAAAATCGTCATGGTAGTCGTTTTCGACTAATTCGGGTGTGCAGATTTCGAAAATAATGTCAGTTTTAAAATCCAAGATGGCGGCCATATACTTTTTTCTTAAAAATCGTCATGGTAGTAGTTTTCGACTAACTTGGGTGTGCAGATTTCGAAAATAATGTCTGTTTTAAAATCCAAGATGGAGGCCATATACTTTTTTCTTAAAAATCTTATGGTAGTCATTTTCGACTAATTCGGGTGTGCAGATTTCGAAAATAATGTCAGTTTTTACATCCAAGATGGCGGCCATCCACCTTTTTGGTAAAAATCTTCATGGTAGTCGTTTTCGACTAATTCGAGTGAACAGATTTCGAAAATAATGTCTGTTTTAAAATCCAAGATGGCGGCCATATACTTTTTTCTTAATAATCGTCATGGTAGTCGTTCTCGACTAATTCGGGTGTGCAGATTACGAAAATAATGACTGGTTTAAAATCCAAGATGGCGGTCATCCAACTTTTTGTAAAAATCGTCATGGTAATCGTTTTCGACTAATTCGGGTGAGCAGATTTCGAAAATAATGTCTGTTTTAAAATTCAACTTCCAAGATGGCGGCCATGTACTTTTTTCGTGAAAATCGTCATGGTAGCCGTTTTCGACTGATTCGGGTATGCAGATTTCGAAAATAATGTCTGTTTTAAAATCCAAGATGGCGGCCATATACTTTTGTCGTAAAAATCGTAATGGTACTCGATTTCGACTAATTCGGGAGTGTAGATTTCGAAAATAATGTCTGTTTTAAAATCCATGGCGTTCATGCACTTTTTCTTAAAAATCGTTATGGGTATTCTCGATTAATTCGGGGATTATGAAAATAAGAACCGTTTCAAAATCTTAGATGGCGAAAATATACAATTTTGTCATAATCATCATGATAAAAAATGAAATGTATAGCCGCCATCTTGGATTTCAATACTACATTATTTCCGAAATCTAAACACCCGAATTAGCCCAAAATGACTACCATGATGATTTTGACAAAATAGTATTTTCCATTTCGGATTTTCAAACGGTCCTTATTTTCGAAATCTATATCCACGAATAAACAGAAAACGACACCCATAACGTGTTTAAAGAAAAAGTGCATGGCCGCCATCTTGGATTTTAAAACAGACTTTATTTTCGAAATCTACACACCCGAATTAGTCGAAATCGAGTACCATAACGATTTTTACGAAAAAATGTATGACAGCCAACTTGGATTTCAAAACCGATATTATTTTCGAAATCTGCACCCCTGAATTAATCGAAAACGACTACCATGATAATTTTGACAAAATTGACCATTTCCGCCATCTTGGATTTTAAAACTGTCTTTATTTTTGAATTCTACTGCCCCGAATTAATAAAAAACGACTAACATGTCGATTTTTTTGAAAAATGTATCCGCTATCTTGGATTTCAGAACAGACATTAATTTTCGAAATCTACACACCCGAATTAGGCCAAAATGACTACCATGATGATTTTGACAAAATTGTTTATTTCCGCCATCTTGGATTTTAAAACGGTCCCTGTTTTGGAAATCTACATACCCGAATTAATCCAAAAGACCCCTAACGATTTCTAAGAAAAGTGCATGAACGCCATGGATTTTAAAACACACATTATTTTCGAAATCTGCACACCCGAATTATTCGAAAAGGACTACCATGACGATTTATAGTAAAAAAGTATATGGCGGCCATCTTGGATTTTAAAACTGACATTATTTTCGAAATCTGCACACCCCACACCCGAATTAGTCGAAAAGACTACCATGACGATTTTTACAAAAAGTATATGGCCGCCATCTTGGATTTCGAAATCTGCACACCCGAATTAGTTGACAACGACTACAATGACGATTTTTAAGAAAATGGTCGATGGCCGCCATCTTGGATTTTAAAACAGACATTATTTTCGTAATTTGCACACCCGAATTAGTCGAAAACGACTACCATGATGATTTTCACGAAAAAGTATATGCCCGCCATCTTGGAAGTTGGATTTTAAAACAGACATTATTTTCGAAATCTGCACACCCGAATTAGTCGAAAACGACTACCATGATGATTTTTAAGAAAAAAGTATATGGCCGCTATCTTGGATTTTAAAACTGACATTATTTTTGAAATCTGCACATCCGAATTAGTCGAAGACGACTACCATGACGATTTATACGAAAAAGGTCGATGGCCGCCATCTTGGATTTTAAAACAGACATTATTTTCGTAATCTGCGCACCCGAATTATTCGAAAGCGACTACCATGATGATTTTTAAGAAAAAAGTATATGGCTGCCATCTTGGATTTTAAAACTAACATTAAATTTTCTCCTACTTTTTCTTACTGGCAATACGATACCAATTAAGCCCTTAAGCGGATCACCAGTATTTTTCTTACACCCTGTATTAATCACAGCCAAGTCACAAACTGTTACCCACCAACAGTCAACACAAAACGTCGCGCAATACCCACCCGCATTCGACTCGAGCGAAATGTGTAGGGTTCAAGACTCTCGGCAACGTGTCACGGAGGCCAGTGCACGAAGTGGCAACAATGCGAATCAACTAGCGCAGCGCGGCGCGCGCGTTTCTGGTAGGGCGGTGTGGCAACGTAGCATTACTGATCAAAATAGTGTTACTTAGTTAACGTTATTATAATGTGAATTGGGTAACGTTAGCCAGCCCTGCAATGTAAAGTAAATTTACCGATAAAAAGTAACGTTAATTGGGTAACGTTACCATAAAGTTATGTTATTAAATAACGTTACATTTTTACTACCGGTACTAAGGTATTTTTATGGTTTTACCGTTACCTAACGTTATTTTATAATGTGAATTGGTAACGTTTTAAAGCCCTGCTCTAAACGCGTTATTATATTGCACACGCAGAGCGTTGTATGCTCGCTGCGTAAAGCCGACCCACAGATTGCACGTGTAGAATGTCTGACAGTATGCTTTGAAAAGCGTTAGCTTTACATCATTACTACAACGTGCAAATCTGCGAGCACTAAACTAAACTTTCACCAAATGCTTTATATTTAGCATCATTAATAGCGGAATTTATTCACATTTTTAATTTTTGGCATACAAACGACCAGTGAAATAAAAACATTGGCAAGTCGTGCAAATATATCTAAACATAGGCTCGCAAAATTTTACTCAGAATTTTAAGGGAAAATGTCGCTAGATAACAAAATAAATAAATTGAAAAATGTTGTTAAAAAAGCCTTAAGGGTATACTTTATGATGTATTAAAACATGAAAGTAAATAATCTGGAAATACCTACAAGAAACAGCAATAAATTATGTAAAAAGACTTTTCGGTACAGGCCTTATGAGCTGTTAAGTTAAAGTTAAAACTTATGGTATGCGGTATTTTTAAGCACTTGATGTTGTCAGATATTACTGTATTTGTGTTACAGCAGCGGTAAGACATTGGGAATCCTTAACCTGCTTTCGAGCCGGCTTGACTGTCACGGTAGCCCACCAGGTGAGACATTTTTTGACCTAACTTTTAGAGGAAAAGTAATTGAGTATCGGCACTGTAAGCTAGCTCGAATACCAATGGTTTGTCAAGCCACTGCTGCGTAATATGTAAAGGTAATGGTCATGCCAAGCACGCATCACTGCAACCAACAAGGATGTGACACTATCATATCAAGCAAGATCTTAGAACTTTCACTTTCTGTAGTTTAAAAAGCGAATACCTTGTTAGACTTTGGAACCTGATATGCTTGATAAATAAGGTAAATACACTGGTGTATGGTCGAGACTGGTCGCGATCATAAAGCTACATATGGAATGGTTAGATACTAAATGTACGAGCGTAAAAAAAATTTTCACCTGTTAACTAAAAAGGATTTTGTAGCTCTAGATTGGGATAATCTTCTTGAAATAGTTGAGTATTTGTATCTATTTTGGCCTGTACAAAATAAACCTAAACCAGTTAATAAAGTGTGTAGACTGTAACTACCGGCAAATAAACCTACCGTTTATTAATATGAAACTAGCCAATTGTCAAACGTCATGTGAGGTAAATCGATTAGAATGCTTCATTTTTACACACAAACGCTTGAAAGATTAAACGAAACGTCAGGTAACCTTGACTGCAAACCCGTTAACCTAAAAATAGTATTTATAGTGTTTACTGTAGCCGGGCCTAGTCCGAGCATCCGATGAGGTCGCGTGCTGAATCAATTATTTATATTGCGAAACTGAGTGAAAATTAATTTGGGATTGTTAGATAATAGAGAAAAAGAATAGAATGAATTAGAACGGAAGTCCCCAGTCACATAAAATGTGTTGTTGTTGTCAAATTTTGTTCTTACTCTGAGTATGTGTTTATGCCTATAATTTCCATCTTTAAGTAGGTACGTTACGTACAGTCAGCCAAAAAAATGGTCTACCACTTTCTTGACTGACTGTACCTATAGCAATAGTCAACAGCAGCTACCCAGCTTATTGGGTGAAATGTTCAAAATGACCTTCACACGTTTTTATTCTCATAACATAGTCGTATCGAGATCATTATCAATAGTTTTACCCGCCTCTTAAGCAGGTAAAGATAGAACCAAAATGAGAATCGGAAGCAGATTTGCGCAGCTTTCTAAGTTGTTTGGGTCTCCTGCTTCTGTTTAGCAGAGTCTGCTGTATTATGTATGTATTATAGCTCTGTTTGTGACGGGCTTAAAGAGTTATCACAGCACTGCAACCCATGTAGGTATATACCTACCTACCTACAGTACAACCTGCCCAGCTACAGTGCAGAAATGTCTAGTTTTTCTTTTATACCTCGAAGTTTATACGCAGGGAGTTAATTTGCAATTCTACATTTTTAAATGAATACCTATCTACAACCTATTCATAAAATTTGAAACGGTACTGATTGCGCTACGAAGGGGCGGTATTCAAACACAAAAGTAAACTTCATTTGAATGCTCTGGCCTTTTGATTCCTGAACTCACCTGTCAAGGTTGAATGGTGAGGTACAGAGTACCTATACCTAGATAGGTGTTTGCATATGTATAATAGAAAGCATTAGAGGGTGAAACATCCCCTTTTCACAGGAAAAGGAGGTTTCCGATATGAACATATCTAGCAACGTTTCAAAAGGGCATAATCTGTAAAATAGGTAGGTACGTGTCCTACTATGTTGTCCGTTGTCCTACAACCGACATTATCTATCTAGAAAATTAAGGCACTTTGGTGTAAATCAAGAAGTATATCGTCACTAATTTGAAAAAAAGTCTTATCTCACACTTCTTCTCTAAATTGAAATGCAGTACCTAACTCTATATCATTTTCTTTTGAGTGACAGAACAAGATACAAGTTTATTCAAAGTAGTGACGATATGTAAAAACTTCAAATTCCAGTAATGATTGTGAGAATAGATTTTTAAATATGCAACTAAGAAAGTATCACCTTCAAACTTACAAGCTAATAATCTGACTGAATTTTGACTAACAGATTAGCTTTAACACTTACACTGCCAGTAATGTTGTGGGTGATTTATTATTTTGTATTAAGGCTGTTTTATGTGTTAAGTCTAGCGGAGCGCTTATTACCTATAGTAAAAGGGCTTAGCCTTGACACATACCTACTTACCTTCCACGCATGTGGTCTGAGAAGTCTTAAGATATGTTAAAATATAGACATATACATATAAAGTGCAATTATTTGATCAAATATAATAAACAACCCAAAGTAATCAAATTATAACACATCAAAGTTAATATTGATTAATTTTAAAACCATACATTTTAATATCACCATGATAGCATAGCCCAATTTAGATTATTTAAAGCAAATTGCATATTGATATTGGTAGGGTAACCATTGTGTGTATGATATAGGGAATGCAACCCGGGTTTTTTTTAGTATGAAAAAACCCGGAAACCCGGGTATCTTCATACTAAAAAAACCCGGGTTGCATTCCCTAGTTTTATATGATAATTATAATATAAGTTAAATGATAATAGGTACGGGCACTAGGCACTAGTTTGGCTGACTCATATCACTGAATTAAGTCTGATTATAGTTGTTGAACTTGAAACAGAATGCTCATTCTATTCAATGATATAGTACCTTAGGCAGTTATACCTACTAGTTATAGTTACTAAGGTAATTATGAACCTAAATGCATTAATTAAACTTTGCCAGAGGCCCTGAGGTCTTAATAAGAAGCTATTTTTTTTAATACTAATACGGTGGCAAACAAGCATACGGCCCACCTGATGGTAAGCAGCTACCATAGCCTATGGACGCCTGCAACTCCAGAGGTGTCACATGCGCGTTGCCAACCGTTCACAGAAAGGAGGATTCCCTGTGTTGACAGCTCAAGGAACAAGATAGTCCCTCGTCATCAACACACTGGGTCCTCTTTGAGCTCTTTGGCAACCTTACTCACCAGCAGGAACACAACACTATGAGTAGGGTCTAGTGCTATTTGGCTGTGGTATTCTGTAAGGTGGAGGTACTTCCCCAGAACTAATGAGAACTTTTATTTTATTATAAGATACATTAGTATTGTGCCAATCAATGACACAATTAATTTACAAATATAAATACAAAATGTTGTGCCACATTGGCCAACTAACCAAGCCATATGATTTGGTTTATTTACATCTGTGATTCTAAAACTTTTTGCATACAGTTTCCTTTAGTCACAACATTTCAATTAGAGCCTATGGAAATACTCTTCTGAAACCTCGGTAGTCTCGGTACAAACTTAAATAACAGCGGGCTAAATCAGTATTAGTACACAACCCAGTCACCCCAATACAAAAACATTATTTTGTACAAAATCTACAGGAGAAAAGCAGTGTTGCAAAAGCAAGTATCATACCAACATAATTGTAAGATTCTATGCTATGGCAGTATAGAACACAAATTAACTACACTGCTTTTAGATTGAGTTAATACCTACTACAGACACAAAATATTTAGTTTATCAACATTTTTTATTGTAACACTCTCTAGATAAGCTACATTGTGCTAATTACAATAATCTAAATGAGATATTTGATTAGTCATTTAAGCAGTATTATTATATTTAATTTTTGCTTTTATAAATAATAATGCAAAAGTCAATCCGGTAGAATCCGGTACTCCAGTAATGCTTTGAGAATTGGAACCATGAACTGCAGTAAGAAGGAAGACATGGGATTTACCCAAATCGTATCATAGTGTCGTCCATTTCTAGGGCTTGCAACTAGGGTATTTCAAATAGTAATTTGTATGGAATTATTTGGATAGTATTCATACTATCTGGATAATATCTGGATATTATTCATACTATCTGGATAATATCCAGATAACTGCAAGCCGTATCCATGTCACATGGAAATGTTAATAGCTATTAAGTGGAATTTACAATACAAAGCCATGAGTCAGACAAAATAGGTTTATCAAGTTTTTTCTGCAATTTATCATTTATCATGGAAATTATCTCCACTTTGCATTATCATTATCAGAAGCTGATAACAAATGCTTCTGCCACACTCATTTCCAAGAAAATTGTAATGTACTCCATGCATTACAATTTTTTATCTGTAACTTCATGTAGGTTAGGTTGGGGTAGCTGTTAGCAATTTGTTTTGTTTTTATTCACCACCATTGCTTTTATAATGGTTTAACATGATGAATATGTCCATCCAAATACACAGTTAAGTAAATTACAACAACCACAATTTTTGAAAATACCACAGAAATACTCTTTTCATCATTGTTGATGCCAAACGATGACATGTACATGCAGCAAAAGTATTTAAGCAGGCGAGGTGTTCAAAATGATCTTACCACCAAAACAGGAGTGTGTAAAGGTTATTTTGAATACCTAACCAGCTAAACTACTTATGATACTGGCTGTACATGGCCTGGTACTTGATAAAATAGCTTAAAGTAAATACTTTCAAAGGCACTTTTGCAATTCAACATATACAAAATACATATATGTATTTACAGAATACATATGTATTCTGTATTTGATGATAACAACACACTGAAAGTAACTAAATAAGTCAAAAATGATGAATATCAACAGCCTCTACTATTGGTTATTATTGGTTATTGGCTTTAGGCTAAAACACTTTTATGGTGAACCCATACTTTAAGGAATTGAACAACATTCCGGTACCCACACAATAACTGATGCAATAGTCTAAAATTACCAATACAATACAGTACAAAGGTACTAATAGAAGGAACATAAATTTAAACAACATCAATTTAAAAATGACGTCAGTACCTATGTAACGTGAAGTGTATAGCAAGTTCGCCAGTAAAAGTGCAGAAAATAACACGGTAAGGACAATAACTTACCCGTCGCCGACCACAACGCATTTGATCGCCTGCATTTCTGCTGATTACCGAGACGTTTGAACTAATAAAACACAATTACACTAGTGATCTCCCCAATTCCTCGGTTAAACACTCCACACAAATACCACGTCCAGATGTAATCAATACACAACAGCACAATCAACACTCGTATAAATGAATAGCACAGTTTTTAGATAACAATATTAATTTCATATCTCTACGCTGGCGATAAGAACAAATTGTTCCCGAAATCACCGTTCACTCGGAGACGTCTCGTTCGCCGTCAACGATTACAGCAACGGCATTAAAATAATGTTACCATAGGAGAGTTTAATAGTTCCGCCAAATCCCACATATTTCAGAATATTTTCAAAAGAATAGTGAATTTAAGACTTATTTAAAGGTATAAAAAAATATATTTTCTAATAAATTGTTAAAGTTAGTTCTGCTGTGTTGTGTTCACAAGTAATGAAATAAATTTTAAGCCCTATTGGCATGCTAAAATAATGTTGAGGACAGTTAATGTAGGACCTAAAATTCCCACAAACTGTTCAAATAATTCAAGGCTAGCAACACTAATCACTATAGACAAATCTGTTTTTTTTTATGTCACATAGATAAAGTATTCAGTATAAAATAAATAGTTTTGTCTATTTTTATTTAAATGTGCAATGGATATGCAATTATTTTAATGAGTAATAATATTTTATATAAAAAAATTACAATTTTAAAATATGTAAATAGAAAATAACGTAGGATTATTTCATAACCGGTAATATAAAGAAAATCGGTAAAGATTGAGTACTCTAGTTAATTTTTTTTTTCGCGACATTTTGCGCGTCGTTGATTTGCGCGTTTACTCTATATAGTCTATGGTTGTACTATGGCTGCAGTAGCTACAACGGTAGTTGCGCGGTATTGCGTGATACTATCGAGTTTTCAATAACTATGGCTAAAGGTGATAAAGAACTGGAAAAACCCATTGTAAATAATGAACTACCTACTCCGGAGTGTCGTAGTGCAGATCAGGAAGACTCGGAATCAACACAAGAGCAGCCCCTTGACATAGGAGAGCATTATTTAGTGCGGCGTTCAGATGAGTCATGGCACCCGGCGGAGATTATCCAAACGCGGTACAACGCTGCGGACGGAGGCTTCGAATATTACGTGCATTATGTGGGCTACGACCGAAGGCTCGACGAGTGGGTTTCCCGCCATCGCGTCATGTCCGATAGGTTTGACATGTGCGAGCAGTCGAATAACAATTTAAATTCCGACCACCTGCTCACCGACAAGTCCGGCCGGAAGATAACGCGGAATCAGAAACGTAAACATGACGAGATCAACCATGTACAGAAGTCTTACGCAGAAATGGACCCCACGACCGCTGCTCTCGAGAAGGAACACGAAGCTATCACGAAAGTCAAATATATCGACAAAATTCAAATAGGAAAGTACGAGATCGATACTTGGTATTTTAGTCCTTACCCTGATGAATATGGCAAACAGTCTAAACTTTGGATTTGCGAATACTGCTTAAAATATATGAGAATGGAGAAAACGTACAGGTATCATCTCAGTGAGTGTACAGCAAGACAGCCACAGGGCAGTGAAATATACAGAAAAGGCACCATTGCTATATTTGAAGCAGATGGTAAGGAACACAAGATTTATTGCCAAAATCTATGTTTACTAGCAAAGTTGTTTTTAGACCATAAAACATTGTATTTTGATATAGAACAGTTCTTATTCTACATCCTGTGCGAAGTGGACAAGCAGGGTGCGCACCTAGTTGGATACTTTTCTAAAGAGAAGGACTCCCCTGAAGGTAACAACGTAGCATGTATACTAACCCTACCTCCATACCAGAGACAAGGCTATGGCAAGCTGCTAATCGCTTTTAGCTATGAGCTCTCAAGACTAGAGCAAGTTGTTGGTAGTCCGGAAAAGCCTTTATCAGATCTTGGAAAACTCAGTTATCGATCATACTGGTCCTATGTGTTATTAGAAGTGTTGAGTGCTAGCCGAGGCACCTTGAGCATAAAAGATCTCAGTCAAATGACAGGAATATCACAAACAGACATAATATCTACACTCCAGTCTATGAACATGGTGAAATACTGGAAAGGCCAGCATGTGATTTGTGTCACCCCAAAAATTGTTGCGGAACAGCTGGCTAGCTCGCATTTTAAGAAGCCACGGCTGTGTGTAGACCCGTCGGCACTGCGATGGACTCCTCCGAACAAGCAGGGGCATTCCGCTAAGGCTAAAAAGTAGTACAGGCTAACAGGCAGGGCCTAGAGGAGATTACACCGTTAGTTGCTACCAAAGGACACTCTAGGTACAGGCCTGTTTGAAGTCTAGCTTTATTTTACAACTGCATGCAGTGAGGACTCTCAAATAGAGTATTATTATTAATAGCTTATAATAAACAGTAATTATGCAGTTGTGCTGACCCTGAAGCTACATTTTCAAAGTAAACATTAAGACAAGAGATATTACCATTGTGGCAAAACTCATTTAATGAATAGGTACCTATTAACCTAGATGTTTCTAATAATATCTGGATAACACCCAGCCTTTGTGGGTTACCTCTAGGACTGATTTTAAAAGGTGTTCCCTGGGAACACCTGTTGTGGTCCATATTTCATAAAAATAATAATTCAAAGCCTTTAACACCCAAAACTGTTAGTGGTCTTTAGCAGGAAATAAGTTAATGAAAGTTTAAAAGTGTTGAAACTACAGAGAAATGTTTTCATAACTTCCCTATTTATTATGTTTACAGTCTCATGTACTATTGCTATCAGAAATATTGGAGCAGCCAAGGTTGTCACAACATAAATATCTGAACAACACCTCTATTGTCAAGGTAATAAAGTACATGTTCAAATATTATTGAGTACCTTGACTGCTCCAATATATTTGATGTGGACTGTATCTAATGGGATACTTTTTTGGTCCCATCAGGATTTTATTAAGTGGTGTAGCCAAAGGGTAAGCACTATTGCACTGCATTTGTTGATAGCATTGAAATAATCCTAGTGTGGATTTCTATATTAAATAAGTAATTCCATTACTAGCCTTAAGGGCAAGTGAAAATCCAAAAAAAATGTTAGTAAATATTTAATTAAAATAAATGGTGTTAATGTCTAAAATATTAAAACCATGTTACAAAGTTAGAGTAAATGATTACTTGTTTTGATTTCAGTGATCAGTAGCTCTGACCAATTAATTAATAGACATACAAACTCACAGACTTCAGTTTAAAAATAATGTCAGTTGTTGATGGCATTTGTTTGGGGTTGCTCAAAATCATAATGTTCAAAATTAATGGCATGATTCTTGGAGGTTGCATGTCTATTAGTTAAGTGGTATGTGACAGTAGAGTGTAAGACTGTCATATGTAAATATTGTAGTTCATGTAAGCCATAACTAGTTATCAACTTATCAGATAAGGAAATAGTGACCACCAAGCCCTTACATTATCGTATAACTTGGCACTAAAAGTGCATTTTGTAATTTAATTTTGTTTGCCAGTTTTTTATTGAAAATCTAGATCTGAAGCAATGTTGCTTTTACTTCTCATTCAGTTCCTGTACTGGTAATAGTGATATTAATCTTAAGTTGGCTATTAAGTTAAAATAATGAATAGTATTAAGTTCAATAGTTTTATGATATGTACAAAACATTTTCCTCTTCTTAAACAGTTCACAATTTATTTTCAAATTCATCAATGTAAGTCAAATTTAGTAGGTATAATGATGTAAGTATTGGATTTAAAAAAGCATTCAGCAAAAGTTTCAAGTTCTACTCATACCCATTGCCTGGTTTGATCCAAACTTATGGTGTTTCAGTTCAATCAAAAAATTTAAACAGAAAAAAAATGTGTTTGTTAAATATTTTTCAATATGTCTAATGTTGAAATAAGTATTTGGGCCTAATGGAAATTACTAAACATTATGAAATCATGACTTCTACTCACAAACATATTCATTGTATGGTGTGAGGATGACCTTGGTTGTACAATTGAATTTATTTGGCATAAACATTAGTAACAAAACAATTTGTTCAAATATCCACCTTAAGAATATAATGGGAGGTTACAAATTTCAGTAATAGACAGCTAGTATTTGTTGAATTTCAAATAACTAGCCATACTGAGTTTATTATACACACGTGTGTAGCATAAGGTGAATGACTTGTTACGTCAGACCTTTAAAATATCTCTGGTCTGACGTGAGATGCCGAGGAATTGCGTCATCTTTGTAGCTGATTCCATGTGGAGTTTAAAATTGGCGCGTACCTGCCCTAGAAAAACGATGTTGCAAAATTCCGCTAGATGGCAGTCTGATCTGAAGCCATACCTTGATTTACAGGAATAATATACTGTGAATCCATTAACTGTCCATGCATTTTTGCAGCTCATTGTAGGTACCTATTATGTATTATGGCTGCTCTACATGATGGGCCATCATAGGGACGCAGCTATACGACGAAACGAGATCGCAATAGCGTTAGCTCCCTCTAAGGCATAGCTGCGTCCCTATGATGGCCTATCATGTAGAGGAGCCATTAGCAATATTTCTTATTCACTCCAAGACAGCATTGTTGTTTAAATATTGGTGTACTCATTAAAATAGATGGATCCGTACCTATTAAAGATAATTAACCCAGTGTTCTATGTAATTTGAGACTCTTGAACAATTTAACGACATTTAGATTTAAGTTAAACTTTAATATTCTTGTAGTGTACATTTAAATGTTTAATTGTAAGCAATGTGTCATCTTCAGTTTTCAATTTGTATACCAAGTTGCTAAATGTAAAAGATCTTCTCATTGCATATTTGATTAGATTCTGTGAATCGTCAGTTATCGCTGTTTTTGTGATAATTCTTTGTTGTAAGGAAAAATGTCGATAGTTGGGTGATGATTAAAAAAAAAAAGAAATCTTATCTGGGTTATTTCATTCCATCCTAAGAGCTCTTTCCCGTAGGCCATCGACTTTTTTTTAACCTTTTGACCGCCAAAGCCGTCATGTTACGCGCACCGGAAAGTAGTGCCGTCAGCGCCAGGACGTGATATCACGTAGAATATATAACCGGTTTGCCTTGCGCGCTCGCGCGCGCTGGTGTGAGGGCACGATTTTTCCGTCCGATGCTTGGCGTTCAAAAGGTTAAAAACATAGTATTATATAAAGCTAAAAGCACTACGACGTACGGCTAAGCGGCTTACGGTTTTAGGTGTATGGGTAGTCGCCAAAGTCGGTAAATTCACTTAATCGAGTGCACCGTGCCGTGGGTGTCTTGCACGTATTGAAGCACTTGCACTGATTGTGTTTATCGAGTAAAATAAACAATACAAAGACGCCAGTGAACAAGCTCCGGGATTGACTACTTCCAGCGGTGCTTGCGCAAGTAGCCCGTGCCTTGCTTGCTGTAGCTACGTGCACCTTGTGCAAACACAATAATGTCAGTTGCTAAGCGGTTGTGTTCAAAATTAGCTTGATTTCGTCATCAAGAAAACAAGACCGGTTTTAGGCGTGTTTCACACTGCTGCGGTTTCCGCATACGGCGTCAGTGTGGTGTTCCAAATAATCTGATTATCACAATCAGATTATTTGGAACACCTCGCCTGCTTAAGGGTCAAAACAGACCTAGCGGAATTAAGCCAATTCATAGACAAAATGCTTAATTTTGTCTATGGTAGCGGAAATTTGTCTATGGTAGTGGGAATTTGTCTATGGCTTCCATACAAAAAATCTGCTACCATAGACACATTTCCGCTACCATAGACATTTTGTCTATGAATTGGCTTAATTCCGATAGGTGTGTTTTGACCCTAATAATCATTTCTGCTGATGACTGTACATCCGAACTCGCAGTTACAGGTTGTTTCAAAAACCGTGGTAATCTGTTTAAGTGTATTATTGGTAACTTATTCTGACTACGAATAAATAGGAAAATGAATTTTCGACACTTTTTTTCTGTGGGACACGTACCCGCTAGCCTACTCTCCATACAAAAGCATTATTTGTCTCGTAAAAAAAAACAATACCAAAAATGCCTTTAAAAAGACCACCAACATTTCTGTAATAACTTTGTGTATGGGTTACAAAATAAAACCACAAGTTCACATTATCTATCGCATTTCAATTTATTTTTCATTTATTTCATATGCACATTACTGAACACTTACATTTTAACATAATGAAGGGTGCACATTTTAAACTAAATATCTAATGATACGTTTTGTGCATCATATGCGTGAAATCACATCAAACACTTGAATTTATAACATGTCGGAAATAATACAGACTACCATTAGATAATAGATGTGGGATATCAGTATAATCAATCTTTTCTTATCAATTTGGGTCAAACAATCGGTCGTCAGCGCCTGTAGCTTGTAGGTATCAGGTTTATCGCTACGGCACTGAGTTTGATGAACTCGTGAAAAATCTAAAATCTGGCCTATAACCGCGAAGCACTTCGTTCATCGAATCGTCTACTGGCATCACTCTCTTTCGTATACGGAAGAGCAATAGACATGGGACCATCGTTTTGTCGATTTTCGAACTTCGCGGTAGGCCCTCTGTTTTGAATCGAAACATGACTGTCTGCGCAACAGTGGCGCTTATATGGGACCATGGATTTAACATTACTAGACTGAAAATAACAAAACAATACACTCCTTTTTTTGGGCAGTCGTGTAAAAATCGCGATAATCCAAAATTGAAGCTATACGATACATCTGTATATCATTTATTTTTCGGTACATAAATGGATTTGAGTTAATTTGACACATACAAACTGTCGAATAAAATGTATGGAACGGAGAGCTACTATTATAATACTGCGCGACAGGTGGCGCTACTGCGTTGAACTTAATTGTAGCAACGCCATTTTGTTTAGATATTGCAGTCCAGCAATATTTGTGACGTTTTAAGTCAAATGTTTAATAGAGTTTGTTTCTAAATGTTTTTTATGGGACTTTAAATATGGTAGTAACACCTCATTGACAACCGACAATGATGTACAGTCGCCATCAAATATATCGTAACGGCCAAGGTATTCAAAAATATCTGAACATGCACTTTATCGCCTTAACAATAGAGGCGGTGTTTAGATATTTGTGATCATCTTGGTCGCTCCGATATATTTGATGGCGACTGTAAATGCCTTTTGATCTGAAAAGGTCACATATGGGACATTTAAGTTTAAATGTGCACTCACAACAATTATTAAGAAGTTGCCATGAACAAAAATAAAACTTAATAGGTACTTAGGTCCTTGCACAGCCATGGATTGAACAAAGAAATGCTTATTATATTTGAAACCAATATATATTCAATTTTGATCACTATGCGCTGTCCATAAGGTTAAATTTTAAATAACCATTTCTTTGTACAATTTGGCTACCTTTGGTATCGATTTACTTTGGTTTTAGTCAAAAATATCAACACAAGTGTAAATTAATTTATACATATCTATCTTAACATTAAGTACTCATCAAACACTGAACGTTAGCGTTAATATTCAACACTTATTACAATATTTTTTTGTTTCATTAAATAGTTTTTATTATCATCAGAATTCTAACCAACAAGTGTTACATATCTACAGCTAGGTTACATTTACTAAATCGCCGTTATAGTTTACAGAAGAATTTGTTACAAATAAGCAATTACTATAACGACTATCAATCATGTACTAAAAGGGCATTATTTGATCACTACTCGTAGATAAAGTCAAAGATGAGTGAATAATAAAGACTTATCAACTCCATAAAAAGCGCCATCTATAACAATTTTACGGCGTTTTCGTGTGAATTAACGCCATCTGTTGTTAAGTTCTTGCGCCTATTCGGGAGAGGAAGCAAAATGCACCACATAAAATAACACATGGAACATTTGCCGCCATTCTGCAATTAATTTATGCTGGAAATCAATGTTGTATTGTAGTCTTCATTATTTACTCGTATACAATGTGATGTTACAAAATAACTGCTGAAATACAGTGAGCTCACGATAACATGAATCTTAGAAAAACGCACAGAAGTTGTATTTTTATACTCGGCGACTGTAATACTCGAATTGAGATTGTGGTGGCGGAACTACTAGCGCATACTTTTTGATAGAGCTTCTATGGTCGCATATTGTAGCATCCATAACAATGACAGAAAGGATTTCCATACAATATTGTGAAACTGTTGTCGGGCCCCGCATTGCGTGTCGCCGCCGGCACAATCCACCGGGAGATCGAACGTTACGAGATTACATAGAAGCAGTAGGTTGTGCACGGCTTTCGTCGAACTCAATTCTTACCCGCTTGCTTAAGCACTCGTATAAAAACTATTGTGTGCAACGGTACATAATAAGGGTTCTTAAAATTCTCGGGTCTGTTTTTACAAAATTCGGCTTCGCCTCATTTTTTAACTTCGACCCTCGAATCTTAAGAACCCTCATTATGTAACTGTTGCACAAAATACTATTATAACATTCGGGCTTTAGATCGATTTTTGGATTGCCTCTTCATTGTACAGCCATCAAGTATATCGGAGCGCCCAGGGTATTCAAAAATATCTGAACATGCACTTTATTTGTGACCACCTTGGCCGCTCCGATATATCTGATGGCAACTGTACTTATTCGGCGGCGGCGAAATGATCTTATTCTATGTTCACGAAGAGTTTCGTTTTAACGGAGTTTCACTGTATTGTATGTTTTTCTTTTACTTGGTGCTCTTGTTTATATTTATTTAATCCCAACTCGGCACTTTAATGTAACAAAAAACAAAGAAAAAATGAAATGCAAGTGTTCTTAATCAGATTCACTCAGAAATGTCACTGGAATAAGGAATTACTTTCATTTTATTTCACCAGCGCGGTAAAGTCGAAAATGGAGCAAAATTTAATCTCCACTTTTTGCCTAACAAAGTACTATGTAATAGTACTAAACTATCATATGCCCTTACATACCTGACTGATATGGTTAAAACTCTATAAATAGATCAGATGTACTCTATTACCATGCAAGCGAAGCGTAGGCAACATCGTACATTGTAGATGAGTACACCCAAGCTATAGTGACAATATTTTATTGCTAAGAATTCTTTACAAGTAACAGTGCAAGCTATGGAAGTGACAAAACAGCTGTGTTTACCAAAATCACCAAGGTCCAATTTCTACTTTACAAGATTGAAAAACATGTAAGTATCTTTTTGAGATATTTGGGTTAATTCCCAGTAGTAAATGTCAAATTGTTAAATCTGAACTTTTTACCGGTTTATTGGGTCCCCCAAAATTATTGGAATTTATTTTCCAGTAATTACCAATAGGTACAATATCAAGGTATAGGTGTCAAGTGGTATGGATCTTTGGTAAACCTTATGCCGACCTTAAAAGGGCAGTTATAATCAAAATTCTGGATTCACATTTTGTACTTAATCTTAGCTCGCGTCCTAGACTTTTAGGTCTTTACATAAACACTTGGAAATAGCATCTATAGCGACAACATTCAACCCGTATATACTCCGATACTAGCGCCGCCGTACACTGCGGCGGGCTGCTGAACTAACACACATACCTTGTCTATGTCTACAGTTTAGAATGAAGAGTAACACAATGACTTATTAAAGACGAGTAAACAATGTTATACATATTATAAAATACATTGGGAACAATCTTACACAGATCGACCTAGTCCAAGAAGTTGCCTCTATAGGCAACGATATACTTACATCGAAACAATTCACCTTCGTTGAAGTAGTACGAGTAAAACTCAACCTAAAATGGTGCCTAAAAGGCAGAAGGTACCTCTAATTACTACTAAGGCTTGCAAATATCCGGATAATAGGGATATTTCGCATACTTTCTATGCAAATCACTATTCGAAATATTCGGAGATCTCTTTTAAAGTAGCGCCATCTAGTGAAACTTTTGAAAAACTCAACATTTCATGAGTATATTTTATTATTTACTCGTCTTTGTTTCGATTTATGTTTAAGAAAGTGTATAACCTTATATGCATGTTATTATGACTTATATCTCACAATTAAATAGCATTACTCTTAGCTTATTTTCTTTCTTAACACGTTTAAATACCAGAATAATGATTTATAATTGCCTAACCTCAAACACTACTGAGATAGCATTATCCTAAAATATCATCTTTAAAAAAATACTATGTATTTGAATTAAGCGCTTAACATTTATGTGTTAATGTATATAATACTGTATGCAGATCAAATTGTGACGCAATTCAATGAATTGATTTTAAAACATCATGACATGACTCGAGCAAAATGTTGCCAATTATTTAAAATATAGTGTGAGTGTATATTTCTAATTACATGCAAATATACAATAGTTAAATGTATTATTAAATAAAAGATATACATCGATATGCCATTTAAGATCAATTTACCTACTTTTAAGAGCATATCCTTTGTTATATTATAATTATAAGAAGTTAGCAAGCTTGATTATTTTATTGAAATATTTTATTTATTATCAAAATGCACTTTGTTTTGTTTTTTGCATTTATTCTTATCAGGTCTAAAAAATACACTTCACAAGTGTTAAAAAAATTTCGTTGACAGGGATGTGTCTTTTTCTACCTAAATGTCTAATGAATGTCATTTTGACAGATAATAAAAAAATGCTTAAATTGCATTATTTGTCAATAAAGCTTATCGACATGGCACGATGTAAACGATGGGGCAATTAAATTGAAATAAAATAATATACAGAAATAGTATCACAATAAAATATAAATCTGACTAAATTACATATTTAAATGTCAAATTAGTTAAACTTAACAGTTGTGCGAAAGGAATGCCAATAGCAACGTCCCTTTCACGCACACTGTAATGATAAAAAATAAAATATATGATTGAGAAATAACGATAATATACAAAACAATATTTTACATACAGTCACTAGCCACGGTGTTATAGGTATTTGATTTCATGTTATTTACACATATATAGGGTATTTTACAATAGATAAATAATAGGTTAATATTGTCGTACATATACATACCTACTAGCAGGTACTGTGAAGCGATACATGGTTCATATATAATATATATTCCTTAGAAATAAACTGTCAATAAACAAAAAACACTTAAAAAGTAAAAGTCAAAAATAAAATATTCGAGAATATAAAAAGTAATACTTAATCAATAATTTAAATAAAAATGGACGTGCTAAATGGTATGGACGACCACATTAAGTAATGACTTTTAAAAATTAAGTTGGGCGTCAAATGTAATGCATCTAACTCTTCGACACTATACATATAATAGATGTAGGATTTACCTTCAAGCCGCATATCGTTCTCAAAAATACGTAAACTTACTGTCAAAAGTCGAGATATACGACGTTTCAAACGATAAAGATATACTCTTATTTTAATTCAAGGCCAATAAACTAACCTCACTCATTAACCGACTTTGTATAATTCTGTGGGTTTTTAATAAAGACACGACGCTAATATATTTATTTACTAATATTTTACTCTATGATTCAAAACAGCAATTCATTCAACTTACCTTTATTTAGATAACCACAAGCCAAAAGTGAGTGAGAGGTTAGGTTAGATCTTGAATTAAAAAAGTATAGTTGGCTGTTAGCTTCAAAAACGTTTGTTGCTAGTTTAGTACCAGTACAAGAGCTGAAATGAAGTTTTCATTCATTATTTTTGAAGTCAACTACTCTGTTTTTTACTTGCGATTGTACATCTCTTCGACCTAGTAGGAAAAGATATTGTTAAATATAGGGAGATCTGTAGAACCCACATAGTGTCGTACTGAGATGATTCGTGATGTTAGATTATGTAATAACTGCATCGTCGAATGTAAAATAAGGGGCGCAAAAGCAAACTGCCGCGAGATTTAGTAGGTTGGGGCTGTGTAGTCCATGTTTCCTGGAACGTAGAAATGTTAGGGGTTTATTAAAAGTAATTATAAAGAATGAAAGGGCCGAATGGTACACACACACACACACAGGAAAAAATAAATATGCAGAAAACAAGAGAAGTACCATTGTATCGATGCTTGGATTATACAACAACACATTGATAGCGCAATGTAGAAGTCCTCTTGAACATAACAGCGCCATCTATTGGTGACCTGGATGCGTACCTTGGTCGCGCTGCGAGAAGGGCGGCTCGCTGTAGGCGGGCTGCGGGTCGGGCGCGCCGGGGTAGGCGGGGAAGGCGCCCGGGCTGCCGGCCGCGCCCTCCACCTCGTACGCGGGCGCGAACGCAGAATCCGCGCCCACTCGGAAGCGCTGGAACGCGAAGAACGCGCAGCCCACCTGTAGACACCATATTTACAAGTCATTAGCTTATATTTTTGTCTTTGTAAAAAAAAGCGCTGATAACCTGGCGGCAAGACGTCCGACTTTCAATCCGGAGGTCTCGGGTTAAAACCCCGGCTCGTACCACTGAGATTTTCAGAACTTATCTACGCAATATCACTCGATATTTACCAGTCGCTTTTCAGTGGAAGAAAGCATCGTAAGGATACCGAATCGAATCCCGAAAAGGCCTAATTTTCTCTCTTGAAGGCCACGTTCAGTGACGTTCACACTCGTTCGTTCACGTTCCTTCAAATCTATACATTTTGATCCATTCGCGCAAATTCGCTGGCGATAAGAGATTTTCATTGGCCAAATACGTGGACTCTGACCGGATTTAACAAGCAACATACCTAAGCGTAGATTTGCATTAAAGATAAAAAAAATTGCCAGAAAAACTGGGAAGGAATATCACTCACCCAGGCGAAGATTGAGAAGAAGCAGAAGGCGATAGCACCCTGCATGTTGTTGGCAGTGCCGATTGGCGGGTCGTCGGTCTTGCCCCACGCGTTGGCCAAGTAGCAGAAGCCCACGAAGTACAGGAAGGCCCAGAAAGCTGTAAGAAAACAGTGTATTTTTTTAGACTAGCAAAATATGTAAGGCGCAATGCGCATGCATTCAGTGCAGCAAGATGTATATCGAAGAAATTACGCGCGTATAATTCTAAAGGCTCGACCTACATTATGGGACAAAACTGCAATATACTTACTTACTATAAATATACATTTTAATATGCGAGTCTATGCCCATACAGAAATTCCAATCACTAGAAATGCGTGACTGTGACATAGACATTTCATAAATCAATTACGTTCTCCTGATTTTATCTTAAGAGTCGCCAGGACGCTCGCGTCCCCATACAAACGTAGTTCAGTTCTCATTTTAAAACGACATGCTTTAGAACCACGAAATTTGGCATGGGCATTCTAGTAGTACAGATCTAGGTCGGAAATTTGTTTTCGTTGCAAAAAATTGTAAAACAAAGAAAATACAGCCAGTTACAGATTTACACACAAAACCTATTTTTGATATATTTTCTTTGTATTACAATTATTAGCAACGAAAATGAATGTCCGACCTAGATCTGTACTACTAGAATGCTCATGCCAAATTTCGTGGTTCTAAAGCATGTCGTTTTAAAATGAGAGCTGAACTACGTTTGTATAGGGACGCGAGTTCACGCGAGCGTCCTGGCGACTCTTAAGGCAGACGAAAAACTAAAAAGTATGTTCTAGACAAGCTTGGTTATACCTAAGCTAATACGTTACTTCATCATTGTCCTTAAGCCTCAGACACAAATCAGAAATGCCATTACCAAAGTACCTTGACATTTTCCCGAGAAAGTCCCAATTGCTTTATCTAGAAGGTCTTTTAAATCGCATTTTTTGCCGTATCCGTTTCTTATCAAAGACGACAGTAGGTAATGTAATAATGCAATCAATTCGACTCGGATCGGATTTTGCAGTCAGATATCGTATTAAGGATCTACCTACGTATGTATATACAACCGATTCGTCATACATTATTAACATACAAGAACTCTGAGATAAACTGATTGACTTATTTATTTAAACTTCATCGCACATAACATAAAATGTACAAATGGCGACTTAATGCCTTAAGGCATTCTCTACCAGTCAACCATTGGGCTAAACAGATACATGACAAAAAGGTGCAGAGAAAAGTAAGAGATTAATCAATTAACCTTTTCCACCACAGGTCCAACGCCAAAGACCGATATATCGGTCAGCGACCACAGAGCAAAATAGGCCTACATGCACACGCACAAAGTTTAACTTCATTTTTGACATTTAGATGGCGTGGCAGGTTTCGTTTCGTCACGTCACGTCTGTGTGGTAGGTTTTGCGTTTGACATGGCGTCGAAAAGGTTAAATTCATCGCAAACTTATCATCATTTCAGACATCGCTAATTAATGTAACTTTTAGGTACGGTTTATTCCTGTGCCCGCTTGGGATAGATGGAACTAGGTTTTTTCTCAGGAATAATTCCTACTTACCCCCGCGATACCATACGGCACCAATGCAGGAAAGATGGTGATACACCGCGTTATACCTAATTAATTTTCTCAAAATTGTTTGGCATAATAGTTGCACACTGTTTAGATTTATAATTTACATCTTTTTAGGTACTTCTCTAAAAAAATATGTAATTTTTATAGACGCTCGTCCGCCTTCCTTCATTTTCCCTAGAAAAATTGATATCCCGAGTATCCCGAGACCCTTTTGATCGATGTTCAAAGATGTTTACCGTGCTATGTTTACTATGACGCTGCGCACGAGTTGCACGACATACTAGCTAAATATACCAGTTGCAACACTGTCCTGAATAAACGCAGTCAGTGTCAGTGTTAATTTTAACTGTACATAGTCTAGTTTGAGGTCTAACGATAGCGAAAGTTTTACTATTTACAACTAGAATTGTACCCTTTTTATTTAGATCGCAGATATATTACTAAGCAAGCGTTTCGCGATTTTCTTTAAATATATTATTTAATAAAAATTAACAAGTCTAGTGGATTGTATGACTGAAATATTCAAACCGCATTACCTACTCGGTGATAGTGTTATAATTATAGCTCATAACATAACAGCTCAGTCACGAAAGATATAAAATAGTTGAGTATATATCACTGACATAAATCCCGATTTATACGTTTAGTACCTATATACATAGTTAGAACTGCAAAAGATTTCCAAAATTCTACTTCTAAAGAGCTCTTTAGTAACATTCGGACATATTAAAAACTAACAGAGGCACTCTCCATTAACACGTACCTTTTAAAACCTACCATTACGTTTAGTAGAAATCCTTTTAGACTTCTTAAGATATATATGCTGGCTGTCTCTCTCTATATAGAATGTAAAGTAATAAACACAATATATTTTCTTATTTTCAAACCCAAACGGCGTGATAAAAACGAAACAACCCGAGTAAAAGGGGCCAATAAAATAAATGCTGTATAACTTATCTAAGCCGCAGAAAATAAAATTACGATCCACTAAAAGGCTTTAATGTGGGCGTTGGCGCCAAATATACATTTTTCCTTCAAACCTAAGAAAAATAATATTACTTGGGCACAAGCTGTTAAACATACATAAATAAAGCCTTCTTCTTCTTCTCGTGTCGATGGTTTCAGACTGTGCGGGACCAGAAGGTAGCGACATTTATCGCCCTGTCTGTCGCATCACGGAGGTCCCGCTCGGAGCAGGCGTGCGGGCACGCTGGACAGGATAGCATGTGCTCCATTGTTTGGGAAGCCGTTCCACATGGACATCGGGCGTCCGAGCCGTTTAGAGTGCCCCACTTCAGCATATTCGCCTTGCTACGGCCGACCTGGGAGCGCAATCTGTTTAGGGCTTTCCAGATCGGCCACGGCTGCTTATGCCCAGAGCGGGGCGGACGTAGTCGTCAGGGGGGGCGCGAGCATTGTTCCAGTGCTCCAGTCGACTCCCGAATGGGGGAACCCGGATGGCGTCAGTGCACCGCATAAAGCTCCTTCGGCTCTTTAGGCGGGACGGTGGTAGCTTGTGGCCGTGGAGAGGGTGCCTTGGGTCTTGTTCCTGTTTCAATTTTTCGACGCTACACGCCACTTCTCTGCGGGTTTCCGGGGGAGCAATTCCTGCCAGAGGGTATAGCTTAGTAAGCGGAGTGGGTTTAAGACACCCGGTAATTATGCGGCAGGTGTCATTGAGCGCCGAAGTAACCTGTCCTGCATGGGTGAAGCGGTGCCACACTGGACACGCGTATTCGCCCGCCGAATAAGCAAAGTGCGAGGCCAGTGGTACGGAGGGTGTGCGCTGAGGCACCCCAGTGCGTTGAGGTAAGTTTCCGCAGCAGACAGTTTCGCGAGGCTACCTTCTGACGTGTTTTTACGCAGTGGCTCTTAAAGGACAGCGTTCTGTCCAGGGTTATTCCAAGGTACCTTGGGCACGGGCAATGCTCTATAGCGACTTCATTCCAGGCAAGTCTGAGCTGTCTATTTGCTTCCCGGTTTCGTAGGTGGAATACGCACGTCTGGGTTTTTTGTGGGTTCGCTTTAAGGCAGTTCGTCTCATAGTATCTCGTCAGGCCCTTTAAGGCCGCAGTCAATAAAGCCTTGAAAACCTCGGAAATTGTAAGAAAGATTTTTATGCAAATTCATAGATGGCCATAAAGTAGTAGGTTAGGTTAGCCGAATACCTCTCTCCATTTCATATTGTTGTGTGTGTTTCATTCATATTGATGTCTAGACTTTTCATTTTTTTCATTTCATAAAATATAATAAGCACACTTACAACATTAAAATAGGTACATAAACATATTAAATTCGACTTTTTCCAGAGAAAATGCAGCCACGTCCGTGTACATAATGCTTGACCTTGACCGATATGCTGCCCGTTCGCTATCACTATCACATTAGCCCGTCATCCCGTGATATATTTAGTATGTAGTACACAACACACTTCTACCGGCCGGCCGGTATAACGTGGGTACAACTATGTAGCATAGTTGCCATACCGACGCCTGGGACATTGGTGTAAGTATAGTGCATACTAACAAAACTTTTAATTAAGCTTCCTGACCTTCCTGTGTCTTCAACTAGTCTTCAAATATGTCTGATTGAAGGTATTTACTGCCATGGTAGACCCGATGTAAGTGATTAAAACTAAAGGCACAATATAATTAAACTAATGTATCCCCTATCCCCATAATGATTACTAGTCTTGACAAATGACATAATTATGCTCGAGCAAATTTTTTTCTAGGTTAGGTTAGATAATACCTAAAACAGTGAACGCACGAATTAATTATGTACGTAGTTATACGATTTGTGCCTATTATACTAATGTGAAAGTTTGTATATGAGGGGCTTCGATAATTTTGTAGATATTTGGACGTTTGATTTCCTTTTCTCGAACTCGAACACGGTTGAATTGATTTGGATGAAATTTAACACACAGGTTAATTATAACCTGGAACGGGATATATATCTCTTAAGTTGGTGAAATGAGGGATCAACACGAGAAGGGCGGGCCGAGAGGGGCATTTGGCAACTTCAAGAAGTCTACGCGGACTAACATACAGGCCCGAGAATCTAAACTTACCAGAGAATCCCATGTCTCCAAGCACATAGTGTTTCCTAGTCTTGACCGACGACATCTGTTCAAACAGGTATTCTCCGACGATGAAGCCAATGGAGGCGATAAAGGCGATGACGGAGATGCCTACGCCGTAGTTGCAGGCATTAGTGTCATCGTTGTAGGCGCAGTACTCCTTGCCGTTCTTGATGTACCAGCCCTTGGATGATATGCAGCCCATTACGATCACGCTGAAGAGCTGTGGACAGGAAATAGTGTTTCGTGACACGAGAATTTATTATTTGCCGTTAGATGCAGATGGATGGATGGAGCAACTCTGATATCTGGTCAAATGAACTGCCGCTTGGAACTCTAAGTAACCATGTGTGTTCATGTACAGTCACATTTAGATACATTTAATGTGACAAAAATATGAAGCGACGGCTCTGTTCCCTTAACGTCTTGGATATATTTTGTCACCATGTCTAAATGTCCATATTATTACGGTGTATGTATACTATTGTCGCATCGATTTGTATGATAAAAATCTGATATAATCTGCCTTGTTTTTATGTAGTGATCGTGTCCGATGTAACTTACTTTTTCACATATTTAATTGCCAGAAACACGATGCATAAAAGCACCTCTTTAAACTTGCTAAGGGAGGCTTATCTCTAACTCTTCGCAACTCTCAACTTGGTAGCAAATTAGCTTAAAAGTCAACTAAGTAAGCAGGTAGGCGTAAGACGCGTAAAATATTAAGAGCGGCTAATCTGCTGCAAAAATTAAGAGCGTTTTCCACTAAACTCCTTAACGCCGCCAAGATTGCTAGTCCCTCCCTGAATAATAAAGATAAAACGTTTAATGTTTTGGAATGAGTCAGCGGCTTTAGAAGAGGTCAGGGAAATTTTAAATGACACCAGCATGTTTGTGCGTGAGTATGCGAAACATTTCAACCTATAAGACCTACGCTGCACTATGTAGGTACCTATATTGGGTTCATACAGAGGCGCTCTACTGACCCCGCAGCTAATAACCTGCGATTTTCAATAGGTACATTGCGGGTTTTTAATCATCAGGCGTGTACACCTGGCGCACCGCCTCGCGAGGAAATGCAGCTTGGCTCGGCAGCGACATTGCGGCCGCGTGTGCGTTTGCCTCGGCCGAGGCACGTCCACACTAGCCGAGCTGCCACGCGCGGCAATTTCCTCGCGAGGCGGTGCGCCAGGTGTAAGCACGCCTATCGATTGATTAGTTTCCACCGTACACCACCGTACCTAGACGGCAGGCAGCGTATCAAAATTGCCAGCGATTTTTGCGCCGTATATACACAGATAGAAATAATATCTTAATTCAAAACGCAAAACTCTCTTGCACGCGGTTTCTTAAAGAGAGTAATAAATACCTTAGACCAATAAACATGACTTGAGTTAAAAATATCATGATTTTTAAAAGAAGATTTAAAATTATTTAGCTTTAACTTTACCTATTTTTAAAGCGAATAGTAATGATTTGAGTTAAGATAATAATTATTTACGGCAAAAAAGCACCAACATTTTCCTTTAAGAGTTTTATGTGTTTACGTAAGATCGATTAGTTCTTGGTTTGATGTTTTCAATCTACAGCTAAGAGCCAAAGCTAATTTAAAGAAGTAGCACCAAAAGTTAGATTTGAGATTTTTAAGTTTTTAGGCAAGAGAGATTAATTTTTGCTTTGATGTTTTCAACTTACAATCAAGAGCCACAGCTATTCCAAAGAAGAAGCACATAATTTTTGCTTTGAAACATTTAAATCTTGGACGTTAGTTACCCTGCGCATCAATAGATGTCTCTGCGTGTAGGTTAGAACACGCGAACGTTTGTTCAACGTAACTTCATGACCCTCGCCGCTTTACCCGGGCTTATTTGAGATTCACAATAGCAATCTCAGCTCTAGTTAATACGATTATAAATTGTGAGTATATAAATAATCATAATTTATATTTGTATTATCTACTTTTAGTTAAACTTCCTTTCTTGGGATTAGTCCCGAGAAACACAGTTTCTGCTACTAGCTTTTTAAGTAGTGCAGTGAGACACTAAGGCGATTATCACACTGACGACGGATCCGCATGCGGCGCCGGTGTGCGAGCGAGATAGCGCTATACACATGCAGAGCGCTATCTCGCTCGCGCACCGGTGCCGCATGCGGATCCGCGCCAGTGTGATAACCGCCTTAGAAAATGTTATTGTTTGTTTCAAGTAATCGATTTCATACGCCAAGAAATTTTAGATCTTGGTGTGAAAATATCAAATTTTACATCAAGTAACACATGCTCTTGAACTAATGCGATTTCTTGTTTCCGTGGAGAAATTCAATTCTCAATTTAAACTATGAGTCTTCATCCAAGAAACAAAGTTTCTTGGCTTAAGTTCTTTATGTATTGCACTAAGACACATAAAGTTCAATTTAAAAAAAATACAATACAAAAACAAAATTCAAACGCCCTTCGTGAGAATATTAAGCTATTTTAAAAAGAAGATTTTTATATCTCGGATAAAGTATTGAATTTATTAGGTTAAGTAATAAACTTTGAAACATTTTATATCTTAAAATAAAGAATTTTATTTTTTCCTTATATGGGAAACTGGATATCTCTTGATTCAAATAGGTTTCTTTGGTTGAAGAGATTTTTTCTATCTGTGTAGACCCTAGAGACAGCATGCATTCGCTCGACTCTCTTCGTCTAAAGTGTTTCTTTATACATATAACATATAGGTATGTATGAGATCAACGCATATCACCTAATAAGTACAATCTTAGAGCAACAAGATATGGGAGGTGTTGCATTCTGGGCCATCCTGCCTATAATGTACTAAGGTCGCCGGACGGTCGACATTTCAGTGTAACATTCTGACAAATACGAGTTTACGACTTAGCCCGTCCGGTTTTTACGGGCTGCTATAGGTAGGTAAATACATACTATGTTTATGCTGCAATAGCCAAACTAGCCAGAGTACCTAATATCAGTACCTACGGTAGGGAAAAATATGCAGTCATGCATTTTACGTGGTAATATAAAGCTGGGATGACACCGTCGTAACAATACCTTCGCTTTTACCCAACCGTTGAAGAAGGATTAATAATCGGCTTTACATTGGTGGTCGCGAAGAAAGACTAACTAAAATAGGCATGAGAGACGACTTGACAAACGTAAGTAAGGAAGGCTAAAGATATTTTTTCTACGTATTAGTGGAATTCTAAACTATTGGAGTAGTTTTAATTAGGTACTGGCCACCCTTCAATAACAGGCCAAATTATACTAAAATGAATTCTGTTCGTAGGTGAATAGAGTTCATTATTAGTAGCAGGGGGCCAGTTATGAAAGATGGCCTGTTACTTGCGATCTACCCTACTCCAAATAGCAGAATTTAAAGCCAAAACAAGATAAACCGGACACCACTACTCTCCTTTTTCCCTCATGCAATTCTCTATCTAGTTTAGGCCTTGGTGAACCTGTTTGAGTGCCCCGGCCGCTTCTAGGTTAAGGCCTCCCCTTTCCTCCCTTGACGACTTATCTTATCTATACGGATTATACGGAAACATATAAATGTACAGAATATTTAGAGGCCCGACCCGACCCGATGATCCACGTTTCTCAATTACATAGAAGCTTTTTGCTGCTGCTTGCAGTAATGAGTATAATATCAGGTATTTATATAACTCCTTACAGATGTAGTGAATAATCCTTTCCTTTCGTATTTTCTCGGAAATGTTCGTTTTTGTCTTACATCTCAGTGTAAGACAAAAACGAACATTTCCGAGAAAATACGAAAGGAAAGGATTATTCACTACATCTGTACATACATTTCATTCATTCATAAATTATTATTACGAAAGAAATGGTATAAGTAGAAACCATTTCAATCTGTCTTCTTAATTTTAGAGTTATGTACAGCGAGCTGCAGAATTGCCTACCCAGTTTATGAATGATCATTCATAAACTGGGTAAGCGATTCTGCAGCTGATAGTACAGCTGTAAGGATACCCCCTTGCCCTTTAAAAAGTTTCTCGGTAATTTCTAGTTTTTTATGGAAGAACTGAGGAAACTTTAAATTATAAAATGTAAGTTTTCCTCCATACAAACCCGTACAAACTGTAGGTTCCTAGTAGAGCTATGTAGCTGTACACTACTTCTCTGGCATAGTCCTCACTTTTAAAACGACATAACAACAATTTAAATTCCCATTTCCTCAATTGCCCAAGGTTTGACAGCTGTATATGCCCTAAATTAGAGTCCTATTGTATAATGACTCAATTTTTTGTCTCGAATTGCTCCGAAATTGAAATCCATCCGTTTTTGGAATACACTAAAATTAAAATGATGTAGATTAACGCCATAGGGAAGGTTTTTGCCTAAGAAAAAGCTTTATACCGTTTTTATCTATCATTGTTTGTATCTCTTTCTCTTATTGTATGGAATCTGGAACAGCGCCCTCTGCAAAAGTTTTCACCGGTCAGCCCCATTACGAAAAGGGCATCTCTGAACTATATATTAGCAATATTGACTTGACGTGAGTACCATGAGTAGGGGCTATGATAATATCAATTGTGATCCTGGCATTGATTTTGGGGTCAAGTGCTATAACAGGGGTCATTCTAATGCATGTCTATAAATAGGATCACTTTGCTGCTTGGTGTATGTAATGTAACATGCATCTAGAACAGTGGTTCTTAACCTTTCAGTGATAAGTATGATTTTATATTTGGAATATTTATATATGAAGTTAACAAAGAAATAAATTGTTAATTTGTGGAGAACTCCAAGTGCTTCCAGGGCCACCAGTGGTCCGCAGACCAATTAAGGACCACTGATATAGAACCAGATGTTTTCTATGATAATGAGAGACCGGAATTATCATGGCATTTTTGAATAGTCTTAGTGAATTCTCATTTATTGACTGCCATGAAAATTCCTGTGTCTGATTATGACTAAAACACCTTTATTTTATTTGTTAAGTTGTGTTTGACTGATTTAAATGTACATGTATCTTTTTTTTATAAAATAAAATTTGTTTTTATTAATGCATTACTTAAATAAGTAAAGCTAGTATTGATAAATATAGGTACTTAAATATTTGATTTGTTTGTGATGACCTTTATGAGTCAGTTGTATTTTAGGGAGTTATTTTAATCATTTTGTTAGTCATCATTTTATCAACATAAATGGATACCAATTCTTACCTAAATTATTCAAGTACCTACTCACGAAAATAAAACTAATTAAAACTATTATGTTTTCCAATATTGTTAACCATAAACCAACAAATGAAGTATAGACCAAAGTAGAGTTCCAATTTTTTTCTATATAGGTAACATGTTTACTTTGTTAGGGTTCCGTAGCCAAAATGGCAAAAACGGAACCCTTATAGTTTCGCTATGTTCGTCCGTCCGTCCGTCCGTTCGCGGTCTAGCTCAGTGACCGTTAGCACTAGAAAGCTGAAATTGTTTGAATATGTGAATTAACCAAGCCGACAAAACGGTAGAATAAAAACGCGAAAAATATATTTTGTTAGGGTACCTCCCGTACACGTGAAGTGGGGGCGAAATTTTTTTTCGTTCCAACCAAGTTGTGTGGGGTATCGTTGGGATTGGTTTTTTTAAAAAGAATTAGGGTCTTATTAAACAGTTTTTGGATAAAACTAATACTTTCGGAAATAATAGCTCCGAAAGTTTAAAACAGGGCTTCCCCCCCATCTAACTTTTGAATCGTGGGTCCTAAAATTTTGAAAAAATTCATGAAACTGAGGCCTAATGAGTACCTTCAATGAAAACTATATTGAAATAAATCGGTTGAGCCGTTTTTGAGTTATCACTCAAAAACCCATAGTGAAAGGACGTAAGTAAAAATGACGTAAGCGCCGCCAAATTTCCCGTAAGAAACAACCTTTTGAATTAATGGTCTCAGTTTACGGAACCCTACACTGAGCATGGCCCGACATGCTCTTGGCCGGTTTTTTTTTACATTAAGGATTGCATTTCATTTTATATCTTATTCTATTTTAAATTATCTGTGTTTGAAGTTGATTTGGTTCTAAGTAAGTAGAAACCAAGTTTAAGTATAGTTTTGGGACTTTTGGGTCAATAAACATAGTAATAAGAAAAAATCTAAACTGTTTATTACATATATTATAAACTATTCAAAATATTGAAATCAAGTCCATGCCAATACTTGAGGTTGGTATGGTATGGTACAGTATTCAAAATGAGCTGGACACAACTTTATTGTTAAGAGATAAAGAGTGTGTGTAGGTCATTTTGGAGACCCTACCCGCTTAGCTACTTCTGCTGCTGACTGTACCATAGGTCCATACCCTGCATAAGCAGTTTATTCCCGTAGTAGAATTTAAATTCTTTGGAAGACATATTAGACATAGAGTCTGAGAGATGTTGCTTCTGATTATGAAAAATAATAATGACCAAACAGTTTCTTCTCTCTTCTTTCTTATAAAAAAAAATTTCTTATTAAAAAAAAAAAACAATTTTATGCAATTGGGTAATTAGTATATAAATAAGTTTTCATCATATGAGTCATTTCTCTATTGTTATGAGACCTTGCCACGCTATAACTTTTATTAAACAAATGTTTACAAAACTTTAATCCCATACCAGAACAATGGTCATAATTATGTTCTGACAATGGACTTTATGTGTTTAGTTACGAAGTTTACTTATTCAATAACCACATTCAAGGGTAATCATGTGACCAGAAACAACATTAAAATGCACTAATGTAAGTATGCATGTAGAGTATCATATATGTATAGTGTGGTCGAGGGTACCCTTTCCTAAGTTATATAATATATTTCTAGTAGTAACCATTATTTAGTTCCTAAAAATAACTACGTTTGAATGATTGAGATGGAATCTATACTGCGAAATTTCGTAGAATAGTTTAAAATCATGATCAACAATATCATTGATTAAACCTTCTGAAAGAAGCCTAAAATGATGTTTAATACTTGAATGTGACTGTTACATGCCTCATTGATTACATTAGCAGGTGTAACGTAAAAGTGACATACCCAACAAACCGCCCTAACGATTACAGGGGGTCTTTGAATGAAGGCCTGAGGGTCGAACGCACCCCCGGCTTTTCCGCCGCCGTATGCACCAGTCGAATCCATTATTGCACTTGTTTAGTTACTTTTAATATCTTTCTCACCAAGCCTTAATGTCCATTAAAATCTCAAAGACAATATGACCTCCGCAAACTCCGAAAACCAATTTGTATTATCGATCGCGCACACAACATTCGCAGTCGCTACGCTAGACGTATGACATTAGGAAAATCTACAACTCTGTTCTCTGTGGTTACGCTGTGACATCGATCCGCGACGACTCACGCTCATTGGCCTAAATCGTAGCTGTCAAATGATCAGCCAATCACAGAGCGGTAAACAAAAGTTTTCAGAAAATCGGTAATGAATGAAAATGTAGGCTACGAAGGAAAACCATCGTACTACTTTACTTTTTCACGATTTTCAAGATTATAGGGATGCGTATTTTAGGTATAGTTTTATCGGTTTTTCTCAAGTTACATAGTAGAAATCAGACCAAAATTAGACATTAAGGATTCGGAAAATCTTTTTTTTGCTGCCATTTCTTTTTTCTTGAAATATTTATAGTAGTCTTTTATTATAGGAATATTTTATAGGTACGTTACAGAAAAAATAATTTTAAACAAAAAAGAACCGACTTCACTTAGGATCCGCTATTCCAAGTGGCCGAGTTGCTGTAAAAAATAGTGAAATCACTATAGGTGTGCCTATAATAGTTAAAGAGTTCCCTCGATTTCTCCAGGATCCCATCATCAGACCCCGACTTGGTGACAATGGGACCATCCAGGGGTAATACCCGTTCGATTAAAAAAAAAATTTTGAAAATCGGTTCACGGGTCACGGAGATATCGAGTTAAAAATGATAAAAAAAACTGTCGAATTGAGAACCTCCTCCTTTTTTGAAGTCGGTTAAAAAACTAAACTCTATTGATGTAGGATTGTTAGATCCAACGTTCTCTCATCGCCTTAACGACTGGTCTGCTTTGATTTTATTTGTGAGAATCAGGTGGGCGGGTGTACCTACCTAACCGAATATTTTGTACCCAATTTATATAGTCTGGCAAACCAAAAGCGCAGTAACAGTCAGAGTAACATGCTATACCCATCCCTTTTTTAGTAGTGTGAGTACTAGCATTAGAAAAATACACTATGATTCTCCCTGTCTATGCTTGAAGTGGAACAAACTCTGTCCAAACTATATATCTCCACCATAAAGCTCTATACCTGGAGGAGCCATCGCCTCATCTTTCCAAACAAAAAAGTCTGCCAAAATCTGAGGGGGGCGAGGAAGCATACGTATGGCGTTTTCAATTTAAAGGTACATCATTGTCGGTTGTTAATAAAGTTTATTTCTAAATGAATTTTTATAGCAGCATCGCCTTATTGATAAAGGACAATGATGTACCTTTCACTTGAAAATCTCACGCATATTTGACAGTAAGTCACGACACTAAATGGAGCAACAAATAGTTGATTTTACATATGTTGAAATATGGTTCATTATTGGATGCAGTCTTTGCAAATGTCAAACAAAAAAGCCAAGGATCATTTTTGCTTGTATTTTCAAACAAAATATAGAAGGCAGTAATCCTTAGGGGCGTTAAATATGCATAAGTGTCAAACGTCAAAATAGTTACTGCCCGTCAGAAAATAAACGATTATCTTTGAATCGATTCAGTAAACGACGCTGGATTTTCGATATGGATTAATTTTTAATCATAATAGTAATGATAAAAAAAGTAAAACTATAATTACATGTGAAATTATATTTCATATTTTTGTAAACTAGACATAATAGAACATTTTTTACACCTAAAAACAATACATAAAGGCATTTTCACGGAGCTCTTTACTCACTGAAAACGATGAACTGAATGCGTGTAATCGATTTTTGAAATAGTTTTTATAAACCTATTAGATTTTCCTGCTAATAACGTTGACAGAGGGGAAATGTACCTAAGCTTACTCCAGGTATAGAGCTTTGTGATCTCCACTTATTTTTTTTTTTTTAATATCCGTTCAGATTCAGCCAAACTGACTTATTTTTATTTCCCACCATGCGCGTTATGCCTGTTATTCTGGAAAACTGCAGTCCCACAAGCTTGTCTACCAAAAGTTGCGAAATGAGTAGGACTACAACTTAACATGAGGTGAGGGATTATACAAAAAATATTTCGTTTATTAGGAAATACATCTTAATTTAACGGCTGCGTAGCCTAGTACAGTCGTCCTCAAATATATTGGAGTGGCCACGGTACTCAAAAATATCTGAACAAGCACCTTATCGCCTTGAAAATAAAGGCATTGTTCAGATATTTGTGACCACTGTGGCCGCTCCGATATATCTGATGGCAACTGTATCTACCCCTACCCCTATCTGTGGTAGTGACCCTGCGCCTACTAAGCCAAAGGTTTCGGGTTCGAATTTTCGGGCAGTTATTTGTGGTTTTTACGGATATTCGGATTCCTGAGTTATGGTTGTTTTCTATATATTTAAGTATTCATTTGTATTTATTATATGTATTTATGTTATTTACCGTCACTATGTATATACAATTTAATAGTAGATACCGTAATACAATTAGAGTATTTAGACCACAGAACTCGTAGGGCGCTTAGTAATGTTACGAAAAAACGAAAGGTAAATAAAGACTCACATTATAGAATATTACAAATATATTTATTCAAATAAGAACTCAACTATAAATTAGGATGTAATAAGCTGCTTCATTAGAACATGGCGTTCAGTTGCCGTCACTTGATATAATTTTGACTAGTCCGACGCAGAACTTGATAAACATAACTTGAGGAAATAAATTGCTCCTGTAACAGGTCTAGCACCTTCCAGTTATTGATTGAAGTATAGTCTTTATTGATGAAAGTATAGTCTTGCTACTGAAAGTATTTAACCACTATTTAACACTGTTTTAATCAATATTAGAGGTGCTTTTATATCGACTCGCATTATTAGAGCGATAAAGAAATTTCAGTAGCAACACTACATTATGTATACCAGCAGACAAGATACCTATAATAATAATAATGGCCGAGAAAGTAGAATCCCAATCATCTAAACATTCTATGTCAAGTGTGCACTATTGGGAGTCGCTTCTTGAATAACATACTGCCAATTAGATGTACGTAGGTATATTATCGAAAAGGAGTTGGTTCAAGTAATAAAGGATTCTAATAGTTCAGATAATTGAGTTACCACGTTCCACTCTATCATCAAATATGTTAATAGTTATAGTTTTCCAAGATTTCTTATTATCTGGCCACATTAACAAATATTGTGACGGCTAAACAAGGTTACACTTCTATCTTATCATAGGCAGGTATACAAAACTTCTAAATACGAGCTGTTATTAAAGAAGACTGAATTATAAATGTAGAAACACTGATTTCTATTACAGATATTTACAGAGTTAAGCTTAATGCGTATTTCATATTGCGCTACGTTTTAGTATGAAAGTTATTTTGTTTTAACGTACACGATGTTAGTATCACGAGTATCTAATAGGTAAGGCAGTGTTAAACATAACTATATCGACATCTACAGTGATGTGATAACCGTCACAAGAACCGGTAAACCGCTGCCATTATCACATCACTATTTTTGTGAATACTACCTTCGAATACCTATTTATTTTATTGTATGGCCGCTAGATATCACGTTCTATGTGGACATGGAAAGTTACAAGGTACAGGAGATCGTATTTTTTTGGTACTAGTATTAAAATTTTGTATACATCGTAAGAAACATGTTTACGAGTTCTTTTACAGTAGAGTTTCATTGCCAAATACCAAAGCTGGAACTGTGATGCCAAAGCTACAGGTTTTATAAAATAACTTGGAAGTGTAAAGCGAATGAGCATGTCCATGTATACAGAGGTTGTGTTATACAATTACTATGAGGTTTATCGCTATTTTAAACGAATGTCTATGATACATTTTGTCATATAATAATAATCCCTAATGTCACTCTATTTCTAGTGCTAATATTTTGTATAAATTCTAACTAATAAATCCTACATCATACTCAAGTACTCTACAATTTTATTGTACATGGAAATCTAGCTACTGGATAATATTTGTATCTATTAAGTCATAATTTAAGTAAAACAATATTTACAAAAATAGACACTTTCATCTGTTTTTGGATTCGTCTATATCTAATTTTTAATGAAACGAAACACATATATGTATTTTTAAATGTTAAACAAGGAACTATCGTTAATTTAAATACATACTAAAGAACAATATAAACACACAATTTTAAATTAAAATGGGATGGGGAAACTAATTATTGTATATTTTATTTACACAAAGATATTTCAGTAAACATGTCTCAAAGAAAGTTAAATAGAGGAATCTATTTTGTTCTAGAAGGTCGTATTTTGTAACGTAATAGACTACAGTTTAGAACACATACCTAATATTTAAAAAGTAGGTATTTCATTTCATGTATTGTAATCAATGATCGGCCGGCGGTAGCATTTTATGTCATTTTGACTTCCAACGTAATAACTAATATGGATAAGCCTATGTTGTTCAAAATAAAATCACATGTTTTTATGGATTCACTGAATTTAATTTTTTATAGTAAATTATCAGTCTCATCTCTTTTCAGTCGATCCCACGGAATATTACATAGAATCAAAAAATGTTATACCGGGTGTTTCCTGTAATAGGAGCAATAAAAACGTAGATTCTACTCCTCAAACCAGACAACGTTTGTTCAGCAACTTTTAAAAATAACTTATGGTTTGATTTTTATTTCACTTTAAAGATTATTCTAACACGCAATGTATTCCGAAATTGATTATGTCTGTAGGGTGACAAGGCTGACAAGCAATGTCAATTGGACGGATTTTAACGTACATTAAAATACTATTTAGTTTGTATGAAAAGAGACAATCTAAAAAATACATATTTTTTTAAAGTTGTTGAACAAAAGTTTTGTTTGAGGAGTAGAATCTGCGTTTTAATTTATTGCTCATGTTACAGGAAACACTCTGTATATCAAAATTAAATTGTTCTTGGTCTATTTTTCTACGTTTTTCACCCAGACGGTGTTTTTGAGTATTTGTTTTGCGTTTAGCAAACAAAATTTTTTCACTTTTTGTACAACATCTTAAACCTTTCGTTTTGTCGTATTTAAGATCCGGTTGATCTTGTAACCATTTACGAATGGTACATTCGTTAGGCATATTTTACGTTACACCAAACATTATACCGATATATACCTAATGAAATAAACAATTCAGTTATTCCGTTTTACGTGTTCAATTGATGGATAAAATAATGATGGGAACGTCAATGAGACAAGTGCAAGACAAGAGTTGACGCAGACACATTTGTTCGATAGATAATTTATAAGTGGCCTATACTTTATTCATAACAATAAAAGAAATGTTAAAACCTCGATAATAAAACTGGATAAAAAAATTAATAGGGATTCAGTACAAAATTAAATAAAATCATATCCATGTAATACTTTCGTCGGAAAAATGCTACCGGTGTCCGATCATTGATTGTAATACAGACATGTGTGATTGATTAGTTTACATAATATTTATTGATTGGCAAGTTGCGATTTTGCGCAAACAAACATGATGATAATTTAATTTGATACATTTGATTGCTTTTATTATTGCCGACTTAGAGTAAATTTATATTCTTAGCTTCCATTGATAACATAGAGCTAATTTCCCAATTTATTTCATTGACCATGCTAGCAAATTATATCTTTGGAATTAAATTTAAAATCAATTCGATTTCCATTGTAATTCAATTCATATTAAATGCTTAGAATAAAGAGAATCTGGAAACCCTTTGAAATACGAAATAATTTTTGATTAATAAATGCAAAAACAAAATTTTACCGGTTTCTAGATACATCTCTATTCCAGTATTTTTTTTACGAGTCGGCGAGACCTTGGCGTTTCTCTTCTTCCAGCATTGCGTCTAATTCGTCCGTGAGGTTGGCCAGCATGTTTCCAATATCGTTGAGTACGTCTACGGGCTCTGTGCTTTTTCCCTCGTCTTTTTCTGGGAGTGTGTGTGGGGTGGTGGGCTTGATATCTGGGTTTCTAGGCGGGAGGTTGGCAAGCCCGATGCCTGTTCGGCCGTAGTCGACGGTGTGTGGTCGGCCTGCGATTTGACCGCGGTTTTGTTTTATAGTTCCTGCATTTTCGTTTGCGAACGGAATGCTGTCTGATTCCGTGCTCGAACTTGACTATGGAAGAAAAGGATTGGATATTAATAAAAAAGTTAAAATTTACATATAGGAATGTATGGTACTTATACCTAGTTTGGCTAGGATCGCTGGTTTCATCAGAAAAGCATAAACAAAGGGAAGAAAAAAAATGTTGAATAAAACCAGGAAAATTCTTACTTAGAGCATAGACAGAGATGATAATTTGTTCTTAATCTTATGATAGTTGATATAGGTATCTAAAAAAAAGGAAGTGTATTATTTTTTTTACACCTACTGCGAAATTTTGTAATGACTATACAAAATCGCGTTCAATCTTCCAAACTGCTACGTCAGTACCATCTGTCATCGATATACATATATTTTTCAGCTTTAATCGACGAACAAAATGTATAATTGAAGTAAGAGTGTTGTCTGTGCAACTGGCTCTTAGTGTGTGTGTGTGTGTGACCGATAGATGGCGCTTGTACCCTGGCCTCTGAAATACGGGAACGCGATCCTTGTTATTAAATAACAAAGGAAAACATCTCACCTTAAAGCTAGCGTCGGAGCCGGTCCGCAGCTTGTCGTCGTCGTAGCGGCGCGGCGGGGACGCGGGCGCGGGCGGCGGCGGCAGCAGCCCCGTGCTCTCGAGCGACACGGACAGCGAGTCGGAGCTCGGGTAGGCGGGCAGGCTGAGCGGCAGGCTCTTCTCCGGGTGGATCTCCACCGTGGTCTGGCCGAAGCGCGAGAAGGGCGCGTACTGCGACGACTGCCGCTTCGGCGGCTCGGGCGGCGGCTTGCGCGCCACGTGCGGACTCGCGCCGTACGCCACGCGCTGCAGGCGCGCGGAGTACGCGATCTCGTCGTACGTGTAGTCGGGAGACTTCTCCCTGTAAGCGGGAGTGGCGGCGATCTTAGCTACGGGCCGCGGCCGGACTAGCCCCCGTGGACGGGGTAAAGTCCCCCCGCCCTCGTAGCTGTCGTTCGTCGGTGTGATATCGCCGTCATCGTACGAGCGACGCCATTGGCCCGCGCCGTAGTAGAAGCCTTCGGGTGAAAATGTCGTGTGCGAGGACCTTTCCGATGGGTCTTCTAGGCTCTCTAGAGACTTCCCTCGGGGATGACGGATCTGTAAGATTTTAATGTTTATGTTACTTTTGACTGAGGCTCGTTAATGTTATGGCTTGCATGTATAGATACATAATGACGACATAGATAGTTAAAATATTTACTTATAAACATATTACTCTGTGTTAACATTACTGTTTAGTTAATTTCACATGCTATTATTTAAATATTTTGTTGTTATTACTTATCATTTTAATATTGTCAATCAAATATAATTAATTATCTGTTATCAAAACTCATGCTTTAATTTGCTTAATAAAATTATTAATAATTAATTACCGAGCAAGCTATAGTTAGATACTAAATACATTATAAATATACTACTTAATATTCATTATCTTAGTTTCACTAGTGTAAAACACAAAACACACAGTAACACATCGAAAACGCAGCGTTCTCAATTACAAAAAAAAATCGGGTGCACGTAAAAGCCGGGTGCTGGTGCATCGAGAACAAACTTGTGCTGTAGGAGTTGTCTCATACCTGTATGGGGACCAAATCAGTGCCACATAGGGGCGTCGGTACTGGTAGGGCGGCAAAGGTAAGATCGGGGGGTTTATGGTAACTCCGCTCATGTGTCCAAGGCTGGTAATGCGGCTCCCTCGGATATAAATCCTTTAGCCGATTATGTCCAAGGTGCATGGTGTTTGAAAGAAAAGAAAACAAAACATTCACATGCTGCTTCGGGCTGTGGTATGGTGGATGCAGCGGAATGGTGGGACTGGCCGGATACAGCTCCGCGACTTTAAATAAGCTATTCGAGGTTCGTTCGAAATTTGATTTTTCACTTTTAATCGCGGAGCCGTTTTGTTTCCGGCCAGTGACGACAAATGGCGATGGACATAGACTTCTAGAAGTCCAAGCGAAATGATAATGACAATTCGGAACGCATAGGGAAAAGTAGAATTTAGCCATTTATTTCGTTGAAGAACCGAGCCAATCGTGTCCGAATGGACGTATTTTCCCATGTCTCCACATCTATTGGCTTAGCAAAGGAAAATTCCAGCTTGTGTGCTAGATATAGTTTACACTGAGCTAAACAGCTAAAGCTTTGTTCGCTCAAAAAATAACACACTTATTAATTGGTTAAATTGATAAATAACTGAAACTACTTAAAAACGCTTTAGGTTTTAATAAGCGTCGTTAGTATTATTGTCAGAAAAATTAAGCGTTAAATTATTAATAAGAAAATTCATAATTCTGTTATATTTTAGTTTCGAGCCAATCATGAAGATGAGCGATGGATGAAATGATAATGTCAATGTGAGATAAATTAAATAATTCAAAATTAACAATAACAAAAATTAACAGTCGATTTGAAGTGATGCTTTTTAAGATTTGTTTTAACTAGTAAGAATTAGAAACCTCTATAATCTCTATGATTATTTGGAAAAAAGTAAAGCCGACGTTAGATCTCTAGTTCTATTTTTGAAATTTATATATTTACCACAGAACGTCTGCCATCGTAAAAGTTAAGGAGCTATTAAGAGTCTAGTTCTAAAACATCACTACAAACACATTAAAAAAATAAAGTTGTCTGTGATACCGACCTGGCCGGGCTGTATTCTGGTGAAGTCCAAGGACCCTTGGTTGCTGATGCTCCTTTTTCCCGCTCTAATATCTTTTACTCTTTTGATGGCGAGGACGATTTTCTTTTGGTGTCCGAGACGAACTATGCCCATGTCTTCTAAATCCTGAAATCATTACAAAATGCCGTTCAAGTATTGATTGAGAGATGGATATCTATAATTTTTTAAACATATATTTAGAGACTAACATATATAAAGTTCAATCGATTCAGCTTCATTTTAGAGATCATTCCAATTTCTACATGATGAGAGCGCAGTCCACCTTTTCGACTGCGATATTTCCTCAATATTGTCTAGTAGATATCATGCAAAAAGTCTAGTCATTACACTGTGACGTAATTCAAAACTTAAAACCAAAATATGACCTCTCATTTACCGGATTCGTGTAATTGTGTTTTTAAAAATAACGTAACGTTACCGGCATTTTTAATCATCTGACCAACACAGCAATTTAATTTACCTTTATTCAGAGAAATGCAAGCGAAAGGTAAGCGAGTGTGGTTATATTATTGGACTTGAATTAGGTCACAGAGTATAGCAGGAATTCAATGTATTCTTACCTCCCAAGCGAGTTGCGTGACGTCGTGCACCGTGCGGTACCCCTGCGCCACCAGCGCCGGCCCGTACTCCTCAAGCCTCAGCAATCGCAGCCATTCTTCTAATGAACCCTGGAATAACACGAGCCATTGATAAATGTGGCAGAATTACAAGTAAAGGGGCCGGAAAAAGATGGCGGCGTTAGTAATCGGTGCTAAAACAGCTGGCGATTTTTTAAAACTATTTAAAACGGGATATTTACCATGTGAGTTTTAAATAGTTTTTGTAATGTTAATGACCATGTTAGCTTAAAATCATATATTGGCGATTTTTTATTCATTCAGATATGAATAGATGTCAAAGCATGGAGTTATTTAGATATACGTTTTACACAATTATTCACGCTAGTCAATGCTTCGTACCCATAGGTTCGCAGTCCAACTGTTGCAGGGCCGTAGCCAGAATTGCAGTTAAGATAGGGCAGTGCTAATTTAAGGTAGGGCATAGCGAATTTTAAGGTAGGGCATTGTCCCCTAATGCCCCCCCCCCCCCCCCCTAGCTACGGCCCTGACCTGTTGTAGTTTATGCTGGTACATCTAGCTACCCCCAAACTTATCTATTTGTAATTATAAAGAAGATCCTAAACAAAACGAAACAATGAAGTAAGTATGTAGAAGTTTTTTTTACAAAGTAGCGTGCATGCTCGAAATATGGCTCGTAGGTATAGGTACATTCAAATTAGTTTCCGGTAACGATTTTTTCACCGGGTGGCGGCACTGTGACGAGAGGTCTTTGACAGCAGCTCTAAAAATCCACCAAATAAAAAAATATTCAACATGATTGGTGGAGTATGACAGCTAGACCTCTTGCCACGGTGCTACCATCTAGTGATAAAAACGATTCCGGAGGCTCTCATTTCTTTTCGTGAACTGATGTGAAGTTATTTTAGTTCAGATTCAGTTTTTCTACTATTAATCTAACTATAATCAACATTATTAGGACAAAGACAGATCAAGGAATGAGACCTAACGGTAAATATACGTGAGATAATAAGATAACAGTCGGATAATTAGATAGAACGTCGTTTGGTATAATTATCTCCTTAAAGGGCAGTTTAACGGATTCTTCGGAGATAAGTATCGATCCATCTAGATGAGGAATGCAGTTGGCATGTCTATGGGCAATTCAATCTAATACTGGTGGAAGATTTTTCTGGGAAATATAGTCGTTTAAACATTGCTTGCGTCCCTACATGAAATCTCATCTTCTTTATAAACTGTAGTGTAAGAGTCAAATGTAATTTTTATATCAGCGCCATCTAGTGAAAAGTGTGTAAGTCCCTTTTTTTAGTTCGCATGGATGAATGTTACTATTTATTATATCTATGTATGTTTAAATTGTTTTAGGTCAAGTAAAAAACTAAAAAAAACAGCTTTTGGTAACACAAAGCCACCTTTCCAGAAATAGGTGAAACAAAAGTCTATTTATGTTTTTAGTAGTTTCTATTACATTGTCAGAAGGGGGCTATTCATAAATTACGTCATTTCAAAATAGGGGGGGGGGGGGGGGTCTGGACATCGGATGATGGTAGCATGACATAGGAGGAAACGGGGCCATTCGAAGCATAATCTTTGGATGATTTTAGTGTGAAAATCGATGATGTAATTTATGGACAACCCCAAGGTCTATATTCGCCCGAAGTAGTTAGTTTATTTTTATTTCATTTAAAAATACTTACCGGTATATAATCAGGCAGGTTGTCCGGCACGTTAAGGTTGGCCAGCTCTGCCTTTAACCGTTTCCTGTGATTGGGTTTCTTGATGCCGACGGCCGTCAGGTCCTCAGGGGTCATCCTGGTGACCGTCGGCAGGTCATAACCAGCTTCTATGAAGAGACGCGCGTATTCTTCCATCTGGAGGTCTGCTAACCAGGCGTGGATTATGTCGGGGTCCTGAAAGGAGAAAATTAGTCAATTTCAATATGATTATCCTTATTCATGCATAGTGATCGGGAGAAGCTAGCGGATAACAGGGACCACTGGGACCAGTGGCGTAATATCAACAAGGAAGGCCAGAACCTGCATGATGGGATCTGGCTCGACAAACTAGCCGATAGAGGGCGAGACGGCAAGGTTGTAACACCAGTGCATCAGTTGCAACATATAACTGTGGAAAACGTGGGCGCGCTTGCCAGTCCCGCATTGATTTGTACAGCCACCAAAGGAAATGTCTAAGTTGATTTTTGAAAATTACATATAATCGTCTGCCATAGACGTTATAGGCCAATGATGATTCCTCTTCATTTAGTATGTAAGTATAATGTAGCATTGGTAACAGGTTAAACTGGGAATCATTGACCACTAGTGTGGCTTGGATACTGGAATAGCTCTTCGCCATTAGCGCTAATAAATCGTTCCTATGTGACCTGATGAGAAAGGCCCAGTCCTGAACCGTGACGGCAAAGAGAATTAAGTACCTAGAGTGTTCTTTCCATACATGGCTAAATGCGTATATGTAATAAGTTTTAAGCGAGCTTTGCTAAAAGTTATTATTCAAAAGATTACAGCTTAATACGTATTACGATTTAAGTGTGCTTAAAACTTAGTATAAATGAGTTAAACCATACCTCCCATACGACTTTTTATTTAATTAGTAGTTTTGCTATGTATGGAGTTAGCAATCTATCTACTCATTTATCTATGGTGACGGTGATTTCTACTTATTCAATATCGAATCGAAAAGGGTTACAGTCGACATCGAATTTTGAAGATCGTTTATCTCCATTGCTTCCTTTCATTGCGTGATGACAAAAATGAAGATCCAAAAGCCGTGAGAGCCTGCCAGTGAGTGAATATCAGATGACTTGTGAGTTAAGATATCCTTTACCAGCCAGCCAGCTAACCCTAGCATGAAGAGTTGAAGACGATACGTACCGGTAAACCCTGAGCAATCATAGCCCTGACTCGGTCAGCAGTGTCCCCACAATGGCAAGCCGCGTGGTGGTGGTGGGGCATGCGACCCGACGCTCGCCCGCTGTCCAGTGACGCTGAAGAATGCCTGGAGCCGGAACCAGCTGATCCTGATGAAGAACCGGGGCTGTCACGGCCGGGGCTCTGGAATATGGCATCACATTGTTAACATAGTTAAAAGTATTAACATAACAGATCTCATGACAAATAACTTGCTGATGTGTTTCTCTTTCGCCTGATTGTCCATTTTCATGTGTCCCATGTTCCACGTTTCCCACTGGATCCAAATTCTTAAGGCAGTTGTCTCTGTGTCTTTCAAAGTATTACCAAATTCGGCGGTGGCAGACTATGGACTATGGATAGTGGATAGACGGTTTTTAAATTGGAGTTGAGAAAGAATAGATGCATTCGTAAGTGGCCATATAACTATAAAGGGCAAATAACCAAAAATTCAAGGAGATGGAAGTGAGCCAATCCAAGAGATGTCAGATGATTACCATCTTTAGTCATAAAGGACAGCTAGCGTTTGATCCAGTGATCCGTCAAATCGAAAAACAGGAAAATTTTGTAGATGACTTCGGATGGAATAAGAGACAGTTGTGTACAAGGCGAAGATGTCCCTCAAGCGCAGAGTCCCAATGTCTTATACATCAGTGGCGGCGCGTCCATAGAACTCGATTCCTGCCAGATTGCCTAATTTTTAGACACCTGAGCAGTTTGTCTACAGCTTATCAAAAAAAATTAAGCCATATAAAGCTTAGGCTTTCCTAAAAAAAACACCCACCGCCACTGTTATACAGAGCAGTTAGCTCTAAAGTTTACCTGCGTCATGTCAATCCCCTGGTCATCACTGAGCGCGAGCTGATGATGGTAGTACACCGCCGCCTTATGTGTGAGGGGCTGCGACGGCGGAGGGAAGGTGAACGTGCCCCCGCCCGCGGGGCTCTTGCCCAGGCTGCCGCTTGCGCCCGACACCCCGGAGACCCCGGACACTGTGCTGCCGTAGTCGGAGTGGTCATCTGGAATTAGAAAACAGAAAATTAGTGAACGCTTGTCAATGAAACTAAAAGCAGAGGAGAAATTGGTAAAGTGCCGAGAATAGAGACAGTTAAAATCAAAGATCCCGACGAATTGAGAACCTCCTCCTTCGAAATCTTGAAGTCGGTTGAAAACAAAGTTTTAGCTAGTTATCGGCTAAAAGTGTAGTAAATCGACAGAGCGAGGGTAGGTGGATAGTTTTATTCCTATGTTTTATCAGCCGTTAGTCTTAATATTTTGAAGATTTGCTGTTAAAGTAAACGAACACAGTCTAAAACATATCCTTAGCACAAAATGGAGTGATTGCGACCAAATTCTTCTCAGAAGTTATATAGAAAATATTCATTTAAACATTCCGTAAATCCTTTTAAATTTTTTTACCCGTTATTCCACGTTCTACTAAGAAAACATACTCGTAAATTCCAGCCACGAGAGACACAGCCAAAAAATACGTCCATCACAAAAGGTAAAGTATGACCATTACTCGTCTGTATTTTAGTCCCTCCACAATTAAGGTCTAGACTCAGAATGATTGGATGCCTGGAGGGTTGACACTTTTGGCAAAACGTCTCTTGAGAGCAAAATTTCAAATTAGGACCCCGAAAAGCTTTAGAAATTTCGGTCTCATTTCAAGTTACGCTATGTGGAAAGTTAGTCTAGGTATTATTATTGCGTTAATAGGTGGGATCTGTTTGTAATGTTTGAATTTGCAAGGTCCATCCACCATACTCCGACGATGTAGATTAAATAAAAGAAGTGTTGCTGATTTTCTTGTTTATGCTTAATTAATCTAATAATGTGATTCCTTGTACATTTGCGAAAGTGCCTAATAACTTATAAAATAGGAAAGTAAAGTTAAGTGTACTTAAATAAAACAAGTATAAAATTTTCGGATTATGTCACCTAATATTTCGTGGTTATGATGTTGCATTATAATTACTTATAAGCGCGTTACCTATCGTGATAAACGAAGCCAAAATATCTAGTTACCTACCGTCAGTGAACGATGAAACTATATATTTAGTCGTAGGGCGAAATCTCCGCGTTCCTCGGTATTAGCACTCAAAAGTTTCTATAATGTCGACATTTTCCTGTTTCCTCGCTCGGGCTTACCTCGTGTGTGGGACGGCGTGTCGGGCGGCTGCGGGTACGGCTGCTCCTCGCACGAGGCGTAGCCCTGCGAGCCGAAGCTGGAGCCCGAGTGGCGGTGCTGCGGGCTGAACGCGTCCCCGGGCACGGCGGGCGGCGGGACGCGCTTCGCCGTGGCCGTTTTACCGGCGGCGGCACCGCCACGCGACATTCCGCCCACTGCAATAATAAAAAAAACCATTTTACAGGTTATAGGACAGCTACTTGACTAGATCTCCCAATGCGGGCATCAAGAAAAAAATGCGAAAAATTAAATGACATTAGTAGACTGTTACTGATTAAAATGGCCGTTTTTTGTAGGTATTATAGTACTTATTCTAATATTAGGAAGAGTCTTAGTCAAGTTCTGAGGCTTCTCATTTTTTTATATCTTAAATCTTCCTCCTAGCGTTTATCCCGGCTTGGGGTCCGCTTGACAACCTAATGCCATGAATTGGCGTAGACACTAGTTTTTACGAAAGCGACTGCCATCTGACCTTCCAACCCCGAGGGGAAACTAGGTCTTTTTGGGATTAGGTCCGGTTTCCTTACGATGTTTTCCTTCACCGAAAAGCGACTGGTAAATATCAAATGATATTCCGTACATAAGTTCCGAAAAACTCAGTGGTACGAGCCGGGGTTTGAACCCGAGACCTCCGGATTGAAAGTCGGACGTCTTACCGCAAGGCTACCAGCGCTTCTTTTCCCGGCTTGGGGTCCGCTTGACAACCTAATCCCATGAATTGGCGTAGACACTAGTTTTTACGAAAGCGACTGCCATCTGACCTTCCAACCTTTTTTTATATCTTAAATAAATTATTTATTTATTTATTCTTTATTTTTATTTAATCTCCATAAAAGCTTACAGCTAATGCCAATACACTTATATGGTACTTAAAATATATAAATTATCATATCACATTCTATAGTAGGTAGCTATTACAATTTGCAACAAACCAGATATTATTACAAATTATGATCTACAATTTGACAATTAACATAATTTTGTACGTTAAATATATTGTGAAATAAATAATCTGAATCTGAATCCTCTTTGTCGAAAGCATGAAATTGCCTGAAACCGAATGTAGTCTCCAAATATTCATGTCACGCACACTTCAACTGGTTTTGACGTCGGTCGTGTTCAAAAATAAAACAACGTTAATTAAATAACATTTTAATTCGGTGTGACCAGGACACGCGTAACGGACCAATATACGTAAGGTATGCATTAATTTTAATGGTGAAGTTTTCAGGAAAAATTAGCCACGGATCTATTTTGGTTCAGTCAAATATAAAAATATATCATGTTTGTGCAACTAGTTCAGTCAATATATCGCCAGCAAAGTAAAGAAATGTTTACTTGAAAGGCTATATCGGCCACTTAAAAACATTTGAAATTAGACGATTTCTACTTATAAATTATAATATACATTTTGACGGCCTCCTTTTAGTTGGTAGTGACTCTGCCTATGAAGCAGGAGGTCCCGGGTTCGAATCCTGGTCAGGGCATTTATTTGTGTGCTAATCACAGATATTTGTTCCTGAGTTATGGATGTTTTTTATGTATTTAATTATTTATCTTTATCTATCTATTATATATATCGTCGCCCAGTACCCACAACACAAGCCTTATTGAGCTTATCGTGGGACTAGGTTGATTTGTGTAATATTGTCCCGTAATATTTTTTTTTTAAGGCAGACATCATCTTTATTGATTAGGACAACAAAAAACATACAGATGACTAAAAAAAAAATTATTTATTTATGTCTATATTATATGTAGCCTCCTTTTTTGGCTTAGGTTAAAAAATGTAGATAAGAATAAATAATAATAAGAAGTAAAATCCATTTTGCATATTAAAATTATTCATGGCAATTTTTTTTACCATTTATTATGTCTTGCCAGTAATATTACCAATACATTTTATTCAAAAGTCCCTGTAATATGAAAATTACACGCTATTAAGCTTAATAAATTTCAACCCACTGATAGCGTACCTCGTTATCGTTATCTCATTTTGGAACACCATCTTGGGCGTTCCCGATAATCTTTATATTACTGTCGTGTGTCGAACAATCGCCTTATGGTAACCAATATAAGTGTAACTGTCCAGTAATGACCCCTTAGGTGATTATCAGTCCCACTGGCGCCGCAACCGCATGCGGCGACGCTGTGCATATTATAGGGACGCAGCTATGCGTTAGAGGGGGCTAACGATATTGCGATCACGTTCTGTTATATAGCTGCGTCCCTATGATGGCCCATCATGTAGAGCAGCCATCAAACCTCGATCACTTCGCTAGGTCAAGTCAACTACGCATACTTGGGGATCGTCTGCGAGAGGTACTTAATAAGTGATTAAAATAATTATGTTCATAGCCAATATTTTGTTATCCAATTCGATGGCATGTGCCTATTCTAAGGTGAACCTTTCGCTCTTCCGATTACTATTGTTACGGATTTCAATATCAGAGTTAGTGTCTCTATTGACCTCTCAACAAATCACCTGAGATTTTCAATACATTTTTGCATGTACGAGTACCTATATAGACGGCAACGTATATATGTATCGATGTTGCATGCAATATTTGCGCCATGTACAGTCTGCAGCAGAAGTAGCTAAGCGGGTAGGGTGTTCAAAATGACCTACACACGACTTTATTGTTAAGAGAAGAAGAGCGTGTGGCCGTGTGTAGGTCATTTTGAACACCCTACCCGCTTAGCTACTTCTGCTGCTGACTGTACCGAGGTATATCTTTAAACTGGATTGCTTGATTGTTTGCCTCAGGATTCTCGGAAAGCATTAAGAATGTGGCCAGGCCCTGCCCAGGGTGCGTGCACTAATGAACCACACTCGCATCAATCATGTTCGAGCCCTCGGCCGACCAATTCGCCCAACTAATTGCGTGTCCCGAATCGATATCGCTAATCACTCGCCAAAATCGCGAGCCGATTTAAAGCTGAGAACTCGCTTTCTCAGCGAATAATGCGAAAACAATAGGTTCTTTATACTGTAAACAATTGATTCTACCGAGAAATTGAATGATTGGGTAATTTTTCAGGGTTGTTTACGAAACGATGGATTCCCGCTAAACAAAACTTTAGATGTGGCTGGATGAATGTATGAATAATATGTAAAGATATAACTATGATAACTATGGTATAACGTAATATCAAGATCAGTAAAAGTTCTATACAGTTACAGTCGGCCAAAAATGTGCTCTACCACCCTTAGGGTTGAGGTTTGTTTGAACGTCATGAGACAACAAGGTCGTGCATGTTTTAAACTTCATTAGAAAAGTCAACCTTAGCGATCGTTAGATCTCGCAGAAACTTTTGTCAAAACTGGTAGACCACTATCTTGGGTAACTGTACCACGATGGAGATCTAAGAGACGGAGTTATAATGGCAGCTTTTGATACAAATAGGTACGCAAATCAGGCAAATGATCAAATTTAAATACAATAAAGTACAGAGATGGTTGATTTATAATTACCTTTTTTTTAATGAGCAACTCTTTCTTTATAAAGGCAAATTAAAGGTTATTAAGCAGTCGAAGTTTGAGCAAAAGCTAGTGTTTTAAATAAGTACAGTTACGTTTTATAGCAAATATTATTTTATGATCGCCGGCTTTCTTTAACCAACGAGTTTATGCGAGCAATTACACGCACGCAATCATCAATATTTAAGAGCTTGATTCAATAATAAAAATAAAGTTATACACGGACCGGACATGCAACAACAATGGCGGGTGATGTTTGTACACGGCTGATTCGCAGAGCTGTTAATGTTTAGTTTATTGGTAAATATCTTGAGTTTATTGTTCAATTATTGTGTGGTTTTATGGTACAAGAATGTTTTATTTATTCAGTATAACACGTTATTTATAGTTATACCTACATAATTTTAGAATTGGTTTTCTAGTTTTTACACAAAAAACGCAAATAATGACTTCTGAATTTTATGATTTATATTTCTCACGCTAAGGATTTGTTAACTTAGGAAAGGAATTAATAGATAGAAGAAGAGGGTTTTGACTACTATTTTACTAAACGTTGACTGTCCGATACTTTCGACTTTGACGCCTTAAAAAAAACTTTTTTAAATCCAACTAAGGTTATTCCATTGTCTTAAAAGGTAAGACAACAACCACACACGTGCAAAATTAGAGCAAACTCGTCTCCCCATTAACTTACCTACTCCTGTGACCTCGTAAAACTTGTAGCCAGACCCAAGATCAATTTACGGACACCCAAGACATAAAGCCACATCGTAACTACTTAAACCAGGAATAGCCTAACTACCCGCATAAAACTAAGTATAGTCATCGGCTATTCATAAAGTTCGAATAACAACGAAAATGAGTAGGACCTTTGATTACCAATAGCTGTCATGTGTTTTAAGAACCAAATTAGAATGGGGATGTGCTCGTAGAGTATAAAATGGTTAGTGAATAGAGATAGGCCTCTGAGTAAGTATTCCTATTGCTAAATGAGCGTAGATAAGGCAAACTCTCAGTCAAACTTGTAAAAGTTTGACCTCGAGACACGTAACAACTACGTGTAGCCGACTATGAGCTTATACTGGACTGTCTCAGCTTTAGACTAAGTAAACTTTAGGAATAACGCCCTAGGTGTCACCCAGGGTTCACACTTTGGGCTCATAATCTTTTAAGCACGGCCTATTTTCTTTTATCACCTGCTTTCAAGGATATTACTCGGATTATGATGGCGTTTGATAGATGCTTTTGACACGGGCATTATGAGTTTTACGAGGGTAAATTAGTAGACGAATCGAAAGGTTTTAGCCGATCAGGCTTGGAAGTATCACAGGCGTAAGGATTTCGTGTTTTTATTTGGGTTGGGCATCATCACGATTATTTTTATAAAAAGACACAACATTTAAAGCTTTTATTTAAAATATACTGCTGTGTAAACTGTGAACTAGCATCTTCATTAATAATATTTTCCGCATAACGAGTTATAAATATTAAGAAGAAGAAATTATGTCTTAATTTTTTAAAAGCACATGTACTTACGCCTAAAACATGTGAAATGATTTTGCCTGACGACTTGCTTACATCATTTCCTCGTTTTGGTTCACACTTAGTTTAGTTGCCAGATGTTATTTGTTTGGACAGTTGTTTAGCATACTCTGTTGTGCTAAACGGATTTAGCACATTCGCATAAGGTTTGGCGGCCTTTGTATAGTACCACGAGTAACAAAAAAAGATGATATCATCGAGTAACATATCAGCTTTAAGTTTCAATCACTATGATATGAAATAAATCTTTTTTTTCATTATATTAAAAGTACACATAGGTTTTAAAGTTATAATTATTGCACAGTTTTGTATCAACATAGTGTTATATTCGTTGTTAACAAGTCTTTATGTGAACATTGTAAATCACTCGTACTTTAATCAAGGAAGTAATTTACAATTAAATAGATAAACATCGTCGATATGTTAGCATAAAACCACTACATCGCAAACATAAATACTAACTACCGGTAACCGTGTCTATTACAGCAAAGATCGTTCATGATCTTGACACCAGCCACTGCATTTAATATAATAACACCAATAACCCTTCGCTAAACGGTAGCGTGTCTGCTTCGCAATAAATATGTGCCTATCTGCTAATTAAAGACAATTAGAGCGCCATTACGGATACTATTACAAACTTGTCTCGCTATCATCGAGTTCAAAATGCATTCCGAATCGCACTCTAAATTCAGGATCGTAAGATTTCAAATTTAACGTTTAAACTCGTAATGGAAAATCGTGTTAGAAAGGATAAACGCCATCTAGAGGCGGTGACTTGAATCAATTAAGCGATCGGGATCGCGTGGGCTCGCAACTCAAATTCCGACGTTCGCAACATTTTAAAATTATGCGGCGCCGTTGATAAACAAATGCATGTTTATTTTAAGATCGTATATTCAAATTGTGAGGGATTATTATGCTTATGCCACGATCATGTAGTTTAATAATACGTGAGCGGAATATCAAAGGTTGTTACTATTACGTATTGTTTATTGATATAATAATGGTTTTAGTAAAGGGTTTGTTGAGCCGCAGCCACCCAAGCGGTCGTATTAACATTATTTACTATGAATTATTACTGTTGCGAAGGCAATAATGTGAAATAATGAACACAGCTGGATGCTGATAGACTGTATTGTCTTGTAATATTGAGCTGAATTAGGAATGTAGTTATTAAAACCATCATTTTGTACTTTATTGAACATTTAGATACCTGCTCAAATGTTAGATTTATATGATGGTGATAGGACTTTAGAACCCAGCTTTCGTTACTTACAAATGTAGAAGTTATCAATGAAATAGAACACTATAGATATTTCAAGCATTTAGAAAAATATTAACAAATTATCTATGCAAAGTAATGTAAACCCCGATTCATGTTTTTTTTTAACTTTGTTTACAACGTACAGTTTCACTTGCGCCGCGCTAGTCTTTTTGCAATAAAAAAGAATATCCCAGTTACGCAAAGAAATGTTTGCCCGAAACACAATAGCTAAAGGGGCAATTAGCGGCCTAGCCTGTGCAAACAATTATCCATTATACGGGATTCTTTGTTTAACGAAAAAATATGTTGACGAAACGCGGCGCGCGGGAAACGGAACGTGGGCTGAAAGGGAGAAAAAAAAGAGTTATTTATGGAATTGTTTTCCGTTATTTTGACAACCCAGAGCACAACATCATTAAAGCAATCATATAAGCTACTGCTCATAGGTTTGTTTTCTCTGCGGTTTTCGGTTTGGGAGGAATCCATATTTTTACAAAATGCCGGAACAATACCAAAGTTAATAATATAAGCCGATACAACTACACCGTTATTATTCAAATGGCTGGTAGATACTAACTTTATTTAGAAGAACTGAAAGAACAAATCAAATTATTTTTATAAATATTTTGATTTGTTCCTTTGTATATGACATCTATATACATTTATAATTAATTTAGATGCTAGAAACCTAATACCTACTGTAATAATTCTTTATAATTAAGAAATGCATCATTTCAATTAAAAATGATAATACAATTCCCTTGCGTCTAACGGCTCCCTTTAGGTAACTATAAAACTAATTTTCTTTAATTAAACACATTCCGTCTTACAATATCCATATATATGTATTTTTCAAAAACAAACGACTTAATTTCTTTAAGTTAAGGTTAAATTAGCAGGTGTTACGATCTCGTTATATTTCTGTTTGCATTTGAAATAATGATATTAACTGCGCTGCGATGGCAGTCTTAAGTCAGACAGTTAGGGTCATAAAAGTGTTTATACTTAGCACTTAGAGCGCTCTTAAATAAACTATTATTACTATTATTAGCATAGCCTGGAATGTGTACCAAGTTAAACCTAATAAACAAGATTGTAAAACAAAAGAAGACAAATATACATTCGCTAACATTAAATAAATTCATTCACTGAAAAAATTAAACAGAAATAAATAAGTTTTTTCTATTTACAAGCGCGTGATTCGCTTCGCATGGAGCCTGCAAAGCCCGTTGCTAAAATCAAAGAAGTCAACTTGGCTAACGTATTTATGTAAAATTATTACATTTGTTAAAAATAATATAAATAAGAGAATCAGGTAAGGGTTATATTTACTAGGACACTTATTTGGATTCAAATGAGTGCTTGCTTAAAATAACCAAGAACGTTTAGCAATAATTGCTTGTTTGTTATTAACAAAGCTTTATTCCGTGCTTTAAATACGTCTTGGTTGTATGCATCCAAAATATCTTAACCGAGCCAAATTGGTACTTGGTAAAGCTAATTTGCCAATTGCTAATGCTGAAGCAAATTTTTTCCGTGTTATTAGTTAGGTTAAAAAGTTCAGAACAGCAAACAAGCTCGTGTATAGGTACGTAGGGAATTACTGAAGTAGTTTGATTAGTTTTATTTTTGTTTTTGCTTTTTTTTTTTCAATTTAAATACACACCGTTTTTCAAACTTTCTTGATGCAACCGATTCTTGTCTATGGTGCCATACACTCCGCTTCGGCGACCGTAAGTGAAAACAAAGAGTCTCATGACAATTAGCCGGTCATTGGGGGCAGCTAATCGCCCAGGGCAATTGACTTGCGCAACTATACTGAGTACTAACATTAACTACAACTGACTACTTATTGGTAGACTGTATACAGTTGCAATAAGTGTCATGATAAGAGAGTCGATGATATCGCATGTACAGTACTGTGTCCGAGTGCATAGGTACGTTTTAAGTAATTGTATGATGATAAGATTCCATTAGAGAAGGCTTTTGTTTTTTGTCATAATTGTTTTCTTTGTTCTAAATGTTTGTTAAAAAGATCCTCCAACATTAATAGTTTTATCTAGGTGTAAGCAAAATAGTTAAGAAAAAATCAACACGTTGTCAGCAACGATTTTTAAATACTTATGTATTTGTAATTTTTGTGTGACAAACTTAATGAAATCGCCTCTTCAAGGGTCTCTGGGTTTAATTACACCAATATATACATTTCATGTGTATTCCTTGTGGGCAACTCGTTAAACTTGGCTTCCGTAAGGGGCCGAGGGGACCCTTGATAAAACTAGATAAAATGCAGGGAATTGCAAGAGATTTGGAAGGGTTTCTTTTGATGCCTTAGAGACAAAATGTAGGCATAGTTATAGTACATACAGAGAAAATCAATAGGTACAGTTAAAGGATGTTTGGGGTCTGGCGCTGCTTGCTTATTTTATTTTCCATAAAGTGACATTAGTGATCCGTTTTCATTGCTTTTGCAATATAGCAAAGACGTGCAGAAATCGACGACACGACAATAATATATAATTTATATAAATAATAAAACCAAAAACTAATACAAAAGTATGTAAATATTTACACCGACATGTGATAAATAACGGGATACCCAATCAGCCGAAAAATTGCCCCACAATAGTGCTGTAATAAAAATAACTCGTACAGCAGTTTCACGGTCACTTTTATTAGACTTTTAGTCAGTGATAAAACGGGCCAGTTACAAATTTTCAAGAGCCATATTTTCCGTTAATCTTGTTTGAGACTGTACATCTACTAATATTATACTCAATGGATAAATACTAGTAAAAGTAGCAATGTAAAAAAGGCAAATAAAAAGAAAAAAGAAGCAATAAAGAGAGATTTTCGGGTTTCTTACAGAAGCAGATCGTCTCGTTGGACGACCCACTCGTTGCTACCACCCATCGATCTATCCCATCGCAGCGATCAGCACTCAAACATTAATGTCTAAATACTGATAAGACGGGAATATAAAACTTTTTGCATTATTTCGATCTCGAGTCTCGAACGCACGGACACCGTAGCGTGCGAACGTAGAGTCCACAGCCGTTACCGCTGAACCAACGAGTAGCGTAGAAAACTATACGAAATTTCGTATCACTTCGCTAGCGCGGTCGTAGCGCCATCTATGATATTGTTGCTGAAGACAGTTAAGTTTTTTGTTTTGTTTTTTATTATGAAGGACACTCTTAAAGATACAATTACATAATTAAGGCTTGTTCACACGACAGTCACTACTTGATTTCCTGTCACACGCGTTTTGCTAATTTGCTTACGTGCACGCGATGTCAATTACAAATTAAAATCTGTCCACTGCTATAGACTTGACTTCGAACACTGAACACCTTCCTTCCTTGAAAGTTACTTACGCACAAACCGAAAATAATTTCCACAAGCTCTTATTTGGCTTCCATCGTAGTTCGAAAAACAAACCTTATCAACATGCTACAAGGTTGTTTATACAATCGCAGGGTCGAGTAAGATATGGTTTCGAGAAACCGATAGTAATGTCACAGGCGCAGGCCACTATCTCAGATCGCGCGATAATCGTGAGACCCAAGGAAGTGAAACAAAATTTAATTCTCGAATGGACATTCGCGTCCGTTGCAGTTGACGGCCACTTTCCCTGCTCCATAAGGGGTTCGACCCGTTCCAAAGCTAAAAGCGTAAGGTAATCGGTTTGTGAATTTTTGATGACTTTCTCATGGAATATTCTGACGGGCTCTCGGCATATGGGTGGTTAGGAGAAAATAAGCGATTTTCCTTTATTTAAGGATACCTGTTTGAGTAAAGTTAAGCGACTATGAAGTCACCTGGTGAGAAATGTAATAGGACCCGACGACGGGAAAAATATTTAACTCAAATTCACTTTTATCTTGTAAGATATTTACGCGTATCTAATAAAATAAAATAATGCAGACCTTAGGACTGTATTGATTTGATCTAAACCTACAATATACATGGTATAAAATAAAATGATTAACTTCATTAAGCTAAAGCTTTTCTATAATCGGTGCATTATTATATTTTATCTATTGCTACACTATTAACCCGAGTAAACTAAAATGAGCCACTGTTTACTAATAATATAATAATAAACATTTGCATGACATTTATCTTACAATACGTGGAACACCTTGTCTAACAATGCAAAGATCAAATAATGTCATGTCAGTCGCATAGTCGCTATGTAATGTAACATCACTACGTATAATCTTTAATTAGTAAAGTACAACTCCTTTACCGCCCCAAAACAATATTACATCCTTACTACAAGGTGAAATGGTTTATTATTCAATAGCACCACAGTAACTTAAAGTTATCATTCCTGTAACAAGGTTATTTTCGAAGAAACGAAGACCCTCGTTTCATCTCTAATTGCTTCTGAGAAATGAAATTAGTAAATGTTATTAATTTCGGATTCTCAATGCGGCCGCTTTAATATCAATTTATGAACGATTCTGACTATGTTAAGCACTCAACGAGTGGTTGAATGTGATTTAATAATTTTGTTGAGGAACTACATGCATATGGCCAAAAGTCGCTAATGGGTTGCTTTGAGAATCTTGTTTAAAATTTCCTTACATAGTTTAAAATTATGCACTTATTCTATATTTGTATAATTATAACAAACAACAAGACACCTAGTGTTACAGACTAGAATTGAATAGATGAGCGGTAGTTATGTAAAAATACATATTTTTACAGACATTAAATGTGATATATTCACTACTAGAGGTCACTGTGAACTTCAGATGAGATGTCAGTGTGAAGCTAAATACTCTCCCGCTTATTCATAAACGGGCGTCAACTTATTTAGTTAAACTATTTTTTGTCTATTTCTAACAAACACAGCTGTCAAAATGACAGATAACGACAAAAAATTATTTAGTTAAACAAGGTTTAATTTTTTTTTGATGATGATGACCTGGTGAAGGTCGCTGGAGTCCGCTGGATGCGGGTGGCACAGGACCGGTCATTGTGGCGTTCAGTGGGGGAGGCCTATGTCCAGCAGTGGACGTCTTTCGGCTGAAATGAAATCCAGCGTTAACTTTTCTTCAACAACGAAAAACAGGTTGTTTTCACAAAAAGCTTACCTAATGAGCGAGAAAATTATTAATTTTTTAAGGTTCGGCTGTAAATGACGTGATAATGTTGTCAAGCAGAATTTGGGTCAGGTTTCTGTAATCCTCACATGTTAAAGTAATTAATTACAAGTGTTAATGGATTACAAGTCACGGAATGAGTAGGTAAAATAATTAGATGTTATGATATGTAAATACATATATTATTAACTGTAAATGAGTATTTTTATCGGTCACGTACTGTTATTTGAGCCCGGAAAGAATCTAACCTAAACGTTATTAAGGCTTAATATGGACGCGCTTATAGATAAAAATATACCTACGTGAAGATCAACGTTTGTTTTTATATTACAAGATATGGTCAGCACAGGGAAATGTATAGGTATTATGCATAATTTCTGGAGCACTACTGTTTGGAATTAAATAATTACTTACTGTAATGTAAACTGTACTTATAATACAGATTTCTGATGCTTATTACACTTGCTCAGCACACGGTTCTTCTAAAAAAAAAAAACCGGCCAAGTGCGAGTCGGACTCGCGCACCGAGGGTTCCGTAAAAACCTTAAACAATTGCTATTTCTTATGATTACGTGGACATGAAAGTTTCGTTTTGCTACAGCAGAAAGATATTATAGAGCTGAGTATATGATATAAATTTCAATTCAATACCTCTACGCGTTTACGAGGAAACAGGTAGTAAGTTTAAAATTTAAAAAAATATTTTAAGTACTATTTTACTAAAAATGTCTACTTTTCGTAATTTTTCCTTTGTCTTTGCTATATAAAGTTTCTTTGTGCCAAGTTTCAAGTTTCTTAGTTTACGGGAAGTACCCTTTAGGTTTTGAGTTTCTTGCGAGTACTCATCTCCAAAATATGCAACTTAAATTGTTATTTCTTTTGATTGCGTTGACATGAAAGTTTGTTTTTGCCACAGCTGAAAGGTATAATAGACCTGAGTATTTGATATGAATTTCAACTTAATAACTTTACGCGTTTACGAGGAAAAAGGTAGTAAATTAAAAATTTTAAATATATATTTTTGTATGATTTTACAAAAAAAATCTACTTTTTATAATTTTTCCTTTGTCTATGCTATATGACGTTGCTTCGTGCCAAATTTCAAGTTTCTTAGTTCATGGGAAGTACCCCGTAGGTTTTGCGAGTGCCGAAAACTCTAAAATTTGCAGCATAAACGACTGTATCTTTTGATTGCGTTGGCTTTTAAGTTTGATTTTTTCACAGCTTCAAGGGACAATAGACCTAAGTATTTAGTATAAATTTCAGCTCGATACCTCCACGCGTTCCTGAGAAAAATGGTCTTGACAGACAGACAGACAGACAGACAGACAGACAGACAGACAGACAGACGGACAACAAAGTGATCCTATAAGGGTTCCGTTTTTTTTCCTTTTGAGGTACGGAACCCTAAAAAACGCTTTTTTCGTATTTTTTAAACACCATAGACAAAGCAAAATAACGAACACAACTGGCAACAAAAGGCACGTACGTTCCAAATTAGCTCCACTAGGTGGCGCTACAGTTTCGTGTTCCTCATTTACTCGCCGCGGGACAAATTAATGAATAAGGCCATTTACAAAATTGCTAATTACCTCACCGTTTAATGAAGCGGCGGCCGGTTTAATTACATTTTTAATTTTTTACGCGGGAATTGTGCTCAAAGCGTTTTTTCAGGCTGCCATGCCTGTTAGGGTTGTTTTAGTGGTATTTTAGTGGAAAATGTAAGCTTCCATTTATGGAAAATTGGTCTTAAAATTGTAAACTTATTGTTAGACATATTGTGAACACAAACTAAGGAATAAATCATATGATATGATATAAATTATTGTTTGGTGGAACATCTTTATCCTGTAATTCCTGTATCAGTATACCTACCATATTATAGTCCGATTAGGCATAGTGTCACTATCACTACACAAAAGGTGGAAAATAAAAATGGAAGGAAGATTTTATTTTATGAATAATCTACTTTTTACTTTACTCTGGTCCTTGATTCAGCCAGTCTCCATTAGCAGTAACTTACCTGTAAAGAAAAAAAAATACAGTTATAACGATTTATTGGACACGTTTACTAATTTATGGTAAAATTATTCTAAGATCTATAGACGGACGGGACGTATTCAGTACAGATTTTAGCAACTGTCCTGATTTTAATCAATTAGTTTTATAACTGCTATCACGTCTAATTAATTTGTTGGTAATAAAGCCTAATCTCTTTGTGGCAAGCCATAAAAATCCGGATTTCGTCGGCACTGAGCTACAACACAACAGCAACAGTGCAACTATCGAAATATACAAGTAAAAAAAAATATTTTTACTATTTTTGGATTGTGAACTCTACATGAAGCGCGTAAAGACTGTTTTTATTAGATGCAAGAACGAAATTGGATGAGATTTTTTTAAACATGATATAGTAACTTACTAAGCTCACGATATACTGTATGTTAATAGATCGCATTAATGTCATGTACTTTAATTTATGTATTTGTTTTATCTTATTTCACAGTTAATACACTTCGTCACGGTCGGTTTAAGGAGGCCATTAGACATTAATTACTTACTATTAAATAGATTTTTTAGTAGGATTGACGATCATCGTAATTTAAAGTAGAAAATATATAAAAATAAAAAAAAATACGAATACAAGCATATAGTTATCTCAAATTACGGAAATTCAGTTGGGTATGAACTATCGATCTTTATTTTTTCATATATATTTTTTGTGGTTTACAATAACAAACGTGTTATTTCAACAATCGATGTTAAAAAATATTACTTGTGGTAGTACATACAAATTTCAAAGTAGATACCTAATAATGACATTTTTCACAATGTTAAGAAGAACGCTACCTAGTATAGTTTGAAACTTGTAGGTAAATAAAATACCTACATATTAGTTTAAAGCCCGTCACAGACGGAGCTATATTATAGCTCGGTATCTTACGATATATTTTACGTACTATTTGACAGAGTCCACACACGGAGCTATAATATATATTATAGCGCGATATATTACGATATATTTTGGGTATATTGCCTTCCTTTTCTGGCGTGACGTACAACCGATATATCTTTCTCACTTTTCATATCTTTGCCGTGTGGGGTGCCGAGCTATACGATAATATATATCTCGGTATCTTACGGTATATTAATATATATTATAGCTCCGTCTGTGACGGACTTAATAGTTTCTTTTCTATGTCATAGGTCGCTCGCACTGCGGCCGAAATGTTCCGCTCCAGTTCTATATGGTTATTTGAATAAAGAGCTTCATGAATAACGTATAAAACAAATGAATTATGACGGATAAATAGACATGTAACATAATAGCAATAATAGGGAGCAGCGTATGCGTGTCTCAAAACAGTTCCCATTCTTTCATTACTTTCTAAGCATTGCCACCAGCTTAAATAACTTGGAGATCCCTTAAAACTATCAATGATTGAAGATCTCACTTAAGCTGGTTTTCTGGAGAGAATGAATCGTAAGTTATAGGATTACTAGTGATCGGATCGTGACTCGGCAGTGGGTCAAGACGACGCATTAATCGTAATGACCGCTGAATCGTACTGATACAAAATGACTTAAGTCAGGAATGACAATATGACACTAAAATCCTTTTCATCGTAACACAGCAGCACAGTAGGCTCTAGGGATGTCACGATTACCGATTGCTATTATTAATCGGAGACGTGTGATAGTTAATCGTAAACACTAAATGCTAGCTTAGATTTTCCCATATAACCATTTCGGTCGCAGAATTATCAAAGTAGTAACTAAATGTCAGATGTGTCGTAACGGTGTCGTAACAGTGACTACACTTTGCGACTGTGTTCAGTTTTGGTTACTTAGTGTGGTAACAGTGTGCACACAATGTGACCAGATTTGTTTCAGTAACTGAGTGTCGTCGCCGTGTGTACACTTTTCGGTAACAAGGTGTCGACACATTGTGTAGACTTTGCGTACAGTTTGTGACTACAATCTGTACACAATGTGTCGTAACGGTTACCGAACTGTTTCGAAACATTGTGACCGCAAATGACAATATAAAATACCTCTTCAAAACCAAGGTTTGTCAAACTGTACCATTAGTGTCTCGTGTGCTCGTGATGCTAATAGTAAGTCATCATGAGCGATCCAAATGATAATAATCGCCCAAAACCATAAAAACACTCGTCAACATTTTATAGAAAAGTGGGAATATTAAAAAATGTACAGAACGCAAATACAAGTAAGTACCTACTTTGAAATTTTATGTATTGTATTAAAATATTTTTGGCAATATAAATTTGAAATTTTTCGTGATAGAAATTTGAGTATAAGTAGTTTTGTTTCACTTAAATAAATATGTCAAATTAAGGCCGTTCCTCAATTCGGACAAGCCACGCCCATCCGTAAGAGACACGTTTATGGCTCCCGTGCACGAAAGAAAGAGATGCAGCGCTCTTAAGGATCACACTTTTCGACTAAACTACAATAAATAAGCGAACTATAAAGTTTTGTCTAATTTTCTTTCTGTGACTTTTTTGATAAACCAGAATACCATATTTTTACTTAGTTATATTGCTTAATCTCTTATAGTTTACGTAAGCTAAGAAAAATAAGGGGGAAAAGGACCCAACTTCGGATTTTTTTTCTATCGAGGCAACTTTCAGCAATCGTGTTTTGGCTTGTGCCATAAACAAGAGTATATAGTTTACTAATATATATTCGAAAATAAATTCAGTCCCTTTTCCCGTTTAGTCAATAGAGCGTTTGAAAAACCTATAATTTTTCAAAGTAGCCCCTTAAACAGTAATTAAATATTAATAGATATATTCGATTACCCAACAACTTGGTACCAACGAAATAATTATTTGTAATTTTACTCCATCAACACTACTGACTACGGCATGGATCTTACACTTTGAGAATATCTGGAAACAAATGAGTACAAGGAGCCATTTTACAAATCCAGTAACTTTGTTACTACTTTTGATCGCGCGCCGGCCTGTGTCTACACAGTGTCTACACAGAGTCGTAACATTGCGACTACTTTGTGCCTGGAATTTTACTCAGCCTTAAACCATATGTTTACATCCTAATTACCAAGTTTAGTACTAAGTAAAGTTGTTATATATAGTTATTTTTTATTATTTAAGTATAGTATATGCAACGGAGCACTAAAATGTATCAAATAATGTAGTTATGAATACATGCACTGAGAAGTAAATAATTTCATTGCTGGCTAAACTAAAATAATGTGGCGGCGCGTTGATATAATTACACTTAGTTAATCAAATCCCTCGAGCAGTTTAATTTCCCATAGTATTTTAAGCCATATGGTAATATAAATGCAAACAATAAATACATAATTCTTGTCAATCCTTTTTAGGGATGGCGTTTTAATGTACGTCACTTATTTAACTTATTTTTATTATTTAAGTATTTTTCCATCTGACAGTTCCTATTTGAAACGAACAAAATGAACGAATGATTTTGGGATAACTAGTCGCAAACTGGTAACAATGTGTGCACACGGCGACGACACTTTATGTCAAAATGTGTCTGCGTCGACGCTTCCCCATTTCTGGTAGCGGTGTCGTAACGGCGACGACACTGCGACCGGAATTGTGACCGGAAAAGACAGTGTCGACGCAAGATGTGTCTACACTGTGTCGTAACGGCGACCGAAAATGGTTGTATGGGTTAGCACTTAGTTACATCAAACACTAGTTGATGATCGGTTTCATGTCCGATTTAGCATTCGTCCTTCTCAAGGTTTCCTAATGGATAAAGACGAAAGCTTGGAATCTGATATTAAAGCTAGGATTAGTAGACAACTTATAATAGAATAAATAATAAACTTTACGAGCCAATGCAAGGTTAAACAATCGGAAATCATAAACAAAATTGGAATAACATCAACACCTACTGAAAAACTTAAACTAATTTAAAGTAATCTTAATATTTTATGGTCTGCCTACGTGAGTTCACTATATTCGGCGCATGGCCTTTTGGAAATTGCTTACAAATTCATTATTGACCCACATGCTGTTATTTTTGTTCGTATTCAACGATTTTATTGCAAACTACATGTAATATTGTATCAACAATCTATTTAAAATATTACGAAGAAAAGGAAAAGTAAAAGGCCTTTAATTTTATTTTATGATGAATTTTGTTTTTACAGCGCACAAAAATGAGTAAGAATGTATACGTAGGATTTTTTTTTCCGACGTCAGTTTAGGTGACCGGCACTTAAAGTCCATTCATTCGATCTTGGACTACTCACATGATTCCAAGCAAAGAAACTGACAGCTGTCAACCGCCAAACATGGCGCACAGTATTAGATAGCTCATCTAGTAGAATACAAAATAAGTAGGATTTCCGTCCGAGCGAGACGCAGGGTAGTGCGGACATCTTGGGATTAGTTTTTTTGTATTTGGCTCATTTTAGTAGTTCAGTGTGTAATATTGATAGCTTATTGTGCGGTGATCTATAAACAAATTCTTTATTCTTTATTCTTTATTCTTTATTTTATTTAATCTCCATAAAAGCTTACAGCTATGCCAACACACTTATATGGTGCTTAAAATATATAAATTATCACATTCTATAGTAGGTAGCTATTACAGTTTGCAACAAACCAGATGATGGAAAAACTCATTTAAACACACAATACGTAAATGTGGAGCTTATGAAGAATTAGTCTCATAACGCGTGTAGCCACTCTTTAGTTAGACGGACGGTTATCCTCACAGAAAAACAAAAACTATAGAAACGTAATGTATGCGCGGCGCGTGTGGCAAAGGTAAGACTCCCTGATCAAACCCTGACCACAGATAGTAGTCAGTTCGCCACGGACGGCACGAAAGGTTAAACGCGACTGATGTATACGCAAAACTGCGAAAAAAATTTAAAATATGCCTTATTGTGCTATCTTAGAGTGCAAAAACAACAGCCAAAGAGCAAATCTTTGCCATGCAGGTATTTCGTACCATCGGCAAGTCTTATTTTCATTATTATTTCAATATTTACCACATTTCTTATACGTTATACAAATTTCAACTGTATGTTAAAGAAATAAGTTCGATATCTATTCAGCATAACACCATAGAACTTTCTCGAATGTCTAAACTATCTTCCGCTACTCAAGCCAGTGCGAGGAAAATGTTAGTAAAAACTTATCGATATCGATATTTGTATAGGCATATAGGTAACGGCTTTTGATTTATGTTAACATTGTGTGTTTATATAAAAAAATGTTTTTGTATTTGTTCACTTTTTTCTTTCGCATAGCGTAGCATACCACTTAGTTTTTTTTGTGGCGTTGAATATGTACAATAGTTTGTTTCTAATTAATTTGAAATAAAAATCTTATTCTCACTCGTTTTGTTATAAATTTAGTACCTGTCCTGTACGTCTAGCATAACTTACGTTGCGGCGCGGTCGGGCGCGACTCCAAACTTCAGGCGCGACTCGAAGTATGGAGTCGCGCGCGACAACGCATGTCATGCTAAGCCGCCTGTACATACAACAAGTAATGTTCCAAAAATTACACAAGTTTTTAAAAACGCGACGTGTTTCTTGTAATGCCTAATATTCCCTAAATATGGCACTTACCTGTCAAAGTATATTTTTAAAGCGTCAATATATTTATTAATCAATAATCATAAAATCTAAATCTTTGTTGATTTTTGGGACACCGACCTTTCTAAAACATATGCATACGTACGTACATAAATACGTATGTATATACTTTATTGTGTATATGTCACCGTGAAATTGTCCAAACCTTTAGTTTATAATCTAACTAGAGAGATTGTAAACTATCGAAAGATTGTGAAACGTACTGTTTACAATTTAATGGATTATTTTTTGATAGATAATAAACTATCGACGGTAAACGTAAACCTTCTCGCGCTAATTGGTCTGTCTTACAGTAGGTCGTTAAGTGTTCATAAACTTAACAATCAAACACAGGTGTCAGTGAGAAACTAAAGTGCCATTAAAAAAAGTCGGTTCTGGCGCTCGCCGGCCGCTACCGCGGCACGCTCGCTTCGCTCGCTCGGCTTCGCGCGTTGTTTGGTCGCAGTTAACCTAACACCTCCTCGCTTCGCTCGTCGTCGCACCTATCTAGACTCTGGAAACCAACCAATCAGCGTGCGAGGGTCTTTACGTTTGACAATATGACGGTTCCTAGTCAATAGTTTAAAATCTAACGAAAAATAATCCGTTAAATTGTAAGCAGTACGTTACGGTTCACAATTTTTAGATAGTTTACAATCTCGCTAGTTAGATTACAAACTAACAGTATTTACCGTAGTGGTATAAAGTAAAATTACAGTATACATTATTTAAGATACTAACCTATTTGAACAAACAAGCTACGTATATTTATAAAAAAAACTTTACTATTAATTAATAACTAAGTATCTAATGAACTCGCTAAACTATATTATACTAATCCTATTTTTATCGATATGACACCGACTCTTTCACATCACTATCGCATCCTGCGACATTGACGCCCCTACCTCATGTTATCTCGCTTACTCTCGCGAAGACTACGCAAATGTAAGGGAGAAAGAATTATACGCCCTAGTTCAGCTACTCGACGCTAGATGACGCTACTTTGTATTAAATAAGTATTGCGAACACAATTTTGACTCTGTGACATTAGTTATAAAGTTCAAATTATCATAGCCATATTACTTTTTAAACGAGATAATATAGCCAATCATCTTTCAGAATACTGTTGTGTTTGTGTTTAAAGTAGTGTGCGTTTTGGCGACATCGGTTCTCATACTAATCACGGTGTAAGCCGCTTCTACTGTTTTTTCTGTTTTGTGGTTATCCTGGCTGGCCACCACGTGTTTGTAAAGAATAGCTATCACTTTACAAATAACAAGGCCTCTACCGAACAACGTTGCCTAATTTTTATTAAAAGTAATAAAATTGAGATTTACGTATATACTCGACATTGGCAAAATTCCCCTTGCTTTAGACAAAGGGAGAAAGCCATTATATAAAAAAAAAAAAACAAAATAAGTAAATATTTTTTTCATAGAAAAAACGATTAATCGAATCGACAACGAGCATCCCTTTCTTCAGACCTACATCATACAAACAGCAAGGGGCATTTCAAATGAATGCAAACAACAATTGATGAATGCAGTGTTTACCTAACAAAAGATTAACATTTCTCTTGATATTCAAGTGCTTGCAGAACAAGATAACATCGGCACGGCACGCGTGTAATCAGTGAATGCAATTCCTGTTATTTGTAAAGAGAGTGTGGTAGGCATGTGGTAGATGGATATTTGCATGCATTTCAAATAAGTTAACTGTTTTATGTTTCTTTCTTTTAAAAACAAGTTTTGTTTCAGCTAGGAAACGAGCGTTTGAAAATTGTTTGTTATTAGAAAAATGCCAATTTTACTTAATTTTTTAAATTATTCGTATTTAAATTTTGAGTATACATATTAGTTAGTTAACACGTAAATTTGTTTTCAGGAATGTCGCCATGAAAACCAATTTCCGTGTTTTGAAGATAGTGAATGGAATTTACGTACTTTCTTATTTTGTATTTGCTTCGCGCAGAATAATTAACACAATTACTAAAAGAAAGTAAAACTATACTAGCGTACAATTAAAGATAGCGGTCTCTAAACTGGTCATAATAAACGCTAACAAGAGTCACGAAGTGAAATGATCTTCGATTCATAGGTTAGGAATTTTGGCGCCAAATGCGACGTGCGGAGAAAGCGCGTGTGCCGCCGGCGTTAAGATAGCATTCGGCAAGACGCTGCCGCGACCCGACCGCCGCGACCGACCGCCGCCGCCGAACGTGACTGCTGGGCAGCGCCGCCGTAAGCATTCGGGTAGGCGCGACCGGGCGGCGGCTGCCGACTGCCACGCGCAGTAGTCACATAGGAGTCAGTGCTAGCAGTTGTGCGATTCGGTTGCGTATTATTAAAAATAACGATGTTTGACAATTTAAAGACGAAGAATAAGATGATGAAATTGATGAAATAATGATGATTTTACTTTCATCAAAGAGTAGAAGTTTTCAGTCGAAAATCATAAAGCGCTGGATGTTTAGCAATAAGCTCCACTAAATACTCGTCGTTTTCTTCGTTAAAACTGTTAAAAGACACCATTTTTGCGACCGCTGCGAGCGAGCAGCGCTGCCGTACTGCTACGGGAGCGGCTCGGCGGCGCGGCCGTGGTCGCGCGACCTCGGCAGCGCCGCCGAGCCGCTCCCGTAGCAGTACGGCAGCGCTGCTCGCTCGCAGCGGTCGCAAAAATGGTGTCTTTTAACAGTTTTAACGAAGAAAACGACGAGTATTTAGTGGAGCTTATTGCTAAACATCCAGCGCTTTATGATTTTCGACTGAAAACTTCTACTCTTTGATGAAAGTAAAATCATCATTATTTCATCAATTTCATCATCTTATTCTTCGTCTTTAAATTGTCAAACATCGTTATTTTTAATAATACGCAACCGAATCGCACAACTGCTAGCACTGACTCCTATGTGACTACTGCGCGTGGCAGTCGGCAGCCGCCGCCCGGTCGCGCCTACCCGAATGCTTACGGCGGCGCTGCCCAGCAGTCACGTTCGGCGGCGGCGGTCGGTCGCGGCGGTCGGGTCGCGGCAGCGTCTTGCCGGGTGTCAATGTCCGAGAAAAAAAAAACAAATGTGCTTTTTGGTGCGCCGCCATTTTAATCGGAGAGCGGGAATTACCATTAGACGTCAGTTTTATAATAAATATAATCTTCTGTTTCACCGTTACCTTGTTTATAAATTATAAATAAGGTTTGGAAATAAATACAAATAACGAGTTTTTAAAAACAAAGCCTCACTCGGAGGCGGTTTAAGATGTATTCTTCGGAGTTGGTTACCATAAACCATAACTAAACGTACAACGTATTCCATGAAAACCCGACGGAAATTTATCACGCCGTAAGTTCCTGACATTTTGCAAGTTTGTTCGCCTCCCATACATTTCGATACGGGCACAATTCGTTACTTAGTTAACAATGTTCGATAAATTTGAAGCTAAATGTTATGATTCCACGCGATAAATGGTAAGTAAACCTATTTGTCCAGAACAGATTTTAATCTGAGATGAATGTGTCATTGTCCGTGCCATGCTGGGCCACAGACTAGATAGATTTAATACGTTCCGAAACCTTTAATACTTATTTACTATATTGAAATTGTGCAATCGGTATGCTGACATTCCAAATTTGTATTAACCTCATTTTCAGTTTATGGAAATTCGACAAGTGAATTTATCTGAAATTCGTGAGAGTTATTAACGTTGATCTAATGCGATAGTAGATTTTAATCTTCAGGCTAAATTAACAGTACATTAAGCTAATAAATTAAGATAATCCTTGTAGTAGTTATGCTAAGTGAACAGTAGATTCATTGAAATAAAGTAGACATTATCATTAGATATCTAAATTCTTATTAGTATTTATCTATGTGCAATCTACTCGAAAGCTTGTATATCAGTGTTTCGAATACAAATTCACACCTTGTTAACCAGAAGGGAGATTATGCCGACTTACAAAGCTACCTGTTGCCGGGAGATAGCCTCTGACACGCGATAGTGGTTTAATACCATGTAAATACCGATAAATTACCGGTAAACCGATTCCGGTACAGAACTAACGTTATTCACAGCCGTTAGTAGGAGTTCTACTATAGACAGGCCATTGAAATAGATAGTAATACGTAGAGATATATTCATGGGCAAACCAGATATAATTTAGCTTTCACCTTCTTCGTGGAAAAAAGTGCTCAGCTATCTGATAATTCAGCAAACCAGTGGAAATCGAGTTTTAAGCAGGCCACATATTTTTTTTTTCGAGTAGGTACTAGTCATTGTTTCACTGTTTTAAATGGAGGCAATAGGTCGCACGAAATGCATCAAACCACTCCCTCTATATTATTATGTCACCATTTTAACAGAGAAATGACATCGTCAGTCTTTATAATATATTTGTCTCTGGTTCTTCGTACGATATTATGAATAAATATGCGGAATGGGTTTAGATATTTGTAGCATCGATATTTTATTCGCAATAGCGTGAAAACGGTCTACCAGATTTTGTCATTTGTCCGATGGCGACCATAAAGCGTAGTGCTTAAGGAACTTAAGCTCGATATACACAGGTTAAACAGAGTAATAATGTATTTATTTATTGCATATTATAAAAACATTACGCGTATTTATGACATAAATTAAAATACGTACCGGTGAAAATATCAACTAAATATTAATAGATATGCATCAGTCGACGTATCATAGACACATAATTTTTTTTAATTATTAAGTATATTAACGGAAGTTATACCTACTTAATACTTATAATGTAGTATCAACCAATAACACTTGCTGTCTTTGGTGAAAATGGAGTAAGTAGCAGTAGTGTCTCAACAAACACAGCCTTCTTCCATAGACAAATGTTGCATTTTTGCCCTCCAGTCGGTCCAGCAGTTAAAAAGGACGACCAGAGGCCAGTTTTATAAAGTTACAAGTTACAATTTACAAGCGGAACTCTCTTTCTAACCCATGTGTTAGAAAGAGACTTCCGCTTGTAAATTGTAACTTGTAACTTTATAAAACTGACCTCAGGTCGGCGGTCGGCGTCTAAATACAAAGGGAATATAACTGTATGTACATGAGGATTCTTCATACATATTATGTAGTTGAAAATGGACGCTTTGTTGCAACATAATAGTGACACACGCGGTCAAAATTGTCACCAGTAAACAAGAACAAATTCTGCGAAAATACTTTCCTTATTGACAGGTTGCAAAGAGTTTTTTGCAAACAGCGTCTTTTCAAAATGACGTCAGAGTTGGCAAAGAAACAATGTCTAAAATAAATAAGAGTATAAAACCCGCTTTAGGAACATGAATATTTGGATAAATACTATACGCCAAGTGTTTTTTCGTTCTTTTTAGACAAGCAACTATAAAAAAAAGTAAAGTTACCTATCACTGATTTCCTATAGCTTGATCATTATTATTATAAGAACCTGTACAAGTTCTGACGTACTTTCAATACAAATGTTAACTATTTGATCAAGACATCGCTTATTTTAATGAATTGATTTATACTTAAAAAAAAATCAAAGTCGGGATTCAAGAAAAACTCTTTTCAAGTTTCGATAATACGCAATATACATATTCGTTTATGAGATGGCCGTGGGAAAAAGATACAACGAAATAAGAAATAAACAACACGCCTGCACTTTGCCTTACTAAAAATAAAGCGACAGTAATCCGATACCACAGACTAGCGAAATCGAGTATACATTACCTCTATAATCTCTGGTAGATACTCTATGGACAGTAATCCGATATAGGACACGTGTGGTCCGCTGAATAGGTTTATTTGTGCAATTATCTATGAAATGAATGCTATATCTCTTAGGTATGTTTGCTTGCATGGCTTGTTTGATTTTATAGAATCGTACGGAGCTACTGATGATATCTGCAGCAGAATTAATATTCTTTTCATTGCGACGATGTCAAGCTACTGTAACACCAAAGGAGACACACGCGCATGGCCAATCCTTTAGGAATGTATGGGAATCACCGTCAAGTCAAGTCTTTCGTTATACGTACAGACCCCTCACACCCAACATGGTAGCTTTGTTATGTTTTGTGACACACAATCGTTTTCTATTTATTTATACCACCCAAGCTATTGAAATGCCTACCTAGCTTGAAATTAACGAATACGTATGATTATCAGAAATTATTATGATTGACTATTGTTGATAGTTGTCAAAATGACGTCCAAAACGCATCAATATTGATTGCGATATGCTTGTATCGGATGACAAAACTACACTTACTGTAGAGACGTATTAGCTTCTTTCCAATGCCGACACCAACAATGTCTGAACACAAAAGGGCATTGTTGGTACATAGTTTCATACCTAGATGGCGTTAGGGTCAGGAGCTATCGGCCAATCGAGAACCGGATCGACACAAAGCTTGGGATGCAATTTTGCATTACGAGAACAGTACCGGGACGATTTAATGTCCTGCTGGTGCAACAAAATGGTGCTTATTACCATATATGGTTATATTTATTTTTCTTAATCTAGGTACAGTCGCCATCAAATATATCGGAGCGGCCAAGGTACTCAAAAATATCTAAACATGCACATTATCGCCTTGACAATAGAGGCGTTATTCAGATATTTGTGACCACCTTGGCCGCTCCGATATATCTGATGGCGACTGTACAGTAGCAATAATAAATACTTGTAACCTTCCCTGAAATACAGCGTTAAAAAAGTATTTCGACATCAATCTAAATACCTAAGTTAAGACATTCACAATGATGCTGATGCTGAATAATTGTCTTCGTTTCTAAATGTTTTAATCCAAAATTTTTGGATTAAATCCACAACATATTTTAGTAACTAGTTAACAACTCGTATCTTCAAATGCGGTAACTTGCAACTCGCGGGAAAACTTAAGACAAGGAATTTAAGAGGTGGTAATTACTGTAAAGTTATATATTCATGCCGATGTCATTTCAATCAAAATAAGAAATTTTCTGTCCGTGCCTTCATATGCTTCAGTAAGAATAACATATGAGGTAATATTCTGCTGCGATTGTTACGAAGAAAATAAATAATATTTATTTACGTTGACAACGTTGACTAACATCTACATGTTGACAGTAACATCGATATATTTTTTAACACAATTGCTCAAAAAAGTGCTTTTCTTGTAGTCGTTTAGCGTGCGGAAAGTTCTATTTCTCGCACTAGTGCTTTTTACTTTTCCAGGCTATCGAGTCCAATACGAGTTGTTGGTTTCCAACGAAATCTGAGAGCTCTGTTTTGGTAACTGAATTTCAAACAACAATATATATTTGCATTTTGGACAACCAGTTTCGGTTTGGACTTTAACTATGTACTATTTTATCCTTACAAAGTGTTGTCTTCCTTTAATTACTCCGCGTGGTCCAAGTCACCCAATTTCTCGGTACACATGTTTCCAATTTCCTTTTCAGAAAAACTCCGTTTTTGTCCACATTTTCTAAGTAACAGATGTCCCAATCCTATTAGCGAAAGTGCAGGGCTACCCCTAATTCGTACGTCTCTCATCTACCCAATAAGCGTCATTTTACACCCGCGTATAATCGGGAAGGCCATTACTGTCGAATGTGCATTCAGAATGGTATCGAAAACGGATTGGAAATAATGTAATTTTTATTTATACATCAAAAATTAATTATAATAGTTAAAAATTCACGAAGCGGAGGATAAAAGTTCTTAAGCGGAAATTGTTTAAAAAACGAGAACGTGTAAACACAACATCATTAATTGAGACCACCTCAGCTACTTAGCCACTTCTGCTGCCAAATTCAACCATCCTGACATAAAACTGGCTGACCACATTCTTTTTTACATATTTTTATTCGGTTACGAGGTAAATACACTGATATTTATGGGAACACATGGTACAATGTTTTTTTTTTTTGTAAATTTTCTGTCAAAATTCTTGTATCGAGGTGTGCAATAAAGAGTATTTTATTATTTTATTATTATTATTAATGTACCAAGAATGTGTCTCATAAATGTATTTCTGTTCCACTTAGATTTGATGGTTAAACTGGCATTCCATTTGGATTTGCAAGGTCAGTATTGACGTGAAGTTAGCGAGGTCTGCGATGCTACCGCAAACGTCGACAATCTAAATTTCGGTATCTCTCTTTTTTAACGCACAGCATATTCTAAACAAAGGAGCGCAGATATCTACCGACATTTCAATTTTCGAAGTTCGTGGTAGACCCGATGGATCTAGTGTGATATTGGAATTCAATTTTCATTTCTGAATATAACCCCATGTTAACAAATGTTATCGTCCTTCTGACGCGACGTTATAAACGACCTTACTGTACATGGGCTCTGTTCGATTATCAGGGAATGTAATTGTCATATCAACCGTGTACATCTTTGTAGACAATGTATGTGTTACGTAGAGAAAGAGGGAAAGCCGCGTTTGTGTAGTTGCCTGTAACTGAACTTACAGCTTACATTAGAACACTCGCATAATTGAAATTCAAAGGCTGGAAAAGTAAAAAGAGATATTTGCGCGAAATTGAAACTTTCCGCACGCATAAACAACTACAAAAAATGTTGAGTAAATGTATGTTTTTCCACATATATCCATAAGAACTGTAATAGTACATTTCGATATTAGTGCGTACGGCGAGTGGCAAGACTCGGGACGAGTGAAGAATGACATTTACGCACGAGTATCGAACGACGTTTTTTAATACAGTTGCGAAAAAATTATAAAATTCTCAATTATTCACTTTGAGGTTACTTTAGTACATGTATCCGAACGCTCCGCGCGGTGCGGTGCGGCGCTGTGATTGGCTGTCTGTCACTGTCATTAGCTGTGATTGGCTGGAAAAGTAAAAAGCACTAGTGCGCGATATCAGACTTTCCGCACGCTAAAACTGTATTAAAAAATGATTTAGCCAAAGGACGTGTGAAAACTTTTGTCACACGCTGATATGTAGCATGATAGCCACGATTGGCAAACTCCAAAAGTTTGAACTGTATAGTTAAAAGTTATGGTTCTTATGTTCAACAAATAAGGAGAAAAGATTAAGATTAAGACCTTGTAAACTGTATTGTATAGTGATTAGTAAGCCTATAGATATTAATTATAATAACTATAACATAAGTATAAGATAATAGAGACTGCACGATCCCAGTCATACCGTGAAAACTGTTTTGTGGGATTTTATAATAGTTTAAGCTGTATCTTTTTATGTTAAATAAATAAATAATAAAATTACTTTACCTAACTAGACTAGACTATAAGTTTACAAATTCTCTCTCTATCTGTAGATAATGTTAAAATAAGGCAATAGAAAACCTGTAAAATTTGTTTCAAAATAGCATCCATATATCTGGTTGATCTGGTACATGAATATAAAATCATCATTACTCATTAGCATATTGCCTTAAGATGTTCAATTATTATCTAGTCTTATAACTGTACAGGCAAGTCTATAAAACTCTGAAGGCTTCATTAAGACCGTTATGGGATCAGCGGTGCTTTTAGAAGTGCAGTAGGTAATTCTTAATGTTCTCATTTTAAACCACTGCATGGGTTGCCAACTTGCCACTTGAATAACCGAAGGGAGTTGCCAATGTAGCAAAATAGTTAATAATTGAAGGAGGTAAAATAAAATATTATTTAATAATACAGAAAGCAAAACAACGTATTGTATGTTACATAGAACACAAAAAAATACAATACGTCCGAGATCTACCTGCGTTTTATGAAAGGGTATCATGTCAAAAAGGGTCTAGCGGGCTAAGCTAATAAGAGCTTTTAACATTTTCTTGAATAAATCTGAAACAAAAGTCGATCGAAGGCTGATACTAGGCATAAAGTGTACTTGGGACCTGCCACTACTCCACCTAAATGTATAACCAAACCCCTCTTATTAGCTTAGCCCTCGAAACCCTACATTGTAAATTAAAATGCTTATCAACACCCAGTCAAACAATACGGCATTCGCTATGTGCGAAGTGCATGGTGGGGGTAACGAGAACGATCACAGTGCACAATGTGACATGAAATGAAACTGCAAAAGCCCCTGTCAGCTGTCAAAATAGTGAATTAGCCAGAACACGTGCTCAAGAGATGGCCAAAAACATGCACACAGCGAATACTCCTAATCCTATTTTTCTATGCAAACAAAACTCCTACGTAATTAAAATGATACTCTTATTTCCTATCAAATTGCAAAGATCAATCAATAGCAATTAATATAGGAAATCATACCTAATTGTAAAAATTCAACAAAAGTTAGCAATGTCAATGTTAACGATACAAGAAAGATGGGACCGGACTGACTGGTTTAGCGGGTCGAAACATGCATGAGGCATCTTAGCACATCCGCCCGGCGGTATTGCGTTGATTGTCTTTGCGCTGTTCGAATTTTAAATAGCATAACTGAGATGAGAACCAGAATCGACTGCTTAGTCTAGTTGCTAGTGGTCTAGAGTCTACGAAACTGAACTTGGACCAAATAGATAGATATAGATAGACACATAGACAGTAATTTATTATGTAAAGCACGCATTACAGAACATAAAAACAGAGGTAAAAATGCATACTTAAGTAAACACTGGTCAAAGTATACTACAGAAGTTCACAATGGGTTCAGCAATATGCGCGATAAAGAAAAAGCTCAACCTCAGCATAATGTTGCGGAATTGCAAGTTGACCCCACAATTTGCAACGCTTCGTTATAATAATGTTTCTAGGTTACAGTGGCGGCGCATCCATAGAACACGATTCCAATCGGCTTGCCTTGGCACTTGAGCAGTTTTTCTACAGCTCATGAAGAAATTTTAAGCCACATTAAGCTCCGGCTAGCCGAAAAAAAACATTACCCGCCGCCTTGCTACGTAAAGATTGGTTTTTTAACTAATTTGGAAGTAGGTATCTATTTACAATTGAGTTGCTGCACGGAAAAAAAGCTTCCGGGATATTCTCAATCAAAGACATTATTATATTCTTGAAAATATTTCCTCGTGACAAGTACCTATTTATTTTCTTTACCAAAAATATGATTCTTCGCTTAATATAACCACGTTTTCTTAAAATAAAAATACAAAAATGTATTGTTTCAAGAGTATATTGAGTAAATAAGAGATTGTACTTTAATCAAACAAAAATCCAAAAAATCAAATCTTAGGTAAAAGAAAACTAGAAAATCTGTAAGAATATATTCGCTTCGTTATATTTAAAACTTTAATTTATTTTCGTTAAAGGAAATAAATGCTTGTCACGAGGAAATATTTTCAATATAGTATAATAATGTCTTAGATTGAGAATATCCCGGAAGCTTTTTTTTCCGTGTGTGTCAAACATCTTCATCAAACTTTACATTTAAGACCTGATAGGCAAATCGTTGAGAATGTTACCTTTCATGGTTACAGTATAAAGTTGCTGTTCTCTTTTTGGCTATCATGAAAATAAATTGGTTGTTTATAACTCTTATAAGATAGTAAATAATATTTTTATCTGCAATCCGCACGTGCAAGCCGAAGAGGCAAATAAAAACGCCATCTAAAAATATTGCAATCATAAACCCCCATTAAAGCCTTCCTTCAACGCACTGGAAGTTTTTAGTGACGTCTTACAACTGGTTAGGTGCCATTGCTCAGAGATGTCATAACTGGAGAGTGCCCACAAATCATTCGTATACGGCAGGTCCTAATGAGTCTTCTCACCTCAGCGCTTTCCCGGTTTCTCCTTGAAGGGGCTCCTGGCGCCAATGACCTTCGATCGGAATATCTGAGTTTACTAATGTTGTTATGGCTTATCATATGTATTAACAGAAATGGCCTTTAAACTAAATAGTATGCCATATTTACTTCAAAATAAACTCATTTCCAGATATTTAGCATCAAACTTAATAAATTAAGGCCAAGATACCGGATTCTAGCCACAACTTTTCTTTTTAAACTAAAATATACCGTCAGTTTCTTAAATATGTCCTAGAAGAACCAAAATAATGCGTAGATTTATTATATTATCTAACACCCTTCAGAGTATTTGAATATCGAAGAAAGTGCAATTTTTTTTTAGCAAATATATTAAAATCCGCATCAATTCTTGCGCGGAAATGTCATTCCGTCAGTAATGTCGCACTTTTCTCCCTTGTATCGCAATGTACTATTTTCGTAATAGCTTTAAAGGAGCCTGGGCTAAAGGAGCGGTTAGACTTAAATGATAAAAACAATCATAGTTCTAATAAATAGTTACAGGAAAGTTAAAACTGACGACTTTATGAGGTTTTGATTAATTACAGTAGCGTTTGTATTGAACCTATCTGATACCTAATTACTCCCTAATGAGCCTACAGCTTCCTAATTATTACGAGCGTAAGTCCTATAAGGTGTCGATAGGATAGGCCGTAAACTTGAGATAGCTATCGGATTCCCGCCATCGGGTTATTTAAAGACTTATCAGGCAAAATAATGTGTGGTAGGAATTTGCGTAACGCTAATTACGGTTTTAGTATTTATAGTGGATTAGGTTTAATTTATGTGCATATTTATTATCTACGATTATGTGGTAAATGTTCAAAAGCGGACATAGTTGGTGGTCAACAAGTTATGGGTTCAAGAGTGGTTCGCTAGTCTGTCATCAGATGATGAGCAAAATGACTTTAGGTATTCGACAATTAATACAAATTAGACTGCGTTTCCACCAGAGATGAGCAAGGATGCGTTGCGACTAATGTGTTTCTTAAGGCGATTATCTTATCACACTGGCGACGGATCTGCATCGGGCGCCGGTGCGCGAGCGAGATAGCGCTATACACATGCAGAGCGCTGTCTCGCTCGCGCACCGGCGCCGTATGCGGATCCGCAGCAGTGTGATCACTGATCACCGCCTAAGAACCAATCCTAGAGCTGTGTTGTGCGACGATAAACAAATGAATTGATTCTATTGGTTTTTAATAACACATTACTGGTATTAAATTAGGTTGCAGTGGTAAGTATTAAAAATATACCTATCTAATAGATTTATTTAGAATACGGGAGTAACGCTGGAGACTTGCAAGGCTTTATTGTATAACGAGGCAAGCAATTACTATTCCGCGCAAAATATACGTAATTATAAAAAAAATATGTTTGTTATTATCAGCGGCACAATCGTCTTAAATAATAAGCCAAACTTTAACACCATAGCCCATTATTTTCCATTTTACTTAAATAAATACTATCTAATAATGTGTCTCTCTCGTGCATGGGATGCCTGTATAAGTAGGCTATCATATTATTATTGAATGTATCTGTTAATGCTTCTAGCAGGTGTAATACATAGAAAATTTTCTCCAAAGAGCTTCTGTGTGTTGGTTCTATACCTATCACCACGCAAATGTTTCGAAAGACCGGGATATCCTGAACATATGTCCGCGAAGTCCTGAAGATGAAGCAGAAAAAAAAACATACATGTATTTTTATCAAGAACGTAATGATGCGTGTCGGAACCTTTTGGCTAAGGCGTGGAATGAATGAATATCCATTGCCATTCTATTGCGTCACTTCAGACGCGGCACATTTTATAATGGTCGGCTGAAACAAGCGCTCGAGTGCCGAAGAATATAACACCCCTTGTTAGCGAATTATTTTTCAAAATGGCGACCTCATACCTCGTGGCGCCAACGCACTACAACCGATACTCAGATTTACGATGCGATTTATTAGTTGATTTATCAGGCCACTCGTACTTGGTATAATACAATCGTTGTTGGGCACAAATAAAGTTATTACACTTACCATTAAAGCGCCACTAAGCCATTAGTACTTACAACATCTAGGGTTAGGAATTTGAACCCTAATTCAAAGTAACGTTTATTATAGAAGTAAATATCTAGAAACGCTTAATAATGATATTACTGCTGAGAGATAGGATTGCTAAATTACAGAAATTTGATACGAATTTACTTTAGCAATTGCATATTAAATTATTTGAGATAAACAGTCATTACAATAAATAAGTTAATGGGATTATCTACATAGAAATAGAATCTCCTTACTTCAACAGTAAGGTAGGTAACCACAGTAACACCTAATAACAACAATTCATCGCAATATTTTTATTGGTGTCCTTTTCTGCTTGTAAAAGACTTACAAGCCCTAAAAATATATTTTTTGCTCCTTTATATAGTATTATTTACAAATGGAAACAATTCCGCTAGTCATTTAAACACCCGATTATAATGAGTCATATTGTGGGGAAAACAAAACGAATGTGTAGATGTAATTTATCATCACAGCGGTGCATATTCCCATCGATTGCGCGAGCGCAAACCAATGAATGTTTACTACCTATAGATTGGTTATACTCTGACATACAAAAAGTTTCCAATTTATTTCATAACCTGGCAATGAATATGTTATGTTTACGTATGTTCGCACACAGTATACATATTTTTCACTCTTGTTGTTAAGACTACAAGGTATGTACTAAAAAAACTACTAAACTACTAGTAGTCTCTCTCTCGTCAGCACGTCAAGCAACAGCGACGAAAGAAATACAAGTCCATTATCTCCTTGGCCTGGAGACCCGCAAAGACATCATATCGCTCATGTGACCTATTGCACGCATCCATAGACTACTGTAACCGCTTCCCAGCCGATAAACAACAGCACTTGTTGCAACTTCGGTGGTGTAACATGCGCGTGGCCGACCGACAACGAGTACGATCATCTCTTAAGATCATTCCTTCTCTAACTTCATATTTTAGCAATAGGTACTACGTCGCCTGGGCTCGTTAAGGGTCTAGAATACCCAAGGAGTGGGCGTCGCATCTTATGATAAAGTAGAGCCACTCCACTAGATGTTATCTCTAGCAATTTTATCTTCAACTCGGAAATCGTGTGTGTAAAATCACGCCTACCCTTGTAGCGCAGACACAAGACTATGGAGGAGAGAATAACTACAATATTTTTGTTGTTTCAGCATAGGTAATATATTCCTCCTCGTCTTTCTAGTGTTTGTCCCGGTTTTTATGCCATAGGAAAATAACAGATATTACAGACCTCATGGGCTGATTAAGTTGAATACGTATACTTTTAGGTAGTAAATAACTACACAAAGTATTTCCAGAGACTATAGAGATATGGACGACCACAGCCTAACAACTTTTTGAAGCTCAAGTCGATTGCGCCCTCTGTCCGAAAGCTGCCTAAAGATACCTTATTGTAAGAAGAAATGTCACCTGCACTGCTACTCCACCTAGTAACAAATAGCGAACTAGTGTACACTAGTAGCTACTAGGTAGGCTGTGGTCGTCTATATCTCTATAGTCTCTAGTATTTCTAAACCGTATTAGCGCAAACAACAAATGTAAAGTAGGTACCTCATCTGTCATCTCATATCTATATAAAATTATTTACCTAAAACTAGCACCTAATTTATTAGAAGGTATTTCAATGAACGTGAAATCGGAGGCGTAACCAGATATCTTTTCTAATCACGGCTCAGATCCTTTAGTAACTAAATGATGAAAATCTATGCCTAATTAACCCTGTTAACCTCGTTCGGGTGTGCCTACTGTTTTGTGAAGCCAAATAAGGCGTACTCTAATTAATGTCTCAAAAGTGCTAGTTAGCCAGAGCCGTGTCACTCCTATCCTATATGCTTTCAAAGCCTTGATGTATATGATTAGGGTTACCTATTCAGATCTAAAGATAAAATAATTAACACAAGACGAAATTTGTGACACATGGGAACCTCCAGACTTTTCGAGTAACAACGCAGGTTGCCAGAATAAAGAAAGGAAATTCATTTGTTTTTCGTCTCGAAAACATGAATTCAAATTTGGAACGCGAATACTGGCAGTCGACAAACAGCTGTATCGTAAAAAATAATTGTTATCGTTGCGTGGAAAGCTTTTTTGGAGTTAGATGGTGATCGGGGGGATTTTGAATGTGTATATCGAAATGATATGGAAAACCGAATGATTGATTTCAATCACTCGTTCTAGAGTACAAATACACGTTTTTACAAGGGCCACTCATCCAAAGGTTGATTCTAATCTAAAGATGGGCCAAAAAACTATTATAAAGTTGTTTTCCTTTACTAATCGCAAAGACAATTTCTGTAAATGTTTATAATATTCATAAAGAATTTGGTAAAAATAAAAGAAAGTAACTTAAGATACATAATTAAGTTAACTAGCCGTATGTAAAAGCTAATAATAACATCAATTTTTAACTGGTTTTTACCAGCGCAATCAGTCAACGCAGGGCAGCTTGTGGCGAGCTGTTGGAGAGTAGCGACTCCACGTACCTGAGTGCCCCTGGGGAGCCCTGTCGGATGGTGGGACAGGTCCCCTGCCTCTGGCTTGCCTTAGCCGGCTGTCCAGAGTGGGGTCGTTAGAGCTGTGTTCTCGAGGGTTGATGTGGAAACCTAAGTGGCGAGTTGGCTATATGTTTAAAGTCCAGTGACACCTCTCTACCCCCAGCCCCCGCACCGGTGTTGCCCTTGAGCCATCTTTGATGTCGCATTTTATGGGGGCCCATCTTGCGGAGGGCGAGTCACCGTCTGCCGGAAATAAAATTGTATACCGTTTTATTAGGCAGGCGTCCGGTCTTTCATCCAATAGCCCATTAACTATAGTCCATACTATTCACCCAATAGCCTAGTACATTTTAGACTCCATTAACTCTCAATAGTCCTTACACCATGGCGGGTGCTGTCTCTGCGTGCGTCCCATGACACGGGCAGGGGCAGCATCCGCTTAGTGTACCCCTCACTTTTCATTAAATTGTCGAAAGGGCCTCTGCGCGTTGGCTTCGGCTCCGCATACGCCTCCCAAAGGTCCGGAACACCATTGTTCCGTGGTCGGGAAAGACATCAATTTAAAAGCTAGTTTTACAACATAATATCTTTCAAATTACTAAAACGGAGTGTTTACAAGGACAGTAATACTAGTTCAGATGACTAAAATGGAATGTTGACATGATGTGAGATAAAAATATAAAATTATGTTGACCCGTGTATTATATTGATACCCAATTTTCGTTAGCGAATAAAGCCCGGGGACGCGTGCAATCCACTCAAATTTATTTAGCCGCGGCAATTGTCATGCAAAGCGCCTATACGGCCTTAACGTGTGGGGTTCGATTTTCCAGTGCAGCTCACCTTTGGCGAAAATTGGGGGCAACGATCGGCCTACGCCCAAAGCTGACCCGGTTTGACAAATGACGATGTTATCCGAGGTACCTCTGTCGATATATCGCAGATTACTGGGATGTGACAAGAAAGTAAATTTAGTGGGTTTTGGTTAGCGTCAGTATGGTTTCTTTGTTCGAACAGAACACGTCTCTTGCATGTGTGATTATATATGCTTAGTTGACGTTTTTGTGTTGTTGCTTTTACCATACCTATACAGAGTGTCTTTTCAATGACTAGCCATATTGTGAGAGGTGATTAGGTAAGTCATACTGAACAACTTTTTCTATTAGGCCAACCCTGAAACTGCAAAAAAAAATGTAGCATAGAAAACGTCGGCGTTTGATCGGCAGAAAAGTATGAAACAGTAAAAAAAAAATTGAAATTTAGGAGCTGGTCCCATAGTAAACGTTGTTTAGTTTGGCCTACTAAATTACCTCGCACAATATTAGCTATTTCTTGAAAAAACAACCTTTAGATGTTTATAGAAACTTACTGAATAGAACATAAATGTATAACTTACTTTTTTAAGGTAGCAGTAGGTTAATGTTCTTGTCTGAAATTCAAATGGAATTCACGAATTTGTTAAGCTACTGCTCACGAGCGCGAACAATTCTTTCCTAGCCTTTAATCACCGGCTAACTTTTTGCACAGCCCTAAATCAACAAAACATGCAGCACGTCACATTTTAACTGCAACAGTTGAAGCGTAAACTCGTCACGGGTGGCGCGGCCGTCTTAATTGATCGGACTTCGCCATAGCTCGTTTAAGGGCTGCCAATAAAGTTAAAGGTCGTTTAGTGTCGTAAAAGCGACATGTTGGTTTCGTGTTCATTAAGTTTGTCGTTAAGGGTTTTTTGCGTTTACTGGGGAAATTAATTAAGGGGGAGAATGTTTCGGTCAATTTAGCGTTTTAATATTTTGCAAGTTTTCAGTATGTTGTAAAAGTTTGTACTCTTACAACAAAGGTGAAATGCGCGGCCGTTGTAGGTATGATCTGTATTTGAATTATTTTTTACAAATAAAAATGTACAGGATGATTTTCAAATGCAATATAAGATCGCCGTTTTAAACAAATATTTCTTGGACCGAAAACTTTCAATGTACATTAATAATGTGGCATACATTACCCCAGTGCCGTTCTGAGATGTCCTGTTTTGTATGTAGATTTCCATTTGAGTAACTTACCTGTAAAGAAAAAAATAATGGTTTAATTTATGTTTCACATTTTTTTATTCTGAATCCATTGCTCCAATCGGAACCATATTACTATCGCTATGCTGTCCATCTGTCTGCCTCAGGACTTTCTCAAGAACTGTAACAGGCATACAACTGAAATTTACACAGAATAAGCCACTGAACAACAAATAAAAAAAATAGTTAAAACTAATAAATTACATTAAAACAAATATTAAGTCCTGAGGGAAAATTATTGTAACTTTGTAATACCGACCGTATGTGATGATGGTACCGGTTGGTACCGAGTACATGGCAGTGGGCCTATTTTTATAGAATAAAAACATACTATTCACCAAGTCATTGACACAAAACAGCAGTATTGCTTCCCTTTGACTTTTTTAATAAATCAGAACATAAAACATTTCAAACAAAGCACGAAGTTGTTTAATATTTCATGAACCTATTTGACCGTGAAAGAATGTTCTGATCGATTCCAAAAAATGCTGATCTCTATTTAATGGGCTCTTAATTATGAAAGTTGGAAGAAATTTCTAGAACCATTTTAGGTTGGTCGTCAAAATTCAATTGAGATTACAAAAAACAGTGTTAGGGCAGATGCCCCGGTTTTGGCCACTTTAAGGAGAGTTTGTCTGTTCAGGCGTCCGTCATTTTATGCCAATAAGGAATTATGACAATTATATGAATCTCCGCTGTTAATATTCTGACATTAGATCTATTTTTTTTCTTTCATGAAATGTCAGAGAGGGAGCCAGTTTTGGCCACTTTTTAACCGACTTCAAAAAAGGAGGAGGTTCTCAATTCGACTGACTTTTATTTTTTTTATCATTATTTTTTTGTATGTATGTTACTCCATATCTCCGTGAATCGTGAACCGATTTTCAAAATTTTTTTTTGAATCGAACAGGTATAATCCCTAGATGGTCCCATTGTCACCAAGTCGGGATCTGATGATGGGATCCTGGAGAAATCGAGGGAACTCTTCAACTATTATAGGCACACCTATAGTGATTTCACTATTTTTTACAGCAACTCGGCCACTTCCTCTTGGAATAGCGGATCCTAAGTGATGTCGGTTCTTTTTTTGTTTAAAATTATTTCCCTTGTTTTTGTGACCCCTGACAGTGCCATCTGTACTGCCATATTTTACTCTTATGTTAACCATAAACCATAGACTTGTAAATTTGTCTATACCTTAATAAATTTGAAAATGGCCAAAACCGGCACAGTGGCCAAAACCGGGGCATCTGCCTTGCTTTCTATTGGAACGCACCTCAAAGCAAGTGCATAGTAAGAATAATGATAATGAATTCAGGTAGCACTAAGTTATTTTGTGTTAAACCGTTATTTCTTTTTAATTGGGTAAGTAAGTACTATATGTTTTAGCACTTGAGCTTCTTAATTGGGTACTAAATATGAATTCCTTTACAGCTGGCTTAATCTCGCTATTTCTTGGGTTAATTTGACCGTGCAAGAACGTAAAAAAATGATTGGTTTGACGGTGAAAATCTAAAGAACTACAAAAGGTCTCGTTTCCATTTTAGAAACGCTCATCTCATGAAATAAAGTCATCAATATAAACCTCGAAGCGTTTTGGATTGGTAATAAACCATAAATAACGACCATGTTATTCAGTTGTTTTTCGGAACTACAAATCATGGACTGATCGATCCGTCGACTCGGGCATCGAGCTTTTATTTTATGGTCGACGATTTACATCGCTCGTCGATTATTTCAAAGGGACAGACGAGACATGTTTACATGCCCATATGTAAAGGTGAAATTACGTATCTATTTACTTCTCCTACATAGCTAAACTTTACTATTTATATGAAGAGTACTCGTAATGGTTTATATTTTTTAGGGCTAAATAGGCTAATGTATTATGTTTCGTTTAAATACTTAACCATATTATTTAAGTTCATATATGTACATATTTTGTTTTACTACTTTTCGAATATCATACTGTGTGTAAAATTTACCTACTGCCTCACTTTCTTGATAAACTTAATAAAAACACGCCAAAAAACTGCATACATTTGTATGACCCGAATACCTACATGCAATTTGCATAAGGAAGCCTGCATATCCGTTGCACACTTCAGAGCCTTAATAAAAAACGTCATAAGACACTATTACTCTCATACAAAAATTGTCGTTGTCATAGCAGGTGCACTTTGAAATCGGCGAGTCACAAAAGCGTCACGTCTATTGTGCAAGGGATGCGACGCACGCGCTGTTTCGCGTGGAGCATCCTAATGAGCGGGCTCGTAAATAAGCGGTTTGCGACAGCCCTGCCAGCCTACGCTAACTAGGGATGTGTTTTCCGTTTTTACGTGAATTACTTGATAACCCTAACACGCAGTGTGTCTATTGTTTCTGACTAACACCCAGTTACAATAATTTGAATTACAATTAAAGTGATAAGTTAGACTTACATTGAAGTCAATAGATTAACAGATATGACTTCCTGACGGGTTAAGTACCAGCTGCAAGAATTAACCAAAAGAACGTATGAAATTTGATATTCTACGTCTTTATGTTCGATTTGTTTAACTTCTAACCTTTACGTATCGTATCCAGTGGGTGGTCGCGTGAGGTGGGCGGCAATTGCAAAATTTATAAAGTGAATTAAAATAAGATAAGGTAGAAAACAGATACGTTTTGCAAAGGCAAACTACCAATCCCCGACCGAATACAACATGCGTATTAACTATGAACATTTTCGTGTATTTGAAGGGATGTCAGTTTCAATTTGTACTATTAAAAAAGAAAATAAGGGAATCAAAAGTTAAAAACATTGAAATTTATGTTACTCCAGAATTAAAAAGTAAAGCAGTAGTCAGATTTGTGCCTACTTACTGTGGGCTAACCCGTTCGCGTCGCACCAAGTATTTTATATTAATGTCAATATCACTCATGATTTAACATTTTGTACACAAAATTATAGTATTAATGGTAGTGACAGCCCTAATGCCCTAGCGTGGGCGCTGCCAATTTATGCGGCGTGCCGAAATTTTGACGTGTCATCTGCGCGCGAGCAAGACAAAACCTCCCTTTGTAACGCGTTAGTTATATTCATAAGTAAAGTAAATATTAGACATGTCATTGTCATCATCATCAATATAATATATACACGTAAATAATACCTGTCGAACATATACATAAATAAAAACTTATAAACAAGTTTATGTACTGTATAAATAAATAGCATTGATTGAATAAAATTTACTGTAACTAAAGCTAAGTAACTTAAGCTGGGCCTTTATTAAAGTGCCTTCTTTTACTTCAGAGGTGTAGAAATCAATGTTACGGATTCAGAAAATAATAATTTAGAAATGTATATGCAGGCAGAGAGGGTTTTATAACACAGTTTTATTTAGCTTGACCCCGTATATTTGTTTGTTTATTTATTTGTGTGTTTGTTTATTTATATGCATCAAATCTTGTAAATTAAATTTCAACCACTTCCAGGTATCCGATTGAGCTGAAATTTGGTACACTTCCGTAGTTTACATGACAATGTTACTAGTCAGCAATAAAACTGTGTACCAAAATGTTTTTGGGAGTTACTTGTTTTAGGTTTAGAACAGCGTTATATCTACCTAAGCCAGGGACAGTTTTATAGTCTTTGACCAAGGGAATTGAACGAAATATTCACACTAAAGTTTATTTGATATTAATCCTTGTTTGCTTAAGGCATATCTCATGTTGTCTTAAGAATGTACCGCGACATCTCAGTATCTTATCTTATCTTATTTTAGTTGCGTGTCAAGATTGTGTGTTTACAATTTTACATGTACATATGTACACTAGGTACCTTAGCAATATTTAGGACGCTATAACACAAATTCGTAGTTATTTAAGTAAATTTTTAATAATTTTCTTTTCTGATAATGTTAAAATTGTATTATGTATTAAGTAAGTAGGTACAGTTAGCGTCAAATATATTGTAACAGCTAGAGTAGCCAAATAGTTCGTCACACCATACAAAATATATGGTGTGACGAACTATTTGATCACTTTGGCCGTTACATATATTTGACGTTGACTGTACATACATCCATCATTTCGGTGACTGATACACCTGAGTAGTAACAGGGAAGACAAAGCCTTTATTCAAAATTACGCCTTTTGCATAAATTCAACATACACTCAATACATTGTGTCAATTTCATACTAGGTTAAGTGCCGCCTCCGCGTCATTTAGACTCAAAAGGATCACATAAAGAAGCCGTATCGTGCGTCTGCGCAGCCCGCCTGCGAATCTTACGCAACGCTAGTTTATTAAGCTAATTAAAAGCTCTATCTGTTCCCACGAATATAAACATAGGATGGATTAGCATAAGGACGATAATGGCGTGATTAGTTTGTTATAGATTTGAATCATTTTTGATAGTAAATTTTGTCTCATTCAGACTGACAATGATATGCTTCTGTATATATTTAAGAATATTGCGTGGAGATAATTATGACTAGACTCGCTTAGCTACTTACTTTGACTATACATTGAAATAAAATGTTGATTCACAAATTATAAAATACGAGTCTGCAACACCATCCCATCACACTATCACACGCAAAATAAAATCCAAGAAATACTGACGCGATTGCAAAGCTGACAAAAATGTTTAAATGAGATCTTAATAAAACGAAGTGGTCATAAAATGCAGGATTCGCGATAAAAAGATATTCGGATCAGTATTTTGATTTTGAGCCGATCTGATATCATTCCAAAAAAGGGATCTTGTCATCCTTGTCATGTAAGATCAGTTAGAAAGAAATAGCAGCAATTCCAATGTTGTACTGGACTTGAGAGGGTTTCGCTTCGCTTTCACGGCTAATACCGGTCCTATGTCCTGTATTAATTGCAATAACAACTTGCACGGTGAAGCGAAACGACGGCTTTTTATTTTCGTATTTCGTCGACTCAGGCAGATTAGAAGAGAGTGGTTCGTGGTGCAAAGGTTGACCATAATACATAGTCCAACGTGGAAATGCTGTAAGCATCATGGGCCGCTTTGCGCCAGGTGCGGAAGAATTGAATAACTTTTACTATGGGACCACGGACTAGCAAGCGCAGCGTAGGACGTCCACCCACAAGATGGACAGACGACCTTATAAAGGTCGCCGGAAGACGCTGGATGCAAGTCGCTTCCGACCGATACTTATGGAGGTCCAAAGGGGAGGCCTATGTTCAGCAGTGGACGTCTTATGGCTGAGATGATGATGATGATGATGGGACCAGTTGGTCCCATAGTAAAAGTTGTTCAGTATGGGCTTGTGTATCATGCCTCGACTCGACTAAAAACGCCCGAAAAATTATGATTGCTTTATAAACCAGCATACATTTGTGGCACATCGTTGGTAGACCTTTAGCGGGGTTATACATACCCGTATTTCATAAGCGCACCACAGCTCATTTGTGGTGCGCGTGCCGCGGCCGCTACTGCACACCATCGAGAGCGCGAGCTTCTGGCCGAAGGGTGTAGTGTTTCGGCGGTTCCGAGGGACGTTGCCAAATACTACACCGGGACAGGTGGCACAACAGAAAACCATCGTGTCACCAAAATAATAGTTTTAGTTTATAATATGTTATGTATGCTAGTCTTTAAAGGTCATTTCATTTCATAAGTTTCGTTGAACCTATCTTTGCCTTCCGTGGCCTGCGCGTGCGATGTTGAAAGACACAGACTCCGTGACTGCGCGAGATTATCGTCGACAAATTAGATCGGCCATGATCGATCGACACGCTTAGCATTACGCTGCGAGTGCTGACAGCCCCATTCTTCGGTGCACTGCAGATTAAACAGATTGACTGGCTTTGAATAAGGTGTGCAGTTAAAACTGTACTGATGTTGGTAACGTATGAAAACACTAAATTCGTCATTTTCATACGTCAGTTCCATTCCTTGATATTATAGATTAAACCTCTGATTCAACTGTAGGGATCCGCAATTCAAACCCTTTTTCTTTTACATTGTCTATGAAGGCACAAATACAAAACCAAAAAGAAAATGCGTTAGACCACACTAAATAAAGGGTTATTTAGTGTGGTATAATGTTTTTTCATCTCGGTGTTGTAATTATAAAAATCTTTTTATACATATATATAATCACTAAGTAGGTATGTCGTTTACCTATGTATCTACACTGAGACAAAAAGGACAGGCGAACTACTTCGGCTATTTCTTTAAATAACCAAAATTCGGTAAGGAGTTAATAAAGTTTATTTGCTTATAACTGAAAGTTTACTGATAAAGAACAAAACACTTTGGTACTTAAGTATTTAATAAGCCTTAGTTTGCAAGTCCCAAAACTTAAGTTACTTAGTAGTAGACGAAGTTTGGTTGCCGGTAACAATTTTTTTTTCAGTGTAGTTAGCAGATATCACATAATTGGTATAAATAACATTTAAGCAGCTTAGCAGCTTAACTCTCACGCCAGCTCCGATATTAAAAAGGAAGTCATAAAAATAACAAAGTGAAATTCGAGATAAGACCAAAAACGAAAACCAAGCGAAAACGAAAATAATCTAAATCGGGAAAGACAAAAGCTATAAAAATAAACCTGGCAACTTGAAAGTAGAAGTTAAAACATTGAATTTAATTTCAGCGCAAAAACTGCGAAGCTGACCAGAAAGCGTATTCAGAACCCTGAAAAATGATACCAAGATGTATCAATATCAGTGCTTTGCCGCGCTTTATGACTGAGTTACAAGCATACGAGCGCGACACGATATTAAAAACATATTGATATCTTATTTTACACCACTGAATACGTATGGAGGAATCAGCTTCGTTTTGTGAAGTTTTCGGTACAATTATTGAATGAAATATGCTTATTAGCATACAAAAGGCGTCGGAGCAGGATCGTCGTGATTTTTATATCAATGTACGGATAGGACCGCCTCGGCATATTAATGAGGGGCTAATGAGGGGGCGTCGTTAGTGTTAAATTGTAGTGAAGCGTTTTATTTGATTCACATTTGATTTTAATAGGCGTTATTTCTCGCATGTGTTCTGCAAATTTAGACTATATCCCACCAATTCCAATTGATTTTGTTAATGTTGTCATGTCACTATGTCGACGACAAATAATGCGAATCAAGGACGTCCGAAATCAAGTGTTTCCTTGTAAAAATACTTAATATTCAACTAAATTATGCATTGCTTACTTAAATATTTTTTGGAAGAGTAGTAAATTTCTGGAAGTTTACGTTTTAATACATAACAGTTTTACATAGTATGTCTTAAAAATCAATTAAAATATTGTCGTTTTACTAAAAAGTAATGAGGAATATAAAATTATCACGAATTCGTATAAGAAGCACACGACAAAAGATATTTCAGAGACGGCTCACGAATATTGATGATCGAATAGGAACTTCAAATCGTGAGCAAGTTTTTGTCGGTTTGGGGTCTTTTGAAGTTAAATAACTAAATAGGAATAAAACAATTACTTAAGTTAACGTTAAGTTTCTCAAACACGGATGAAAGCTATAAATGAAATTTTAAAATTCAGTCACGAAATAGGAACTTTCAAAGATCTCCCACAATGGTGTTTGAAGAAAAACATACTTACGATACGACCAAAACGCAATGCATTCAATACATTGCGTATTCGCGTGACGTGTCCGTAGCGCTACCTAGGCGAGTATGAGGCATATTATATTAGTATGAGGTATACACATACAGGATGTAAAAAAAATACTGGCGATCTGTTTAAGGGCATTTTAATTGGTAGGTATCGTATAAGAAATAGTAGGAGAAAAAATTTTTTGACGCGAAAAAATTTTTTAGCCGGCCAACCCTTCATACTAAAGCAAAATTTTTTTTTGCGCGAAAAATTTTTTTTCTTACTTTTTCTTAATTAGAATACGATACCAATTATGCCCTTTAAAGGATCACCAGTATTTTTGTTATACCTTGTATATCTGACAGTTGACATTCTGTCAAATATGTAGTATGGAATTTTTTGTCTCAAAATGTTTATTTTTCTTCCATCTTGTGCTTTGTTGTCGCTTGGATTTCCCCTTAACTGGCATATATACAAAGTTCTACTGTGGTTTTTATTAAGGTGATAATTCTCCGTATTTCCTTTATAAAAATCAAAATATACAACAATTTCCTAAGCGCACTATACAAGATGGTTCAGATAACAAACAACAACCTAATCTTAAATGTCAAGAGAAAAAAAATTAACCTTGTTATGATCTTCCAGGCGTTTGAAACCTTTGTGACGCTCAAAAGCACTGCCCGTTAACTAACTAATTACTAATTAGACCCCTTAAAGGAGCTTTCGAGATTTTTATCGTGTCGGAGGCTTGTTCCCAGAAATTTGAAATTAACTGTAAAAATACTTAGTAAAAGGTTTTATTTATCTTTTATTGCTCTATTCATTACTAACGATGTAACACAGTAGGTTAAAGGTATCTTAAAAGTGTCACCATTATGCATATAAAGCGTTAAATTGGAGCGTAATTTTGTGATGGATAAGATTATTATCATTAGATTAGCATCATAAGTTTACATGTAAACCACGAATTACAAAAAAAAGTGTAAGTTTGTAAGTGTGTGTATGTATTCGTGTTCATAAATTACGTCTTGGATATATCTATTAAATAGCTCATTGCATTAGGCCAGGAAACTCCATAACGTTCATGTTCATTCAATCCATCCCAAAGTGCGTTTTGTAAGAAACAGGACTCGGAAGTCTCTTGTTCCATAAATAATTACTTATTAAAAAGTAAAAACATGAATCTAAGAACAGTCAGCAATAAAAGTTTGTGTACGAACAACCTTTTTGTCAGTTACTTGTTATATAATGTTTTACCCCGTAACAACTGACAATTAATTATACTGTTCACAGATAATTTTTAATACACATCTAGAGTTTCTCATTAGAGAAAAAAAATGCCGTGTTTCCCACCCCTTTGGAAATTTAAAGTACAGGTGCCTCGTTCGGAAACAGACGTTATTATTCGTAGAGTTTTTTTCAGAAAGAGAAGTATCGTGATTTATATGGGGGTGCATACATTCTACGACACTTGTCTTCCCGGACAAACTCTATATTCTTACGTATAATCTGCAGCCGTGGTAGATTGGCGTGTCACGTCCTCGCACAATGGCGTATAAATAATATCATTACCGCGGTGATCGCGGGTCGCCGTGCGATGCGGTCATGACCGTGGAATTTTATGCTCGCCTCTTATTAAACGTTTTTCAGTAAGGATGGGAAAGTCTGAAAATGTCAGTCAGCCTATCCGATTGTAGCCGGCTATGTTGTCATTACAGTGTTGCGTTGCGTAAGACCATAAATTTTATGCTTACCCATTACTAAACAAGTCCATATTGAGTCCAGCTCGAAAAAAACATCATACTGGGACTAGTGGAGGGCGAACGTCCCAGAGGGCCGATAACCATTAAATGGTGTAATACCATCCTCCGGACGGCATGTGGCTCCATGCAGAGGGCGGCCCGTATGGCTCTCGACCGCGTCACATGGACATCACAGTTGCACATGGAGTCATGAGGGAATGACGAAGAAGAAGAAGATTACTAAACGGTTTTCAGTAGGGAGGGGAAAGTTGGAAGATGTCAGAACCTACCTGGATTGTAGGGTGTTGCTGTTGTGTTATCATTACAGTGCTGCGTTGCGTATGACTGTAAAATGTTATATCTGCCCCTTATAAATGGTTTTCAGTAGGGATCGGAAAGTCTGAAGGTGTCAGTAACCCTGTCTAATTGGTGCTGTGTTGTCATTACAGTGTGGATTTGCGCAGGATTGTAGAATTTTATATATTTTCCAGTCCACTTCTCAAATTGGTTCATATCAAAATGGCGCAGTCTAATCATTAAGTTACAAATTAAGGTTGTCTGGTTACGGAAATCTTATCTTCGAGACAAAATGCTTTGCGCTGCACCCACCTTAGCAAATTACTGTTCGACCCTGTAGTGGACTGGTAGAGAATTGCTGAAAATATATCTAAAATAATCATCGGATACTTACTTATCTTCGTCTTCGCTATTTCGTGCTCATATTCGCAATCGCAAGAAAATACTACACATCTATTCATTCCCATGAAACATTGTAAATTTGATCCGCACTATCAGAGAAAGCAAGCATGGTTTCGCTACACGGTATCGCTTTTATAACAATGTTATATCCACGCCACGACCGCCATAAAATATTCTAATGCATAGCTGTGTGAGCCATTAGCACGGGGCATGAAGTTTTCTGCAAGATTTTAAGTGAAAAGGTGCATGTAGAATGATAGTTAATTCAAGATAAAATCTTAACATCTTGTTTATTTGAATAGTACATTAACACCTAGTAACTAACATCTACCATGCAAGTTTAGTTTATGTTTACGCCTCTTTGGCGCGTACAGTCGCCATCAAATCTATCTATATTTTTACATACGATTTCTTTTTCTGTTAATTTATAATAACGGATTTACGAAAGAAACATACATCTCTAACGTTTTAAACTTCTTATGTACGAGTTCCATTCTGGCTCGTAAAGTCTACACAACAATAAAATATATAAATATATTAACATACCTACTTAAATTATCTATAACAACAGTACACCGATAGTCTTATTCAAAAGAAAAATTGTAAAGATTTATTTCAGTATTCATATGATTTAATATTTAATAGTTGTTGATCATCGTAATGAAATCGTTATTTATGGCCAAAAGTTCGTGATATGTAGTTACATAAAATGATAAATAGTCTGCAGAATTAATGATACATTGATAATGAGCAACCTTGTGTCAAAACATCAAAAGTTATCGTTTGGTATGCTGCCTTGACGAGATGCGGACTGTGACATTGATAATGCAAATGTCAAATAAAGCAACAATACATTGCATAACTTCTCATCGAAAAAGAAAATCACGTACAATTAAATGTATATTAAATAAACCTATGTATTAAATCAGATGATATGAATAAACTTTTAATGTTTAAGTGTGACGACATAATAGGTACAAATGGCCCTAGGTGTGATCCCTGATAGGTTTTTTTTTATAAATTTAAACACTTCTTAATACGAGTACGTTTATTATCTTCGAATTCGGCCGACTTTCTACACTGTACTAAAAACTTTATTAATCGCCATAAACAACGATTTCTAAATTGATCTTGCTCTAATTGCGAGCATATGTCCCACAGACAAGACAAAAACAAAATAAAATTCTAAGTTTGTCTATGTCGCGTCGACGTTTATGGAATGCGCTAATGTTTTGATTTATTTTATTTGTATTTGTTATGACAGCTATTCTGGTGGGAGTTTATCTGTGATTTTGATTGATGTCTTGATCGTAATGATAGGTTGTGATCTGCCTTTTGGAAATAGTCGAAGTGTTATAATTTTGTAGCTAAAACCGACGACGACCGACCTACGACCTATAATCAACTCATGAAACCTTTAATAATCCAATTTTAAACAGCATTTTCTATTACAGCATGCATCATACTACAGTCCTTCATTGAAATAATAATTATTTACTAATACTTACCATGAACATTTAAAACGTAATAAAATGTGTAATAGACGTCTAACGATATTGCCTATAGGAAACCCATTGTCAGTTTAATTACTAGTAATAAAACTAAACATTCAATTATAACATTGTACAACGTTGTTAAATTAATCAAAGCAATAGACCAGAAACTAAGCTAGCCAGAAAATGGCCTAACTCTCTATGAATATTGAAGGTTGTTACATCATTGTAATTAGTACAACTAGAATGTAATGAGTAATGATTGTTGAGTCCTGTTATTTAATTTTGTGGAATTTGCTTATGGCGAATTTTGGACCAAAGAATATAAAATGCAAGCTTACAGAAGAAATTAGTATAAACCCTTCACAAGGCCGTTTAAAATCTGTAATCAATTTTTTTGCTTTTGTATTTTTACCTATGCAGGTTTCTTCATGATCAAGCCTTACCGAAGAACGACTGATATTACGTCATACATATCCTAAATACTCATTCGTGCATTTTTAAGAGTTGAGGTTCTAGCCATACAATACTTGTTTATTTTATAGTTTAGCAACGAGAACGACAGCCTTATAGTTAGTGACATTGATTTCCTTTTGAGCTCGCTATCGTTAATTGGCGATACTGTTGCCCTGGGGTTGCGATCGCCTAAATCACAATAATAACATTAATAACTATACATTTCTCTGCGAATTACTGCTAATTGCGATTGCTTCATTTCCTTGCAGCACCTTGTACAGTGTTATTTATTTTCTTCCTTAAGTTTCTGCTACTAAACAATTTTAATTAGAACACCTTAGGGCAAATAATATTTGTAAGATATTTAACTTAACAAGTCTGCCCGCGACTTCGTTCGTGAATAATTTAATCGCACTTTGATACATTTGTATAAGGTACGTTTTGAGATGATTAGGTAAAAAGAAATGACTCGTATTATACATAACAAAAAACAGCCAGCAAAACACAGTTTTTTCGCAACATGCTTTAGACCAAATCAGTGTACCTACCTATGTTTAACGAATAAATGATTCCGATTCTGCGGACCTGCCGCGAACGTCGAAAATAGAAATTTCGTTATCTTTCTCTCTATCTCACTTGTAAAGTAAATACGAACAAAAGATGCAGATAACGAAATTTAGATTTTCGGAGTTCGCGGTAAAGCCTTTTATTCTTATTTGTTAATGCCAGCTTCTAATAAAATAAGTTATATTTATATTTGGACAGAACTACTTTAGACTATAACTGACCGGACGGCGGGTGTTTATTTTGAAGGCGACAAAACAGACTGTCTGGCCGATGGTTGAGTGACAGAGAATGCTATTAATGCGCTATTTCTATTACATCTGTTTTCAAAGCTGTCCAAGTTCATTTGTGAAAAGGGATTTCTGAGTTTTGCCATATTTTCTATATAAATTATTAGCACCTAAACTTATAATGACAGTAAACCAAAAAGTAAAGGAAAAAAATCTGTTGCAGAAACGGAAAGTGCGGTAATGCAACGTGTTCGCAATTAACCGGTTGAAAAAAGAAAATCGAGTTATTTTCGCTAGACGTTAACTGAAATAAAATCCCTAGAAAACCCAAGAAACATTACATTGACCCGACCCAATTATTCATAAGTACGAATCTAGGACACAAAAACACAAACGCATCAGTTTAATGTTCCACCTTATCACTATGTGTCAGGAAAGAGGCTACGGTAATGATATTTCATTACCGTCTCCGCCACGTCATTTTACTGGTTGACCTGGATTCGAGATTAACACGAATCTTTCATGTTTCAATTAGCGATAGACGCAAATTAGTAATTTTACTGGTCGGGGGGCATTTTCTTCTTTGTGAAATGTGATTACTTAAGCTGCAGTTTTAATTTAGGCCTTTTTTGTATCTTATTAATTTTGATGAGTATTTTGTTTAGATCACTAGAAAGCAAATACTTACAGCTAAGGTGTAAGTAAAATAACCTAATTCATTGTATCATGGACTTATCTTTTATGGTGCCAGCTAAACATAGTCTTCATAAACATCAAACAAAGGAAAGGTCCCCTAGACCTCTAACCTCGCCAGATTTGAACCTGCGACCTGTATAATGCAGGTTCAATAAATGGATCGTCACGAAATAGGACAAGCGACAACTTTATAACTAAAAAACCGTTTTAGAGTTCAAGCATAAACAGTTTTGTATCTAAACCCGTCGATTTTTTTAAAAACATTTTTATAATAATTCGTTAAATATTGTCGTATGACACAATTTTCAAATGGACTGTGCCGACTGTGTAATAGAGAAGGTACTACAGTAGGTCAATGATTGATTTGTCATTTCGGTCAGTTGAAACTGTCACATTATCGATAGAAATGGCGGGAATTTCGTCATTTTATAGTTTTACGAGCAGTCAAACTCATGCTAATCGCAACTAGTACTAGCGGTACGCCTTAAACATGCTGCAAACGGTGTTAAAAGCATGAAAATTGGAACGATTGATCTTTAGGCCAAATTAATCGATTTGGCCCGAAGCAGTAAAAAAAAAAAAAAAAAACAGAGTGCAGTTATGACGTCATCTTTTTTTTGTATGGAAAAAAAAATAAATTTTGTTCTGAAACCTATCGTGTGTGGTATCAAATGAAAGGGCTTTTTGAGCCTATTCTAAAAACATATCATATCATTATATTTATGTCACTTGTTTCAAATGAAAATAAAAATAATTTTCAAAACATACCAAGTTTGGGCTCCTACAAATACGATACGGTTGAATATTTTTTTGTAAAACATACCTTAAATGATACCTGATATCCTCATTTCAAACCCCAAGAAAGCAATTTTGAAAATAATTTCACTAAGTTTTTTTTTTAATTTTTCATTATTACGAATGTGGGATCTAATAATTCTCGGAGTAATGAAACTCTGTTTACACGTTCTTTTGATATAACGTGATAGGTGAGCTCGAGGAACCCGGGTTGCACATATCAGGATTTTTCTTACTTAACCTTTAACTGACGACCTATACGTCTCACAGACGTCATTACTTTTATTTTGAACTTAACTTTAAAACTACGTGACTCGCGGTGCTCCCCCTCCCGCTACCTTCCCCGTGCCGCGTTGCTAGCCGGCAGTCGACGCCACGAGCCCGGCGAGTGCGTATGTGACCCTAGCGGAGCTATCGCCGTCTGAGAGACGTAAGTACGGTGTTAATGTATAAATAATACGCACGTCAGTTAGTCGTCACCTCGGTGTTTTAGTGCACAAACTCATAGTGTCTTATTGACGTGACGTCGGTTTTGATGGTATATATTTTTTATTTCAGAATGCCTAGAAGAAAGCAAAGCATTTCTAGGAAACGAAAAGCAGCTCCAGCACCTCCTAGGTATCCAAAACGAGTAAGGCCTTTAAAAGATCAAGAGATAATTGAAAATTTAGTGGCTGAGAGTGATGATGACTGCAGTAACTTTGATGACAGTGATGCCGATCCAGATTTTTTCATACAAAGTGATTGCACTGATTGCGATACGAATTCAGAGCAATCTGATAACGAGGAAGATCAGAACACGTTGGGAACTGTGAATGCTCAAACAGAGGGTGCTCTTCAAGAACCTAGCAGGTATGTATTGTTTTTTTTTCAAGGTTCTTTGAATAAAAAAAACGAGTTTCATAAATTACATCATCATTTTTATTTCAGAATGCTATATTGTTAAGTGTTAATTAAGCGTTTAAGCGTTTCTGAATAAAGTTCTTCTATTCTATTCTATTTTTTTTTCTTGCAGCTCACACCCCCAGCTAAAGACGCCATAAATATGGCTCCAGAGGTTCGCAAAACTAGTGCCATATGTCCAAGCCGCCTAAAAAGACGTACGAAGTACTCTTGTTGCAAATGCAACAAACCTATGTGCCTTACGTGCTGCCCTCAGATATGCAATGACTGCAAATTGGGCCATTAAATGTGCCAAGTCTGACTGTTGTCATTTTTTTTATGTTTTTGTTTAGAAGTGATTTTATGTTTTCAATATGTTAATTAGTTCAAGAAGTGAGAGAATATAATGTTTTTTTGTTATATTTTTCATAATTATATGAAACATGGAGACTGAACAATGTTCCTAAAATTTAGTGCTAAGATTTTATGATCTCTTTAATAAAGGCTGTTAATTCTCAAAATAAAGCTGGTATTATTTTTATTATTCCTTAATTAGTTACGTTTAATAAGTGTTCACGCAATAAGAAACCTAAAAAAAAGGAAGCATCTAAATTGTATTATAATAAATAGTATAAATAAATGTACGTCTCTCAGACACCACATCGGTGTAAGTGCTACGTAAAAACCAGGTCGGCAGTTAAAGGTTAAAGCGAATTAAGTTTATCCCATTTTTTGCGAACTTGAGGGTGGGTAAAGTAATATCGAGTTTTACCCAACATTGCTCAAGTCGATTTGCGCTTAAATAATGCGATTATAGTATTGAAACAAGAATTACAGCAAATCTCTAGGGTAATCCTATCATTCCCTTTAAATAGTTCAGCGATAAGTACGTGAACTTTTGTACAAATTAGGTGGGCAATGATAGGTACGCGTTTTTGATCTTTACGGTACAAGGTGCATACAAGCATTCCAAAGTACAAGGGTTGTCTCATTTGTCTTAATTTTTTTAATTTAGTCATGTTTTTATTTTTCAGGCATTAGTATGTATATTAAACAAAACATAATTAAATGAGTTATATTTCATTATTTATAATAGAAACAAATCATAACGAACCTATCTTAGTAATGTTTACAAATAAATCAGCAGACCAAAGAAAATTATGTATATATTGAATACTATGGTTTCACATTAACAATTACATTAAAAAAATAAAGAAACAGTTCCAAAACGTCATATATATATTTCAAAAACAATAATCACCTTTTTTTGTGCCGAGTGGTTAATACAAAAAGCCGATAGCCCTAAGATTTTTTTTTGTCTTGGGCAAAGTTGGCCATCACTAGTTGTTACATTACAACGTAACATTGCCCACATCAAGACTTCTTCATTCATTATCCTTTTGAAATCGAATTACGATATGATATAAACAATCTAGAGTAATGGCAACTGTCACAATACTCTAAAATGAAAATGCTGAAGCAAAAAGGTATAGGGAAACAATTGCATAAGAAAAGCCTTTTAACTGTACATAGTTCCCGTACATTGTTAAGGACCATTCATCTTTTGTTTCTTTTCCTCATTGTATGGAATCTAAAAGAGCACCCTCTACAATAAGGTTTCACTGGCTTTCCCCATTGCCTTATTATATACAGGTATAAGTATAAGCATGGGTTTTACTCACCATGCTTTCCCATTTTGTGAGATTCACATCAACACTTGCCCGCACCAGAATACTATACTATGGGTTGGCTGGAAGAGATCCCTTTTAGGGATAAGCTCGCCTTTGTGCATATCTTTTTTATTTTTTATTTTACTGTTGTAATATTGTTAAACTTGTTTATGTGCAATAAAGTACATACATACATACATACTATAAAATTACGTAAATTAATGAATTTGTTCAAAATGTTGGGCAAAGTTTCGCCTGGGGGCAAAGTTGGAGGATATTACGGTACTCGTACTCGTATTGAGTAATACCACGCACTTTGTAAACATTAAAAATCAGAAAAAAATACTAAATGTAATTATTTTCAAAATTGCATTCTTGGGGTTAGATATGAGGATATTAGGTATCATTTGAGATATATTTTACAAAAAAATATTGCTTGGTGTCGTATCTCGAGGAGCCCAAACTTGGTATGTTTTGAAAATGTTTTTTATGTTTATTTCAAACATGTGACTGAAATGTAATGATGTGACATATTTTTGGAATTAGCTCAGAAAGCCCTTTCATTTGATACCACACACGATAGGTTTCAGAACAAAAATTTTTTTTTCCATGCAAAAAAAAGATGACGTCATAACTGCACTCTGTTTTTTTTTTTTTTTACTGCTACGGGCCGAATCGATTCATTTGGCCTAAAGATCAATCGGTCCGATTTTTATGCTTTTAACACCATTTGCAGCATTATACTGAATTTCGGCGTGTACCGCTAGCACTAAACATAACTGCTGCCATAAAATAAGCTGCTATAGAATCAACATAATTTTTTGACAAAAAATAGCAGTTCTGACGTCCTCACGAAAGTAGATATTATTAGATCTCCAGTCATTACCATGTCAAACAATTTTGGACTGCGTCAAAATCAAAATGAATAAAAACCAGTGAAGAAGTGATGAGAAGTTTTTTCATTTGAAAAAAACGGAATCTCAAAAAGGAAAATTTAATCTTGTGCATACAGTAGCGGTGGGAGGGAATAAGTATCCGAGGGACTTTTTGACGGGCAATGAAAGAAAAATTACTAGCGTCTCGGAATAGTCGCAACGCCGTCGACAAAATTAAGGGGGGAGGAATGAGAATGGAACGGGATGGGATTAAAAAAGAGACTGGAATTTACAACTCTGTTGCTTATTGGATATTGGAAAAGTATTTGAAGGTTTATATGGATGTTGTATTGCTGATATATAAAGGTATTTTTGGTAGGTATTTGATTTACCACATATTTAAACCTGTCTCACAATATTTTTTTACTAAATTGCATTATCAATGATGTTCGTATAACTCTGTCTTTTGCACACTTTGCACTACAATTACAATATACCATCGGGTTCACAATTGCATACCCAATTTATCAATGAATTCATTCATACATTGGGTATGAAATTATGAACCCCATGGTACATTAAAAAAAACTTTTATAGTTAAACACTGATAGACTTGAGTCACATGTTATAAAAATCCAGCCTCTACACAAATACTTCACAGCACAAAGTGATGACCGTGATTATTAATTTAATTAAACAAACAACAGCCGCGACGACGTCACTCCCGTGTCATTCCGCGCTCAATTCCACGCCGACGGAATGACGTTTCGGGCGCGCAGCAATAAGATTTTAAATGCGAAATTCTGTAACAAATGAACTCGACTGTACATTATGAAGACGGGTTCATTTTGTCTTAAATTACGGAGTTGACTTGAATTATATTGATTAAATAGAACGCAGACGTATTCATAATTTAGGTAGGTACGATTTACTTGGCGTTTATTAAAAGAAATGCTGAACTGTCTTGCGTTTCTCATGATTTTGGTACCTAGCTGTTTTTTGGAAGTAGATACCTATTGTTATAGTGTATTTGTTTTTTCTATTGAAAAAACTTCTTCCATTAACTTGCATAATCTTCTTAAACTTAAATCGATATTGAGTAAATACAAGTTACAACTTGTCAGTCTAATAAAAAAAATAGGTTTTTATATTTGAAATTTAAAAAGTCTGATATCGTTTGTGATAGGAAAGATAAAGAAGATGTCTTAAATAAATAAGATCTTAATTTTTAAATCACCCTACTGCAATTAACACACACACATGTTGAAATACTGAAAATAACTGCATTAGTTAATGGTCATTCCTAAAAGCAGACAGCGCAACAAGTCAATTCCACTAATTGAAATAAATTTAAAGCTCTTAAAACACTTTTAATTGCAATGAAAAAGAATCAACATCGTATCTTTATGACCACAAATACCTACAAATGGAGATAATAGTCTTAACTGAACAGATACGAGCGCGTTTTAAGACTTTTTAGTTAAGACTTGATTTTTTTAGTTAAGACCAGTAAATTCATTGCAAACTGCGATAATACCCGATACAGAGCAGTTTGAGTAAACAATTTTTGTGGGAGTCTAACAGATAAGTCGATATCTTTCAGTAAATAGTCGTTATAAAGTTGGATAACCTTTGCGTATCATGAGAATAAAATATGGGTTCAAGATCACATTTTTATACGTTGATTCGATGGTTAGTTGCGTGTGTGTAAACTGTAATTTTTAATTACTATATCAGAGTACACACATGGAATGCTCATTAAAATTGTCTGTTCCAAGCTTGTTATATTATGCTATGACGTATTTGTTACTATTCAGTGTCTTATAGTGAAAACTAAGGTTATTATACAGATGTAAAATGTAAATAATGCTCAGTTCCAGCTTACCCTGAGCGGTCGGAGGGTTCTGCATAATTTATATTTCACAAAAGAATTGCCCTGCCCCATGTTTACATTTGTCTTCTTGATTATCCGGAGGGATTATTCCCTCCTTCTCTTATTTATTACGAGTGAGTAGGACAGTCGATTTTCAGTCAGGAAGTCAGCGAGAAACGATTTAAAAAAGGCTGGATTGAAAGGGATTTGCTAGGAGCAAGTAAGGTCCCTTCAGAGATGAAATGTGTTTTGACTTCGCCGGATTTGGCTTATCTTTATTTACATAATGTACATCAATCACACGCTAACGGCGTAACGATTGACAGAATGCTTCCAAATATATAAAAAGTAGGTATATTGAGTTGAAATAGTGACCTTTATTTAAACTATCAAAATATGCTATTCCACGGAAAAACATATAGATACGCATCTAAAGTACTTAGTCAAAGAAAAATCTACTTCTAGTTTCTACTTCTTGGGCTGTTCAAGTTTAATGTAACCAATCAGGTACCTACTTAGTACCTACCTAATGAGATTTATGCCGCTCTCAAGAACGACACTACTCTATACCACTTAATCACTGAAGTTACTCACTTTTCACTATTTGCAATTTGCTCATTTAATAAGTGAATATAATGATAATAACGAAGTGAAGATGGTCATCTTCCCTTTTTTGCTTGCGATCTGCACGTTACTATGTTTTACCTTTTTCAATCACAAATTATGAAATGATTTACAACCTGCCTCATTTGGCATTCGAATTATCGGTCACGCTCTCTGGTCACACAACTAACTTGATGCAGAAACGAACAGGTTTCTAAACGAAATCCGGTCATCCATTATAGTCTTTTGTTTTTTTGGCGCGAAAAAATATTCGGTCTCGTTATTTTTTTTTATTGGGCGGAATTTTTCACGCCTCGTTAAATCGAAACGTGAGTCTCTGAACATTTTTTATTTTTTGTTATTTGTTATCTGTATAAAAATACTTTGATAGTTTTACTATGATAACCGGAAAGCCAAAACGAACGATTTCACATAAATGTTATAAAGAAGTTAACTCGATGACAATAAATGCTGTATTTTTTCCGAAACCATTTAAAATGCGAATGTATCATATATCAACACTTCCTGAGTATTCTTGATTTAATTTATTAAATTAAAACAAATACACCCTATTCCCTTCGAAATAAGAACTATTATGCTTTTTAAGACCCTTAGGACCGGTAAACGTTTCTTTCCTCATTTCGTTTCGATTTTACGACTCGACGGTGTGTTTTGGAATTGTTTTTATGGTTCCTAGTAAAGCCCATGCGCTGAATTATTAAATTAAATTTAGTAGAACACGCCGTAGTGGAAACCTCGTTTTATTGGATGCGTTTATTTATTTACGCGAATTCTTAAGAAGAGTGCAGAAGAACTTGATGTCTTGCTCTAGTTTGTAACGCGATGTTTCCCTGTTAAGACTCATGGGATACCCTTCTGAATTTAAAATGCGCGTACGATTATGGAAGTGTTTGGTTGAAAGGCACGTTATCTACGAAAATATTGTTTTAATATATTTTTATTTTTATTTTATTAAATTGCTGGTCGGAGATGTAATAATTTTACTTCTTTCAGATCTATTTTGATTTAGTGGTCAAAGATATGTATGTCACGAAGAGCCGTTCTGCTGCATTGGTCGTAGCAGGTGGATATCCGTGATCTCTGCCTACCCCTTTTGGGATATAGGCGTGATTGTATGTATGTATGTATGTAGATATCTTAATTTATATATCTTAATTTTGATAGTGATAATACTTAGTCATAAAAAATAAGGAAAATTATGATCTCAATTTAACAAAAACTTGAAGTTTTCTTACGTTTCTGGTTACCACCATTTTCACGAAGTTTGATATTTACTTCCCGGAATGACTTACCTGTAAAAAAGAAAACAGAAATTAGTAGATTAAACACATATTCACATTTCACGGATATGTCAACTTATCGTAATTATTTATTTGAAACGGGCAATTACACTAATTATTAATCGAAATCGACAAACGGGCCGAGCATTGCATTAATTTTGACGATATTTAACCAACATAAATTATAGCTAGACGTATAATTACTTGCCCACGCGCAGAAAGAGCGGGACAAATTTCACAATCCCGCCCACTTGAAAACAAGTGAAGTATTTACTCGAAAACGTTTTTCTGATTATAATGTCGGATTTGCATTGACGTTAGATAAGGGTATAATGAGAGGTTTGGCGCCGAGACGGTAGATCTCGCTAGGTGGCGCCAGTGTGGCGCGTGGTCATAGACCACTAAATCACTAGACTAAGTATTAATTATATATGTATAATCGCGATTATTAGTTACCTTGTTGGCTTCCGGCGTAAGTGTGGTGATAGGGACCTAATCTATTATTATTAATTTCATGTTTACCATGGATATATTTAAATATAGGGACATAATACCGTGAAAATGAAAGTGTTCCATGATAAGCTGCGGTCTCATGCACACAAATCGATCTTCCATGAATTATATCACAATACCCGATCAGACGACCCAACGGAGCCAGGCAGTTACGTCGCCTAAATCCAACTAGTTTTAAGTATTTCTGTAAATTGTTTTGTAATTAACAGTTCCTTGGTTTAATTACTGTAATGCTGTGTTACTTATTTGAATAATAAAATAATAAATAAAATATATATGTTCGTGTCACGCACAAACACGAGAAAATCGGCTTATAATATAATGGATATCGCAGTTTTATCTTTACAGGGATACGTTGCGTCCCTATATTTTCTAAGTCCACAGTTAATACGAAGTCTATGTGAGGTGATCTACGCATGTGGCGCAAGCGCAAGCTATCATAGATCACCGCTGATTGGATTCGTTTTTGCAATTAGTGAGCAAATACTGGCAGACATTAAATAAAGGAGAGTAGCTTTTCCGTGAAATGTATGTGAAAGGAAAGTTCTCATTATTCGCAGTTACTTTAACTACGTAATTTTCCAATATGTTAAAGGAAACTAGGTTTTAGTGCTTTGAGAATTAAATTAACAAGCTTAATGTCATTTAGAGTGGTATTAGCTCTCAGTATTCTAACCATAAATTGGAATAATTATATAGATACCAAACAGACGATCCGTAGAACTTAAGGTGTGTAAGGTGGTTTAGTGTAAGTAGTAAATTTTATTAGTAATAATATTTACAATTGCTATAAATGTTGTTTTACATTGCTAGAAAGTTATTATAAAATTATATTTAATTTCCCTTATAATACTATACATAAATTGTTAATTTAATATAAACCTAATAAACCAAAGTACTCTATTTAATTGTGCAGTCACGTCCATGGGTGTCACAGTCACTACCGTAGATTCGTAATAACCTCACTTTAATATTAAGGCTTCTGCGTACGTTAAGTAAATCGATGCCATGATTGTGACATCCACCAAAGATGTGTGTGCGTGCGTGCGTGCGTGTGCATGTGCGTGTGCGTGCGTGCGTGTGTATGTGTGTGTGTGTGTGTGTGTGTGTGTGTGTGTGTGTGTGTGTGTGTGTGTGTGTGTGTGTGTATGTGTGTGTGTGTGTGTGTGTGTGTGTGTGTTATTGTGCACAGATCCAACCGAACTAGCGCGGTATAACTGGAACACCACGCCCAAATTCAGCTACTGGACGAAGAAGAAGAAATTTTCGGCCTGGAGTGTAATACTTACACGAAAACATTGGCAAAAGGAACGGTAAAATGTATTTCGTGTAAAAATCCGGCGACCTGTCACTGCGCAGGTCGAGGTCCCGCCCACCGCCGCCCGCGCAGCACGGCGCCGTCTGACTGCTCCTTATCGAGCCATGTATTTTACCTAGCAGGGCACGATTTTGAGAAAATCAGGCTAATCTCAATAAAGCTCATTTTCCCGTAACGGTTATAAAGTCAGCAGTCAGACCTAGGGTTTTTGTAAAAAAAGAGCGCAAAACCAACCAAAAGTAGCCTTAGGCCTTCGGAAAAGTATTGAGATGAGAATATATCAAAAGACATCTGTGGCCTAATGAATAAAGCTACCATTGACAATTTACAAGTGGTAGTCTCTTTCTAATACATAGGGTTAGAAAGAGACTTCCGCTTGTAAATTGTGACTTGTAGTTTTATTAAATAGGCCCCAGACCACATAAGGCGAAAGGTACATTGCTGAGCACCCTTTTCTCTTACGATAGACTGGTCATACACATCAGTTTCCTAATTTTTGATCAAATTATCTGTCCACCTAACTAACGAGTGACGACCTAAAATTTACCTAAATTATATTCCATACATTGCGCGAAACGGACAATAAAAAGCATTATGAGTCTTAGTTTTACACAATTCACTCTCATCTTTTTTGTTAAAAAATCGGACCACTGTTCGAACAATGTTGTTTTGACAATCGATTCAAAACTTTACAGAAATCAAATTCCCCGTCCATATCACTGTATTTCTTTATATGGACACTCGAGGTATTGTGATATTTGTGATAGTCGTGAGTTACGGAACAGCGAATGGCATCCCTTAGAATTGATGTGGGAAAGATCACTGATTATCGTTTCACAATTGAGACGATTTCGCTAGTTTGATTTTGCGCTGGAAACGATAAAGGTGTGGAGGCTCTGAAGCTAGTTCTGCCAAATATGTGAATACTAGGTACAGTCGACCAAGAAAGTGGTCTACCAGTTTTGACAAAAGTTTCTGCGAGATTTAACGATTGCTGAGGTTGGCATTTCTAACGGAGTTTAAAACATGCACGACCTTGTTGTCTCATGACGTTCAAACGAACCTCAATAGACCACATTTTTGGTCGACTGTAGGTACATGAATGGGACGAGTACTTAAAAATATGTAAATGTTCCAATATAACTTTTCTAATAATCAACTTGTAAAGCGTCTCTACACTACACTCTACTACATCTCTAACATGTGTTCAACGTATCAATTATTAAGTTGTTGAAGATATAGAATTAGTGGTTTTCAAAGTTTTAAGCCAAATTTAAGTTTGGTTACTACACTTGGTACTAAATAAGCGCTGTATGGAAAGTTATTCAACTTTCAAAATTCAAACCAATTTTGGATACAAACAGTAATAAATCAAGCCATACGCAATCGCCAATACCGATCGATCGAATGCGTGGTCGTCAACTCTGGGCTTTCCATCTAAAACTTGAAATTGTAATACCGACTAATATGTCATATTTAATAGCATTGCATACCTCTCCGTATTGTGTTTATATTACACAATATGAATGAAAATGAGACCTAAATAATTATATTAAAGCGAAATAAAACAGAGAACTAGACGTTATACGTGCGAGTGTTCTAGCATAGAGTTGGTATATAGTATAGTACCAAGAAGGAATACAGCTATATTCAATAGATGAATGTGGTTTTTAAATTATTTGAATTGTTACGGAATAAGCATTAGATGAATAAATCGTTAAAGCTTTCAACCCCATTCTCCATTCGGCCCGTCGGCCGATCAGTAAACACCTTTGAAGTTCGTAACGTTGAGAGGTTACGTTACGCCTACAGTGTCTACTTTGTACTTACCATAAAGCTGCAGCAGCTGATGGATTCAGTACATCAAGCAGTCCGGTTTCTAATTTTCCTTTATTTCGATACCTTTATGTCCGAGGATCGTGACCAATTGTAATGATCCTTCTTTTGAGGCTGAAGGAGCTTTCCTCTACATTGGAGCCACAAGCATCCCTGATGGTACTACGTCACTTTAGGTAGCTATCGGCCCTTTGATACGCACTACTCTTCGTTCTTATCTCAAAAATATCTGCTGCAGGTTTTCCAGGTGTAACCTGTCTACGTCCCGTCACGTAGCCCGTTTCACAATCGGCCGCGGCAGGTGAGGACAGGTCCCGCCCACCGCGGCGCCGGCGTGCGTGGGCGCACATTCCCCCGGCGCGTCCAGTTATGCGCTAACACTACATTTAGACTAAAATCGCTTAAATGGCAACAACAATTTGGGGAAGTACGTACAAAATTAGATTTTTTGGAAACAAGCACACTTGACCGGGGTCTAGCTAAGTGAAAATCGTTTGGACAAACTTAAATAATTTAGGTAGGGAAATTACCAAACATTTTTTTGACTTTTCATTGGCATCTGTCATTTCGATATATTTTTACTCTTCGATTGACGTTGAACGAAAGATTTTCATTTTAGTTATGTAGGTATGAGGAAAGTGGAATGCTGGCGAATATTTAGCCTGGCGTAAAATATGAAATATAATATTTCTTGACAAATGTCAACTGTTATAATATAATATATACTAATGTGTGCCATACCCACATGCGCGGCGTCACAATACACATAGAGCAAATTAATAGTTAAGCTTATTCTAGTACCTCTTTTCTCTATTTGACACCCTTGTTAAAAGAAAATACTGTCGCAATGATCAGAATTTACGGGCGAACTGCAGTGAAACTATTTTTATTGCATACATTCAATAAAACCCTACCATTAAATATTAACTGCAACAACTATCTGATAAATTTAAATGCATAACCCAGACGCTTTCCACTTAAGAGTCGCCAGGACGCTCGCGTGAACTCGCGTCCCCATACAAACGTAGTTCAGGGGGCCGATTTTTGACAGCCGGACGCTCGAATTCAAAAAATTCAAGCTCGAAAATAATCGCACACAAAAGTTTGTCGCCAATTTTTTCGCATGGAATTAATAGTTTAAATAATCATTATTTTAAATTTCTATCGCTTTTATTTTTAAAACATAATTTCATCGTTTTATTCAGAGTTTTAAATGCCACTTTCGAGTGCTCGAATTTCAAAAATCACACCCCAGCTCTCATTTTAAAACGACATGCTTTAGAACCACGAAATTTGGCATAGGCATTCTAGCAGTGCAGATCTAAGTATGTCGGTAATTCATTTCGTTGCTAAAAATTGTAATACAAAGAAAATATAGCAAAAATAAGTTTTGTGTGTAAATCTGTATCTGGCTGTATTTTCTTTATTAAACCACGTTTGTATGGGAACGCGAGCGTCCTGGCGACTCTTAAAATATATTACAATAAGCTATCTGTTTCACGACGTGGTAAAAGCAAATATAAAAAAAAATTCTAGACGACAGCAAAAAGCTAGGTTACACCGTAAAAAACACGATAGAGTAACATCCAGCGGCAATAAGATACTAAACTAGATCCATTTTATTGGTCAGAATAAACACGACCAACACCTATAAAACATCATATTATAATATCTATGAGAGATTACGACAGTACTAAACCATTATCAAATATATGACGAGCCCTACCTTACCTTGTTTTTATTCATATCGAAGAAAAACACAAAATGATGAATGATCTTATAAATATACTGCATTTCTACAACTTATGTCATTTTGGTTTAGGACTAGAGACAAGATGCGACCAGCTCCGTGTCTTCTTAACTTGGATTATCTGCTAAAGGATGTACCTCAAATAACATCAAATAAGATAAACATTTTACCGATATGGAATAACCAAGAGAAGTTCACTTAATCTATGATAAATTTATAGATAGCCGCTTTTGGAAGATTAGCCTTTATCTCTTTTTAATAAAGTCGTACTAAGCGCTACATAGTTGCCGCAGAAAATTTTGAAAAGGGCTTAACTAATATGAACAGATAACTGTACTTAAATCCTTTTGGCTTAATAGGAACAAGGGCCGGTCCCACGGCCTCCTACGCGTTAGGGTGAGTCTAGTTCTCATTTACATGACGCCATTTCATGAATTCTTCCAACGCTATAAAACGATTGCGAAAAATCCCCGGCATTCCAGTGAATACGTAAACTATTATGACACCTTTTTACGTCCGTATCTTGGGGCGGCTGTATAAACAGTTCGAGCTCCAACGAAAAAAAGTCTACCATAAACAACGGAAAGTGGTTGATCCTTCGCTCGACGAGAAAAAAGTTTAACTAGTTTTTTTTTTAAGGTATGTCTTACATTTTTCCGAACAGCCTGTGATGTTTATGGCATAATATATTAAATCGGACATAAAGTGCGCCCTGTAATATACTACGTCGTAATTATGCGAGCTAGTCCTGCATAATGCAACAGGCCCCATACATTTGACGGGTTTGATTTGATTCTCTGTAAATGGCAATGTCATTGTTTATTTATAATGTTGCATTAAGTCGGGTATTGAGAAATAGGAACTGTAGGTGCGGTGGACATTTTGAGACTTCATGGATTGGTCGCGATAATAAACTTACTTCATACAAGGCCACCATATTATTTTGCATGTGACGGGATTCAGATGGTTTATATTATATTATAAACTCCTAGTTGAAATATGATTAACTACGATAAGTATTACAAAAAATATATGTATGTCATAGAATTTGCACTCAAATGCTAATTTTAAAGTGCAATGATATTCAGTTTCGCAAGAGACCCATAACTTTTATTCAAAATACGATTCCAACAATGTTTTGGGTTTCGGTTGTCACGCAGACTTCATGCTTCCTTAGTGAACTTCAGAAAAAAGCCTAGCAATCTGTATGATGATGAAATAAAGATTAGGTTATCCAGATTAGTATATACCATACCAGGTAGTCACAACAGAGACTATAGAGATATAGACGACCACAGCCTAAGAACTTTTTGAAGCTCATGTCGATTGCGCCATCTATGTCAAAACCACCTAAAGATACCGAATATGTAAGAGAAATGTCAGCTGCACTGCTACTCCACCTAGTAGCTACTAGTGTACTACTAGTACGCTATTTGTTACTAGGTGGAGTAGCAGTGCAGCTGACATTTCCCTTGCATATTCGGTATATTCGGCGCGATCGATATGAGCTTCAAAAAGTTCTTAGGCTGTGGTCGTCTATATCTCTATAGTCTCTGGTCACAACAACCATTTTAAGAACTATTCGAATTTCGAAACGCGCCTGTTTCAAAATTATTAATGAAAGAAACTGAAGGCTGGTTTGTATGTAACTATACAAGTAGGTAACTAATAATAACAACACATGCGTATAACAACTACTTTGTTTAGCATTCGTTTCTTAACCAACGTCACAACACAATGACATTGTACTACGACATCGACTATGACAGGATGCGCTGATTATATCATAAAACTACATAATACCAGACAGGTGTTGAATTAACGCATCTTTGTATGCAATGACTGACGCATATGACGTCATGCAAGGAACACATGGTAGATGATAGTGTAAACTACACAGTAGATATTTTAAATAAGGTAGGTATTAGACACTTCAGACAATAGCCCAAGCGCAACCAATACAATGTTAAACCAGACCGATAAATGGCATAGAGTAGGGTACAATGGATCATGGTTCTCAGTGGATCGGTTCTCTGGCTTTTCGCTGAAAATCATATTGCCAAATTTCACTTGCCAACCAACTTTTCGCAGAAGTTTCATTTGGCCGAATTTCATTTCCCAACTTTACATAATCCAACCTAACCTAACCCAACCTAGTAGGCAATTTTCATTTCCCAACTATGGGGTTGGGAAAAGAAATGGTTGCGAAATAATTATTCGGTAAAAGTTATTCGGCCAAATGAAACTTCTGCGAAATTCGGCAATACAATTTTCGGCGAAAAGGCAGGATACCCAGTTGGTCATTTATTTTGTAATAAATAACTTTCTGGAATTTACATTTATTACCTTCTTAAAGAATTTTACTTAATGTAACAACACAGTAAAGTTGTCCAATAATCGTAGAAAAATTAAGACTGGTACTTTTTCCTATCATAATTACAGTTCTTGTTTAGATTTATTCATTATGTTCCTTTTTATTAGGTTACTTTTTAAAGTAGTTATTATGTTATGTGGCAATAAACCAGTATTTTTCGTGTTATTTTTATTTATTTTAAAATTTGCTAGGATCGTTTTATTTGCACATAACCCCTATCTAGGTACTTTGTTTTCAAGCAAATCAACATAATGACAACCGCATTTCACTACGTAAGATCCATAAGTTGGTATTACGTACATAGTACGTAAACTGTGACGTAAACTACGTGACAAACGGTATCGTTAAGCGTAATGCTCTAAATGGATTAGAGTCTTTCGGAGCATACATTTAGACTATGTATGTAGTAAATATTGTTAAAACAGTGCGACTATTATTATTTGACTAGTGAAACCCATAAACAAAGTACCTTTTATAAATTATTGGCCATTTTCCTTACTCTTAAATTTACCATTGGAGAAATGCCTTTTTGCACACCGCTTGGTAACAAGGGAAAGTACAAAGGCAAAAAATTATTAAATCTTGTGAATTAGTGGCATTGTTGAGCATATTTATTGGTTCACATCATAAAAACACAAGTAAAATATAAATATGTCACACACAACACAAATTTAGTCAACAAAGAACTGATAAGACGTAACACTGCGACCGTTAGTGTATTGACGTTGCGTAATCGTGTGGGAAGCGTAGAAGTACAGTAAACGTCAAACACATGTTTACACTCTGCATGCACCTTATTACAAAGGGGTAAGGTGCATCTTAGACTGGCATGTTACGTGCTCTACTCAGCTAATGGCCATGCGTTATATTTGAGCAACGGTTACCGTTACCGGTAATGACATTGGTAATGATCATCTATGTAACGTTTGTTGTATTTTTTCTTTTTTTAAACACATTTTTTTATAGAATGCGGATGCCCATGGACGTAAGCTAAATCAAAAGAATTTCGTATGCGTTGCATATATTGTTGTACGCATATTCTTGCTACCTACCTTGGGAGTTGGCGCTAGGCCGGGAAACAGCTAAGCCGAAGGAAATGATTTTATTATGAATAACAAAGTCAAAGAGTATTAAACCGACACTGATGAAGTTATAAATATTGATATAATCCATAACATTGTTCCGTCTAGCTACTGAACTTATTATCTTGTTCTCTCCTCATTAATTTTGACTGCCGCCGCCGTATCGTATTATGCGATAAATATTATTTGTTTGGCGACTACTTATTTTTCACATTCGCTAAATGATAAGAAATAATTTAAAACAAAAAAAGAACCGACTTCACTTAGGATCCGCTATTCTAAGAGGAAGTGGCCGAGTTGCTGTAAAAAATAGTGAAATCACTATAGGTGTGCCTATAATAGTTGAAGAGTTCCCTCGATTACAAAAAAAAACATAATAATGATAAAAAAAACAGTCGAATTGAGAACCTCCTCCTTTTTTGAAGTCGGTTAAAAATAAGGCGTAATCAAAACTCAAGTTTCTAAACACATTAAAGTTAGTAAAATTACCTGCGCGTAATTAAAATAAACTAGTAAAATGTGACATTTTGTTAACGTAAAACTTGGAAAACATGGTTTAATAGATCCTTTAAGCTTTTTAACATTAACCTAAGCCAACAGGGGCTCAGACAATTTTTCGTGCAAAAAATGGGAAAATTGAGCTTGTAATGAAGTTCCCAATATTTTTGTCGTGCCCGCCTGTGTTAACCCATTCAGTGCCCACGACGACACGTAGTCGTCATGGTTCTACAAAGGATTTTCGCTACAAAGCGGGAAACCCATGTTATCGGCTACGGCGTAGCGCTACACACGTAGCATGGCCGTGAATGTGTTAAAGACGCGGCGTCAACCCCTTAGCAAAAGGAACCTTTAAACTAAAACTACCGTTTAGCAATCTTCCCATGCATTGCGTTAAACTTAAAATATGGTAATCGTACGCAAACGTACAATAAATACACACGCGCCATACACAGAGCAACTCGTCACTTGAATGGGATGTAACGTCAACTCCGAGTCCGAGTAAGGAGACATTGGACCATGACAAACGAAACTGCATAATTGCCGTGCCAAGTTGGGAGAATACCATTGGATCTCCATAACGGATCACGGAGCGGGGAGCGTAAAAACGTTTTTAGATAGGATTTTAACTGCAGTTTATTTTGCGTTATTGTTTTTATATGAGATTAATGGAACTACGGTTAACAGCGTCGAATGCTATACATTTTTTGTCAAATGAGATGAGACCGTCAGGTATTTTCTACCATTAAGTAAATCATAGCTTATTGTTAAATTGTTAATAAAGTTTTACTAGTTTTAATAACTTTAGTAAAATTACCGAAAACAAAATATAGTAGAGTCAACATATAATAGCGGTTATTACAGAATTATCATTTTAACGTAGTACAAAATGTTACTAATAACAAATATTGCCGTATTTAGAAACGCATTTTACGTATGGTTTTAATTACAAATTAACAGTCAAACGATAAAATAACCGATTATCAAGATAATAAAAGTCGTCAACTAGGTACGAAGATATATAAACGTGAAACTTAGCTTGATCGCAGTACAGTCACCGGCAATAGTATCTGGGGCCGGGGCTATAGGGCCGCAAAAATATGTATCACGCTCTTATTTGTAGGGCTTTAAGAGCGTGTCACATATTTTTGCGGCCTTCGTGTAGGAAGATACTATTGCCTGTGACTGTACCTACTTACGGTGTTGCAATTTGTATTAATTAGAATTTGCATACGAGTCACTGTGTAATAGCCATCTACCATAATAAGAAATTGTCGGAGAAGTTTCCAGGACTTAAAAAAAATTGGCTTTTTATGAATGTATATTTATTATGTTTATATTTCTTTTATTAAGCTTTTATGTATTGAAAAAACTTACATTATATAACCTAACCTAACCTGAATTTCGTATCATGGTCATTTTTGCTGTATTTGCTTTTTTACGGCAGAAGTATGCAATTGATCAAGAATTAGCTATACTAAGTTCCCTACAAAATGCTTTACCAGTATTTAGTCCTTCAGCCAGTTTTCGTTCGTGCAAAAACTTACCTGTAAACAAAAAAACGGTTATACATTTCCATTGGTATATAGTAGGTCATATTGTATGGTATATAGTAGGTCATTGGTATATAGTAGTCATTCTCTACTAATTTTACACTCGAAGTAATTAAAAAATATAAGTTCCTCATTTTTTTCCATATTCTTTAAATAAATTATTTCCCTTCAAGTCTACTTTTCCTATAAAATTAGAATTCTACTTAACGACTACTCTAGGGTTGATACTTCAACCAAATACTTGCTACATTTTGGCTTGATAAAAAACTGTTAAAATTGCAAACAAAGAAAGAAAAATACTTTATCCTCCTAAGACCTCTTGTACAAAATTTTGTACATATTCTAAAATATTGGATTATTAAATTGATTAAAAGATTTCCGAATTCAAAAACAAAACAACTGCTTCTGGGTCTCAGGAGGATATCTATGAAGCGTTTCATGAGGTCACGATAAGGTATACTATATTTTAAGACCTAGATATGTAGAGTAATACATTTTTCTCAACTCGTATAGCAAGCCTACGCCCAGACTGTACCGAAGTGTCAAGAAAGTGTTACATAATTAGTAATTACATATTCAAATGTGTGATTAGGAGCCCGGCAGGATTCTGAATGGTTTGATTATCTACAAATATGGTGGTGGAATGCCGCTCATTTGAATGCGATTTGCTTCTGGTTCTTAAATTATGTTTCGATGCACTTTATTGGCTTTTTGATATGTTTCTTGATAACACCAATAAGATATATACTCAGATGTAGTATTTCAAAATAATCTCCATATTAACGGTTTACCGACTGTGCCAATAAAAAAATTAACTATAGTAACATTTTTTTATTAATTGAGCTTTTTTTCGCTAATATGCAAATAAATGCAAGCAGAGCAATCTGACCTCCATCTATTGTATAGTTATGGTTTATTTCCCAACAATATTTGTTCATTTATATACGAGTATTATGTATTTATTTATTTTATATTTTATTTTATAGGATAACTTACGTAAGAGCCGTAAGAGCTGACAAAAGAAGGGATAAGCGCTTCCAAGAACCAATTTATAAGCACCGTTGATTAAAATAAAACATAGAATGTGACGCTTTTTAACCAGAATTTAATGTAGCTGTTTGTTATTCAACAAATTTATTACTTCGTTTTGAATAACTTTATAACATACCCACTTCATAAACGGTCTTTTACACTGTACTTTTGCATGATGCAAACACCATTACTTATTACTACATTTACTAGTAATTATACTAATTATAAAACCCGAATAAAGGGAGTGTTTTCGTCATTACGTCATTTTAACCACAGTCAATGGCTCAATGCAACCAATCGATTTGGGCGTTTATCCGATTCAATGAAAGAGTAACCCGTCGTGCTGAAGACCCGATTGATAAGGTACCCTGGAGGGGTGTTCGAAATGTTATTGATTGGTAACGAGCAAGCTTAGGCCGTCCAGTATAAATTCGTTTTAATTAGGTAAGCACTCGAATCTATGTTGTGGATTCATTAATGCTTGACTCGGACATATGGAGTCTACTTACCTAACTAACTTGAGCCCATTATTTTCGAACTTAAAAATATTGCCATACCATTCAAAATTCCATGTATAGAGATTATGGTATTTTTAAGTAATTATAGTACTTAAATAACGACAATTTTTTTCTACTCTTATTTAGACAAAATCTTCAGAATTGTTGATGGCTTTTTGTATAAAAATAGTGCGTGTGTACTAGGGAATGCAACCCGGGTTTTTTTAGTATGAAAAAACCCGGGTAGTACCCGGAAACCCGGGTTTCTTCATACTAAAAAAACCCGGGTTGCATTCCCTAGTGTGTACTGTATAGTCTCGTATTTTTTGATTCGATTAAGCCTTTTAAGGACAGAATATCTTGAAGCTTACTCGATTCTTCAAATTTAAACATACAGTACTCGCAAACTCTTCTCAATCCACATTTGTACAAATTATTCGTAGTATGTAATAAATTGTTCTATTTCAAGGTCATAGTCACAGTTACGCTGGACCAGCGTTCCACTAACTTGAGAAACTTAATGCAACGTCTGATACCCCGGGGTCCCCGCAGGGTGCCATTAACACAGCACAGTATAATAGCAGGTACTTTACTGATGCGGATTGGGTGTGTACTTGAAAAACGATAAAGTTAAGTACGGGGATTGAAGAGATACACTTGATAGATGTTTGCGGAATATTGAATAAATGAATAGGCCTTAAAAACTTGTCGGAATATGCCCGTTTTCTCCGTTTTTCTAGTAAGTAATACACTATTATAATATTACCTTATTTTGGACATTGTAAATAATATATATTTAGTACTTACAACTTTTGCCTACCTAACATATTTTTGGAAAGTAAATGATATAGGTATAAAAAAGCTTTTTTCCGTGCTATTAAATATGCAAAATCTTTTAAGGATTTAGATCTAACTTTTGTAAAAAATTAAAGCCATTAAAATTGTCTAATTAGAAAATCATTATCATAATTAATTCATCAGTGAGAACAACAGATGTGAATGTAACCCAACAAAAATGCATTTGACCTGGTTTTTAACACATTACAACTTATTTTAAATACAAGTTCTCATTTTATAGAATATAAATATTATAATAAACCTCTTAATATAAGCAAACTAGGTAATAAACAATCCTATCCAGCAGGGGGACGTGGGTGTAGGACAGGTTTACTTTTTAACACGATGTTCTTGCTAATAAACACTATGCGTACTTATACCAAACACGAAAAACTAAATATACCATAATACTGAGCTGTGCTATCCTTTTTATGTCAAAAAGCAGTAAGTCGTTACGAAAATAATACGGAGTTACGACTTTTCGGTTGAATACGGCACGCGGCAGCATAAGTAGTTCCTAGGAAAAAGGGACCTTAGTGCAGTTGATGCTTACGTCATTATTTACAATGCTCCAATAGAAATGCGATGCTTCGCACGTAATCACGTATCGTAGCCTTTTCCTTATAACAAAAATAGGTATATGCATTTATTGCTAAGGCACCGGTATAAGATTACGAGTATTCCTTAAGGATTTAGAGATCAACTTGCACTGGTTCGCCCGCACTCTTAGCTAATGGCAACATAGAGGCTGCATCGACTGCGGTTTTGCGGCAATTTTCATTTATTTTTATTGCCATTGATATCTAGATTGAAATGTAATGTCTGGAGAGGTTCGCACTAGTAGTTGCCGGTGGCAATTGTTTCGCACATATTCCAAGCACGATTTCCAATAATGTTTGAAACGAAGCAAATGGGTGTTAATTAACTACTGTATTTGCTTTTGCAACGAATATTACTGAACACAATAAAAAATAGTTATGGTCATTACACGGAGAGAAATTTTTACTAGAAACAAGAAAAAAATAGTAATTCCAAGGACAAGTAAACAATTTACTTAAAACAAGTAAACGTTTACTAAAAACATGTACGCGTTTCCTTGTTTTTAGTAAAGTTTACTTGATTTTAGTAAACGTTTACTTGTTTTGTGTAAAAGTTTCCTTGTTTTTAGTAAACGTTTACTTGTCCTAGGAATTACTATTTTTTACTTATTTGTAGTAAAAATTTTCTCTCCGTGTAAGTCCCTAATTTGTGGACCTATTTAATTAATAAACACTCACGCCTATTGGGTGCCTATTAGACCCGTAGCGATAGATTATGAAGCTTCGACAATAGTAAAGATGCTTTTATTGACATACTGAGTTCAGGCCAGCTATCTAAGCTAATAATAATAATTTGTGTCATCCTAGGTTGTTGCGTAGGTAGAAACTTAGACATTTCTATCATTAAACATTATTCAGTAAATAGAAAATTAGAGATGAAAATTCTTTTTTCACTGTAACAGCAAATGTGTTACTGACGTAACCACGCGTTTTGTGTAACTTTAGTCAACGGGAATACTGTCGTTCAATCGGCACGTAATATGTAAGCTATTGTAAGCCTATATAAAATTAAAGTTGACCAAGTAGGCACTGCGCTTTCTGACAAAATGGTGTCTATTATTCGAATAAATTTGTGTCATATTCATGTATGATATTTATTTATTTTCAATTATTTTTCTTGTATGACCCCGTTAGCGGCACAATAGAATATTACAGTTGTTAAAGTTTACATCAATATTTTTATTAAAGCGTATCAAAACCCTGTTTAAAATTTGTGTCGTTATAATCAATGAATTATTATATTTTGTATAATAAAAACTTGTTGCTCTTAAAGGGCAAGCGCGGGGAAGGGTAAGGCGCGGGCGGGGCGCTTGTCCGGCCAAGCCACCTAGCGACTTATCAGTATCACTCTGAATAAACGACGGTGTGACAAACTGCGATCTTTTCAGTCGTTCATGTACGAGTATTTGGCTTTCTTAGGAAATAACTAGCGTTATAAATCTCAGGTAAAATTGTGTTACATATACTGCGAAAAAATGCGGTTTAGTGGCGATAATTTATACTAGATTTCTAACGTTAAAACGGTCACCGTTTTCTTGACGACATACAAATAAATATATCTGAATCTCTATAGTTATTCCATGCAATGTTTCGTAGAAAAAACATACAGTCATGCTCAACGCCACAGCAAATAAAACAACTTAGGTTTTATATCTACAAAAGCGCGTGATAGATGGCGCCGCACAAGAAATTAACAAATATTGATTTGAAAACATAAATAATTTATCAATAGGTCAGAATATAATATAAAAATAAATTTTCCGCTCATTAAATATTACATTAATGTAAGATTAGTTGTTATATTTTTCGAATCGAAAATGTTCGTCCAGAACGGATTTGACCTTGGTTGCCATGCAACGCGTCGAGACTTGAGCGTCGGTGTCATGTCGCCCACAGTAGGTATAAATAATATAGTAGGTAGTATAGTTGTATAGTCTCCAACGTAGGTTTATCTACCTACGGATGGGTTTTATTAGACCATTTACTAATGACTAATCTAATGTGCTGTTTTACTTTTTCTTATTAAATTATGCTCATTGAAAACCATAATGCATCAAAAATATATAATAAGAACACTTCCAATGGTACGATTATTAAGCGGTAAAACTTTTAGATGTAGATAGGTATCGAATACATTTTTAAAATAGGTACTCAAAAATTGTTATGTGTTGTAAATTTCATCATTATCATTACTCATATTATATTGGTATACATATATGATTTTAAGCTAACATGGTCATTAACATTACAAAAACTATTTAAACTCACATGGTAAATATCCCGTTTTAAATAGGTTTTGGTATACATATGTTTGTACAGTCGACTACAAACAGATGTATCCACTTTTTCACCATATTGCTTTGTAATTTGTAATATAGGTATTAATTTTATAAAATTATGTCACGAAATTGTGGACAGCAAGTTTATCATCTGAAAACTCTGAAGTACTTACTCTAAAATCATAGTGTAATTTGAGTAACTACCTACTGTAGATTATTATCTACTGTGACGTGACTGTGACTTGCCGGGGCCGTATTCTAACATTTCTAACTTTAAAACACGTTTAGACGTGTCGTACGATTTGAGGGCGACGCGGTGCTAATTTGAGGATTTTGTTAAGTTTACAACATTATATGTATAGTTCGACACTAAAGAAATAAAGGTATTGATACTTGAATATGAAAAAAATAATGGAACAACTCGAGACCTATAATATTTTATACTTAAATAAAAATAATATATCTATAAACGACTAATTTAAGTACGTATACAGCATCGTGTGTCAAATGAAATAAAGTGGCTTTTATTTGATTATACACACAATGTCGTTAGCGAAACTTTATATTAAATAAATAAACACGGGTTACTCACGTCTTTTAAGTCGAATATTAAATTATACTTTCTGTACCTATACGGTCGAGACGAAACGTGCAATCCATACCGTATTATATTAAAAATATAGTAAACACAAATCGCGTCGTTCGTAATTCGTATTAAATCTTCTAAATTTGGCTTTGCACCGACATCAAACATATCAGTTGGTGACGCATATAAATAATATATTGATTCCTTTTATCTATTTTGAAGTCAGTTATCTTTTTTTTTGAAAAAAGTTTTTATTTATATTGTCAAACATAAGGCCAGCTTGATAGAAAGTGGTCACCTTAGTCTTATATTTGTGTGTGTGTAGTTGTACTTCCTCGTACCATTTTTTTGAGTCAAGTGGAACAAGGGGTTTAAAAATATAAAGAAAGAAGGTTGTTCAAATAACAGTTCGTCGTGCACACTTGGAGAAAAACTCTCAGCTAGTTTTGAAGCATTGAGATAGGTGGTATAAAATATTCAGACTTTGATAACGATACATATTTTTTTGTCAAACAATTTTTATTTTTATTTTAGGGTTCCGTACTAGAATAAAACGGAACTCTTGTAGTTAAAGCAAAGACGTGTAGTCAGGCGACCGAGAGGTAACCGGATGGCTCGCGGTATTTAAGCTCCTGAAGTGTTGTGAAACCGCCCTGTGCAAACCGTACTGACCCAACTTGGACTGGAGCGGAAATAGAGGGGGGGTGTAAAAATATTATCGCAAAGCAACCGATTGAAACTGCGGTTGCCGGAAAGTATGTACGCTGCTTATATATAATAAAATTTAAAACCATCCCTTCAGGTGCATCGTGCATCTGGCGTCCTGTACGAGAGCAAAGATTTTTTTTCTTAAGTTGTCAGTCCTGAAAATTAGCATGCTTGTTCTTCATCACGTATAGATATAAATAAATCACGTATAGATAAAAATTGCCATACGCTCAGGCCGGACAGTAGTAGTAGTAGTAGTAGTAGCACTTTATTGTACACAAAGAAAAATACAAAACAATTTTAAGAGATATAGGTACAAAGGCGAACTTATCCCATACAGTTACAGACACAGTTACATAGTGACAGTTATCGAGCCATCGAATTTTCCGGCCGTTTCCACTGTCAAATATCGAATTTATCGATCGGTAGACGACAACTTAGGAAAAATGCAATTACAATCATTGGAATCATTGGATTAAATAATCGGATAGCATTTGTTTTTCGAGTTTTGTAAATACGATATGTACAAAATAAATGCTAGTTTGGGTCAGTTCGGTTTTCACACTTTTCACAGGGCGGTTTCTCATCACTTCAGAGCTTAAATACCGCGAGCCTGACAACGTGTCATTGCTCTGAATATTTTAGGATCACTTGCATGTCTATCTGGTTCTGACAATTTGTTGTGAAAAAAATGGATGCCTGTAAAGTCAGTTTACGGACGATAATTTTGCGTGATAACGTCATAAATAAACATTGATGAAAAATTGCATACTTTTATTTAAGAATTGAATTGAATTATTATCAATGAATTTATTCAGGAAAAGAATCAAATAAAATGCAGCACCGTCGCCATCAAATATATCGTACTCAAAAATATCTGAACATGTACTTTATCGCCCTGACAATAGAGGCGTTGTTCAGACATTTATAGTCATTTTGCACGTTTTTCAATCGTATGGTTTGTGGCCGTAATATTACCATGGAGATCCGCCCACGTGACCGGAACAGAATGTGACACTTTTTCGTGCATGCTACCGGTGTTCTTCAAATTATAAAATTTTATCACGTCAAAAAGTTGCGCTTACTGGATTGTATCTATCATCAAATAAATGCCACTTTATTTAATTTGAAACACGATGCCATATACATTGAGTCCCTCCGGCAAAAAAAAGTGTCCTAGAATACAGTTTGTTTTTTTTTAAGTGGGCCAGCATGGGGAAATCCTAAAGTATAGGAGATACAGGGAAACTGTCGTAGGAAGTTTTTACGGGAAGGTGGCCAAGGTTAGGCGACGCCCGCAGCGGCGCGACAGCTCAGCGCCGTTGTAGACTTGTAGGGAGGCAAGGTTACTGGAATAAAACTTCCTTCGTACTTCTTCAGGTTAAGGCACCTCCACTGGAACTCACTTGACGGAACCAATTTCGGGCCGCAATGGCCTCTCTTATATGCCAACTTTTGGGCTGTCAACTAGTGACTAAAACATTCCGGGAGGGGATGATCGCGTGTGAGCCAATCAGTGAACGTCCTTTATTGATATTAACACAGAATAAACAGAATTACAAGCATTTCTCTACTGCTAATATTATTTGTTGTCTATTACTTATTTACTAGGCATTTATACTAGGTGGTACATAGGTATTATGGGGTTTTTAATTTGTAGGACATATCAACTACGGGTTATCACCTGTCTCTTTTACACATGAGAACAGAGTGATGGCGTCGTCTCTTTCTCACTAGTGAGTCTCAGCCGGCGTTATTGTCGCACATTCGACAATAGAAAGGTACCCTACCTATGTGTCTAGGTTTCCTAGGTAATAATTAAACAACAAAGTTAAATGATTTAATGATCACACGCTATAAATTAAGGTTTACAGTCCTTAGATAAAATATCAATATGCTTACAGTTTCAGTGCCTTAAACTATCCTTGACCGACCTTGATCTCGTAGATACTGCGGTGCTGTACATGCTCCCCTTTGCTTAGGCTTTCACGACTAAGCACCACAAAACTTTGGGTAAGCGGCGCAGTATATAATCGTCTTGATTTATGTTCGCTCCATTTAAAATCCCCGTTTTTTGTTATTTTGAATGCTTTGACTGTGATGTTCTGATACCGAATTATTGTCCTTAAAAGGACTGATTAGCATGTTAAAAAATGTCAATAAAATTTCACATTTTCTCCATAGTAAATGTATGGAAAAAGTTTCTTCAATTTGTGGCTGTTTGGTACATTATCGTAAGTTGACCCCATGCAAACTATTGATACTGAACAGGAATGGAATCGATTGGCATAAAAAAAATATGTAAGAAATAAAAGTTTTAATTTTCGTACAAAATGTACGGGAAAAGTTTTACTTCGATTTGTGGAAAATAGCCGGAATTTTTTTTTGGTCCCATACAAGCTTTTGATCCTGGATAGGAATGGGATCAAATGGCATCATAAAAAAAGTTCGCCAAAAATGACCTTTTCCTCGCATCCTGTATGTTTTTTCCAAAATCTGTAAATGCGTGCGATCCTTCATTAATTTGAAAAAGAGGGAAGGTCTTCTAAGACCATTTTCATGTAGCAGCACGGGATCTGGTAGCTGCCCTCACTGACCCAAAAAGAAAATCCATCCTGTATAGTGTATATGAGCTTTCATATAAACCACGACACTTTTCTTTCCTGACAGACTCGCACCTACATTACTCGTATTTAAGAATATTAGGTATTTAAGGATAAATTCAGTTTTCGAGTTGTTACATTATCTTTTTCATATTCAAGTATCAAGATCTCTACTGTCAAACTATATTGTGTTGTCAGGCTAACAAAATCCTCAAATTAGTATCGGGGAGCTTCTTTTTTCCGGACAGAGCCTAAAATTTTGAAAACTGTCGCAAAAAAGAAAGATAAGTTAATATTTGGGCTGCGTTTCCACCAGAGATGAGCGAGAATGCGTTGATAATGTGTTTTATTTGTTCAGAACCAATCCTAGGTCTGCGTTTTACGAGGATAAACAAATGAAGTGATTCCATTAATTTAAAAAAAAAACATTACTCGCAACACATCATCTCTCGTCTCTGGTGGAAACACAGCCTTACATGGCGGCGGCTGGATGCTTACTGACGCCGTGCCGTGGCACTGGCACATCACATACGATTGATACGGTAATACAAGATGGCTGCACGCGCCAGCGCCTGGTTGATCCATGGATTAGCTTGTTATGAAGTGAGCCGGGGGTCTACTTTTAGTGGTCATTATGGAAGTACGTCAAACATGCGTGCATTCAAGGTTACCCACTTTAGTAAAGAAAATAAAATAAAAATGTTTATTTGAAAATTTCGTTTTAAATGACATTACGTTAGAATATAAATAAATATATTATTAATTAACGACTCAATAAAGTGCATGTTGTCAGTCGAAAACGCGTGTAATATAAATCGACAAGTTAATGCGACTTGACCTTTAAATCTCGCGGCGGCGTCGATATATAGCATTACTTAAAGCTGAAAGTATTGATACCTACTATAGATAGGTGCTTATCTCTACGCACCGCACCGACGATGTCAGCCATTATTACCTTTGAAGGCGAATATTGACTCTCTTTAATTTTTGACGAAATATCATTGATGACAGTGACACAAATTGAAATACCTAGTTTGAAATTCCTTTTCGATTATCAGAATGTGAACTCTGATGACTTTAATAATTTATTAAAACGCTAACAGCCAAAAAACACGAAATTATCAAGAAATTTAAATTTTCATTGGTTAATTTGACACAAATTAATTTTATTGACATATTTTAAGGTAATGATATAGTTAATCTTAATTTTATGGACTCTAATTATTTATACGTTGTTTTTTAGCGTTATCATACTATATCAAATTGCACTCGACCGTCAATGACACAAACTGGTTTTGTACAACAATAAAACTGTTTTAAATACAAAACAGTTATATTTTTTAACTTTAATATTCTATTACTCAAGTTATGGCAAGTTAAAAAAGTTAACCTCAAATTATTGAATTACAAAAAATGCAACAGTTGAGTATGGCACAAAACGTACCGAAACATTCTCATGTACACACTCTATTTCCAACTTCAATAATAAGTGTCTTTAGAATTGTTGAAACTTATACCTCAAAATATTGCCAGCGCCGCGGGACTATATAGAAAGCATGAGGCAAAACTGCCGCCATTATCGTATTGTTCGTGATCATAAACTTTTACTTACAATATTCGTGTCAAACATCATAACACATTCAATTAATTCTATTGATTTCTATCAGCTCCACCGCAAGACAGAAGGAATTTTCGGGCACAAGTTCATAATTTATAGATCGATAAGTTACAATAGTTATTTATGTCAATTAATAGGTTGGTGTTTTAATTTATAGGAAACACGAAAGCGCGCACAGCAGGCGAACATTTTGTAGCCATAATAACCACGCTTTTGGTGTTGATGTGGTTTATTTTATTTTCCAAGAATGATGATGATTATGGAGAGGTGTAAAGTGGAACGGATTTGATTTAGAAATTATACCCAACACATAATTTTGTGGAAACGAGGCGGTCGTAACATATAATTAAAGATTCCTGTTCGGTTGATGACTGAGAATTTGATTCCTAATACATGGGACTGTGAATGTTATTTTAAAATGGTATTTCATGTATACCTACTTAGGAATTATTTAACATTTATAAGCACTTACGGCAAAGCCCAGGATCGTGCAAAGTACAGGAAAGCGAGCAGGAAAGCGGAACCTGGCAATAGCCGGGATAACGAAGGTAGAAGGTAGGTAGAAGAAGAAGAAGAAGCACTTACGGAAAATGTTTTAAAATCTCATGAGCAGAACCAAAATGAATGGACTTTTTTTTACTTACTTATACATAGTTATTTTAGGAATAATATAATGTTACGTCAATTGTTTACAAGATACGGAGGTTCTAGGGCTTGGTAAAAGAAAAGTAATATTCAAATTTCGTGTAAACGGAGACCCACTTATCGAGGTTCTACTGTAATACACGCTGGACATAATTCACTGATCTGCATATATACATTTCTCACCCGCAAAAACACTTAGCGTGTGGTCTCATTAGAATTTTACCCGATTTGGCATTTCAACTCACGGCACTGCAGTTTAATCCATATAGATCCGTGTCAAAGCCACGCGGACCAATTAGGCCATATACAGAACAGATATAAATTAATACGCGCAAGTGCGTTACATAATGAGCATTGGGTTGATTTATGTATGTTCTATTTTCACGGTTATTTGACAGGGGATTATGTTATTGGTTTAGTACATTTAAGTAATGAATGACAGGCGTGCACACGAGTTCCCAGACAAACCAGTGGCAGAACGACCAACTTAGGCAAGTTGGTGATTGATCTTCTTTGGAATTCTTACCTAGATAAGGCAGTGGAATGATACATAATTAGCTTAGTCCTTTTAAGTTGTAAGCACGAGATAAAGTGTTAGAACTCTTTTTTTCAGGAGTTTGATCGATGTGAACCCTTTATCAGCCAATCACGAACTCGTTACGAGTATTATGGGACTTTTCAGCAAGCTTCGTGGCTTAAGTTCTCGACTGAAATACTCTTCATTATGTCACGATTGTATAAAGTACTGTTAACATCTCACTCATAAACCAGATTTACAAACACTTAATTACTTTTTTACCAATATTTTAACGGAACTAGTAACTAAATATAGTAACCATCAGTCTAAACCTCATGCAGAGGATCTCTTTATCCTCCATGAAATCGATAAGGTATCAGTGTAATTGCATTTTCAAGTGGTCTGGTGTGATGTTTCGCTGCACGCCAAGCGTTGGGGGAACCATTATCAGCAACATATGCTTTATAACTAGTACAAACATTGTGGGGAGTTAGTTTTTAAAGTGTTAGGTACAGCCAGCAGAAGCGGGTGAGGTGTTTAAAATGAGCTTGTTACGACTCTATTGTAAAGAAAATAAGAGCGCGTTAAGGTCATTCTGAACACTTCGCCCGTTTAGCTACTTTTGCTGCTGACTGTACCATCGCTCACAAATCTCACAATGTTAACTGCCCATCGGTGGACCTTACGCCTTTTGTAATAAGGTCCACCTATGTACAATTAAGTGTTGCTGTTTGTACTATTTTGACGATACATAATTGGCGATAGATACCATTTCTAAGATCTTGTAAATACAATTATAGAATTTACATAATATACTTGAATTTTAACGGTTTTCACCATCGTGACTAGGTTGCCTAGAGGTTTAAGGCAATATGTGCGAAAGCTGAAGGTGCCGGTTCGATACCAGCCTCGGGCACTGAAGTCTTGGTCACTCTCTCTTTATTAAATAGTATATAATAAAACATAGTAATTGATTTACTAAGTCCCTATTAAAGTCACGCAGATATAAAGCTATAAACACGTGTGTATTTTCTATTCCGTAGATTAAGGCTGGACATCCATTAATTCCAACATAAAGTAATTAAGAGAACGGAGCAGTGAAAGCAGATAGTTATGAAACGAACCGAAGTTATCTTTAGCGATACGTTTACGGCCGGCCTTATCTTGCGCTGTTGGATGTTTGCCTTAATTTTTTAAACAGTGCCGCTGCGCGTTCCTCTTGTTTCTATCATCATCATCCCTCATTTAAGAAAAAAACACAGATAATTTTTGCATTTTAATGAAGTTGGTCACGTGGGAAAGGCTTATATAAGTATACTACGTCTGTGGGTATATAGGTTTTGTACACTGTAAAGGTACTTAAGTACTAAGCAATATTTTTGACAAAGCTACATATGCCTGTTCTGGATAATGCGTCGCGCTTAGCATTCTGATTTCTGAACCCCATTTCATAAAGTTACATTATAAAGGATGATGCACGGTATTCCGGACCGTTTCCGACACGACACTTTCGACACTTCATTTTGCTTAGAAAGCGTCACGTGATCCTCGGAGGTCACGTGATGTTGTGTATATAAAGTGAAGTGTCGGAAGTGGGAGACGGTCCGGGAACACCGTGCATCATCTCTAAGTCTTAGGGTGTGAACGACGTTTGACAAGCGCTTGAGCCAAATGGCGGCTATAATACTTACAAAAATGTACTTGTAGCTTATAAAATAAAATGCGGGTGTTGCAGTCAGATTCGTGACAAAATAAGGTTTCACTCTAATTCTAACACGTAATTACGAGTTAGAATTACACTCATAGTCTGCCAACAAACCACACTATAGTTTATTACAAATACTCGTGTTCACAAATAGGCTATTTTCGTGAATAAACTTTTTTTAAATACTGATCCGACATGAAATAAAGCTAAAAGCACAAGCCCCAAGAGGAGCACACCTCTGGCCACCGGAAGACCCGTAAGTGACATAAAGAGTGCTGATTACTTTATTACAGCTGATGTTAAACTGAGAGCAGGAAGGAGTAAATCTTTTCACGCTTGTTCCTGACCGTCATATTTTATGGTGGTCGGACGACGTGATGGTTAGTGACAGACACAGTTGCTAATCGTGTTAATAAGAAAATTTTACGTGTTAAAGATGAAGATCGAAATGTAATCATGTTATATATCTCCTTCAGATGTGCCATATATGATGACATGAAATCATACGGCCCCAGTTAAAATTTATAACTTTAATGTAATTTAGCAGTTTTACAATCTCATAAATATTATGTATAGCTAATCTACATACATTTTTATGTTACATACTCAAGTATGTATGTATGTATGTATATATGTATACTCTTTGTGTTGCTTAAAGACTACTTATGACATTTTCCTGGGTGGCTACAAGGTTAATCTAATCACATAGGTAAAAATAAGATCTAGGCTTCCAAGGAAACTAAACTGCTTATCAACGTTAAAAGGAAGCAACCAATATTCACATGTACATTAAGATTGCTATCGAAGATTAATCTTTTAGGCTATTCATTTTGGGTACTTAATTATATTAAAATTCTATTAGAATTATCATAAAAACTTGTAATACAAATGAGGTTATTTGAAGACAACCTACACATGTGAAGTTCTAATCTCAAGTGTTTACAATACATACATATGGGTGTGATATACATACCTATGTATGTACAGTCAAGGAATTTGATTCGCGTACCGTCTTAAGTCTAAATTACTGATGACAATTAATAGTACTAAGGGCTATGTTCCTTCGCTTGCTTAAAGAAATATAAGCCTTATGATATTCTGACATTTCAAGCAATAAATCAACGAAACGGTACGCGAATCAAATTCCTTGACTGTACCTATGTCCACACTCCACACATATGTTATTCTGCAAACGTCCATTTTTATTTTTACTCTGAAGTAACAACATCCGCTTCAAATTCCTTCCTCAAACCACAATAATACTGCAAGTTTTTGTTAGCGATAGCGTGATAATTTACACTCGTTCCTATAGGTACGAGTAGGACCAAGACAAAGAAACATAGCTCTAATTGTTTATATACTTAAGGTACCGTCATTCTTGTAATTAAAGGAACAGGTACATTTAATGAAATCAATAGCACATACTTCTGCGACATCGAACATTACGTGATCTCAAATGTGTCTAAAAAACGTACAGGAGGCAACACAAATCCAACCATAGTAATACCGGAGTGGGAACTAAACTTGTGCTAATTTGTGCAGGGTACCACAGATCTGGTTTTGCGGTAGCAAGAAACTTGAGACGTGATGTGAGATGGTAACTTGGATAGATGACGTTTCCATTGCGCCACTTTATTTTATGCGAATTTCGTTTAAGTTTTATAAAAGGAAGAAAGTAAGTAAGTTATAAATACTTTATACTAGACAGATCAAAAATAACAAGTTTGAAAAGAAGCAATAGTATGAAATGAAGGTGATTATGGAACACCAAAATAAAATGCACAATTGCCCAGGATCGCACAATGACAGGGCAGCAAATATGAATCAAAGTAAATAGGTAAAGGAGATTATTGTTTATATCTAGTAGACTACTACCTCGATTTTTCTGCGGTCAACATTTTATGGTATTGAAAATAATCATTTTAAATTTTACGGTCTTGAATTGCTACCACTAGCAATTGGTATTAAAGCACGCCATTTTAAGTGGTAGCTGTTGTAGAAGGACTGTATCACAGCAAAAAAGATTGCAATGTCTCTTGAAGTAAGTCTAGTGTTTACATTCATGACAACAACTCCACATAAACTACGTAATAGTTTGCCCGATAAATATTGCGACAAGCCGAGCAAGCAAACGGAGACGTGCACGACTAGTTTGCACTCATTCATAAATAAAACATAATTTTTCTGCATCGGCAATGGTCCAACATCAAACAGCCATCGCGTAAAGCCGTCATTCACGTTACGACACGAAAGCCCAAATTAAGATCCGAAAGACAGTGAGTCGATGACAGATTACATCTTAATTAACGCGAAAGATTGTTTTCCAGACGTTATTCGAGTATAGCTTCTGTTTCAACGAGTCTAGGTTTGTTTTAGCTCAGAGTGCTTTAGCGGTTCATTACGTTATTGTTTACCAAGATGGCGGTTAGGCGTTAAATATAGAATTTATATTCATAAAAAGGTAATACTATAAATTTGCTGCAACACAACACTGACCACGTAACATCGCTAATGATTATAGTGTTGCCATTAAAACGTTTAATGACCGTGTTAGTTTGAAACGGTTGTTCAGTTTAATGTGAACAAAGCCATAAAGATTTAAAATTAAGATGAAACCTCTGCTTTGGGGAAATCGAGTCATTTATAAAGAGGCGCGTTAAAAACACTGGGTTCGCTGCATGTGGTGCGTTGAGATAAAGCTGCAACAAATCGCATGTCATGATCGAACCATACATGGCACGCACCGTTATGATATATCTAGAGCTGTTTAACCACATGCTATTCTGAAACAATCTCTATTACTTTACGAGTAGGAACTACATCATTGTAAAGCAAGTCTAAAGTTATCATGGTAAAGTTTAGCGCGACGACAAATTGGGATCGAAGGAACGGCCTCGAGCTAATGGAAGCGATTTGGTTAAGCTCTTGCGCATATTAATCGTGGACAATTTTTTAAGACCTGGGCGTTTGCTAATTCGTTAAGGTCATTCATTATAGTTCCAATTATTTACAGTGTACAGTATAGAACACAGCTTAAAACATGACAATCTTTTAAAACTTTGTTGTTCGGTGCAGGCCCCAAATGTGATCCCTGAGGTATTCTACCCAATTGTTAAGCAATGTCAATATCGTTAACCAAATTATTCTGTGAGTGACCGTAACTTAACTGTGATAAAGATAAAGATAAAATATAAATAATGTAAAAAGTGTAGGGATAGCAAAAATCAAGACACCTGTATGGCACACCTTGTCGCAAGCTTGTCGAATGTCTAGAAGAGCAATATTGTAAATTATTATGTAACAATCACAAATCACATTATTATGCATGGCTGTTGTAATATTTAATTTACGACAATTGTTACAAGGCGACCGCAAATACTTGTTATGTATCTAACTAAGCGACCATACACCGGAAGGCGAAGAGTTGGTAGGCCCCCTACAAGGTGGACTGATGACCTGGTGAAGGTCGCTGGAGTCCGCTGGATGCGGGTGGCACAGGACCGGTCATTGTGGCGTTCAGTGGGGGAGGCCTATGTCCAGCAGTGGACGTCTTTCGGCTGAAATGATGATGATGATCTAACTAAGGACTATCCGTGTCAAGACAATTACTGAAGCGATTAATAATGGAAATATCATCCGAGAGACGGCGTAGTTTATTAGAGCTGCACAGCTGTAAACTCAACGGGCCTTGTAATAGTTGTAATTTAGTTCAGCCTGAAATCCGTGTCTAGGTTATTCTGCCTGTGTCATTACAATCTCTTACCAAACATTGATACCTAGGCGGAGTACCTAGTTAATGTTCTCCAGTAATAAAAGCATATTTGTTAGTGATCTAGATCGAGGCAAGGTTACAGTTTTGGATCGCTTGCGAGCTCACCAAAGTGACCAATGATGCTCGCGCCATCAATAAAATTCATTATCAGTTTCTTCAAAAGGGTCTCTTCTTCTTACTATGTAGTTGGCGGTTACGTCCTTGTGTAGACCTGCAGATGCTATTCAAGTGTGAAATTTGTATTGTTTGTATCAAATAGAGCTGTTCATTCATTAAAGTTCGTACAATTTACTCAATACTTAGAGTTCGCTTCGCTTAAATAGGACAAAGTGTTCAGAGACTCAGTACCCTATAGTTAATATAGCACTTAGAGTAATCAGAGCAGATTGAAAAATCAATATAATTTAATTTAAACCTCATTTAATTTTAATGTTAATACAATGCGTAACAGAACAGATATCACATTTTGTAGATTAAAACAAAGCAGAAAAAAATATAATTAAACTCAGCTTTAACAAATGGTTGAACAAAGGTAAAGTAAGAATTTCGTTTCATACCTACTATAAAGACACAAAGAAAAATGAAGGGTTCAAATACTTTGTCTTTATGGTTTTACTTTCAAAGACAGATATATTCCATTTAACAAAATAACAATTTAAACCCCAGAGAAAATTAAGTTATTTCGTAAAACTTACACGTAAGAACATTAGTGGCAAAAATCTATTAGAAAATAAATGTTTTTTAGAAAATTAATCTCACGTACAATGCCTCATATTCTTTTAAACAATTTCTTTACAATATATGCGGTTTTAACCACATATTTAAAAGCTAGTTTTATCAGCATAAAAATAAATATACATTTTAAAACTTATGTCTAAGGGATAGGTTTCAAAATTGTGTATCTGTATTTGAGTATACAGGGGGATAAATCATTCTTTCTGCCCTAGCGTGTCTAGACTAAGGGACAATATGCGGCGCCTCACGTACGTGCGCTTAGCAGTAAGTGTTATTGCCTTTTTCAATGTATTTGCAAAAAGGGTAGACAGTCTTTGATTGTTAGATTCTAGGTAGGGTTACTATCCCGTAATACCTAGATTATGGAGGAGATTGAGGGAAGTAGTCATACTTAAATATTAAAAGAGCCCCCTAAAATAGGATAAGTACGCGTTTGTCGCATGACTCTTATTTTTAATAGGTTTCTTGATCCGCAGTTTTCGGAGCTCATGTAATTGTTATTATGTATTGTATCCATCTAAAAAGCAACTTTCACATTCTTTAGCAGGTAATTGAAGAAATCCTGTCGACTGACTAATGAGCACCATTCGTTCCGCGGCTCCTTAAACCGCGAGACGAATTGTGATTTGTTTGTTTAGCGATAGTTCTCAGAACCACTTTCCCATGAAATGTATTTGCATACGCAAAATTTACGCTAACCAGGAACTCTTGAGTTACGGTAGAAATATGTTTACAGGTGTGGTGTTTTAGTGATAACCGGGTTATGAGGAAAAGGACGAATAAAAGAACAACGTCTTTCAAAATATGTTCTAAACACTGACTATTTTTTTCGCTGTGCGTTTAGGTTTTATTCAAGATTGTATCTTGGCGTCAACGTCCCCATGGCAAAAAAATCCAAAACTAAAAAAATCTACGTAGAATTACTGACGAATTCATCAAGCCAAACTAGGACGTAAATCATCATTTCCATTAACATGACAGTCAAATCAAAAACTTCCTCAAGTAGAGAAAAAAGTCTTATCCATGGATTTAAATGGCAAAATTTTCTGTTGGTCGCTGCTTTTCAAAACAGACTAAGCTCTTGTCTTGATCAGATCATCTCAATTCAACTTAATTACCTAGCTGATTACTCTGATTAGCTTCCTTTGAAGTTCTACTAAATATAAATAAGGCTCACCACACACCTGAGCGGAATGAAGGCAGTAATGTATGGAGGCTGGGATAGGACAGTTATGGAAATGGACAGTTAAATATTGCTGGCTAAGAAAGAAAGAAACTAATGCTTATGTCAACATCCTTGCATCTTTGGATTTGGTGTTTTTTTGTGCTCAAAACACACCTGAGCTGAATTAAGAATGAATTCGTAGGCAAATTTGTCGATGGTAGCTTATATTTGTCTATATATATGTATAAGCTACCATCGACAAATTTGCCTACGAATTCATTCTTAATTCCGCTCAGCAAGCCTAGCACATGACTGATGCGACAGTATCTCGCGCGCGCCAATTAAAAAGAGACGGGTAGTCTCGTCTCTTTTTAATTGACACACTCATTAAAGGACTATCTCGCGCGCGAGATACTGACGTGTCAATCATGTGTTTTGAGCACAAAAAAACACCAAATCCAAAGATGCAAGGATGTTGACATAAGCATTAGTTTCTTTCTTAGCCAGCAATATTTAACTGTCCATTTCCATTACTGTCCTATCCCAGCGGTATTTACGGGTAGTAGAAAGTTCACGGTACAGATTTATTGTCTAAAGTGGTACTATTAATTGTGTACCGGTAGGAGCCGGTAGCGCTACCGGTTTACGTAAGATATAGGATATAATCCGTTTGATAGCCCATATCTTGTAATCAGGATTGGCTGTATGGGTCTTAAGGTTCAGCAAGCTGACAATCGAGACGGAAAATTAATTGATAGAGGAGCCTGTTTATGCTCGAGAGAACATATATATGTCACCCTAAAATTGTCAAAACCGTTAGTTTATAGTCTAACTAGAGATATTGTAAACTAACGAAAGATTGTGAACCGTGACGTACTGCTTACAATTAAACGGATTATTTTTCGTTACATTATCTATCGACGAGGAACCGTCATATTGTCAAACGTAAAGCTTCTCGCGCTAATTGGTCGGTCTTCATAAACTTAGCAATCAAACACAGGTGTCTGTAAGAAACTAAAGTGCCTTTTTAAAAAAGTCGGTTCAGGCGCTCACCCGCCGCTGTCGCGGTACGCTTGCTTCGCTCGCTCGGCTACGCACGTTGTTTGGTCGCAGTTAACCTAACATACTCCTCCTCGCTTCGCTCGTCGTCGCACCTATCTAGACTCTGGAAACCGACCAATCAGCGTGCGAGGGCTTTTACGTTTGACAATATGACGGTTCCTAGTCGATAGTTTATAATCTAATGAAAAATAATCCGTTAAGTTGTAAACAGTAGGGGAAGATGGGGAGGCTTCGTACACTTTTTTTTCGGAGCCTTGTAAAACAAAATGTAACAGATATTTTACAATGAAACGAATGCTATGTTATTGTCCATTTATCTGCCTATAATAAAAGCGCATTTCTGGCTTGATATAAAGCAACTTGGCCAAGCTATAACGATTTTTCCAAAAAATGGGAACTGTACGAATGCACCCCACCACGCGGGGTAGCTCCGTACACATTTCGTTTCTCCCCGGGATTCATGATTTTACCAGCTATTTCGCCAGTTTCAATCACTTTTTAAACATATCTTACTGACCTGTTTTTGCAATTATGTTATTCTTGATTTTAACTTACATGGGGTGCATTCGTACAGTATGAAATTACATACATTTTTAGTGTACGAAGGTACCCCAATCCAACGGACCAGAAAAAAATCAAAATAAAAAAAATATCGTTAACATAATCCCAAAAGTATTGTTTAAATAACAAAATTTAGCATATATTTCCAAACAATACTAAAGCATTTTTTATAAGTCCATCCAGACTTTTTGGAAACAAACGCTTTCAAAGGAGAACTCAAAATTACTTGCGAGTGGCGAAAACACATATCAGCTCTTTCTGGCGAAATCTTGTACCGCACTGCCATTACTTTTGGAAGGTAGCCTATGCATGTAAGTAGCCGTGTTGCATACAAATATGAACGCTTCAGCGTGTTGGATAGCCGAGATATGACCACTGTACGAAGGCTCCCAGTGTACGAATCCACCCTGTCTTCCCCTACGTTACGGTTCACAATTTTTCGATAGTTTACAATCTCGCTAGTTAGATTATAAACTAACGGTATTAACAATTCTACGGTGTCATATACTTAGGTTGTAATGACAAATAATCATAATTGACTTTGTTGTTTTAGACAACTATTTAAGTACAACGTACTACAACAACTAGTTTTTGTTATAAAAGTTCCTAAAATCAACTTTTAGCTTGACTCATAGTCGAATAAATAGATGGAGGGATTTGTATTTCATTAATTTCATTATACGAGTAAACAGTTTAAGATGTAAATGGGCTAGTATTAAGATAAAGAGAATTAAATATAATTTTAAATAGAAATTTTTTCAGCACTTGAGACGAAAATCATAGTTAATATTTTTTATGTTCTTGATACATTGTCTTTCATTGTTTTGTCCATAAATTCATTAGAACCTGACGGACTAGTTTACGGCTTTTGGACAGCGAAAATGACATTATATTAGCTACAAACTACGTGAATTTTGCATATTAATTAATAACATTACAAAAACATGTCATAACAATGGTCGGAACCATTTTATCAGATCGCCTAGTTCGCGTTAGTGACAAGTGGTGACAGCTCCTGTTAAAATGGCTCTGATAAAAGTCGAGATGGCATCACGGGTGAGCGGTCAAACCAATAATGCAGTGGTTCTCAACCTTCACTAACAAGTGAAGATTTTGCATTGTTATCGAGTGAAATAAAGTACGTAAGAAAGAGGCCTCGAGGGGTATGGAAGTGGTCAACCAAGACTGGGCTCATCCAAAATGTAACTAGGGAAACGCACGACAAGACACAAAAGTGTAAACCTCTAAGATTACTTTTACTATGGAAGGGCCTCCTTGCCTAGTCGGTAGCAGTGGCGGGGCGGCCATAGATTACTCGAATTTCATCAGGTTGCCTAAATTTTAAAAAGTCACGAGGATAAAGAAAGCTAAATTACCTACGCATATTATTGAAGTGCCAGGTTGTGATTCTACCTACCTACGAAACAGGAGGTCCCGGGTTCGAATCCTGGTAGTAGCTTCTACTACCGAGGATATTCTTCCCATTTGTACATGAAACCGTAAATTACTGAAGTGCCTTTTACGTTGAGGTCTCTTCACATGGGCCGCGCACCGCCAGTTGGCAGCCTCTGCGATAATATGTAGTAGCAATCTGCCGCAATTAAGGTATGACGCGAGTCGGTAATATCGGTGCAAGGCCGATTGGCACTAATATTAACGGGTTGTAACTGTATCTTGGGCTGGGTGTTTTATACTGGGATTTACTCAGTGGGTGCTCACTCCATACAACTGGTTATTAGCCCGCAAGCTTGACATTTTGAAGGCTAGACGACTAAGGGGTTGAGGAAGGTGCGCGCAGGGGGCGTGAATAACAAGGTTTTACAACGGGCGCCCTATTCACACCTCCTGCCCGCTCCTCCCTCGACCCCTTAGTTGTCTAGCCTTCAAAATGTCAAGCTTGCGGGCTAATAATCAGGTTTATGGAGTGAGCACTCTATAAGGCTTGTCAGGCTTAGGGCATGCTACGGCAGTGATGCTATCATATGGAATAATGTGCGCAATGTGGATTGAACTGCTTCCTCACGTGTTTCCATTGCGCTTTGACATGGGTTCTTCAAGCGGGCGTACAGTCACCGGCAATAGTATCTTCCTACACGAAGGCCGCAAAAATATGTGACACGCTCTTATGGCGCTACAAATAAGAGCGTGTCACATATTTTGCGGCTTTCGTGTAGGAGGATATTAATTCCAGTGACTGTATACAGGGCTTTCAAAGATCGGCAACGCATAAACGGCCTCCTTGATGTGTTGGTTATGTTCATGAGCGACGTTGGCCGCTTCCCATCAGGTGGCTCGTTTGCTTTAGGTACTATTAGTTTGATTAAAAAAAAACTATTCAATATTAAAAGACAGATAATCGCTCTCTGAACTCTTTCTATTAGTTTAGCTTTCTACATCTCACTTCTAACACCTCACGCTATTTAAAGGCCAACGCACACATACGCATGATCAGATAAAAAGGAAGATAAGTTACTCGTCTATTAAATAAACAAGTTAATCCGAGTTTTATGCGCGCGCAGTATTAGCAGTGAAACCAGAATGGTCTTAATTACGAGTCTACAAGCCCGCTAGCCACTTACTTGCTTTAAGAGCAGCGTGACTACAGCTAAAGTAGAGTAAACAGTACTGTAAGATACAGTAGGTAGTGGTACTGTGTCGAAGGTTGAAATTACTATGATGATTTCCAAACTGCATTAGCAGCGACACCCAAAGAAGAAGAATGTCATAGCGTTGCGGCGAGCTTCCGACGCATTTAAGAGGCGTTCAATTGGCCGCAGAAATAAGTAAGCTCCATACAACTGGTTGTTAGTCCGAAACTGAAAGCTTGACATTATGAAGGCGTGACGTGACGACTAAGGGGACTGAGGGAGGAGCGGGCAAGAGCCGTGAAGGGCGCCCGTAGTAAAACTTGGTATTCACGCCCCTGCTACTTAACAACAAAACATTAAAACTTTTTCACAACTTTTGTACACATGTATTGACACTCATAATTTGTATTTACCAACTTATGTCTCGATTCTCACAAATACCTACATATGCATAGCCATTTAAAAAAAAGCAAACGTTTGTTTGTTTCTTTCTAAACAAAAGCATTTGCGTTTGTCAAAATAACGGATACGGACAAACGACGACATTTCAGATTTGGTATGAAGTCCATGTACTAACAAAAATACTTTAGCTTCGCCATAACTGTAACATAATTGTAGCTTTCAAAGCTATATTATGTTCGTGTGGTTTCAGACCAGGCCTATAACCGCGAAGCACTTTGTTCATCGAATCGAATATTTCCATCACTCTCTTTCGTATATGCAAGAGCGATAGAGACGGGACCATCGTTATGTCGATTTTCGAACTTCGCGGTAACCCACCAGTTTTTCAACGTTAAGAAGATTGCTCGCAAGGTCGCTGTTTTTTCTCATAATTACGGATACGCATACTATCTTTTTTGTTCTTCGCACGGTTATTTCGCCACCTCTTTGGGCTCTTTTTGTATGGGATTCAGGATTTGATTTGCATAATTATAGGCATCGTAATCATATCGTATCGGTGTTTTGTTAATCTTTTAACATCGTTCGCTAAGCAGTCATCAATCAAGTTCATGGTATTCATTAGCGATTATTTAATCCATTTTTCATAACTCGGTGTAGCGTAAAGAAGACTATATAATTTCTAATTATTTTTACATGTTTTAAAAGTGGTGCATTCCACTCAAACAATACGTTTGTTTTTAAATCAAATACAAACTTCAAAGCTTAATTGGTAAAGCGATCGAGCCATGACAAGGCCTATCGATGTAAGTTCAAGTCTTACTGGGTTGTTTATTTTTTCAATGTTTTCAAAGTTTGTATTTGATTGAATAACAAACTACTGTATATTTTAAAGTATTATAACCTTAAAAGGTTAAACAGTGTTGATTTGAGTCGCCCTACCATTTTAAAAGTCGAAATCTTAACTTTTGGTGCACGGTTGAGTTTAACAAATAAGGAATACCTATATAGGATATGTAGTTCAAATATCAAACAAATGTAAAAGAAATTTGAGTTACAAGCAAAAGTAAATTCAAATATCACTGCACTAATATTACGTTTTTTATTATGCCAGTGATGATATCATTGATATTACAAGTAACATGGTAATGCAAAGAGTATATAAAAAGGCAGTTAAAGTTAATCAAACACCAATTATATATCTAAATCCGCTTTGCGAAACCCCTATTGTGTTTCATACTCACTCATAGAAAAAAACGGGGCAAGGTCGTAGAGCTCGTACTTACCTGGAAAGATAAATTTGTAATTAATATAATGATCTTTTGCGGTTATTACATTAATGTGTGAGCGAGACAGCGCTATAGCGATGACCCGCTCGCACACCGGTGCGGCGTGCGAGCGCACATCAATGTAAGGACAACCTTAGCGAGGTTATAATGTAAGTATATGAGATTATACCTACATTAAATGCCAGTGGTTGTATGTCTTAGCATAAAAGCAATACATAATTCCATTATGTTTCAAAGTTCACACAAAAGGATTCGTGACAGATCGATTTCGATTACGAAGGCCAGTTTAATCGCTTTTATATCGATTTATGAAAAGAATCGAATGAACTTCAGAATCGAGTGTTGAAATCTTTACAACGTACACTTTAACTGCTAACAGATGACATCAACACGTGGTTCGTATAAAATCGGTTTTAACGATAAGATGAATGGTATGTTAATGTAGGTACTGAAGTGTAAGTATGTTTGAGTTATGTGACATATTTGGGGTATGAGGGCGACATGGTGTTGGCGTAACTGCGTAGTTTTTTTATTGTTGTGATGGGTTTTTATTTAGTACCAGTAAGAGTTAACGCATTGTGCTTCTTCTAGTTACAACCGTATAATGGTTTCTTTTTCATACACTTATTTGTCATGCATGTCATCTTCTTAATTGACAATTCTCATTTTAATTTAAAGCTTCCACATGTCAAATTTTACTATTAAGCTAACAGTTCCCAATGATCTTATACAAACATCCACTTACTCGTAGCTTACATACAAGTTAAATTTCGCCGAAACCTTTAAAAACTTACATTCGCGCAGGAAAAGAAAATCGCGTGTCTTATCTAAATCCCAATTTAAAAACCAGTAACGTCTCGCATCCGTGAAAACCGGTAAAGTCAAGAAAACCGGTACCGAAGATAATGCAGTTGGGGCTATTTTGGCTAAGCATGGAGTAATTAGGAGGAATTTGCGTTCAAACTGGGGCTATCTCGACATCGCGGCGGGAAGTCCAGTCAAAGAACCTTGGAGACCCTGAAGTACTGAAATCGAACCTTTTTGCTGACACTTAAGCGACCTTAAGTCTTGTATTCGTGTACATAAATTGTGTATATCTAACTTAAAAGGACAACATAGTATACTGATTTAAACTTTTCACTCATTTAAACTTTTCTAAATCACACGATTTTCACTCATTATTTTGACAAAAACGGGACTAAACGCGTACATTTACTTTTATTATTTTCCTGACGTTTCAAGCGTGTCGTAACCCACATTTTACATTTTAGCGTCTCTTTATATTTTTGTCATGTCGTTTTAATCAAATATATCCGCATAGACGCTTTAATCGTATCTATTTCATTCTAGTTTTTTTTTTGCGTTTTCCCAAGTATGTAAAGTACTATATTATACCACAATCCATGGAGCTTTAATGACTGGACCAATATATCAGGAAGGATCAAATAAAGCAGTTTTGTTTTAAAAGAAACTCAAGAATTTTACATAGATAGTTAAATAACTACAGCAAATTGCGGATAAACACTTAGTTAATTAAAAATAGATTTTGTTTTTGTTTTAGATTTGTTAATCTTCATCCTATTACTTGTTTTGTAAGTAAGTATGCAAATAATGCAGTACTTAGTTAGGGCTGGCACTCTCCGGACCGTATCGCCGGCATCATTTCGCTATCCGATTGAACCTAACTTGTTTTGTTTTAGCAGCATTTCAAGAATGCAAGCTGGTTGAAAAATTCACAATAGGTAGGAAAAAATACGTACCACACGTTCCCAAGGCTAGCTTGGATTTTACAACACAAGACAAGAGACATGCAAACTTATACTGAGAGACCTCCATTCTATAAGCTATAAGCTGGCTAATAAAATAGTTACTAATACATACTTTTGAGTACCTACCGTTGAATGATGTAAATTCTCCATTATATTATTATTATTATTATTGATTTCTCCATTATTACAGTTCAAGTAAGAAAGAATATCAAACGTATTGCGAAGCAGTCAGATTTGGATTTTATTTTTATTTTTCATTTTAATTACACAATAGGCAGGTACATGCCTGTCTCTCAAGCTGTTTTGATATGCCTTCTTGAAGAACTACGCATTATTGTATATAGCATCTTTAATGTATTTGTAGTACTGTTTTGAAAAAATAAGTCCCGCCGAGTTTCTTGCCGGTAATAAGTAATACTTCTCGGGTCAGAGGTGTAGGGTTAGAACCGGTGGTAGTTTCTTTTCTCTCTGACGTTCATAAGTGCATTGTAATGTGCCTAAATTGAAGAATAAATATCTTTTATCTTTTTTTTTTTTTTTTTTTATATATATAAAGAATACTAAGAATAATCGTAATGTATTGTACAACATTGTAACATTGTACTCTTTGCGGCAGCTAACGGCTAAAACGGTAGCTATCCGATCCTTTGTTGTTTTTCATCAGTAATTTGTGAGAAAACAATTGCAGTAAAGACTTGGGCCTCTTCAACCGTATCACAACCAACATCTTATCGCGTTACTAAATAAAGACGCCTATTAAAAAACTCAGCTATAAGCATTACTTTAGTATAACTTGATCTTCGGATTCATGAAGATTTACGTCAATTTGGGTCCAAACTAAAATTGGTCAAGAAGCGCAAATAGTGTTATGATTGTGAACAAAGTTGTCGTTTTGTTTTTATACGAAATCTCGAGAATGCAAGTAAAAGTGTTCGGTAACTATAAAAGTATAAAAAATGCTGTTTAGTAAATAATAGAAAAGAAAGTTGTATTGAAAGCGAAGTGCTTTTCGACTAAATGCTCTTTAGTTAGACGTTTTGTATGGGATTGAACAATAGAGGGATATGAAGAGATTTTGTTAGAATTGTTTTGTTACGCTTGTTCTCTGTACGTCTAGACGCTGTTATCTTCATTATCGTTAGGGCAATTAGTCGAGGTTTGTAGACGAAATAATGTAGGGAGTTAGCTTTGAAATTGACAATTAAGTAAGGGGGCACTTTGGACCTTTTAACATTTCGAGGTCAATCTTTTCATTACTTTCATATTTACCCAATTTAGCTTGTGACAAAGTTTGTTAGTATGTATCTTATAATTTAATTTGTATGATCGTAACTAAATTGAAATTTGGTTTATGGAGGCGACTGTTTAAGTCGCTGCCTGCTTTTATTCCCTTTGTTTGGTAAGGGACGGAATAAAAACAAAACTGTGAAGGGCGATCGAACTGAAGTATATAAAACTATCGTTTACAGCTTCCTATTATTTACTTATTACTAGCTTATGACGTGTGTCGCTTGAAACGATCCCCGTGTCACCAAACCACTCTAAACAGTGACATCTCCAAGTCGATCACTATCATAAAACGGACAGATATAGGTATCACAAAAAGTGACATGTATAATGGTCCAATTGTCCGGGCATGGGCAGTAAAGCACGCTTTCTCCACAGGGAAGTGGTGCATAAATACGTTTCGACAACCTCCGTCTTGATTCCCATTGCTTACCTCGAATACTCAAAAGGACTAGTTTATTAAGACATGTAAATCCTTAAAAAGGGCATTAATCGATGGTAGCCAGAGCCAAAGTTGGAGAACTTTGTAAGGTGCGTTGGGATAAGATAGAAAGGTTTTTTATAAGGGGTAAGACAAAAAATCGACCATTACAGACTACTTTTTATCTTACCCCTCTTTAACCCCTCTTTAAATCTTACCCCAACGCACCTTACAGAACAAAACATGACCCTCTTTTTTGGCAAAATCGACATCGAATATCAAATTGAATATGCCATTTGAAAGTAATACTAATCAACCTGGTATAAAACTATGGTAGCCTACCAATGCATGCAGTGCCTTTAAAAATAATAAAGAAAAATTAGTAAAATATTTATGCACATATGAGGTTTTGCACTTATAAGCATTTTTGATATGAGATCTTGACCGAATAAATGTATTAATATGTTGTGTATGCTAGTCTTTAAGGTACGAGAATTTATCTATGGGCCACTAGTTGCCTGAAATAACCATTTTTTTGTTTACATATAATTGATATAATACATGTGTCAAAAGCCTTAGAGGAAGCGAAGATCGGACTGTCTTCCAAAAACTGGTTCACTCGAGCCACCGACTCGGTACCTACTCGAATGAAGTAAGAGCACAGATGTAAACCCACAGCGAAAGGAATGCGCGGCCTACGCATTATTAGGGCGACGATGTCATTGGAATTGGTGCGAGGTGATGCTAAGTGTGTTAGAGTTAGAGGTTATGTTATACGTCACCTAGCATTTACCGGCCAATGTGCGGGAAAATCCTCACTGCCTCTTTGGGTTATGCTAACCTTGCTAACAAGATTAGAGGCCTGTCAACTACTGCTTTATTCGAGACGAACTCATGCAAGGTTTTGTTACTAAATACTATTATTACTTAAGTGATTTTGGTCTGCTTCGCCATTTTCTGCTTTATTGCAGATGTTGATCTAATACGAGTGTATTCTCACACACAGTCAGCAGCAGAAGAAGATAAGCATTTATAATAGAGTCATCCATGACGTATTCGACAACGTTGACCTAACTCTGATGAGCCGGCACCTAAAAAAAGGACAAGCGAACTACTTAGGCTATTTCATCAATAAACAGGTAAGGAGTTAATCAAGTTTATTTGATTATAAGTTTACTTATAAATAACAAAACATTTTGGTTAGTAATAACCCTTAGTTTTGTAGTCCCAATTCTTAAGTTACTGGTCGATGAAGTTTGGTTGCTGGTAACAAACATTTTTTTTCAGTGCGTAGGTATATGACTTGTAAAGCCTAACTTAAGGACAACTTGTACGGGTCTAAAGCTTAAAATCTGGTCCTATTTATACGAACGCATGAAACTTGGCATGCACATAGGAAAAAAATATATAAATGGACGTAAATCGTCAAGCGATTGTTCTCTCCCTGTCACACAGGTCGTCACATTCTATTAAACGTTTTTCTAAATACAAAACGAAAGGAACATTTACACCGAAGAAAACTCGTAAACTTCTCAATACAAGGACGCATCCGCGAGTCAAACTGACAAAAAAACTATAATTGAAATACCCATTCACCATGCAAAATTTTATGAGTCCATACAAATGTTTACTGCCTTAGGTTTTTGTTGAATGACGAAATTGTGCAAGTCCGCGTTACGGCACGATTATTGCCGATATGTTCCCAAAATTTACCTCGTCCGTGAGTTTATTTCAAATATAACTTGACCTCCAGACTTGTATGTACTTACGCGACATCGGATGCCCAGACTTTATACTGGTCCGCCTGTTAATTGATAAATTTTGTAAACTCTTGTAGTGACAGTGGGTCACTACCCATCTATCTGAACGTGGGTAGACTTTAAGTCGTTGGGATAAGGATTAAAGTCGGTTACTGTGTCGACATTGGAAATGACAGCCAAACGTAAACTTGAATGCGTGTTTTTCGTCGAAACTTCATAAAATGCCTCACAGTCACGTAATGTTCCAAGTACTCCAATTTGATGGCTGCAGTCCATCGACATATAGGGCTCACAGAAAAACAAGTCTTATTATTAAGTAAATCCGTAAGAGAATCCTTAAACATTCCATGATAGCCATCTGTTTTTGAAATGTCCGTCCGAATTGGTTTAAAGCTAGTTTAGAACAATAGTAGTTTTAATTAGTTTTAACCTGGCTGATGGTAGCCCTTATACAGCGCGTAACTATAATATGGCGTTCGTAACGAGAGGTGATTGGAAAGCAATATAAACGCGAACTATCGTCCCACACGAGCCGTATTGGACGAAAATCACTTTAGTTACACGAGCATTCCTCGTCAAGACCATGTATCCCAATTACTGAATCGAACAAACACGCTAACTAGCGTAACTCTGACCTGGAAAGAGCTTAACGGTAACGCTAAATCAAAGAGGGTCCTTATACTGGTGCGTTCGACTTACAATAAGATTAGAATAGCATTGGTGTCGTAAAAAACTGTTTTACGGGTACCGAAATGTTTTAGTAAGACAGTAAAATAAAAACGGTGTAAAATACAGGGCTTTGTCTGTCAGTTTACGAGTTTGCGTGAAATTTTCTAGTATTATATGTCACCGTCATCCTGTCGCTGACAAGTGGCAGGCTAAAAAAAATTCAGTCGTTTTAAATCTTACGAGCGGCTACCATACTTTTATTGCCATTAGTAAAAACTACAATCAATATTTTACTGACTTTTGTAATGATTTGAATAAAGTATGCTATCTACCTTTACATTTATGTACACCAAAAATGTCACTGGATCCTGCATTTTTATTACATGTAGACCAATAAATAAATAAAAGTTATTTTAATATTTTATGTTTGCTTCTTCTATTTTGTCCCAAGTTAAGCAACTACAGATACTATTTCATACCTGTATAAACTCCCAGTGTATTTTGAGGAACATAAAACTAAACTACCGAAAGTGAAACGGAGCCTCTCAGAAGTTATATCGCCGACCGAAACTAGGGCCAACTAAACAAGCTTTATCGCATGGAAATCATTCGGTTACTAACAAAAGAATAAAACGGCCGTTAAAGCCGATTTTTTACGTCAAGGGCCGCCTTGAGGGATAATGTCAGCATGTTTTCGATCCGTTTATGGTAATTTATTGCGAGTGATCTGTCTCCCTACATTTCACGGGATGAAGCGACGTTCAAATTGGTAGGTTTGAAAAAGCGGCCGGTTAAGAAAGATGCCTTGTATATTGCTGTATATGCTTCGTTACTTTTGTAATTTACTCATGGGAATTGGGTAAAATAAGATCTTTAAATTGTACCCTTTATAGAACGTCTTACTTGACAGTTACAAGGTCATTTAAACTCGCTATGGTGCGAAACTAAATAGCGCTTTGTACTTAAATATTAAATGTAATAAAATAATACAGCAAGAAGTGGACTACATAAAGTAGAAATAACATTATTTTATTTATATAACCAGACCAGTTAGCGAGATAAAGATCACTCAAATTATAATCTGCCTATCCGTGTACAACAAGGCGTTTTGTAAAATACATAACTATTATTCAAATGAAGGCTTGCAGTGTATAATGCATGTGAAATGATTGTCTTTACTAGTCGCGATCTAGGCGGTTATTATGAAAAAGGCATCAATTAAAAGGCTCCGGCATATTGTGGCGCCATTGACGGGTTATTGAGGCTGCGCGCTTGCGCATATGCGGAGTGGCGTATGCGACCACTATGCGACGCGACGCATGTCAAAAATGTCAAAGTAGTTTTATAATTTATATTCTACTAGCGACCCGCCCTTGCTTCGCACGGATGCAATTATACATATAAACCTTCCTCTTGAATCACTAGTTTTAAAGATCTAAGCATACATAGGGACAGACAGCGGGAAGCGACTTTGTTTTATAATATGTATAAAAAAATAGTTGATAAGTTTTAAAGCAGGTAGGCTGTACTCCGAACTCCTAACGGCTCCTAATAAAATACCAGCCATGATTAACAAAATATTGGGTTAAAATAGAAAATAAATACTAACATCGTGTGGCAAGCAAGCACACATCCCGGCTGATGGCAAGCAGCCAGCTTTGCCTATTGACGCCTGCAACTTCAGAGGTGTCACATACACGTTGCCGACCCTTTAATAAACCCTTTAGGTTCCTTATTTTCGTCATGGCATGGCAGAGGCAGACCGAGATGATGATACCTACATATTAAAAGCATTCTAGCTAGATCGGCAGTATGTCCCATTACAAAAACGAGTTGAGGAGAAGAGCTTTGCCGATGACATTCGTGGTTGTCACTTAGGACCTTATTCCTCAAGTATTCGGGCGCCGAACATGCGTCTGATTGACAGCCGGCGCCCGCGCAGTCGCGACGACGCTAACTAGCCGTAAACCTATTAAACCCCCAACATTACTTGCACGTTATTTATTGGTACTAACTGCCCTAACTGGTACTAGTATGTTACGTGTAAAATTAGAATTCGAACGACCTGGAATCCACTGTTTATGTAAATTTTCAACGTGTATTTTAACCACAGTTTTATGAGGTAAAATGTGTCTCAGTTTGGCACATTTACTCTCGTATAAATTTAATATGTATGCAGATTAACTTTACAGACACCACGAAATCCACAAAAATGTCTTATCAATCCATAAGATGCTTTAAACATACGAATCTTGGTATTTTATCTTTAAAAAGGAGTAGTAAAAACCACCACTTTTTGCAAATATCCAGTAGCGCAATGTTTTTTCGGTCGCCTATAGGCTATACTTCTATTACAAAGGCGTAAATCCAAAGAAAATCCTATCAAGATAAGCCCTTTTGTATAAAAAAGGATCATGTCACGACGCCGGCGCCGCTGCGCCGCCTGAGTGGGACGCTACCTGCGCGCGAGTTGCATATTTAACTAGAAATAAACCTGAAAGTAATTTAGCTTGGCGCAGCTTGATCTATTGGCAGGCCATTTGTCTTTGGATCGATATGAATTTAGACGTTTTGAGCCGGTTGTTAGTTAGATTGTATTTGTTTAAATATCTTTAAAATGTACTTAAATGTAAAAGATCTGTGGCGAAAGTAACTCGTCTGTCTGCCTGTTTGTTACCTTTTCTTTTTATGCTTAAACCACTGAATCGAACACAAAATTAAGTATGGTTAGTTCATGTGCGAGTCCCAGCAAAGAAAAGTTAATTTTCTACTGAATCCTTTTACACTATAAAGTTAACAGGGTGAAAAGTGGGAGGATTTATAACCACAGTACTGAATTTACGCCGAAAAGATATAAGAAGACGCCAGACAGACAATATACATGTTAAAACGTATGTTACTTATATTAAAACACTCCTCAAATGACAATAGTCGTGCCTTCTGTTTCCTTGAAACGTCTATAGACTTATAAATCACTGTTTTATTGTATTCCAAAAATGGTAGATTGACTTATGGAAGATTGACGATATTTAATATATGTATGTATTATAATATTATATTAAACAAATATATGCCTGTGTTTTATTTCGCGGGTAGTTGAATTTAGTTTAGTCCAATGTTAGGTGTTGCAGTGGCCGTGGCTCACTTGAGGGTTCAAAAACTACCCTTAGATATGGGATTCCCCTGCTGTAAGTGTACACAATTACAAACTGAAATCATACCTAATAGTTTTACATAACTATTTTGCCAACATTATGCACATTTGTGAACATTTCGTAACTATTGATTGCCTATAAAATCTTGTGTCAGAAAAAAAAGTCTTCAGAGTTACCAAGATCTGAAGACTTTTTTTTCTGACACAAGATTTACTTAATACTTTTTTACTTAATATAACTGTAATTGGGATTTACAATAGTAAATCCCAATTACACTTATATTAAGTAACTTTATTTCATGACCAACACAAGTCTCAAAAGTGACCACTTTTATCTCAAGTGTTACCATTAAAGGAGCAATTTACCTTACACCAATCACACTCAGGGTTACCTCACACATGGCACAACTCCGGTCATTCAAACACATTGTCATTTGTGAAAGATTATTTTAAGCAAAGCCATTTATCAACAACTGTCCTAGACCATTATACACCTGTCAACACAAACAATCTGTTACAGTTGTCAATGTATCAAAATTGACATATTTTAAATGCAATTTGAATAAATCTTTGTCGACGAATGAAAAATGTCTTCAAAAATAGTATTCTAAGGTAGAAAAATTGTAAGGAGATGATGTTATCGTAGCATATTATTACTTATAAGCAGCGCTTATATAATCATTACCGTTTAAGTTCAGTTTATCGCCGTGCAGTAACCAACTTGTCACAAAATATAATACCTAAAAGTAATTTATATCAAGTGACCAAACAACCAAAAGGGACGTTCAAATACTGTCAGATAAATCTAATTTGTGAAATAATTCGCGGCTGCTCCCGACAGCCGGTCATTTCTTGCGAAACGTCTGTATCGCAGCGATGTAGCGGCTCGTAAAATTAAAGATTTTGTCAATAAACTCGGTGTATACGACACATTTGGCGTCGGTAGGCGTCGATTATTGAAGCTGAGCGTTAAAACATTCAATTGTTTCGAGAACGCGACCTCCGAATACGCCTCTGTAATTATAATTCTGCTTCCTTGTAAGAAATGTTTACATAAACTGCAATTTGCATATTTCTTGCATTAACAAGGTTAAAGAACTAAAAGTTTGTTTTGTTATTGCGTTTTTTGTATTAAAAATTAAAACACCTATGAATATACATTACGTTACTACGTTACTACCAATTTAATTTAAACATTTTTTACGCTAAAGTATCATTTTTCAATTGACTATCTCAACGATAGGCACCTACTAACCCGGAACTCTAGACAACTTCACTATATTTACACAAACGCGCGTCTAATCCCAACCCTCATTTAATACAAACCTGCAGCACAGACTCGAATACAAAGCTGGCAACACTAAGGCGCAATTCATTTATTGCCAGCCGAAAATAATACCGCGATCGAACTCGGCATTTGAGGCACGTCCCCCGTTTACACCACCCTGTTTATTTTAAATAAGGTTCTCGCTAAGTAAAAGTAAACCCGAGGGTACTAGGCTGAATGAAAAATTAAGGAAAAATATTCCGATTATTCCGTTGTCCGGAATACCTGATAATTTTTCACGGCTGCCTTTTGGGGCGTTGTTATGATTTTGGGAATTGGGTTTTCACTTGTATCAAAATGGTTCATTTAAATGCATGACAGAATACATAAACTTCTAAATTATACTATAAATGCTTAATTATATTATAAATGTATAATATGATTTTACGAGTCACCGTACATCCTACAGGCTCTCTGTTATTTAAAATTGTAGGTAGGTTTCTATAACAAATTTAAAAAGAGACCTAAAGCATGATAAAACGTGTCTAACATCAAGGTATTTGGGCTAAACAGTTTGCTAATAAAAGTAATAAATATAGCTAGTAGGTTTTTCGGTCATGGTCTAGCTAAAATTTGCAAACAGATAAAAATCTTAAAAAACAAGCATATTTTTTGCACGATAGTAAAATTATATAACTTTACTATGATCTAACCGCCATCGTTAAAGCGATCGTTAACCTCGATCAGAGTCCATAAAAACTATGACCTTCCTTCCGAAATATCGTATCGGATTACCATCCGGTTCTTATCTGTACATGTATTTAAAGCAATGAATATAATTATATTTAGATTACAGAAATCAAATCTTTCAGGCGTAAGAGTACCTACTTAAACACAAAACGTACAGTCGCCATCAAATATATCGGAGCGGCCAAGGTACTCAAAAATATCTGAAGATGGACTTTATCGCATTGACAATGGAGGCGTTGTTTGGATATTTGTAACCACCTTGACCGCTTCGATATATCTGATGGCGACTGTACTTACTGGACGCAAAGAAAATATGGTTTTATGTATAACGTACATAACATGTTTGTAATGAAATGCACCTTGCTGTTCGAGCTACAACAATGCTTTTTTAGCCGTTAAGATGCAAGAAACGAATCGAAATATGCTAAGCTACAACTATGTTACCCAATACATGAATCGCGTATAGAAATATATTTAAATCATATTAAAGTTTCCACTTAAAATTCTACTTAATCCAACAATAGCCTCTTTCCTATCAAACGCTAGTCAAAAGTCGAAGTAAATATTGATAAAAGGTCGACTCGATATACTCGCAGATGGTGCCGCGCGCCCCCTGACTATAATTCAATGAGGGGTGCACAATACCTATCGATTCCTTTGTGTCACGATACAAGGGATGACTAATTATACTAAACTGATTTTGTGAAAAACGATTTGACTGGTGAAATGTTTGCATAAATATTTTCCCGAGCAGTTTTATGAATAGATTAATCGACATCAATGTCACAAAACTTATAATCGTTTCTTCTTCTTCTTCTAATTTCTATAGTGCTAGATAGATACTTGCAAGTACATAAAATGCTATATGAATTTAAAAATTACTTGAATCATATTTTATGTGTAACCACCGGCAAAAGTATCTTCCTATACGAAGGCCGGAGAAATATGTGACACACTCTTATTTGTAGGGTCATAGGAGCGTGTCACATATTTTTGCGGCCTTCGTATAGGAAGATACTATCATCGACAACAAATACATAAAAAATGCACGCAAAATATTTTAATCCCTTCGGCATTGTTTAACTTTAATAAAATAGCTGGAAAGTGTAAATCTGGCACGAACAACAGTTTCAACTCCGTTAATGGAATGAAATAAGTCATATCTTAATTCTGTATGCGATTATACTAATACACGCCCGAAGACGTAAAAACGCGCCACGCCTCCTGACCAAAATTAATTGGCCAAACTTATGTTCTTAAGCTCTTAACTTAATTAAATTTCTTATCTCATAAACGAATATGTTAAGTTTTGCGAAAAACGCGCCGTCGAGCCAATAATGTCGGTTAAATTATGAGCTGTCAAAACATCTGTCACGGACGGTTGTGACTTCGCATTCGCAATGAATTTGTTTGATCGGTTTATTTGCTGAGCGACGCTTGAAGTGAACTGTGAACGAATAGCTGTGTACATAATTAAATATGAAGTATTATCTCATTTATGTTGCTATTGTAATGAAGGACGTGGAATCGTGCATTGTAAATAAAATATGTACCTACGTATATACAAGAGGTAACCATACAAATCAGAACTAACATACCAATGGTAGATGCTGAAGTAGAAAAAAGAACCGACTTCACTTAGGCTACTCCACCTTTCCAAGAACAAATGTCCGAGCTACTGTAAAATGCTCAAATCGCTACAGCTGTGCCTATAATAGTTGAAGAGTTCCCTTGGTTTCTCCAGATCCCGACCTGGGTGACAATGGGTCCAAAGGTTAAGTGTGAAACATACCTACATAACAAAAGCAACAACAAAGATTCCTCGAACTTCCTTTGAATTCTGGAAGTCAGTTGAAAATGAGCTTAACACTGAAATCTTGATGTCTTTCTGGAGCGTGAGCGCACACATACGCACGCTTTTGTACTTTTATGTCTAAAGAGAACGGAGATTTTGTAACAAAATCATTAAAAATTACGTAATCAAGATTGACTATTTGTCAACTTTAACAGTTTAACAAATTACACATACTCGTATTTATCTTAAGTAACTTGAATAATATTTAATATTTTAGGTACTTAGCTGTTACTTTACCCACCGTTCACAAGATTGCTTGACATTTCATGATTTGGTAGCTCACCGTATTAAGATATTACAAAATTTCACATTAAATTGCCCACGTTCTTGCTTCGATATCCTTCGATTTTAATGTAAATTATATAAAGCTTCATGTTGTCCGACTTAAGAAATATGAGACATAATTGCATTTTTATCGGACGGCCAATTCACGTAGCTTCCTTCATAGCAATTACCGTATGGAAATATGTGATCGATGTATTAAATACTTATAAAGACTGTCTACTCTCAAGTCTGTCATTTTACCCTATTCTTGTTTACCGTACTCACAAAATATGTAAAGGATACATTTATTTTGTATCAAAGCACGAGTATCGCATAGTTAATGCAATTTTTTTTATTACTTTCACCATTGATGGGCGATTTTCTACATTTAAGGCCATAATAGCAGTTGATTGGTTGGTTGTGATAGATAAATAATCATTTATTTCATTCATAAAAACAACATAGTAAATAAGGCAGTCTTCGCTTTTAATTTCATCCAGTATTCAGGCAGTTTTATGTTATACTCAATTAAAATCTTGGTAGAAAGAGTGATCCAATACAAAATAACTATAATTATCTTGTGCTTTTACGGACAGGTAAACTATTGTAAAATACCAACAGACGGAAAAGTAATCTCTAATCCATTTTAAGTATTATGTTTTCTATCAATAATAATACATATAACGTAACAGTGGCGGCGCGTCTGTAGAACACAATACCCGTCGGCTTGCGTAAGTTTCAGGCGCCTGAGCAGTTTTCCAACATGTCTGAAGAAATTTAAAGCCAAACTCAGCACCGGCTTGCCTAAGAATTTTTTGTACCACCGCCATTGTAACTAAAATACATTCAGAAATCTAATTTAACGTTCGAAATAGGAACGAAGTTCCGAAATGGAACACGACACGAAATGAATAAGCTTTCATCGCGGCAACATTGAATAGCGTTCGAGTGAACAATCAGTTAGCGTTTCTTCCCTAAACACATTAATTATTCAACATCAATTCCTTGAGACCCGCCACCGAGAGAAAGGAATACAGCAGGTCTACAGAAACATTACTAATTGCTCTGCGTGATAATTAACATGGCTCCGATAGCGGGTCTGGGACATACAGACACACGAGCAAACCAAATTTGTCATCAATTAAAGAAGTAGGTGAAAAGTACACATCACTTATTTGGGGTGATCATACTTGTAGAAAAGACAGTATGATAATTGTCATTCTAGTGAGAAACTCCCTGGCCAAAGTAAAGTATAAGACTAAGTTTTGTCATACCTACCTAAAAAACAACGCACTCCTCGACACACATTAGCTATTAAGGTTCTCTGCCTTTTCGCCGAAAATCATATTGCCAAATTTCACTTGCCAACCAACTTTTCGCAGAAGTTTCATTTGGCCGAATTTCATTTCCCAACTTTACATAATCCAACCTAACCTAACCCAACCTAGTAGGCAATTTTCATTTCCCAACTATGGGGTTGGGAAATGAAATGGTTGCGAAATAATTATTTGGTAAAAGTTATTCGGCCAGATGAAACTTCTGCGAAAAGTTGGTTGGCAAATGAAATTCGGCAATACAATTTTCGGCGAAAAGGCAGGATACCAGCTATTAATCAAATAATAAAGGTGTGTGCCAAAAGACCCATGACTCTTATTTATTTTCGCACGCTACACGCGCATCAATAAAATGTATGCTTAAAATGGGCCTTCAATGCACGTGCACTTACTTGATATTATAACTGCTTTATTAAAGTGACTTATGAGTATCATTATAGGCAATAAAATAACCCTGACTATCCTGCAGATATATCCTGCATAAGCAGATAATATGAGTACGGAGAGTACTTCTTCAGGTTTCTGCCATTCCCTGCTGTATAATAGTCCTACTGGAGTTGCTCAACTGCGACTGGTACAGTTTCGTTCTGAAATTAGAGTTATGATGGGGTCGGCACAATGAGGTTGCGTGCGGCGTGATGATGGCAAGCGGCCGAATTCATTAGCAGAGCTCTCGTACATTTACATCGTGTACAATGCAATATTGTGCTTTTGAGCTCTGAAGATGATTGCGATCTTATGATACGTTAATGGGATCTTAAGACGCTGTATAATAGTACCCAGATATAATAATAGATTTTCTTGGAAATTAGAAAAATGTCGCCGTGTGCGTCGTCCCACTTCCGTCCATCAAAATGTTTAATGTTGTAAGTTGTAATCACAATCGGGAATAGAATTAATCATTTCAGATTTCAAACAATATTGGGAGCATTCCACGGAAAAGTCCACCGTTGTCCCGTAAAACACGATTTTTTTGAAAATTGGTAGGTTTTGGAGTTCCTTTTTCTGCAACAATAGAGTCAAATTATGATCATAATTATAATATTCCAATTAAAATTGCAAAGATATCTCTAACGACAGAGATACACAGGCGTTTGTACGGGACACCTCGTGGAATGCCCCATTGACGTTTAATAAAGACTAGCTGATTTGACTTGTTAGGAAATCCAAATCTATTCGAAACGTGAGTTCTAAACATATTACTACTTGTCTAATAGCGATTGAATCTATTGTTAATTCCCGTCCCGTTCCAATCTCCCCGCAAACTCCTTTTTCTTGGTGCTGACGTCACCGCGAACACGACATTAATCTCCTTGACAATGGGCGGCATGACGACATCAAGGAGCCTGCGTAAACTGTGACGTAATGGAACAACTTTCACGTCATTTAATAGGCTCTATTTACTTAACAATACCATTGTGAGACGTTGTAATTAAGGACTAGGTGACTTCTATAGAAGGTGGCTCGTTATATATGATGGTCGTTAATATAATAGAAAGAGATAATGTATGCGTAATGTGCAGCTAAAATATTGATTTGATTTATTAAGCAAAAAAAAGTGTGGGATTAAGAACACATATATTTGACCTAAAAGTCGCATCGATATTTTAGACCTTAATAAAATTGACTGTACCAAAGAGAAATAAGCTTAGTGTTCACTTCATAAAAGGCTAAAATACCTGTTACCTTCTTTTACTAATTTATCTATAACTGTACAAATTGAGTTATACCTAGATTAAGGAAGTTAGAACTTGGCATCTCTTTCCTGAAGTTGCACACGTTTGTAAAAGAAATCTTTTTTTTTATCTAGGTTATAACTCCATCCTGGATCTAGGTTACTTTTAAAGCTAGCTTTGAAATATTAAGAGAGAACAAATATTTTTAATCTAACAAATTTCCTTCCATTTGGAAATAAATCAGGTAATCAATGCAAAAGAATGACGTTGGGTACATTTGCAAGAACTAACACCGGCACCGTTACAATGTAATCTACAAATATGTGTTATGTGTATAAAGAAGGAAGATATGCTCATATTCAGTACCTTATCTACAATGCGAAACGTACGGTTCATTTAATATCAATAGAAAACCCCACAGAAACTCTTCCAAACTAAACACGAGAAATACTGAAAGCAATAAACAAACATTCTCCACGTTAATCATCCCGCCGAGAAGCTATTTTTCTCGCAATACCCGGGCTCCATACATTACGAGTAGATTAGGTTGTGGATCTCTTTTGTGAGATTGCCCCGGATTCTCGCCGAACAAAAGGGACTAATAGGTGGATATTGTTATTGTTGCAGTGATATTCTTGGTTTAAAGAATAAATACTCATTTCTTAGTCTATAGATATATCTTCCACATTTTCTTATAACAAAGTCGGTGCAAAGTTAACGCCATCGGATTATATTGAGGGATAGGCAGCAGCAGAAGACGAATCTAACAAGTTGATGGTAACAATTGCCGTCACTTTCTCTTCAGTCTCTCTTAAAATTAGCCATAGCTGCTTTCAAGAAAAACAAAGGAATCGGATGATTGCGAAGAAAGTGACGATTTTAAGACAACAAATTGTCCATCTTCTTTTAGCGTGTAAAGAAGATGCTACACTAACATCCAAAGGATCCAAATATTCCAAATATCATCGTCATTTTAGTGGTTGTTTGTGCCAAATATACGCAAATTTGTAGCAACGGGATTTTTTAACAACGTTTATAACACCATTTATTGTTAATGATAAATCGCATCGACCAAGAAACTTCATGACGTTCTCTATCAAATTAAAATCATACAAAATGATCACGTTCTATGTTGTTCGTAGCCCTCGGTTAACAACTGTTCTGCTGGTCTCATTATATGTCTCCCATTTCTAGTCAGCATTGTGAGAGCACTGGAACAGTTGCTTAATGAGGGTTATTGTGTCTACCCACCAGTTGGCGCCACTGGCGAATTATGTCAAGTTATTGTAAGTGATCGTCACTGACATTTGTATCATTTCCCGGGAGACATTACTAAGGCCCTTAACGGCATTGTCATTGGCGACATCGCTTAATTTATCTGACAGTGAAATTCAATTTGATTTAAATGGCTATGTGTTTATGGAGTTTGTTTTTATTTTGTGAGTTTCCAAACAAAAAGTATAGATAACTAGACTCGAAAATTTAAGAATTTCGTATTGTTTCTGTTATATTTTAATTCGCTAATTACTACTTCCCATGTTTTCGCGCGTGTGTGTGTGTTATTAACTCTTATGAAGATAGGGTCTTCAGTTCGTCGTCATTTCGTTATCTCCGTCTCTATCGCTCTTGCATATTCGAAAGTGAGTGAGGCAAATAGACTTTTCGACGAATGAAGTGGTTCGCGGTGATAGCGCCTGTGGCGCCACATTTGCTCACATTATGCTGTCAAGATGTTTACACGCTAAATGCCTCTTCAGCTTCACACATAAAACCAGTCATTAAATCATAAGAGTATTAAAAAATTGTTATTAGAATTATGTTTACGTCATATCAAGTTTTTTAATAGTCTATAAAATTAACGAAGTCGTTATTTACGAGAAAGATTTGATATAAATTTATTAAGTATCACATAAATAATTAATACAAAATACTTTGTAATGTCACTTTCTTTTGCCTTCTATTTACAACAAAGAATTAGCTGAAAGTTTGAAATTCATCTACTTTAATGCTTCCTAGTATAAGTTTGTCGTATAGTTTAGATATTAAGGTAGATATTCGTATTTTAAGTAAAAATTCACCACACTACAAGCACAGCTGATGATAGATAAGATAGACATCCGATAAAAGAGAAAATCTGTATAAACACAGAAACAACTTATAACTATCAGTATTTCACATTTCTATATTTCCGTATGCAATGTTTACATGGCTATACTTTCTAACTGTCACTAACATATACGATTTAAGGCTTAATAATGACACTCTAAGCCCAACAAAGACTTAAGTTACAATAAAATATACGAGTTAATGTAAGAGACCCTAGCACGGGCGGCACTTACGTCGTTAATAAAGATGTTCAATACACGTACGTTGCTTTTTAACGTAAGCGCCGATTTACTAAAGGTCTTTTCCTAGACAGCAACACATATCATTATATGAACTTACAACCTTTTTCTACTAATAAAGGTTATCTGGCGCCATCTTAACATTACCATAAGATGGCCGATAAGTATGTACTTACACAGCATGTACAAGTATTTACAATAATTATGCGATTGGCATCTGGGGTCAGGTGATCAGCGATGGCCGATACGACAGCAATGACCTAGATAAAACCTAGACTACTATTTTTGCTTCATATAGTTTGATAGCTTTGAAGTGACTTAAAATTTCTAGTGATATTTTTAAGTATTCCGTACGCAACGAGTATGTAAAGGTTGAGTACCCCAAAATCGGGGCACACATTTATTGTTATGCTTCTTAACTTGGGCAGTATAGATTTTTTGTGTACTAAAATTATAATCGCTACAACATTACCAATAAAAAGTATGACCATAGTTATTAAATCTATAATTGGTTTTCATGAAAATGAGCTCTAAACATTAAAGGACTGAAGTCAATTTGCACGAAAACCCTTAGAAAAATCGTGTAGGTTATAAAGATGTGCAAAAAAACGTCTATAGCCTAAAATAAGTTGCCTATTTGGTATTAAAATATTGCAGAGGGGCTATTTAACAGGATGATAGCCGAAAAAATAAATAAAGAGATATTAAGTAACGGCAAAAAACGAAGCATGTGGCAGTACAGCTTTCTTATGTAAAATCGAGACCTTTCTCAGTTTATTTTGCAAGAAGATACAAAAATCGCAAACTTACACAAAAAAGTGAAGTCAACTTAAATTAGGAGCTTACAATGCTGTATTTGCTGCCAAGGGAGATGCTAAACCAAATTTATTTTGTTCAAAACGTGGCGCAGAAATGATGTACAATAATTTTGACCAAAGTTTGAGTGCGTTCAATGAATGATGATTGAACCTGCACAAAAACAAATTTAAACTAATACCAAATAAAAAAACTTTGCGTGTAATGACTTAATAATATATTCTTAAAGATTATGAGCTAAAAATAATGCTTAGTGTCCTCATTATTTATAGGTCTAGCTAGGTATTGATAATCATGGCATGAGTAGGCGATAATTTACATACGAGAGGAAGAATGATCAAAGAAATGTAATATAAATAGATCGTTGAGAACGATTAGAACTTATGATCTGAAGCCACAGCTCATTGTTACTGTTTTGGTGGCATTAGTAAGTAGTCACTTCTCTATAGCAGTATCTGAGGGGTAGGATCATAATTGAGTCGCTGACAGTGCCTGTAGGGTACTATTCGCGGATCAGCCTAAACTAAGGCAAATCGAAATGATTTGTCTATACTAAAAGTTATTCCACAAAAAATATCCTGTTAGAGGTATATTAGCAGCTAATCATCGAATAACAGGGTATTGTGCCACTAAAATATACGATAATAATGTCGTGCAAAGTGTCACGTGTCCTGGTTACCAAAAGTTTGTATGATTCCTTCCATTCTGAAGTTGAACTGAAATTCGAGTATTATTATAAATAAAGAGTAAATTTGCAACTATATTCAATAGGTAATTCGCTACAGTTGACCTTGTAATTTTTTTTATTTGTCCTTTTGTGTGCCCCATTTTTGGGGTACTCAACCTTTACCTACCTAACCTACTTATCAATTATAACCAAATATTAAGCCTTGACTATCTGTCCGTCCTTATGTCTGTTCTTGAGCAGGTTATATCACTAGGACCGTAATAGAAGCAGTTTCAAAGCTTAATTTGGGAGGATATAATAATTTTGAGAGGACCTCACGCATTGGCTATATTTTTGTGATTTTCAAATTTGTTGATAGTATCGGTCGCTTAAGACAAACATGCCTTTAATTCCTGTGAAATGTAAGTTTGATAGAAAAACTAATGTGTTAATTAAGGGTGTGTAATTGTGAATCGTAATGAACAAAGTGTAACTTACGTTAATGATACAAGTCTTCCAACATCGCGAAATTTCATAACAGAATAACTTACCTGAAACAGAGAAACGCATAATGAGTCTTTAAATAACTTAGACTTAAAAGTGATAAATGAAATGAAGCATTTGAAATGACAATGGGATTAACATTTCTGTCTAATTTCAAAGACACACGTACCTACCTATTACAGAAATAATAAACTTCCTCCCTTTAGAACAAAATCATAATAATAATACTATAGACAATTTCTATAGAAACTCAAAAGGCCGCTTCTGTATTTCGAAATGTCGTAAGTCCTATTAAATGAGAATGATTTAGGCTCTTTCAAATTATTGTAAAAGTCCCATTGTAATCTCACGCACGTGTGTAGTTGAACTTCGATTAATGATAATTTATTACACAAATTAGAGCCTTATTACTATTGGTATTGAGTCACTATTGGAGGCAACCGTCAGTAAACAAATGATATCAAGTTTCCATGTAAGGAAAGCAGCAATACGGTAGTAAGTAAGTATTTACGTATTTAGAGGCTGGAGATAGACGTAAGTTAGCATTTCATAAATAATGCAATAACCAATGGATGTTTATAGCTAATGTCACTCTGCGTTCTGTTTGAACCAAGAAACAGTTATAATGATTGATTGATTTCTCTTAGAGGAAATATTGATAATACCAATGGTTTGTTATTTATAAGTAATTTTTTTGAACATACATTTAAATAATTTCACTGAATAAACTTAAATTATTATTTGAAGTTATGTTACACAATTAACATCTTGGGTGTATACGGACGTTTGTTCTTTTTGAACGCAAAAATTACAACACGAATTTGGAGGTTACGCCACTCGCCGTGACACTTTTCAACGTAAGCGCCAATCGCAAAAGTCCCTTTATTTACGACACACCACATTCAAGTCGGCTCCAAACGTCTCAACAATTTAGAGAAACGTGAAGCACAGGGGCAGGGCACAAAGGGCCAAGGGAACAATGGGGCACATGTGCCGTATAATGGCGTTTTTACCCCGTGTCGACGACAAAAGATTAACTGTGAACATCGGGGTTTTGTTTTTGAAAATTTTACGAAAAAACGCCTTAACGGCTAGTGATGTTTCTGCTAAAACAATGCAGTACTGAGGTTAGGGAGGCCAGAATTTTTGTTTCTTCACAGCAACAACGAAAGGAACATTCAGATAAGCCATGCGAGGTGTTCCAAATGAGTTTGACTTGAAAATATTTTCAATTAAACTAGAGCGTATAAAGATAATTTTGGACATCTCGTCCATTTAGCCAGTATCGCTGCTCACTAAACAATAAGTTTTATTTAATTCCAGATATCGGACAGCATGACAGACGACTGACCGGAGGTCCTCGCCAACATTACTTATCTATTAAATCGACTCGCAACAACTAACTCCCAGGGTATATATTAAATGCAAATCACCTCTTACTACCGTAAAGGGGACAATCGGCGACGCCCGGGAGCCTGGGACGCTCTGGAACGTTCGAGAAAAGATTACGCAGTTCTAGATACGCTATTATCAAGAAAATAAGTAATCATCAGCCTACGACAGTTTCCATGTTTTTAGATGTAACAACCAAAGCTAAGTGCTTTGCTTCTAAAAATTGCGGGCGGCAAACGGCCAGTTGTAGGCGTTAAATTCAACCTAGTTTTAATACAGATTGATTTATTGAAGTGTATAGTCATTGCAGCGACTCACAAATGATGTATTTCGCCCCAGGGGTGGCTTTTTTACACTTTGTTTCATAGGTCGTAACCTAATTCTACGCGCAGTGAAAAAAGCTCTTTATATATCTTCGTAAAATAATAGTAGTTGTTGCTCTCAATGTTGGTAAAACCTGGCGGGAACAATAAAAAAATTACGATTATTTGTTGTGCGATATCTAGTCCAGTATTTTTATATCTCCGTCTCCGGGACGCAAACGCTTAACTTTTTATAAATGTTTGTCTGAATCTTTTGTCGCGTCTAAATCACAACAGGAAAACGGAGGGACAATAGATATTCCGAATTCAAATATCCCCTTTGAAAAAGTTGGATAAAGTGGGAATTTGAATGGGATAAAGTTAAGTTGTCAACAAAGGCACGGGCAATATTATCTACCGAAAGTGCCACAAGCTAACAAACTTATTTGTTTACTTATTCATTGTAGAACACACGCAACGATATTGTATTAGAATGGAAACTACAGAACAGTATGGCAAAAAAAAATTATAACTTCTGCGTGGAAATTACATAAAAGGCGTATGTTAAATTGTTAATGTGAAATAGTAAACCGGAATAAACCAGCATGGAAACTAAAGAAACAAATCCGTTATGTGTTCAAAATTAAATAGTGGAATAATATAATATATAAGTAGGTATAGGTGCTGATGAGTGATGATAGTGATGATGATGAAAAATAACGGTACAATCCAATACAAAACATTAACGAATAGGTGCATAGGGATATATATAAACTGTATTTAATATAGAAAATGTTAGCTGGCCATATATCGTATATACGCAGATTCAGTGTAATTCTAATTCACCTACCTATACCATTTTTGGGGGTAATACATACTTATGATCTAGTAGTGAAAGAAATATACAGTATGATTCACTCTATCTACGCTGTAGGGGTACAAGGCGACTCTTGTGAAACTATACCCCAGTTAAATGTTCTTCACAGCATTTCCAAATAAGCCAAGACAACCTACAGTGAAGATGTCGCAATAAAATAAATGATTTAACCCTTTCGCAAAAGTATGAAATTTGAATCACCATTAATATAAACTCAGTTCAATTTACCCGGAGAAAAGATTTACGACACTTTCGAAAACCATAATCCCCAATAATTCAATTATCATAACATAACATTAATAACGAGAGTAAGTGTCAATTATATTAAATTATATGTGAACAATATAACCGTTTCGGCGTGAAATACAGACACAGATAATATATATGTAGATCCTTATAAAAAGTCCTTTACGGCAATGGCGCTTGCGACAATATTAACGATACTCAAATATAAAATAGACGCTGTTTAACTTAAGCGCCAGAAACCTTTAGGTCCCTTTTAATGCGCGCAATGTGATGTAGCTAGTGACCAATAGGAGCTATATCACTACAATTTCTTATTTCCATAAGTCCTTTTGGGTTTTGGGAAAGCTGTATAAAAGTAGGGTGGCGATAAACATCGGGAAACAATGGTCAGTTAAAATAAAATGACAGTGCGTTATGACGTCACTAACCTCGTTTTCTTAACCGCTAAAGAGGACAATATTGTACGATTTGTACGGTTGAGTTTGTATGCTACTTTGCATCGCTTTTTACAGTTTTAGTAAGTTTTAAAAACTTACTTTTTACAACAAAAAGTATCTTAAGTGAGAAAAACTTTATATAAATAATGTTTTTTTTCCGACTAGGGTACAATCGCCATCATATATATCGGAGCGGCCAGGGTACTCAAAAAATCTAAACATGCACTTTATCGCCTTGACTTTTGCAATCACAAATTTTGGGGAGCCAGCATAACGTCAAATTTATATGAAAATATGATGTTTGATTATGTCAGTTAAATATTTTGTATTTGCTTAATTTATGTAGAGTTAGCGTGGTTGGAGTCTATAATATTATAATCGAGTTTGAGAATTAGTGAGACTGAATTATTGAGGGCTTAGCTCAAAGCAAGGATTTAACTAGATACCGAATACGCGACCCACCCTAAAGGACAGAATACACGCAACGCGACTGATTTTAAAACAAGTTTCAAGATGGCTGATAGCATACCAAAACTAACCTACATAATTTAGTCGGTTTCATTGTTGCCCTTCAAAGAGCGGTGGAGGGTAATAACGTTTCTATTGTACTTAGGGCCTTTTGGAAGTAAGCAATAATCACAAGGGTGAGTCTATGATAAGGACCAACGATAATAGCGCCTTCTCTGTCATATCTATGGAAAGTGTAATAAGACCATCCCGTTCAATCTTGGTATTGTTATTTCCGTGTCAGGTCTATGGGTGGTATGTCTATGGGGCTTAGTTATAATTGTCCAAGTTCATTGTTTAAGATGGTGTTAAAGTTAAGAGGAGGTAAGGGTTTGCTTTAGTATGGTTGTAAAGTCTACTAAGATAGTATTTACTGTAGTATTGTTATGGAAATATTAATTTATATTAATTCCAATTGTCAAATTATTTCCTCTTTTATAAATCTCAAATAAGAAAAAAAAACATTGTTAGAAAAAGCTGTGTCAATCTTGGGACTTTTTTTAAACATCTGTCAGTAATAATTGACACAGGTTTACTGACAAAGGTTTGGGCCATCTGTCATTTACATTACAGATAAAAACCGGTAAGAGACAAATCTTATTTTAACGCACATTAGGAAATATAATATAACTCACATGAAGAATTAAAGACAAGTATATTTCTAAGTAGTTTTAGTTGTGGTTCAATAAAGCTTACATACAGTGAAAAAAAAAAGAAACAAATGTAAAGTTTATATAGGTATTTACAATGATTAAAGAAAAAAAGTTTTTATTTATTTGTGTGTTCATCACGAATATTTGTTTCTGAGTTATGGGTGTTTTCTATGTATCTCAGTATATATTTATCTATATACAAGTAGGTAAGTATATCGTCAGTATCGTCACCCAGTACTCATAGTACAAGCTTTGCTTAGTTTGGGACCAGGTTGATATGTGTGAGGATGTCCTCAAATATTTATTATTTATTTATTTATATCTAGGGAACGCAACTACTAAGTATAATTTAAAAGTTTACCGGTAATATTTATTCATTTTGTACCGGTTTGCATAGTCTAGAGATATATTGAACAAAAGTTAGACATTCTACCTTTCAAACATTTTCTTCCCCAACCGATCCAACTGTGATTAATCTAGTCTCGCGAAACCAATTGCTTCCATTGGCAGTTATCATGTTTCAATAATAACTAACATGGTGCTGCGCTAGGGGTCATACAAACTATTCAAAAAACTACTTAATCATCTTTTTACTAGTTCCTATTGTACTTTGACCCATGAAATAGCAACAGTTCATTAGTCAGACGTAATAATCATACATTAACAATCATCATATATTTTATGTTGGTATCTATATGCTTTGCGAATATTTATTTGCTTATTTCGTGCCTAACCGCATGGCACAAAGAAAACCAGGATAAGTATACCAATACCAATATATTACGTGTAAGTAATTTTTTTATATAGTCAAACTTGATAAATGTCAGTGACAACATTAAATAATTAATCCTCCGCCGTCTGTGTCTCATGATCTCATCTCATCTCGTTAATTGTAATTGTTGTCTATTTAGGCATACCTTACGTACCTACATAAGGGTTCATCCACAAAGTACGTCACACCAATACATGATTTTTGACCCCTCCCTCCCACCTTTTCACACTTGATCACATTTTGTATTGTGTACCCTCTGGAGTGACGTGAGTGAGGATGAAACATTTTATTCATTATTTAACATTTTTTATATTTTTTTATTTATTTTTTAACGGCCTCCATAGCCTAGTTGGTAGTGACCCTGCCTTCGAAGCTGGAGGTCCCTGGTTCGAATCCTGGTAAGGGCATTTATTTGTGTGTTTACCACGAATATTTGTTCCTGAGTTATGGGTGTTTTCTATGTATATAAGTATGTATTTATATATCTAAGTATGTATATCGTCGCCTAGCACCCATAGTACAAGCTTTGCTTAGTTTGGGGTTAGGTTGATTTGTGTAAGATTGTCCCCAAATTTTTTTTTTTTTATTATTATTCGAAATTTATAAACCACTGAACTAGACTTAAAATAAATTACATTACACTGTTCACACTCTCCCATAAAGAATCAAATAGGTAAACCAGGAATCAAGTTCAAAACGTTTAAACAATAACTTATTACGTTGGACAAATCTATCTCAATCTACGGAAACAGTCCTGCATTTCTAGGTAAACGTAAATGTAAATACATTACCGCGGTAAATCAACTCGGACGGTTTAATATTCACTTCATCATCACAATAGCGAAGATTAAATGCAGTTGCTATTTAATGGCGAAATTACCAATTCAGCAAAATCAAGTGCCGTTCGGTAATGAAGCACTTTCTGCTTTATTTTATAGATGAAATATATTTTGTGTCGGAATAAATCAAAAGTGCTGAATTGTGAGTTAATTACATAAAAGGTATTTTTTGTAATAAGAGAAATAAAAGAACGAATGTCCATTGTCCTATCAATTTTAATAACATACGAATCCCAATAGTAAAAATGTGTGTGTCCTATTACTAAAAGTGTGTGTGTTAGTCTACATCAAAAGGTATCATTTAGTGACCGGCGAATGAATACAATATTGAATCTATACAACAGACAGCCTAAGCGGCTGTCGCCAAATACCTTTAAAAAAAAGTCACAAATTTTTTATTTCTAATTCATTTTCATTTGATACATTTGAGTGACGGACGCACAAAGCAAAACATGACAAACGTATATTTTACAGTCGAACCCGTAAAAACGTAATAAAATACTTTTCGTCGTTACACGAATTTAAACATTAAAAAAAGTCATCAAACATTCAAACGTCAAAGCGGCTCAAAAACCAATTTCACTAAAAGTAGCCTCAGGCGAAGCCCGCTCACAACACCCCTCGTCGGTAGGTAATGTATTATTTCCGTGCCGTGTGCGGAAAGCTTGACTTTTGTTATGTGTATAAAAGAGCAGTATTAGTATGCTCATGTATAATTGATGCGGTGATACGTGTTACATAAACAATATGAACATAGATCTCGGATAGATTTAATGCACCCTTCTGTTTACCTACGCTCACACGAATTGTATGAGTCACTGGGTATTTAACCTTGGATTAACTTGAGATACATTTATTTAAATATGATATATATGTCGCTCTCTTTACTACAGTACAAACAACGGCCCGGATTTTATTCGGGTGTCGGCGCCTCATACAAAATTGTATCGTGCAAGTGGGAAAAGCTTCATATAAAATGTTCTGCCACTGGAACCTCCGATTAAAATCCGGGCCCGACATACGATAAGTGGGAACGGGGTCTAAAGGAGAAAGTAAACATCACATCGTATCAGGCTGTAAAAGAGAATCCAAATGACAGACATGCATGAAAATTCGTCCACCGACCAGAGCCTATTTATTAAAATACTATGAGGATATTGATAATGAATACGCTCTCCATCTATTTCTAGTTTTTTATATTAAAGTCCAGCCAAATTAATCAAAATTTTTACGATAAAACCGTCTCCAACCGTCGTCGCATGGATTCTAAGTCTACACTCGCAGTGGGGTAGACCACTAGCCCAGTTTCTTTTAAAACCACTTTTTCTACCAAGTTTACAGAGTGCCAGCACCATTAGCGTTCGAAGTTCGAACTATTGAGTGCGGTGTAACGGAAAATTAAAAGGGGCAAAAAGGGGCAATTTTCTTAACGAGTACCCGCCTTTGTAGTTCGTAAGGTTTAAGCTCCTATTATAGAAAATTCTTGGTGGAATTATAAATGCATGCAAATGTTTTTGCTGATTTGTTAATCTTGAACTAAACAATAAGTATAATAAATAATATAATAATAAATAAATATTATGGGACAATCTTACACAAATCAACCCAGTCCTACAGTAAGCTCAATAAGGCTTGTGTTGTGGGTACTAGGCGACGATATATATAATAGCTAGATATAGATAAATACTTCAATACATAGAAAACATCCATAACTCAGCAACAAGTATCTGTGATAAATACACAAATAAATGCCCTAACCAGGATTCGAACCCGGGACCTCCTGCTTCATAGGCAGGGTCACTACCAACTTGGCTAGGAGGCCGTATAAAGGCTTTGTAAATAGAAAAGTATAATAAGGTAAACAAATATGGCTGAATGTCTAGGCAAAAAAAGCATTTGCCACATGACGAAATATTATTAAAGCATAAGGTAGGAGGAAACGGGGCCATTCGAAGCATAATCTTTGGATGATTTTAAGGGGGGGGGGGGGGGGTCAAAAATCGTCAAAAATCGATGACGTAATTTATGGACAGTCCCTAAGGCAGTATTATTTATTTCCTTAGGTCAGGTTGAAAAAAATATACAAAATTAAATAAACCATTACTTAATGGTGGTATATGTTACTTCGCAAAAATAAAGCCTAATATTAAATAATAAATACATTCTTAACATCGTAAGGAGAAATTAGTGCTAATAGGTTCTATAGACGGCCCGTGAATACTCTGTAATATTACAGTCTCTCATTAGGTATGTTCCATAAGGCCATTAGCAAGGGTCATCATTCAGTTAGTATGTTCGGCGACCGACGCCGTTCGTCAGGCCAGAATATACACTATAAGACACTGAAATTGGGTCGCCTTGTATCGAAATTTCTGTAATTTTAATTTTCTTTGAAGTTAGTACTTTAGAAGTTTGCATTCGATTTCCAAAACGGCCGGTTGATCTTGGGGATAGTTCTTTGTTTTTTGCTCACTAAAGATGTTCAGTGTGTAATATTGATAGCGTATTGTGCAGTGATCTATCGAATAAGTGGTGCAGATAATGAAAAACTAATCTCAAAACGTGTCTTTCCATGTTTTGATCATCGAATGTTAACCCCGTGGTTGATCGCCACGTGCTTTTTGTAAAATACAGCTAACACTTTACAAAGAGCTGTTTCACCGTACAAAGTCAAGCTTTAAAAGCTTTTATAACTTTTAATCGACCGTACATTTGTCGCCACTACCTTGATACTGGCTGAATTGCCCCAATGGGCAGAGCCATTTATTTTCACAAAATAACTAACTAGTACTTTAGAAAGAAGTATAGGTTAGTCTTCGCAGCTTATATTTAAATAGCCTTTTATTTGTACCTTTTAAATTGTCACAGGCTAAATTTAACATGGCATTATAACACCATAAAAGAAAGATGTCATCACAGACTTCAATATGCGAAATGTTCCATTAATAAAAACTTGCGCAAAAACTTACTTAACGTACCAGGTTAGCATAAATGTGCGCAGTCGTTAAGCATACATGAGCTTGAGCTATCAATACTTCTTACCACGTTTCGCTTTGTATTCGAAATATTATATCTCTTACGACGAAGTAAGGTCCTAATTGCAATATCCTAATGATAAAAGATGTGAGCTTTCGATAGTAATGGGTTTATTCGGAGGCAGGTTCATAATACGGGGTAATCGGAGGTGGTATTAGCCCATTTGTATGATAATAGCAATCTAGGGTCCATATAGAGTTCAAGGATGAAAGTTTGCTTATGCCAGTTACTGATCAGACTACCTGTCTAATGACTAAAACATGACATGCGTGCTAATTGGGTGTAGGTATTATGATTGATATCGTTGGCACCGGAGAGTTGACCTATAACACGAATCTATGGTATTTACATATTTCTGGGTGCTATTTCATGGTTGTAGATCGTAGTTGTCATATATTTATAGGTACTATAGTCGTGCCTGAATTCCATGATTTTTTCTTTATCTGCTTCATACCATAACATCGATCCTGCATTTAATTTAGTAAAAGCTAATGGAAACCCAGTTATTGCTCAACATTCTGCTGGCAACATTTGATCAGCCTTACCATGCACATGCATATAATAACGTATTCTATCATCTTCTATAATAGTTCATTAGTTAATCACCTTCCTCATACCATACCTACACGTAAATACATTACAATCAATTCATGGCATTTACTTCAACTTAGGAATATCATCGTAATCATCAGTTACTAGATATCTTCCCCATGTAGATCTATAGGTATAGGTATGCACATAATCACATATGTGAATGTATGAATATAATTACATTAAACCACCATATATTCAAGAATAATGAAAATGGATCACTTCGTATAGAATTGTTTATAGAATTAGCTGAGTTTATGTCTTTGATTGTATATTAGAATTGTAAGGTAATATAAGGATGACCGTTTGTTAGGTTAGGGTTTAGGGTATAACTACAAAAAACCCTAATTATAAAAACTATTAAATATATTACATTAGATATTACTATAAGTAAATGCAGTGTAAGTATAGCAACACCTTTTCATCATTAACTTTTTTAAGATAATCGAATGTTTCTAAAGATACATCTTAAAGAAATCAAAATCGACACTAGTACTATTGCTAGACTGTGCTAATGCTAAGACCTATCTGAAGTAAAAAGGTATAAAAAATACCTGTACTAAGAATACATTACAATACCTTACGTTACCCATAATTGAATTAATTGGTCAAGGAGGATTCAAGGAGAAATAGATATTGTTTTTGCTTTCCGATTGACTTTATGACTACTATACTTATCAGAATGGAATGCTGTTCGTGATTATGTGCATACCTATACCTATAGATCTACATGGGGAAGATATCTAGTAACTGATGATTACGATGATATTCCTAAGTTGAGGTAAATGCCATGAATTGATTGTAATGTATTTACGTGTAGGTATGGTATGAGGAAGGTGATTAACTAATGAACTATTATAGAAGATGATAGAATACGTTATTATATGCATGTGCATGGTAAGGCTGATCAAATGTTGCCAGCAGAATGTTGAGCAATAACTGGGTTTCCATTAGCTTTTACTAAATTAAATGCAGGATCGATGTTATGGTATGAAGCAGATAAAGAAAAAATCATGGAATTCAGGCACGACTATAGTACCTATAAATATATGACAACTACGATCTACAACCATGAAATAGCACCCAGAAATATGTAAATACCATAGATTCGTGTTATAGGTCAACTCTCCGGTGCCAACGATATCAATCATAATACCTACACCCAATTAGCACGCATGTCATGTTTTAGTTAATAAAATATATCCAGCAATTTATAACAGTATCAAGTAACTAATATGATTAATGCAAACGATTAAATGATAATGTTGCCAATCGATTCCGCTCAAAATTAAACACAATTAATGGGCGGTTAACAAATGCTCCTTAAATATATCGTCCACAAACAATTGGTTAATTTACATAAAAGAAAGCGTTTAATTCGGTTAAGCTGTGTGGTTAATCAGCTTTATGTAAACTTACCCATCGTTTACCAAAGACAGACGAGTCGAACACTATGAGAAACCAGCCTTAGAACCATGAGACCCGTAAAATGCGTAAGCGGAGATACTGGTTTATCTGAGCGTGCGACTCAATTACGCTGTTGTAAACTATTGGAACGACCGCTGGTCATTTGTTCTTGTCGCCCAATAATTAAGTCCAACAGCCTAGAGTTGTAAACTTAACTGCCTTCTAAATAACAAAATAATGAGAAGCAACCGGATTTCCAATGGTTAGAATACATGGCCCAGGTTTAATGGATGATTAACTTGTTAAATGACACTCGGGGGTGATTATGTCGACTCACGTAGTAAAAGGTTCTTCCAGCTGCCGCCGAGGGCGCGGAGACAGCGGTGGAGACGTGGGGCCGGCGCCGGAGCCCTGGCTGGCACTGTCCTCACATCTCCCTCTGACGAACTCCTGGCAAGTAAAGAGCTTCCTCTATCGCGTGATAAAGAGCGACGCCTTCCGAAAGGCGCGCCTCTGACGGTCGCAAAATTATCCTCATGGGCACTAAAGGTGTCCATTTGGATCCCTTCAGGCTCCTCCCTTCTGCTTCTCACTGAAAACGTTCTTCTGAAGCCGTTTGCGAAGCCTTCCATAGTTTTTCTCTTGGGTTTTGGGACTTCTTCTGAGCTGATTACGGTGATATCGTCGAAGTCGTGTGCGTTGTATGTCCTGTAGGTTCTGGACTCTAAGCCTGTGAGGTCTTCTATGCCACCGTGGCGGTAGCGCAGCGGTCTACCTCTGTCGATGATGCCAAGTTCATCGTAGCTCCTGTAGGTTGAGGAAGCCCGCCGCGGTGCGGGCGGTCTTCCAGCTCTGTCTATGGTCATTCTGAGCTCTAATTATCTTGAACCTGACGAGAGAACAATCAGTTTTAGGTAAGAGATCATCTAAAACTGGATTTTCAGATCCTTTGTTTTCCACGACGCACATTTCAGCATTCGAGGTTCGTAGCCAGGGTAGTGTTTATCGTGGCTATTCCGTTAATTAATTCAAATGGGTCCTTAGAGTCAATAAAACATGTTTATGTGTATATTAATTAAAGGAAAAGTGTTAATTTCCTGTGGCCTTGGTTTGGCTGCTTTCTAGTGGAATCGTGCCGTTTGTTTCTTTAGATTCATACGGCTGTTTTTACAAAATATGTTGAGATTGCGTTTCGCATGTATTTGTCACCTCGACATGACTAACTTATTAAAATTAGAAGTTTGGCTTTATACTGCTGGGTTGTTAAATGTGTACTTCATGAACAGGCCTTATCGGATATTATTGTAGATACGAATATTCGTCGGTTGCGTGCACGCGACACCGTAACTTGTCTAACTTCTGCGTAACATCGTAATAAAAATTGTTTACATGCCCAACAAAGAGCGATAGAGGCATTTTTTCGAACAAATCTAGCGAAGTCACGCCACATTTTTTAGGAATTTCCACTGAGCTTTGCGACGGAAAAATGCGATCGCTATCGCTCGCCATTGCGACGGTCGTCTACAAATGACATTAAATTTATATATAAATCCCTTATTAGTTTCAATACACCTCTGCTTTTTTCGAAGAGTGCTTTGTCATGATAACACATAAATATTATCTACTAATGGGATAAGAACTTTTGAAACTGCAATTGGTAACAGCAATTTGTAAAAACGATATTGCGTTATGGGGCCCACCCACTATCAGTCGGCCTGACGATATTGGCCTGTCAGTTGTTCGGAGCTGTCAAATTTTTGTTCTAACTGACAGGCCGATATCGTCAGGTGGACTGATAGTCGGTGGGCCCCCTTAGGTTAGCTGATCGTGGAATTCAGCTATCAGACGCGTCACAGCCTAAGGGTGCCATCAGAAGAAACGATAAGTTAAGACAGGTATAGCAAGATTTACCTGTAACAGAACTTATTGAATAGACAACAATATTTCAGTAGGTACCTAAGTACATACTCGTACTTAGCTAATGTTCTTGTCTGAAGCGACACTCAACTCAATAAATAGAGATTGTAAATTTGTAACGTCTAGCTGCCTCAAACCGATGTAATGAACAAAAAACTGTTAACAGAAGTTCGGTATTATTTGGAGTTATTTTAGACGGAATAATCAAATGCGAGTATAAATCTATAAATCTTAATATCATGATGTTACATACACCAACAACAAATTGTTACCACACATTTCCCAAAATTCCAACCTACTCGTTACTTTCATCTCCTTTCTGTTAACCGTTCGATATTGTGCAACGGCAGCCATTAGCCGTCACAACGGATTTGAAACAATTATCGAATTAGGAACTGTATCCTGCCAGTTAGCGGCATCCGCGGGCGCGTCTTATCTGCTCGAAATTTCGAGAACTCTCTATTACTGGACAATTAGAGTGACTGCGCTGTGTTACTGTTTCCCTGTTTCCTCTTGTACGCTTGAAGAAAAAAGCTTATGTAAAATCTTAAAGTGTATATAAATATATCCTGATGGACGGAGGTCCATCCTCCTCGGAGGTATCCTGATGGAGATCAGGATATATAAAAATTCTTAAGGACAAAAGAAGAGTTCTCTTACCTCTCAAAACCTATATAAACTACAACAAAGCTAACCGTACCCATACCGTATAAAATTTGAAAAAAAAAGTAGGTTTAACTTGGTAGACTTTAAATGTTGTTCATCATGCGAAATTGCCATTAATACCCAGATCAGTAACATTTTATGAAAAGAAAATGAAGCCATTACAAACAACAATTGGCAATAAACCATCTTGAACACTAAAAAGATGTAATGTAACGGATCGTTACTTATTTACTCAACAGGGCGGTTCACACGATTAATTTAACGAACAACATTGTTAGTCCCGCGGAGTTTTGTTACGCATTTGTCTCTGTACAGTACGCGACAAAAAGCACCACCAGTGAAAATTTACGCCCGCAAGCGTTTTTGTACAATCAACTTTGGTGTGCGTTTCGTTACTTTCTAAACTGATGTCTCGTTTTAATTTAAAATAATGTCAAACATAAATGTAGGCCGGAAATTTGTTGCTGTATTTAGATTTCATCTTATTCAGAGTGAAACGTGTAATTGTGTTTACGGGCACGGCATGTACATTTTACTTTACAACGTATTTTCAGATGCTTCGAAATTAATTTAGAAGACTGTAGCCATACTAGTGTTGTGCTTACATTTGCTTTGCAGACCAGAAATTGAAAATGATTGAGTACTTCTTGTTAGTAAATTCAAGCTTTTCGTGTATGTAAAGTCATGTAAATTTACTGTTTTAGTAGTAAAGTCAGGCAAACGTTTATTCAGGCCTAATTTAGACTACGAGTTAATTTTAACAATCCAAAATTTCAAAAAGATGCTGTAGAACGGTAAATTTTGGTCTTCGTTTTGAATTATTTTTTTAATCAACATTTCACGAGTTAATTCGATTCACAAATATCTTAGTGATTGCAACTTTTTGTACCGGGATAAGTACACACTCGTTTCGCTGCAGGCCCTTATAATGAAGGGCTAGTTTTTGCCGTATACGCTCGTGCGTAAAATTAGCGCCTCGGCTTTTTCAAACCGTAATGGCTGCTGCGGTTATGTAAATATTGTAAACAAGTTGGGAAACTTACGAGCTCCAGATATCGGTAATGAGAACGTAATAAGCTGACTTTCAAACTGAGGTTTTGGTTCTAATCGAAAATTGTATTCCAATCGCAATTGTAATGGAGAGCTGTCAAGTTGGTCCTCAAAATGGACTGCCAATTGCAAGCTCTCGCCCTTAACATGCATTTCGTATGGAAAATATACCTATTCATTGAATATAAATGAATGTATATTTCACAATAAGAATAAGTCGATAGTTAGCCTAGTGTCGACTCAGGCCTAATAGTTATTTCAGAGAAAAAGAAACGATAAGTACTTATACACTCTAACCATTAATCATTATTTATTTATACTGATAACATAATAATGAATAAATTCTCTATGCTTTTGAAACGTTATCAAACACAATACCCCTTCTGTAATGAAGTATTTCCATTATAATTATAGGAATTTAGGTTAATACAATAGAGTTTTGCAACAGAGATTCTTCACAGTAGGTAGGTTTGGTGCTCAGGTAGATTTTAGCGACCGTGAGTTTTATCACCATGACGTAATATGAGTTCTAAGAATTCTTAAAGTCTAACTGTTATGGTCATTAGTAAAGTAAACAGACTAACATTTCCAGAAAAAAAATTGCGGAAGAATTGTGATGACTAAAGTAGGTGTCGTAAGTATCGGAGATCGGGTGACCTTTGCTTAGATTTTTTGTATTGCAGTTTTTGAGGATGAAGATGGTATATTCTATATTAATACCAAATGGATTTACTTAATCCTAATAATTTACGAAGTTCGACAAAAGGTTATCTTAGGGTTCATTGGGGTAATTTAGCAAAGCGTGTAATTCCGAAAATCATTCAAATGTCTCTCGTATCTTAATGTAATTAGAGTTAACTTTTGGAGGTACCCGCCACTTTTTTCCTATCGGAAAATTACCCCCATGCAGCGAATTATTTTCTGCTTGCTCAAATTTAAACTCCAAAGTAACGTCTGTAGTCTTTTGGAATACATTAAGCGACTGGCATGCAAGAAAACACGCAACGGAAATGTAATGTTTTGTAAATGTCAACTTGCATTGTCTTGAACCTTGAAAATTATGTTCATGAACGATGTGTGTTGTATTGACACTACAGTACATATTTTGGTGGTTCTATTAGATACCAACCTATTCATTTTTGAATATGTACATAACATAACATCATAAGCTGTAATTTATGTGGTGTAGTTATTGTGGTGATTTCTGTAATAAATGTTTTTCTATGTGTTCTAATTTAAGAGAATAATTCAAGTCGAAGTTATTTAAAATGCCGTTTCAACTACCAACGACCAAACACTCAACTATTCATAATTTCAAACACTAATGCGCTCTTTTGACGTTCTAAAATCAGTCTCCAGTACCACTTTAGACTAAACAGCTCGATATGAAGGACATGTACAAACAAACACCCAGGAAACGAAACAAACGTCGTAAGTCCAGAAGAAGGTAACATTCATACGACTTTCTTACTGCGTCGGAAACGCAAAGGCATAATGAAATCGCCACTCAACGGGTTAAAAGCTAAGTGGGAATTGTTATTGGCTGCGGATATTCTTAGTTCTGATCAGAAGAAAGAGGACACGTGCGTGATTATGAAAGCTGAATTCGAGAATACCTTAACAAATCGTTTTAAAGACATGTGTTTTTCACGAGAAATGAGGAATACACTTTAGGTTTACTGAAAGTCGGAGAGAATTAGCCTGGAACAGCTGCTTTTATCATTTCCAACGCAATTTTTTATGTGGGGTTCCAATCATAACGGCGATCCTTTTCTAAGCAAATACTTTCAGTCTAATTTAAATTACCTGCCTATTAAAATCTACAGAACTATAAGTTAAATATATTGTGAATATGATTATAAATCTTGGATAGAGAATAGATCCTCTCCGCATTCTCGAACCCTTCAAAAGATCTAAAATTATCACTATATTTCAACACTCATAATTATTTATCACTTTCCCTCCTCCTCGGGACATTATATTTCCCATTATTCTTCCGCTTTGTTGAGTGGTAATTTATGGCCAAAATAACTCGAGATGGTTTGGCTGATAATTTCGAAATCAGTCCAGTAGTTGAGCTGAAACGGTGGCTGTTTACGAGTTTCCATTTTGGTTTATATCTTTGAAGATTTGATGGCTCCTCGTGGTATGATTTGACTTATAAAGGTGGGAAAGAAAATAAAAAACACCTATCCAACCAATAATAGAGTTGAATATAAATAGGTCTAGTTAATCTCGCAGATTAACACAGCAGAGATTAGATTCAACTAAGCTCTAATTTCGACTTGATGAAATCAGGTCTTTGTCTTCTTCAGATATCATCTTAGCCAAACAAAAAAAAAAAGTTAATTCTCGTCTTCACTTTCTTATTTCTAAATTCATTTTCCGATTTGCGACAAAATTAGTGTTCCCATTAAATGAATTCGCCATCAACATCACCCACATCGCATTACGACAACGATTTAGATGCATGCCGCTTGGCTTGCGCAATGCTCCTGATATGGGCACGACCAAATTGTATCTTTGGGAGTTAGGGAAACGTGTCTTATTATATCGATATTATTGCGTCAAGATACATTTTATAATAAAGGGAATTATGCTTTGGAATCTGAGACGTACTGACGCCATTGATTAAATGTGTCTCGAAATTCATCGCCTAAATTGAATGGATTTAATGGAGTATTAGCTTTGAAACGATACTCGATACGATGTTTGATTTCAGTTAGATAGTTACCAACAGTAATATGAGTTTTAAAAACTTAAGATTTATGCATTAGCCAATTGTCCGTAAAACACTATATCCTAAATGTATATATTCTACAATCAATAAATTCACCAAGCTTTAATAGCATATTTCGTATACCGGTGGCTTGCCATAAAATTTACCTCTAAAGTAATACCTATGTCAGACGCTCGAAACATAACCTATTTTCTGCTTTTTATTGTTCATGTTCAATAAACCTTTCTATTGTATTCATTGTACAGTCAGCAAATGTAAATCTGGCTGAGTGTACACCTTTACAAACCTCAAACTGGCATCGCTATCGTTAATATTAATTTTATTGTACGATGCACAGTGACTCAGCTTATTTTAGAATTGCTAATTTCCCTCACCACGCATAAATTCCGTTGGAATAAGCAACTTGAAGACTAGGCACACTACAATAGATACTTTGTTTGTGCAATTTTGATTCGTAGCAAGAAGTAAATAGAGGCGGTTATGAAGTGGGTCGGCCGTGCGATTATACGGTTCGTATTTCATTGTTTGATAGTTCGATCAGGAAGATTAGATTTCCTGAGTACGATGTTAACAAACTCTTTTGATAAGGAATCAAACAAAGATAATATTTGCTTATAAATAACTGGGAAAGAAGGTAACATACTTATTAATAAAAATATAGCTTTATGCATTGACAGACCTAGCTGTAACTTAAACATATTGTAACAGAAGAAGTTAAGTTAATAATTTTAAAATAATCACAGCACTAACGAATAATAAGCTATTTAGTATAATAACTACCTTCACAAGAGCATATGAGCATAATAAGAGCAATAAATTAGAAGAAAGTAATACACAACGGCGAGTAACAAAGGAGTGCTGTGTTCCCGTTATCGTTATGAGAGCATTCATATTCGTAGCACTATTAACCCTGTTGTGGACTAATATACTACACTGATAGTAGGGAATCTAGCGACATGTGGTAAACAGTAAAAGATCATAACTAAGAATAAGAACACTTGTACCCACGGGCTGTCACTTTCATAAATGAGATTAAACTAGCTGACATTCAAATGTTTGATTGAATTTTTCAAGTGTTAACAAATGAACTTTGTCGAATATTAAAAACAACACTAAACACCGAATTAACGTTCAATGATATAATCAAACATTATTAGAAATCATGACATCACATCATCAATTATAATAACATACTGATTGACACTAATAGAAAAACAGAACGCTCAGTATCATTAATTTGTACAAAATAATCAGATCCAAATCATGTAGACGATAAAATCAACTTGTGAATGAAACTGTGTAGCGTGCTCACGGTGACATGTAATACGGCAATTACGGAGACACGCCATCCGAACACGCCGCGATGACATATGTGGGAACACCAGCATTACCAGCCTTAAGTCACAAGGTTCACGAATACAGGGACGATAAAACATAGATAAAGGTTAATTACGAGAGACAAAGGAAAGTTCAGGAGACAAAAAAATCTTACGAAGATTGAGCACAGGGGTGTTCCAATCTGGAAGGTATATTGGACAATCCAGTAAAAGTGCGGTCCCAGATTGTGCTAAGTAGTTGAAGATCTCTAGGTCATGTTGCACTGGTTAGCATGGACTTGGAAGAATCCAATGAGAATAACACAGAGCCTTACTAACGAGACAGGGGCAGCGCGGCCCATCCATCAGCCGCAGAGAAATCTGCCCGACTGATAGCGCCAAATTACCTGCGGGGTGACCACACAATAACCTGACCCCGGAGAAAGTGCAAGTGATTAATAAAATAAGCTATACATATCCCCGGGCGATCCAATAAAAATACAGTAATAACAGATCATATCGAGCGATTGCAAATTGTTAATAAGAAAAATCAACTGACAGAGCAATTGGCGGTTGCGAAAGCTTCATTGATTTTACTGAAGAAGTATTCATACACATATAGTCCAAATGCTAAAGCTCATGCGAACCAATGTAACCATGAACTTTAAATACATAACAAGTATATGTAATCGGAGAGCGTATTTATACTGGCCCTGTAAATACATAGAATAACACTCCAGAGCATCCTTGTCGACGCGTTGATTGTTCCGACGCTGACACTTTAACGAGAGCCTTGTAAATGAAACTTCACGGAAACAAGACGGGGAAAGCGTTGAAAGAGGAACGATTTGTGTACCGGGCGTCACGAGGTGTGAGGGTCCCCAGGTCATTCATAAGCAGTGAAAGCGAGCCAATGATATTACTAAATTACCCCAGGGCATAACGCGTTAGCCTTATCTGATTTGCAAATATGCAATTATGCATAATCCGGTGATGTTAGCGAACTTCTGTAAAATACTAATTGAAGTTGACTGTTACACTACAATCGATATTGTACTTGGTTTAGTTGGGTTTCGACACAACAAATTGTCCAAATTTACTGAACACTGAACTGAACACTGGTGGTAAAATGAACATATTTATTGTAAATATGTTCATTTTACCACCAGTAAGATAGTTCATTACTTCATTAGAATAAGAAAATAAAAATAATCTTGATAGACCGATTCAGGTACGGTATTCGGCATACACGGAAAAGCGCCATATATCAACTATGCCACTCGGTACTGTAAGACTACCGATGTCTTTGACGTCAGTTTAATAAAGTATTGTTTTACATTTCGCGAATAAGGCAGAGTGGAACAACGGCCCGCTTTCCAGCGATGTCCATATTGAGCAGCGGAGTTTCGGCAATCTCTCCATTTGCATTTCGAGTGCACGATGAGCCTTTGTTTTATCTTGACGCGGACAGATGTTTAATGAAAGTCAGTTTTTGTGCATTCCTCTCAAATTTTAACGAGATCCTGTGACAAAAATGCGGGGTTTGACAGTTATTTAAACATTCTCTTGTTCTCTCCACGTTTTGTTTTATTTTTTGAGGCTTATGTGAGAATATACGAGTTCGTAAATGTTTGCGATTAAATCGCGTTCTTGTTTCCTGGTTTGGTGTTTATTATTCGCTGTAGTTATGAAGACGGAACGGCATTTGTGATCCTCAGTCGTCAAAATGTTTCCTTAAACCTTCTGTACATCGGTAACATTTATTTTAGTTCGGTGATGTAACCAAGGAGGTGTCAAGTCCGAGCAGACGTGAGCTTGTTAGCAGTCGTTAGCGAATCGATGTTACTCCAGTCATCGGTCTGTAACGGGACGTAATGAGAGCTTCACTTCAGAAGAGAACTAACCAGGCCGACGCTATGCAAAATTATGTGCCCATATCACAGCATACGGAAAGTCACTTGTTTAAGAATGAGGATGTTATTAAATCAAGAATCACGTTATTCACGTTGTTTGAGTAACATTTTTTTTTGTTATTTACTAAGAGCTTTTTCTACAATTCGGACTTCGGACATTCTAAAAAATTCTAAGTACCTATAAGTACATGATAGGTACAGTTCTTTTTGGTTTCAAGTTTAGGTACGTTTTCATTGTCAAGCTAATACTCAACACGGCCGAGTTTGACGATTGCAACGAATCACACCCTAAAAACCGGAGCCGAACTTGCTCGCTCGCTCTTCAAATACATTTCCGTTTTTATTCGAATGATAGTTTCTTCAACAACATTACATAGAGCCAACGAAAAAAAACATCAAGATTCACTCTTAAGATTTTTTACCAGCTGGCCGCAGTGACTCCGCATATTTTTAATCGCCCCAGACCACGCGTGACATGTCCATAATTATAGAACCGATAATCAGACAAATCCATGCATCGATCAAGCAGGTACTTTCAAAATCACAAAGCTCGTATTAGAAAGCCGAATGCCAATAACGATAAGATGCCTGGACTTGGGTATTCAATTTGGCGTCCAGTGTAACATGACCCGAGATTTTCAGAACAACTGTTACCAAATAGCTGAAGCTGAAGTGAAATCTGCACGCTGCGCGCTGCTCCGGTGTGCAAGCTGCTGCCAGTATAGCGAACACTGGGCTGTTTCACTAAGGAGACCGCAGCAAAGACCGTTTTATACTGGCCTGTCTTCCACGTCTTTCACTTAGTCAGCGATTGTAATATGACTCTAGTTGTGATTGTTCATACTATATCGTCGACAGTGTCGACACCTTTACCTGGACATTTGTGTATTTTATTGCGTGGTGATAAAGTCTAGAATTGGTCACCTAATAGCCGTTCGCATTTGTGTACCATTACAAGTAATTGCGTATCATGCAAAAACGAGTCGTGCAAAAACTTCGCTCCACAGAATCGATTGTGCTAGGTGGTGATTAATATAATTTTTATTTGCTTTCATTGTTGTATATGAGTGAAACTACAGGGTGCCGCTGACCATGGCGTCTATGTAAATATGTGATGTAGTAACACAAACTGAACTACATTACCATATTGTCCTAAAATTTCCTTTAATTGTATATTACTTAAAGTTTTATGTTTATTAAGGTCGTAAGACACAACGTTCAACGAATGGTAATGTCTTTCTCATACTATTGTCTGCTAAATCAAAATTACTATTCAACTTTGACTGAAACAGATAATATCAATAAATTCTGATTATTCTGATCGTTTTAGAATTTTCGCTCAATTTCTCAAATCGATGATTTGCATTTAATTCCCCAAGTTTAAATGCACACTGTATTTAACTCGCACGTCGGCCGTTGACATTGTAAAAACATCCGATCCGAATTAACAGTACTCTTAGTACTACGTTTGACGGATCGGCTGCCACGCCAGCACCACATTCTTTTGTATCGTAGCTTCGAAAAGTTAATATTTATAATGGGTAAACCAGATTATTTTTATTGACAGCTACATGATTGAAAGCTTGGAGTTAATTATTGAAATTGATTTCGGTAGTCGTTTTAGACATAACGACTTCAAATTAAATTCTACTTTGCAGTTTTTAGTTTTTACTTGAATATTTTTAACAGTTGGCATACTACGGGTCAATAGACAAAGACATACAGGATAAGATTTGAAACGGGATATAATAATAACAAGACATATGAAGAACACACAGGAAAATAACATTTCTCGTCAACGAAGTATGTAGCTTGAATTCCAGTAATTATAAATAGGGATCGTCTAATAATATGACTCGAAATTTCATTGACAGTTATTTCTCCATTACATTATAAAAGTAATGCGCATAGAATAAAATACTGCAACAAAGTTGTAATAGAGTCGCAGGAGGTGATTTCAGATTACGTCTCCAATGTCACCCTGTAGATAGGTATCGGGAATGTTTCAACGGGTTAGTCAGTCTCTCTTTGTCACGTTCAAATAGAGAGGGACGGACGATACGAACTCTAATCGCATGCGCTAGCGCATGGCAGATCGATGGTAATCATTTAGTTAGCGGTTGAGCGGGTTGACACTATCGTAAGAAATAAATTGAGTGCCCGCGTTGATGTACAAGTTAGCCAGTTAGACAGACATATATCTTAGATAGCACAACACACTACTTTACTTACTGACCATACTCTACAAGTACCATTTATGTATAGTCAAATCCAAGTTCTAGTCTTTGTCGGTGACAAATAAAACAGCCCAATACGATCAAAAATGTTAATAGTCCTTTCAATGAGTACAAAATAAAACGGAATCCATAAAGATGAATCTGTTGACAATGTTGATATGCCTGTAAGAGACTTTGCAGCGACAAAATATGAAACTGCTAGTGCCAACACAACATCAAGATCACTTTTTCATATAAATCTGACGATTATCTCTTGCAAAGTCGCGTAGTCAAGTGCAAAGTAAATTTGGTCTGACTATATGTAGATACATTAATATTAATCCATCAGAGACTAAAATTATCTTATTAAGTAAGGTCTTAACACAAATCGTGGTACATGTGCCGTCTATTGAGGAAGGTTTCTACTTGACTCACACATAAATTCACTCACGGTGATTAGGGAGTCATTGTTGACGTTCCACAGCTCAAAGGGCTTACTGCGGCCAGTTTCAGATCTGGATTATGAGATTAACAGATATAATGCCGGAGCTAAAGGGTGGGAGAAACTCCCACATTTGGGGCTTAGCCATTATGTTAACTTTGATAATTAATGTTCTAATGACGAGTGACGAATGACGCGGATAAAAGTATGACGGGATCAGTTTATAGAAGTATAGCGGTATTATGAATGTGAGAGAAAGATAATACCTGCTTCGTACACTACACCTTTCGTGTATTCTCAAAATATGCGTAAGGCTGTCTGGAGATGAGAGACGCTGAATATAATTCTTATCTCCTGTGATAAGATATTTGATATTAAAAGCAATATATATGTAGATCAATTTATGTGTCTATACCCCCATTTTGACGACCTACATTTGCTTCATGCCAAAACTAATGATAAATGATTAACTACCAAGTGATGTAACAGTAGTAAGTGCACTTGTATTAACCTTAGGCTTAAATTAAGAATAACTCATTAATCAATGCAAGAATAAAACCCATTTTCACCTACCTTGACATTCATAAGACATACCATGCAGGTTACCGACCCATAAAACATTGAAGATATTAATTACAGAGTAACACACATTGATGCTAATGAAGAAAGAGTTTCCAAACATGCAGTTAAACATAAACATTAAGAACAAAGGGTACAATTAAATCAAAGCAAGAGCAATGATGACAGTCGTAAATGGTGTGGAGATTACAAAGTGGCCGAATAAGGCATGCACCAAACTGGGAACCTTGACTAATCGGCGAGGCGAGGATGACGGGGAAAAAGAGCCAGAAACTTTCTAGCGAACATTGTTTACGTGTTGTTGGTCAAGTTGAAAAGTTTGGAAGTTTGTTCGGTCAATCGTGACTTAAGTAACTTAAGTTATAGTTCTGCTAAGTACTTTAAAAATGTTACTTGTTTCGGCGACAACGCCTTAAAAATAGGTTCTAGTGTGGGGTTTGGCAAATGTTGTGATCTAGATAACACGTTGGGAACTTGGGATTTTAGAAGATCAGTCAGATCAAGAAGTGGCAACCACTGTTAAAACAAATCGTATCTTTCTGTTCTCTACGTTGAGATTTGGTAGCTGAGCTGATCCTAGTTTCTTTCCTTATTTCAATTAGCGCAACAAACTTCTCATCCTTGTCTTCACCATTAACCAAATGTTATATTTTATCAATTAGTCTTAACTCACGCATCAACATGTCAAGATTGTCAAGCAAGTTACATCCGTCCAAGCAAGTTCGTATAATCTTTTAATAAGATCCCGCATCGTTCAAGTAAACCGTAGCTCTTAAGAGAGTTGTTTAAGCCTGGCTAGATGCCAGGACTGTCATTCCGAACACTGTCTATTTGATGACTCTGTAAAACCGGTATAAAGTACGCTCTCTGATTACGCATAGTTGTTTTGAATTTTTAAGGCCATGTTATACTGGTTCTACGAAAACGGAGCCAATGGGAATACATTTCTAGGACGTTAATCGCTGGGCCACCTGCGTCTCCGATGAATCCCCAAGATTTAGATACCACTGTCTGTATTGATAATTTGTAGCAAACACAGCCTGAAGTGGATATCCATTTAGTAGTAGGGTAGGATTAAACATGAAGCTTCATTTAAAATAAAAGAGATCAAGTTTATTGGAGTCTAAAAGCAATAATTGGTTTTGTATTTTGGGAAACTTCTAAAAGCAAACTGCGATATACTTGATAAGGATGACCTTTTTATTACTCCAACAAGTGAGTTATGGACTTAAGAATAATCGCTCAGACGCTTTATCCAAAAAATAATAAAAATGTTAACGACCCTAAAAACTTTTTAACTCGCCCCAACAAAGTAAACAAATAGAGGAAATTAAAAAAGTCACAGCTGTGACTCGACTCAATCCTGAAACTAATTTATTCCGGGCAAACAGGATAACAAAAACGGCGCGAAGCTGTGAGAAACTTTGGAAATTTAAAAATGATTGGCTTCCGGGATACGGATACAATCGTTCAAAGGTCGTGTTACAACAATCAGTCTTAATTAATAAAGGGGTTACCATAATGTACCCACATTTTTATTTACATCTATGATATAAAACGAGATGTGAATTGTGTTTTATTTGTTTTTGGTCAACAGGAAATACTATGTAATTTGATTCACACCGAACCTTGTTTCTATGGATGGAATAAGACTAATTCGTTTATTGTTCCTTGCTAAAATCGCCTGTTGTAAAACGTCTTAAATATCATTAACTTAGACTTGGAGCATTCTGGTGCAAAACGTTATAAGATAGAATCAATTGAATAGGTGGATCGAATAGGTGACTACTCGTTCGTAGTCCTAAGAACTAAGAATAGGCAGGAATACGATGTCTCGAGTATTTTCGAAGTCGCAGTGAGCAGGTAACCAACTAACCATTGAATCAATCAAATGAACCCGTAGCTATCGGAAACTGTTAATTAACTCCTGTCATTCGTCGTCGTAAATCCCAAAGGCATTCAGATTGAAAATCAAAATTCTTCCAAAGAATAGGAGTGATTAACGACATGTCACCGTCCCTCGTCATGGAAGTACGAGTCATGCGATATAATAGCAATGTTGTAACGATACGGCGCGAAGTAAATTACCCAGGGCAAATTAACTGGGTGTAACTGCGGTAATGTGAGTTTTAATTAACGCTGTGGTATAAATAAAGGCATTATGTTGTGTCTGTATATTGATTAATGTTATTAATTACCGTATTACTATCTCCTAATATGAATCAGCCACCGTAATGGCATATCTATTCATAAACTACACTTCGTTGTCTTGACTTGCGGATTTCTTAATCCTCATTTCTTTTAAAAATTATAAATGTCTGCGTTACTGAGGTTACTGTTGCCATGTTTCATGTCACGAAATTATTCTTCTTCTTTCTTTTGTAATCATTCTTAACGAAAGCAACTTGTTGTTACATCGGCAATACTTCCGTCAGAATTCCTGAAACCCCGAATAAGTAGATTCAAACATGTGATAGCATCTGAGGCGTCATGGAATAAATGTTTGGCATTTGAATTTTATTATGATGTCGACGAAGGCATATTTATCCAAATATTTACATTCCGTTTACATATTGTTATTAAATTGCAGTCAAACATAAACACAAACAAAGACATCATTAGATTATTTATTTATTTACCGAAGGAAGTAAATAAAACCATCATTACATCTACTTGGAAGTAGCATTCGATAGCAACGGAAGCACTCCGGCACAGGATATGGTAATAGCAAAGAAATTGAAGCACAGAACGCCAGTCTATTTCAGTCTGCCGTGTAAGGGCGATTTATTTTCAGTCCTATTTCCTCTGCAGCCGTGCTGCCCGTGATGGAGTACTATTGGATACATTAAGCCGACTTATGAGGCAAGTAATAGACAGGTCAACCAAATTTAAGGGAGGAAACTAATTTGGATCTAGTTACGGAAACAAAAAAGAAATCAACGAAAAGAAACAGACTACACGGGTAGATCTTGACGAACATAGATATTTAGTATAATTTCTCGAGAGGAAAATGTTAAGAAGTGGGATGAGACAAATTATATTAGAAACGGGCTCGTTCCGGGCACTGAAAGGTCCCCGGTAACGTTTTAAGGAATTAATTTAGACGTAATAAGTGAATTCGTCAAGATTCCTCGAGCAAATTAATTTAAAACGAAAATTCAGTCAGGCGTCCTGATGGAGAGTTCTTTGTCAATTACTCGCGCTAAACTAGGTCAGATATTAAGCTCTTAGTCTGAATTAAGTTTCCGGTTTATAAAATCACAATTTCGCTGAATTAAACAGTAAACTTGCAACTATGTAGAGGAAATGCACAAATCTTGATAAACAAATTACAGTACTCGTAATTCAGCAACAATGTTTCAGACACTTTTAAATGTTGCAGTAAGCCTGATAGTATAAAACAAACATGACTAACATATTATTACATCATCCCAGATTGTTGACTGTAACATAAATGTTAAAAGATATGCATCAAATACACCTGGATCGTTGCACGTTCAAAAACATCTGCGTCCTTGTATGGTTTTGGGGGAGTGTGTACTCAGACCGATTTTGACCGCCTGTTGTAATCCCATTCCCAAAGGGTTCCCGTGCGTGTATAAGATAAGTTGTCGGGGAAACCAGTGTTACGATGGATCCGTAACAACCCGTCGTGGTCGAAGGGCTTACTTATTTATACTGGTCGGTTAGAGACTTCCAATTGCAATTTGTTCGGAAAGCGATTAGAATGACAGGCAGGGCAGCTGCCTGACAGGTGGTGTGGTACGTGCGCTTCAATTACACGGATTCGCGTTAATTTTTCTTCCTGATGTATAATTTATAATGCATAAAAAGAGGGTTAAAAACTTAATTCCTCCTCTCCGCTGCCATATAAAAGGTTTCTGATTCTGCATTATAAAACGATTCTGTACTTTTTAAACGCATACATTTATAAACAAGATTTTTGTAGATGGGAGACCGCATCCCATCTACAAAAATCTTTTTGTAGGTTTGTATTTGCAAACACACATTTTTTATCATGACACATGCAGAATATTACAATGCTCTAACATTAGCCTACGTGATGTCATTGTCAGATAATTTATAATCAATACTTACCGGTTTCTTAGGACTTTGATATCACACAAACAGATAATGGTTCCACGTAGAAACACCTTATATGGTTAGCTTTGTGTATACATCAATTACAGGCAATATACATTAATTACCTAAACCATCGAAAAAGCAAAAGCTCAGAAGCTCAATTAAATATTTTGGTCTACTGTTTAACTTCTGTAATTACATATATTGATATACAAAAGTAGAGAACAGTTACAATGTAAATAGGAAATAATACAAAGGTACGTCAAGTTAACAGTTGAAACAGATGTAGAACTCAGCAGTATTGTTGCACCTGGTTTGATTTTCCTCGCGCTCAGCAGAATTAATATTCATAAAGCATTCTTGCCGATTACTCAAACTCGCTACACGTGTCGCTAAGGACTGTTTGTTGGAGTTTACAATGTGTTTGCTACGCCGGTTTACTGCAAATGTTAGCTGTTCCCAGAGAAGTAGGTATTGTTCTGATTCCATTTACTGGAATACATTTTGTGCCACGTAGGTGGTTCTTAATTAAAATTCACAGATACTTTGCAACTTCTGAACAATCCAGAAAAATCACAATTGACTTTTCTTATCATCGACGATATCTCGGTATGGCTTAGAATCGTCAGTGACCTAAATACCGAAGCCATATTGACATTTGATTGATTTCATTTCTCAAACCATTCATTCATACCAAACAAATTCCAAAACGATTTTCTCATATTATGCGCTCAATTACATCGAATAGGGATAGAGAAATTATGAAAACACCTAGAGAGTAGATCTTATCGGGTCGCCGTCGATCCCACAGTTGTCAATAGAGCGACTCCGGCACAGGCTGCCGTACAAGGCAGTGACCGTAGAGACTCGATCATAATCGGTGGAAAAACTCCTCGAGCCGGACTTGACCCCTTTGGGATCTAGACGGCCATTTGCACAAATTCTGCTGTAGTTTATGGCTGTCATTTTGGATTACGCTGCAGATAACCTGATCTGATTTCTCTAAAAGATTTCTGCTTTCCTGGAGCCACTTTCACTTCCTAAACGTTTTGCTTGCTACCGTTTATCAATACAACTTTATGATCTACTCTACAGTAACTTTATTGAGATATTTATTGCGTCGCCAAAATGCTTTTTTGAGTCCAATAAAAACATCTTGAAGATCCATTGAATTCTTTACGCAAACTGCACACCCTTGTGACGGGACTTTTGAAAGCTTTGTTCCGCTTTAACTGCAACATAATGGGGCTTAATCCTCAGCTGCAGTTAGTCACGAGATAAAGGATCGTGGATGCGCGCGAGCATCTGGCGTCCCACGTGCCGCCCGCGCAGGTTTTGAGAAATCTTCGACTTTTTCTCTTTTCCCCCATTCATCATACTTCTATAATAACAGGGTTATTCAATGTTTAATTAAATTTCATTCTCTCCGTCGGATTTGTTATTTCAGATGCGTGGGCATGCGTTTATTATCTTTACTATCACTATTTGGTTCTTTTGTGGCTGGTATAAATATTTCTTGTGCTTGAGTCGAACCACCGAACCTACATCAACAATTATTTTTATTTTATTCTCAGACACTATCGATGGATGAAGGTCGACAAGATTTGTTAAAATTGTAGCTAGCTGCCTATCAAATATCGAACATTTGGCTAAACATTCGGCACCCTAATTGTGCCATCGCATCGGATGCGTCCTGAATTTAGCGGCACATGTGGGGAGCTGTTTTTTGTCCGTCGACATCTGAGGTCTGCTCCGAAACATGTGCAAATTGTTTAGCTACACTCGAACTTGTAGGGATTCAGCCTCTTCAGAGGCTTTTAGCCAAACATTAATATTTGTACATGTGCTAACGATTAACACAATTCTCGTGTTACATTTTAGATATTTATATGGCTATAACAAATGGTATTTATTTGTTGTCTATCAGGGTTAGTTTGGCAATCAAGATCGGAGCAAAGATAAGTGTCAAACAAAGCTAATATCAGCATTGCGATCATAAAGTAATTAGGTAGCCATCATGTTTGGCAGACCCGAGTCAAGGATTAGTAAAGAGTGTAAAGACGCCTATGCTACAAGCACAAGGTTAACTGTGTTAGTTTATCAGAAAAGATTATTTCCAAAGTTTTCTACGATTGAACAACAGCATGCTCGCTTTGTTGTGTAACCTCCATGGTGGTGATTAAATCTCACCATTATTATTAACTGGCTCCATTCAAACACCCACTGCTGCGCTAGGCGGTGGAGCTATGCCGTCCACCCACAAGTCCCGTAGGCGCGACAGGGTCACACACACAAGCCTTTATTCATAATACATCCACTTCTAAACACACCATTATGTTCATGCTAACTCAAATTTACATTCGGAGAGTCAATGTCGTCTGTGACCAAGGTCTGCCCATTGTTTTGGCTGTTACGGTGGTCCGTGTTCACTTAAACATGTTTTTTTTTCAAGCCTCTTTTCCCGAGATGTGCAAACCTCGAATGATCCGTGCGTCGTGCAACCCAATCAGATCCTAATCCAGCATACCAACATAGAACACGCACATCATGCATAAACTTAGGGGACTTTACCATTTATTTTCATGTTACTATTCAAGAGGACCATCGGCTTAAGTTTCCAGAAACTCACGAGGGTAATTAGTTTCAGCACATAAAGCACACATTCATAATGGAACGTCACTGACACTGCACTGGGATCCACTTAAGACTCGCGTTCGTGCACTAAGTTTTGTCACAAGTTTAAATTGGATACACGTTTCGTTCACTGAGCGGAGCGCGCGTGCATTCACGTCGAGCGCGAGTGAGAAACTGAGCTCCGATCGCAAGCGACGCGAGGCGCGCGGTAGCCGTTCCCCCTTGCTCTTCCCGCCAGAACATCGCACCCAACAAGTCCAGCGACTGCTCCGGACCTTTGTGCGTTTCTCGTAGTTTTTTCTTCTGTGACAGGGCTCGCGTGGGCCGCGATCTGCCGCTCGATAATGTAATAACCCACGATTGTAGTTTATTTACGCGGTGCCGTTATCTGCACTCGACGACGAGTGCATCGATAAAGTTGCGACATTCTGCACGTCGCCACCGTCAATAGGTGTTTACCGCCACAACTGTTTATCAACTTGTCCAGTTCCCAGTAATTGTCACCTATAATGAAATTACAATCTATAACGTCTCTACTTCTCTTTAACTCTATCTAGGTAATAGGTATGTCCCTAGTAGGCGCATACGTATTATTATCTAATAGATACCTACTCGTAAAAGCAGAGATATGTAATTTAGAATATTTATCTAGAATGTCATGTGTATAAGTTTGGTGTGTGAACGCCTGAATTGAGGCAGAAGGAATTTTGTTTAGATAGCTTTATAGATTAATATCATAAATCCATACAAGTTTTATACAACAACCATTTTATAAAACTAAATTAATGACCCGATTAAACAACTTTAAAAACCTCTTGTTAAACGGAGTTTTAATTTGGAAATGCAAAATTTTCAGCAAAAATTAGTTAATTAATTTAACAATCGCACGTCTGTATTCAGAACGGGCGTGAAACCTGGCGGGCGAAATATTTCATCGAAACGAATTAAACTTATCCATTTCTCATCCACAGATTGTAGAGGCAAATAAAATGAGAGAGGGCCTTAAGGCGCCATTTGCAAATTATAATAAGACAAAAACGTTGTTTTCTCATTTCGAGACGTTCGATCAACTATCGATGGCATCAATATACTTATTTATAAATTAAGAACCTGTGAATATTTGAAATCAAATCAATTAACAACATTAATCTGAGATTAATTCTCTGGTCATGATGTTTATTTACAATATTCATCTTTATCACTTCGAAAGCTAGATAAATGTTAGCCAAATAGACTCCTCATGTTTTTGATGTTATAAATTACTCGTTTAAACACTTTAAACGTTGGTACACAATCTGTCTAAAGACTAAAAACTAGGTTCTGAGCCTCTGAGGTCATGTTTTGAGTATAAGAGAAAAGAGCAAAAACTGACAATTTATTACCAAAAATGTATCAAATGTTTCGTAGGCCCCAAAGTCTTGTGAGTAATCGGGCATAAAGTCAGGCTGCCCGTAACCCTTAAGAGTCGCCAGGACGCTCGCGTGAACTCGCGTTCCCATACAAACGTAGTTCAGCTCTCATTTTAAAACGACATGCTTAAGAACCATGTAATTTGGCATGTGATTCTAGTTGTACAGATCTAGGTCGGACATTCATTTTTGTTGCAAAAAATTGTAATACAAAGAAAATATAGCAAAAATAAGTTTTGTATGTAAATCTGTAACTGGCTGTATTTTCTTTGTATTACAATTTTTAGCAACGAACATAAATGTCCGACCTAGATCTGTACTACTAGAATGCCCATGCCAAATTTCATGGTTCTAAAGCATGTCGTTTTAAAATGAGAGCTGAACTACGTTTGTATGGGGCCGCGAGTTCACGCGAGCGTCCGGCGACTCTTAAACGTTGGTACTCAATATGTCTAAAGACTAAAAACTAGGTTCTGAGCCTCTGTCATGTTTTGAGTATAAGAGAAAAGAGCAACAACTGACAATTTATTACCAAAAAAGGTTTCAAATGTTTCGTAGGCCCCAAAGTCTTGTGTCTAATCGGGCATAAAGCCAGGCTGCCCGAAACCCTTAAGCGTCTGCTAGACGGTTGCCAACAAGGCTGCCGACGGTCCAAGGCCACTCTGACCTTGGTTGGTGGTTCATACAATTTTGTTGGCAACAACCTGTCTACACGGTCCGTCCCGACCAAGGTCGCTCTGTCGGAGGGGCTCGTTGCATGCCGTCTGGCACGCGCTTTAATTCTTAGGTTTTGGTCGTTTTCTGTTGGTTCCGGGAAGGTCGGTCCGCAAGGTCGACCGGTTGTCATTAATATTAGTATCCAATCATAGCCCGAGTTAGAATCCTGCTGGCTTCGAGTTGCTTTTGTTATTAGAACTGACATAATTAGTTTGAAACTTGAGATAAAGCCCTTCTGGTGTAACTATGGGCATTAAATTTTTCAATTCAATGAGCACCTTTTGTTTTTTTTTTTCATTCCTGTACACATACGAAATGAGAGACGACACTTTTTGATCTATTTATAAGTTAAAAAAATAAGTACTTACTACAAATCTTGGACTGATTTCGGTCTATGCAATCACAAGCAGTAATAATCTTGCACATTGAACACGCAAATTTATATGCCAGCCACTAAGATCTTAAACATTTTACCTTCTAATTCGATTTTTTTTTCTGGATGGCATCTCTTTTCACCATCTTTTTTTTATGCAGTGGCAGGCGTTTGACCACGATCTCACTTGATGGTAAGTAATGATGCGGCCTACGGTAGAACAAGCCTACCTTTAGGTTTAGTCTTCGGCAGCTGATCTCAGGTGTCGCCCCCCCTTTCAGCCAGAGCCTATTTTCATTCTAATTTAACTTACCTGTAAAGAAAAAGAACCAATTAGACTAAACGCTTATATTAAATTAGTTTTTATTTATTTAGCAATAAAGAAATTTTAATACAGCATTACAGCTAAGCGCCAGTGCAGGGTAAAGTAAAACAAATTAAACATTAAATTAAGTACTAAGATATACAGCTTTGGCCAGAAGTGTTGAGCACCAATGCGATTTTCATACAAAACTGGAAAATTTAGTCCATCTTTGTTTAAGTTATTTTGTCAATTAATTTAAACTAATAGGTATGTTTTGTTGAAGTTAGTAGTAACTGCATAGAATATTTGCAATATGTCGCACCGACTTAAATTTACATTTTTGGTACCTTCTGTTTTCATATTTTTTAAGTACCTTGAAAGTGTTATTACGTGGAGTTTTCTATATTTATAAATAAAATATAACATTTACCGTTACCGTACATTGTTAGGATAGGGAAATAATGCTTAACATCAAAATTGTAAACAAAAAACACCTATGCTCAACACTTCTGGCCAAGGCTGTAGCTTCACAAAATCTTTATATTACGGGGTTTAGCTTAGTGTGTTTGTCCGCATTGTCCGCAAACAAAACGCAGTCTGGTGCAAAGTATAATAATTTATTGAGAGGCAAGCGCGGAAATTTGGCGAGTACTGGTGTGCCCGATGACTATGCTAACCAATCACCTTTCTTTGATTCATCGTCATTATTTATTACTAATATAACCGGTTCCTCCGTGATGCCACAGACTGTGCATTAAATGTCGCTACCTTCTGATCCCGATTGTGAAAGCATTGACACGAGAAAAAGACTAATATAAGAAAGAAGTCTATTGGACAAACGCCACAAAGGTTTCCTGTGATCTTATGGCTGCTCTGCATGATGGACCATCATAGGGACGCAGCTATACGACGGAACGAGATCGCAATATCGTTAGCTCCATCTAACGCATAGCTGCCGTGCGTCCCTATGATCGTCGGTCCGCCATTTTGGGGCTTCCTTAAATTTTTGTCGCAGCTACAATTCTGCGATAACGTTCATTTATTTCCAAAAGTCGCATCGCGTTTTTAATTAGCTGACAAAACCGGTAGCTCGCGGTCGATGCACTGCCGATACTTGAGGGCAAGGGATTGTCCCGAATCGTCTTTAGGCTTTTTAAATTGCGAATTAAAAGTTGTCGTCTCAAAGGGGAATAAAAAGAGATTTTTTTTGTGATTTTTAATAAAAACGTAATCCTTGTAAGACTTCAGTGACTATAAGAGAAGCGTCAAATTTTGCGAAAGGTTGAATGGTAGAGTAATGCTTTATAGCATTAAGTCCGCCTTTTGTACTCAAAGATTTTCTTTTTTTGCAATGAAGGTTAAATAAAATAAGTAACACGTAACATAAACATACTTACATCATACTGTGGATCATTATATGTATTACACCTTTTAATCCAACCAAGTGTGTCAAGAGATCGCCATTTTTAAACTTCCTAAAATATAAACACAATGTTTAGAAAAAAATGAAATGTTTAGGATATGGTGGAGACATTCGCAGCCATCAGGTATAGTCTCATAGCTCAGTTGGTCAGAGCGAGCGAGAGCGATGAGCATGTTTCCCAGAGTCGCGAGTTCGAGTCTTAGGCAGTGGATTTTTCTACTTTTCATTTATTTTTAAACATTGTGGTATCGTTAGCGGACGTTCTGCTTAATACAAAAATAAATTCCTAAAATATGTTAATTAGTTATTTAAAAAAAACTTAAAACCCAAGGTATGAAAGTATCTTAAAGAACGAGCTGTAATAAAAATAAATAAATAAAATAAAAATAAAATAAAAAGGATTTATTTCGGACGAAAAAATCCATATAGTGTAGTGTCCAGTAATGAACCAATGTTTACTGGACAATTCCATTATACCGTGAGTTTACAAAAGGAAATCAAATGGATAACAAGAGTTCACAGGCAATGCTAATATTATTGTAACATTGATATCTTGTATCGGCCGTATCTATCTCCCATCTCCAACAGAACAATCGCTTTGCGGGTTCAGAGTCAAGCATGACTCCTACGCCCTAACATGGGCAAATGCCAGATAGTGCAGCTTGTGCAGTACGAACGAGACGCGCGTTCTAATCGCATGTTTAACGTACCGATAAGGGTGGAAATTCGCAATTGTTTTTTTTTATATTTACGACAATGTCATGAAGAATTAGGAAGTTAAACATTACTACTTAAACCTCACTCCAGCTCCTCATCCCAGCCCCAACAGTCCCAACACGAGCTTTGTCAGCTACGTTTAGACTTACTTGTCATTTTGTTCGTCTCCGAAGCTATCGCTTAAAAAACGCGTCAGTTAGATGCAGAGTGCACCGGTTCTTCGTCCCAGCATTAACACGGCCCTTGTCAGCCTACGTTTAGACTTCCTACGTTGCGGTTGTCATATTGTTCGTCTCCAAAGCTATCCCTTAAATAAACGCGTCAGTCAGACTCAGAGTGCACTGGCTCTTCATCCCAGCGCCAACACGGTTCTTGTCAGCCTACGTTTAGACTTCCTACATTGCCGTTGTCGTTTTGTCCGTCTCCGTATCCACGTTCTTAATAAACGCGTCAGTTAGACTCAGAGAGTACACTGGCTCTTCATCCCAGCACCAACACGGTCCTTGTCAGCCTACGTTTAGACTTCCTACGCTGTGGATGTCGTTTTGTTCGTCTCCGAGTCCATGGTCTTAAATAAACACGTCAGTTAGACTCAGAGTGCACCGGCTCCTCATCCCAGCGCCAACACGGCCCTTGTCAGCCTACGTTTAGACTTCCTACGTTGCGGTTGTCGTTTTGTCCGTCTCCGTGTCCAGGTTGTTAGGTTGGGACCAGTTTGTTCGCGTCCTTATGGACTGTTTGATGTCAGTGAATAAACAGGCAAGATGGATGGACGTTAGTATTCCAGAAGTGGAGTTTTAGAGTTGGTGCATAACGGTTAAGGACACTTACAAGAGTTATATTAGTCTATATTACGGTAGATACTTGATAGCTTGTACCCATTACGGAAAGCGTTGGTATAGCCTGGCGGTAAGACGTCCGATTTTCATCAATTTCGTCAAGGGTTCAAACCCCGGCTCTTACTACTAATCTATCATCACACATCAGACATCTGGTCTGAAATAAACTATTTGAATTTGATTTTGTATTTTCGGAATCGTACGAATATATTTACTGATGGCAGTCGCTTTCCTCAGAACTAGTCCCTACGCCAATTCTTGGGATTAGGTTGCCAAACAAACTGGGCTGCATTGAGCCATGACAAAAGCCGGGACAAACACTAGGATGATGTATAGTTTTAGGACACTCCAAATCAAATGCATCTGACGGTTCGCAATGCGCTAATAACCTTACGGTCCCTTTTGACACAGACAGCCACAGACTTGCTAGATCCGTGGTAATCGCATGGCTGTTGACCTTTTATGCTAATTGGGTAAACTGAGTATGTTCCTTGTTTATCTCATCCTTTCCTTTGTTAGCCAGAACTGGGAAGCCCATAATTTAAAAAGGTCCCTTATTAACATAGGCACTTCCTTTTAAATGAAACATATAAAATGTACGTATGTAAATTATGTCGCCATGTGGGATTAATTACGAATATGCTTACATGTTGGATAGACTGAAGCTAATTATTTTTCTTCACAACCGTGCTATGGTATTGCATGCTATGTAATCATCAGGGTATGTACAGCCTGTACAGTCACCGGCAATATTATCTTCCTACATGAAGGCCGCAAAATGTGACACGCTCTTATTTGTAGGGCCACAAGAGCGTGTCACATATTTTTGCGGCCTTCGTGTAGGAAGAAACTATATACCGGTGACTGTACCAGTGTGCCTATATTCAGAGCTATGACGCGTAGTTTCAGTGTCCGCGAGGCAACTGGATGGCTCGCGGTGTTTAAGCTGCCTACGTGTTGTGGAACCACCCTGTGCGAACCGAACCGAAAAGGTTAGCAAACCCCGGTTCACAGTTTTTAAAGGAGGAAATCTACAATACTATTTACAATATTCTCTATTGTTTACCAATAATTATTAATACAAGTATGAGAAAAACTTTAAATTAATAAGAGTGCGTAGGTAAAAGGTGATAATATCGCTTAAAAGCGATTTATTCCAGACAAATCCAGATGGATAAAAAACATGATGATACATTTATAAATACTTAGTATTAATTATTATTTAAAAAAATAAACAAATCTGTTATTTTTTTGTACAGTCAGCAGCAAAAGTTGCTAAGCGGTTGGGGTGTTCAAAATTACCTCCACGCGCTTTAATTCTCTTAACAATAAAGTCGTGTCCAGCTCATTTTGAACACCTCACCCGCTTAGCTACTTCTGCTGCTGACTGTACCGTATCGACATATCGTAACTCCACTACAGGGATGAACAATATCTAAATGGATCGGACATGCAATCTGAATAAAAAACGACACGGACTAGTATAGGGCTTATTTCCCGGAGGGGCTCGGAGGCCGAGTTTTCTGTCCGCGGATATTTCAGGTCTCATACAGATCAATGATAATATGTCGCGGTCATAAATATGGATACACGTTTTCGAAGTTTTTTCGATTATTGTAAACTGTAGTTTTAAAAGCGTATACTAGTAATAAAAGGTATTACTACTCGTAATGTATAGTCGTGGACTTATATTACTGAGCCATTTGCGGTTGCACCAAACCGTCTGATAACGTCGACATCGTTAAAAAAATCTTGTATGAAAGTTCGACAGTTTTCTTTGGGATGACAGCTCCGTCGCCATATTTAACGTTGATGAGTCCGTAAATTGTGCGTGGTATAACGTATAACCCACACAGGGTGGGCAAACATTTCATGCAAGATATTTTTAACGATCACGTTGACGTAAACAGACGGTTTAGTGCAACCGACCCTTAGTATATCTCTATGTAATGTACATGTACTGTGATAAATTGATAATGTAAATGTGCTTAGCACGATGGGTTTCAGTTTGTATATTCCAAACGTAACGCAGATTGGGGTTGTAACCTTAATTAATAAACAGAACACATTTAAAAATATCATAAACGTTACCATTTTTAACTACATGAACGCAGATTAATTGTCGAAATCCCCACTTCCGTAACTCTATCCGACTACGGCAATTACCGTCGTGGCCGCGTTTGGTTACAGACAGTTTTGTATCCGGCACAATAGTAACTGAACTGGTAATCTAATATTTATACCATCAGAGAGTACCATTTTGTACCTTTTGGAGTTGAAACTCTAGGTCCATGGGGTCCCAGCGCACACAAGTTTTTTGCAGAAATCGCAAAGCGTCTGGTTGATGTAACTGGTGACCGAAGAGCTGGCGGTTTCCTCGCACAGCGTATCAGCATTGCGATACAACGAGGAAATGCCGCCAGCATCCTTGGTACAATGCCGCAAGGGCCTAGTTTAGATTTCAGCTATGTAGTTATTAATTTAGTTTAGTATTTTTACTGTAGTACTCTGCATATTTATATTATTTCTTTCTTTTCAACCGACTTCATGATTTCGAAGGAGGAGGTTCTCAATTCGTCGGAATCTTTGTTTTTTTTTGCTATTTTTTGTATGTATGAAGACGGCTGGACCGATTTTGAAATTTTTTTTTTGTTTGAAAGAGTATACTTCACAGTTGGTGGTGGAGTATTGTCACCAGGTCCAGATCTGATGATGGGCTCCTGGAGAAATCGAGGGAACTCTTCAAATATTATAGGCACAGCTATATATAGTGATTTCAATATGTTTTACAACAACTCGGCCACTTCCTCTTGGAATAGCGGATCCTAAGTGCAGTAACGTAGGTTCTTTTTTTTATTTTTTATATCGGAAGCTCATAATAAAAAACTCACATGGTAAATATCCCGTTTTAAATAGTTTTTGTAAGGTTCTTTTTTGTTTAAAATTATTTATTATGAACATTGAGGAATCCATTTGAAAGTGCTGGATCGATAAAACTGTAGACCAAGTGCGTTAACACAATCAATCATTCCACAGATAAGAAATGACGCAGAAGTCTTAACAGACCTGTTGGCACCATTCTTACCAGCCTTTGAAAACTGAGAAATATTGTGATGTTGGTATGTTTAAAAACTGATTGTAGTTTTAGCGGGTCAACATATCGAATCGCTGTTACTAAATAAGTTATTGATTAGTACATACAAATATACAAATAATGTTCAAAAAAGATTTAAATATAGGTAAATATAAATACAATTTTAAACACAAAACTTCCGTGAGAATCAGACATATGACGTAGTGAGTGTGGTGTGTTACCCTACATTTGACAATGATGCTGAAAACGAGGGTAGTTTCTCGCCTACCCCGCCGCCACCACCGCCCGCGACGAGCGCTCGCGAGCGGAGAGCCGCGGCCCGCAGTCTGCGTCGGTTAGCCAACGCGAATGGCTCATGAATAAGCTCCTCGTTATGGAGCGAAACATGTCGAGCAATATTCGACTTAAAATTTGTGAGTAACCCGTGATTTATTTAATAAATATAAATACACCTTGAGACCTAATTTTCCTTTCACTGACATGGCATAATTAAAATCATCATCATCATCCACCCATTGTACAATAATAATATGACAATAAATGGTGACTGAAAAAATACAGATACCAGACGAGAATTCTTTTTCTTATAAAATTATCAATTTTGGGTCTTTTTTATTGACAGTGAGTTTGGCAATTTATAACTATTCCTATTTGTAAGTTAGTACATAACACTTTATTGTGCATAACACAGTAGATAAATACAGTAAATAAAAGATGTAAAGTACAAAGGCGAACTTATCCCTTTAAGGGATCTCCTTTGGCGTACTTATACAGGACATTATACAGCCTTCTATAATTATAACAAAATTATAAACTCTCCGCTCTAGGCGACGCAATGGTCACCCCAGCCCAGCTATTTTCGTCGAGTTATTTACATATTTAACGCTCAATTGATAGGGGTTGATCAATTTGAGCCCCGCCTCGCTAATTTTGATCAATTATCTGACTATTTGAAAACGAAAACCTAATTGGTATGAATTTCAATGAGTCGCTCAATGTAAAACGTTTCGTGAAGTGCAAGTGTTTAAGCAACATTCAGAAAAAGGGTTGGTTTTTTAAAAGTCCATGATATCATCATCTTAGTTAGGACCTTATTTCGTTCAGTCTAAGAAGTTAGCGCCTTCCAGCTCTTTTGATTTATTCTGTTAACTAGGGCAGATGCCCTGGTTTTGGCCACTTTAAGGAGAGTTTGTCTTTTCAGACGTCCGTCATTTTGTGCCAATAAGAAATTATGACACTCTTGTTGTACTAAGTCAGTGAAAATATATTTATAAGAATCTCCGCTGTTAAGATTCTGACATTAAATCTATTTTTTTTCTTTAATGAAATGTCAGGAAGGGGTCCAGGAGCCAGTTTTGGCCACTTTTTTCCATGGCCCCTGACAGCTGAATGACAACTTATACATGACAGATGACAGTGACATCTGTACTGCCATATTTTACTCTTATATTAACGATAAACCATAGACTTGTAAGTCTATACCTTAGTAATTTGAAAATGGCCAAAACCGGCACAGTGGCCACAACCGGTGCATTATGATAAAAAGAATTACTTATCAAACGTATTCACTATTATTAAATTAATAGCATGCTTTGATGTCAATGTTTTTCGACATAATATCTACATACTAACATAATCTACAACACACATGTTTTTAGATGGACACAGACACTGGACTAGTTTTAAATGTGTCATTATGACTATTATAAGAATAACACTATTCCTAATACTACACAATCAGACAGCACTCTTCTGTTTTAGGTAGATTTCGAAAATCGAGTCTACCTATTCATTTCTTCGACACAATCGAATTTCGAAAAAAAATCTTTACGGAAGGTCTAGTTATAACCATTCCAAAATGACCACTGGTTCAAAAGTTTACATAAATGTCGAAAGTCGAAATAAAAAAAAAACCTAAATTTTTCTGGAGAAAATTCATAACTCCCAAACGGTGAATAATTTTATGTTAGCAATATTTTTTATCGAAAGGTCATTTTTTTCTCTAAAATATTCAAAAACGATGTCTGTCGGAAAATGCATAGTTTTCGAAAAACAAAATGAAAAAAATATCTTAGTGTGCGGATTTTGGCCTTGTTTAGCAGGTCAAAATTCTTGTGATTTTTACTGTTAAATTCATGTTAATAAAAAATAAATGTACTAAAAAAAAATGTAAAAAAAAACTTTGAACTGGTATCCCATGCGATACCATGCCCTTATCCATTCCTCCACAAGGACAAGATGCGAAATCTACCTGTGCGAACGCTTGCGGGGACGGATTTTTTTAATCCCCTTTAAATCGTTATAGAGTTCAGTTTGATAACCCGTCATTCCGCCTCCTAAAGAGTGTTATTAACTGAGGGCGTAGTGTTTCTTATAAATCCGTAATTCTGGGAGTGTATTTCCATTACATGCCGAGCCACATACTCATGGGGAGCTAGCGTAACTGTGACCTCTTGAGATATGTGACAAACGTTGAACGTTCTAAGTATACATGTGGCTTTACATACTCAACATTATACAGGGTGTTTCCTGTAATATGAGCAATAAATTAAAACGTAGATTCTACTCCTCAAACAACAAAACTTTTGTTCAACAACTTTAAAAAAATATGTATTTTCTAGTTTGCTTCTTTTTCATACAAACTAAATAGTATTTTCAATGTACGTTAAAATCCGTCTATTTGACATTGCTTGTCACCCTACAGATATAATCAATTTCGGAATACATCGCGTGTCCGGAAAAACTTTAAAGTGTCCTAAAAATCAAACTATAAGTTATTTTTAAAAGTCGCTGAACAAACGTTGTCTGGTTTGAAGAGAAGAATCTACGTTTAAATTTATTGCTCCTATTACAGGAAACACCCGGTATATCAGGTGATTCAACCCATTCCTAGAAGAAACCCTTTAAAACGGCTTAAATAATTTAAATTCTATTGCCAAAAACACTGACCCACTGCTTACAAGGGTTCTTGAATCGCTTGAGAGAAGTGAACAAGGATTTGCAACATCATAAGTGGAATTTGCCGTGGGGTGCCCGGCCTTAGAATTGTCCCCCACTATATCGTCCCGTGGTTGCAGTAGGAGTCTGCTAAGGGAATATACCGGGAGATGGGCAGCAGCATCTTCCGAAAGCCTAAACAACAATAAACAAAAAATAACTGCGCGCGCCAACCCGCCTGCCAAGCGTGGCGCGTATGGCAAACCCCCCCTAAAGGGGATGCCTATGTTCAGCAGTGGACGTCTTATGGCTGAGATGATGATGATGATGATGATGATGATGATGATGATGATGAAGTGGAAATATTGCATCAAAAGTTTAACTCCCTCGAAAGACTTCTATAAGTGATTAGCACGATAAGCAAGTTTTAGAATAAAGTAAGCAAAGCGATAAAAAAACGACTTCGAAAACCAAAAACAAACCACTCCTACAGGCTGATGATGATGATGATGATTCCTAGCTCTGCTGCCTGGATTATCGATTAGAATAACACCCCTGCTTCGTATTCGCTAATTGTGCCATATTATTTATGGCAACCATTAATTACACTGATTTGTTTTATGATTTTACCACCTATACTCCTAATAGCCGCCTTGAAATTCACTTTCAATTCATCATCATCAAACATAGCTGTGATACCGTTTTTATATTTAAATTGGAACCCAATATATTTTTAATATAGCAATATATTTTATAGAGGAACTTTATGGCAGGCTCAGTACCTAAAGCTCAATTTAATGCCGATAGGTACACACGGACTGCAACCAGACTGTAACTTGAACTGCAACTGCTCTTCAATAACTAACTGCAAGTTGCAGTTTGGTTGTAATCCGTCTGTATTGGCCCTTACAATGCGTCAATTTTATTTGCGTTATTTGTATCTGAAAATGTGTAAGTACATATATAAAGTCTTTCGGTCCGTACCGAGCTTGCTACAAGTACTTATATACATAAATATTACAAACATTGTTATTAACCCACTCAGCCAGAAAATACATAAGTAGCTACCTTTTAGTTAGCCACCTTTACGTTGTTACCGTAACTCTATTCCATTGCTATACATCGATAAATTTATCCAATCATAAACATAAACATGTCAAACATCTCTTTTAATGTCACGACAAACGACAATAATCTTTTTCTCGGCAGTGGTATTATTTCCTTCCTATCCGGGTCGAGTTATGTCGCCGTCGGATGTGTCGTAAAAATACCCATTCTTATAATTGGGCCACACGTTGTGTTTTTCTTTGGTTGTTTTTACTCCTGATTCGTTAATGGGATTCACTTAAGGTATGTAAATGCATATGCATTTGTGACAATTAAAAGCTCTGCGGTAGGCCCTTACATCGGCCGCTGAGTACATAATCAGTCTGGATGGCCTGTGTTAGTGTTCAAAGGGCATGCAATACCGGTATTGCTTGTATGGACAATTCCGGAATTCCGATTATTAGCCCATACAAACAATACCGGTGCATTCCCTTCAAACTGAGTGGCCATGGCCACTCGTCCGGCGGCGACCAACTGCGCGACCGGCGAGTTTCATATGTTTTATGGTAAACATATGAAAACGTTTGGGAGTGACCTCAGTGAATGCTGGTCAAATCTCCTGGAAGCTCGACGTAATGCTGTTCGTGGCAGCTCTGTTGGCAACGCACCTAGCAGAAGTGCGCCACGGGCCGGTTCGAATAGCCTTAGTGTTGTAAGATGGAGACCTAGGCTCTCCGAAACATGTCGCGCGAAGTTACTTAAGAGACGTGAGGTAACCGTTATATTTTATGGTGTTAGTATGTTTTAATACTTTAAATTTAATTAGTGTGCGTATAAAAATAAACCGCGCTATGCTTCCAATTCGTAACTGTTTAAAAATAAACTAAACAACACATGTTACTAAGCAAAGGTCAACATATGGATACGACATCAGAATTTGATTGGTAGAGTGCCATTCCAATGTCTTAAAGAGTACGGGTAAGCTGAAAGATAGTATAAGCGTCAAACAGATAATACGAGTAGAAGGTACAGGTAATATTACCATGTACTATATATCTGGTGGTCCACAACCACATGCCATCGATGGTCCCTGGAAGCACGTGTCGGGTAGTGTTCCATGAATTTAAAAATAAACCTTTTAGTATATTTTTTAATAGAGTTAGAGTTTGCTTTTAGAGTCTGTCCGGTAAGAGAAGTGTCATAGAGCTGTATGAGTTTGCCCATAAATCACGACACTCTTTTCCGCACAAACTCTACCTATCTCGAGGTCTCGTTACATTGGTTCTACGAGGTCTTGAATCGTCTATTCGTCTAAGCTATACTCTAACAACCAATGAGAACGCTTGGTGGGTTCACACGACTTAATTTCACAGGCAATCCTAGCATGTGCCATGTCTGTGAGTTATGTTCGACCATAGACTCTAAAGCGTTTGCGACCACGAGGTTACCACACATAGTCGCTGGTACCTAATTGTAAAATACGACGTTGCGTGTAGTAGGTACACCTCTGTTAAACCATACACTTGAATGAACAACTTCCCAACCGCACAGAATACCTAAGTTTTATTTATAAAAACATATTATTATACATAAAAACCCTCCTCTTGAATCACTCTATCTATTAAAAAAAAACCGCATCAAAATCCGTTGCGTGGACGGACAGACAGCAGAAGCGACTTTGTTTTATACTATGTAGTGGGGTAATTGTAATTTACGAGATCACAGTATACATGCCACGTATGTGTTAATGGAATTGTAATGCATAAGCGGTCCGATCTCATATTGTCATTTAAGCGAGTCAGTAACAGATACACATAGTCTGTAAAACAATGGAGAAGCTGTAATAAAACGTCATATGGTAGTACAAGCAGTGTCGAGTAGCAACGATATTTGGTAGAATATATTAGGTTAGGTACTTAATTGTCAGACGTTAACTTTTGACAACAAGAGTAACCGCATAATGTATTAATAAGGGGTGTAGCTACTGTAACTGTAGAGCATCGTCCAGTAAAGCTGTTAAACTTAGAGCACGATAATTTCTTAGAGACTTTGACTGTGCCTCAAGATAATCTCTGTTAGTTAGGTATCGCCAATGTGTATCTAGTAACCGTGAGTCGTCTCATGCTTTGTCTAGTAGTTAAGTGATCTGTGTATTGGACACACCCAACTGCTTAAATCATTATACTAGTCTGTTGTGTGAATACGTTTTCTAATTGTGTTTTAATGATATGCTGTCTAACGTCTGTATGCTAAATTTAGACCTAGAGTTGACATTGAGACGTACATATATAAAAATTATGTTTATTCATTTCCATTCATTGCTTGTAGATAAGCTTATCGATAGGAATTTGGTTTTATGATTTTGCTATTATGCGCCTATGTACAGTACGTACACTTGTACAGTCAGCATCTATAGTATCTTCCTACATGAAGGCCACAAAAATATGTGAGATGCTCCTATGGCTCTAAAATAAGAGCGTGTCACATATTTTTGCGGCCTTCGTGTAATAAGATACTATGATTTTAAGCTAACATGGTCATTAACATTACAAAACAACAGCACAACAACAGCAGCAGCAGCTAGCTTGTAGTAGCAGTGACAACGGACGAAAAAAGCGAACTCGAAAGAGGGTAGATCGCTATGGTGTGTGGGTAGACCACAACTGACACTCGCAGCAACTTCAGTTACTCCGTGATAATGGCGCATGCAACTGTGCCGAAATATCGGAAGCTCATAATAAAAAACTCACATGGTAAATATCCCGTTTTAAATCGTTTTTGTAAGATACTATGAATGCTGACTGTACAGTACATATTTATGAATATGCCAATAAGTTGGGTATTGGTAAATCGAAATAGCCAATCGATTAACGGTGTAAATATGGTGTTTGCCTGACAAATCAAATCAGCTTCTTTTTTTAGAATTGATGAACTATTAATTGGCCCTGCGAGTAAAGCGCGTGAAATATTGTGAGTAGATGAAAAACTCTATAGATTTTATGTCTATTCAGTGTTTGTAAAATTTTCAAAATGGTGGATTTAGCACAAGGGATCTAAGCGCCATTACAGATATTGGCGCTTAAGACTATATGACAACGTACCTGCAGAAAAATATTTTTTCACCCCTACTATTCGAAAAAGGGTAATTTGTTGCTCATTTACAGGGAGCAAAAGTGACTTTAAATCCCTCTGCGTTTTTTTTTAATTGTCCTTGTCTAAAAACCGACAACATTATATAGCTGTTAAGGTACAAATGTACCTATTTCTCACAATAAACAATAACTTCTCTTTCTAGCAGATAGCTAGTTTAGTACCTTTGTTTTCGTATTTCTCATAGAATGAGTGAAAAGTAGAGTGTACTACGCTGTAGCAAAATTATTTCGATCTCGGGTCACTTGAATCCTTCACTACGCTCAGGATTCCACGTGAGAATCCCTCGCTATGCTCGGGATTCTATTCTGGAATGCTTCGCTTCGTTCGGGATTCAACACGCTACCCTCGACCGAAATAAGTCATTTTGCTCCCTTATAATACAATCTACTAATTTACAACTCGTCTCCAATTTAAAAAGTTGACAAGTCAGACAAGTTAAAACCTCGTTAACCTGTTACAACACTTTTATTTTGTTAATTATTGTATTGTAACTAAGAGTAACTGGCACGCTGACGAGTATAAGGACTCAATTGTATTACACAATGTATGTTTGTTTGTCAACTACAAGTATTAATGTGACTGCGACGTGACGACTCGGTCATGTAATGTAATGAGACGTATTTTCATAGTTTCAATGGACTCACGATCGTTTGAGGCGGCGAGCTTGTTGGATTTTGTGAGACATGGGTATTATCTTTTTGCTCATTTGGATGTAGCAATAAGATAAGTCATTGGCTGGGACATAACTACCATTTGCTTAGGTACGGTCACGGACTTTAATAGTACTTTATTTAGGGTTCAGTTTAGATTGGACGTCTCTTAGAGTCAGTATTGAACAAAATAAAATAGGTTGAGCTGTAAATGGATCAACAATTAAAGTATGTGACTGTACCTATATTAATAGAATAGAGTAGCAATTTCTATTTTACAAAGCTCGTGTTAATTAATTACATTAGGAAAAGGCAAGGAAAGGAGATTGGTTACATGTACATCGGTACTTCCGACATAATAAGGTACGTCTACCTACACAGTGTGTATTGATATAACCAGAGCTCGGCAATTATATTGATATTGATGAGCATTGAGAGCCATGGAGTGGGCTTGCTCGGTATAGTTTCCAGACCCAGTGAGGAATGACGAGATCTGACGTCACACTGAGGTGCAAGACGTAGGATAGGGTAAGCCATAATGTACCAATTGGAATGGAGTCGGGAGGAAGGTAGGTGTACGTTGTTGGCGACAATGGTAATGCTGTAGTGTAGCTAACGTCACTGTACGACGTCCTTGAGGACCAGTGTGTGTGTATTATTTAGGTGACACAGTTGTAACCTAAATAATACGGCACGCACTTCGAATTCTTTGTTTTGCAGCTTGCGGCAATTGAAATTGAATCTTACAGCGGTTTCGCGAGTTCGCGAAACGGTAGCGAAACTGACGCGACGGCTCTAACGCGCATATTAGGGCTTGCATTCCCGGTTTTTGTATGGCTAATACATATAGCTCTCGGTTTCGCTGGTCTTTCTGAATGATGTCCGCGCGGACAGTGTGTCTCCTAAATAATGAGTATTTCGTCAGAGCACGCACGAATTCTTTGTGCTGCAGCTGACTGATACAACTCTTCGCCATTTGCATACACAATGTTACCTAAACTAAACACACTACACATATTCAGAAAGACCTATGAGCATTTGAATGAAAAACATACTTAAGCCCTTTTGACTTGAAAGTAAAGCTTATATCCGAGCGTTAAAGTGACTCAAGTCCTTACGGCAGGTTAGCGATTATAAGATGTAAGCGTATTGAAATAAGTTTTAGAATCGCTTGAAAAATTAAATGTATTTGATTTTGGGAGGTAGGGAATCGGGAATGTATTGCTTACCGTGAGAGAAAACCTTTTTTACTGCTGTCTAGCGTTAATGGCTACTTTAAAGCTCTATTAGCTATGATAATACAAAAAGGGACTATTTGTACGTCGTTTCAAAGTTTATAGGACTGTTCTTATAGTTCAGTTGTAAAATGTTTGTAAGAAAAAAGTTTTAAGGACCGACGATTAACCTCCTACGAAGTGATTGGATGAGATATACATTATGTATGTATGTTTTAAGGCTTCTTAATGCCATACATAAACGGACAAGCGTCCCATACAAACACTCCGATTCCAATCCGCTAAGCATCTAAAGGGTTAGTGTTAAAGTTTACTTAAGTTAATGTGGAAACTTAGACATTTGTTAAATCTACAAGTATTCCATGAATCGTGTGGCTCCGACGGAAGACCAGCGCTTCCCTCCCAGGCTAGCACCATGCTGAGTCGGGACCATTTTATGGCAACTAATTTCATGCATGCCTTAATTGAAGGGATGTTTACAAAAACAACATAACTGACTACACTGGTTGACACCTGAAACGATTAACAAAGTTCTTAAAAAAGTGTCAACCGCTCTAAGCAGTTATGTTGTTTTTAACCGACTTCAAAAAAGGAGGAGGTTCTCATTTCGACAGTTTTTTTTTGTATGTATGTTACTCGATATCTCCGTGAATCGTGAACCGATTTTCATAATTATTTTTTTAATCGAACTGGTATAACCCCTAGATGGTCCCATTGTCACCAAGTCGGTGTCTGATGGTGGGATCCTGGAGAAATCGAGGGAACTCTTCAACTATTATAGGCACACCTATAGTGGTTTCAGTATTTTTTACAGCAACTCGGCCACTTCCTCTTGGAATAGCGGATCCTAAATGAAATCGGTTCTCTTTTTGTTTAATATTATTGTAAACATCCCTTCAATTATAAGTACTTAGTTACTATCCTTAGATTAGGTAAGTATTTGTTTACATGTTGTTGTTCTAACGAATAAATGTTTTCTATTTCTATTAAAATAGTAAATAAATATACATTTAATGGGGTTGGCAACTGTCAAAGTGACATCTTCAAAATTGCTCCCTAGAAAAGCTAAATTTGTATGGCGCGAAGTAGTTTTTATTTATTTTCGCGAAAATGACTCAATGTTTTTGTCTCGAATTGCTCCGAAATTGAAATCTATCCGTTTTTGAAATTCACTAAAAATAAAATGATGTAGATTAACGCCATAGGGAAGGTTTTTGCCTAAGAAAAGCTTTATGCCTGCATACAAGTTAGGGACCATTCATCGTCTGTTTCTTTCTATCATTGTTTGTATCTCTTTCTCTTATTGTATGGAATCTGGAACAGCGCCCTCTGCAAAAGTTTTCACCGGCCAACCCCATTGGAACATAATTTAGAAACATTGGATTTAGAATTTTACCTATTCAATTGGTAAAACCAGTTAAATGATGATATCCGTGATATATGACTATTATATGTATTCCCCAGGACTCAAGCTACGTACGTACTCGTATCTCCAAAAGTCCATACATAAGAGATCGCTTTTTAGCGATAAGACCGCCAATTGTTTTACCTCTACTTTTCTGTTTGTAACTTGTGTATACTCTGTTTCTTTAATTTGAGGTGTGCAATAAAGAATATTTATGTTATGTTATGTTATGTAAATATAAATACACCTTGAGACCTAATGTTCCTTTCACTGACATGGCATAATTAAAATCATCATCATCATCCACCCATTTTACAATAATATTCTAGTAAAACAATATGACAATAAATGGTGACTGAAAAAATACAGATACCAGACGAGAATTCTTTTTCTTATAAAATTATCAATTTTGGGTCTTTTTTATTGACAGTGAGTTTGGCAATTTATAACTATTCCTATTTGTAAGTAAGTAACACTTTATTGTGCATAACACAGTAGATAAATACAGTAAATAAAAGATGTAAAGTACAAAGGCGAACTTATCCCTTTAAGGGATCTCCTTTGGCATACTTATACAGGACATTATACAGCCTTCTATAATTATAACAAAATTATAAACTCTCCGCTCCAGGCGACGCAATGGTCACCCCAACCCGGCTATTTTCGTCGAGTTATTTACATATTTAACGCTCAATTGATAGGGGTTGATCAATTTGAGCCCCGCCTCGCTAATTTTGATCAATTATCTGACTATTTGAAAACGAAAACCTAATTGGTATGAATTTCAATGAGTCGCTCAATGTAAAACGTTTCGTGAAGTGCAAGTGTTTAAGCAACATTCAGAAAAAGGGTTGGTTTTTTAAAAGTCCATGATATCATCATCTTAGTTAGGACCTTATTTCGTTCAGTCTAAGAAGTTAGCGCCTTCCAGCTCTTTTGATTTATTCTGTTAACTAGGGCAGATGCCCTGGTTTTGGCCACTTTAAGGAGAGTTTGTCTTTTCAGACGTCCGTCATTTTGTGCCAATAAGAAATTATGACACTCTTGTTGTACTAAGTCAGTGAAAATATATTTATAAGAATCTCCGCTGTTAAGATTCTGACATTAAATCTATTTTTTTTCTTTAATGAAATGTCAGGAAGGGGTCCAGGAGCCAGTTTTGGCCACTTTTTTCCATGGCCCCTGACAGCTGAATGACAACTTATACATGACAGATGACAGTGACATCTGTACTGCCATATTTTACTCTTATATTAACGATAAACCATAGACTTGTAAGTCTATACCTTAGTAATTTGAAAATGGCCAAAACCGGCACAGTGGCCACAACCGGTGCATTATGATAAAAAGAATTACTTATCAAACGTATTCACTATTATTAAATTAATAGCATGCTTTGATGTCAATGTTTTTCGACATAATATCTACATACTAACATAATCTACAACACACATGTTTTTAGATGGACACAGACACTGGACTAGTTTTAAATGTGTCATTATGACTATTATAAGAATAACACTATTCCTAATACTACACAATCAGACAGCACTCTTCTGTTTTAGGTAGATTTCGAAAATCGAGTCTACCTATTCATTTCTTCGACACAATCGAATTTCGAAAAAAAATCTTTACGGAAGGTCTAGTTATAACCATTCCAAAATGACCACTGGTTCAAAAGTTTACATAAATGTCGAAAGTCGAAATAAAAAAAAAACCTAAATTTTTCTGGAGAAAATTCATAACTCCCAAACGGTGAATAATTTTATGTTAGCAATATTTTTTATCGAAAGGTCATTTTTTTCTCTAAAATATTCAAAAACGATGTCTGTCGGAAAATGCATAGTTTTCGAAAAACAAAATGAAAAAAATATCTTAGTGTGCGGATTTTGGCCTTGTTTAGCAGGTCAAAATTCTTGTGATTTTTACTGTTAAATTCATGTTAATAAAAAATAAATGTACTAAAAAAAAATGTAAAAAAAAACTTTGAACTGGTATCCCATGCGATACCATGCCCTTATCCATTCCTCCACAAGGACAAGATGCGAAATCTACCTGTGCGAACGCTTGCGGGGACGGATTTTTTTAATCCCCTTTAAATCGTTATAGAGTTCAGTTTGATAACCCGTCATTCCGCCTCCTAAAGAGTGTTATTAACTGAGGGCGTAGTGTTTCTTATAAATCCGTAATTCTGGGAGTGTATTTCCATTACATGCCGAGCCACATACTCATGGGGAGCTAGCGTAACTGTGACCTCTTGAGATATGTGACAAACGTTGAACGTTCTAAGTATACATGTGGCTTTACATACTCAACATTATACAGGGTGTTTCCTGTAATATGAGCAATAAATTAAAACGTAGATTCTACTCCTCAAACAACAAAACTTTTGTTCAACAACTTTAAAAAAATATGTATTTTCTAGTTTGCTTCTTTTTCATACAAACTAAATAGTATTTTCAATGTACGTTAAAATCCGTCTATTTGACATTGCTTGTCACCCTACAGATATAATCAATTTCGGAATACATCGCGTGTCCGGAAAAACTTTAAAGTGTCCTAAAAATCAAACTATAAGTTATTTTTAAAAGTCGCTGAACAAACGTTGTCTGGTTTGAAGAGAAGAATCTACGTTTAAATTTATTGCTCCTATTACAGGAAACACCCGGTATATCAGGTGATTCAACCCATTCCTAGAAGAAACCCTTTAAAACGGCTTAAATAATTTAAATTCTATTGCCAAAAACACTGACCCACTGCTTACAAGGGTTCTTGAATCGCTTGAGAGAAGTGAACAAGGATTTGCAACATCATAAGTGGAATTTGCCGTGGGGTGCCCGGCCTTAGAATTGTCCCCCACTATATCGTCCCGTGGTTGCAGTAGGAGTCTGCTAAGGGAATATACCGGGAGATGGGCAGCAGCATCTTCCGAAAGCCTAAACAACAATAAACAAAAAATAACTGCGCGCGCCAACCCGCCTGCCAAGCGTGGCGCGTATGGCAAACCCCCCCTAAAGGGGATGCCTATGTTCAGCAGTGGACGTCTTATGGCTGAGATGATGATGATGATGATGATGATGATGATGATGATGATGAAGTGGAAATATTGCATCAAAAGTTTAACTCCCTCGAAAGACTTCTATAAGTGATTAGCACGATAAGCAAGTTTTAGAATAAAGTAAGCAAAGCGATAAAAAAACGACTTCGAAAACCAAAAACAAACCACTCCTACAGGCTGATGATGATGATGATGATTCCTAGCTCTGCTGCCTGGATTATCGATTAGAATAACACCCCTGCTTCGTATTCGCTAATTGTGCCATATTATTTATGGCAACCATTAATTACACTGATTTGTTTTATGATTTTACCACCTATACTCCTAATAGCCGCCTTGAAATTCACTTTCAATTCATCATCATCAAACATAGCTGTGATACCGTTTTTATATTTAAATTGGAACCCAATATATTTTTAATATAGCAATATATTTTATAGAGGAACTTTATGGCAGGCTCAGTACCTAAAGCTCAATTTAATGCCGATAGGTACACACGGACTGCAACCAGACTGTAACTTGAACTGCAACTGCTCTTCAATAACTAACTGCAAGTTGCAGTTTGGTTGTAATCCGTCTGTATTGGCCCTTACAATGCGTCAATTTTATTTGCGTTATTTGTATCTGAAAATGTGTAAGTACATATATAAAGTCTTTCGGTCCGTACCGAGCTTGCTACAAGTACTTATATACATAAATATTACAAACATTGTTATTAACCCACTCAGCCAGAAAATACATAAGTAGCTACCTTTTAGTTAGCCACCTTTACGTTGTTACCGTAACTCTATTCCATTGCTATACATCGATAAATTTATCCAATCATAAACATAAACATGTCAAACATCTCTTTTAATGTCACGACAAACGACAATAATCTTTTTCTCGGCAGTGGTATTATTTCCTTCCTATCCGGGTCGAGTTATGTCGCCGTCGGATGTGTCGTAAAAATACCCATTCTTATAATTGGGCCACACGTTGTGTTTTTCTTTGGTTGTTTTTACTCCTGATTCGTTAATGGGATTCACTTAAGGTATGTAAATGCATATGCATTTGTGACAATTAAAAGCTCTGCGGTAGGCCCTTACATCGGCCGCTGAGTACATAATCAGTCTGGATGGCCTGTGTTAGTGTTCAAAGGGCATGCAATACCGGTATTGCTTGTATGGACAATTCCGGAATTCCGATTATTAGCCCATACAAACAATACCGGTGCATTCCCTTCAAACTGAGTGGCCATGGCCACTCGTCCGGCGGCGACCAACTGCGCGACCGGCGAGTTTCATATGTTTTATGGTAAACATATGAAAACGTTTGGGAGTGACCTCAGTGAATGCTGGTCAAATCTCCTGGAAGCTCGACGTAATGCTGTTCGTGGCAGCTCTGTTGGCAACGCACCTAGCAGAAGTGCGCCACGGGCCGGTTCGAATAGCCTTAGTGTTGTAAGATGGAGACCTAGGCTCTCCGAAACATGTCGCGCGAAGTTACTTAAGAGACGTGAGGTAACCGTTATATTTTATGGTGTTAGTATGTTTTAATACTTTAAATTTAATTAGTGTGCGTATAAAAATAAACCGCGCTATGCTTCCAATTCGTAACTGTTTAAAAATAAACTAAACAACACATGTTACTAAGCAAAGGTCAACATATGGATACGACATCAGAATTTGATTGGTAGAGTGCCATTCCAATGTCTTAAAGAGTACGGGTAAGCTGAAAGATAGTATAAGCGTCAAACAGATAATACGAGTAGAAGGTACAGGTAATATTACCATGTACTATATATCTGGTGGTCCACAACCACATGCCATCGATGGTCCCTGGAAGCACGTGTCGGGTAGTGTTCCATGAATTTAAAAATAAACCTTTTAGTATATTTTTTAATAGAGTTAGAGTTTGCTTTTAGAGTCTGTCCGGTAAGAGAAGTGTCATAGAGCTGTATGAGTTTGCCCATAAATCACGACACTCTTTTCCGCACAAACTCTACCTATCTCGAGGTCTCGTTACATTGGTTCTACGAGGTCTTGAATCGTCTATTCGTCTAAGCTATACTCTAACAACCAATGAGAACGCTTGGTGGGTTCACACGACTTAATTTCACAGGCAATCCTAGCATGTGCCATGTCTGTGAGTTATGTTCGACCATAGACTCTAAAGCGTTTGCGACCACGAGGTTACCACACATAGTCGCTGGTACCTAATTGTAAAATACGACGTTGCGTGTAGTAGGTACACCTCTGTTAAACCATACACTTGAATGAACAACTTCCCAACCGCACAGAATACCTAAGTTTTATTTATAAAAACATATTATTATACATAAAAACCCTCCTCTTGAATCACTCTATCTATTAAAAAAAAACCGCATCAAAATCCGTTGCGTGGACGGACAGACAGCAGAAGCGACTTTGTTTTATACTATGTAGTGGGGTAATTGTAATTTACGAGATCACAGTATACATGCCACGTATGTGTTAATGGAATTGTAATGCATAAGCGGTCCGATCTCATATTGTCATTTAAGCGAGTCAGTAACAGATACACATAGTCTGTAAAACAATGGAGAAGCTGTAATAAAACGTCATATGGTAGTACAAGCAGTGTCGAGTAGCAACGATATTTGGTAGAATATATTAGGTTAGGTACTTAATTGTCAGACGTTAACTTTTGACAACAAGAGTAACCGCATAATGTATTAATAAGGGGTGTAGCTACTGTAACTGTAGAGCATCGTCCAGTAAAGCTGTTAAACTTAGAGCACGATAATTTCTTAGAGACTTTGACTGTGCCTCAAGATAATCTCTGTTAGTTAGGTATCGCCAATGTGTATCTAGTAACCGTGAGTCGTCTCATGCTTTGTCTAGTAGTTAAGTGATCTGTGTATTGGACACACCCAACTGCTTAAATCATTATACTAGTCTGTTGTGTGAATACGTTTTCTAATTGTGTTTTAATGATATGCTGTCTAACGTCTGTATGCTAAATTTAGACCTAGAGTTGACATTGAGACGTACATATATAAAAATTATGTTTATTCATTTCCATTCATTGCTTGTAGATAAGCTTATCGATAGGAATTTGGTTTTATGATTTTGCTATTATGCGCCTATGTACAGTACGTACACTTGTACAGTCAGCATCTATAGTATCTTCCTACATGAAGGCCGCAAAAATATGTGAGATGCTCCTATGGCTCTAAAATAAGAGCGTGTCACATATTTTTGCGGCCTTCGTGTAATAAGATACTATGATTTTAAGCTAACATGGTCATTAACATTACAAAACAACAGCACAACAACAGCAGCAGCAGCTAGCTTGTAGTAGCAGTGACAACGGACGAAAAAAGCGAACTCGAAAGAGGGTAGATCGCTATGGTGTGTGGGTAGACCACAACTGACACTCGCAGCAACTTCAGTTACTCCGTGATAATGGCGCATGCAACTGTGCCGAAATATCGGAAGCTCATAATAAAAAACTCACATGGTAAATATCCCGTTTTAAATCGTTTTTGTAAGATACTATGAATGCTGACTGTACAGTACATATTTATGAATATGCCAATAAGTTGGGTATTGGTAAATCGAAATAGCCAATCGATTAACGGTGTAAATATGGTGTTTGCCTGACAAATCAAATCAGCTTCTTTTTTTAGAATTGATGAACTATTAATTGGCCCTGCGAGTAAAGCGCGTGAAATATTGTGAGTAGATGAAAAACTCTATAGATTTTATGTCTATTCAGTGTTTGTAAAATTTTCAAAATGGTGGATTTAGCACAAGGGATCTAAGCGCCATTACAGATATTGGCGCTTAAGACTATATGACAACGTACCTGCAGAAAAATATTTTTTCACCCCTACTATTCGAAAAAGGGTAATTTGTTGCTCATTTACAGGGAGCAAAAGTGACTTTAAATCCCTCTGCGTTTTTTTTTAATTGTCCTTGTCTAAAAACCGACAACATTATATAGCTGTTAAGGTACAAATGTACCTATTTCTCACAATAAACAATAACTTCTCTTTCTAGCAGATAGCTAGTTTAGTACCTTTGTTTTCGTATTTCTCATAGAATGAGTGAAAAGTAGAGTGTACTACGCTGTAGCAAAATTATTTCGATCTCGGGTCACTTGAATCCTTCACTACGCTCAGGATTCCACGTGAGAATCCCTCGCTATGCTCGGGATTCTATTCTGGAATGCTTCGCTTCGTTCGGGATTCAACACGCTACCCTCGACCGAAATAAGTCATTTTGCTCCCTTATAATACAATCTACTAATTTACAACTCGTCTCCAATTTAAAAAGTTGACAAGTCAGACAAGTTAAAACCTCGTTAACCTGTTACAACACTTTTATTTTGTTAATTATTGTATTGTAACTAAGAGTAACTGGCACGCTGACGAGTATAAGGACTCAATTGTATTACACAATGTATGTTTGTTTGTCAACTACAAGTATTAATGTGACTGCGACGTGACGACTCGGTCATGTAATGTAATGAGACGTATTTTCATAGTTTCAATGGACTCACGATCGTTTGAGGCGGCGAGCTTGTTGGATTTTGTGAGACATGGGTATTATCTTTTTGCTCATTTGGATGTAGCAATAAGATAAGTCATTGGCTGGGACATAACTACCATTTGCTTAGGTACGGTCACGGACTTTAATAGTACTTTATTTAGGGTTCAGTTTAGATTGGACGTCTCTTAGAGTCAGTATTGAACAAAATAAAATAGGTTGAGCTGTAAATGGATCAACAATTAAAGTATGTGACTGTACCTATATTAATAGAATAGAGTAGCAATTTCTATTTTACAAAGCTCGTGTTAATTAATTACATTAGGAAAAGGCAAGGAAAGGAGATTGGTTACATGTACATCGGTACTTCCGACATAATAAGGTACGTCTACCTACACAGTGTGTATTGATATAACCAGAGCTCGGCAATTATATTGATATTGATGAGCATTGAGAGCCATGGAGTGGGCTTGCTCGGTATAGTTTCCAGACCCAGTGAGGAATGACGAGATCTGACGTCACACTGAGGTGCAAGACGTAGGATAGGGTAAGCCATAATGTACCAATTGGAATGGAGTCGGGAGGAAGGTAGGTGTACGTTGTTGGCGACAATGGTAATGCTGTAGTGTAGCTAACGTCACTGTACGACGTCCTTGAGGACCAGTGTGTGTGTATTATTTAGGTGACACAGTTGTAACCTAAATAATACGGCACGCACTTCGAATTCTTTGTTTTGCAGCTTGCGGCAATTGAAATTGAATCTTACAGCGGTTTCGCGAGTTCGCGAAACGGTAGCGAAACTGACGCGACGGCTCTAACGCGCATATTAGGGCTTGCATTCCCGGTTTTTGTATGGCTAATACATATAGCTCTCGGTTTCGCTGGTCTTTCTGAATGATGTCCGCGCGGACAGTGTGTCTCCTAAATAATGAGTATTTCGTCAGAGCACGCACGAATTCTTTGTGCTGCAGCTGACTGATACAACTCTTCGCCGTTTGCATACACAATGTTACCTAAACTAAACACACTACACATATTCAGAAAGACCTATGAGCATTTGAATGAAAAACATACTTAAGCCCTTTTGACTTGAAAGTAAAGCTTATATCCGAGCGTTAAAGTGACTCAAGTCCTTACGGCAGGTTAGCGATTATAAGATGTAAGCGTATTGAAATAAGTTTTAGAATCGCTTGAAAAATTAAATGTATTTGATTTTGGGAGGTAGGGAATCGGGAATGTATTGCTTACCGTGAGAGAAAACCTTTTTTACTGCTGTCTAGCGTTAATGGCTACTTTAAAGCTCTATTAGCTATGATAATACAAAAAGGGACTATTTGTACGTCGTTTCAAAGTTTATAGGACTGTTCTTATAGTTCAGTTGTAAAATGTTTGTAAGAAAAAAGTTTTAAGGACCGACGATTAACCTCCTACGAAGTGATTGGATGAGATATACATTATGTATGTATGTTTTAAGGCTTCTTAATGCCATACATAAACGGACAAGCGTCCCATACAAACACTCCGATTCCAATCCGCTAAGCATCTAAAGGGTTAGTGTTAAAGTTTACTTAAGTTAATGTGGAAACTTAGACATTTGTTAAATCTACAAGTATTCCATGAATCGTGTGGCTCCGACGGAAGACCAGCGCTTCCCTCCCAGGCTAGCACCATGCTGAGTCGGGACCATTTTATGGCAACTAATTTCATGCATGCCTTAATTGAAGGGATGTTTACAAAAACAACATAACTGACTACACTGGTTGACACCTGAAACGATTAACAAAGTTCTTAAAAAAGTGTCAACCGCTCTAAGCAGTTATGTTGTTTTTAACCGACTTCAAAAAAGGAGGAGGTTCTCATTTCGACAGTTTTTTTTTGTATGTATGTTACTCGATATCTCCGTGAATCGTGAACCGATTTTCATAATTATTTTTTTAATCGAACTGGTATAACCCCTAGATGGTCCCATTGTCACCAAGTCGGTGTCTGATGGTGGGATCCTGGAGAAATCGAGGGAACTCTTCAACTATTATAGGCACACCTATAGTGGTTTCAGTATTTTTTACAGCAACTCGGCCACTTCCTCTTGGAATAGCGGATCCTAAATGAAATCGGTTCTCTTTTTGTTTAAAATTATTGTAAACATCCCTTCAATTATAAGTAGTTACTAACCTTAGATTAGGTAAGTATTTGTTTACCTACATGTTGTTGTAACGAATAAATGTTTTCTATTTCTATTAAAATAGTAAATAAATTTTATACATTTAATTGGAACATAATTTAGAAACATTGGATTTAGAATTTTATCTATTCAATTGGTAAAACCAGTTAAATGAGGATATCCGTGATATATGACTATTATATGTATTCCCCAGGACTCAAGCTACGTACGTACTCGTATCTCCAAAAGTCCATACCGAATTTCATCTTAATCTGTTCAGCGGTTTAAGCGTGAAGAGGTGACAGACATACAGACAGAGTTACTTTCGCATAATATTAGGGTTAGGAAACACTCTTGTTGAGATTAGTAATATCAACTCTATGTCAAGTGTCATACGATTGAAATTGCAAGACGTGATTAATGACTAATAAAATGCACCCCCATCAGGTACTAGGGCTCAGTTTCACTTAAGGTGTACATGGTTTTTGCTAAAACATTCTGCAAAAGGTATAGGGTTGTCAGCTACAGAAAATGACCTGGATAATTAATTTACGTACGAATACTGATACCTATAAGTATCTACTTTATAGATATACCGACAGAGAGAAATTTTTACTAGAAACAAGTAAAAAATAGTAATTCCCAGGACAAGTAAACAATTTACTAAAAACAAGTAAACGTTTACTAAAAACAACTAGACGCTTCCCTGTTTTTAGTAAAGTTTACTTGTTTTTAGTAAACGTGTACTTGTTTTTAGCAAAAGTTTCCTTGTTTTTAGTAAACGTTTACTTGTCCTGGGAATGACTATTTTTTACTTATTTCTAGTAAATTTTTTCTCTCCGTGCCGTCAACTGCTAAAACTATGCTTACGATGCACAACTTTGCCTGGCTTGAAAAATATGGTTTTCTTCACCATCAGCTATTTTTATCTTATTCCTGAGATGACCGCCTTTCTCCCATCTCAGGAGTAAGATGAATTTCATGTAAACCATGTATTTCAAGCCAGGCAAAGTTGTAACGGGTACATGTTGTATTTTGTTAATTTTTGTTATTCGTATTCATATAGGTAATTATTCTCTTCACGGCAATGGCAAAATAAAAATCATGTAAACAATGTATACATCAAAGAAAATCCTATTTCTTTACGTAGGTTGTGATAAAATACAGATATTTCTGAAAAGTTCAGCAATTCCGGTTACCCTAAATTACTTTATAAACTTCTTCTTATATACTTACAAATTAAACAATCGTAACATCTCGAACTGGAATCACCAAAAACACAAAATTTCCAGAAAAAAAGTAACATGGCAACCCTAACTACAATTTCCAAGTAATTTTCAATGCGTCAGAACCAACACTTAAGGCCCAACAGGCGTGAAACAAAGACACTCACACGCAGAATTGAAATTCATCCACTCGAAAAACGCATGCAATGCAGAAACAAAACGCAATCGAGAATAAAACGCCGAGATACGCATCTTTCGCACGGCTTTTTTAACGGCTCGGCTGGCTTTTGCATTGCTTGATCAACGGGGACTGATTATTGATAAGTAATTTTATTGTATAATTATTTTATTAACTTATTATAGATTTCATATACACAGGAAGAAGTGACCTAAGCCTCCGATCGAACCAGCGTCTTCTGAATTCGCGGCAAACGCCTTAACCAACTTATTAATTATTTTATGGTATGACTTTAATTGTATGTATATTTACTATTAATTAGGTACATATAACCATACGTCGTTATCGCGGGTGCAAAAACAAATGTGTTGAAGAATGTATATAACAGAGTGTCCGTTTGACATAAACAGAGTATTTCTACCTACGCGTCTTAGCCTCTAAGAAGTTCTTCACATCTAGCACAATGTTTTTGCTAGAAATGATCAATCAAACTCTTTTCAATCTTGCGCCTTTTCTACGTTCCTTAAAGTGCGCCTTTTAGAGTTGAAATTTCGTGTCACATTTTTTTATGAAAATAACGAGTAACCGTGGCTTTAGGGGGAACCAATTGTTCCTCAGTCTAAAATAATCGATTATCCACAAGTCTACATAAATCGATCAAGAATGAAAAATGTTTCGAATAACAGGTGACAGAAGAGGTTGCCGTTAGGACTGCGTGGCTAATCTTTTAACCGACTTCAAAAAAGGAGGAGGTTCTCAATTCGACAGATTTTTTTTATCATGATTATTTTTTTGTATGTATGTTACTCGATTATCTCTGTGAATCGTGAACCGATTTTCAAAATTTCTTTTTAATCGAATGGGTATAGATGGGTATCCCTTAGATGGTCCCGTTGGCACCAAGTCAGGGGCTGCTGATGGGATCCTGAAGAAATCGAGGGAACTCTTCAACTATTATAGGCACACCTATAGTGGATTCACTATTTTTTACAGCAACTCGGCCACTTCCCCTTGGAATAGCGGATCCTAAGCGAAGTCGGTTCTTTTTTTGTTTAAAATTATTAATATGTACTAATTATCAAGTCAAGTACGATATTAGAAAAAAAATTGAATAATTTTGATCTCGTAGGTACAAACGTATTTGATACTACTGACACTTCTGTTATTTCTTGTTTATCATAATCTTTGAGTTCTGTCAAATCGTAGTTGCACCCGCGATAACGACGTATGCATATAACGGATCGTGTTACAGGAAGCACCTATAACTATGTACCTATATAACTAGTACAGTGTAGGTACTTCCTCCGCGTGAAATTCGTTAACTCTTCTAACTCCGTTTTCACCCATTGCATCATCATCATCAATTATTTAAGAGCTGGGCTCTAGTCGGTGGAGCATTTTCCATGTATATCTGTCCTTTGTTCTCCTTGATGGCCTGATACGACACGACGACGTTTATTTTTTCCTTGACTTGATCCACCCATTTTCACCCATTTAAGGGTTGAATTTCAAAAATCCTTTATTAGTGTAGTACACTACATTATAATACATAAAATAAACATTTATACATATTTAATCATTTTGCATTCTGAATATTCTGATAATTTAAAAAAATATCAAATTTAATTATTGTTGAGAACCAACGCCTCTGTTGATTAGACTAACATTAAAACGTATCTTTGTTGGTACAGCTTTCCTGGTCAAGTCCTTCGCTCGACGTGCCAGTACTTGAAGTACTTATGAGCATAAAACATTTTTTTTACCTTTGGTTGTCGCGGGATTTATGCCAGCAAAAACGGGTGTACCTGAAAAAAAATACAATTATTATCTATGGTTGCACAATAAGTAATTACTTCATATCATATGTAGGTATTTATTTTTTGTTTGTTTAGTAAAGATTAAAAATACCGTAAATGGCAAAAATACATAAGAACTATTAATTACTCGCTATTTAAAATATCAAATTATTGTAAATAAAAACTACAAAAAGAATTTGACAGCGGTGGGATTCGAACCCACGCCCTTTCGGACTGGTGCCTAAAACCAGCGCCTTAGACCACTCGGCCACGCTGCCTCTTTGCTACGCGTGTGAATTTGCAAGCGGCTTTCCATAAATAGATTTTCGTCGTTCATATTTACATTTTCAGCCTTGTCTATATGCAAGTGTAGGTGTTTTAACTTTAGCATACATTCTGTGATAAAATATGATTTATGATCTACATACTTGTAATAGTTTTATTTTGACTTGTATTCCTTCTAAAATAAAATCAAATATGCAGTGTTTCTAATTTTCGTATCTTGCTACTCACATACATATTAAAAAAAAGGTCCTCAATAAATTAACTTCGAGTAGAAGACAAATGTCATTTGTTTTAAAACGTTCCATTTATGAATTAAAGAAATCATTAATTCTATTGTCTAGCCATACTGACCGCAACTCCCCGTTTGCATCAACAGCTTCATTTTAATCTAAACGTTATAACAATAGAGTCGGTTTTTGCATGTACTAGTCTAGCTATTTGTCTTAAACTTATGCCAACATGACAAAACAAATGCCCGCAGCGGGTGGCGGTTTTTTGAGGGCCAGTATCTTAAAAGAATGAGATTGGCTCCCGCTGTTTCTGAATAAATTCGCGTTAGTTTCAATTAGCAAGAGACATGTCTTAAGATTTAGCGTCTGCTCGTGTCTTCGTCCGTTAAAAATTCGATTAAAACTTTTAACCCCATTTTCAGGGCTTGAATTTACAAAAAAATCATAGTGGTGCTTTGTGATTGTGACATTTGAAGAATATACCTACTGACGAAGTAGAAAGGGAAATGACGGAAATGTTTTAAGGTTAGTCTTGTGTATTTTTGTATGTGAATTTATGTGAGGAAACCGGACCTAACCCCAACAAGCCCAATAAGTTGTTTATCCTGTGGGTCACAATGTTGTGATACCGAAAAAAACTTCAAAACTTCCCGAGCAGACCTCATCAGGATCCATAGAGCCTTGGTAAAAATACTTTAGTCATCATCATCATCATTTCAGCCGAAAGACGTCCACTGCTGGACATAGGCCTAGGCTGGTAAAAATACTTTAGTAGGTAATAAAAATACTTTTTCAAAGAAGAATATAACACGGAATGTCTATTTCTCAGCGCAGTCATACAGCGCATTTACCCTAATATCTCATTTAAAAAAAAAGTATTTCATACGGACTATAGTAACGCCGTGCAACGAACACGCATTCGCGGCCAAGGCGTAGACGAGGCCCTAATTCGACGCAGGCGCACCTCATTTGCGCCGATCGGCGGTAATGGCCACTTATCTCGCGACAGCCGATCATTATGGATTTATGCACGATAATAACTCGATCCCAGTATGAGCAACGACCTCTAGTGTATGGAGTATGGTCTGGGTGTTCAGGACGGTGCAACCTTCTGGTTTCTAGTATAATCAGCACATATAATCACATACAATATAAAAACAAAAATTAAATCCGACTGCTTGCATTTGACACATAAACATAAAGTAATATTTAGGGTTGATGTGATTGTGATGTAAATAATATAGATATAGATATTTTAGCAGATAATAAATATAAAGTTTAAACAGGAATATAAATTAATATTTAACTAAGCAGAAACGTCTGCTAGCGAATGAAAGAAAACTGGAAAAATTCACGGCGTCGATCAAGTTTGGAACTTGCTTGGATAAATTGATTAAATTGTTAATAGAGCCATATTCGAGCTTAAAAGTGTAAGGTCATGACGTAAAAGTATCGCGTTTATAGTATTTATTTCGTCCGAAAATACCTTTTCCTTTGATTTTTCTTTCTTAGGGCAAGCACCCATACTTAGTCCCATACTCACTAATAACCCATAATTATGTGGTATTAGGTTGCGTTTTCATCAGAGGTAAATAAGAATGCGTTGCGAGGAATGTGTTTTTAATATGAACCAATCCTGGAGCTGCGTTGTGCGAGGATAGGTAAATGAAGTGATTCTATTGGTTTAAAGAATGTACTTTTAAACAGATTTCTCTCTTGTTATCATGAATGTACCTACATACATTTTGCTTGTCTATGTTGATCCGAACCCTTAACGCCCACCTAGGTTACTTACTCCAGAGTTTGTCGGCCATGTTTTTTTCCAAGAATCATAACAACCTACTCAATTTTCAGAACTCTGGTTATGCCTAATTATCGATGTAATGTGGCGGTTCATACAATAATAACCTTTACCGTATTGCGTGCAGAAATGAAAAATTATAGGTTGCACTATGTATGTATGTATCTATCTATCTATATAAAGGGTGAAGTCGAAAACGATTGGAGATATAATACGGTGTAATGAAACAATGAAACTCAATAAAGTTTGACTCGATACCATGTCAGATATAGAAAATTAATACAAACCAAAAAATGCTATAATTTGGTCACCCTACTGTAATGTAAGTCAATTTCTGATGCGCGGAGTCCAGTCCTACCCCATCAAAAATCATAGTGTAAGCAGTTTTAAACGTAATACATCTTCATATTGAGTACTTTTTTTGTTTTATAATTATTACACTTAACAGCGATAAAAAATATTATTTTAAAGAATTCTGACAAAAGTGTTGAAGTGAAATATAGGCTGGTACTGTATTTTACTCGTAGCATAATTGCATGCCCACACTACAACCAGGTGTGGGATAATTCTTGTGACTCAGCAAGGAACTATTTGTAAAATTGCAGCCTTCCTACGTGCTAACACGATCATGGGTATTGATATTCTTCAAGAAATTACTTGAGAAACTGCAAGAAATATGTTTTAAGTACCTACCTACACACAGGTTTAAAACCTAGTTTTTTTTTTGGAATCGTACCTGACTAGAGGGCCTCAAAGGGATCATCCATTAATTACGTCACACCAATTTCATGATTTTTTTACCCCTACCTCCCCCCATGTCACACTTCGTCACAATTAACTGCACCCTCCCCCCTTAGTGTGACGTCCCATTTAGATTTTTAGTTTAGTAAGGTAAAATTGGCCTTTGACAGCATAAGCCACGAAGCAATGTGGGAAACACTGGCGGCCCAAGGAATTCCTGACTTATACATCAACACTATTAAATCCATATACTTAAACAGGAAGGCGAGAGTACACCTGGAGAAAATAGGTCCAGAGTTCAGAGTAAGAAGAGGAGTTAGACAAGGCGACCCAATGTCTCCCAAGCTATTCTCTGCCGTACTCGAGAATATCTTTCGCAAACTGGACTGGACACACCTAGGCCTTAACATTGGTGGAAAGAAACTTAACCACCTTAGATTCGCAGACGACATCGTTTTGTTTGAGGAAGACCCCGCGAAACTAGAGAAAATGATAGGAGCACTAAGTGAGGAAAGTGGGAAAATTGGTCTAACTATGAACATTTCAAAAACAAAACTTATGACTAACTCGGTCAAAACAGATATAAGTGTCGGATCCCAACTGCTCGACTACGTAGACGAATATACATACTTAGGACAGCTGATCTCCCCTGAAGACCAATCAAGCAAAGAGATAAATACTAGAATAGCCAGCGGCTGGAAGAAGTATTGGTCCCTAAAAGAAGTCATGAAATCAAATGACCTGAGCATCTCAGTAAAAAGGAAAGTCTTCAACACATGCATTCTGCCTTGTATCACATACGGCTGCGAAACTTGGGCTCTCAACAAAAAACACAGAGATAAACTTCAGTATTGTCAAAGAGCAATGGAACGTAGTATGACAGGTACAAGAAAACAAGACAGAGTACGAAACGAACACCTAAGACAGAAAACCAAAGTGACCGACATAGTGGCTAGAATAGATCAGCAGAAGTGGAGGTGGACTGGCCACATCCCAAGTAACATTTTGAGCTGTATAATAGCTGTATCCGCCAATTTTTCTGCTGTATAAAGGCTGTATTGACGGGCTTGGAGACCGTTATATCCTCAAAAAGGGCCCCAAATTATACAGCTCTAAGTGTTAATATAGCTGTTTAACGACGAATTTTACAGCTCTAAGTGTTGATATAGCTGTTTAACGACGAATTTTACAGCTTTAAGTGTAGATCTAGCTGGTTAACAGCTGTATTATTTCTGAGTGATGGCTGATTTACAGCATAAATAAATTCCATTATGCAGCTAATACTCCTCGGCTACACTTTTTATGTCTATATACACAGCAGTAAACTGACAAAAGTCTACATAAGAGATTTTTTTAACCAGAGTTGTGTTTATTCTACTTAGAAACGTCATAATTCGAAGACATCTTGTAAAATATACGCATCCATTAAGTGTACAAAAGGAAACTAAACCAAGTGCGGTAGTAAACGATATTCTGTACCTATTCTGCTTGCGGCTGTTAGTTTTATGTGAATGTATATACTAATTGTAAACAAAAAACTCACGCGCCCTCGAAATTATAGAGATAATTCAATAATTATTGTATATTGTGATTTAGTGGATCGAATCATTTTTTTTAGATTGACTCTTTTGTGTTACTTATGCTTCTCTATTTAACAATAAAGTTATTTTACTACATGTAATTAGTAACTACTTAAGTGTTATAATTGGGAAACATAATAACAAACCCATTTTAGGATTTTTAAATATTGTAGGTTATGGTATTAATGGCGTTCGTAATTTAAACAGCATTAGCTCTTCAAGTACTCGATTTTGAAGCTATATGCTGAACTATGGAAAAAATTGAGTGTGTTTACCAGCCTCGAGTTCAATAGCTGCTGTGTAATAGTATTTAATTTTCGGCTTTATAAAATAGTATGAATACGCTTTTAAACAGCTTATAACATTACATAAAACTCTTGTAAAGGTTACAGCTTTATAAAGGCTTTCTATAGAACCATTATTCAGGTATTATACAGCTTCATGTAATGGCATTATAACCGAGTAGGTTTACACCATTATTCAGACAATAACATCATTGTATTCTCTTATTCCGCCGTTACAAAGCTTTAGTTTAAAAAAAATGCAGTTCGCTTTTTTTAGCACTATATTCTGTATAATGGTGTTTTTTTATGTTAATATAAAGCCAAAAGTAATACTTTCGACATTATACAGCGGTAAATTAGCCTCACTGTATAAGAGAAACCTTTTCTGCGCTAGTTCAGCTTTAACAGATTTTCTACTCCGTTATTCATCAGTTTTTAAGCTCTAAGCTGTTTACTAGCGAATTTAAGCATCTTTTTAGTCTAAAATGTTACTTGGGATGCAAAGGGAAAAACAAGAGAAATGGAGCAAAATAGTGACTGATTGGTACCCCAGAGATTCTAAACGAAGTCAGGGTAAGCCTTTAAGACGATGGGAGGATGAACTTGTCCTTGCAGCGGGCCCTCGTTGGAGGAGAGCGGCCCAGGACAGACTTCACTGAAAAGAGCTAGAGGAGGCCTTTGCCAAGCGGCACACTGAAATTAGGGACATACTCTAATTCAGAATAAAGGGCTAAATAGATAGATAGATAGATAGATAGAAGGTAAAATTACAACATCACTTTGAAACTAACTTTTTATGAGGATTGCCAGAAAAATAGTATCAAATTTATAAGGAACGAAAGTATTCAAACAAATCCGAGTATGTAGAAAATTAGTTTGTAAAAAAAATTGTATGTGAGGATTGTGAGGTCACAAACATGGAACTCCTCCCTCCCCCCTGTCACGATATGTCACATTTTGTGGACCCCCCCCCCCCTTGAGGTGTGATGTAATTAATGGATGATCCTAAAGGTACCCACCTGAAAACCTGTTATTATTATTAGTAGTGGTTCTGTGAACCGTAAACTTCGGAGAACATAAATAACGCGACGGCAAAATTCCCCCATTTTCCCCCTCATTTTCCTCCCAATCAAAAAAATGCCTCGACAATTTTTGGCAAATAAATCAAGGAACGTACATGCCATCATCGATTCATCGAAATCGGATGAAAAATGCGACCTCTAGACCGACACTGACCAACCAACCAATACACACACATCAATCTGCCAAATCGTCGTACCAGTGAAAACGGAGACGTTCGTCGCCTCGCTACGCTCGGCTCCTCAGTCAATTAGGGGCCTGTAAAATCCCACTGCTGGGCAAAGGCCTCCCCCCGGTTTTTCCAATCATCCCGATTCTGTGCAGCGTCCGGCCATTCCTTTAAAAAGGAGTCTAATTCGTCTCGCCATCGTTGACAAGGTCTGCCAGGTCCCCGCTTTGAAGTGGGCTGCCACTCGGTGGCGATCTTGGCCCACAGCTCGCTTGGCATGCGGCAGACATGACCAGCCCAGTCCCACTTTAGCTTGGCCGCTTTCCGAGCTACGTCGACAATTTGTGTTTTGGAGCGCAGCGTGGTGTTTTGGATTCGATCCCTTAATTTTACACCTAATATGCTGCGCTCCATGGCTCGCTGGCAAACCCCAAGTTTGGACCTCTGAGATACTGTCAAAGACCAAGTCTGTGCACCGTAGGTGAGAATTGGAAGGATGCACATGTCCATGAGCCTCCGCTTAAGTGAAAACCTGTACCTACCTAAATCGCAAAAATGGACCCTTTCACTAAACTAAAGTCGTCCATTATTTTGCATGTTGCTATTTTGACGCCTTACTTTGAAATTTTGATAAAAAATTACTCCAATTTTGAAGAAAAAAATCCAATTTTGATCCCTTATAAGTATTCAATTTAGAAACACAATGAAGTCATTTCAATATTACACTTAATACAACCGGGGTTTGACATATAGACATCCAGCAGAAAGCAAAATGTAATTTATTACCCAGATAATAAGGTCCGATTCCATAATTTATGACTTTCATCTATTCTTGTCGAAAATTCGCGAAAGCGATCGCAGACGTCGTTCGGTCAAACCGTCGAACTTTATTTGTGGGCCCAGGGCCCTATAACTATAAATCTCGCGTGTATTCAGATTTACGAGAACATTAACATGCAATATCATTTTATTTAACAGCTGAGATATAATCAGGGAGGAGGGAGGAGGAGGGAGTAATAAGGAATGTCAACCACAAGAGTGATCTGATTGATGAACTTTTGACAGGTGATTCAAATACAACTTTGACAAAAAATACTGTACAGTCGACGTCAAAGATATGTTTATACTTTTACACCTTACGCCTTTGAAATAGGTGCAATAGTGTAAACATAATTTTATTTATCGAAACATCGGTAAGGAGTTAATAAAGTTTATTTGCTTTATATGTAACTCAAAGTTTACGTATAAAGAACAAAACATTTTGGTAAGCCTTACTTTTGAAGTTCCAAAACTTAAGTTACCAGTAGACGAAGTTTAGTTGCTGGACTTGCTGGTAACAAATTATTTCTTTTAGTGTGTATGTTCGCTGCTTCGCACTTGACGTAGCAGCACGTTGAATTTATGTAACTTATTATACTTTTTTATGTGAACCAACTTTCTGTGAGCAGTCTTTCTTATTATTTCGTCTCTGTTAATAATGCCACTATGACGCATTTAATGAGATGACCCATATAAGTATACTTATAATAGATGTAATGGCCCTTAATCTTTATTGTTAGCTTTTCGGTATTCGGAGCTATTTAGGTTTATTTTCCGTCATAAAATTCGCTTTCGTTGGCATTCCGAAGATGTTTTCAATAAATAAGCGGAATTTGAAGTACCTATTTCAAAGTTCTAAAGTCTATAACTACAAAAAGATTAGCTAGAATAGAACTAAAGATATTTATATTTTCTATGGCCAGTTTTAAACTCTTATGTGTGAAAAATTTCCACTAACAGGCAATGACAATATTTTTTGTTTTATTTCATCCATATGACGTATTTATTGCTAAAACTTAGTGTTTACCTACATTGGTGGTCTGATAATAAACAGGTGGTTTTATGTTCTACCTTATAATAATAGTTATAATAGGCATGCAATGTTAAGCAGAGCAAGCAGCAAGCAATATATCAAAATTGTTAAAAAATGTCATATTGCAAATTATAGAATGTCATTCAATTTTATAAAGAGATTATATAAAACAAAATATATAAATAACACAATTTACAGATAACTATTTAATTGACAACATTGCAAATTATTATTACTTTACTTTATCGATAATATCTAGTTACTTACTTGTTACTATGAAACTTATATCTAGCCAAAGAAAGCAATATAAAATACACAAGCTATGTAGGTAGAAAGTACAAATATGAATTCCTATACAGTCGACACATATATGTTTACACTTTTTCACCTTACGCCTTTGTAATAAGGTCCATAACTGTATACATATCTTTGACATCGACTGTACAATTGTACATAGATATCAATATAATCATCCAGGCGATCGATCGCACAGGTGATTGATTACATTGAACGAAATTTTCTCATATTCCCACAGGTGATATTACGATATGTCTATCGTAGTTACTTACTTCCTTTCAGGAACTTAATACTCTTAATAGTAATAAATAAACTCGCTAATCACTAGTAACAATCTTAAGGATATTTTAGTTATTTGTGCAACAAGAGAGGAAAGTTGGTTTTTCTTGCAAGTGTTGATTTTGAGTCCCGAGTAGGCGAAAGATACTATAATTGAATCACGAGCGAAGCGAGTGATTCTAGGTTTGAATCTTGAGCGTAGCGAGGGATCTCAAGAACACGACATGTAAAAAAAATTTCCTCTCGTGTGACACATACAACTTTTCAACTCAGTAGTGAGAACATATTAAAGTTAAAAAAACACATTTATTTACATTCCCGAATGAACGGCATCATCATTATGACGAAAACCTTCTAGAAACAAAATTTCACTCCCTGGAGTGACGAAAGAAGTAACTTTGTCCTCACTCCAGGGAGTGAGGAAAGTAGGCTTGTTCGAACTGCTGAGGTGAAATAGTTATTTGTGCAACATGAGAGCAAAGTTAGTTTTTGCTTCGAGTCTTTATTTTGAGTCCTGAGCAAGCGAAAGATTCTATAATAGAATCACGAGCGTAGCGAGTGATTCTAATTTAGAATCTTGAGCGTAGTGAGGGACTCAAAGGCACGAGGTGCAAATAACTTTGGTCTCATGATGCACATACAACTTTTCACCTCAGCAGTGAGAACATACCGATAATAATACAGATACGAATACCGATACAAAAAAATACTCGGTTACTTTTGACTTGTATGACTTTTCGACTTTTTTTTTTTGACTTTTTTGACTTTCCTTACTAATTTAACTTATTTGAAATTTTGAAATTTCTGAAATTATTGTAATTTTGGAAATTTTTGTAATTTTAGAATTTTTTGTAATTTTTGAATATTTGAAATTTAAGAACTTTTAAATTTTTGAAACTTTAAAAACAATTGAAATTTTTGAAATTTTAAATTTTTTTAATTTTTTGAAATTTTAGAAATTTTAGAAATTTTTGAAAATTTTAGAAATTTTTGAAATTTTTGAAATTTATGAAATTTTTGAACTTTTTGAAATTTTTGAAAATTTTAAAACTTAATTTTTGAAATTTTGGAAACTAGAAATTTAAGAAATTTTTGAAATTTCGGAATTTTTGACCCTTTTTTGACTATTTTTAACTTAATAAGAGAGGAGGAGCTTCGTTACTACGTGAAACTAGTGCCTGCGCCAAATCTTGTGATTAGGTTTCCAAGCTAATTTAGTGTTCATCGGGGTTCTGCTATTCATAAAGCGACGTTATGACGTTTGAAATATTAGTTTCTCTTTCTTTTTACTGCAGAATTTTCAAGGTCATTTTGTCTCACTCAGTGAGCAAAATCGAACTTTGCTCACTGAATTTAGGCGGCAAAGAACCCTTGTTCGAGCTGCTGAGGTGAAAAATTTATTTACTACCTATCTATTCACAAGCCCTGCTTGTATTATAAATAATTACAATTAGAGTTAAGTATTTGACGTGACGCTACAAAATGGCGGTTGACTAAAGTATACAGGGTGTATCAAAAATACTGGTGATCCGTTTAAGGGGAATGGTATTGCGAGTAGGAAAAAAGGAGAAAAAAATTTGGAACGCGAAATTTTTTTTGTAGGTATACGTTGTCCCAACCTATAACCCTGCATACAAAACCAAATTTTTTTTCTTACATTTTTATAATTAGAATACAATACCAATTATGTCCCTTAAAAGGATTACCAGCATATTTGTTAAGTACACCTTGTAGGTAAGTGCAATTAAATATGCACAAAGCACAAACACACTAACAAACAGCAGTCTAAATGTTTGTCTAACTCTAAAATGTCATCATAATTAACACAACGACGTCAATAAACTCGACCACGGCCAGCTCGAGTACCTAAACTTAGTCTTCAATGCAAATTTTCACTGATTTCGCCATCCAAACATGGCTAAAGCGTGTAAAACAAAATCAGTGTATTTAGTCCTCGAATATTATGCGGTGAACAATATTGTATTATGACTCAGGGTCACTGACCGCAGGGCGCGTCCCGCGGTCCGCGCGATAATCCTGCCAACGCTAGGGTTGCCAACAGGGACGACATTGTATTTCAATATATGTTTGGTTTGGCGCCCCGACGGTCTGAGCAAGTTAATGGATTGTCATAGCATTTCATCAATACAATATCTAGGAAAATTATAAAGTATCTACATCTTGCCGCATTCAATCTCGTCTAATTTGGCAAACATTCAGATGTACACTTTGAGTAATACAATTGAAAATTTTGGTACATAATGCTGCAAAAAAGCATGCAGCTGGTAGTACATTGCCGGCATGGCGCCGAGTTTTACGCTTATTATTTGAATTAACAACAACTTAAGCAAAAAAAAATGTAAACCATCTTAGACATTTTTTTTTTCAATTTACGAAAATAGAAAACCCAGACTATGGTGTGTGATTACTGATTATGATCACTTTTACGGTAATATTCTAAATGGCTAAGCGGATTTTAACGAGAAGTTTAATGAGGTATCTGTCCGACTTTAAACATATTCTTTAATAAAAATTTCGGAGTCTTTCTCTAGTACGTAGCATAACAATTTTGTCAATTTTAAAAATATACATGTCTTGTGTCACAATGTCACATCTATGCCATCCAAAGTTACGTCGTTTGGAGTTTGGAGTATTTAAAAAATCTTTTAATAAGAAGTGCGTTGCATTTCGTATATGTATGTTAAAAATAAAACTATAATGGTTAAGAGTTTTGATGATATTCCAGCTATACTTATTCCCAGAAAAATCCCTAGTGGCAACCCTGGCTCAGCCACTCGTAATCGCGTAGATACATTCTAATTTATCGGCTGTCAAACGCACGCGCACTCGTTCGCGTTACAATGGGAAAAGTACGCGAAAAACGGGGTGAAGATGGACATTGTGTGAGTGCTACAACTTTGCCTACAATGCCCAACTTTGCCTGGCTTGAAAAACAGACAACAGGCACAGACAACAGTTGTAGCACTTGACGGTATTACGTCAGTGGCAAACATACAGCCCGCCTGGAGATAAGCAATAACCGCAGCCTAGAGCCAAAGAGAATTAAGTACCTAGAGTGTTCTCTCCATACATGGCTAAATGCGTATATATAATAAGTTTCAAGCGAGCTTTGCTAAAAGTTATTATTCAAAACGTTACAGCTTAATACGTATTACGATTTAAGTGTGCTTAAAACTTAGTAAAAATGAGTTTAACCATATCTCCCATACGACTTATTATTTAATTAGTAGTTTTGCTATGTATGGAGTTAGCAATCTATCTACTCATTTATCTATGCTAGAGCCTATGTATGTTACATGCGTGTTGCCGACTTTTAAAAAACTTGTGTAAGTATACTAACTATGTTCCTACTCCTTTTTTGAAGAACCCCAAATATGTTTTGGTATAAAAATAACAAATGACTAAATTAATCTGTGTTTTTATAATACTCAATCAACCTAAACAAATAAAATTATTGTAAACAAAAAATCTTAAGATCATACTGAAAATTTTACTGATGGTTGATGGTAGTAAATTAATATCGTTTTTTTATTATTATGAAAAATTGCCAATGTTTCTACATATACCTTTTTTCTGTAGGTAATGTATTTACCTATTGTACTAGGTGCTGATGCCCTAAATGAAGCAGTTTTATTACTTTCCTACATTTTGCGTGGGGTAATTAAAGTGCGTTCGGGGCGCGGCGCCACGCCCTGTCAAACACATTACCCGGGAACAGGGTAATCACTACCTTTGTAAACCTCTTCCGATATACCTTAACTATCTTGCGTCACATCAAAGAACGTAGAAATAGAGGAGCACAGTCTAAGACATTTTTGAGATCCATGTTTGATAGCATTACTAGATGGCGTACGGCTCCTTACATTATGCGGTGACTATGGTTTGCTCTGGTTGAGATGGCGCTTCAGAGTTAACGCTATCAAACTAGGAGCACAAAAATTCTTAGACTGTGGCCCTCTATTTATACATTATCTTTGGTATTATCAATTTTTTTAACAACAAATATACAGAACGAAGCTAAACAGTGTATAAAAAAGGTTACAAACAAAAATCTGAGTAAGATTTTACTCATTATTTTTCTTGCCACGGCTCAATTAAGCCAGGGGTCCGCTTGGCAACCTTGTCCGATAAATTGGCGCAGGGACTAGCTTTTACAAAAGCGACTGCAATTTGACCTTCCAACCCAGAGAGGAAACTAGTTTACTCACGGTGTTTTCTTTCAGCGATAAGCGACTGGTAAATATAAAATCGAACGATATTTTCGTACATAAGTTCCGAAAAACTTAGTGGTACGAGCCGGGGTTTGAACCTCCGTATTCAAAGCCGAATGTCTAACCGCCAGGCTATCAGCGCTTCTGGTAAACTGATTTTACTAATATCAGGAAACTATCACGATAAAAACATACCATTTGGTATTGACAGCTAAAATTAAGAGCAAGAATATTTCTCCAATTATCAAATCTAGTTCAAATCCAACATTTCCCTTTCAAAACGAATTAGTCACCGTTAATTTAGTGTTGTCAAACCAAGCCCAAACATCCATGTCTAATTAGGAAATTAATTTAATTTCCTCTGTAAATCAATTACAAATCGTTCCACGTGCATTGTCTTTGATACTCGCAAATCATTCCTTGCTAAACAGCCATGTGATTCGCCGTTACAAGCGATGCCAGAGTTCCACAACCAAGTAGAAAAGGCGTAATAAATCGTATACCTAGTCTGTCTTGGTCGCAAGCCAAAATAACATATGGGTAATTCCACGAGACTGTAACGTCAGTTACCAATTCTTTCGTGTATTCTTTGATTGATTAAGCAAATTTAAATGTCAATTTATCTACCTGTAGGCACAGGGAAGATATATAAAAACTTACATTTGCTGAATTAATCAAAGAACACACGAAAGAATTGGTAACTGACATTACAGTCTCGTGGAATTACCCATATTAGACGTAATGGTAACAATATTAGAATTAAAGCATTTTAAATAAATAAAAACCGACTTTAGTTTAGCCTTTCCAAAAGCAAATGCCCGATCTACTGTTAAAAAATGCCTTAATCATTACCGGGGTACCTATACTATTTGAAGAGTTCCCTCTATTTCTCCAGGATCCCATCATACCTCTCTAAATCTTAAAGTCGGTTGAAAAATAAGATATTCCTATATTAATGATTGATGTCAAAATAAAAATATCAGTTATGATCCTCTCTGTCAATGCTATAACGCTATATCTAAAGCGGTCCAGACACTATCACTAATAATGTCATCACCTTCAAGTAATGACATTACTAATGACAGTGTAGTGATTGGAATGAAGGAATGACGGTAAGGAATGAAGTTATTCGAATATTTTAATATTGTAGTGTCAGTACTGAAGTAATGACATTATACTGACAGTTTGTGGTAAGCGGTGCGCGGGGTGTACCTCGGAATTCCTAATAACGTTTGTCCTAAAATCACTTGCCCTAACCGTTTTGTCCTAATTGTCATTTGCCCTAATGATCAATTACCCTAAAAGTCACTTGTCATAATGTAATGAATGTCCTAATGCTCATTTGTCCTAAAATTGTTTACCATAATGTTCAAAAATCCTAATTTTATTTGCCATAAGATTTGAAACCCCTAATGATATTTGTCCTAAAATCACTTACCCTAACCGTTTTGTCCTAATTGTCATTTGCCCTAATGATCAATTATCCTAACAATTACTTGTCATAATGTAATGTTTGCCCTAAAGCTCATTTGCCCTAAAAATTCTCACCATAATGTTCGAATATCCTAATTTTATTTGCCATAACGGCGTAGGTTAGGGTTATTTTTTTATAACCCTAAAAACGAAACTGCTCCCAGAGATAGGTAGGTTAGGGTTTTTTTTTTGATGACCCTAAAAACGAAACTGCTCCCAGAGATAAGTAGGTTAGGGTTTTTTTTTGATGACCCTAAAAACGAAACTGCTCCCAGAGATAGGTAGGTTAGGGTTATTTTTTTTTTGATGACCCTAAAAACGAAACTGCTCCTAGAGATAGATAGGTTAGGGGTATTTTTTATGACCCTAAAAACGAAACTGCTCCCAGAGATAGGTAGGTTAGGGTTATTTTTTTTTGATGACCCTAAAAACGAAACTGCTCCCAGAGATAGGTAGGTTAGGGTTATTTTTTTTTGATGACCCTAAAAACGAAACTGCTTCCAGAGATAGGTAGGTTAGGGTTATTTTTTTTTTTTGATGACCCTAAAAACGAAACTGCTTCCAGAGATAGGTAGGTTAGGGTTATTTTTTTTATGACCCTAAAAACGAAACTGCTCCCAGAGATAGGTAGGTTAGGGTTATTTTTTTTTGATGACCCTAAAAACATATGAGGGCAAGTGACAATTAGGAAAAATTACCACTAGGACATTTAATATTAGGGTATGAAATAATAGGAAAAATAATATTAGTTCATTTGAAATTAGGCGTTTTGATCATTAGGACAAATAACTTTTAGGTCAAATAATAATTATGGCAAATTAATAGTATGGAAAAAAAAGTTAGGGCAACTGATGAATAGGTCAAATGATATTAGGTAATAACATATTAGGGAAAATTAAATTCATCGATACGATGATAGGGCAACAACAATTAGGACAAATGAGCATTAGGGCAAATGATCATTAGGACAAATAGCATTAGGGAATACAAAAATAGGACAAAAAACTTTAGGGATTCAGATATAGATCCCGGTGCGCGTTATTCCATCATTCCTTCAGTATTCGTGGAGCGATCGCCGAGGATGAACGCATTTGGAGCTAATCTATATTCTGCGGGGATTGATTCACTCAAATGAGTGTCTTTTTTGCTTATAATTGGAGTAAATGATTGTAATAGCTTCAAGTAATTTGCTTTGCTCATCCGAAAGTAATTCTTGAAATGCTTCAGTGATTCCGATATTTTTAAGAGGTACATGTAAATATTCCTTGAAAGACAGCCCCTTTCTGTATTTTTTCTTTTAACCCGTTTTTATAAAGCAATTGCAATTATTATTGCCATTCAGGCTATCTTTTTTGCGTCCATTGTCGACCGCGACCACTGTCGTAATGAAGAAAAATACTGACAAGTGTGTGGAGAGGTTTTGGAATGTCATTACTGAACGAAGGAATGACAGTATTAGTAATGTCACTACTACTGATAGTGTCTGGACCGCTTAAGTGAGTAACTTCTTTGGACCAAATCGACTCGATTTGACATTAACTATATAACCAAAACCAACTGATAACAAGAAGATCTAAACTAGCCTGTACGCGACGCATCGCTTTAGAAGCTATTTGTGACGTTTTCAAGTCAAAGATACATTATTGGCGATTGTTAATAGGCGGTAGAGTTTATTTTTAAATGTTTTTTTTCTTTTTCGTCAGTAACGCCTTATTGACAACCGACAATTATATTGACGTGACGATGACCTTTTCGGAAAACGACGCATGTTTACTTTTTATATTTTCTTCTTTTACTTTATACTTTAGATCTGTATTACAGGTTTTACCTAGTTCAGACTCCGGTTCTCACAATATACCCTTTGTGAGAGACTGAACTTAAAATGTAACTTACTCTGTTTCATACAGGGTGTCCCAGAAATCGACGTCAAGCCGTGAATGGATGATAGACCAAGTTATAACAGTTATCAGAAAAATACAAAAAAAAATCTATCACATGTTCTTCAAAAATTATGGTCACTTTAAAATTTTACCAGAAGTTAAGAGACCAGGGCGTGAATATTCTAGTAAATTTTTTAAGTGACCACAATTTTTGAAGATCGTTGTGACAGATTTTTTTTGTATTTTTCTGATAACTGTTATAACTTGGTCTATCATCCATTCACGGCTTGACGTCGATTTCTGGGACACCCTGTATGTTAAAACTGTAAGTGTGAGGTGAAAATGAACATATATTTGATTTGATTTGACTTTAACTTTGAAACGACAGTCCTGGCAGGTCCAATTCTGTTCAATATCAAATTAAAATCTTATCAATGACAAATAGTGTTCTTCGCATAGGCCTGCAGTGGCTCGTGACAGTCGTGACCCTGAATAATGTCAACAAGGTGCTACACATTGGCTTTTCTCCTGTGGCCTGTGCCAGAAGTCAGTATGGACAGATTACGGTCTTTGGAGTGCAATAATAGTACATTACGTACCTAGGGCGGTAATAGTACATTGTGCAACATGGGGGGTAAGAGGAATATTACTAACGAGAGTCTAGTTAAATCGCGACGGCTTGCCGGAGCGATTTAAAGACTCGAGTTTGTAATATTCTTACGCCCCGAGTTACACACAATGTTTTTCATCACACTTGCGAGGAAAAAACTAAAATTTAAGCGAAATAATTCTTAAATACGGTGACGTTTCAAATAGGTATTCGATCGCCATTTTGCTTGCGCCGTTGCTTAGCAACGCGGTACAAACATTCCGTGCGTTTTTTATTACGACATAGTTTTCGAACTAGATTTTGCAAAATTATTATAACAATATTTACCAAAATTAATGATAAATACTTTTAAATATTAAAAATAATGAAGAAATATACCGTATTAGTTTTATATACTTTAAAATTTGCTTGTAGTCAAGTTTGGGTGACATAACAAAAAACCCTGGCTGAATATAAATGTCCTGAGTCTGAAGTAATGTACGAGTGGGTCAACATTTTTAAAACTAAACCTATAACTCCACACTGTGGAGTTATAAGAATTCCTAACTCCCGCGGGATCAAAGTAGGCCTTTGTCCTTCAGTACACCCGCATGAAATAACACCATTTACGAGCAGGCGTGATGAAAAATAAAGAAGGGCTCAGATCGCTGGCATTTGTGGCCCGAACCGAAGGTAAGGGCCATAAGCAAGCGATCTGAGGCCTCCCTTATTACCGCCCGTGGTGGGTACATAATTTTTCATCACACTTGCCCGTAAACGCTGTTGTTACACGCAAGCGCTGCGACCCGTAGATCCTTCATTACGACCTAGGGCGGTAATGCACGTTACATCTCTTTTGCTCGTCGCGCGGGGCCGGCGGGCACTCGCGGTGCCGGAGCGCGGGGGGCGGGGCGCGGCCACGATACCGTACCAACACTAAACTGCCACTTATTGCCACGCAATAAAAGTACGAAATTAAGGAGAATTTTGTTTATTTTTCCTCACAAGTGTGATGAAAAACATTGTGTGTACCACGGGCGGTACAGGAATTACGAACTTGTGTGAATTAAGCCCTCGCCCTCGGCTTCGGGCTTCAATTCACACTTGTTCGTAAATTCTTGTTTACCGCCCTTGATACACAATGTACTATTACGTCTTCTCCTGGGTGTGAAGTGAGATTTTCCGCTGTGCCCTAGGGCGGTAAATCTCACTTAGCGCCCAGAGTGACGTAAAATACAATACAAACCGGTCCAGTAACAGAATGTTATATTGGGAATACAGTTGTCACTAGTTAGATTAATTAATAAGTATAGTTTTCGGTTTTGGTTAATCTGAAAATCAGCGTTGTGGCTGCTGATTGGCAGCCATTTTGGTGTAAATTAGATTTTGTCGTTGTTTTCTTGTATTCTATGCACCAAATAATATTTTATTTCATTTCAATTCATACATTACTTAGTACCACAGTACCCCTTCCGGGAAACCAGGGCAATTTTGCTTTTCGTTTCTCGAAGTGACAATGCTCAACTAGCTAAAAATTTTATCTAATATAATGTGAATTTACTTTTTTTGGAGAACACCACACACAGACAGAGCTCTTCACAGTTCATTTCTTCATTGTAATGGACATCTGTTTTCAATTTGTGGCTAAAAATTGGCAAGCCAGTGGGAACCAAGTTCTACGGACGCTCCGCCATTGCTATCTATCGTCAGTAGATATAACATGGCTTCGTTACTAATCGCATTTCTAGTCAACACGCTCAAGCGTAAGCCTCAGACTAGACAAGCGTAAGCCTAAAAGGCAGATTGGCAGGCAATTAAAGCATAATCCGGACTAGACAGTAAATTGGGCCCTGAAATATAGGCTACGGGGAGTGGATTGAGTCTGAAGCTTAATTTATATGTATTGATTTATTATGAAAGAGTCTAAAATTCAATAATGCCTAAGAGATCGTCCTAATACAGTCGCCATCAGATATATCGGAGCGGCCAAGGTGGTCACAAATATCTGAACAACGCCTCTAAAGTCAAGGCGATAAAGTGCATGTTCAGATATTTTTGAGTACCTTGGCCGCTCCGATATATTTAATGGCAACTGTACAACGAGACTACGCGATTGTCGCGCGCGCAAGCGATGTCAGTTAGAACACCTATCGGGGTTCAATATGTTTGATCGCGCAACCACGCGATGATCGCAATGATCGCATTGCTTGCTCGCGCGATAATCGCGTAGTCGCGCTGTATTAGGACGATCACTAACGAATATTAAACGGTGAACGTCAAAAGTATGGAAATAATATTACCTCTGCAAAATGACCCCACATGTTTATGGGTGTTCCATATGGCATCGGAGTCGGGTAACAGTTTCAAGTAGGTATCAAATCAACTTCATGTTTTGAAGGTTGGAAAGCGCCATGTATACAATCAGGGCAGCTCCGTGCGTGTTTTTGATGGCGCACTCAATCCGATTGAGGCTCTATTCAGCCTTTTATAGTGTGTTTTGTCTTTGCCATTTGCTACGAGGGACTATTATTCGGTAGGTCTGTACTTCTGTATTAGGTACGAAAAAAAAATCACAAGTAATAACAAAGCTGGACATAATTTAATGAAATCGTTGTTACTTTAGAAAAAAAATATCAAATCGGAAAAAGTTTACCGTCACTGACATATATGAGAGCAGTGGATATTATGCAGAGTATAGAAATAGAGTGAGTCTTAACTTGTAAGGAATGAGTCTCTCGTCCTATAAAACTTCCTGGCTAAGTTATCAATACAATTAATTTGTTAGTATGTAAAGTTACAGTTTATATTAAACTATCTAATAGGAAGAAACTTCAAATATGTACATATGTTACCTAATTATCCTTTACAATAAATTACCAGTTGAATTAAAGTCTCTCTCGAACATAAACTTATTTAAAAATAAACTAAAGGACTTTTTGCTCAAGAAGCGTTACTACGCAGTTGATGAATTCCTGACGGGTGTTTAGAATTTAATAACTTATGCTATAGGATTAAGATTAGGTTAATAAATTTGACATTAATAGTCCCATTGACATAAATAATGTAATAAGATTGTTAAATAGTTTTTGATTGGCTTTTGTTTGAACTAAATTTTAAGTGTTTTTGTTTTTATTGTTAAGTTTTTAATATTTATTATGGATATGCAAATTTCAAACACAATGTATATTGTTAATTGAATAAATAATAATAATAAAAAAAAAAAAATACTCCATAAATTATAGATTATTACAATAATGAACTACATTTAATGAAATTTGATGCCCACCAATAGTTGTGAGATCCAAATTCATAATGAAAATCAAGCCTAAAAAGGTTAATTAAGAGAATGAAAAGTAAAATCGCCCACCATCCGCCATTATTGTAAAAACGCCACTTTGGTAAAGATCAATACCATACCTTTACAGTATTTTTTGCTTCAATAATGTTATGAGTGATATTACCAACCTAGTTAAATCGTATTTAACTTAACTTTAATGTACAATGGAGCGATCCCAAATAAACAAAATACATAGCTAGATTAGCTACATGGTAAGTAGCAATGAAACTAATTCATGTTTCTGCGTCAAAAAGTTTCAGTACGAAAAAAAGGTTGGGACTCCTGCATACAAACGGACAATACGTTTTTAAGGAAATTCTAAAAAAGCAGAGGTCCATCGTTGGAAACACTAAACTATTAAGATGGATGCTTCGCCACAGTTAATCCCTAGCTCCCTAGGGCCTGAAGTGGCGAGGATCAGATCACGGCGAGGCGGTGCACGTGATTAATTACGGACCCCCTGTAGGCACGTCCTTACAATCGCTTAGCGAGCTCAAGCGAATCAAAAAGTATCAAAAATTTCACACGATCTTTGAATTTCGATGATCGCAGTAGGTAGGTAATAGTAAATGCGATACGAGTATAGCTCTAGTATTGGATTTTCACTTTGAAGGTAGGGTTAGTTTTAAATATAAATCATGATTTTTCATACCTACAAGTACTAGTACTACCTTGCTTTTTCATATATAATGTGAGGGATATAATTATTACTATTTTGACAAAGTAATTATTATCCCTATCAAGATCAGGCCTATAACCGCGAACCACTTCGTTCATCGAATCGAATATTTCCATCACTCTCTTTCGTATATGCAAGAGCGATAGAGACGGCACCATCGTTTTGTCGATTTTCGAACTTCGCGGTAGGCCCTCAGGTCGCACTAGTCGGGTCAACAGCGACTCGCCCGCCTGTGTTGATGTCGGCATGACGCCGTCCGTCGATTCGTCTTGATTGCCCCATATTGTTTTTGCTACCGTGTGGAGATCGTAGATAAATAGCCTAGTTCTGCTTCTGAACGTTAACTTTGTAAATAAATCATGACTGTTCATAGAAGTACCTTGTTTTTTTTTAATATTACGAGGTAGAAGTATGAGATATTAAAGACAGCCTAATTTTATGAGTTTTATGGCAGTTCAAAAGTTTAATAAGTAACATTTTTACAAGTCGTGAAAAAACGCATCACATTGTTTAGATATTTTTATACGAAATAACACGTTTCCAATGCTCTTGAGTGTGTTTTAGACTCTCCCTAACATTTAGACAAATCTGGTCCAATGAATGTCCTAAGCTTACATAAAATCAGTCATTTTTTATATCTTAGATATTACATGTTCATATACGGCGTAGCTATCTTACTGAAAACTCCGTATAAGTCCTAAAACCAATTGTGAAGTCAAAGTTAGGTCATACAAGCACATTCATTAGTAGGCAGACTTGCATCTGTGGATACGAGATATGGAGCATCCACCTTCGCACACGTGTGGACCTAACATACAACTGAAACTGCACCTTATATCTTACACATCAAGACCCGGTTTAGACGATAAAGCCTCGGCTTTATGTAAATAAGGGGGGAAGTAAGCATCCTAAACAAATATACGGCGTGTCGCGGCTTCCACTGTGATTGTACAGTCGCATCTAATAACACATAAACGATTTCAAACTTAAGTGAAGGGAATAAAGCATAAAATTGAATACATATTTTAAGATGTCACCAGCCTTCTTTGACCCCCCTTATTCGTAGCAATCTGTTGAAAACAGACGCGCACACGGATCGAGGTAAAACGGTGAATTAAACAATGGTTTTGGTATTTTGGGCCCCGCTAAGCTTTTAAATTTTCATTTGTTTTTTGTTATTTTATTTGGGAGCCATAACAAGTTTGCGGCATATTTGTGTTGGGATACGGAAGGTCAACGTAAAGAAAGAATGAGTTCCTAACTTCTGTAGGTACACATCTACGTATACAATATGTGCTGCTTAAAAGCCACCTAAATTAGCACTCCAAACAAGTTCGGTATAATATTCCGAAGCGATAGGTACTTTGTACAGTTAATGCACTATACCCAAATCGAATCCACTTCTTAGGACGCGGATTAGGGACGTGCATTATTTGGTCGCGCATTAAATTAACTTGACTCAGAAATCCGTACACAATCCCAGATCCTCGTTCAATCCATGTTTATGCATGCGTCTGGGCAGGTAGTTCCCGTCTTGGTCTAATTTGCATGGCAGAGAATCAAAGGTGAAACGCCAATTGAACATGCACATATACGAGGGTCGTCTAAACCTTTGAAGCAAATAGACGGCAGTTTTGAGTTGGGGATTGATTGAAATTCTCTTTCAAATGCATAGTTTGCTGAAAATGTATTCTGTAGGTACTACTTAGCTTTCGGCCGCGACATTACCCGCGTAGGATTTGTTAAACTGACGCCTCTTAACATTGACAAATACTATATAACATTATACTAACATTGAGCACTAGGAACCCGCGAGGCGGGTCCTCTGTGTGTAGCGGACGCTGTGAAGCGGGAAAACGCTGAAATCAGCTACGAGTGTAGCGCGTAGCGAACTGCGGTATGGAAAGTGTTAATACTCTCGTACTAATTTGTGACCACTATAATATTGTATATGCCCTTAAAAAAACATACAGACATCTAAAAGTACAAATTTTCGCATTTACCTATAATATCCTACCTAGGCTTAGATTAAGTAGATAATTTGTTTAGATATTTATTTCCGTACACTAAGTACATAGTGCTTGTTTGTCTATCTTATAGTTTTCTCTCATTTGCTCAAAGGTTAACTGGAAGAGATCCCTTACAGGGATAAGTTCGCCTTTGTACTTTGTTTTCTCTTTTATCATGTTTTATTGTAACTTTTTTATGTACAATAAAGTGTTTACATACATACATACATAATATCCAGTCAGCAGCAGAAGTACCTAGCTAAGCGGGTGAGGTGTTCAAAATGAGCTGGACACGACTTTATTGTTAAGAGAATAAGAGCGTAATAATAATAATAATTCTCAAAAAGTACTTCTAAGGAAACTTTAAGAAATTACAAAATATTGAGACGGAATAAAAATAAAATGAACTTTAGCATGTAGGCCGACAACAATGCAGGTGAAGTATAATAGATAGACCTCTGGAATTTATATCTATATTCTACAATCCCACACGGTCTCTAAAACTATTTCAACGCTGGAACTTTTACCACCAAAAAGGTTTAATAGTACCTATACTAAACACATCAGTTCACCAACAAACCTCAGCTATGTGAACTAACTTCACAAATTTATCCCAAATTACTTATTACGCCACAAATGCTGAACAACGTTTCAAACAGAAAATGTTTACCCTTTCCATATAAATACATACCTAGTTATTTCCTGTCACTAAACTCTATGTCCAATTACTTTACATTTTAGGTCTGATTTCGCTTGAAACGAGGTATACCTGTCTCGCACACCCCCGCAGGATAACAGATTGTATCCAGCAGATTCTAAACACACGTAAAGCACGGCACACATGCGAGACTAAGTAAATATATGCCACATACGATATTTATAGGCCATGTTTAGGCATTTCGGGCCGAGCTCGACATAAAACCAACCAAAACCGATCTTAAATCCTTCAAAAACGAACCTTATCCCTTTTAACTGAAGAGAGCGAGTGGCAGAATTTTTAAACTGGTGGTGTTCTATCGCCGCTGGAGCATAAAGGGCCCCATTCATGCGCCGTGAAAGCCTGTCTCATAGACAAGAGCAGAGTCGCCGTAAAAATGATTTATATCGCCTAGATGGCTTATCGAATGTTGTCGAACTCGGAAAAGGTAGATCGTGGAGGATAAAGAATACGCGGTTGACTTATCGATTTGTTTTCGACATCTGTATGAGATGATAAACGCGCGGAGTTTTGTCGAATGCTGATCAATGGAACATTACTCATACTAGTCTAATCGAAATTGCTGTCGAAATTCTTTATGCCAATTAGTTATCCTGATGATATATTGTAGTTGATAAATGTACACTTTTTACTCTTTTTACCATTGTGGTCTGTATTACAAGTGCTCTCAACATATTTCAAAATAAAACGACTGAAACGTACCACGGCATTATTCTCTCAAACTTTTCTCATAACTCACGAGTGTTTTGGTTCTAAGTGCGAGTAACACAGTTTTGAATTCTTCAAAAACTTTTTAACGTTCTCACTTCATAAGTTGAACTTAAGAGTCTTCATGACAATTGTGATTGGCTTTTGTTTTTAGTAGCATTCCTCAGTACCTCCGCAAGTTTTGCTTTTGTTTTAGGTAAACCGCGACGTCCAAGAATTTGTGCGTCTTATAAAAAAGAGCATAGGATTCTTTAAGTTGTATCATATAGTCTTTCTTTGGGTTCCCAAAAAATCTGATAGCATCTTGTAATTCAATGCTTGTTTCATCCGCGTTCACTTCGTTGGGTATTTAGTAATCCTTTTGGCTTAGCCGGGTGACTCGTACCCAGACGGATTGTCGCCCGCCTTATTTATAGATTTTTAAAAATATAATTTTATTTACTGTGGAGAAGGCAGTAGCCAAGCCATTATAAAAAGCTACATTGTGTTCATTAACATCACAATCAAACATGTGTTTTACACTAACTCCATCATGACAAAAATTCTTTCTCTCTAAAACTAAGGCTAAGTAATTAATAGAACTTACCTACTTAATATCTTATCAACAACCGTATTTTAGAGAGTGACTGCTAAACGTTTTGAAATGATTATTATCAAGATCTTTCTCCTGGCTGATTAACCCTCAATCGCTGCGTGTGATTATTTTAAGCGACATCTTTTATGATGCAAATGCCTTCAAGCCTATTGCGTGTAGGTAATTTATACTCGTATTTAGGTAGGTACGAGGACAGATTTCATTGTTCCACAACGTTTCGTACTCGCATACAATATCAACTGAATTACGTGTCTTTGACAAATATTGGTTGAAAGGAAAATTAAATTGGTAAATCAAATTTCCCTCGTTCGCGTCGTATGGGGGTGTGATGCGTGAGAGAATCTGTAAAAGCCAGGTAAATGAAGAGAGATCCGAACAAACAAAAAATAAAACAGTTATTGGCTATAGGTACATACTAGTAGTTCTGTGAACCGTAGACCTCGGAGCATTTCCCCCCCTTACCCCCTCCCTCGATTTTTTTTACAACAACCTCTAAGGAAGTGTGGGCTTGACCTTTTACCCGAAAATTATTGAAATCCGTCCAGAAATAACGCGACAGCAAATTCCCCCCTTTTCCACCTCATTTCACCCCCAGTCAAAAAATGGCTCGACAATTTTTGGCAAATAAATCAAGGAACGTACATGCCAAGTTTCATCGAAATCGGATGAAAAGTGCGACCTCTAGACTGACACTGACCAACCAACCAATACACACACATCAATCTGCCAAATCATCGTACCAGTGAAAACGCCTCAGTCAATTATATAAATGAAAAAGCTGTAATTTTTTGTAAACGCTGTTGAATTTCTTGAATAAATAAAATAATAATTAACTCGACTACTGAACAATAACATCTTGAAGTCTGTTGAAAAGTATATTACCCGGGCCATAATAACGAATCAATTGACACCTTATTCATCAAACTCGGTTGAATATAATCGGCGCTACGGAGGAACATACTTAATTACATACATAGACTGTTAAAATCATTATTCCTTTTGGGTTCGTCGTAGTCGGGTAAAACGCGTCAAATGCGCGTTTAAGTTGTATTGTACCTAACAGTACATAGATTGCAAATATTGGATTGGAAATATTACAATACAATTCAATAAAAACATTATCAAATGTCTTGTAAATCGTGTCTTAAAACATCTAACTTTTTTCTTAACGTAAGGACCCACCCAACACGTTGTTTTCAGTTGAACATGATTATAATTGACTGCACCCTAATTAATCTGTGCTCGCTAGCGAGTTTATTGTATAATTGACGACGAGCTGGGTTACATCTGGTGCCCCTTGTTTTGTTATATCTGATATATCTGATGTGGACTGTACCACATAAAAATTTATTTTTACAATCATGTTAGAGAGTTTTTTTTATTATTGTCCTAGACACAATCCACAGTAGAACGACTTCATACTAAAGACATGACATTCACTTATGATACCAACTATGCTCACTGATGAATGTTATATGATTTTTCATAATAAGATATCATGAAATGCCAGGTTTGGCCTCTTAATGGTTAATTATTGCATTGCAATGATCTTAAAAATGGAACCTAGTTTCGACTTTACAGTTGGACTTTCTGAAGCGTTATGTTTGTGAGCTTAATTGCGAAGTATTAATAATGTTATTTATGTATGTTTTTGATCCGATACAGTATTTTACTATTTTCTTACGTATTTCAAAGATTAAAAATCGAAGAAACAAAGTATTTCACACATGAGGGATAGTTCAAAGGGGCGTCCGCTCGTAACCTATTTTTAAGGATTTAGAAAAAAACGCCACCGTTTCCCCGGGTAGTGTCGTGTATATTCTGAAAGCTTAACTTTTTCTCGTTACTTCCCGGTAAATTTTACGGCCGTCTATAACCACCTTTTAAAATAAATTACGAAAATGTATTTGATTTATTAACGCCTGCAAACACGACTATGGCAACAATACAACGATTCGCAATTGTATAAAATATGGTAAGGATATTTATTATTTTCACACCGCGACCGTGACGACGTCCTCCGTCAATCAAATCACGAGCTCTGTCGATCCTAATGGGAGAAAAATTTTGTCCCAAGATTTCCATACATTTTCCGAACTTTCCATTCCGTTACCGTCATACAAAATGTATAAAAAATGGTAACGGAATGGAAAAAAACCTTGGGACACTTTTTTCCTCCTACTAGGATCGAAAGAGCCCGCGATTCTGAGTCGAATCACCTAAAAAAGTCCAAATTAAAAAATAAGTTGGGGGGACAACTTTGAAAAAAATGGCCCATGTATTCAGTTTTTCAGATAGTAAATGGAAATTCGATAACGATACCTACAGATATTTAGTGAATACTTATGTTTGCTACTTATTTACTCTAAATTATGTTGGTCTACGAGTATATGACAACTATTAGAGTTTTTACATTTTACGCCTGAGAAAAATGATGAGCAAAATCACAAGAACGTAATACGCCAAGTGCACGGTATCAGCTCTTTCAACCTGTTTGGTTTGAAAGAATATATAAGATTTATTCATGAGTAGTACACCAATAAATATAAAAAAATATTTTTGTTAGGTTAACCATAAAAAAAAAGTTGTAAGGAAAACTTTTTTTTCTGTCTATTTTTTTTTATATATTTCAGGTATATACTTTTTATAAACAGACATTTTTCTCTTGGCAATCTATCAAGGAGTGTGCACCCCAATTTTCGTTGCTCAATGTTAACCCAATAAGAAGTTACAGTTAAATTACTAACATGAGGTACTCGTGTCAGGCTAAAAGTATGGAGTCGTTCTACTGTGCAATCGTTGTACAGTTTTTTTTTTAATAAATTTGTATCCATGTAAAGTATAACGAATAAATTTTTATTACTAATTAACCAAAAGTCAAAGAGAACGCTTGAAGTGTTTATACCTCCCTCAATTAACTTGAAGTTTTTAAATGGTAACTAACAAGAGTAACAAGTAACCTACATAAATAAGTTTCTAGAATTATTTAGAATCTTATTGTACCCAATTTTCCAGATAAGCAGCTTGTAGGTTACTTATCAACGACCTATCTAACAAAACTTGTCCCAATTGTAAGCTACGTCTACCGTAACATGAACTCAAATCCCGTTACAACCTAATGTAATCAAAGTTCACACTTATATCGGTTCTGAGGATATTAGAATATCCTCACCTCAAAATCGTCCTCCAGACGGGTCCTTTATCAAGTAACTTTCTAGTAAATTAAATATAATCTTTCTAGTAAGTTCCAAATCTTTCTTAACGAGGTCGTAGATGTTAAGTAAATATTTTATTTCTATCGTTACTTAGAGTTTAGGTACTTTAACGTCACATAGACGAGTAATATTTATCATGAAAGTTAACAAAGTTAGACATATTTTTTGATATACACTTATAAGTATAATCCTCTATGATAACGTAATCTTAGACAATGAAGGCCGCAAAATATATAGTAATTATATTTAGCTTAAAAATAATTTTAAACAAATGGCATGGATACTTTTTGTTGTGAAATTCATTCCCTAAGAATAATAATTTTAAACAAAAAAGAACCGACTTCACTTAGGATCCGCTATTCCAAGAGGAAGTGGCCGAGTTGCTGTAAAAAATAGTGAAATCACCATAGGTGTGCCTATAATAGTTGAAGAGTTCCCTCGATTTCTCCAGGATCCCGTCATCAGGCCCCGACTTGGTACAATGGGACCATCTAGGGGGACCCGTTCGATTAAAAATAAAAACTTGAGAATCGTTTCACGATTCACGGAGATATCGATACATACAAAAAAAAAAATCAGTCGAATTGAGAGCCTCCTCCTTTTTTGATGTCAGTTAAAAAGATCCTGTCAGTCATATTTCGCTGCCCCAATATTACAGGGTTCTACGTTACATTTTCAGGGCAGTCAAATTTAGACTGAGTGTCACTATGACAATATTCAAATTTCAATTCGATAAAAGTGAAACATAGAACCCTGTAATAATGGGGCAGCGGTTTGTAGTCTTTGTTGTGTGAGATATTAGTGTAAGTGACTGTACAAGATTTTCTATGAAATGTATGCACTTTATTTCGGTTAATTGCTATTTAAAATTTTAAGCGTGTCGCTCAGTAGGTACTTACACTAAGAAATACTAAAACAACTGCTACAACAACTTTGCCTACGATGCACTACTTTGCCTGACTAGAAAAACATGGTTATCTTCACTAAACAGCTATTTATACATATATCTTATTCCTGAGATAACACGGTAACACGGAAAGCGATTATCCACAAAATTTTTCATGTATTACGTGTTTGAAAAAAAAACGGATAGGCCGCAAACACTAAACAAAGAAGATCAAAAGTTGAAAAGTAAATGCAGTCAATATTTAGAATTTTCTTTTTAAACCAAACATTGTTCTCCAATCACGGCCCTACGAGACGTCCCTTTGTCACGGCCACGACAAACGACAAGGCAAAGGAAGTATTAGTCACTTTAGGGCGCAGTTTTTTCATTAGTAGTCGAAGAATACATTTATTTATGATATATTGTTATTACCATATTGTCCTGTGTGATCGATGGTGCACGGTGGGAACTATAAGCAATTAGGGTTTTAAAACAATAACATTTATAACAGTGATTGATTCTATACAAGCGTCACAGGACTTTATTTTAAAAAGTTTGAGAACGTTTATGATCTACGATAATAAAAAAACAAATAATTTGTATTTAATTTTGATTATTGGGCAACAATTTACAAATTTTAAGTTTTATAGATTTAGATTTTAATAAAAACAAATGAATATGCTTTGTAAGAACTTTAATCACTATAAGTACATTCACTTGCTATAGGTACAGTCGCCAAAAAATATATCGGAGCGGCTAAGGCACTCAAAAATATCTGAACAATCTAAACATACACTTTATCGCCTTGACAATTGAGGCGTTATTCAGATATTTGTGACCACCTTTGGCCGCTCTGATATATCTGATGGCGACTGTACCTCATACCTTGCACAACCAGCCAGACCGCAAAAATATGTCACACGCTTATGATTATGCCTCTACAAATACGATTGTGTCAGACATTTTGTGTAAGACATTCATGCTGAGTTGCAGACTGTGCATTTTTTTTAGCTAACTGCAGAAATTCTAGTGACAAACGGATTTCTACCTCGGAACGGTAGCATGCTGTCATTGCTGTCAATAAAGCTAAAATGCCTCATTCACATACAAAATCACTGTGACTTATGACCCTCTAGTGTCAACTCGGTAGATTTGTATGACCGGCGCCGGTTCCGCCTGCATCCGGCCCGTCGTACTCGCATTTCCCCTGTGCTCTAATCTCAAAACGTTTTATTTTCATAACGGCGGTCTTCTGGTCAGGGCTTTTTGGAACTCACTGACAACAGGCTAGAATATGAACTGCATGATTTTTTGTATCCATACCTGAAACTTTTTTGTAGATGCGTCGATTGGTGATGCACTGGGCCGTGGTTGGTTGGTCATATTCCGCCGGTTACAATATTATGAGGAACGAGAGCCAAGAAATGAATGTTTACGACGTTGTATTTCCTTGGTTATTGGAAAATGGAAAAGAGGCACAGAATTAATAATCATTAATTACGTACGTACAGAAGGCTCGCGCAAACTCCTGTAGGTATGCCGCACGTGCCGCTGTCTGTCGACATAGCCTCCATCGCGTTATATCTACGGTATATTATATTTACTAACTAACGGGCCCGTTATTCCGGGCCACCGTAATCGCAAAATACCGCAGTGTACGCAAATTGGTGCATTCCATTATTGAATAGAGAATGACAGAATGCAAAACGGATGCAACGTGTGGGAGCGCCGTATTGACAGGTTAATGACTAATTGTTGCCATTCAAAGTGTTCTGATACAGATAATTTTGTGTTAGCGGAACAATTAGTTAATCAAAACTAATGTATAGGGGCTAGGGGGCTAAATAAAGGTAAATAAACAGGGCATAACGTGCTGTGTGCATTCTGTTATGAACCAATGGGGCGCCGGGCGGAAGGAATAAAAAAATTTTTTTTTTAGTTTAACTGCAGCCCCTTATCACTGTTTTAGCGTGGTCAATAGTAGCGAGCAACGTCTGTGTCTAATAGCTAGACATACCTACCTAAGGTAGACGTGCCAGTCTTCGTCACTGTTCCAGTACACATCAGTGATAGCAGGTCAACTATGAGCACTAGCACGTTTACCTTATCAGGAACATATTAAGATGACTGTGAAAAGAAGTTTTAGTAAACTAAAATAAACTCATGTGCGTATAAAAAGCATAAACTTTGCGTGTTAAAGTCGACGCATGGAAAGTGTTATGTTATGAGAGAGCGGAAGATCTCATCGGCGCCCGTCAGAAGCGTAAAGCAAGCATATCATCCGTCAATCACTTACAGGGCTGTCACAACAAGTCGTACGTGAGTAAAAAAAAAGAAAAATAACAAGTAATATCAATTTGTTTGCCACCGACCAGAGTTAATATGTTATTTACTATTTGTCTAGGCCTATAAAATTCGAAAGATTTAAGTCTTATTTAGGAAATATAAAAGAGAAACGTACAGTAGGCCTCCAAAAAGGAATTTTTATTTAGGAATTAACGTATTTCGGCTTGTATGCTGATTGAGAATAACTTATTGGTAATTCGAAGCCAAATAATCCCAGGAATACCAAATAGAAAAAAATAACTACAAAGTAAAGAGTGCCGTCGTGGCAACCCTAAGCTAACATTCAACACAGGGCCTGCGCCCGCGCCACCGAAAAGCGCAATTACTATAATTGAATCAGGAAACTGTTCCGCGAGAGGAAAAGTATAAATAAAATGGCCGGAGGCACAGTACAAGCCATAAATACAGTACAGCTACTTTCATACCAATTCTTTTAAAACAAAGTTCGGTTTAGCCGACTCTAAGGCTGCCTTTCCACTGAAGCGGAGAGAGGAGACGTACGGGAATTAACAAACAGGCTAACTTTCCAATAAGGCGGGGACGAGCGGTGGATGATGCCATTGGTTGATTCCTGCACGTCTCCTCATTTCCGTTCAACTCCACCTCAGTGGAAAGGAAGCCATATAAACGGTCATCAGAAAAGGTATGCCGTTGTCGCATACGACATGGAAGACTAAATGTTACCAATGTACTCTTAAAACGCATCATGTTCAAGGGCAAGCGTACTCAAAATATGGAGCAGTAATAATTACTACGTGGAATGACAATGCTAAGAAAGCTTGTGGATCCATACAGAAGGAAGTTAATAGGTCTTGCTATCGGTACCTAGAGGTTTCATATGGGATATAACAATTCGCTGTTCTTTTGTGGAAAATCTGTACTACCCTCTCACCATCTAGCAGAAGCATGCGGAGGTGCCGTAAGTAAAATAGTGCGGATAAGAAATGCCGAAACTAAGTTTCACTGATTTTAGCTTCAATAATTTATTTTTTTTGCTTAAAATACTCCTAAGCTCTTATATACATATGTGCAGCATTTAAAAAAACACTGTAGTTAAAAAGCTGTTTTGCAGAATGAGAGTCATTTCACGATAATATGAATATACTGTTGAAACTTTAGTTGTGTGGGTTCCCGGGTGTACTGGCCGTCTGTATTTGTTTATCCTTTTTTAAACCGGGAGTTTTTCAGATAATTAAAGCATTTTTAATTAACATAGAGTACATAGGCAGATGCCCTCGAGTCTATTTGAACTTCAATAAGGTGATAAGGACCGTATACAGCGGTCTAAGTACTCCTTGACCAAACTATAGCTAGTCCACCAGTGAATTTCTGGTATTTATTCATTAATAATGATTTGATGGACAATATTATAATCCACACCGCAGGCTTCGTCAGACAGATACAAAAATAGGTCAACCACAGGCTTCGTCACATAACAATCATACTTTACAAGATGAAATCCGCCACAGGCTTTGTCAATAATAAATACACACCAAACCTTAACAACACAGACCACCCCGGACCGTATCCGGCCCAAAAGTCCCCGTGACACTAGCAGCTTTGCCACGCTGAATTGCCAAGGAAATCTGTTGAACCAGGTACGATCCGGAGCGAGGATCTCAACCCCTCTCTCTGAGTCGACGACCCAAGTCCCTAACAAACTCCTTGGCCTCATTTCTGGTAACTCACAGATGCTTTAGAAAAAGTTACCACATTTCCTTAGCCAAAGCTAACAGCGTAAAACAATTAAGTACACTTTTATGCCCGTAAAGGATGAGCCTTTCCGCGTATTCTCGTAAATTCCGTTAACGCAGATTCCCTGTTTTCAGCCGTGACATGACGGGAGAAATAATGATGGCCGCAGGTGCAGCGCGGGTTTACGTGAGGTGTTGAAGCTTCGGAAGGGTTGAATTTAAAACATGATCACATATATGAAGTATGCATATAAGTTTAGTATATTTTGCAGTATTCTATACAAGTGGATGGTGGTGGGGACCGGCTTGCCTTATTTCCTCGCATATAGCTAGAATAGAATATGACTTTAGGTCAAGTTGATAGTGATGATGGAGATCCCAGGACGGTCGATTACAGCGGACATTATATTTGCAATAAAAATACTTAAATCGTTGGATTTAAAACGTCGTCGTCGTTGGGTTGGGTTGGGTTGGAAGTATGTATCACATTTCAGGTTGCGTAACAGGAACAAATCTTCTTCTATCACAACTGGTTGCCATGAAAGATAAAAAAATCCTCATAGACAACTGGTTGTGAAACACAGTTGCGATGGCGGCCGAAAGGTTTTTCATTCGAGTGTATTATAATTATGACCGTGTATCAAGGTTATATAAATACGTAACTCCTCAGCATCGCACAACTTATCGATAAAGATATTTATATCACTTAACTCAAACCTTTCCATGTCAAAGCCATGCTGTATAAAACCGTGACAAACTATGACATTGTAAGACAAATAACAGTATGTTAAAGCGAAATTTTGCTTCGACAACTTTCGCCACGAATAAGGAGCAACGGGTTTTGCAAAGTCGCAAGATCGACGTATCGATTGCGCAAGACCATCTTTTAATTGTATTCACCTAATTACTCCTGAAATTATGCACTTTATTCCAAATGGAATAAGACACATATTTCAACAACTTAGCGGCTGTATAACTTCATATTTTAGTAAAGTAAATGCGGTGTCAAAACTATAATTGTTCAACGATTTTTCTGTCAAGAAATTAGGGCGGGTACTTAATGTGGATTATGTTGAGATAAGTATAAGATTTTATAAGTATAATTCCGCGTCAATTGACATGTTACATGAGATTATAACTACTTGTTATAACATTATGAGTGTCAAGTGCCGCACCAAAAGTTAATATTTTTAAGATGTTAAATGGTATTGAGGCGTATCTACATATTGGCGTGATATGTTAAAATCATGGCTATTCTAGTAGATTTCATTCTGAAGTAGTAGGAAGCAAGAAATTGACGGTTTTTAGGGTACATCAAGGGACATAGGCCTCGCCTTCTCTCTAGCAAATTCAGCAACAATACATTCAACTGTCAAAAAATTTGCGAATCCACTCGCGAAGCCCTTCGCGCTCCTCATTTGCGAAAGATTATCTGACCACCGTTCAGATACCGGCAAACCTTCGCACAGTTAACGACTTTTGGCGCTCAAGTCAGTGGCCGGTTTACCAACCACGTCCTTCCGCGAATGAAGTATCGCGTTGACCCCATACCTGAAACAACCACAAACAGAAGTTTATAGTACAGAAAATGTCGAAAGCGTGTTTTTGATCCTTAAATTGAATTCTGATTGAATGACGCTTTAATTAGACTTTTTAATTGGACGGTTGAAAATTACAATAACGGCCAGTCCATTTCCTCGCATGATTTACTGTCAAACTAAGTTCGAAATACGTCTCACACGTCCTGAATAGTGTTGTGCCACGGGAATATTTTCGTTTTCTAGACTACAAGTATTTAAATTCATGGAAGCTGGCGCGAGTTTGTACCGAACTACAAATCTCGCGCCAGCTTCTATGAATTTACTCATCATTTTCATAGATTTTGCCTATACTTTAGATTTTTCTGGAGTCGTACAGAAATTTATTTAAACATTTATTTCCAGTAAATACGTATGATTACCTATTGTGTTTTCTTTCAGGTAAGAGCGAACAATATCCAAGATTGCGCTAGCGTATTGTTATGGTAGCGGAAATTATATTACCATGGGTACCAGCGCTAGAGATTCATGGTGAAGGCAAACCTTGTGATGAAGACCAGACCTAATCCCAATAAGGCCCATGGGTTGAAGGGTCAGATGGCAGTTGCTTTCGTAGGTAAAAACTTGTGCCTGAGACCATTCATAGGATTAGGTTGCTAAACGGACCCCAGGTTAAGCCGTGGCAAAAGCTGGGATAAATGAGGACGATAATAGTACTACTACTGGATCTGTGCAACACATATGAGCAATCAAGAATGTCGGGAACGTTCTCGAAGCGGCACGTCCTTAATCGAGACAGACATCCTAAATATAAATCTGTTCGATGAGCGATGTCGACAGGCCATAAAGATTCACGAGGGACCTTCGACAGTGCAACCCGCCCGGTATCCTGCCTTTTCGCCGAAAATTGTATTACCGAATTTCACTTGCCAACCAACTTTTCGCAGAAGTTTCATTTGACTGAATAACTTTTAGCAAATAATTATTTCGCAACCATTTACCAACTATGGGGTTGGGAAATGAAACTTGCCTACTAGGTTGGGTTAGGTTAGGTTGGATTATGTAAAGTTGGGAAATGAAATTCGGCCAAATGAAACTTCTGCGAAAAGTTGGTTTGCAAGCGAAATTCGGCAATGCAATTTTCGGCGAAAAGGCAGAGAACCATCTCGCCCATACTTACTCGGATATATATTGGTGCAAGTGAGCTGAAAATCATGGCGGCTCTGAGATTCGTTTATGCGCAGTCCTAAACTTACGAGATCCTGAAAACGTCTATATATTTTGTCTTATTTTGACAACACCAGCAATGCACCTCGCTATTGTATTTATTTTATTTAAGTACCTATTATGTATGTGTTTTAATAAATAGATGTCAGTCAGCATCAGAAGTAGCTTAGCGGAAAAAGCGTTCAAAATGATCTTCGCACGTTCTTATTCTCTTAACAATAAATTGTGCCAGGATCATTTTGGACATGCAGGTACCTACATAAATATGAATATATCGTCACGTTAAGTAATTTTTCACCCCAGGTAGTACTAGGAATCATTAGCAGACGAATTATTGACTGAGCACTGAGGAGCCGAGCGCAGCGAGGCGACGAACGTCTCCGTTTCCACTGGTAGGACGATTTGGCAGATTGATGTGTGTGTATTGGTTGGCTGGTTGGTTGGTCAGTGTCGGTCTAGAGGTCGCATTTTTCATCCGATTTCGATGAAATTTGGCATGTACGTTCCTTGATTTATTTGCCAAAAATTGTCGAGCCATTTTTTTGATTGGGGGCAAAATGAGAGGGAAAAGGGGGGAAGATTGCTGTCTCGTTATTTATGTTCTCCGAAGTCTACGATTCACAGAACCACTAGTTTTATACCATTTCAATATAAAAAATGAATACAATAGTTATTCAGTCGTAGCCATAGCCACAGGCCGTAAAAAATCCGTGTATGCACCGGCGCACGTTATCATAATCTAGAATGTTACAGCTCTGATATGAACAAACGCAAAATGTAATGTCGCGAACACAAAGCAATAAATAAAATAATAAAATGAAAGCATTTTAACTCAAACAAATGAACCGTAAACCGATTAGTGCGGCCGTCACAACCAGTAATGGCGTTGCGATCGCTACCCGAGTAGAGCGAGTCTAATGGGGTCCACCCACTATCAGTCGGCTTGACGATATTGGCCTGTCAGTTGTTCGGCGCTGTCAAATTCTTGTTCTAACTGACAGGCTGATATCGTCAGCCGGACTGATAGTCGGTGGGCCCCCTAATTCTCAGCGCGGTGTACATTCTTCGAATAGGCACCTGATGCTTAACTTTGACCTTGAAAATATCTTCGATAAACTTAACTATCTTGACAATAAGAGCAAACAAATCGAAATAATAAATAAATACATATATCTGTATATTCACATTCAAGTCATCATTCTCCTAGCGGTTGTCCCGGTCTTTCCAATGCTCTCAATTGAGCCTGGGTCCACTCGGCAACCTGATCTCAGGAATTGACGTAGGCACTAGTTTTTTTCACATTTCACATTAAAGTAAAACCAGTATTTTCTAAAAGCTGCCGAAATGGTTTATTATTTAACTTTGGCTACGATGCACAACTTTGCCTGGTTTGAAAAACTTCACCAAACAACTATTTTACTCCTGAGATGGGAGTCAGTTCCCTGGTTCGATCAAAACTCGACTCTTACACAAGAAATGGGAATAAATGACCAGTGCGGTAGGTCTGCTGGAAATAAAACTACAAACGTCAACGAAATACGAAAACAGTACTTTAACTTCATGTAATAAAGTTGAAAATTGTATGTCGGAAATAAAATAAATGTATTAAAAAAAATAAAGAGGCCTTTATATGAAGAGATTAGGGGTGAGAATTGGCTAGCAAGTCTTAATATGTCGTAAGTATGAAGTGGGAAATTATAATTTATTTTTAATTCAGTTTTGCAAGGTTGCTTGATCGCTGTCGCGAATAAATGCGAGATATTTTGTTGATTATTTTTCAATTATGGGCATATTTGTATGTTTATTTATTTTTGTAAGTGAAAAAAACTTATTAATAGACTACTAGATACAGTTTAAAAATTTTGTTACGTTTTTTTTCGAACAATGATATTTAGGACATTACAGCGGCGTACAGTACATGAAGCCGAAGCCAACGCGCCGAAGCCCTTTGGGCAATTAATTTAAATATAAGCAAACTACGCGGCTGCTCCACCTACTCGGCCATTGGACATATGTAGAGACAGCACCCGCCATAATATAAGAATTATTTATTTTGAATACAAAATGTACAATCACCTGCAATAGTCTTCCTTAACGAGGGCCGCATATATATTTGACATAGCATAGGGCATGCAAAACCGGTATTATTTGTTATGGGCAATCCTGGAATTCCGGTATTAGCCCATACAAACAATACCGGTTGTGCATGCCCTAATCTGACAGTCTTATTTGTAAGGCCAAAAGAGCGTGTCACATATTTTTGCGTCCTTCGTTAAGGAAGAAACTGTTGCATGGGACTGTACAACGTTATTGGGTGAAAAGGATGGATGGATAACTTCTGTGGGGCTATTGTTACATCGTAAGGGCACTTTCAGTTCAGTATATACCTACTACATTTAAATTTACTGAGATGTTTAACAAAAGTAAGCAACGAGAATAAAGTAAAATTGTGAAAAAAACGGTTACATATAGGTAGTTTCAGTACTTTCAGTATTTGTACATTCACTATTATTATATATGTTGGTTTATATCTCCTACCACTACATAACATAACAAACAACAGATTTTTTAAATGAACCCCGCCCTTTCGCAGTAAGGCAGAGATAAACAAGAAAACCGCACGTTTCAATAACAACCCCCTTGAGGGGTGGATTTTTTACCCCAGCTTCAATGATTCGAAAAAAACTACGCGTGTGGCCAAATAAAGATTGCATACAGTGAATAATGTAGATATGAAAAGAATTACGGAGCAAAAATACACAACTCGGGATATATGAGTTGATACAATCCATTAAAGAAATGGCTTAATGTCTTGAGTTAATTGTGATGAATATTGACCATAATAGTGGCTTTTAAAAGTAAATAGTGCTATAATCGTCCTGAAAATCCACTTTGCTTTCTTCGAAATAATTAAGTTATTTAACTGTGACACGGAATCCATTCGACTTGTACAAATATGCTTACAACTAGTAAAACTTATTACCGAAATGCAGGTGGTCGACAAAGATATAAACAACAAGATAGTAATTGATTATTTATCCGCTGAATAACAAACACTGATTTTAACGCTTTTGTGTCAGATAAATTATGTCACCATTCATGAAACAGAAACATCTACCCAAGACATTAGCCGTCGGCAGCTCTGAATCGAACTGAGAAGTATTCCAAGAGACCGCATTATATTATTTCCGCTTTAATCAATTCTGAGATACTCGAAGGCATTGCCGTGAAGAAAAACCCACTCGATGGAGCTTCTAAATTCACATCCTGTTATACGGGTGTGCACAGATTTGTTTAACCGAGTTCCGTACCCTCAAAGTACTTAGAGACTCGGTATTAGGAACTAAGTCAAAGATGTGTGAAGTCCAATAATAGGTTATGCGCGCAGCAGTGAACAATTTAGTCAATTTTAGACTAAATCGAAGTGTTTCTTAATTCGCGGCCCAGCAAGCGAGAAATAAATTTTCAATAGTAGGTACATTTGCTAAGTATTTCACAGTATGGACAATCAGTTGATCTACTGGTTAAGCTAAATCACTTTTACCATTTTCTCTATTCCTGTAGCATTTTACTTTTGGTTCTCTCAGGTAACACAAGTCTGCGTGCCCCTAAAAACTGAATGGAGGCGAATGGAAAAATGTGATTCGCTTATAACTCTTTTAGGCGTTGCCGGATTTATTCCGAGTTGCCCCTCACGTAAATCATTCTCACATGGCGGCGCTAAGGGCGGTGGGGCCAGGGTCGTGTTTGGATAATTTGGTTGAGAGCAAGCATTGTGCCTACGACCTGCAATACGGTAAATATGTTTTAATACACATGCTCATAAAATGTTTTTTTAGTAGTACTTTAGCGTGCGGAAAGTTCGATTTCCCGCACATTAGTGTCTTTAACTTTCCAGCGTTTAAATTGCAATCATGCAATTGTTTTTAATAACATCATTAATGACAAAAATTTGTCATTAATTATGTTATGTCCTCCTTACCAAATCATGAATAATTACGACCTCAAAGCGAGTGGTAACTGGTAAGATATCTCGGAACTCGTGAAGCAACACACTTTTCACCCTCGTACCAAAATGACTATAAACGTATTACTTTAGCAAACTAGGGTTCGTAGCCTAGATAAGGCGGAGTTCGCTCTAACTGATATAAGTAGGGAAAGTGGTGCCACGAGGCACGGGAATACATAATGAGGCTATTTCAGGCTACACGCGTACAATGTAACCTGCTGTAATGACTACTCAGGCACTTTGCTCTTGCTTTTATGATACACGTCAAGTCGTAAAATGAAAAGTTGTTTAAATTTTGTCTACTTAAAACGGAAGATCGCGGGTCACTTCTAGGTGAGATTAGCCAGGATCGGGATAAGTAATCCAAGAGAGGCATATGCTCTCAGTGGATAACAAATGGTTAAAATGACGATGCACTTACTTTTTTGCGTCATTTTGCGAGATGACGGCAGATGGACCAAAATGTCGACGGATTAGTGGACGGATGAAAGAAGCCCTTGGCGTCCGTTAGCTCGTTGGGTGGACGACATTTGGAAGATCGCGGGTCACTTCTATTAGATTAGTTTAGTGCCGGGACAAGAAACATACTTGAAGCGAGACCTATGCTCAGTAGTGGGAGCTAAATGTCTGATGCTGTAGCTTTTTTGGGACATGGGAGGCAGGTGGATGTTAACAATGTTGACATTGAGTGGATGGCATTTGGAAGATCACGGGTTACTTCTGGATGATATTAGACCACATTCAGGACCGAGACAATCGCGTACTTTATTAGGAGCTTATCCTATGTTGCTATGCTCAGTAAAGTTGGCGACCAGAGCTAAAAAATTGCACAGAATTGCGGGTGATTGTCAAAAATTTACACATTCGAAAATTTACATTCAAAAAAATTAGAAAGCAGAATAAAAAATCAAAACTTAGAGAATATTTATCACCATAATTCCATTTTTGACACTTCCTTCCAAGCAATCTGTATACTCGCTTTGAATTTCCATGTAGCGTCAGTAGCGACACTTTCTTTTAGATTGTAATCGCGAGCCGGCAATGTTTTTAAAGTACAGAGTGCGGTTGTATAAATATTCAAATGCGATTTCCCTCCATAATTATTACACCGTAGGGGTTTCAAGCTTAATGGATTGAGGTAAACCCTTAACAGGTAGTGTCGTATTAGAAATTAATCAATTTCACGCTTATTCAGTCTAAGGACCTCATTCTCCATGCGTTTGCCGTGCCTAAATCATATATAATCATATTGATGCTATGCGGTTGCTCACTCTGCAGTGCAGACATATGCGTTCGAGGGAGACGGACTTGTATGTAAATTGATTTAGTATATTATTGGTTTGAATTGTGTCTGAATACAGCGCAATGTGTCGATACATGGTGAGAAAGCGGACTAAAATTAGATTAGTGTTAAGTGGTTTTTAAGAAATAAAAGTGAAAAGTAATGACGTGTTTTATGTTTATAATAAAAAAAGCGTATCAGCATTGCGATACAACGAGGAAATGCCGCCAGCATCCTTGGTACAATGCCGCAAGGGCCTAGTTTAGATTTGAGCTAGTTATTAATTTAGTTTAGTATTTGTACTGTAGTACCTCTGTATATTTAGTTATGTAAATAAATGTATTTAAATCATAAAAAAAGCAATTTGAAGTGATTTAAGACAGTTTAAGTTTTCTTATGTGTTCAATTGACACTTGATAAAGAAGTAATGGATGCCTTGATTGCAAGAAAGACGCATACGGTCATAATAAAAACGGCGGAAATAAAATTGGGTGCAAACAAATTAATTTAAAAGAAACACAGAAAATGTGTGTACCAAAGTACCAATTTGGCTCGGTTAAGATATTTTTAGTTGCATACAACCAAGATATATTTAAAACACGGAATAAAGCTTTGTTAATGACAAACAAGCAATTTATTGCTAAACGTTCTTGGTTATTTCAACCAAGCACTAATTTGAATCCAAATAAGTGTCCTAGTAAATATAACCGTTACCTGATTCCCTTATTTATTTTTAACAAATTTAATGCTATAGTTTTACAAACATACGTTAGCCAAGTTGGCTTCTTTGATTTTTGGAGGCTCCATGCGAAGTGACTCAGTCAGCTGTTTAATTTTTCAGGAAGGTTCCTTTTTTGTAGTAAATTCATATGTATTTATTTATACGTATTTATACAAAACTAAATTATTTTTTATGCATAATTTATGTACAAATGGCGGATTTAATACCAAATAGCCAACTGTACCAGTCATTAAGTTGTTAACATATTTGATTCGACATAACCAATAGTAGTAGATATCGATACTAATGATCTTGGAAACCGATAAAAGTTTGAATACCTATATTTGTATTTAACTCGACTTTATTAAATCAAAATGCAAATGGGACAAACAATAAAAAGTCAGCTCTACATCGAGGAACAAATAAAACTTTATTACAAATGCCAATTGAGCTGTGCCCAATAACCGAAAGGAAATTGACGAAATTATAACAGTAAAACATAATTATGAACACCTGAACTCGGAGGGATTTCGTACTAATATCAAAATCGATAGGTTCGCAAACAGCTTAAGGCCTTTAAAGCAAGTGTAGGAAACCTTTATAATCCTAAAATCTTGTTTGTGGAACCAATCTCGTTAGAAGTAAGTCTTGTGATTTAAATGGCCGTTCATGCTACAGGGATATCACAGGCTCAAAGCATGGTGCATGGTGAGTGGCAATGGCCACAGCCTCAGTGGAAAATTATCTACTTACTGTACTAATATTTACTGCAGAGAGCAGACTGAAAAGGGACTGAGAAATATCGCGCGAGGAAATATCTTAGGATGTTTCAATTACCCGCACAGCTAATGTTCTCCAGACAATTGAAACACAGCTACACCTGTTAAAACTATGGAAAACAATCGCAGACTACTCAGTAGGGAAGAACCCTCACGCGCCCTTGCAATACATCAAGTAGGGTGCTGGCAGTTGACGACTCAAATCACCATGACTTGGAGTACAAAGCTATTGCTGTAGAAATGAGTCTAGGGAATAGGGATGTTTATTTTTTAATAGTGTGCTAATCAAAAATAATCATAACAAACAAACAGTTTCATTTAACTTTCAAATCTGTCATGTACTCGTATAAAGACGAGGACCTTTAAAAGTTTGTCTGTCTTACATTTTCTTACTGTTGTTTTTTTTTATATGGATGATATGCAGTGTTTGGAGAGTTTCCCGGTTTTATATGATTTCTCTATCATCCTTTTAGTTCCTGCCACTGCGTGCGTTCCCAAAGTTGCAGTTCTTTACTTACAAATTACAATCCTCTATAACAATTCCCATAGGTAACTAGAAAAGATTATTTCTTCTTCATAATATGACGTATGACGAAATACCAAATAATCTGCTCTTCAAAGAGAACGCATTAAGCAGGAAAGTTTGCTACATCCCCCGCACATGTGCGTAATGATATGTCGCCCTCCAGACGTTAAAATGACGGCACTTCAAACGAATCCGCCGGTGTTGCCACCCTCGTGTGTGGTGTAAGGGAGTAGCGATCAACGAGCCGTATGTAGCGTTTTCGATAGCGATCTGACGTAAAAGAACAGACGGAATTTATAATTCTGCACCAAAAATGAGCTTACGCTAACTCTGTCAGTAAATTGTTTTCATTAATTTAGGAATTCAGTGCATGCTATCTGAAGGAAGACGCACGCACTCAAAAGGCTGAGCCTTAGTAATGTGGCATACCGTCAACTGTGATGGGAGAAAGGCGGCCATCTCAGGAATAAGATAGGTATATAGCTATTTGGTGAAGAAAACCGTGATTTTCAAGCCAGGCAAAGCTGTGCATTGTAGGCAAAGTTATAGCAGTTGACGGTACCATAACCATCGCCAAATACAAAAATATCTAAAGGCGTAGTCAGGTGACTATCTAAAACCAATTGAAAAAATATATCGTCATAGTAAAAAAGTATCGTCATATCAGAGTGACAGACTCGAGCGAAAATTTTCGTAGATAACTTTAAGTTTGGAGAGGCGTTTACGTTGCGATAAATATGGCCAGCCCCGGTCACAAATCGCTTATCGCTCCTCACTTGGGTTCGTAAAACGAATGCATTTAGGTGCAGGTGCCTACTATTTTTCTTCTCCGACAAATTCGAATGGAGTGGCTCAATCTCACTAAAGCGTCATGTGCCGTCGGCGGGAGACCTTTCATCCGCTGGGTTTCAATTATGTGCTTTTGAGGATGTCTCTGTTGCACTAATATATCAACAATATAGATATTAGGAAAGTGCAACGTACTTCAGTATTTATCGTAATATTCTCGAGGGACACGTTTATCGCATTATAATATGATTGGGATTGGGACTGTGTAGTGTATGTAATAAACTAAGGTTGATTCGTACTATTTCATCTCTAAGGGCCTAAAATAGAAAAAACGTAAAGAATATGCTAGAAACCGCATTGGCTGTGGCTCAAGAAATTCCTCCAGTAAAATAACTCTAATTCTTGAATTGCACTAACAAAATACAATGAAATCAGATTCCGATTTCAGCCAAACTAAACTGAATCTATACGATCACAGGCACCACAGCTCAAAGCTATAAACACGTATTTACACTTTGTAATTAAGGAACTGAATACATAAAAAACACCTTTTATTTTAAGCTAAGCGCTAGTTTTAAACACAAAATATTCATAACATTAACTACAGTTTCGACACAACATTAAATTAAAGTTAATGTCGATGGCGCCCGTGTCGACAACTTCTGTCTGTCAAGACGGTTTAAAAATTCATGTTAACACCGCCATGATCACTTTTCATGAATAAATTAAGCTTTATTAATAAACATGAGGGGTTTTTTGAGAAAGCTCTGCGTGTTGTAGCAAGAAAATGTAAGCACGTACCTAATATTACCTATGTGTAACGAATTAGGTACATTTAGGTAGACGAAGCACAGTGGGGTTCCTATCAGTAGTGTAAGTACCTAAATACATAAATATACCTATTTGAGGGACAATCTTACACAAATCAACTTAGTCCCAAACTAAGCAAAGCTTGTACTATAGGTACTAGGCGACGATATACATACTTATATAGACAAATAAATATATCATACTTAGATCCATAAAAAACACCCATAACTCATGCAGGAACATAAATAAATGCCCTTACCAGGATTCGAACCCGGGACCTCGGTCACTACCAACTGGGCTACTGCTAGCAGGCCATAAAAAAACTGATTTACTCGTAAAACCATTTTTCGAAGCAAACAAGGTTCTTACTGTATTCTTTTTTAATTATGTCCACAGGTAGTCATTTGATATCTAAAACTGAGAGTTGCAACAAAGTTGTAGTTTGGCCAGAGTATATTGAAGAAATTAACCATGTGTGAAACATTGAAGGGTCACATTATCCACATTTGTGCCTATGAAATAGTTGTACGTGTAAATGTATGAAAACTGAATAGTTTGATGATGTTTAGCGTCGCAAACGTAAATCTCAGAATTGTCACTAAAATATTGACAAAGTAACAGAATGATTGTCTATGGACATAAGAGGTTTTTTCTGAGCATGTTTGGAAAAGACCCTTTAAGGCTGCGTTTCCACCAGCGAAAAGCGAGGATGTGTTGTCAGTTTGTTTTTAAAACCAATAGAATCACTTCATTTGTTTATCCTCGCACAGCGCAGCTCTAGGATTAGTTCTTAACAAACACATCCCCCTTACGCATCCTCGCTCATCTCTGGTGGAAAGGCAGCCTAAAAGGCGAGAAGATATTTTCGTTCGAAATACACATAATGTTATTGTTTGTTGTTCTACTGTGTAAGCGAGCTCCGCAGACGTTCATTATCATAATAAATACCTACCGTCTGCGAGCTAGTTGTCTCGAGCACCTTTGTTTAGGTTCACGTAATTACTATAATATTTAATTAACTCACGCACTTTGAGTTTAATTGTAACGCGTCTTTTGTTTTGCTAAGTATCTTTGACGTTAACTAATTTTACACGTTTATTTTGGCTTATTATTCTTATGCTCTGTACCCGCTATTCAGACCTATACTTCAAGTAAATATTTTATGCTGATTATACGTTACTAATTCGCAATGTATTCTTATCTAAGTTAGTTATAATACGTTTAAAATTATAATTTAACTGCTTGCTAGTATCAGATTATGAAATTTGTCATACTTAATTATGTAAGTTATATTTGATAAGTATATATTTAGGTACACGAAATTACTCTTAAAATAGTCACGTGCACGTGTTACGGCGGCTTCATGCTATTTCTTATTATATTATAATGGAGACGCGACTCCTGAAAATATCTGAAATAACGATCTCTTCAACCGTGAGACGCATTCGTTTGTGAACAAAGCACTCCATCGCACATCCATTTCGTTCATAGACTACTACTGACAGACTCCGCTGCAAATAGATCTGATCTAGACTGCACAAGATCTCGGTTTTGCAAATCTCGACCGAGATCTCGATTAATATTTTCGAGACCTCGTACGAGATTTAAATTACCTAAAATTTCTTACAAAATATTGGGTATCTAAATTTCTGTATGAGGAAATAATGTGAGTTGTGTTTTTGCACGGTTTACCCGATAAACACGGTAGGTTTTACAAATATTCACTTCACTCACTTTATATCACTTTTAACATACTTACGTGAAGACTACTGACAAATTATGCTATTGAGTTGAGAGAGAAGCTGATATCATGCCAAATGTTCAATTAATTTTGATAAATATGGCCTTTCTTTAGTAAAAATAACACGAAGTACCCTAATTACGTGGTTTATACTGATTCTCAGTAAATTTTGGTCATAATAACTTATTTGTAACCAAATCTCGATCTCGACGGTCTGACTGGCGAGATCTCGAATAGACTTATAATCTCGACTTCTATTTTTCGAGCGAGATCACGAATTGTCACTTTCGGTTTGAGACTGCATTCCCTAGCAGTGCAGGCGCGTCCATGAATACGATTCCCATTGGCTTGCCTAAGTTTCAGGCGCCTGAGCACTTTTCCTACAGCAAATTCAGCATCGGCTTGCCTAAGAAAATGTTTGAACCACCGCCACTATTCCCTAGTCGCAAAGGTTATTTAGACAGCAGGTCACCATAAGTGCTCTTTCACTTAAATAACATATAAATAAGATCTGTGCATTCGTATACCCGTGTAACATTTCCACATCCGGGCGGCTTCGGGTTCTTATCCAAGGGGTTAAGAACACGGGTACGGTGATACCGAACACGTGTATCGGGAGCTCTAGCGTAAAGTTATGAACAATACTGAAGCTACAAATTTGACAGCTACAGAGGACGCTGACACACTAGAGATACGCCGTTCTCGAGAACGTTCTCCGTTTACTAAGGGAAATATTCTCGAACGAGAACGCTTCCCATACAAAACTGGAAACATTCTCGAGAATTCTAGGGGAACGGCACAACTCCATGACACACTGCAAAGGCGACGTTTGGTGGGGGTGTATTATCAAACCCTAAAAGTAGATTCTTAATGTTGAAAAAAACGCTCCGGGCAATATCGCTCGGATTTTGACGCTACCGGCGGCGAGCGTGCACGAACTCCCTTGTCATAAAGTAAACGGCAAATTGAGTGGTTTTTTTTGTAAACACGGCCATAGTCATATACAGATTTATTCCTCCAGTGGTGTGTTTGCTTGCATTTTACCGGTCTTACTCTTCCTTTAGTTATGGATATTATTGAAATATGCGATAACATAACAGTATTAGGAGATCACTCTGTCACGTTTATAGTTCACACAGTGACAGATAACTTGAAGTGCTCACAAGCAACCTGTGTACGTGACGCGATAACCGGTCATTGACCCCGATCAATGGAATCATCTTGTGTTTTAGATTTAGAGTTAAACCTGGCTTGCACATTATCAGTTGTGACTAGGATGAAATATTCGTTTTCAGACATTTTTTAACCAAAAACTCATCTGAATCGCCTTATGAGTACTAACATTTTTATTATATTTTTGGTGAGTTCTGGGCTTCTGGGGTCCTAAAGTATATGAGACTGGTATGTGCGCAAAATGGCGTAATCTTAGAGGCCATGGATAATAAAGTGCGTATCTCAGACGAGCAGTCGGTGGTAAATCATGGTTTAATAACACCTCGTCTCGCGCGATAGCTCGCCCTCGCTGACCGCTCTCGTAAACGGAGGCTAAGATATACATACATATATGTATAAGATAATTCGAAACAAAACAACATGAGGTATAGTAATATTTATGATGAAAATATTTTGAATTTGTCGCTTTTTTTTAATTTAATTTCCAAAATATCGATCCTAGAAGAAAAATTGTGAGGACCAAACTTATAGAGAATCCACACGGTTTTACTGTAAAATCAAAATGGCCGAGTTATTCAACAAAAACCGTTTTTGGAATATACACAGGAGCCTGATTCAGTCTACTTTTTGAATTTACATGAAATCCAAGAACTGATTATTCACGGGTAGGTGGGGTCGGTTTTTTGGATATAATGACTGGACTATCGATGCCCCGGGCTCGAAGTGCAGCTGACAGCTGACGGCTGTCAGATTCACGTCTGGCCTGTCATTCACAATGTCCTCCGAACCGTCCTAGTCGTCCTACCTAACCGGCAGTGATGTTGCCTTGCCTAGGCATTTTAGATGCACTATTTTAATTAGTTAAATGTTACCGAGACGCCAACACTATATATCTGGACGTAGTTTTAAAGTAGACTGATTCAAAATACTGCGAAAATACTTCTACTGTATCCAAATATCATTAAAACAGAAGCAACCACAAGTTATAGTCGCGAATTTCCGCACCATTACTTACAAGATACACTATATACACTATACGCCCCGGCCCGCTGGACGCCCAACTCGAGCGTCCATTCAGGCCTTAGACTAAAGTTGTCTAAACGAATCATGGTTTGCTCTGGTTCACATAGCGCTTCGTAATTACCTCATAATAGTCATAATGTACCTGGCCGTACAGCGTATACACTCTAGTAAAAGCTCTCAAACTTGGAGCACTGAAATTTCTTAGACTGTACTCCTCTATTTATAAATTATCTTTGATAAATAGTAATGTCAAATATACTACATGTGTTTTGAGAGTTTGATTAAAGTAAACAATTAAACGTAAAGAGGGAATATTTTAATATGTGTGTATTTCATAATGATATAACAGAGACCAAGTCGAACGGGGGAATTAGGGCAACTTTAATGGATATAAAAGTATTATACTTAAGCCGTAATGTAGTAATCATAATGAAATATGCGGTCATAAACGTCAGTTTACTCTAGTTAATTGAAAATATCCCATTTAGAGTATTATACACGGGGCAGGTAATAAAGCAACACTTATAATATTGTTCTTTTGATTACGGGCCGTCATAACTACAGATGTGCAGATATGTGCATATTGGAAGATTCATTTTTTTTGGAAAAAATCACTAGAACAAAATAGAAATTTTAATACTAAGAAACTGTCTTAATTCCCTCAAAAATGTGAGAAATTTCCAATTTTTAAATAAATATTAAACTTGTGTGAGAGGTCTACCACCTGCGACCCTCACTGATGAAAAAAAATCTTTGTCGTTTAATTATTATAGCTATTAAGTGACTATTGGCCCTAAGCGCCATAAATCCAGATGGTTTTTACGCCATTTTGCCAGTATGTATAAAAAAACTGATTCGAAAAAAATACATAATTATCACACCTTTTTAAATTAGTAATTCACGAGAATTTAATACGAGTCCTAAAGCAAATCATTTCGAAACAGCAAACTATCCATTTGTTTTCAAATAAATATCACTACTAAATATTTATTAGGTTCAAGTACTTGTGAATTAATTAACAACATTCATCATGCATCAATTTACGCGTTATCGTCATAGTTTGAAGATTTCCTAGTAGACTAGCTAGGTCGCAATACACAACGCAATACGAGAATATATATATTATAGTTATTAGACGTTGCTGTGAGATGTAAGTATTCATGTTTCAATTCTGAGAATAAGAGAAATGTTACCTACGTTATCTATAGTTAGTTAAGTTATGTATGATGGAAGCATGTTATTTACATCCACAATTTACAACATATATTTACCCTTTAAATCATGTGTTAGGTTAGGCATCCGGTACTGGCTTGACCATTATTGGGGTTAACATGGAGATTAGGATGGCTCAATCATGAGTAGGCCTTTGCAACTTGGTACAAGATTTCTTTCAGATTAATCCTTTGTGGCACACAGTATTAGCAAGCTGAAGTGGCAATGGGCAGGCCACATTGCACGCAGAGCAGATGGCCGATGGGGTCGAAAAGTGCTCGAGTGGAGACCACGGACTAGCAAGCGCAGCGTAGGACGTCCATTCACAAGATGGACAGACGACCTTATAAAGGCCGCCGGAAGACACTGCATGCAAGTCGCTTCCAACCGATATTTATGGAGGTCCAAAGGGGAGGCCTATGTTCAGCAGTGGACGTCTTATGGCTGAGATGATGATGATGCCGGAATGTGGATCCGCGTACGAGGAAACTATTAGAAAACGCAGCATACGAGAGGCCGTGGCGTGTTACTTAATGACTGTATAAGTGAGAAAGAGAATGTGTCATGTCGCTACCTTCTGGTACCGCACAGTCTACTGAAACCATCGACACAACAAGAAGAAGAAGAATGTGTCATGAGTTAAGAAGTGACAGTGAGTAAAGTCATAATGAGAACTATATGATTACGCGTAACTAATATTGATCAGCAATTTTAAGGTCAGGTTACACTGGAGTTCGACCATGTTCGACTGCGCTCGCGCAACCAATCAGAACACGGCAAGCAATTAAGTCTGTGATTTGTGGACGGATGTTAAGACATAGGCGCGGGTCTGAGCTACACCTACCCGTAAAGGACCATCTTAAATAAGCATCCCACTGCAATCATGAAGGATTGCAATAAGCACTATTATCAAATGACTGGACTGTATTTATATTTTGGCCGGCGTTTAGGCTTTCTAGCGAAAGCGCAGGAGAGACTAGCTGCGTTTACTCACATTTTTCAGTCTTATTTATTTAAGTTATTGAGTTTTCACCTTAGAGCTCATGTGATTTCCTTCCACGGCTCTATTTCCCGTTCTATTAGCAGACGTTCGTGAGTTGGACCAAATATGTTTTCTTTAAGATTTTTTAAAACTAACATAGTTACAATTGATCTGAGGAAAGTACACCACATCCTCTCAGTTAACGCCTCAGCATTAGTATAATTAAAGATTACGGAAATATTTGCGCTGTTTGTTAAGCTCCAGTAGCTCAGGAGTCTAATTTACGAACGTTATTAAGACTACTATTAATGCACAAACTGTCATGGCCTACACTCTAATAATATAGGTCTAATACAATTCGAGAAATAGGCCCCAGTTGGTAGACTTATGTACAGATTTTATTAAGTACCTATGTACTGTTACGTAATGACATGATATAAATTTGAAACGCAACAGTCTGTGAGCATTTAAAAGAACCTTCGGGAATCGGCGATGACACACGAAGGTAATATTGCTGTTCTGCTTTTTAATGTGTCACTGTTGATTGATATCCGACGTCTCTTTCTAAAACTCGAAGGTTCTTCTGAGAGCTCACGCACTGTAGATAATCTCGACTAATTAATCCGTGCGTGCAAATTGCTCGAAGATAACAATAAAACAGAACTGACCCGGTCATATTTCCGACTGGTAGAAAGTGCATTGTGACAACAACCGCCCATTTCGTTCAAGAGTTTCGTTCCAATTCCAAACGCTTCGAGCGTCTAATCTTCAATACAACTTTAAGAATGATAACCAGTGATCGGATTTTATGGTGCAACACGGCAGAAAACATACACTTATCTTGTGAATATAGTCGTTAAAACGTTAATATGTTATTGAAATGTGTTTAGTCCTAAAATTGAGGTAAAAAAACCGTGTTGTACCCCAAAATCCGTTACTGATGATGACACTCTAATGATAAGGCACCAAGTGCGGCCGAGTTAGGCGCCATAAAGCTTTGAAGGGTTGAAGATTAAAAGTTCAGAAAAAAATAGGATAGAATAGAATATTCTTATTTAATCATTTAAATGAATTGTAAATAGTCTTAGTGTAAGTTTAGGTTACATCTTGTACATAGTTAATTTAGTTAGAAATAATAATACAATTTTTTGTACGCCAGTCTTGGTAAAACAAGAATCGAACAATAACTGACATAACACCTTCATGTACGCTTGCTTGATGCAAATAAACGATTCATTCATTCATAGGTATGAGGCGTGATTTGTCGATGAAATTCATACGTGGTTAACGGCTCCGCTAAAACTGTCGAAATCAAAAACATTGTATAAACAAATACGCAGTATCTATGTTAGCAAACGATGTCTCTCTGTACAAACACTTTCAAATGATCACATAAACGATCAACTTCAAACAAAGTTGAAACTCCTAAAGCCACCAGACATCTAAAGTAAACCTAGCACGTGCTCAAGAACTAGATCGTGTAGTGCTCCAGACACGAACCCTGACCCCGAAGGTCGCTACGTGACGTACATACAGCGTTGAAAAATATTACGATCATAAACAAAACTTTTCTCTTGGTGGTGGTACTGGTGGCATCGAAATATAGGTCTGTTTGTTTTAACTACATGTTTAGATGCTAAAATGATTTTGTTAATGGCTATTCGAAGTTTAATTAACTTCACGACTTAAGAAGCTAACTAATAAAGTAAAGATATAAACATTTTTTATTTGACTCAGTGCAAAACAACTTTTTTTGAATACCTTCAGCTATGTAGAGTGTACCATGGTGTCAATTCCGTAAAGACGTTAGATATTATTATCAAAATGCACGGACACGTTTGTCGAGATGATGGGAGGTGGAACCAGCGTGATTTAGCATGGAGATCTCGTTCAAAAAGACCAGATCATGATGAGAGGACGATATTAAAAAGATTACAGGCCCACTCTGGAGCAACGCGAACCAGGCTTGGAGGAAAATTGGAGAGGCGCATGCCCAACAGTTAACTTATACTCGCTAAAAAAGAAGAAGAGAGAAGATCAAACTGCAAAACAATACTTTTTTTTATATTTTGTATCAGCTATACACCTAAGAATCCAAAGATATATAACCCCATCTCTCTCCCGCAGATTAAAAGTAAAAGCGCGTCCAGGGATTTGCGGGCAGTTCGACTTTTACTCTAATTAATCCGAGGGGTGTTGCCGAGACGAGTAATTGCCCGCCAATCGATACTGCGGCTTAAATTGTTGCCAAACGACGGATAATAGGGAGTGATCTGTTAATGAGGTAAAATAGAGGTAATTATTTGAAAATTTTAGACTTTAGTTTAGTCAGAACTTCATATAGTTTAGGGCACAAATTTATCCTTTATATTTTATTAATGAGAATCAGAAATCCTTAACTGTAAATTTAAATTATGCATTCACACACAACATAAATAGTTATACCTGTTCTGCTTACTGTAAAGACCTAATAGATGGTTGTGTGGCTTAACAACATAGGTGCTCTACTACAGGCATAGCTTAAGACATGGGAACTATTGTATTACAATTATAACTTGTACTTAACATAAATTGAACTGTCTTCCTGAAAAATGTAATTGAAGAGCTAATATATATTATATACATATATATATATTTATTGATCAAATTTTAGCTGGCCTTTGCTAAACAGAGCAGCCGGAGGCCGTGCAGGATCGTGGTAAATGGAAATCTCTTCCACCATCCTCAATTCCTCATATATACTTAATACTTATGTATGCCCAAGCAATTGAGAAAGACAGAAAATATATTTATTTGCACAAAACAAGGACAGAACTTAAAACTAATTGGTGTTAAAAAACGCTTATTTAACGCGGGACGTAGCACACAATGTCGTATTGTATGGCAAGATAGCTTAGCAACTTTTCTTTCTACAGAACGTGACTTACTTAGGTGACACTGTGCACTGCGTTCGTCAACGTCAACTGCAGACCACGTCCTAAGAGTTTAATTTTTTTTTTATACCACAAAGTGGCAAACAAGCATAAGGCCCGCCTGATGGTAAGCGGTTATCGTAGCTATGGACGCCTGTAACTCCAGAGGATTGTGTCAACCCTCTAAAAACCTATATACTTTTTTTGTATGAACCTCATGACATGAAAATAAGCAACCTTAGTACTTAAGCATAAACAATAAACTTCTAATACAAAAATCATTACTATTCCAACCTGTTTTCCCTACAGCAAGAATAAGCTAAGGTAGGATTTATGGGTTTAATAAAAAGTCTAGGTCAAGTTCCTAAATGGGGTAAGGGTTTCCTTATGGCTACTGCCTATGTTTTAAGAAAGCCGTAAGTACCATTTGAACTCGTAGGCGTCTATAAGGTTTATCATTTTATACCGTATTCCATGGCAATAAAGCTCAAGATGTATACATATATTTGACGTCAAATAAGCCTGTGAAAGATATACCCTTTTGTAAAACTAAAGGCTGTATAGTGCCTTATAACGCCAGTATACTTTTGAAGATTTATTACCAGAAAATATTAATTTATGCAGTTAGTTGCTTGCTGTTTTGCGAGTGCCGGAGAAGATTTTTATTCGGGTTATATAACTTTCAGGCTGCCTCTACATGATGGGCCATCATATAGATAAAAAGATAAAAGATATTTATTCTAAACGGCCTCCTAGCCTAGTTGGTAGTGACCCTGCCTATAAAGCAGGAGGTCCCGGGTTCGAATCCTGGTCAGGGCATTTATTTGTGTGCTAATCACAGATATTTGTTCTTGAGTTATGGATGTTTTCTATGTTTTGAAGTATTTATCTATATCTATCTATTATATATATCGTCGCCTAGTACCCACAACACAAGCCTTATTGAGCTTACCGTGGGACTAGGTTGATTTGTGTAAGATTGTCCCATAATATTTATTTTATTTATTTATTTATTCTTCAATACACACTGCCGCTGGACACGTCTGCCGAATGCACCCGGAACGGTGGGCCAAAAAGGCTACTGAATGGGCCCCGCAGGATGGCCGGGGCAGAGGCAGACCGAAAAAGAGATGGCAGGACGACCTGGATACCTTTTGTAGCGACTGGCGGGAACATGCACCAGGGCGTGACGAGTGGCGGAAGAGGGGGGAGGCCTTTGCCCAGCAGTGGGACACAACATAGGCTATATATAAAAAAAAAACTTCAATTTAGGCACATTACAATGCACTTATGAACGTCAGAGAGAAAAAAGAAACTACCACCGGTTCTAACCCTACACCTCTGACCCGAAAAGTATTACTTATTACCGGCAAGAAACTCGGCGGGGCTTATTTTTTCAAAGCAGTAATAGTAGTACATTAAAGATAATATATACAATAAAGTTGGCTCATTAAATTATAGTTATAGATGTATATAGAGATTTCTTCAAGTAGCAAAGGAAGGTTTTCGTGTTTCCGCTGAAGTAGCAAGCACTTATATTATAGGCTAATACGGTGGCTGCTTGATGTCAGGCGAATGCATGTAATTTGCCGCCATCTTGGTAAACTAGGCGCATGGGGATTGTTAACCTTTTAACTGACTTACGTAAAAATTCTTACGTAAAATTTTGAACTGTCATAATTTTTGAAGGTGTCGTTCACGTTGTCACTTTTTCTCATATATCGGTCAAAAAGGGTAATAAAATAACGTAAGGTTTTGTCAAAAACATAGTGGAAATACACTGTTGTTTCCACTTGTACGCTGCTCCCCAAAAGTATTGTACTCTTCATTTACTGTCTGTCTTGTGTGTCTACGGTATGTGGATTTATATTATATTATACGATGTAATATGTAATATCCTAGAAGACTTTTTATGCAATTGCAGCGCAGTGTTGCTTTTTAACCGACTTCAATTCCATAGAAGAAGGAGGTTCTGCATTCGGTTTGGTGTTTTTTTTTATGTATGTTCACCGATTACCTACTCCGAGACCCGTGGTCCGATTTGAGTAATTCTTTTTATTTATTTATTTATCCTTAAATTCCTTCATTCAGTATCCTACAATAGGTGCCTAGTATATTATATCAATAGTAAATAATTTCTTCGCAATACCAGTACGATTGGTATCAATTTAACTGTCATTTCTGTCAATATTATCGACAACATTGACAACAAATTACGACTTATGCGTAACACTTATGTAACGATCCGTCATAGGAACTATACATTCCGTAGATTGACGAATAAATTGCCTATTTGCACGGAGATATTACTTGTCAGCAGAGACCAGTTAATAGTAAAAACTATCACTACTATCAGTGTTGACGAAGTCCCTTTTCTTAACTTTGTATCGTAGATAGCACATATTACAGAGCTCTCATTATATTTAGAGTAAGTCACTGTTTATTTAGTTAGCTGTGGGAAAGCGCCGCCGTAATTTAATCCGCCTTTGGACGTTTCACTATCCAGGTTTAAATTTTTGTTCACTCATTGTCTAATATTTCCATTTTCATACATATTTGACTCTAATTTATAAATGATGATTCTTATGTTATACCTAAATCGTTCAATAAAACTTCCCTCAAGAAATTATACATAAATACAATGAATTACAAGCAAGCTCATGCCTAATTTCGCAACTGAATTACGTTAATCACGGGTGCTCCTGCGAAAATCGAAATTCGACAATTGACTACTAGCCATGTAATGGCTAGCAATAGATGGACGGACTAACGGTTCGCGTTACAACACTAGTCCGCACCACGCCCTTAGACAATCTTTTCAGTAGATCATTACAGTCTTCTTTTAAACTGGTCTCAGCTTGTTAGGCTTATGGCCGATATTCAATTTACCCGGCTAGTAGCGGACATGGTTCGGGAGAGGTCTGTTTGCTGATATTGATTGCTACACATCCTAAACTTGTTCATATAATGTATTCCGCTATGATTGAGAATACGCAGTATGTCATATTATTCGTAGGTATCTCGTAAAACAGTCCGGTATTCAAATACATAGTAATTTTACTATTTATTTGAAACGTGATTTGATTAAAGGGTAGTAAAAAAACGGTTTGCATGTTTCAAGAATAAGAGCTGACATTGCAAATGCCGCCGTAGTATTAAAACACAATATCTTTATAATATACGTCTCACAAACTACAATGGAACTACAAAAGCGTCCCCAGGCCGACAGCTTTCATATCATCCTACTCGCAACAAAACTGTCACTTTGTCCATAAAAGCCAGCTTCAATAAAAGCTCGGAGATCAAATGAAATTCTCTTCGACAAAAGATTACATTTTAATTCGGCGATAAACCTTCCCGGTGCAGTGTTAAGGGGCCTTTACGGTAACGTTTACGGTTCAAAGGTCTCGTACATTGTGTAACAGTAAACTGTCACAATATTACAATGTTTAAAATTTTTTTCGCAGGCCGGTGAACACAAATGTTAGCATCACCAGCCTTGTGTAGATCAATATATCTCTATACCACCTCTCAAACCCTCCTACAAGGTGGTTTGAGCTAACCTAAGACTAAGAGTAGAACCTCCGGTTTGAAAGCTGCACCCTTACCGCTCGGCTACCTCAGTTCAGTGATTGCTTTAATTGCTTACCTTATAAAAGCGCAGATGGGATGAGATGTAAAAGACTCTTTAAATATGTCAAATTCATACAGTTTAGACAAAAATCCGTAAACTTGTGAGTCGCTCCAAAACACAAGACAATTGGAACCAATTAATAATACTTAATCTGTAGGTATATAATCTAATTAATTTGCTTGACTTACATTCAAAGCCACATACTTTTATACCCGTCTAAATAAATATAAAACAAACACTCGCCGTTTTTTTAATTCGTCGCTAAAAGGTCCTCTTAACAAGGCAGTTCGAAGAAGGAACTTTGTTTTATTAGCGCAGTTACGATCGCATAATGCAATGGCCACGATAAACGCTATCATTTTATTATCCTATTTAAATTTAAAATGAATTAAATAATGTCCTTTAGCATTCGGACGCTCTCGCAAACGGGTTAAATTTATACATCTTTGCGCATAATTATTTATGTTTTCCGTCTATCTGAAAATCGCTAAGCAAATTGGTTTTCTATGGGAAAATTCCTGTTAGACAACTTGCTTATTACATGGGAGGATTTGTTACTAGTAGGATGCCATTCATTACACATACTTATCATTATCAACTACGAACAAGCCGATACAAATCACATGTTAATAAATATGGTCACAATCCCACAAATTTCATTAGTAGGTGTTACCTAGACCTAAACAAGAATTTACGTGTAGGTATCACTGAATCTATAGTCTGGCTGGCCAATAAGTGCAGTAACAGTAGAAGTAATAAGCTATACCTATCCCTTTTTCAGGAGCGAGGGTGCTACCGCGTAAGAAATAGACAGTATGATTCTCCTGTCTATGCATGAAGTAAAACAAACCCTGGCCAAACTATATTTAAGATAAGAACATCAGCAACCTAAAGTTAGCTAAGTGGGTAAGGTCTTCGAAAATGTTTTTGGGACGACCGAAAATGATTTTGCTAAGGCAATAAGTGCTTATCAGAGTTTGAACATCTTGCCTGCTTAGTTTACTAATTCTGCCGTTGTCTGTGCAGTTGTGCACTGCCTTGATGCTAGTCTCCACTGGAGAGTTGAAGACCCTTTCAAATTCTGCAGAAGCGGCTTAAAAATATCCAGCGAGTAATATTTAACGATGACTTGATATAATGGCTAAACAAAACAGATTACCATAAAAAGTTCATCATGGACACATGAATTTTTAAGCCAGTTCCGAGTTGGGGCGTTTTAGCAGGTGACAGTGTAGGCTTTGTTTAGGGAAATTACTTTTTAAGGACGTTTATGTAAAACTTTTGCCCATATTCAGTAGTGAGCTGCAGAAGCAGCTAAGCAGTCAAGGTGTCCAGAATAATCTTGGCACGACCTTTTTGCTAAGACAATAAAAGTGTGTTTAAGATCTACTTGTGCTGCTGGTTGTACACTTGGTGGTCTTAGAAGCTCTATCTACACACTTTTGCGCATTGAGAAATTAACGTGTAAAAATTTCACGGTAGGGCCAAAAAGTTAAAAATAAAACAGGTGTACAACAATTTTTAACTGAGTATACGGCGGGGTTCTTCACGGGATTCTGTTATTTACACAAAATTTAGGTCATGGAGAACTGTGAGGTAGTGACGCTCGTTGCATCTTGTAGGTAAAACTAAATCGGAATGGCCAATATGGCGCACGCGAGGTGATTGGGTGATTTGAGTGATGTCACGAAAGGTGAATGTAAGAAGATTGGGATATTAGTATTACAGATGTGTGTTCGAAGGTGTACCAACACATCTGTATGCTATAAGGGCAGTGCAATTATATGTGTTTTACTATCAACCACTCCCTTAACTCACTGCATTGGTAGACTTAATCACGTTGCAATAAGGTCTAATTAGGAATTAGCAACTAAAACTGTCAACAATAATGTACCCATAGTGCCCTTTTTAGGGCTCCAAGATTTTTTTTTGACGATTTCTTTTAGTAAATTCTGTTTACAAGTTAAACAAAAACCTCATCTATCAATTCTCCCATCACTTAGCCGTAATTATGGGCTTCCATAAAGAGATTGTTTGACTTGTATAAACGTTTCTACCCATACTTGTGTTGGAAATGTGTACGCTAATACGGGAGTGGCGCCATCTCTAATTAGGAAACAGACGCGAAAGAAAATTTTAATCGTAACTTTTTTCAAGATGTTTTAAGGCATGATAATTTGTACGTAAGTGTTTAAAGTTACCACTATCTTTTTGTAATAGGTTATTTTACTACATGTGCCTAAATTGAATTGTTTAAGTCAAGCAGTCATTATTTTTTCCGAAAATATCCTGAAAAACGAGGCCAAACATCTTTTATGTTTAGGGTTTATTAATTAAATGTATTAGTAGCCTTTTAGTTTAAAAGTTACATAACAAGCTAAAATTAAAGCAGAATTTATCACAAGTAAAGAATGAATATTTTTCACTATTCACTATTCAGAAAACTGTAAAAGTACCTTGGTGAATTAATTCTTGTAGGTTCTCAATGACTTACTGTAAAGAGTTAGGAAATGAAAAATATATAATTTTCAGGATTATTATGGATTCACGTATTTTCTCAGTTTTGAAGATTTCCCTTTGGTTTACCTGAAACAAAAAATAAGCATATGTATTAATTCTCAAAAAAATAATTTCATTTACGTGAACGATAAAAACAGACATATTCGTTTTGTTACGTGAATATTGTAATTTTTTTAATTGGATAACTTCATAATAAGCGTTTTACCAATTAAAGCAGCTTCAGTTTCATAAACTGGTGGAGAATCACCTCCACTTTGCTCATGCAATCTTCCTCTATTTTTATCAAAAATACAAACGTGTTACGTTTATTCTCAAACAGAGAATTTATGTTAAAATGTTATGTATGCGTTACAATTTAGCATAACCAATTTCTTGGCACCGCGCCATACAAAGATAGTGTCTTGGGAGGACATTAAAATGTATATCCTGATACATTTTATAGTACACCATAAAACGCCCACAATGTACAGGCGACATCAAATATATGTATGCATTATTGAACCTTACTCCATTGTTATACGGCGTAACATGTATACATATATTTGGCGTCGATTGTATGACGGGAGGTGTCTCAAACTAAACAGCTTATTAAATTTCAAATAGGTACTTATATGTGTAAAGTAAGTACGTTCGATTCTACTATTTGCACTTCGTGAAACTATTCGTTTTGATATAAATTTATGGATACTATAAACTTAGGAACCGATAGAGTAGTTTGTAAGGCATTATTTTTATACCTGCCTCCAAGCCCAGTGGGTAGTGACCATGTCTACGAAGCAGGAGGTCCCGGCCGTCACGGGTTCGAATACTGGTCAGGAGTTCGATTTTTGAATCTCACCGGGTGACTTATTTCGTACTAAATAGTCATCGGCTGCATACAAAAAAAGGCACCGGTGAGATTCAAAAATCGAACTCCAGGGCATTTATTTGTGTGTATCACGGATATTTTTTTTCCTGGGTTATGGGTGTTTTCTACGTATTTATTCATATTTATTATATTATATGTATAATTATATTGTCCGCTGTTTATATTTAATACCCATCCTCATCACACAAGCCTTATTGAGCTTACTGTGCATGGGAATAGGTCGATTCGTGTAAGAATCTGTAAGTCTGTTGAATGAATGTATTTGGGCGAATCAACTTTTTTAATATTGTTTACTCTGTCCCCGTTGTCCGAGGGATATCCTCATACTATTTCATAGAAAATCTTTGGTTGTCCAAGGGACGTAACCATAGCAACCAGGCGCTATAAAAAGTTGATTGACTCATTTAATATATAGTATATACATATTTATTTATTTATATACCGTTGTATATTAGGAAGGAATAAGTACTTTCATATCGAAATGTGTGACATTTTAAATTGAGTACCGTAATTATTATTTTATTCGGTTATGGTACCTACAGTCTATTTTTTATTATAATTCTTTTTTTTCGTATTTTCACACCCAACGGTATATTTATTTTGTATTTGTAAGTTACAAACGAAGCATACATACCTATACAATATATGAGTCATCAAGACCCAACTCTCCCCAATACTGAAGGGTCTCATATCAAAAGACTTCACAAGGAAATTGTCGAGGGCTCTCGAAAACGAAACGCCGAGTCGAGTGCACTCCCGCTGAGACGCTGATTAAAGTGTAATAAATTTGCGTGGCACTGTGTTACACTTTAATTAAGTGTTAAAATTACACCATAACCTACACTACACTAATAGGTTTTTAAAATGCAACATTTAGGTATAGGATACCCTTATTACCCCCTCTCTCTCTCTATCTCTCACCTTAGGTACAGTCAGCAGCAAAAGTTTCTAAGCGGTTGGGTTGTTCAAAATCTTATTCTCTTAACAATAAAATCGTGTCAAGCTCATTTTGAACACCTCACCTGCTTAGCTACTTCTGCTGCTGACTGTACTTGCTCGTATATATTTTAAGCGACCGCATTTGCACAATGACAAGGTTTGTTAGTAACTATGGGATCATATATTATTTTGCTTTAGTTTTTGCTCCCAATTCGGTGATATTTGTTAATTTTAAGGCGACCTCTTACCCCGATGCAATATTACATGGATATTTGTGACTACAAATTTCAAACAGAGCTATCAGATTGGAAGCCATATAAACACGAAGGGTTACCATATAAATAGTAAATAGGCACTGTAGTAAGACTCAATTCAAGCACTTTAGTAGTCGTCTACTAAATAATAAATATGTGATAATTTCACATTTCTGAATATCGCGATCATCGTAGGTACACTTAATTACTTATTGAGTATTTAGGGCATGGTTATATCAAAGTAAACGTAAAATGTAGAAAGAATGCGCAACATTGACAACCCTGACGCGATACCCAAATAAAACGCGGGCCTAACTTATATCAGAGTTGTATTACACTACCTACTACATCAGATGCTATCGAACTCTTCGAATAGTAAAATGCACAGTGTATTTATAAGCTACAGTATCTACAGTACAGTTCCATAAGTCTCGTAAAATAGGTACCTACTGAAGTAGAACGGTGTCACTTTGTAATATAAAAAAAAATACAAAATGTTTTTTTTGAAGATTGCTTTCTTTGGGGTTAGATATGAGAATATCAAATATCATCTGTGGTATATTGTACAAAAAAAAATCAGCCATATCGTATCCGGAAGAGCCCAAACTTGGTATGTTTTGAAAATAATTTTGGATTTAATAAAAAAAATGGCTGTTAAATGAGTCATGTGGTATATTTTTAGAATCACCTCGAAATTCCCTTTCAAATGATACCACAAGCTATGGGTTTCTGAAAAATACTTAACACTCCGTCCTAAGGGAAAGATTTTTAAGACCTGCGATCAAAAAATTTGCTCTGACCGCTTCTTTTATGCGTGTGCCAAACGGCTAAACTATACATCGTTTTGCGGTTTTTTTTATATTAAATTTATGACGTCTTTAGGTTTCTGCATCTCAAAAGGAAAAAAAGAAACAATTAACAGACATATTAAGGCGGCCACCGACTATCAGTCCGCCTGCAGTCCGCCTGACGATATGGGCCTGTCGCCTGTTGGTCGGAGCCGGCAAATTTTTGTTCTAACTAACAGGCCGAGATCGTCAGGTGGACTGCAGGCGGACTGATAGTCGGTGGCCGCCTTTAGACATATTATTGAAGCGAGAAAATAAAAATAAATCTGTATTCAATCGTATCCTCCAAACAAAACAGACTACTGTATCAGCAGGCTGTGCTGCGGGGAAGGTGAGCCGGGACCGCGATAGGAAAGTTCCGCGCGGCCGCGGCGCTCCCCAGGGAGCCATCATTTGACCGCACTTCTACCTTGCCCGTGTTTTGTTACCTACGTCCGATTCTATCGCACAGATTGCTGCTTTTTACGACGCATGAGACACATCTACTGATGTACCGATGGAATGCCCGAAATTAAGAAATCATCCACATATGAAAATTTCTGAAATTACCCACATTCCTTTGTCAGGAATAAGAACGCTTTTCTTATACTTCCCATTTCCTACATTTCTCGTGACTTATTTCTGCAACTCACTAGACAATTTCTAATGATTTGGAAAGTTTTCGTAATTATATGTCTACCACATGATCTTTCCGACCGTTTTAAATATATAAAAAATCCATATGTTCAATTAAGTCATACTTACATCAAAATATTACACTGCGCAACTGACATTTTAATGGCAAGAATGTGAATCAGAGGACTCACGCTTTCAAATAAAAGTCATATTTTCGCAATCGTTTAATAAAAGGTACGACGAACAACGTAATAAAAATAATCCAGTTGAATTACGAAGCATCTCCTTTTTTGGAAGTCAATACAAAAGTTATGTCTATAAAAATACTCTGAAACAAGAGTAAAAAGCGAAACATTACAATCAGGTCAGTAAAGAAACAATATCAATTGAATAATGTTCCAGAAGCCTAGGCGAAACTCGGTTACAGAGTCGGAATTTATTCGCAAATAAATTAGGTAGGCAAGAAAGATTGGAGCGAAGCCAAAGAAGAAAATCAATGTGAATTTGACGGAGCGACTTTTCCTTTGGCAAGAATTATATGACTTAGTGAAACATTTCAATAAAAGATCGAAGAGTTGAAGAAATACAGAAATTTTGACGTTAGAAAAATGCGAATCGCACAAAAAAAGGAATGTATTTTAGAAAATATGTCATAGAAAGTAAATATGTTCCATCTCAAGTTTTTTAGATAAATAGGATTGTTTACAGTGAATGTCTTATTATCAGTGATCGGCGAAAAGGATTCCACACAGGGTGAATGACGTCAATCATTATGCTAGTATGGATATGCCGCGGCATTTGCGGGATAGAAAAATAAAATTACAGTAATTTTCACAAACATTTGTAATTAAGTATTTTAATGAAATTATTTATTTCGCATATTATTTTTTGTTTTTTTTTGTCTCTATAAAATTAAAATAACAAACCATTATTTTACTGGTCAACGAGCGAGTTCTTAGTTCAGGGCGGACTAGTTATTACAAGTCGTAACCGACACTGATTCATTGTATTAAACATAATACAAACACGTATATTTTCGAGCAGATTAATTGGTATCGCGGGCGAAACGGCACATCCATAATACTATGTCTAGTTGAATTCCCGCGGTGTGGCATCCTTTTCACCGATCACTGCTTATTATGAAGATTTTTATTATGACACAGTACTTTGCTGACAAGATGGACATGGACAGATGATTGTCAAAAACGTGTTCCATCATTTTCGTCATCTTCTTAACTACATAACGACCAACAATGTTTCTATCTATCTCTCTAATCTATCAATGTTTCTATCGGCATACCCCGAAAGATTAAATCATGGACCCTCCATATAGAAGCAAAATTGGGGAATTAATGTATCTTTCTGCAGGGTCATTCTCATTATTTTAATGATTAATATTGATTATCTTGAATGTAGCTTCACCACAAAATGAGCAACAAAGCACGAAAGGTATTTCATGAATAAACTCATACCCGCTTATTCATAAACGTGTTTCAAACCTCATTTAGTAAAATGTATTTTGTCTGTTTCTAACAAACACAACTGTCAATGTGACAGATAAAGACAAAGGATGATTTAGTTAAATGAGGTTTGCAATACGTTTATGAATAAGCGGGTTAATCAATAAGGTAAAGGAGATGTATTCCCCGTGGATGATCTTTTTTGAAGATAATCACATTACTTCTAATAAAGACGCAACACAAGCAACACGTAATGCTAGTGGATTGACACATGCAAGTAAATTGTTAACGGAATGCGCTCTCATACGTGACCGGACGAGAGTAAACCAGAGATTAAGACTGTGTCGACCGTCCAATGGCGCCCTCATGTTTCCAATAAACGAATCAATCTATGTATAATCAGTATAATCACTCATGTTAAGTTGTAGTCCTACTAATTCCGCAACTTTAGGTCTTTGTCACATAGTTTCATTTTGTTTTTTTTTTTTTTGCTTCATTATCGTTTAGGTGAATGTCGCAAAAAATACACAAAATGGCAAATATACTACGCATTATTGTATATAGTATCTTTAATGTATTTGTAGTACTATTTTGAAAAAATAAGTCCCGCCGAGTTTCTTGCCGGTAATAAGTAATACTTCTCGGGTCAGAGGTGTAGGGTTAGAACCGGTGGTAGTTTCTTTTCTCTCTGACGTTCATAAGTGCATTGTAATGTGCCTAAATTGAAGAATAAATATCTTTTATCTTTTATCTTTATCTTTTTAATAGTGGCCACTTTTTTTCGTTTAGGTGATGAAGCCAAAATCTTCTTCTTCTTCTTCTTCTTCTTCTTCCTGCCCTTGTCCCAGTTTATCTGGGGTCGGGCCTCCTTGTGCATCGGCGCCAGGATATTCTATCCCGGGTTGTCGTTGGCGAAAGTTTCTGGGCTTTTAAATCCCTTTCTACTGTCGACCACCACGTGGCTGGTCGTCTGCCTCGTCCTGTAGACTGTGTACTGATGTTGAGTACAGTTTTCACGGAGTAGCTGTCATCTCGACGCGATACGTGGCCGTACCATCGAAGTGATGAAGCCAAAATCAAGTAACAAAATACTGTAGGTAATAACATACGAGTATATCATAAGTTGCGGGATTAGCAGGACTACAACTTAAAACGATGGATTATACAGAAATTGATTCGATTATTAGGAAACATAATCCCCTTTATGAAGGCGCCACTGGACGGTCGACGCAGTCTTAATAAATTCGCTGCTCTCTAGCTCTTATCTTTGTCCGTAAAGTGCTAAGATAATCGCTGTATCGGATCGGATGTAAGTATAAGTAAAGATCGGTTTACACATTCCACTGCAACATAGTTTCATGATAATTTCTTCTCCATATTATCCATTCTTATTTGTATCGGAATGACTTTGATAAGTCGTAATATCTAAGTTACCTATTTCTTAAGAAATAGTGCCTTAGCTTATTTACAATATTATTATATTAATTAGCGACTAGTTTCTGACAAAAAAACTACGAGTAAGATAGACCGATATTCCTTTGGTTACTTTAATATTTTATAAATTTAAAAATAAAGTTCATGACGTAAGCATATTAAAAGAATATAAAAAACAACACGTGATTCAGCCATTCAGCCAATAAAATTATTAAATTAAATTATTTTTTTATTAATTGGCCAATTACCAGGTAATGTGGTAACTTCGTAGACATTGCTCAAAGGTTGACCGGAAGAAATCCCTTAAGCGATAAGTCCGCATTTATACAAATATAGTGTTTTGTTACTGTTGTTATTTGTTGTACAATAAAGTATTAATCTACTACTACTACTACATTCTTAGGGTAGTTGTAAAAGGGGCGAGTTCATTTATTTGAGCGAATCGCACTGTCATTATACAAATCACTTAATTCGTGAACTCGCTGTTAAATGTCCGTGACAAACCTTTCACTGCTCCGACCGTAAATCTCTTTATTTTTATTACTGGAACATTACAGTTAAATCTAAAAATTTAAGTTGTTTTTAATGTTTAAATTAAATCTACAAGACACCCATTTCCGACGAGACACATTGGAGACTTGTTCAAAAGAAGTAGTACAGTCGCAATCAGATTAGACGTGTGCGCCGCCATAAGAATCCGCGGCGGCGGCGCGCCGGTAATTATTGGCAGCGTGGCTGCACCACGCCGGCGTCAAGGTCGCTTTTTGCTCCGTGATGGTTCATATAAAAAAAATATTTAAGGGTAATTTTCTAGTACACCACAGGCTTGTTTTCTTCACGGAAATCGCATTTATGTTCATGTTTTTCATAATTGTGATAAATTAAGATCCTTTTTTGACTCGCAGTAAGTCCAAACATCCACTTCAGCATTAAGGGTCAATCCTGACACCGAAAACACTCTTGTACTCTGGCTAATTTTGTTGGTGATACAATTCTGGTTTTGGTGTTGGTGACAGTATTTTAGTTAGGTAGGGAGGTAACCAGTTAAAACCTCCTCAAGATCCATCCACGCCTTTCTATGTTGAGCAACCGTCTTGGCCTGTCTCCAGCTCAGTCCTATGGGTCGCAGCTCAGTCTCTACACTCCTCCGCCACGTGTGTACGGGGCGTCCGCTGGCACGCATTCTATCTTGACACCGCTGCTCAAAAGCGATACTGGCATTGTTCAATGCATCTCTTCAAAGGGTATGTCCGATCTACTTCCGTAGCGCTACTTCCTGCGCGATAGGAGACTGATGACTCATACTCCACAAATCCTTATTTCTTATAGTCTTCGACCAGAAGATGCGGAGGATCGACCGAAGGGATTTATTGACAAACACTTGTAGCTTGTGTGTCAGCCCCTTTGTCACTCTCCAGGTTTCACAGCCGAAGAGCAGCACGCGGACTTGATAATGGATTCGAAGAGGGAGATTTTAATGTGCCGAGTAAGCACATTGGCATCTTAAATAAGCTGGAGTTGAGCTAATTCAACTTTTGCCTTCTTAATCTTCTTAATCTCTCAATATCTTAGTCTGCACCTCCTTGACATGTTATTGTACTTGCGAGATACACAAATTTAGAATCTGATTCCAATCGATCGTTTATGAGCAACAAAGGTTCCGTCAGTTCCGTGCAATCTAACTTTACTCGCATGTCAACAGTTTTACGTCGGTTGATTCGCAGGTCCATCACATCTTCTTCCTCTTGAAGGCTCTCGAGATTACCTTTAAGATGGACTAGAGATGGCAAAATCAGCACGATGTCATCGGCGTAATCAAGATCTTTCAGCTCCATAGTCTCAGTTAATGTCTTTTGGTGTTCCGATCACTTTTCTCATCACATCATCGAGAAAAATTACTAATAACATCGGTGATGCCGGTGATAGCAGGCATCCTTGCTTTACACCGGCAGTTATCTTTATAGGCGTTCCCTTTACTTTTTCATGGATCACCCTGCACCCTGCCTGTACTCCCTTCATAGAAGGAGCGAATATTGCAGATGACGCACTTGGGTTGCACTGTGATAGGCTGGACCACAGCGCGCTCCACTTCACGGTGTCGAAGGTGTTTTTTTCAAAGTCTACAAATGCCAGGAAAAGCTCAGACTGCCATAGGACACACTGTTCATTCAATGAGGATGCTTAGGGTATTGGTGTGACCTGGGTGGAAGCCTGCTTGCTCGTCTCTCCCGTAAGAGAAATAACTAGCCAAACCCTAACTATATCAATCTGTAGATGTTTTTATGGTTTAATTCATCAATACACGACGTTAAAATGTTCCTTGATCGGATATTGGAGTTGGCAAATTTTTTCCGAATCCTGAAATTTTGACTAACGGCGTGGATTTTGAATTTGAAATCCGCGGCGGCGGCGGCGGCGTGGGTCTCACGGCGCGGCGCACACGTCTAAATCAGATATATCGGAGCGGCCAAGGTGGTCACCATAGCTGGGCATTAACTCGTTAATCCGTTAATCGTTAATAACGAAGTTAACATTTTAATTCACGGATTAACTTTTAAGTTAACTTTTAAAAATGTTAACGGACACGTTAACTTCCGTTAATATGCAGAAGTCCGTTAATCGTTAATCCTAATAGTTACCGCACGGCACCGCGGCGAGGCGCGAAAAACAGGTTCAGACAAGGTATAAAACGACAGCTACTAGTACGCTATTTGTTACTAGGTGGAGTGGCAGTGCAGGTGACATTTCTTCTTACAATATCGGTATCTTTAGGCGGCTTTCGGACAGAGGGCGCAATCGACTTGAGCTTCAAAAAGTTCTTAGGCTGTGGTCGTCTATATAGTCTCTGCTAAAAAGGTTTATACCTCTCTAATTTGACAGATAAACCGGCGACCACCGTAACTACCACAGACCATTGCCATTCAACATAATGATCACACAACGATCAATGTACGGACTCCGCGGGTTCCCGTGACGTCACACAATGGCCCACAAATCAAATCGTACTATACGGTCACCGCAGCCCTACAATATGTATTACTGCTATTCTGATAGTTTAGCAAGTATTCGCTTCCATGCCAGGAAGTATTATTAAAACACAGGGTTCAAACAGTCTAGTTACCTACGTTCAATCTATCAGGGGAGGAGCCGCTATGGGTTATAAGAGTCTTTCCCCTAAACAACTATTACTTTACTTAATCAAGTTGTCATTTTATTTCGCAAAACTGTTAGTTGCCTGGTTGCCGCCAACTTACTTACCTAATTAGGCATTTTAATTGCAGATTTGTAAGACATCGTGTCTTAACACTTTCCTTTAGCTACAATTAGTGTTTGCAACCTTTTATGACTTACTACTACTACTCATTGGCGCACCGACCCAAAGTGAGTCCTGCAGGCTTATGATGGCAGTCTTTGTCCGCCGATAACTTGATAAAAAGCTGACAACTTGACACATTCACACAGCAAAACATGACAATGTGTCAAGTTGTCAGCTTTTTATCAAGTTATCGGCGGACAACTACTGCCATCATAAGCCTGCTGGCCTCCGACACGAGTTTACGCCAGTTGTCTCGATCTAGCGCAGTCTCCCACCAGTCAACAGCTTGGAGATCGCGCAGGTCTGATTCCACAGCATCGCCCCAGCGGTACCTTGGACGACCTATTGGCCTGCGTCCCGCTACGCGACCCAGGTAAGCCAGCTTAGCACCGCGATCCTCATCCATCCATCCATCCATCTCTTGCATCGATTTTATGACTTACAAACATTTTTTAGAACCACAGAGAATTTACAACCTTCGATATCTTTATCATTGTGGTATCATTATTGGTCTACACATTACCAATATATTTTAGAGACACGTTTATGGGTCCCGTGCACGAAAGAAAGAGATGCAGCGCTCTTAAGGATCAGACTTTTTGACCAAACTACGATAAATAAGCGAATCTATAAAGTTTTGTCTAATTTTCCTTCTGTGACTTTTTAGATAAACCAGAATACCATATTTTTTACTTAGTTGTATTGCTCAATCTCTTATAGTTCACGTAAGCTAAGAAAAATAAGGGGAAAAAGGACCCAACTTCGGTTTTTTTTCTATCGAGGCAACTTTCAGCAATCGTGTTTCGGCTTGTGCCAAAAACAAGAGTGTATAGTCTAATAATATATATTCGAAAATAAATTCAGTCCCTTTTAGTCACTAGAGCGTTTGAAAACCTACAAATTTCAAAGTAGCCCCTTAAACTGGTTAGCTTCAAGCAACGCATTGGCAACAACACTCACAATATATTACGGCAAGTGGCGACAGAAGGTGCCAAAAACCGCAAATTTCAATACCCGCCTAAATGATGGAACCGTCTCGAGGGTTCGACGCCCTCCTATATCATGGCAATGATAAATAGATGTGTGAACTTGCACAACAGATTGTTACACACTAGAGAGAGCATGTAAGACTCGGTCTCAGTCACATATAGAGCTAGAATGATAGTGCGACTGCCAAAATTCAGTCGTACATGTTTGGGACTTGTGTTTGCTAACATAGTATAGTTTTCTATCAGTAAAAAAGTGAAAAAAAAACTATACGCATCGAGAAAAAGTTGTGAATTTTTGACCATGGATAGAGTTAATAGAGTACCCCACGATGAATATTTTTTATTATTGTAGGTACCTAAGATTTTTGGGTCTTCACTAGGGGTTGTGTGTGGGTATTATTTCCGTATAAAACAGACATGCAGAATTCATTTTTGATATTAAAAACCGGCCAAGAGCATTTCGGGCCATGCTCAGTGTAGGGTTCCGTAAACTGAGACCATTAATTCAAAAGGTCGTTTCTTACGGGAAATTTGGCGGCGCTTACGTCATTTTTACTTACGTCCTTTCACTATGGGTTTTTGAATGATAACTCAAAAACGGCTCAACCGATTTATTTCAATATAGTTTTCATTGAAGGTACTCATTAGGCCTCAGTTTCATGATTTTTTTCAAAATTTTAGGACCCACGATTCAAAAGTTATATGGGGGGGACGCCCTGTTTTAAACTTTCGGAGCTATTATTTCCGAAAGTATTAGTTTTATCCAACAACTGTTTTAGAAGACCCTAATTCTTTTTAAAAGACCTATCAACCGATACCTCGATAAAAAAAATTTGCCCCCCACTTCACGTGTACGGGAGGTACCCTAACAAAATATATTTTTCGCGTTTTTATTCTACCGTTTTGTCGGCTTGGTTAATGCACATATTCAAACCAAATTTCAGCTTTCTAGTGCTAACGGTCACTGAGCTAGACCGCGGACGGACGGACGGACGGACGGACGGACATGGCGAAACTATAAGGGTTCCGTTTTTGCCATTTTGGCTACGGAACCCTAAAAATGCGCACATTCTTTTAAATTTTAATCTCTACTAACAAACAATAAATCCAATAAGGCTTTGTCGAATTTTAGAACATCAATTTAATTTGGTATCAATCGTAGTGCAAGTTTCTCGCTCATCGAGTTGTTAATTTTATAATTGAATAGGCACCCAGAAATGAACATTGACTGTTGAAGTACATAAGCGCCTGTGACAGAAAGACTGTCACAGATGTGATTTCTTGTTCAATAATATTACGGTACAGTCAACGCCAAAAATATGTATACACATTTGTACCTAACGCCATCGTAATAAGGTTAAAAATTGTATACATATTTTTGGCGTTGACTGTACATTAAAATACCTTAGTACTGAACTGTCTGGTGTAGTATCTCATGGCGAAATGATTGACTTGTGTAGGACGCGAAGTCTATGAGAAGTATTCTATGGCTACCACGTACGAGCTGCCACGGGAATACCGCGCTTATAGCAACGCAAGATGGGCGTTTAGTGCATATTGATTACTCTGTATGAATAATCAAACGGTTTGTGGTAATGAAATTGTGAAGTTTCGGAAGGAACAGTATTGGGGGGTGTTTAAAACTTTGCCTGCAATTGTTCAATCATCGAATTGTAGGTGTAAAACTTATTTATTTTTGCCTCAGAGACCTGTCTTCAGTTTTAATTATATTCAAATGATTACATCTCGTTTCTTTTCAGATTAGAAGAATACCGGTCGATTTCGTCAATGTTTCTTAATTTTTTTTGCGATGTTAGGGAAAATTTTAAATGAGATTACTTTTTAAGTAAATAGGATGCAAAATGACTAATTTTAAAATCGCTTTCCCAAAAATCGCACAACAACAATCGCACGATTATTCTAATCTGAGAAAAAATGAAACAGTGAGTTTCTAAAACAATTACTTTGTAGTCCTGTTTTACGAATCCCGATTTTCGGTTGAAAAAATGTAAGCAATATTCTTATATTGCCTCTAAGAAAGTACCTACAAAGAAAAGTCAGCATTTTACTTAAACCTAATGATATACGAAGTAATTATTTGTTCCGTTTTCCTTGTTCCGAAGGACTGGCCAAAACAAAGTTGTTAACGTCAGCAGCAAAATTCGCCCGAATATGATACCAACCCAGATAAACAATGGGACTGCTTCGAACATTACTCGTACTAGAGGTGGAGAGCTGGGGGGGGGGGGGGGGGGGGGTTACTTACCTATGTCCCATCACCTGAGAAAACCCTTTTCAAAAAACGATTAGGTCCCAAAATAGTCTGACAAAAGATCCTTAGCATAAACCAATTACACCTACATAATAGGAGGCTGGAGGGTTTTTGTGATACGCCAGTCATGTGAAAACAGCCCTTGACAGGTTTTTCGAGGACTTTAGGGATTTTCCACACTTGAAACCAACAAAAATATTCTCGCACGTATATAGCGTATACAAAGTTTAGGTGTTCAAAACAAACGACAGCAAATATTGCTTTCTCTATTACTCCTATTCAAAACACTAATGAAAACCGCTAAAATAATAAGCAGTGATTTAGAAAAAGGCTAGTTTGCAAAAATAAAATAAAAAATCTATCATTTTTTGCGTTCCGCCGCCATCTTGCAAGCCCGGTGCTTAACGCGTGTTTAAAGACGGTTTAATTAACCGGTGACGAAGACAATGTGTGGACGACAATGCTTAATTGTGGACTGACAGGTTTCCCGGAGGAGGGTTACCTGTGATTAGAGCGAGGGATAATTGAATTTCAAGGGATAGATGACAATAGAGCGGTTATTTATCTGTAGGGACCGGACCGTACCTACGTATAAAGGTGAAGAAATTTTAATAACCTCCAAAACCCGTTAATCCCAAGAGAGAAATATTCCTACTTATTCTCCTCACTCATATACATGAACACTACACACAGGCTAAATGATGATACTGCTGCAAAATATCTAATGAGTTTAAGAACACGAAGGAGTTAGAGGCGTCTAATTAAGTAGACTCACAAACAACAAATCAGCAATTGACAGATTTTTTTCCTACATTTAGAAGGTACGAGTAGGTAATATAACGCCCAGTAAGGTACAACTACTATTAAAATAACTCATTTCAAACCAATCGCAACCATCCATCACCACTATCGACTTAGATCAACTCCCACACACGGCGCAATCGCTTTAAGATTTCACGATTTGAAAATGCACTGACGCAAATAATAAAGCTTTGTTATTGTGTATAGCGAAACAGCAGATTTTCAAGAAAACATATTCTCAAAACATACGAGACATAAACAAAATGGTTTTGCATATCTAAACATCCCTTTGTTTTCACCCAGAGTTTGCAAAGAAAAAACAAGGAAAGAGTTCAATTTAATTAGTATGCGCCAGTCAAAGGCGATACCTGAGCAAAGAATCTGAATGAAAAAGTCTTATCTCTAGTCTATGCGAAAGAAATGCAAATATTTAAAAGGCGGGGGATGTCCGAGACTCTGGCTTGCATACGAAAACTTTCTCTTCGAACGAAAAATGCTGATCCCCCTTATAAGGCAAGCTGTCGGATGAGCACGCACTGAACCTTTATTTTACTTAAATATCGGCACCATTTTATTATAATAACCACCATTAAAAACTTAATAGCATGACGGCAAAAGTTCACCTTTAATTTTTAAAAGGATTCTGTCACTTTTGCACTTTCGTTATCTCGGGGCTCGTCATTTTTTCCAAGTTAATAACAATTTTAGTGCAGCTTTCTACACAACAATACAATATGCTTGTACCGTGTTTACTACATTTTGGTGGCTCACAAGTTTAGGAATTTGTCCGCTACAGGTCTAGAAAGTTCTCAAAGGCGTTGGTTGTCGGCAGCAAGTTGCGGATAGGTACAAAATGTACAACATTTGTCTAGACTCGACTCTTGAGATCGGTGGTTTGCATTGCATTAGTTGGAGCGGCACTTAGAAATGCTTTATCGTGTTCTTGACTAGTGGTAGTTGGTTGAGCATACATTGTGCAGATTTTTATGGTAGCGTTTTGTAAGTGGAACTTTAGAACAAATATGATAAAGTCACATGAATTTTTCAATTCTCTTTGTAGTTCAAATAGTCTTATGGGCTCCCCGCTTTAAAACTCGTCAATTATCGTTAAGGGTTAAACTAATTCTTCAAAGCGTTAATAGATTTTGACACAGCGGTTCAAAAACAATGCTTTCCTTCACATTTTAGAGAAATTTAAGCGATATGTCTATAAAGATTCGTTCGGACTTCAGAAACGGAAGCTTTAAAGTAAGTATAAACGAAACAGTTGTTACTCATCAGTAATGGCCGTTTATGCGAGGAAGCCATTATAGTCGCCGTAAACTATATTGGTCATTTAACGATTCCATTTCAGCAGTCCGTTGACGTATGCCACCAGGATACACGGATCTACTCATAAATCTAGGACATACTAACATCAATAGACTTAACTGGCCGTTCGTGATTAATGATAATTTCGTCAGTTAAACGTTTAATATGTAGATGATTGTTTGGAATAGTTTGTATAACGAAGTTTAAGTTGAGTGTGTGTGCATTGGTATAGTACAGTTTATAAAACTGATGACGCTGATGACGGTATACACGACGGTAGTATAATATGACGGTAGGGTGACGTGGAGGGATGAGATGTTGAAAATATATGAGTAGTACACTGATGTTATAAAACGTTATTAACATAGTGTAAAAAGGATGCCGGTGATGACACAATTACGGAATCCTTGTCACACTGTGTTTTATAACGTTATGTAACAAGAGTGTGGGATCACCATAAAGGGCTGTTTGTTACTAGTTAAAGTAAGTAGGAACAGAAAATTTACTTCACCATAGATGACAAATAAAACCATTTATAATTAAATACATACTATAAAGAATTGTATTAAGAAGAATTAAGTTTTTTACTAGTTGTTATGAAAAAGACACCGTATCCGATTTGACTGCTGGCTAAAGCGCAATATTGTCAGCAAAACATAACAAAAGAATCAGCGCAAGAAAGTGAAGTTAAAAAGGTACGCGACTCCAATAATAAAATTGCAAACGTGCACAATGCAAACGAATTCCAAGACGCTGCCTGTGCAGACACTATCGTTGTTAAAAGAAACATCTCTCTTCCCATCCACGCAGACGTGATAAATATTCGCGTCGCATTTGCTACAGAATCTACAGATTCCTTCACTATCGACAAATCACATTTTGGATAGTTTCTTACGCGAATAGTTTCCGTGCTAGGTGAGTTCAACGGCTCGTTGGCGCCGACAAATCCAATAAAGAAGCGCGTCTGGAAGAATTTATATTATTGACCGGAATATACTGAGTGACGTGTTAGCTGGTGCCCAGGTTGACTTGAGCCCTCGCACTTCAAACAAAACATGCGAACGATCACGACCCGCCAGAACATGACAGAGAAGGGATGAATGGTGTGTGACAAAATATTGTACCTCGAGTTATACCGTTTTGAGGAACATTTCATATTTTTTAATAATAGTGTATGTTTCAAGGTTTTCGAAATCGATACTAGGAAAGAACTGTGTCTATTTCACCAATTTGGCTGGCTCGAGTAGCCATTGCAACTGGTTAAAATAAAATAAAAAATAAATAAAGATTAATTTTCAGGTTGTACACCCATATCAACATCACAAGCATTGCAGACAAAAAGTGAATAAAAAAATACTAAAAACTAAATAGACAAATATAAAAAATACATTAAATTAATTGTATTACTTACAAATCAATCTTTTTATCCATAACCGTCCAAAATATACTTTATAAATACCAAATCTGTCCAAAGTAGTATTTCTGTAAGTAATTGATAGCGTTTCTCAATCAAACTGTGACAGAAACTAATGTTTACGGCAGATGCTGAGGTGATCAGATTATATCCCACTTGGTGAATTTTGGCACAGCACACAAAAATGTACACTGCCAAATTGTTTTTTTTTTGGATACAGAATTTTACCCCAAAACGGCGAAAGGGCCAAGCGGCCTGGTTATCGATCGCACCTCACGCCTTATTCGTCGCGTCAGCACGACACCCTACATATGTGCTAAACGGTTCTGGATACGTGTCATCATATACAAGATTTATTCCCTTGTTATGTAAAACCGTCCGTCCAAATATTTCCTGGTAAATTTCCATTGGGCTTAATTCGACCTTTCGGCCGGTGAAGGGTGAAAAATGGAGATTGCTTCCCTAATAAAATTGGACGTAGGCTAAACTTAGAGCGATCGAGAATAAGCCGTGCGACTAATGTGCCAAATTACCTTAAATTTGTGATCACTGATCGTGATCACATTTCTGTAATGTTGAATAATAATTAATAATTATCTAGACCAAGGGCGCTACTGCGAATAGAAATTCCAAAATATTTCTTTGTGCATTTCTATCACTTTTGCATATTGAAGTGAACGACAAAGACGAACGAAGTGTTTTAAAATGCCAGTTTTTTGTAGGTAAGCATTATAACCACAATCTACATAAATCTAAATCAATTAAGTAACTATAAGCCTGCGGATGAAACATACTTCGAATTCGAACAATTTTATTAAATAACAGTGCAACTTATGCAAAGTCTTAAAAACAAGCATGATTCCGACATTTCCGACACGCCCTTTGAACCGCGGCATTTGAATTCGCCTAAAGGCAACTATAAGTAGATAGGTATCTGATACTTGCTTCCCTATATTGGCATTGTATGTGAGTCTGAGTACCCCTGGCGTAATTGACTGTTTAACGTTTGAAGGCATGTCAATCAGTATAAAAATTTCGAGTAAGTATATTTTTGTCATGACGTGGCAACATTGTGGAAACTATAATATAACGCACAGCAAAGCCCTAGAAATGCCTTATGATTATGATAATGTATGAACTACTGAATTATGGTTTATTTTAACAAAGTGCTGCATTACAAAGCATTATCGACGTACATAACAACACATATATAATAAAAGAGTAATGCAGAATTCCCTAAACAACTCCTATGATTAGTTTCACGTTCCAACCGAAACTCACAAAACTAATAAAGTACCCACCATAAACCAAACCTAGTTCCTAATGATAATTAAGATTACAAAACGGTTTCTTTCCCTTTCATCGGTTTCCGGGCATATGGTTTATGTTGGGGCCCGCCGTAAATCTAGTTGGCTTTGATCAGGAATGGTTGCGGCCCTATGATGGGGCCCTGGGGAAGGCGTGCATTTAGAGGTGGGTCAGTTCACTGCAGATCGTGTACTATTACAGATTGGAGATCCGGTAATTTTGAAGGCGGGTTTTTTATGTTTTTATCTTTTACGCTATAACTAGAACCATATGATTTCGGAGTTTTAGCTCCACTATCTTTTGTTTTATTGTTTAAATAGCCTCCATAATCATCATCATCCTCTTAGCCATTTGTCGCTTACTGTTGAGGCCTCTTTTCGAGTACGCCATTTGTCCCGTTCCTGGGCTAATCTCATCTCTTCAATAGTCTTAATGTTTTCTAATCAACCAACATACATAGTTTTATAGAAATCCTAGTAGTAAAGGTCAAAACTGAGAGGCTGTGCCGAAATCGTTCAGGACGATAATCGTCATTATCACCTGCTAGTTGAATTTATGAATGCCCAAGAGTCATACTGGCACTGGCAGCAAGAAAGGCTGCATTTATTTTACTAGCTAGTATTAGGTCATTGACTTTTATATCATAAACCGTTATCGGTGTGATTAATTATTACGTACGTTTATCGTATTGTACTGAGCACAAATAAAGAACAATGATTTTACGCAGCCTCTATGACTAAGGGAAATAGCAACAGAAACTTGATAATAAACAGTTTAAAAATCTGTAATTTATTACAAATATTATAAATGAAATGAATAAAACAATATAAAACTTTACTGTCAAGCCGTTTGGACTATTAGGGCTAGATAAAGAAAACATTACTCTTGAAAACCATTATGATATTTCTCATTCTCAAGCGATGTTTATATTATTTGCGTAATAAATATCTTCAGGCGTGATAAATATAAGAGATAACCGAGATCGGTGCATTTAAATGTCAACTGTTTGAATGCAGGTGTGGCTGCAGACTGCATAGCAGCAATACGTCAATGCTGCTACTTATGGAGGAGAGAAGTTTATATTTCGAATTTAATCCAACAAGAAATAAGGCAAACATGGTCATTAACATTACAAAAACTAACACGGAGCAACTCCGTGATAATGGCGTATGCAACTGTGCCAAAATATCGGAAACTCGAAAAAACAAACACACATGGTAAATAACCCGTTTTAAATAGGTTTTGTAAAGAAAGAAGGCAGGTACGAAACGGTAAGATATTGATTTATTTGCAGAAGAAGGTCATAATGTTAGTGTAACATGTCTTATGAGTTATGATAATATACGATTGTTCTACCCTTTCCAGCTGTTTACGAACAGCATGCAAATATTGCAAATATACTGCTTATATTATATGAGAGCAGCAGTTGTAAATAATCATTGTTAATTCTAATGTAAATAAAACTTATTTTTCTTGGACAAAATATGTTTTTCTTTTGTCTGATAAATGCCAGGGTAAATATAAAAATTACAAACAACTTGTCTCTAAAGTTTTTAACAATTATCTTATGTGTATTTCAGAGGACACCAGAAAAATGAGCGCTAAAATGTATTAAATATATCCCTCTTACAAGCAGAGAACAAATCAAATGAAATCGACTCCAGCATTTTCTATTTAATTTTCAGCTATTTAAATTAATACTTCTCCTCATTGAAGAATGAACACAACAATATTATTACGAGTGTCTTTAAACTTTACAACTTAGTATTTACAGGCAATCCTGAGCCAATTACCAGTAATGTTTCTAAGACGATGACAATATAAGCATATTAGCGATAAGTATGGCCTCGAGCAATGTTGCGATTGCGACGAAGTCCCTCTAATGTGGAAAAACTAAACGCTGACATCCAAACAGTCAATGACGAAATGCCTATTTTATTATCCCTGTTCGTCTGTCTGTTACCATTTCACGCTTAAGAGTCGCCAGGACGCTCGCGTGAACTCGCGTCTCCATACAAACGTAGTTGTTTTATAATGAGAGCTGAACTACGTTTGTATGGGAACGCGAGCGTCCTGGCGACTCTTAAACCGATAAAGATGAAAATTTATATGGAGATTGATTGAATCACGGGAAAGAATGTAGGATAGTTAATTTATTACATGGAAGTTATTTTTTACACTTTCGCTGCCGGAACGGAACCCGCTAGTTTAGTTCACTTTGTATAAGGCGATTATCACACTGACGACGGATCCGCATGCGGCGCCGGTGTGCGAGCGAGATAGCGCTATACACATGCAGAGCGCTATCTCGCTCGCGCACCGGTGCCGCATGCGGATCCGCGCCAGTGTGATAACCGCCTAAGATAAGGAGCTTGGTACTGAAAGTAAGGAGACAATTTTATTACTACGACGGTGGCAAAAAAGTATACGGCCCAACTGATGGTAACCAGCTAGGATAACCTACGGGCGCCTGCAACTCCAGACTAGAGTAACAACACCGGCCCTATAAAGAGGATTCACTGTATTGACGGCTCTTTAGACGGACAAGAGGGTCTCCCGTTGTCACTCTGCGTTCTCTTTGAGCTCTGTGGCAACCTTACTTCACCGGCATGAATAAAACACTATGAAACTATTGACTATTGAAGTGCTATTAGATAATTGAATTCCAAGCAGACAGAAACCAAGTAGTAACTGTAGTAAGCCACGGTCAGAAGGTAAGAAGGTAAATAAACTATATACTTATCTACTTGCGCGGGCGCTGAGGGCCTTCCGCGAAGTTCGAAAATCGACGAAACGTTGGTCCCGTCTCTATCGCTCTTGCATATACGAAAGAGAGTGATGCAAATAGACGATTCGATGAACGAAGTGGTTCGCGGTTATAGGCCAGGTCACAGTTCTTGTCCGTCTTAGTCAACACGGCGTAATGGTCGTCGTGATAGAGCGCCTTACGTCACGATAACGTATAATCTCACTAATTGGACAATGCGGCGGTAAACGACCGCTTATGCAGATATCGCACAATAACTGTTGCCACATAAGAATCGAATGCTACTGCATGGCTGAGAAAAGCATTGGGTCATACCCACAGACTACACCAGATTAGAATACCTAATACCTACCACACATCAGTGGCGGGCTGGAGGGGTAACTCGAATCGGAATGCCAGATTTTCGTTATTTCAGTTATTTGGTTATGGTTTGGAAATGTCAAATCCATAGTTTAATTTATGGTAGTATCTCTAGGCCTTAGAATAATTTTAAACAAAAAAGAACCGACTTCGCTTAGACTCCACCTTTCCAAAAGGAAATGCCCGCGATACTGTAAAAAATATTTAAATCACAAGGTGTGCCTATTTGAAGAGTTCCCTCGATTTCTCCAGGATCCCATCATCAGAACCTGACCTGGTTACAATGGGACTAAGTGTGAGATATACTCCTTCAAACAAAAAAAAATTTTCCAAGGCGTCTTCGAATAATCAGTGAAAACGAAATGGTTCTGTCATCATCATCATCATCTCAGCCATAAGACGTCCACTGCTGAACATAGGCCTCCCCTTTGGACTATCATTAAGGGGGGGTTTGCCATACGCGCCACGCTTGGCAGGCGGGTTGGCGCGCGCAGTTTTTTGTTTATTGTTTGTAGGCTTTCGGAAGATGCTGCTGCCCATCTCTCTCGCTATATTCCCTTAGCAGACTCCTACTGCAACTACGAGACGATATGGTGGGGGACAATTCTAAGGCCGGGCACCCCACGGCAATGGTTCTATAATGGCGGTTAAAAAGGACCATTTGTAATAGTCTGAGTTTTTATTCTCATTGGAACGCGATTTTGTATAGACATTTACAGTTTCAATCGTCCATGGTCTGTTGTTATGCCACATATCATTACGAGTATGTGTTTCTATAGCCGTAGACAACAAAGAGCATAGCCATGTCTCGGTAATCTCGGTATTGGCTGATGTGTGAACGGTAAAGGCGCCTGCCGGCTAAGATGGAATTCGTAATTGAGTGGCGTAATTTGACAGCATTTTACATACATTCTCAAACAATATGACAGGAGCTGGTAGATTACTCCACTCAATTAAGAATTCTACTTTAGCTACCGGTCTTGTAAGCTTTTGATAATTGACATTTTCCCGAGAAAGTTCACATTATTGTCACCTCGATCGCAGTCGTCACTTTTGAGATTCTTATATGACGTTTATGTACAGTCGCCATCAAATATATCGCCTTGACAATAGAGGCGTTGTTCAGATATTTGTGACCACCTTGGCCGCTCTGACATATCTGTACTGTGATAAAACGGTGCCGTTACGATATAACTAGGTACCTACGGAGTTATAGGGCCAGTTTTTCCGGTCAACTCTCATATTTCTAAGTAAAAAAAACTAAAGACTACGAATATACAGCCTTGGCCAGAAGTGTTGAGCACCAATGCGATTTTCATACAAAACTGGAAAGTTTAGTCCATCGTTTCCATCTTTGTTTAAGTTATTTTGACAATTAATTTAAACTAATAGGCATGTTTTGTTGAAGTTAGTAGTAACTGCATAGAATATTTGCAGTATATCGCACCGACTTAAATTTACATTTTTGGTACCTTCTGTTTTCATATTTTTTAAGTACATTGAAAGTGTTATTAAGTGATGTTTTCTATATTTATAAATAAAATATAACATTTACCGTTACCGTACATTGTTAGGATAGGGAAATAATGCTTAACATCAAAATTGTAAACAAAAAACACCTATGCTGAAAACTTCTGGCCAAGGCTGTAAGTACCATATGTGACGTGTGTCAAATTTTTATATTTAAAGTATGTCGATCACTTCCAGTTGGGCAATAAATTGGTATTGATTGATGATATTGAGTTCACGGCCAAAGAGTTTTCTTAGGATCTTAAACACAGTTACTCGTTTATACCGTTTTATGCGGGATTGCTAAACATGTACTGGATAAATCACGAAATTATGCCGTTAACAAGTCCAGGGGCCTTAGCATGACATGCGTTGTCGCGCGCGACTCCATACTTCGAGTCGCGCCTGAAGTATGGAGAGTCGCGCCGCAACGTAAGTCATGCTCTCATGCTAGACGTACTGCAATACCTACCTAATATTAATTTAATTTTTGTATCTTTATTATTCACAAATAATACGTAGATAAGTAATTTTATTACAAACAATAGGACGAACGATGGCACGTTAATGCCAGCCACACCTTGCGCGGTCAATAAGGATAGACCGATTAAATCCGATGGCTAATCGATTGTTATTAGTGTTATTACATATTATTAGCATTTTTATTGCATTGTCATTTTAAATGCGTTTTATGTTTAATTTTGTAATGGTTCAATGCAATTTCAATATTATTAAATAAATAAGAAATAAAGAAAATTATAATTTCCAAAAAAAAATTATAGGTACAGTCAGCAGCAGTAGTAGCTAAGAGGGTAGGGTGTTCAAAATGAGCTTGACACGACTTTATTGTTAAGAGAATAAGAGCGTGTGTAGGACGTAGGTGATTTTGAACGGCCTGCCCGCTTAGCTACTTTTGCTGCTGACTGTACACATAGAGGTAAATAACAAGACCAAGACAGCGCTGGTCAGTCAATTACCCTGGTGTATTTGTAAAATACTTAAATCTTACACATTTTAAAGATACAAATTGAATGCAATTATTCATCGAGCATGTAAACTAGGTTGGGGAGTAAAAAATGATGGATTAACAGTTTTAAGATCTATCTTCAGTAAACGGACTAGCCCAAATGATTATATATTTTTCCGTCTATTTTTTTACATTAACTGACCAATCAGCTGACATAGACATATAGACATAATAGACATCATTTATTGGTAATAACTCATTACAGGTCATGCTTAACAACTAAAATCTGTTTCATTATAAAACATAATTTATTAACATCATCAACTATTATTCTCATTAAATAACAATATTTACACTTTTATTTATTTAATTCAATGTCATATACTTTAAATTCTTTACATTCTATAAATTCCTTACAGCTATTCGCTGTGTGCATGATTGTGGCGCCATCTCTTGGGCAGGTGGTCAATCTCTTTTTTTCCTTTTTTATAAATAGGTTGTATTCCTTGCTTATATGAAATGTAACTGGCTGATTCACTATTTTGACAGCAGACAGGGGATTTGCAGTTTCATTTCTTGTCACATTGAGCACTGTGATCGTTCTCGTTGCCCCCACCATGCACTTCGCACATAGCGAATAGTAGCATTAATAATTGAGCCATTTTTTTTAAATTTATGTTTAAATGCTCATAAAAATGTGCTTACGTGAGGAACATCATGCACTCACCTGAGAGCTCAAACTGCGACACTTCACAATGACGAGTAGTACTGATACTACTGATCGATATTCAGTTATCTTTATATTGGCACATATTCCGATTGGTTGCGCATACGCAAGCAGTATTTAATGAACTATTATAATGTGACCTCCTGTAACAGTAGACCCTCGGTAACTCGAACGTCGATAAGGTGAATTTGAAATCAAAACAAAGTCAGTCCTTCCCTTTAACGGAAACAAGTCTAAATGCCTAATCTAGGAATAATAGACATTTTATTAGATTACTACGTAAATGTGTAGATGACGACAACGTGTATTTTTAAAATTTGCGTATCTACTGTCACCAATTCTAGGCCCAATGATGGCAAACGTGCTCGGGGTAGCAAGTATGATGGTCCAACGCCACAAAAAGGTTGGCTGGCGGTAGCCTGAACCATGCCACCATGCCACATGGCTTATGAGCGCACTTTATGGAAACAAGCTACATGTGGTCGCGATCCTCAGCAATAAGGGAACGAGAAAGAAGAGTTCAAAGTGAGCTTGGTATAAGAGAGTATTTCAAAATTATTTTGAGGATCGTAACTGCTCAGCTACTTCTGTTGATTGCAGACCAGTAGCGGAACGTCAATAGAACTCGAACCCACCGGCTTCCCTTATTTTCAGCCGGTTGAGTAGTTTTATAAAAGCTTATGGAGAAAATGAAGGCCAAAATAGTCCCGACTTCCCTTAGAAATATCTTGCGCTGCCACTAAATATATATTCGGAGTTACGTTGCGTTGGCTAGCAATTTGTTTTATCGAGGTTCCACTGTGCTTTATTATGCTAAATCTTAGATCGCATTTAGGGACTATACTTGTGCGCTCTTCGAATCGCTCGCGCTTAGAAAGCGATTGGAATATCGACATGCATTTCTCGCATACTTTCCATAACTTTTCATCCACGAACTCTCCCACATGGTAATAGAGTTCAAAGTCGCCATGCTTAACGGGATTAAGCGATATCTTATTGTTTTTATTAGAGAACTATCGATATCAGATTGTCATCGATATCGATATGGACGGAGCACGTGGATTGCTTCCTATTTGAGAACCGATAGTGAAAGCTAGTTCATTTTAGTTTTTATGATAAAGTTATTAAGGTTTAATTTCGTCTAAGCTATGAAAGGGGCTTTTACTATAATACGGTTATTTGTTCAGGTGAAATTGTGACTCACTTATATTTAACCTGCAGTTTGTACCAGTAGATACTAGTGTTAGTTTACAAATAACAAATAGTTTAATAAGAATAGGAATAATATTAATAAATTATAAAATAAAGGAACTAAGAAAACTGAGTAAACTTTGGAAAAACGTAACATATACAAAACAAAAAAACATCACATTTCTTTAAACCTAATTATTGTAATATTTTATTGTTGTTCTTGTTTTATTTGTGCATAATTATAATTAAACTATTGTTTCACAAAGCTCAGACATAGACGCTATAGACAGTCAGTAAATTAGGTTAAATAAAGGAACATGAATATTATTATATCGAAAGACAACGAAATCAAGTCATTTCGTGTACAAATTTTCACTAAGGTACTATATTTTCCTTGATTGTGGTATATTTTACAGCACATTAAGAGTCTAATGAGTGTAATTAAAACATGTCATATCAATCAAAATGATCCAACACTAACTAAATCTTATAACGTATAAAAAAAATATACATTTTAAAAAGCTTCAACTAATGCTTAAATATCATTGTAGTAAACTAAATGCACCTTGAACTTGCATCATTATCTATTTACAAATTAATTAAACCTACTTATAAACAATTTTCTACAAATTAATTATCAAACACCTAAGGAACATCCGTTAGAGAGAAAATCCCAGTAGGTGGTCAGGGGGCAAGCGATTAATAGCTTAATTGCCTGCCTTTAAGGGCGTTAATGGGTTGACCTGATCTGACCCGCGTCGGCGCCGCTCCGCTCGTGAGAATCATCTACTTATTTGTACTTACTTATTAATTGATAAATATTGTTGTGTCTGTAACGCATTCGAAGGTTAAAAAAACTAAGCTTGATCACAACTAGGGCAACTTATACAGGATGATTCTGATCCCGAGGCTTACTAGTAAAACACAAAATTTTAGTAATGAAACGGAAATATTTACTATTTATCGTATGGTATTAATTTCAATTTGATTACAACGTTAAAATATAATAACTATTCACAAAGTATATAAATGCGACCGACAATCCTTGAAGTAACAAATGAATGAAAACTACTATTCATTACCATTAGGTACAGTCAGCATCAACAGTATCTTCCTACACGAAGGGCGCATAAATATGTGACACGCTCTTATTTGTAGAGCCATAGGAGCGTGTCACATATTTTTGCGGCCTTCGTGTAGAAAGATAATATTGATGCTGACTGTACTACAAAATGTTGCAACGACAAAAGTGATAATAAGTATGTATTTGATCATTACAAGCTAACATGAAATACATACGATGTACGATACCGTCGATACCCACATTAACACACCGAGATTAACTGCCCTTGGTCGATTATCATAATATTCATGACCTATAGAGGATAAGGCCGTTTTGTATGGATTCTGGTGAATGTCGATGAGCTGTGAGATAGATAAATTAAGATTTGTTTGGTATATTAAATGTATAAATCCTATTAAGCTAAATCTGTCTTATGTTCATTGATATTTGGCGCCAGCACGAGTAGTTTGTAAATTATATGCATTATTTATAACATAAATGATTTCTACTCTCTTAATTTTTGGGATCGATATATTATTTTACGTCACTCTGGGCGGTAAGTGAGATTTTACGCCCACGGGCGCAGCGGCAAATCTCACTTCACACCCAGGAGAAGACGTAAAATTGTGTACGCACCACGGGCGGTAATAAAGAAGGCCTCAGATCGCTTGTCTATGGCCCTTACCTTCGGTTCGGGCCACAAATATCCGCGATCTGAGCCATTCTTTATTTTACCGCCCTAGGTGCGTAATGTACTAATACGCTTTGATTCGAGTCATTTTTGTAATAGATGAAGATGTTTGGATTTTATATCCAGAAATATGTTTTTATATTAAGATTGCATCCCTATACAGTGTGTGGCCTGTAACACGAGTTAAAGTCGCTGAACAAACGTTGTTTAGTTTGAGGAGTACAATCTACGTTTTAATTCTTTGCTCGCCACACCCTGTATACCCATTTATTTTTCTTTTTATTGATCATGTTAGAAATATTCAATTTAGAAAGGGCTAGCAGCTACTTAGGTACTTACTTCCTTTTCTTTACACTTTATTTCATGCTTTAACACTCACAGAACGTGAGAACAACACTAAATGTTCGAACCGACATAAAATATAGATTTTCAACCGATAAAATTCTCTATGGCCATAACTACCGTCATTTATAATTACGGGGATATCTCGTCACTTTCTAAACTACAATTTATCGCTTTATAACTACTGTGAGAGTAATGTTGTGTAATTGTTTGTAACCTCTAATTTGTTTACATGCTATTTTTGACTACAGAGTAGTATTAGAGTATTAACTCGATTGCTAATAAAAACAGTGTTTTACCGCAACATATTTGTTATAAGATTAAAGCTTACTTTTTATACTAGCTTAAACTTACTATATGCTGGCTAGGGTTTGCTCCCGGGAAATACCGGAACCGAAAGTACCGGGAATTCCCGGGATTTCGAGTCGTGTAAAGAACCGGGACTGGAAAATAAAAATCCCGGTACTTTCGGGATTTTCGGGAAAAACATTTTATACCTTTTTTTGGGTTCATTTATTCTTCGAAGTTCAAATATTGCATCGTGTAATGTTTTAAATAAATACGGGCTGTCCAACCGGCGGCCGTGGTCGCGGCGGTCGCCCGCCAGGCGTTAAGCTACCTGGCGGCGCTGAGGGCAGCTACCGGATCCCGTGCTGCTACGCGAAAGTGGCCTTAGAAGACATTTCCCTCGATTTCAAATTTATTATGAAGATTTGCGTTAACAGATTTTGGAATAAAAACTTTTTACAAAAAAAAGATAAACCGACTTCAAAAAGGATAAAATGAATCATTATATTATTTATATGCGTTACCAACTGATATGTTTGAAGTCGGTGCCAAGCCAACTTTGGAAGAGTTAATACGAACAAGGCGATGTGTTCAGTGAATTGTTATTTTTACTATATAACTAATCTAATACGGCATGAATCGCACGTAGATATACATTCGTTTCGACCATGCGTTAACTGTTAGGCAAGTAGGTACAGAAAGTATAATCATGCATCCTATGTTTGTTTGTTAACACATTGTTGGGACTATCCGTATGTCGAACTCGAACGAAGCCCGTGGTTTGGATTGAATTATTTATCATTCTTCATCTAAGGTTCAATCCGAAGTATAAAGGAATTCAATTGCTAGATTAATTTTTCTATACTCACATATACCCAGTACACACGCCGTGTGTGTAAAAAGGCACGATATTCAAATTTTATATTGAAGGTCAATCCTACGCGTCTACATTTTTTTTCTGTTTGCCGCCTTTTTCTGATTATTGACAAAGCAGATGTGTATCAGAATATATATATATCGTTGTCGCATTTCATCAAAATAGGATTAGTAGTTTAGACATGAAAATGTAACACATGAAATCGCATTCACCTTTGCATTATTAGTACCGATGTTCTGTGATGTTCACACTTGAAGCTGATTTGACAGGTTTTGTGATTTGTGGCTTGGCACCGACTTCAAACATATCAGTTGGTAACGCATATAAATAATATAATGATTCATTTTATCCTTTTTGAAGTCGGTTTATCTTTTTTTTGTAAAAAGTTTTTATTTTTCAATTTTTAGTGGTTATATATTTATCAAAATCGGACAAAAAGTCTCGGAATAATCGGGAAAAATACAAAAAAAAAGTTCACAATACACCCATTCTATCTAAGGAAAAGTCCACGTATCATATGTGGACTTCATCATTAGGTCCTCTCTATCAAATTGGTGGTTTTCGTGAGAAAATGCTTGAGTAGCTTAAGAAAACACCCAAATCACTATACACGTGCCTTTAAAAATTGAGGAGTTCCCTCAATTGCTCATGAATCCCATCATCAGAACAGCACCAGATAAATGTGGGACCATCTTCAAGGTAGTTCCTTTCAAACAAAAAAAAAATTCAAATTGGACCACGGGTCTCGGAGTAATCGCTGAACATCCTGCATCAAAAAATCTTCATAATTATCATTAAAAAAATCATCATCATCAGGTCCACTGCATCGAAATGGTGGTTTTCGTGAGAAAATGCTTGAGTCGCTTAAGAAAACACCCAAATCACCATACATGTGCCTTTAAAAATTGAGGAGTTCCCTCAATTCCTCATGGATCCCATCATCAGAACAGCACCAGATAAATGTGGAACAATGTTTGAGTTAGTTCCTTTCAAACAAAAAAAATATTATTGAAATAACACCACGGGTCTCGGAGTAATCGCTGAACATCCTGCATAAACAAATCTTCATCATTATCATCAAAACAATCATCATCATCAGGTCCACTGCATCGAAATGGTGGTTTTCATGAGAAAATGCTTGAGTTGCTTGAGAAAACACCCAAATCACCATACAGGTGCCTTTCAAAATTGAGGAGTTCCCTCAATTCCTCATGGATCCCATCATCAGAACAGCACCATATTAATATGGGACCACCTTGGATGTAGATCCTTTCAAACAAAAAAAGAATTATTCAAATCGGACCACGGGTCTCGGAGTAATCGGTGAACATACATAAAAAAAAACACCAAACCGAATGCAGAACCTCCTTCCTCAATGGAATTGAAGTCGGTTAAAAAACATTCAGGGTGCAAGAAATAGGTCATTTTTGACAAACTTACTTTACTTTACTTACTTACTTTACTTTTATTAAACAAATAAAATAAATAAATAACTTTTTTTTGTAGCCATTGGATCCCATTCCTATCCAGCATCAAAAGCTTGTATGGCACCAAAAAAAAAACATTCCGGCTAGATGAGACACAAATCGGGGAAATTTTTTCCCATACATATTGTATCAAAATGAAAACTTTAATTTTTCACGTGTTGTTATTATGCCAATCGATTCCATTCCTATCCATTATCAATAGTTTCCTAGGAGCCAACTAACGTTAATGTAATAAAAAGCCACAAATTAAAGAAATTTTTTTTCATACATTTACTATAGAGAAAAAGTGAATTTATATTTTTTCTATCACGCAGACACACACGTTTAAGGACCATAATACTGTATGACATCATTACAGTAAAAGCATTTAAAATATCAAACGGATTTTAAAGCAATAAATGTACGTAAAATTGTTCTTCAATTTGTGGCTTTTTGGTACATTACCGTAAGTTGATCCTATATGAACAGAAATGGGATCGATTGACATAAAAAATAGCATGTGAAAATTAAAGTTTTCTTTTTCATACCAAATGTACGGGGAAAGCTTTCCTCGATTTGTGGCTTTTCTAACCGGATTTTTTTTGTTTCCATACAAGCTTTTGATTCTGGATACGAATGGGATCAAAAGGCATAAAAAAAAAGTTTGTCAAAAATTATTTTTTCTCGCAGCCTGTATGTTTTTTCTAAAATCTGTAAACGCCAATCTTCATAAATTTGAAATCGAGGGAAGGTCTTCTAAGGTCATGATCGCGTAGCTGAGGGCAGACGGGATCCGGTAGCTGCCCTCAGCGCCAGGTAGCTTGACGCCTGGCGGGCGACCGCCGTGACCACGGCCGCCGGTTGGACGGCCCGCGTTTATTTAAAACATTACGCGATGTCATTTTTACTACCTAAATCAGCGTCAGAGGTTTTAAAAGATTTTTCCCGAAAGTACCGAAATTACCGGGAAATCCCGGTTCCATTATTGGCTAGTACCGAAAATCCCGGTTCTACGAAACAGTACCGGTACTGCATTCCCTAATGCTGGCCTGTTTAGGTTGTTAAGCGGACCCCAAGCCGGGATAAACGCTAGGAAGAAGAAGAATGCTGGTCTGTTAAATATCCCCAGTGATCATGATGGGGACAAAGAAGCAAGGATGGCAAAAAAATACACCTAACATGTGTTCATACTTCATATGTATTAGATTAAACAAAAACTTAATACATATATGTATTATTAAACCCATTCAACTTGCTTCATTTAAATAACCGACTTTTAAATGCACTCTTTTTATTACAAAATTCTATCTTACTTGCCAAAAAGTTACATGTGACTCATGTGAGTAGCTAGTCCACTCACAAGATGGACAGACGACCTTATAAAGGTCGCCGGAAGACGCTGGATGCAAGTCGCTTCCGACCGATACTTATGGAGGTCCAAAGGGGAGGCCTATGTTCAGCAGTGGACGTCTTATGGCTGAGATGATGATGATGATGATGAGCTAGTTCTGAAAATATCCCCAGAGATTCAGAAATGTTTTGGGTTGTAGTCATAAACAACACGTGACTAAATGGATTAATCCGAATCGTCCGAACGAAAGGTTGACAGTTTCCTATGTTTCTCTGATTATCACACGTAACAGTGAGCACGACGAATCTCGAGCCGAGTGTGAGCATCATGCTTCCCGGAGAGAGTGTGAAATCGGAAATTATCCCTGCTTCTCCCGGTGATAAGCGCGAACAACTTATGTTTTACGAGTATGCGGCGGTAGCCTACTTGAGTTACGATTAAGGTACCCACTAATTTAAATATATACTAGTAATACCTAACTAGCTTAGTCTAGCCCCGGACTTCATTCGTCTAGACTTCAACCCAATCTTCATTTTAAAAATTTTAACATTTTTTAACAATTTTAATAAAAATACAATAATTTAACGAAATAGTCGTGGTAGTCTAAGGGCCGGTTGCACCAAACTGTCTGTGAACGTAAACGTAATCGTAAAAAAAATCTTGTATGAAAAGTTTGACAGTTTTCTACGGGATGACAGCTCCGTCGCCATATTTTACGTTGATGAGTCTGTTAATTGTGCGTGGTGCAACCCACCCTAAGTATTAGGAGTTTTGCTATTCCAGGGTTTAATAACGTGATATGCTTGTTAATTATCGAAAATAAATATTGCTCATATATTAATATATACAAACCACCATAAATGAAAAACCAAGTTAAATATAAGACAATGTCCTAAAACTAAACTTAAATTAAATAATGCAAACTGTTGTCTGTCTCAAGGTCCAGAAGCCAGAAGTCAGGCCACTCTCAAACCTTCACGTCACGGCACGTTACGGCGAGGAAAATTATAAAATGACAGATCGTGACGACGCTCAACTTGTGATGGGCGGTGAAAGCGGCCAGTGTACGGCAGGCATAAAACTTAAGCTAAGCATAGGTATTATTTTGAAGCATAAAACGTACAAATATATCGCCTACTCGTATCAGATATGGCTCTGCACCGCTCTGGTGCAACTTAGACGCTCGTCTGCTAGTGAAATACCCTAAGCCACATATATATGAAATACAAACTAACTAATAAACAGCCTCTCATCCTAAATGCATAATAAGCTTCATAAAACAAAACATAGCGGTAAAAAATAATGCAGTCAAAATTATAACACCCCTCTTTGCGGGTGCTAAAAATAGGATTAGTTCTTAGTAAAGTAACAATGGAGCGGTCATTATTGGATACTAGCTAGACTAATCTAGATCTAAACAGTAGGTACAATTGTCTGAACCCCTTAAACAATACGTCTGTTGGGATTAACCTTCCGATAATTAATTGTCATGTATAGTACTTATACTTATTTAGATTGCATGTTCACCGATAGCAACAGGCCCGTATAATTCAAACGACGGACGTAATTGATCCGTATATGTTTATTATCCCAGTTTGTTTATTATTTCGTATGCTGTACAAAAATCATCCATGTATAAAGAGCAGTATAGTTCTGATCTGCTTAGCAGTTCCACGGCAATTTAAAAAAGATTCGTAACATTCGCTATCCCTTTTAGAGACTACTATTCTCAGTGAAACAAAGTCTTATCTCACTTTGACAATTATAGAATAGAAAGACTTTGTCTAAGTAAGGCTACTTTTAAAGTGGCCAGTAAGAACATTTAGTTACATAGCGAGCTTTTCGAATTGACTAAGATGGAATACTTATAAATGCGGTAACTTTGTAATTGTCTTCGAAGGGCGCTATCTTGACACTTTAGAGTTTAATGCGAATTTGGCACGGTCTGGTGACTTTGTCTTTTAAATCAGAATTTTGGTCTAAGTTGATACTTAACACTTTAGCTGCCAAGAAATTGCTGAGCTATTTTATGTCGAACTAGCGAGCTTCGCACTGGAAGTGCTAATATGCTGCTGCATCTGATAAGCCGCTTCAAAGTACGTACTTGGCACATATAACCTGCTATATGTAAGTATTTTCCAACAAAATAAGACATAAGATATGAAAATCTTTGTACAAAGTTAAGACCTTTTAAATTGAGTTTAATTTTTCAACCGATTTCAAGATTTCGAAGGAGGTTCTCAATTCGTCGAGATCTTTGTTTTGGCTATTTGTTTTATGTATGTTCACCGATTATTCTAAGACGGCTGGACCGATTTGGAAAATTATTTTTTTGTTTGAAAGAGTATACTATACAGTTGGTCCCATTGTCACCAGATCCGATGTTGGGATCCTGGAGAAATCGAGGGAACTCTCCAACTATTATAGGCACACCTATAGTGATTTCACTTTTTTTAACTATAAAACTTTCGTGAGACTCTAACATATTAAAAATATTTATAACGGGTTACTCACGTAATTTTTGTCGATTTTTACACCAACTCGGCGACTTCCTCTTGGAATAGCGGATCCTAAGTCGGTTCTTTTTTTTTGTTTAAGATTATAAAAGTTATTTACATATATAAAATTGTAGATTGATTTTCATAACACGCCTCTTTTGCACCGCAAAAATGTATACGCATTCCAACTATACTCTAATTCAGAAGTGGGATTTCATTAATGTCTACGATTCATTGTGTGTCTTGTAGTTGACGAATCACAATAACCGACGCCAACATTTACGATATTTACTTACTTATTTGCCTTCATCATAAACTATACGATCGTATCAGTTACAGAGTTATTTATTGTCAATTGGCAGTAGCATGACCTTTTATTCACAATTATGTGTTAATCGTTGAAAAGCTGCGGATGGCGTATATGGTCATTTGACACAATACGACAATATTGGCCTTATTGAGTGAATTGGCAGGCCGAAGACGTATAGATTGTACAATTTGATGAGTAATACATCAAATACATTTATATGGATTACTCAACTTTACTAACTTATAGCGTAGTATGATACTGATAAGTCTTGAAATTATCAAACCTCCCTCTCTCCCCGCGCCCTTTCCCGCTCTCGTAATTTGAACCCTTATTTTTCTTCTTAGGGAATGAATTTCAGGACAAAAAGTATCCTATGTCCGTACCCGGGTTATAACAGCCCCCTCGTCTTTGCTGGTGTTCATAGGCTATGGTAACCACTTTATTTCACGCGGGCTTTCTGTTTGTTAAAATTAATAAGAGTGCAACAAAGAATCATGTTTGAACTACGAGTAATATTACAGCGAGTTGTAAACCTCTTTGGAAATGATCCATGAGAAATGTTAAGCCACTAAATGAAATGCAATGTTTTGGAATACAATCATTTTTAATACAATTTACAATACAATCTCATGGGGCCCACCCACTATCAGTCGGCCTGACGATATTGGCCTGTCAGTTGTTCGGAGCTGTCAAATGTCAGGCGGACTGAGAGTCGGTGGGCCCCCTTACGTAAGGTTGGCCAAACTGGACTAACGCAACTAACTTATCATCACCATCCTTTTAAGGAAGCTTTTTTAAAATAGAACCTCCATTTTAACAAATGTGGTTGTGCACTAGTCAGAAAGGGGCTGATTTGAAATGGAATTTATTAGGAGTGGAGACCTGTCACCGCCCATTTGTGGTTGTACTGTTATTTACAATGCTCTAAGGTGAGGTGGCCGGTAAATATTGACCTCTGCTTGCACACAGTTGTTAACAATCTAGGGTTCAAGTCATACAGGACACAGTATAGTGCAAAATGGTATGTGAATAGAAATGCTGTTCGCAATGGCAAGCACGTCCGGGTCACACGCTTGTATGGAGACACCTTTATTCGATACAAAAGGATGTCTTTCAATAGAAATAAGACGTCGGTTAAGCCTTTACCGTTCTATAAGGAAAGTCGAAGACTCCACGGTCCTGTCTTTTAAAACCCAACTACGGCACCTAAAGGAAGGGTTATGTTATTATTTAAGCCAGCGATTTGAAATTGTGATGTGAAGATGTAGAACCCAGATTGCATGGACAATTTATGCAATTTGGAAGCTCAATATAACTGCACTGTTAAGGAGGCTTTACTTCATCTAATGCTTTTTACCGACTTTTTTGACTGTACAAAAGGGAAGAAATTCCATATGAAATGAGATTAAGGGCCGTTTACACCACGCACAACGCACCATTAACGAACTGATTAACGTTAAATATGGCGACGGTGCTGTTATCCTATAGAAAACTGTCAAACTTTTCATAGATTTTTAGGGTTCCGTAGCCAAATGGCAAAAAACGGAACCCTTATAGATTCGTCATGTCTGTCTGTCTGTCTGTCTGTCTGTCCGTCCGTATGTCACAGCCATTTTACTCGGAAACTATAAGACGTATCATTATCAAATTTTTACATAAAGTGTATTATGTGTGTGCAGCTACTTAGTTTTGTACAGAAATTGCTAAAAAAAGTTTTTGAACCGCAAGTCGTAATTTTAAAAGAAAGAAAGAAAGAAAGAAAGAAACATTTATTCATGACAAACATATACAAAGGAAACAAACAGAAAAATACACACACTTTGTCACGAAATAGGCGTTGACTGTACCTACTGGCTGTAAGCATAGACTTAAAGATATAATAGACAGCCATAGTCTAAGAACTGAAGCTTAAGTCAGTTGCGCCCTCTGTCCAAAAGTCCCTTAAAGATACCGAAACTGTAAGAGGAAATGTCACCTGCACTGCTACTCCAATTAGTAACAAACAGCGTACTAGTAGCTACTAGGTGGAGTAGCAGTGCAGGTGAAATTTCCTCTTACATTTTCGGTATCTTTAAACTTTCGGACAGAGGGCACAACTGACTTGAGCTTCAAAAAGTTCTTAGGCTGTGCTGCTCTACTATACAGGGTGGAAAGATAAGTCGGGCCCTGGAGGGAAACTACCTTAAAAAGTTGATATAGCTCAATTAACTGAAAGGAAACATTATTTTATTTTTAAAAAGAGATATCTGCATTTACAAATTTTCGAGAAAATGTACAATTAACAAAAAAAACTACTCATTTTGTAATTTTTGTCAAAAACAATTTTTATGACATTTCATGACAAACGATCCTATTTCCAACAAGAATACAAACTTCTTAATACCAACCAAACTTACGGCACAAGAGAAGCCATAAATCATGAAAAAAGAAAACTCATACAATTTTATTATCGAAAAAAGGGAAAATTAGAAAAAATCTGTGAATGCATTTTTACTTTTTAGGAAAAATAAAGGAATGTTTCCTTTCAGTGTATTGAGCTATCTCAACGTTTTAGGGTAGTTTCCCTCCAGGGCCCGACTTATCTTTCCACCCTGTATACTATACCCTATGATGTAGGTATACATTTGTGTATGTAAGTGAATCATCAAGTAAGGGTCCATGTGCCTATTTGCCAACGGATGCTTTAGCGCGGGTCAACACTCACACAGCTAAACTACGCCTTTCGGTTTCCTCAATAACTTTACATTTGTGCCACAGTGAAAATATTACGGCCAGTACTGTAATATGTCGCTACTTTTAATTTTGACCTGTATTATTGGGGTGTGCATTAAGCGGTCCAGACACTGTCAGTAATAATGTCATTATTTCTGTACCCATCCTTCTCTTCTTCATATACATAGAAAAGGACGGGTACAGAAATAATGACATTATTACTGACAGTGTCTGGACCGCTATAAAGAATATTTTGTGATATCAGAATACTTTGATTTTTCTCGTCCACATTAACAAGATCAAATTAACGACATTCGTTAGTATTATAGGAGATTATCACACTGGCGACGGATCCGCATGCGGCGCCAGTGTGATATCGTCTTAGCCTCGGTCGTGGCAAACCACCCACGAGATGGAAGGACGACATCTACCAACAAACTGGTGAGAACTGGACGCAACGCAAATAGAAAACAATTGTGTAACGAGGAGAAATACATTTTCTCAGATAATGTGCATGTTAAAATACTGATATGATATTATCTGTGCTGTGATGTCACATTTAAACTCTAGGGCATTCCAAGCCTGGGTGTTTATTAGCCTCCGGATGTGTCGAGTGGGGATGTCGTTCACACGACGGTTGAAGTTTATATAACTGAACTTTTCCATATATTAAATAGAATGTTATACGGGATGTTAAAATACTGGCAGGATAGTGACATTAGTGACACTATGCTGCTACTCTAGACTGATTAGTAGAGAGTATATTTAATAGTGCAGCACAGTCTAAGAACTTTTTGAAACTCCAAGTGTGAAGCGCCTTCTGAACGAGAGTAACTCAAACTTACCGTAAATGTAGAGCAGAGAGTGCGGTGCCATCTAGTAATTGATAACGTTACTATTATTACGGCACTGAAGGCACTTCACACTTGGAGCTGCAAAAAGTTCTTAGACTGAGCTGCTCTATTAAATATAATATACTCACTCTGCTATTTAGCACCGGATGTGTCAAATTAGGGGGCGGCCGTTGCACGCCGATTTAAGGTCTTTTCTCAGATGGAAGTTAAAATACTGGCGCAACATTAACTCTGTCCTGTGACTGTGACCCTAGGCTGGTCAATGCTGGTCTATCAGGCACCGGACGTGTCAATAGGGGGCGATGTTCGCACGAGGATCGGAGGGCCCTTCATGTTTTCATTAACACTTGAGGAAGCGGCCATTTGTTTTTATTTCGATTATCATTTTGTCCCGTATCGCTTGGCTGTGACAAATTACATTGAGAATAATTTATGTAGGCAGAGATTTTATAAGAAAAATGATTTGGTTGTATAAGTAATTTAAACTTTGAGAGGAATCATGATTGAATTGTTGCCTTACGTAATCGTATTTTGTGGTAAAAATTATGATAAATACCTTTTATAATACGTATACCGCTTATTTGTGTATGTTAATTGATCTTTCAAATATATCTACCATGATTTTTAGTACAGTCACGGCCGCTGGAGCGGCCAGGGTACATGCACTCTGTCGCTTTGGCAATAGAGGCGTTGATCAGATATTTGTGATCACCTTGGCCGCTTCGATATATCTGATGGCGACTGTACTTAGCAATACAAGAATTACAAGACAAAACCGAAATAATATTCTAAAAGTAAGTAACTCTTATTTTAGTATTCAAAAGATTTTTGAGATACCTATGCGATTACTTTTTTTTTCATTTGTTCGAGACTTCGCCACTGTCACAAAAACCCGTCTGGTGCCAATGGTGTCAATAGACCGCTACGCTCCAATAACTTTTTAAGATCATACTTGGGCTTAGACGTCTATCTATTCAGCCAGTTTTTGTACAAGTTTCATATTTCGTCAGTTACCTGCAACAAAATAAAGAAAAGTTAGATATTTTCACACGTTTAAAACCTTAATTTATGTTAATATTAGTTGTAATAACAGTCATAACACGCTATAAATAAGAATGTCGTGTTCAAACGCATTAGAAGTATCATTTTTCTATCGGTTTGTAAATAACTAATCAATAGTTAATGTTGGAATCTCGAATGAAATTTTATCCTAATGCACAGCTTATTAAACAGAGGTAGCGTTTCAAACGGGACTATAGTTTGGCTCATTTAACATCTGTTCGGTTCGGTTGTTCGAGTGCTTGCATGGTCAACAGAGAACATGTATGAGTTAAGTTTGACAAACAGATCTTGGATTTCAGTGCGGTAGTCCGTTAAACCATTTCTAAAAAAAATAACGAACTGATGGTATATGATGTGCCTACAGTAATAATAGCACGTTTTCTGTATCTTTCCTTTTAACGAATACCTAAAGTCTACAAATTCCTGTGATTAGTATTTTAGATTATTTTACAATGCGCTAGATTTTAAGATTTAATTTGCAATACCCTTATACAATATCATGCTTTACTGTGAAAATACATTGTAAGACTAACACGAATGCAATAAAGTTCTATTCTATTCTAAAGATTAATGGTCTTAGAGATGAGTAGTACTTCTTATGAAAAAGATGATTTATTTAATTAATAAGCTACAGTCAGCACACAGAGAAAAAAAACAATATCCACTATGCATTTAACCGTAGCACAGGCTTCGTCAGGTGACAAATGGAAATGTACAACACGCTTAAATTGATCAAAAGATGTATCTGTAGAAATCTATGTTATGTAATTCGATATGTTTGACGTAATACAACAGTGTTTATTTCTAACTAAATGACATGAAAAACAGCTAAACAAGATACCTACGTAAATCATGATATTTTGCTTTGCGTGCTTCGCAGTCAGTCAGTTATCTACAATATTTTATAAATGTGCTTATGCGCTGGGTAAGTTTATGAAAAGGTCACTTGAAAAACTTCAAGCTTTTTAAGCGTTTAATACTAACCTGCCCTAAATCCCAAAGCTTTAGTCCACCGGGTAAATAAATTAGGTAAACGACACATAGAATGGGTGCGAAATAGCCGGCTATACTGGATAGCGGAAACTATTATACAGAATATATCACTTCATAATGGCTTGCGTAAAATATGTTGGCTGTAGGGTATTCATATTGTCCCTTCAAGATATATTGGAAAACTGTTACCAGGTAAAGAAGAATTTGTTGAATTTGTGAATGTGATATAAAAAACCCGGGGGATGGGTGTTGGCACTATTCAATATACTCTATGGGTGTTGGTGTACCAAAAAACTTAGCTATGGAATGATCGAGAGCACATTTTTCCTTTTTGAGATAGTTACGTTTCAATGCCAATGCCACTCAAATACTTTCAAAGGAACATTTAGAATATATTTCAAAAATACAGGTAAACAACAGAAGCCACATAATGACAATTACATATGGACAGACGGACGGACAGGCTGACTGGACGATACAAAATTTTTTTTTTTATTATTTTGGCTCGGCACTCCTAAAATAAAATATAGTTGAAATCAGCTAATTAGATATCATCAATCACAAAACGGAGCTCGAAATGAGTAAGTACATACCGTCTAAATAAATACTCGCGATCGTAAGGTAACGAACGCTTAGTGCAGCCGATACTCTTTTTAAAATCCTCTCCCTTACCGTCAATATCACTGAATACTCACATTACCGTGGCCATTAAACAAACTTCAAAAACGTTCCTTTCGAGTGTTCCCGATTGCAATAAACTATTCGATTTATCTGCTCGACGCGTACCCTTTATTTAGTTAAATGGCGGTAGTTCCCAAGAAACTATTTACTGAGTACAGCCAAAGGACGGGAAACTTGTCCGGGAAAAGGGGGACTTCTTGGCCGTTTATTAACTTCGATTATACTCCGAACTTGGAATATTAATTTGTGTGTATTTGAATATGGAAGTGGGGTATTCTGTGGCGGATTCATTGTTGGATTGTGTAAGTATTGTGCTGTTATCCAATGTTTCAGTTTTATGGGTCCGTTGCCATGTTAAAGTGTGAAGTGTACGGTACTGGGAGGTTAGTGAAAGCAACATGCTTTATTAGCATGTAAAATATTTTATGTACGGTAAAGAAATAAATTCAAGCAGTAACCAAGACAAGGAAACAAGTCTATTTGTACAGAGTTTCCTAATAATTAGACCAGTTTTCAATACTGTTTATCGTGTAAGTTTTTGGAGAACTTTAAGTCGGTGTCCTGGTGTTGCCATAACATATTAAGAATTATAATCGACCTAAAAACATTATTTTTCTCTAGAAAGAGTGCAGAAAGTAGAATGAGCTTCCTCCTTTGCGCTATGATATTCTTCAAGAAGCGAGTATATACAGAGGGCTATCGAAGGACGGCAACGCATAGGTGGCTCTTTTGATGTTAACATGTTCATAGGAGACTTCCTATCAGGCGGTTCGTCTGCTACTTATAATAAAAACATAACCTACTTACCCAGGTACGCTAGGCTATTACTTAGCACATTCTAGACACAAAGAATCTTTTCAGGAAACTAATAAAGAACCGTAGCGTGACCAGCGGACAAAAGGCGGTGCTCTTATTGTTGTTGCAAAAAAGTGCAGCGGGTAATTTAAATATTGTAGAGCTGGGGCAATTGTACGGTTTCCTATAACTATGAGGCCCTGATAATATATTTAAGATTAGATGGCTTTAAGTCGCTACTATGAAATACTATTATATTATTCGGTGTCGCTACTGTCAAAAAGATGCAACCAGAAATCGTCTTTGTCAATAAGGTAACTTTTGCCTAACTATTCTCTATGGTTGTTAATTAAAGGGCAAAAATCAGCGCAAAGGAAAAATGCAACTTTCTACTGATCCTTAAGGCGATTATCACACTGGCGACGGATCCGCATGCGGCACCAGTGTGATAATCGCCTTAGTATAGGTTTAATACCTTAAAAATGTGATTACAAACATTCAGTACTTGAGTAATATAAATAACTATATTTATATTTACAGACGTACAGTCAACGCCAAAACTATGTTTACATTTTTGAACCTTCTTACAAAGGAGTAAAGTTGACTGAACGAACAATAGTTTGCGTGTCTTGCCACTGTGTTGTCGGCGCGCGCGCCTCTCCGATCAATCATCGGCTCCATTTGCGATGCAGCAGTGGTACTCAAAACCACAAATAAGACAACTTGTTTCTCTTGGTAGTACTACAGTAAGGTGCGTTGGGGTAAGATAGAAAGGTATTTTTTTAGGGGTAAGATAAAAAGTAGTCTGTAATGCTCCGGAATATGGATGATTTTTTGTTTTATCCCTAAAAAAATACCTTTCTATCTTACCCCAACGCACCTTACCTCAAATATGTACCTAGGTAGGCTACGTCCATTACTAGAAACTAGAAAGGAGAAGGAAATATAAGTGTTACATTTAAGAGCAATAGAAACGCGTAACTTCAAAAAATATACCTATACAAAAGAAAGACAACATCACCATTTGAGAATTATTACAACAGTTTAGTATTATCAATCGGGTAAAGTTTGAGACGCACTGTCCGCGGTATCGAAGTTTTATTGAACGTTAATTGGTGTATGCGGGTCAGGGTGTATGATGCCAACATCGTACAGTCAGCACCACAAGTAGGTCCTTTAGCTATGTACTACATTTTTAGTAGTACAGTCACCTGCATCAGAATCATCCTCCACGAAGACCGCAAAATTATATGTATATAAATTATATAATAAGTTAATTTCCCAAACAACTTATCGCAGAACGTTTAGTTTCGCATTGTTTGATTTGGCCGAATTTTCATTTGGCATAGGTTTAGGTTAGTATGCCAAATAAAATTATGCGATGGCATCTGATGATTTTGCCAAAGGAACTTTTGGAAAAATAGTCTGGGAATTGATATTAATTTGCATACAGTTTTCGGCAAGATATTAGTTACCCATTTTTAGTATTAAGTGTTAAAAGACTTCGTAAACGGCCCTCATCTGTTGGGATCAGGGTTAAAGGATTTGTCAAAAAATCCCGAAAAAATCCAATATATATTTAATTATGAATTTCAAATGGTTATTACAGGGTCGAGGACAATATGACATACATAGATGCATGGCCCAAACCAGAAACTACTGCAAAATCATCTAGCATTTAGAGGACACAGTTCAGGTAAGAAGGCATATCAAACGTTTTGCGAAGCATTCAGATTGGGATTTTATTTTTATTTTTTATTTTAATTACACAATAGGCAGGTACATTGTGTCTCAAGCTGTTTCGATGTGCCTTCTTGAAGAACTACGCATTATTGTATATATTATCTTTAATGTACTACTATTACTGTTTTGAAAAAATAAGTCCCGCCGAGTTTCTTGCCGGTAATAAGTAATACTTCTCGGGTCAGAGGTGTAGGGTTAGAACCGGTGGTAGTTTCTTTTTTCTCTCTGACGTTTATAATTGCATTGTAATGTGCCTAAATTGAAGAATAAATTTATTTTTCTTTTTATGTAGAACTCAACGTTGTATTTAGGTAATGATTTCGTATTCGACTTAATATGAAATAGTAATTGAAAGAACGAGAAGAACGGAAAAACTATTATGCTATGTTACTTTATTGATCTTTTTTTTTCAATTCTACTTAGGAAGCGTGGGATCAATATTAAGGCACAATAGATGACCTACTAAATATAATTCAACTTCAAACCACCATTCCCGATTGGTTGTGCGAGTTTGTTCTAGTCGAGTTCTCGGTAGCCAGTGTAACGAGACCTAGAGATCCATATGTGTAATATATTATGACTCTGCGAGTCTGAAATAATATCATACCCTTTTACTTCACACCAATAGCAGGTGCTGCCCTACCCCCTACTAATAGTGTAATTTCCGGTAGATAAACTTAATTGCATTCATAAAATCAAAATTTCAAAAATACACGGCAAAATCCAGGTGTAACATGTGTTTGCATTTGAAATGATTTTATAATGGTTAAAACTTTTATAAAAGCGATAAATTCATCATAAGTACACTATTGTGACGTCACAATATTAGTTTCCCATATAACAAATCGTTCTGACGTTTCCTAAAGAGTAGCTGATTTGACTTCATAGGAACGTATTCAACCACGCACTCTTGCGCGTTGTATTTGTAGAGTCTGTCATATAGTGGACCAATTCAGCAACATAACGATGACATTTAGCTAATTAACAAACATAGGTGCTGCTGCTACAGTCCACACACCACACGTTCCCTATACTGGTTCATTTAAGCCATCTTCTCATGCTCGGTAAGCTGTTGGAATACTAGCCAACGCTCCTTCCATACTAGAACCCATTTCGAGCTATGTGATACGAATACGAATGCTTTCAGCTATAACCCCTACTTTGGATTAAGTTGCTTTTGCGATAGCCATATTTCACGTACCAATCGACTATGATTGGAAGTTGAAACTTTTTGCTATTTATTCTATGCTGAAACGGAATATAAATATTTGTCAGTCTAATCTTCTGTCATGTTCGTATGTTTGCAGTTATTTTCATGGACTTGAGGCTACCAATAGGTCCCACTTCTGGAAAGACATGATCGTAAACTTTTCAACGAACTAAAAGAAAAGCGACTTGCTTGACTTCTCTTTCCGAGAAAAAGACTATCGTGAGAAAACCGAACCACATTAAATAGAATTCTGTAAGCCAGCTTAAAAAGCTCCTCTTTTTTTAACTTGGGAAGCGATTTTAAAATCCTCAACTTATTAGAAAAGCCGTAAAACTTTGCTTTTAGAAAGATAAGTTCTTATTTGAGTGGAAGTTCGAACTTTGATCATATTAAGGTGAATAACTATGATTTCTAACTAAACTTCGCCGGTATCAGGAAAACTTTGTTTCTGAAAAAATCTTTCTGCGCAGTGCACTTTATTTAACCGGCCATACAAGAAACCAGTTTATTTTAGCGTGAGTATAATATCAGATTATTTCGTCAATAGCGCTTTTATTTTATGTGTTTATTTATTTATTTATAAGTGCAAGAATAAAACAGGACACGAAGTGAAAAATAAACAATAACAATACCGCTTTCTAAGCAATTTTATCTAGACGTGTTTTCAATAATCCTCATGTTTACGGCTCACCAAGCAGTATACAGAGATAAACACTAAAATTCCGTTCATGCGTACAGTCGCCATCAAATATATCGGAGCGGCCACGGTACTCAAAAATATCTGAACATGCACTTTATCGCCTTGACAATAGAGGCGTTGTTCAGATATTTGTGACCACCTTGGCTGCTCCGATATATCTGATGGCGACTGTACCAACAGTATCACAGGGGAAGGCTGTCGTAAATTTTTATAAGTGCGATATGTCACGAGAACGTCACAATTTTCCTGATCCGAAATGACGCAAATCCCTAGAATTCAAACACGCATATATCTTTTCAGCAACTCGGTACTGTCATGTGCGAGTCTGTGGCACACGCGTTAAGCCGTTATTTTTGGCGGGAAAACATTGCGTGACATCCCTACCAAACGGCATTGAGGTGTTTTTGCAAAACAAAACACGCACCGTTTCAAAATGCTCCTACGCCTCCTACCCTACGGCGAACGCAAATAACGCCGTTGCGTCGTAAAATAATATCAATGGGGTGGAAGGTGTGCTATCAATATGTTGACGCGTATCAATACTTCCTTTACATAAATACCTAAATATTGACGTGTGTGTGTTTTAAACCATACGGATATTTCAGCAAAAAAGCTTAGCTGCAAAATCTTTTACGACGGACATATGTACATATCGATATTTTTATGTATTAGTTTTAGCACATTAATGAATATATGTTTTTTATAAGAAGAGACAACAAGATTCTGCAACTATTTTCCTAAGCAGGCAATACTGTCACGGAACAGTCCAAGCCGTGACCGCGAAGAGAATGGGTATGCCGCCACAAAGTTAATATTACAATCGTGAGCGGGGACTCTGTCATATAAATTTCCTGAAGAAACTATAGAAACTTTGCAGTTCTGATATTTTCCACCCGCAAAGTTAACATGGTAAATCCAGAACTGGTGCCAGATGACAAACTTATTTTTACACTCGCACGCGGCGCCACTGTCACAACTAAGTTAAAAGGACAGTATGCAGCTGCAGTGATTCTCAATCTGTCCAGCCGCAATATAAAATTGGCGAAATCGCAAGGGACTCGATGGTGTCGAGCCATTTTTGGAAGCGGTCGCGACGGTACGTGATTCTCCGAAGAGGGTTGGCATGTCGAATTATAATCTTCTCATCCTCGTATATCGAGATATTTTTAAATCAACATACGATTTTATTACGTGTAGATAGAGTTGAACTTCAAGTGACAAAAGAAATAGCATACGAGTGTGCGATAGAGAATTCTTAGTGTGCGGGAAAATAAAACTGGTTTGATGAAATTCTTTTTAAAACGGATAAACGGGCTGAAGATGGCTAATAGCGGCACGGAAGGTATTTATTCATAAGCTGTAAATGAAATAAGGATACAACAGGTTTTGTAATAAAAACTAGAGACAGTTTTATCGCGCATTAAAGCAGTTTGAATGGACTCTCTAACCTCTAACCATAGCTTTTCGTTACGACTCAAAAAACTGTTAGCAAACCGTAATTTAAATCTAATATAATACAGCTGTACTCTACCTATTCATATCGTTACTTTCCCAGATATTTATAATATTTATTTTAATAATTGTAGGTAGGTACAATATTATAATAACGAAAAAAACCTTGCCATACGAGTAGATTATTAGGTTACCTTAGAAGTAAAAAACCGGATCCGATCTTAGAGCCAATTTCTAGTTACGAAACTTGTGAACTTATTGTAACTTTTGCATTGCAACTCGCAACTCCCGCCAGTTCGCTCCAAAGAACGCATTTAATAAACTTTATAGAAAGCTGGGACAAAATAAACATTTTATCTGGATCTAGCACTGTCTAGAATCAACAAGACATAGACAAATTAATAATAAAGACCTCGCACTGCTTGTGGCTATCCAGACTCATTTATCCAAGGCTCCAAGTAAATGTCCGGTACACGGTACGGTTGTCTGATTCGGTTCCCCGACCAGATGACACACGCACACGTACGCGCGTACGGGTACTCTTTAATTTACATCGCCAACAAACTGTCTCTCAGTTTGGCGAAACTTTAGTTTAAGGAACAATTGTATTCTCACATGTTTTTCAATAATAATAAAAAAAAAAACATAGTTTGGCCAGGGTCTGTTTTACTCCAAGTATTTATTACGCTAGTACCCTATCTACTACAAAAGAGATGAGTATCGCTTACTCAGAGCTTTAAACCAACCGGAGTGGCCAATGACAGGCGTTCCCCTCTGCCGAAAATGTATGACCAGTGGTCATACTCATTGTATGGACTGACGTTTATCTGACGTGGCTATTTTGACGTTTCGCATACATTTGACGTTCCCCTCCCCCGCAAAAACCGGCAGACTTTTTTTGTATACAAAATGACAGACATGGCCGGTCCGGTTGGTTTAATAGATGACTTACACTGTTACCGCATTTTTTGAATCAGAATCAGAATCAGAATCAAAATCAATCTTTGGCCAGCCAGACTATAATTAGTAGTCTTGATTATTTACCAGTCCCTCCTAGAATCTTGATCCTAAGTCAGCATTATCAGTCAATCTGAACAGCGACGCCCTTTCTAAATGACTCGTTACCAGTATTCAAAGAAGGGAAACTAAACTTATTTACGACATTCCAACGTGCATCTCGACTCGATTTGTCTTATCGGGAATAACTTGACTCAATCATTTACGAGTTCAGTTTCATAAATAAGTAATGAATGTACACGATTATTTGCTGTCTTGGGTACTACCGGGAATAACTTGACTCAATCATTTACGAGTTCAGTTTCATAAATAAGTAATGAATGTACACGATTATTTGCTGTCTTGGGTACTACAGTGACAAGAATGGTTGGCCATTTTGGCCAAACTATGTCTTTCCTATCTACCTTTTGAGGACGCAGTTGAATAAATCAACTCGACGCACAATATAAACACAGCACTTATATAATACTCCACATATAGATACACCACCACGTTTTACATATAGTTTCAGTTTATTTAGTCGTAGGTTCGTAGGATAAGTTATTGCGAGCCGTAAAGATATTTGAATAGGCTTAATTGTTTGATAACAAACTAGCTACAACGGTAACAGCATGCTAACAATGTCCATCAAAGAGAATATAACCACTATGTCCATGACATTACTGACAAACATCAGAGTAACGATTAATATTGTCTTTGAAAAACACTGGAAGAGGTTACAAAGAGTTGTTTTTTTAAATATTGCAGTGCCATCTGCGTGTAGCTTAGTGCGTTAATCCTCATTCTAACAAGATAACTTTTTTTTATTTGTTAAATCGTGGTTAAAACCAAGAATTATTATACACTTTTTTGATACTTTACACTAAGTAGTCTAATATTATGTCGATGGTATGAAAAATACAAACTCTGTGAAAACTGGCATGTGCCAAAATCCATGTCATGTCATGTACTATAATATTATATTTTACGCAAAAAATATTGTGAATGGTAAGGTATTCTAGTGCTACTTAGAAACTTCGTTGGTGGATTTCTTTACAATAATAATGTTAGCATTACAAATATAATAATTCGTTATTAATCTCACTTGCAGTCAAACTGCGTAAACAGTTCTGCAGTGAAATGTCTAATGTCTAATCTACTCAATGTATACCTTATTTCTTAAGAAATCCATCTTATTCTATCTAGAGTTCCCAGTTTCTGTGCGGAAAGAGAAGTAGTAGTAGTAGTAGTGTAATACTTTATTGTACAACAAAGAAAAATACAACAGTAAGAAAACACAATATTTGTACAAAGGCTGACTTATCCCTTAAGGGACCTCTTCCAGTCAACCTTTGAGCAGTTGAGGGGAGAATTGGAACTGGTAGACATACCTGCCTGTACAAAACGGCAATAATAAAATATTATGGGCAGGGCAGCTTGTGGCGAGCTGTCGGGGAGTGACGAGTGACGACCCCGCGGACCCGAGTGCTCCAGAGAGTCGGTCAGGGTCTCCGTCTCCGGCGTGTCTTCGTCGGTCGGAGTGGACCCCAAGGGAACCCGCAGGACTCTCGGCTCTGGCTTGCCTTAATTTGCCGTCCAGAGAAGAGCGAAGTGAAATATGCATAAGTCGCGAGTTGGTACAGTTGGCTGGGCAGCGTACAGTCACTGGCAGCTTCTAGAAAGCGGTGCACACCTCTCCACACCCTGAGCCGCTCACACCGATGTTGCTCCTGGTCGTCTTTACGACGGCAGTTTCAGGGGCCCATCTAGTCGGCGGCGAGTCACCACATTGTTATGGCAGGTGTCCGGACCTCTTTGCAATAGCCCTATTTTGACCCAGCCAAACTTCAACACCATAGCCCATTAATCTTTCCATTTTGTTTATAATAATAAATAGCTGCGACGCCTGCTGGGACCGATTCGCGGGTATCTATTGATGTAACCGTGAATGGGTTCCAGCAGGTGTACTACATAGCAAAATTCTCCAAAGGGCCTCTGCCTGTTGGATCTGTATCCCCAGGTAAGCCTATCAAAAGACCGGGATTTATAGGCCCGTGAACCCTTAAAGGAGAAACAAAGATTAAAATTCTAATCTGCTAGATACATATAAAATAAAATAAACCATATATGTGAATATATACCTAACCAAATACAAACATGTTCTACACTAAACATAAATACTAAATACATATAAACATACATACATATATACATACATACATACATACATACCTACATACATAATCTAAACCGCATATATCACACATTTCCGAAGTCGTCCGAAAGCCATAACTTTGTTAAATTCGCCTTTAACGATGCGACCGATTGACACTGTCGAAGAGAAGATGGCAAAGAATTGCATAACTTGACAGAGTATACCGTAAAGGACTTGTTATAAGATCGCTGATTGTGGGGTGGGGTTGGGGTGGAGAGAGAGAGCTCCGTACTGGAACGAAGCCGGTGACCGCTCCCGTCTGCCAAAAACATAAATCTCTCCGAGAGATAAGTAGAGTGGAGAAGAGTAAAGGAATAAAACTTTAAAGAGAAGGGAAAGAACATGGATGTCTCTACGTCGGCGGATAGGTAGCCACTGGAGTTGAGAACGGAAATAAGAAATGCGGTCAAATTTGCGAAGGCCGTAAATGTATCTAATGCAAACATTTTCCAAACGTTCAAGCTTGTGAAGCAGTTCCTCCGTCATATCCAGAAAGGCAATGTCCGCTTAATCCAGAAGTGGAACTAGAAGAGAGCGAGCAAGCATGACTTTCGTGTGGAAAGGAAGGAAATTTGAAGAAGTGTCGTAGAATGTATGAATCGCATCTAGTATTTTCAAACACGATCTTTGTATTGTTCATGAATAAATACTATGAAACTATGAAACCACGATACTTCTCTTTCCGAACAAACTCTATCAATAAGTTATCTATCATAGATCTGAAATTTTACTTCAGTTGTGATAGTTATTTCAACTAATTGAGTCAACACATTGTTGAATTGCTAAAATTCTTCTGTTATACTTTGCTTGCTTTTTTATATTATGATATGAAAGTCCAAGTTTTATGGTCTCACCGAATTCATTTTATACGATGTTCTCTAGCACTCAAAGTTCCCCAATGACAACACTTCGATATATTTCGAAGAAGTTTAGTCTAACTTAACAAAAGACAGGCTTGACTTTCCTTCCTACATTTATCAGGCAGATCCAAAGTCGCCAAGTACGGTTTCGCCTGAAAACAGGAACAGCCCTGCGCCAACTCAAACCAAACGCCCCGAATTTGTGATCAAGGCAACTGGAGATGAAGCGAAAAACTATGATTTTGCCGCCGCAAGGCTTTCGTCAGGCGCTACAAAAACAACCAAGTAAATATAACACACTAATGCCCGGTTCCAATATCCTTTAAACGTTCCGTTCTGCCTACGAAAAGAACAGATTTCAACGAAGCGCATGGTAAAAGTGTTTCTATTATATACGCACTGATGACACTTTCTACCTGCTGTCCGCAACGGCCAGACGTGGGGGATAGTGGGTGGAGTCTGTAGCATTTTGTATGAAGATCACTGTTTTTGGTGTTTCTATAATATTTGGTAACCGTTCAAGCTAACCAGGCGTCGCACTTTCGGCTACCCCCCGATTTTGACCGGTTTTTATGTTCGTATACGGGGTTATTTAATGGTTTGATGAATTATTTAGTTGTACTTCTAAGGTATATAAGGTATAAAAAATATAAAGGATATCATAGTAAAATATACACACTGTATTTATTCTTGAAAAATATGAAGAAATAAGTAAACAAATAACTTTAGTTGGTAACTAATGACTTTAATAGAAACGTAGGCTTTAGACTTTAGGTATTAATATTTCATAACGATTTTTTTTAAATCACTCAACTTGACGAACAGGTACTCCTGTAGCAGTTAGCCTGAATAAAAATATTGTGAAACACCAAAACGAAAAGTGACAACGACGACTGGTATTTTTTGACTAACGTTTCGTACATTATAGGAACCGGGCATAAGACTCTTAGGCATCGTCCTAATAAAACGCGAATGGGCGATCATAGTAAGTTTGCGCGAATTTAACTCGTACGAACGCATGATCAAACATATTGATTGACACAATCCCTTGGTTCGCGCGATTGTCAGTTAGGACACCTATTCGAGTTCAATATTATGTTTGATCGTGCGTTAGTACGAGTAAAATTCGCGCGAACCTACGATGATCGCCCATTCGCGTTCCATTAGGACGATGCGTTGATGAGTTTCAGGCCACCTTACACCTTTATACTTACAATTTATATCTGAAGGCAGGATTAACTTAATTAAAAAAAACTGTACCACACCACGACAGTGGGAAACAAGTCAATAGCCCTGATGGTCAAGTATCTAAATATTTTATCTGACCCTAGCATAAAAACATTTACCTACACTGACTGGATCACCTACATAAGGGGTCTACAAAGTGCCGTTAAGAGATGGCTGTGCTGTGCTTTTTAAGTTAGGGCATTGCCCCATATTGCCCCCCCATTCAGCTACGGCCCTGGATCTACAAACTTTACTAGCCATGGGCACTATGGGCAGGCTTCCGCTTCCTCTTCGCAGGCCGGATTGTATGAAATTCAGCTCTGCTCGATTGGTAGGCTCGCGGGCCATAGTCTGCAGACTCCCGGATGTATGTACACATGATGAAAGTGGTTTGATGCTAAGTAATGTTTTCAGCACCGTCGAGACGGTGGGCAACTTGATCAAAACGTGCCTGGGAGGTGGAGTGGTCGGGATCCATGCGGCATACAAGAAGTGTGGACTGATCACTGCGTTCGTGATCAACATATTGGCTGGGCTGATGCTCGTACACAGCAAGTATGTAAGTAATATTGGCAGATAACTCTTGATTCATTCACACAATAACAAGTTTTTTTTTATCAATATTGAATATATAGCATAGCCTACATGAAACGGATGTGATTTAGAAAAACGAGATAATCAGAACGCGAGCGAATCATCGTTGTTTGTGAAACAAGATTTTTGGCAGCAGTTCTAAAAAGAGGAGTGTAATTTCTGATATATAGCGACAAGAAGATTCATTTGATTAGGGCTAAATATTTTTTTCTTTGTAGATTTATCAATTGCTACTATTACCTTTTCACGACAGACGTTAAATTTTTCCAGATTCTGGTGACATCGGCACAGATCATGTACGGACGACTACAAATGTCTAGCCTCTCGTATCCTGACCTGGCTGAGGCGGTTGTGAAAACAGGCCCATTCCCTAAGCTAACTAAACGTGCTCATGTCTTCAGGTAATACATCTCAGAATAACATTGTCGATGCTTGAATGGAAGGATACATTCAAGCATCGACAATGTATCCTGCAACCTACAAAAATTGCATCACATTGCATTGTGTTTCATACCGCTCAATACAATTATGAATCATACTTCTCCATTCCAGGTACTTAGTCGACGCCGCTATTTGCATAAACCTCTTCGGCTCCTGTTGTGTCTACTCAGTGATAATATCTCGTACTATAAAACAAATACTAGAAGACGCTAGTCTCGTGGGAGTGACAAGCATACGCATTTATATTGCCTGCATGCTCATACCCTGCATTGTTATCGCAATGATCTTGAATTTGAAGTATTTAGCGCCATTTTCTATCGTGGGAAATATCTTACTGTGTAAGTTCTTCGCATCCATAACTTGTATTTAGGGCATGCTTTCGGTTTTGAATGTCCGTAACCGATTAATTCTCTAGTCCTTGGTACAAAATCTGTACATGCATGCTTTTCTTATATTTATCCCCTCAGAGTACTTATTTCTGCCTAGCAGAGCACGATATTGAAATGATTCAGGTCCACACAATGCTGACTGAATCTGCTTACCTACCTAGAAGCAGATTCAGTCCAAAAGTTTAACCATCAGTTCAGTATGACTCTCACGCGAAAGTCACTTGAAAAAGTAATCTTTGCCGTAGTTCTGCTATGAGTAGCTGCTGGTATGCTAATAGAAAGGAAATGATAAATACAATCATCATTCTAATTCTAACAGTGGTTGTGGCATTCTCCACGATATATTACGGATCGAAAGCTGCCACCAAATCCCCTACCGAGTTTCCACTCATCAAAGACGCAGAGGGCTTCTTTGAGTTTCTCGGCGTTTGTGTATTCAGCATGGAAGGCATGGGCGTAGTGATTCCGATCGAAAACCATATGAGGGAACCCAAGATTTTCCCTAGGGTGCTGTGTATAGGTAAGAAACTACTAATTTCAAAGTATTAGGTAGAATAGCCGAGTCAGAACTCTAGTATAGCAATATTTATGGTATGAACTTTCACATGTTTACTTCTTGTTGTACTGTCAACTTTTTATTTTCATCTTAAAGACCATCTTTGGTTTCCCTCTTTTTTGTAATGCTTTCCTTTCATTTCATAGGATTTTAATGTCAATTACCTTATAGTATAGTAGCTCATGGATATATAAGCGTATGTTCTGCCTTCAGGCATGTCAGTGGTAATTGGCATCGTGGCGATAATAGGATTTTTCGGCTATTGGGGTTACGGAGAGAAGGCTCAAACTCCAATTACCATGAATTTTCCATGGGAAGTGTAAGTAATTCATTTTATACTATTAATAGCTAAGTAATAAGATATCTATGTAGTAGACTCTCTCTCTCTTCCAAGCTAGGTATGTGTCCCACATTGTGGTGGGGACAGCTTTCCGCACTTTTCGTCTCCACTGACTCCACTTCGCCCTATCCTCGACATCTTCGGACACCTTACACTCACTCAAGTCCTTTAGCACTACGTCCTTCCATCTTGTCTCGGGTTTGTGTCTACGTCTTTTACCGAGGATGGAATGCCGTAGCGCTAAATTTCCGCCGTAGTCGGGTGGCTTCCTCTTTACGTGACCATACCATCGCATCAGCCTACTTTTCTGTATCTTGTTGTTGTTGTTGTCTAGTGTACTATACATTTAATTAAAATATGAATTCCAAATGTATAATCTAGGTTATTATAGTATTAAAACTTGCACCTGCTGATTGGCAATATTTCTAATCTAAAATTTACTTATATTATATTTTTCAGTTACCCTATCATTCTGAAATGCAGTTTAGCTCTGGTTATCTACGTGACGTTCGCCCTCAACTTTTGGGCCCCCTTCAACTTGGTGTGGTGCTACATCAAACTCAAACACAACCCTGAGAAGTATTGGTGTGTGGAGCGAATTTACAGAGCCATTATAGTAGTCGCGCTTATCCTGCTCGCTATAGCATTTCCTAATATCAACGCATTGATGGGATTCGTTAGTATTTTGTACATCTACTTACAAACGTTTACCTTAAGAACCGAAAGTAATATTGCGAATAGGCTTCAATAACTCAGAAATAACTTTTCCCCATAATATTATAAAACGTTACAACGATTTCGTCGACAGCATTAAACGTCGATAATATTATTATGAAGAAAACGATTCGATTATCTCGATATAATAATAACCTATTCTCAATAACACTAGTTCCCTGTAACTTAAAGATGCTTTTTGTTTAAAATTTTCTTTTCAAAAATTTCTTTTGGGACAAGCGTTTATTGCTCACTGTACTTTTCTTTGTATACTCCCAAACTGCTCATCACGATAAATGCAACAAGCCCAAACGTAACGACATAATGTTGATTAGTTAAGGGAGTTCCTATGGCCACTTTCCAGCTCCATCTGATCCGAGCTCCATGTCATAATAATCTTGCATAGTCACGAGATATAAATTATGCATGCAAAGTTTCAGCTCAATCGAAAATTGGGAAGTGGGTCAAATTTGAGTGTAGCGATCATTTCCCGGAAATCTTATTTTACTGGTAGCGATTTTTCCATTCGCAAAATTTCCCAATCTTAGCTTTGGCACATATTGTTTTTCCCCGTGGTTATTTTTTCCTAGAAGTAATTTATCCTTTCGTCAAATTTCACAATATAATAGGAGTAAGTAGTCAATAGGTAGGTAGGTTAGTTTCGTTAGGTAGCTTCAGATGCCCGAAGGGCAAACTGCCCAGAAATAGGAGGCCCGCGAAGCGGGTCTCCGTCTAGTTACGTTTTGGAGGAAATGTTTTTGGATAATCAACGATTGGAATAAATATCTATTAGGAGAAGCAATAGAAATATTTGAGAAGAGAAATAAATCTTTAAGAAAAAACGATTATTAGAATCTTTACATTCGAGGAAAAAGTAGAACAGAAAATTTAAAATTGGGAAATTTTGCGAATGGAAAAATCGCTACCAGTAAAATAAGATTTCCGGGAAATGATCGCTACTTTCTCAAATTTAACCCGCATGATTTGACATATGAAACTAAATATTTAGATTTCTATTTGACCATCTTTTCAGCTATGTATGTACCTACTAAACATGTATGGTTTAGATCTAGCGACACACAACAAGTTTACAATGAAGTTATCCTTTTTCAGCTAGGTTCATTCTGTATCTCGGTGCTGGCTTTCATGTTCCCGTCGTTTATCGAGCTGGCAGTGAAGTGGCACGATCCAGGCCTGGGGGCCGGCAAATGGCGTCTCTACAAGTTCGGCGCAGTGTTCATCTTCGGCGTCTTCTTGTGTATACTGGGGACTTATTCGAACGTCAAGAGCTTGGTCACAACTACTGAATAGATGCCATTTGAATTTATCTAAATCGGGGACCAGTTGTTACATAATGCGAAACAAGCACGGTGACTTGAGTATACTTCGATTCTCGAAGATACCATGTGGCTCTAGATGTCCTTCAGTTTTTAATAGATGGCAACTAGCGTTTACATCCTGATGTCGCAAAAAACGTCAGTTTAAAAAATATATAAGCATGTTGACTGTTGTTACATCCAAAAATAATAATTTCAATGTACCTTTGTTGTATATTTATATTATACAACATTTGGATGTTATAATTATAAAGATACTTCCACGTGCCACAACGATGTAAAGAAAGAACTTCGAATAAAATGAGTCAAATAAGTGACAACTGAAAACGTTCATGATTAATTATATAGAAATTAACCCTTTGATATCCAAAATGTCACTCACACGCCTAGATCACGGACGTAAGCGAGCCCATATAAATCTTAAGTACTTGAAAGTATGAAGGTTACTTTGACAGCGGACACCATAACACTTATAGACATTCTTGGGGCTGTAGTTACGACTACTCATGACATCTTTAGTTTTTGTCTGAATGTTTAATTGTTCTTCGCGTTCAAAAAGTTAAATAATGGTAGAATTGTAAACAGCCTCATTTGTAAGTATAAGTTTAAATACTACTTAAATATTGGTTGTGGTACATTTTGACGGCACTTATCATAATTGTCACAGAAGAAAGATATGTCAAAGTCATTGGTCTCAACAAAGCGAACACATTTTTGTAAGAGTACAAGAATTGAAGAGACATTAATTTTAAATCATGTTATTTAATATATGAAGCTAAGTTTCCAGGCTATTTATTGCAATTGAAAAGAGTATAGATTTGAAAATGGTAAGTGTTTATTTGAAGTAACAACTTAAATAACATTTCTCAGACAAGATATAGTAGGTACTTATCTATTGAAATAATTTTCTGCAAATGCTTAATATAATTTGATAAGCGTACCGTAAGGACAGTTTAATGAATAAATGTGGGCGAGTTTAGTGCAAGGGACCACTTTGTCGATTTACAAGGGCACTTTTTTCTTTCACCAATAGATAGTGTTTAATGTGTAGTTTTAGAAAGTACTAGTAACTCCATATCGACAAAGTGGTCCCTTTTTCCGTACACTGGTACAAATATACTTTGTAAATCTATACTTCTAGAGCTTAATATGTGAATTAATTTAGCTTTTTATCCATCCCAATAGATCTGATAGGTATTCGAAATTGCACAAAAGTACAGTCGTATGTTTTGAACCCGGACAAAACGAACAAGAGCTTTTAGTTATATCTAAGAAAAACTAGGCTTTTATTTATTCAGGCAGAACCAAAGAAATTAACAGAAATGTCATCATCGACTGGGAATTCAGGGGAGACAAGCAGGGTAGCACCTACTTTCCCTTCACGCCCCGATTTTGTGATTAAAGCAACAGGAGATGAAGCGAGAAATTATGACTTTGCTGCTGCTAGGGTAGCATCAGGCCTTATGAAAACCACCAAGTAAATATATTTTATTAATCACGTCTGCCAGGCAGAACAAAGAGGACTCATATTTTCCAAAATCTAGCACCGCGTTGGAGACAGAAGGGGTTGTCCTCTGCGAGAGTAGTTTTACTAGGTTACGATATTATTCTATTTTTCTCAACGGCATCCGAGCTACATCATCTGCTAGTCGGCTAGCCTCAGCAACGCAAGTTTCGGGATTGGACTGAAGATGAATATGTCTAAGACCAAAGTCATGGCTAACGGCACACAACGTAGGATTGAGGTAAATGGAGAACACATTGTATTATGTTTATGGAACCTTTATTCTCTTTCCAGGCGCGTCAGCGAAAACGCCTGGAAGTGCAATTGATTCATAAAACAACCAATGGTGGGAGACCAAACTCTATCACTTAAACGTAAGCTCTTAGCCATGTACAATGTGTGCATACTTACAGTCTTCACCTACGGTACTCAGACATGGTCATAGACGGAAACTCAGAAGTCCAAACTCGAGGTTTGGTTGCAAGCTAGAAAGCGCAGCATATAAATTAGTTTTTGTTTGTCGTATGGCTGCATGTCACTGGATTTCTTCGTTGGGGTAGTAGTAGTGGGAAAACAGATGATGAAGAAAGTCCAGTTTGTGCTGCGAGGTCCACATGGGGTAGTGCAGCTGCCAAATTTGTTACTCTTTTAGCACCACCCAGGGATCACGTGTAGAGTTGTCTAATGTGTTTCCTACGGACGCAGACTACGCAGAGTAACATTGATGAAATCAAGGAATCGTCACCACGCAGCGCTCTAAAACTCAAGTAATAGATGAATCTAAACTGGCTGTAAGGCTAAGATAATTTCTAAAACGAAAAATGTAATTATAAAGATAAAAACGAAGTACATAATTATAGAACAGTCGTATTGAGAACCTCATTTAAATATTCGTCAGTGGTAGAAATAATTTGAGAACTCAAATAATTTCTACCCGCTCAATATTTGCTCAATATTTCAGTACCATCGAAACGGTGGGTAATTTAGTCAAGGCCTGCCTAGGAGGCGGAGTGGTCGGCATTCACTCGGCTTACAAAAAGTGTGGATTGATAACTGGGCTCGTGATCAACATCTTGGCCGGAATGATGCTCGTACACAGCAAGTATGTAAGTACTGTACTCCATAAGTTAAGTCACACAGAAAGCAATGCAATATATTATCATGTCATTTTGGAAAAGTTTAATACTTAATTGCATACATTAATTATAGTGCAAGCGATCCACAATTAAATAATGGATTCTATTTCTGTTGACAACTGCATTCGGCCAATTTCGACGAAATAGCTAAACCATTTTTTTGTTGTTCTGTGTCATGAGCCAGGAAAAACAGTAGCACAGTATATAACAGACACATTTTACAAACCCAAGGCCCGGCACGTACAAATTTTCAAAAGTACCTTTGGCCCAGGGCAAAGCAACCATGGCAATGAGTGACAAGAAAAAGTTGTTTCAGCCATATATACAGAATGACCAAAAAAGAACTGAATTTCCGTTGGCTGTATGGTTTTGGGACCATACAGTACAGCCCTATATCCCTAGATGGTGTTGGATCATTTTGGAAAAAATCAAATCGGTCTGAGAGGTTCCAAAACCATCTAGGAAGGATTGGTAGCGTCCCAAAACTTTACAGCCTGTGTATGTAGTAGATTTGTCTAGTCCCGGTTCGCCGCTAGTACTATAGATGAATTATCGAGAGCGTGGAATTGCATATGTGGTAGTATTGTTTGTTTACAGGCATTCTATATTTGAATCCGCACACAAAGAGGCACAACACGGTACAACGACTACATATGCAATTCCACGCTCTCGATAATTCAACTATACATCTGAATACTTCTATTAAAATTCTCGCCAGATTCTCGTATCATCAGCGCAGATTATGTACGGACGGTTGAAAATGCCGTTCCTCTCGTATCCTGACCTGGCTGAAGCGGTTTTTAAGACAGGCCCGTTCCCTAAGCTGTCTAAACGTGCCTATGTCTTCAGGTAACTTCAATTTAAGAAAGTGATGTTACATTATTTGAAATACCGCGTATCCCATGGTTATTAATGTTATTATATCAATTCGTATACATTTTTACTAAGATTGTGCGTAACAAGACCCATGTAATGATTTTTTCGCGCCTTCTAGCTCCATAACATAACCCCTTGATCGATCCTGCTCATGTAGGTACGAACTCTCGAATTATATGTAGGTATCTCTGCTACAACCTCAACAAATTTCATAGAGATCAAGAAAACTTTACTCAAGTTATCGTCGAACAAACTCAAAGTCAAAAATCGATCGAAATGCCGAGACGTCCCTGTAGTCAGCAGTTGTTTGTAAGAACTCGCTTCGTTTAAGCTCTGCTCGTTCGATGACGTTAATGCATACTATGAAATTTAGAAATTGTCTTTTCTAGGTATATGGTAGACGTGACTATCTGCATAAATCTCTTTGGATCATGTGCCGTTTACTCAGTCATCGTGGCTCGGACTATAAAACAAATTCTGGAAGAGGCGAAGTTAGTAGGAGGAGGAGAAAGCATACGCATTTACATTGTCTGCATGATTATACCGTGTATTCTAATCGCTATGATCTTGACTCTGAAGTATTTGGCGCCATTTTCTATAGTGGGAAATATAATGCTGTGTAAGTAATTCACGTTTCTACTTACCGTACTATCTCCTCACAGACCGTAAGGCAGGAACGCGTTCCAGGCGATAACTTGTGAAGTGGTTAAGGCATAATGAAGACTCGTGAAGGTCAGCTGCCGCTCCGTTGGTGGGTTAAGGAAAACAAATAAAAATAAAAATGGTCATCGCATCCCGATTGAAACTTTGTCAGGTGATAGTTTATATTATATCCTATTATAAATATAAAAAAAAACATCAGTCTGCGGTATCGCAATAAAAATACCTTCAGCTGGTCACGTGAACATATGGTCTTCAGGGCATCAGCTGACGGTCTAACTAAGCTGAAGTGGGACTGGGCGGGACACGTTTGCCGCATGCCGGACGATTTGTGGGCCACAGTCACTACCAAATGGGTCCCACAACAAAACCGACCCCGGGGCCGCGGCAAACCTCGACGGCGATGGCGAGACGACCTTGACGCCTTCGATAGAAACTGGTGGAAGACGGCTCAAGACCGGGACACGTGGAAGGGAAGGAGGGAGGCCTTTGCCCAACAGTGGGACACTCTTGGCTCTTATAAATAAATTAAAATACCTATTTTATATCAGTGGCGGCACGTCCATAGAAGTCGAGTCCCGCCGGCTTGCCAAATTTTCTGGCACCTGAGTTTTATGAAGAAATTTTAAGCCAAATTAAGCTTCGGCTTGCCTAAGAAAAAATTTGAGCGCCGCCACTGATACCCATATTCCTATTATGTATGAGTTACAAACTTATTCCTATTACATGCATAACTATAGAGTCGTGCAGCTTGTATTTTGTGCAAACAGAAGTGAACTCATGATATATTCTATTTCCACAGTAATTGTGGCTTTCTCGACTATATACTACGGATCGAGAGCTGCCACGAAGTCCCCTACAGAGTTTCCTCTTTTCAAGAATGCTGAGGGTTTCTTCGAGTTTCTTGGTGTTTGCATATTCAGCATGGAAGGCATGGGCATGACGGTTCCCGTCGAGAACCATATGAGAGAACCAAGGAAATTCCCTATGGTGCTGTGCATAGGTATGCCACTACCATAATAATAAATACTCTTTATTGCACACTCATACAGTTTACGTACAAAAATTAAACAGTTACTTAAATAATTTTAGGTAGAGGTAACAATAGGCGGTCTTATCGCTAAAGAGCGATTTCTTCCAGACAACCTTTGGGTAGTGGAGACAAGAGAAAAATAATACCATATTTAGATCATTGGATCAAATGCTTAGCCTAAACTAAAGCGCAAATGTGACACTTTTTTGTAAAAGGTACCATTTGGCGGAAGACCAGATAGTCCAGATTGAATATTGTATATTGTATTCGAGTACTAAACCAAATGTTACCATTTTATCTAGATTATCACAAATAAGCATGTTATAGAAATTGTGTTCATGTATTAAATAGAGTTGCAATCTATAGGTGTCGAGATTCGGAATACATTTTCTTGACCATGCTTAGTCGTATTTGTCCGAGATGACTTCCATAGCACAAGTAAATACATATTCTATTATTCTGCCTTCAGCTATGTCTTTTGTGATTGTCATCGTGGTGATAATTGGCTTTTTCGGTTATTGGGGTTTTGGAGAGACAGCAAGCACTCCTATAACCATGAACTTCCCTTGGGAACCGTGAGTTTTCAGTTTTATCTCTCCTATTTATTCAGTAGTTTGTATATTACGTATTGGTCTTCTCTGATTTATTGGGACAATATAATTCAACCACAAAAACTATAAACACGTTGCACTTTGGTTGCTCGTAACACGTTTTGTGGATACAGTAGAGTTCTCCAATATAGTATAGTAAAAATGTGTGCATGACCTGACCCTACAATAAGGTTGTACATATTACAATAAATTGTATAGCTAGTGAAGGACTCCACTGTACTGCATCTAAATACTGCATCTTAATGCTCGGATTTTATTATCAGTCAATGTTATGTGGAAGCCTACAGACTCACCTGACGTAGCTTAGCGTAAATGCAAAAGCGCAACATATTACAATAAATCGTACAGCTATTGAAGGACTCTACTGTACTGCATCTAAATAAGTACTTAAATGCTCGTAATTTATTATCAGTCAATATTATCTGGAAGCCTACAGACTCACCTCATGTAACTTAGCGAATAAAAACATTATAAATTTTTAGCTACCCCATCATTTTAAAATGCAGTTTGGGCCTAGTTGTCTACGTGACGTTCGCACTGAACCTGTGGGCCCCTGTCAACCTCGTGTGGTGTTACATCAGATTCAGACACAACCCTGACAAGTACTGGTGTTGGGAGCGAGTGTATAGAGCCATCATAGTGGTTGTGCTTATACTGATGGCCTTGTCATTCCCCAATATCGACGCCTTTATGGGATTCGTTAGTACTTTTGTATACTTACTTCTTAAGGCTCGAAATATTACTTAAGCATTAATTGTTCCGTTTCTATTAGTAAACTTTTATAGAAGGTTGTATGTGAAATGTGCTATTAAACAATTGTCATCATCTTTATGACAATTACTGCAAAACTTTTTAGTATTACCATGCCCAGAAATATGTTATTTTGGAAGAGTGAAGAATCTTCTTTACTCTCAATCACCATTGATACATTCTTTTTCACGTTAACAGGCTTCTTTAACATCGTTCATAGCACATCTTAAGTCTTAAGATAGGTCGTAAAGATTATTATACCAACGTTTGCTGCCGTGTTTTGAATGTTATACTAGATTCTAATAACTACTTCCTTAGTTCCTGGCCTATTATGGAAAAGATAACTACCACAAAAATGCATGTTTAGCGAATTTAGTTGCCATAAAGCCAGGGTAGATCTAGAAGAATATAACCATAGCAGAGAATGACAAGAAAATGTGTAAACATTTAGTTTTAAAACTGCTATCTAATTCTTGACATGATCGAAGGGTAAAATTCAACAATCAATTCATCGGTAATCTCTCCTCAGATCGGTTCCTTCGGTGTCGGTTTCTCTGGCTTCGTGTACCCTGCCTCCATCGAGCTGACGGTCAAGTGGAATGACCCGGGTCTAGGTGTGTGCAAATGGCGGGTCTGTAAGTTCGCTGTCGTCTTCATATTCGGCTTGTTTCTGTGTTTACTGGGCGGGTATTGTAACGTCAAGAATATGGTAAAAACGGACGCTTAGAAGTAAGTCTTTGGATTCTAAAAAATCGGCTTTCGGTAGTACAAAGTCGACGCGAAAAGTCCTTTCAATGTTTAGGCTCTGCTTCCACCAGAGCTGAGAGAGGATGTGTTATGAGAAATGTTTCTTAAAAAACAATCAAATCACTTCATTTAGCTATCCTTGCACGACGCAGCTCTAGGATTCACTCTTAACAAACACATTCCTCTCACCTCATCCTGACACATCTCTGGTGGAAACGCAGCCTTAAAAATATACTATGGCACTTGTGTTTTCTAAATAAGTATGTACTGGTTAAAAAAAACCTGTAAATATGTATCATACAAATATATTATTGCATCTAGCTAGAATATGTTTCTTTATCTCGATTAATAAAATGTCAGGTTGATATGTCAAACGCACAAATAATGTGGCCAGCAAATGCAAACTATGCAAATGTTATCATGCCGGTTCCACAATGGACGGAAATTGAGTGGTCGGTACTCGGTGGCAAAGGTATGTAAATTGTAAAGGTTTTCTTAGGTAGCTAAACTTATACTTTAAAAATGTCTAAGGCTGCGCTCAGAGAGAGCATGTCTGGAAACGTAGCTTTAAATTAATGTCCTGCATTGCTTACCATCACGCGATTCGTCTACTCGTTTGCCTCCTGTCATAAAAAAAACCATGAAATGTGCGTAAGTAAACTGGGGCGATTTTGCTAGAATAAACTGGACTGAAGCGACAGAAGCTCGAGCGCTTCATAGCTCCTTAGAGCGTTTGCACATTATCTGATCCGATATCGGATGTCATTACTAAGTATTGCTATTGGAACAGTTTCTAAACAGATCCTTTGTCGAAACTAGTGATAAAAAAATCCCCAAATGAGGTTAAAATCGACAAATAATAATTGTTTCCAGGGGCCCATTTCTCGAAACTTAAATACCATAATATGAGAGCAGGGCCCCATTTCTCGAAACTATTAGTTTACTAGTATATTAGTTATTAGTCGAAATTTTACAAGTCCTAATATATTCTGTTTCTCAAAAAAAAATTGACTGGTAACTAATACTGATAAACTAATAAAAAATATTAGTCTGGCTTGGCTGGATGCACCCATTACCTATGCCCTTTTTATCTTTAAAAAAAAGCGGGAATAGTTCCCGCCATTTTTTATTAAGTAGTAGTATTACTTGGCGGTAAAAGCGGATTGTGCGTTTAATTTAGTTATTACTTATTCAAATATTTAACAATGGATACGAAAATAATGGCCCTCCGAAACATTTTAGAGGCTAAAGACATTTTATTTTATTTTATTTTACACTAATAGTTTCCACTAATATTTTTAGCAACCTTCCGAGATTAGTAGCTTTATTAGTGGATTTTACAAGTGTATTCATTTTTATTTTTATTTGTGAAACCACAACCCAAGTAACACTAATAATATTAGCTAATATTTATTCGTTGGTAACTAATAACTAATATTTTATTAGAGTAGCTTTGAGAAACGCACACTAGTAAACTTGTAAAAAATATTGGTTCATGGACTAATATTATTAGTCTAATATATAGGTTACATATTTTTTGTATATTAGTACGGAATTTACAAATCTAAAGACAGTGCCATCTGCGCAGTTGCTTTGTTCAAATTTTCACGGACTTTGACCACGCGATAGGTGTATAGATAGGCTTCAGTGCACTCTTGAATAAGTACCTAATTCTAATGGATTTCGAGGTCTCGGTGATCCTAGTTCGCTAAGGCCAGGACTCGGGCGAGTCCGTTCAACCAACGGGAATAATGGAACAGGAAAGGTTCTTTAATTAGAAACGTAAAACAAATGTCGCGGAGGCCTGCCGTTTATCGTGTTTCATTACAGCTGTGATATCTTGAGCTGGAGGAATTGACCGGGCTTAATTATTTTAGGATATCTGCATGGTGTTGTGTCCTATCTGTAGGTTTCCAAAGAAAACTCCAAAATTGCAGGACACAGATGTGCTACGTTTAATGTTCAGATACAGACTCCCGAAAGTTACAACTACCCACTATATGCAAATATAACACATGGATACTCGTAAAATACGTTGTCCAAATGTACTTAATATCCTCCTTCGTTTTTATCGCTTTTAACGTAGAAAATATCTATTACTTTCGTCAACAGGTGTTTCTTGGTAGAGGCCTTTATGTTGGGCCGGTAACTTTGTATACTGAATTATTTATATTAGGGGGTAAAACATTATCACAATCATGGTGGAAAAAGTTTACGAGTACAGACGACGTAATATGTTTACACTTTTGCACTTTACTCCTTAGTAATAAGGTCCAAAAGTGTAAAGATATCTTTGACGTCGACTGTACAAGACTTGATAATGGCATGTATAGGTTAGAGAATGGAATTCGTCTTTTATATAAAATCATTAAAGAAAAAATATTAATTTAATGACTTGATATTTGAAGATAGAAGCTTCCGTACGTTGCACTATTATTTACTCTGTAGCAAAACTATGAAAACCAGGGTCAGGAAATACAACATTTCAAGCCCTATGCTATGTCCTTGCAGGAAACATACGAAAGGCCTTTGACCAGCAACCATGTAAGTAATGTATTCATAACCAGTCTCTTAGCGTCTATTTTTAGTCTGGGAACTGGCAAGCAAGAGCGCAAGTAAAAAAACGTAGGCCTTCAAACAATGGGCCGTGTTTGAGATGGGATTAGCATGTTCGTGTTTCTCATGGGCTACAAGGAATAAGGATGCTTCAAATGTCCATAAGCGCGGTCCAGTCAGCATAAATAGTATCCTACACGAAGGCCGCAAAAATATGTGACACGCTCTTATTTGTAGAGCCATAGGAGCGTGTCACATATTTTTGCGGCCTTCGTGTACTACTTCTTGAAGATACTATTGATAGTCTGGTTTTTTTTTTCAAGAAATCGTTGTCGAGAAGCAAACGATATTACTTTTGGGCAACCGGGCTTTTTACCTGGTTTAGACCCTGCTGTATCTGAATTGCCGGTTGCCATCAAAGAAACTACAACCAGAAGTGAGATACGGCCAAAAAAAGGACCCGTTTTTTAGCTTTTCTTAAATAACTCGAAAACAGTAGCACCTACCAAAAAATGTTCTTCCACTTAAGTAATCTACATAAAATTCTTTATAAAAAAGGTTCTATACAGTTTTTTGCTGGGATCAATGTTTAATGAGATATTAAGGGACTAAGATAGACAATAAACATATATACTAATTAGCTTTTTCCCGCGAGTTTGTCTACGTGGGATTAACATTCGCTATAATAAATTAATGAAATGCCGTAGTTTAATCTGACAGCAAAAATAAATTTAACGTATAAGCTTTTTTACGTCTACAGTAAGCAACAATTCCATACCAACTTCAACCCCCCGTTTCATCCCTTTAAAAGATGATTACTGGGATAAAAACTATCTTATATCCTTCCCCACAACTCAAACTATCATCACACCAAATTTCATCTAAATTGGTTCAGCGGTTTAAGCGTGAAGAGGTAAGAGACCCACTGACTAGTCCAAAATTATTAAACTCTCTCTCCTTCTCGATGCGACAGGCAAAGCATATTACTTTTTGTTTACACGGATTTTTACCCTATTTGGACCCTTCTGAGTTCGAAATTTAAATAATTTTTTTACCGGAAGTGGAATATTTAAGATGGCGGCCAGTATAAACCTAAGCGACGAAAAATCTATGTTCCTCGTATGGATACCCCCATTGATTATACCATATTTTTAACGATTGTTATTTTTGGGAATAACAGTTGTAATGACACGTATTTTAAAAAAAAAGATTACCTATTTGCAATGGTTCTAAATATACTGGTCTTTAAAGTTAGAAATCGCCGTCAACACTGTATTCCACCACGCGCTTTGTGGACGGGGTTTTGGGAACACGTCTGCAGACCTCCGGTACCCCGTCGTCGTTGCTCTTACGGGCCCATTGTAATTCTGCTCGTGCAATCTCCTCCGCTGACGGCACCTCGGAATACTTGAGGGCCTTCTAGCTCGGAACCTTTCAGGCGAATGATGGAGCTGTTGTAAAGGTGTAAAGAGTGGGTGTAAAGAATGTAAAGGCGGCAGCATCGCCGCATGCCTGGTCTTCTGCAGGAGTGAGTTTACATCATGTTCGCGCATATACTCCGCAGCCTCCTTTTGGGTCAAAACTGTGACACTGAAGAATAATACAATAATATAAAAAAAACGAGAGATTTCCGTCCAAAAAAAGAATAGTACATTTTTGAAGCCTTGCTGGACCTGGACACCATCTTCTATATCTTACTTCCGGTCTAACATTATTTGATGGCAATTGCAAAATATTATAATTACAACTGTTATTCCCAAAAATAACAATCGTTAAAAATAAAGCATAATGAATGGGGGTATCCATACGAGGAACATAGATTTTTCGACGCTTAGGTTTATACTGGCCGCCACCTTAAATATTTCACTTCCGGTAAAAAATATTTTAAATTTCGAACTCAGAATCAAATAGATTTTTACCCTATTTGGACCCTTCTGTAAACAAAAAGTAATATGATTTGCCTGTCGCATCGAGAAGGAGAGAGAGTTTAATAATTTTGGACTAGTCAGTGGGTCTCTTACCTCTTCACGCTTAAACCGCTGAACCAATTTAGATGAAATTTGGTGTGATGATAGTTTGAGTTGTGGGAAAGGATATAAGATAGTTTTTATCCCAGTAATCATCTTTTAAAGGGATGAAACGGGGGGTTGAAGTTGGTATGGAATTGTTGCTTACTGTAGACGTAAAAAAGCTTATACGTTAAATTTATTTTTGCTGTCAGATTAAACTACGGCATTTCATTAATTTATTATAGCGAATGTTAATCCCACGCAGACAAACTCGCGGGAAAAAGCTAATTAGTATATATGTTTATTGTCTATCTTAGTCCCTTAATATCTCATTAAACATTGATCCCAGCAAAAAACTGCATAGAACCTTTTTTATAGAGAATTTTATGTAGATTACTTAAGTGGAAGAACATTTTTTGGTAGGTGCTATTGTTTTCGAGTTATTTAAGAAAAGCTAAAAAACGGGTCCTTTTTTTGGCCGTATCTCACTTCTGGTTGTAGTTTCTTTGATGGCAACCGGCGATTCGGATACAGCAGGGTCTAAACCACGTAAAAAGCCCGGTTGCCCAAAAGTAATATCATTTGCCTGTCGCATGGAGAAGGAGAGCGAATTTGAGATTTTGCTCCCAGTCTATGATGCGGACGGTCCAAACTACGTAAGGTCAAAAATCATTAAATATCAACCTCGTATTTCAAGTTACAATAAGGAATCAGATGTAATAAATAATGCATGACTTTATTTAAGTCTAAACTACTTTTCAATTGGAATAATTTGACAGGTGTTTGCAAATGTATGTACAGTCAGCGTCAAATATATTGTAACGGCCAAAGTGATCAAATAGTTCGTCATACCATATATTTTGTATGGTGTGACGAACTATTTGGCTACTCTAGCTGTTACAATATATTTGACGCTGACTGTACCTATGTAAAGTACTGTCAAATTATACCGCTTATAGTTACGAGTTCTGTCTTAGACATGGTGCGAATACATGCCTATTGTACAGTCAGCAGCAGAAGTAGCTAAGCGGGTAGGGTGTTCAAAATGACCTACACACGCTCTTATTCTCTTAACAATAAAGTCTTGTCCAGCTCATTTTGAACACGTACCCTACCCGCTTAGCTACTTTTGCTGCTGACTGTACTATAGATACCATGCTATACAATAAATAGGTAAAGATTTATGATTCTTATTTGGCTTTTTAAATTTTTTTCTCTCTGATTTTGATGATTTATATTCTCTCTGATGATTTTCTTATGAGCCGAATAAAACTACAAAACAATTTAATTTTTGACATGACTAATAATACTTAATTATTAAATTGTTTTGTAGTTTTATTGTGCTAAAAATTTTGTGGGCTTTAAATTGAATCCGACTGTCAGATTTATTACGTGCGTAATGGTAGTGTTATTATTAAGATTAAACTCTAATTTTCGTTGAAATATAACAATTTAACAAATGACGTAGAACATCCATAAACAAATAACTAAACAGAGCAAAAATAACTAACATGCATGCAGATGTTTTATTTCCAAATCCATATTCCACACCATAAATATATTCGTTAAAAAATATTTACCGATTATAAATTTTCATCGAATCATTCATCAATTGTTTGACAATGATGGATTGTTTTAGGATTTTTCAATTGCCCTCTTCATCGGTACGCCGCATCGTTAGAAAGCTATTATAGTACAGTTGACTACAAATATGTACCTATATGTTAATTAATGGTTTTGTACCTTACTCCTTTGTAATAAGGTGTAATATTTAAACATATATTTGACATAGACTGTACAATATGGTGGGCTGAGGAACAAACAAATGAATGTAGATGTTAATGATATCTTTTAAACATGTTTGAATCTTTTGTTTGAATGTCTTAATTACCAAGTATTCGTAATTTAGAAATGATTATCGTTATATAGGCAAATATATTTATATTATTAATAATTTTAATAAAGTTCTATTAATCTATAACGGCAATTCACTTATATCAAAAAATATTTTGGTTGTATGTATATTATGTACACATGTGGTAAAAAAGTGCCTTTCCTGTAAAAAAGTTGTGAGGTCCACGTTATTATATCTCCAATTTTGTTGCAATCATGCTCCAAACAAGCATACATCCTGCCTAATAGTAAGCGATTACCGTAGCCTATAGACACCTGCGACACAGGTGTCACATGTGCGTTGCCAACCCTTTAAAAATCTGTACCTGCACTCCTTATTTGGATAAAAGACGTACTTTAAGAAATCAGAAATTAATAATTATACATTATATATTGACGTCTGTTACATCAAATTATAATAAAATAAAATTCACATTTATTAACCTAGTAATTTTTCCCAAAGTCTGTATAAAAGAAAAGTAACTTAAATGGAAAACCCGACGCTCATTCCGGTAATTTATCAGATTTTATGACAAAATATTTAACGAGTGTGACGTGATTTATTTTTCTTTGAGCAAGTTTCTGCGATTTTTTTTAGGTATATTTGCTAAGGAGATTTCTAAATACCTTAAAATATGAAAATAAAGACGTTTTATTACTTAAAATTATTTTGTGTGAATTCAGGGATAGTTTGGCTTTTCTTTTCTTCATGGGCCAATTAAATAACAAGCCGATAGGAATAGAGTTCCTTGGGTGCCATAGGCGTGTATCTATAAGTTTAATATTAGAATTAGACACTCTATTTCGGCGAGTTTTATCCCATTCTCCTTAGAAACCATTTAGAAGCTAAGCTCCACAGGGAAGTAGCGATTAGATAAAAGTCGAGTAAAAGTACCTAACGGTAAGCTAGTAAGTTGTAAAAATGGGAACGCCGTTGACAAGTCGATCCAGAGGAAATAGAATGTCTCCGCGTATAACTTAGATCCTTTAGCTAGAGGCGTCCCGCCCTAGTGTCCCAGTTAGCAGTAGCACATTTTAAAATTAAATGCCAATTTTCTGGAATTTATACTTGCATAGTAAATATTTCTACTCTCTCTTTTTAACCGACTTCAAAAAAGGAGGAGGTTCTCAATTCGACTGATTTTTTTTTGTATGTATGTTACTCGATATCTCCGTGAATCGAGAACCGATTTTCAAAAAAAATTTTAATCGTACGGGTATTATAACCTCTAGATGGTCCCATTGTCACCAAGTCGGGGTCTGATGATGGGATCCTGGAGAAATCGAGGGAACTCTTCAACTATTACAGGCACACCTATAGTGATTTCAGTATTTTTTACAGCAACTCGGCCACTTCCTCTTGGAATAGCGGATCCTAAGTGAAGTCAGTTCTTTTTTTGTTTAAAATTATCTCATTTGCAAAACGTGCCTTTAATAGCACTTAACTCTTGAAAGTGGCATTGTTTATTTATAATATTGTATAACCACGTAGAACGAATCAGTACCTAAACTAAATTAAGTACTTATATTATAAATAATGGTTTAAGAAACCGATTATATTTTTTCCAGCATTGAGTCTTTTTTTACAAATAATTAGGTACTTCTTGTAACATATAAAACAAATAATTACTTTTTTGATTTATTTTAGTACCTATATCAATTTATCCCTGCGTTTCTTTTTCCTGATCATGTTTCCTGAACCGTTCTGTATATCGTTAATACTATACTATAGATTCAGTCAAGGCCGTCTTAATTAATGAGTCAAGACATATTAATGTGCCTTGGACACTTGGAAATCAGGGGCCCTCAGGCGCTCAATTAGGGACAACGTTGACTGTAAAAAAACCTCGTCTAAGATCGTTCGGTGCTTCGGTGTTCGGTTCTTTTTTGTTTAAAATGATGTGTGATAACTATTATCGGTACAGATGGTACTTAAAGGAGCCTAAGATAATGGAATATTGACCCTATGAGAAGCCCAATCAGCAATCACATTAAAAACATGAATTAAAGGTTGTATCAGTCATAACAAAAGCGCTTAAATTATGGTTCCGTCAAGATATATTTCATCGAATTAATTAGAGGATGTTTCTAACATTCTTGCTTATTAATGTGCCGACCCGATTTTAATTAAATTCTGTTTCAAATTTGCTGGCGATATCTATTCTAGTTATATCTAAGTAAACGTTTGGGAGAGGCTCCGCGGCCCTTGGTTTCCCAAAGGGCAAATTTTCTTAACTTCCGTATTTGTAACGTAAACTATTTACCTCTTCTATTTATTTAAGATCTACACGGACAATTTTTTAGTAGAACAAGTAAAAACTAGTAATTCCCAGGACAAGTAAACGTTTACTATAAACAAGTAAACACTTACCTTGTTTTTAATTAAAGTTTACTTGTTTTCAGTAAAGTTAAATTGTTTTTAGTAAACTTTGACTTGTTTTTAGTAAACTTTTACTTGTTTTTAGTAAACTTTTACTTGTTTTTAGTAAACGTTTCCTTGTTTTTAGTAAACGTTTACTTGTCCAGGGAATGACTATTTTTTACTTGTTTCTAGTAATACATTTCTCCGTGTATATAACATTCTTCTTTATCACACCGCAATTATTTTTTCTGGGATGTTCTAACGGTAACAAACTTTCTAAATTGAAGAATACAGCTTACAGTAAGTACCTAGTGTACCTACAAGATTTTCGTTTCAAAATACAACAAGTACCTAAAGAACAGAATTTGAATATGAATCAATATTTATGTGACGAAAGCACCTGAAACGGAACTGTGTCAGCCGATTTACATATGCTTAATTAACATATCAATAAAAGCGATGTTTTCGCAAAATGTATACAACATTTAGGCCACAAGTGCAACATACTCTGTATTTAATTAAAATAATAATATAAAAACGAGGGCAACAACCTTTCCTACGTGACTACACTGCCCTTGCAAAAATGTTTGGTGTCTGGAACGGCAAAAAGACAGTCCAAGAAAAAATACGTGCAACTTTTATGTCTTGTGCAACACAAAAATACGATTTAATTCAGCTATTTAAAAAATCTTAATTCATTTCAGTTATTCGTACCTGTAAACCAAAACAAAGTTGCATGTCAAAAAACAATACGCACGTTATTCTAATTCATGCGAGGGTATCCCGAAAATCGATATCCGGGTGCGGCCAACCCTAGACGGCATGGCGCCGTCCGACCAACCCGCTCAAAAAGAGAACACCCTACGGGCCCCCAATACATCACTAGCCTTCCTAACTCGGCAGGGTTATAACGGCCATGACTTTAGCCTCTCGACCTCCCTTCATAAATTTCGCCTTCACAAAAGTGCCGTCCTAATTAAGTTGGGATACTCCTGAATATTTCAAACCTGCCGCCATTCTAGACAATTGAACCGCCTTTGAAGCGGGATCTATAGTAATATTTCAAAAGTTCCACAACCCTTGAGATTTGACGTCTGGCGCGTCTGTTATAATAATGAGAGACGACTTAAGTTAAGACATAAATTGACTCATAATTTACACATCAAAAGAGTTAAGAACATACGTTATTTTATGTTGACGTATGGTTTCGTAGAGGCAAAGTTTTAATGCCAACTTAGCGAGGTGAACGCACCGCGCTCAATGGTTGAACTTTTCTCGATATTTCCTTTTCCTGAGTGCAATCGATAACAATATTTTCTTAAAGGTGACAGCACCTTTCTAAGGCCGTGCAGATACCGTTTTTAAAGCTTCATGGCCGTGCTAGTGATTTTCATTAGGAAAGTTTCAATTTGTATTATCGAGCGGGGATCGAAAGATTCGGAAGCAAGTAATTTGCTGTCAATCACTTCGGCGGATATCCTTCTATAGAAATTGAACGACTTTTTTCGCATTTCGCTTGGGAGTTTTATTTAATCCAATCAGTATTAAGCTTTCACGTGTCATACCTTAATAGGTTTTAGCACGTTTTAGTAACTTCTTGCCCCGGAGTCGTTAAGAGCTTTGCGTTGAATTATGGAATGCCATATGTTTTGTGTCGACTAAGAATTATTTTATTATTATTACCAACTTGCCAATTTTTGTTCTAACCACAAAGCGCAGTTCATTTGTTTTTCTCTGAACTCTATTGAGAATTTATTTTAATTTTTAACACACCCTGTCGTGTGTGCTATTGATGAGAACGACATACTCATTTAAATACCTACCTACTTTACATTTGGTTTGTTTAGCACTTAGTATTGCAACAAAATTTAACGCTGCGGGGAAAAAAATAAGTATATGGTTTTTGGCGAAAGAAGTCCTTATTTTTACCTTGCCTAAAGTTGCATTGAGCCATTGAATTAACCATAAAATAAAGCTAAAAACCGTTTAAGCAACCACACGGCAATAATAGATTAAAACGCGTTCACATCGCACTTTCTTCAATCGACCCTCCATGTATGCTCCAAATGGGTAAAAGGTTTTCAACATCTGCGCCCCTGTAATATTAAAGATCGGAGTTTATAAAAAATTTTGGCGAGACATGTCGCCCTACCTACTTCTTCTCCAAAAAGGTCGTATGTACAATCGTTGTCAAATTAATGTTGACAAGTATTCAACTTTATTCCATTGTAACAAGGGTGAAAATTTATACATATCAGAAAACCGATTACTTATGCCATTTCGGTATTAACACAGTACTTATATGGTAGTTTATTATAGGAGTGAAGTACTAATCTTTATGAGTACTTGTGAATGGCAATCTATGCGACAGGTGGGGACGATAGGGAGAGATGAACACGTGGACCTCCCCTTCCGTGTGCTATTGTTATCTTTTTCTGATTGAAACATATCACTATGCTATAAAGATTTTTTTCCTGAATTTAAAACATAATTTATGTAGGTTTTGCTTATTCACAAAACGCGCATTAGTTTACTAGTTAATTTTACATACATGTCATTCTCGACACTAAAATGAATGGTAGAAATAGCTCTATTCCATGTGTCCAGCTCATTTTGAACATCCTACTCGCTTAGCTACTTTTGCTGTTGACTGTACAAACAATATTATGGTATGAGGATAAGTACACACACAATAATTCTATAAAGGTACCTACTTATTATACAATCCGATAAAAGAAGGTACTATTTCAGACGACATTGAAATAACGCCATTTACACACTAAATTGTACGAAAAAGCCGCCAAAAAGGAATTTATACAAGTATAAAAGTTCTTGTTTGGCGTGACTTTAAACCGAGAACTGGACCGGTGCAAAGCATAAATTGCGAGAAGCGACAGTGACCCCACGGCTTAAAATCCGTCTAATTTGCACCTTTATTTCCCCACAAGTGTATTAAGCCCCGTTCAATCGTATCTCACGCGTTTGCGTTTGAAAAACTCACCCCGCCTCCACCAATCCAATTACCCAGGCGAAACTCTGGAAATTTTAAACCGATTATACAGAATTGAAAACATTAAGTACTTTATAGATACCGGCCGAGCTAACAAACGACTTTAGACTTTAATGTGGAGTTTTAACAGCACATTTTGGGCGACAAGCAAAGTGATTGCGAAGTCAAAGATAGAATTTGGTTGGGAATTATTTACGGGAACCGGAAAACTCTTATTTTGCCGCGTAAAGAAGGCTCTGATTAGGAAAGTTCTGGTAACTTTGCGGAGACAAACACTGCGACGTGGCCGAGAGCGGGATATTGAATTTCGATCGGGTTTTAATGGGGTTTGCCCAATTCGGTTTGGAACTCAGTTATTGGACAATCATGGCAGTTTCGTGATGACGGAAATATTGGTCTATGAATAATTTTGCAAACATAAGAAATATAGTAACCCTAACCCCCTTATTCATAAACGTCTCTCAGGCCTCAATTAGTTAATTTAATGGTACAAAATATAAAGATTTATCACACACAAGGCACAATAACAAGGAAATCAGAAACAGAACATATCAATACCTAATAATTATACCGAGTGTTTCCTGTAATAGGAGCAATAAATTAAAACGTAGATTCTACTCCTCAAACCAATCAACGATTGTTCAGCGACTTTTAAAAATAACTTATGGTTTGATTTTTAGGACACTTCAAAGTTTTTCAGAACACGTAATGCATTCCGAAATTGATTATGTCTGTAGATGTACGAGTAGGTGACAATTTAAGGAATGTCAAATAGACGGATTTTAACGTACATTGAAAATAGTATTTAGTTTGTATAAAAAGAGGCGATCTACAAGATGCATATTTTTAAAAAGTTGTTAACCAAAAGTTTTGTTGTTTGAGGAGTAGAATCCATGTTTTAATTTATTGCTCGTATTACAGGAAGCACCCTGTATAACAATTACAACGCATTTATGCATTGTTTTTTTTTAACAAATACAACTGTCAAAGTGACAGATAAGGTCAAAACATACATTAACTAATTGAGGCCTGAGAGACGTTTATGAATAAGGGGGTTAGAATAATGAAGAAAGACCTAAGGCGATTATCACACTGGCGACGGATCCGCATGCGGCGCCGGTGCGCGAGCGAGATAGCGCTATACACATGCAGAGCGCTATCTCGCTCGCGCACCGGCGCCGCATGCGGATCCGTCGCCAGTGTGATAATCGCGTAAGGTTGGGCGTAATCTAATCATTTACAAGATACAACGTCGGCCGGTCGTGGTTAACTTTAACCTTCTTATTTATAAACTAGCGACCCGCCCCGGCTTCGCACGGGTGCAATTATACATATAAACCTTCCTCTTGAATCACTCTATCTATTAAAAAAACGGCATCAAAATCCGTTGCGTAGTTTTAAAGATCTAAGCATACATAGGGACAGACGGCAGGAAGCAACTTTGTTATATACTATGTAGTGATTGCCAAACTCTTTTATGTTTTGAATTTGTCTCTTTCTATAAACTTAATAACAAATAATACATTATCATTACAATATGCTAATAGGCTTAAACGATTTCAGTTTTAAATTGAAGTTCAAAATCGAGGCTTGGAAAAACAATCTATAATCTACTTATGAGATAATCGGGCAGATTCAATTTAAATCTGTTAAATATACATAAAGAGAGTAATTAATTTAATTCGCTAGCGGGGATTTTAAACTGTTCATTAATAATAATAAGGCACGTTTAACATTTAATCGATTTTATCGATACCTACTGTTCTTTGCTGTATAAAATTAAATTTGAAATTTGATGTTTTTCGTCAGGAACAGTGCGTCTTTGTATATATTTCCCAGACAAATGAAACACACAGTTTTAAATTATTTAACCATTAACTATGATAAAGAAATAATAGAAAATAATAAATAGTCCCACAGTAAGCTCAATAAGGCTTGTGTTGTGGGTACTAGGCGACAATATTATATAATAGATAGATATATACTTAAATGTAAATCTAGAAACTTAGGAACATATACATATCCGTAATAAACACACAAATAAATGAACCCGGGACCTCCTGCTACATAGACAGGGTTATTACCGACTAGGCTAGGAGGCCGTTAAATGATATAAAATTATTTGAAGTAATAAGTAGCTAATTAAACGTTAATGAGTTTTATTTGCGCAATCCAGTTAAGTAGATTAATTGCAATACCGCTCTGAATAGTGAATGGTTCCATTCGTTCCATTCAATTGGAGGAACGATCAACTGTCTTCACTTTCAATTGCTATTCTAATTTTGCAATAGTTGTATAATCCAGCATCCGCCGACAAGACAATGCTATTTAGATGGCAGTTCTCAAACAGAAAATATCTTGAAGCTTGGTATTGAATCCTAGAAAAGAAAACAAGTGCTCAGTATATCTAATATAATTATCTGTTTTAATATAAGTAGGTAAGTAAGTAAATATTATTACAAACAACAGGCGGTCTTATCGCTAAAAAGCGTTCTCTTCCAGCAAACCAAATTACCTAATAGTACGGGCGGCGGCCGTAGGACCTGATACGTAACGTGATACAAAGATAAGCCCTATGGCACATGTTCATAAAACTGATGCTGAGTTCCGGAAAAATAGTAAAAAAAATTAGAATTGGCCGAAAGCACAAAAAAGTACTACTTCCGGTTTAAAAAATGGATGGTATTTACCTACGTCATTGGACACAAAGATGACACTTGTGGCAACAAATAGTAATTTATTTGTAGGTATAGAAAAACCCAGTCTGCCAGTTCCTGCGTGGCCGGAAGTGCCCGGCAGACTAGGTTAAAAGTAACGAATTTGACTCCAAATGTACGTCACTTTTGAAACAGTCTGCCGGGCACTTCCGGCCATGCAGAAACTGCAGACTGGGTTTTTCTGTACCTAAGTACAAATTACTATTTGTTGCCACAATAATCATCTCAGTATCAAATACCGTAGGTAAATACCATGCATTTTTTAAACCGGAAGTGGTACTTTTTTGTGCTTTCGACCAATTCTAATTTTTTTTACTATTTTTCCGGAACTCAGCACCACTTTTACAAACATGTGCCATGGGGCTTATCTTTGTATCACGTTACGTAGCAGATCCTACGGCCGCCGCCCGTACTATAACCTAATATACCGAATTCTCTATGGAGTCCGCAGAATAGATCGGATTAGAAGCACTGAACTGCGCTCTAAGGGTGTGTTTCGACCAGAGATGAGCGAGCATGCGTAGCGAGAAGTGTCCAACCAATCCTAGAGCTGCGCTGTGCAAGGATAATCGTAAGTAAATGAAGTGATTCTATCGGCTCTTAAGAACACATTCTCCCCAACACATCCTCGCTCATCTCTGACTGTAGAATTGCAATCTAACTGTTACCGCAGATGTGGGTGTAAAGGCAGCCAAGCTTAAGTGGGACTGGACGGGACATGTGTATACCGTATACCGAATGTACCCGATCGATGAGCCATATTGGTGACTGATTGAACCCCGCAGAATAGCCGAGGCAAAGGTAGCCCAAAAAGAAGATGGCCAAGGCAAAGGTAGGACAAAAAGAAAAGATGACCTAGACTCATAAAGATCATCCACTGTTCGTTGAAGAGCGGCGCAGATGAAGAGCCAAGCTGTGGGATACATTTATCTTCTTTTTATCATTAAGGAAATGATAATATAGTCGCTATCAGATATATCGGAGCGGCCAACGTGGTCTCAGATATCTGAACAACGCCTCTGTTGTCAAGGAGTGCGATGTTCAGATATTTTGAGTACCTTGGTCGCTCTGATATATTTGCTGGTGACTGTACAATATAAGTTCGTGACGATTAATAATTTATAAAACTAGTAGTCCGCCTCGAACTGAGAACTCGCGATTTAGTTGGAAACGAGTTAACCAATATAACAAGACCCAAGGAAGATTTTTTTTCTCCTTCTAGCTCCATAACCACTTGATCGATCCTGCTCATATACGAACTTACAAATTGTATGTATCTCTGCTACAGCTCCAAGAAATTTCATAAAGATCAGAAAAACGTTACTAAAGTTATCGTCGGACAAACTATCGAAATCAAAAAGCCATCCAAATGCCGAGACGTCTCAGTAGCCAGGTGACAGTTCGGTCTTGAGTTGTTTGTAAGAACTTGCTTCGCTTACGCTCCGCGAGTTCGATAATAGCACTCATACTCGTGGCACCCTCTGGGTACGGAACCCTAAGACGAGCTCACATCACCTCAATATTAAAGGTACTGTCACATCAACTCCTCGCGCATGCGCTCACTCGTGAGTCACGACCCGCGAAAGTGACAACTGTATGATCGCCGATAAAAGTGCTTCACGCTTCCTGTTACCAATATTTATGAGTAAGTGTTCATTGGTTCTTGTTGAAATGTAAAGCCACGAGGGAACAAAGTCTCTATAGTCTTCATAACAGTAAATATTCTAGTCTTTTGATTTAACAGCTTAAAAACATTTTCCGTCCGGAAAACCAGTCCGGAAAGTTCCTGTTTTGTGACCGAGCATTAAGGGTACCTACTAGTATACTTATAGGGGGGAAATTCAACCGCACGGGGGGAACCGACGCCGACGCGCCGTCTGGTGGGGTTGAAAGTGGACGCCACTCGAGCGTATAACAATGCTGCGAGTAGTATATTTGTAATTATTGCCAGCCAATTATAGTTTAAAAGTTGTTAACGGTAAAGTAGTTAATTTGTGTACTATTTCCGACAGTATTACCAATATATACCCGTGTATCTCCCGTAAACTCACTTCCTTACTCGCTTGGATGAGTTAATTTTTGTAAAAAAAATAATGCAGATAATTACTAAGGCTTTATTTAGTTTCCTTGAATAATCGTATGAACTCATTTTGAAATAAAGGAAAGGTCCTCGGTTCGATTTTCATTATATTTTATTTCCATAACGGTATGTTTTTGTTGAAACTGTTTATTAATGATTGTGATGATTATTATTGATGTCAATGATAAATGATGGAATTCATTTCGATGACAACGACGACGAATTAAATTTATTTGTGTCACACCTCATTAGGTGGCGTTGCACTGTTGCAATCAATACTGCAACATGCATATCATCTACGTAAAATGAAACCGTATGTTATAACGTTATAACGTTAACCATGCACCGACTTAACAAAGTGTGGAGAGCAGTCAAATTTATTTTATGGTAGCAGTAGTTCCTTATTCTGTGCTTGTTAAGGCTCTATTAGGGTCCTGTGTCCAAGTAAAATAGCAAAGTAAAAAAAACCTTTAAATAATGCCTGTAAAAAGAGTGTTTATAAAAACAAATATGCGTCTTGCAAATCAGAGAGAATCAGAACACTAATATCCACGTAGTGTTTCTTGTATGTCCTACCTGTAAATGTAACTGTTTTTAGTTGCAGAAAATTAGGAAAGAAAATTAGAATACTATTTTTTTTTATAGGTAAATCGCTCACGATTATACATAACGTAACCCATATCCGCCAGTAATTGTTATCGTGACGTCTGGGCTTCCAGTTCGTGATTGTCTTCCATTTCGTTACCGATGCCTAAGTACCTCCTGATTAGAAAGGCCTGTCTCGTCTGAGAGCACCGGATCACTCAATCAATGCGATAATTCTTATGCGAGTGTGCATGACAACGCAGACTTGGTTCGCTTGCCTTTACCCGACTACGGCAAAGACAAAAGAAAGGCAGGTATGTATTCTCTTAACAATAAAGTCGTGTCAAGCTCATTCTGAACTCCTCACCCGCTTAGCCACTTCTGCTGCTGACTGTATGTATGTATTTACGTATATTCTACCGTTGCGCCAAACCTACTAATCCGATTTGATTTTGATACACTGAGAAAAATAATCATGCAGTGATCCCTACTGAAATCACAGTACAGTTTACTGAATAATCAGTTAAGCTTACCTACTGATTAATTGATTATCCAGTAAACCCTACCGTAATCTCAATAGGTTCCCTGATTATTATTTTCAGTGTAAATAAGGTATCTTTCGATTCGTTATTTTTATGATCGGGGTAACAAAAGCTACGTACTTTTAAACGACTTCAACATTTTATTTCGTAGTTCGGGTTACAGATTTTTTAAACTTAGCTTGTTAACAGCCCCGTTAACCTTTTCGACGCCATGTCAAACGCAAAACCTACCACTCAGACGCCACGACATCTAAATGTCAAAAATGAAGATAAACTTTATGCGTGTGCATGTAGGTCTATTTTGCTCTGTGGTCGGTGACCGATATATCGGTCTTTGGCGTTGGACCTGTGGTGCCAATATATACGTCTTTGGCGTGGAAAAGGTTAATTCGTGATAGGTAAACAGCGTGATTGTTTGTAGTTTTATAAAACGTGACCCTGGTGGGATGCGTCTGTCAAGTCGTATGGACAGTTTGCCCCAGTCAATTGTTTTGCTGTTTTTTCTCATTTGCAAAACGTGCCTTTATTACACTTACTCGTATAACCCTTGAAAGCGGCATACTCGTAGAATGATGTTTGTTTATTTATAATATAATCACGTAGAACAAATCAGTACCTAAACTAAACAAAGTACTTATAAATAATGGTTTAAGAAACCGATTATATATAAGGATAATACAAATAATTAGGTACTTCTTGTAGGTACCATATAAGTAAAACAAATAATTACTTTTTTGATTTATTTTAGTATATCAATGTATCCCGTTTCTTTTTCCTGATCATGTTTCCTGAACCGTTCTGTAAATCGTTAATACTATACTATAGGTACAGTCAAGACCGCCTTAATATGTGTGTGGCCCTTTGACACTTGGAAATCAGGGGCCCTCAGGCGCTTAATTAGGGACAACGTTGACTGTAAAAAAAACCTCGTCTAAGATCGTCCGGTGCCCCCCTGACGATGGGGGCCCTGGGCACGGGCCCCGTGTGCCCTTATGGTAAAGGCGGCATTGTATACCTACAGTCTATAGATGTATAGCATAGAACTCGTGCAAACCACCGTTACACGGGCTTTCCATAGAGCGAATATTAATTCCTAGCTCGCTTTGCATAGGATAGTGCGGTCGTGATCTTGAACTGACGAGGGCGCCCATTGTCTCGAACTAAGGCTTAAAACACAAGCAGGCGCGAGAGCGGAAACCGGTTACCTTTTGCAATACTTTCTCCATAGCTTATCGCTTATATAGAGTGAGAACGAGTTGAATTTTTTGCTAATTTGCTTTGCTTGTAAGACTTTGACCGTGAGGACTGCCATTATTTAAAAGTTAATTGTGATTTGGAGAAGCGCCTTTCAAATGGAATCGACATCAATTCTCTTAAAATATTCGATAAGACCGGTCATGTGTTGCTTCTTCACAAGGTTTGTCTGATCTTGATCTTGGTCAGATTGTCTGATCCAGTATGGGTCTCATGCTACTTAGCAGTTTAAGTATAATTTTTAACAAAAAAGAACCGACTTCGCTTAAGCTCCGCTTTTCCAAGACGAAATGCCCAAGTTGCTGTAAAAATACTGAAATCACTATAGATCCTATACTATACATAATAGTTGAAGAGTTTCCTCGATTTCTCCAGGATCCCATCATCAAATCCTTACCACCTTATTCCTTATACTTAACTGTGAAGTACCAACGTTTCAAATAAAAAAAAATCCAAATCGGTCAAGCCGTCTTCGAATTTGAGAACCTCCTTCGAAATCTTGAAGTCGGTGTAAAATCGCTTGGATTTCTTCGCTTATCCTCCACTATATTTGTGTGAACCACTGGTACACGGTTGCCGAGAATGAGAAAAACTGTTGTTATACCTGCTTCTGATTTATCGCCATCGAGCCGTTATGTTTTCATCTCGCACTTTGCATTTTATCCGCGTTGACAATGTATTTTTGCTACCCATCGTTAAGTCACAATTTAATGAGGGTTTCCCGGAATCCAGGTGGCGGCACTGTCACGAGGTCTTTTTGACAGCAGCTGTCAAAATACAGCAATAAAACAAATATTGGTGGATTATGACATGACAGCTGGAACTCTCGCCACGCTGTTGCCACTGCCACCTAGTGAAAAAATCGATTCATGAAACCCTCATTCAAAGCTTATACTTTAGGTTCTTTTCTATTTGCATGGTTTAAAGTGAAGTTAAAACTTAACTACCAATGCAGGCAGAATAAAATGTTGGTAACAAATTATACCAAGTAAGTTGCATTATATTATAAAAACTCATAGTAACCTGCCGAGACCCGCTGATGAGTCCGTCAAAAATGGTTGGTGCAACTGGCCCTGAATTAACCATCAGTAGACTTATTGCTTTTCAATAAGCTTATAAATTTATGTTTCAACGAGAGTTTGTATAAATTACAAAAAACCAATAGCTTTAACTGTGACACTTATTTTTTTAAATCATATAACTGCGTTTTGCATGGAAACCCTCAAAATTTACATAGCTACATGCAATAAAATATTTAATTATGTTCAGAACTGACAGAAAGATTGGCCCAACCGGACCGGCCTTAACTGCGTTTGAAATAAGTTCTGAATATTGCTACTTAATTATCAAATACATTTTCACGGGATTGTTTTTTTTATTTGCAAGTTAGATATTATTTAATACCTGCATGGTCCGGTGATTTCTAAAAGCATAAAGCTTAAACATACCTCCCAGTTCGCGTATAATAAACCGTTGACAATATGCATTTCCAAGATCAAAACATCTTATGGCCATTCATAATTTCAACGCTTAGAAGCTGTTAGTGTCATTGTCTAGTCCGGTCCCAGGCTCTGCGAAGGTGCATACAATGCGATTCCCACCAAACGGGAAGTGATTCTCAACGCTGATTGAGTTTGTCTCACGCGAACCAGCGTAACGTGATCTCCGAGTAAACAGCCAGCCGCGAACGAATAACCCCATATTTTTGAGGGTGGGCACACACCGGAGACGGAACATAATTACAAGCTATGACAGGAAGGCTTCTATTTTGTTTATTTTAGATTAGCCGTGGATTTATTTTAGCCAATTAAAACTTGGATAGACCAAGCACCTTTATTTAATACGAGGACAAATTCCGTCAGGGTTCGAAAGGATAATTTATCAATGATAGTTATCTTGATAATTATCTCGATAGTTATCTTATTTTTATATCTGATAATTATCGATTTGATAATAACCCCAAAATTTATAAAGGCAGAACGTACAAAAAAATATCAGGCTCGAATTTCAACACCACTTGTTGAACTATATATTAGAGAAAATCCCCATACCGGGGATAAGATACCGGGGATACCGGGGATGTGATAATTATCGTATACATATCTGATAATTATCGCGATAAGTATCAATTATCATAATTATCTGGATAATTTCGAACCCTGAATTCCGTATTGGATCATATTCGAAACCGGGAAGCCATGTACCAGGGCATGGATAAACGTCAGGGGAGGAGGACCGTTTCTGTTCAGAGACATATTTGCTGAAGACGCTATCCATGTTTTGTTTTAATCATAGTTAGTGGCATCAAGACGTTCTTCTATCACGCGCTCGGCTTGCTGATCACGACTATTTGTCGTTAAACTCGTTATGTAACGTGACATGTGGGTATTATTTAGGGACTTTAAGGTGTGAGCACGTGGCTTTGATTGTGGTAAACGCTCTAAGTAGTTAGTCAAAAACAAAAGAGGTGGAGGAGGTGGTGGTGGATGGTGAGAATACTCGCCTTCGGTTAGAGATGGGAATACTGTGGTGTCTCCATCCCATCTGGATGTCGCTTGGAATAAACACGGTACCATGCCCATTGTAGACATGACCACCACCATCTTAATACTAAATGTCGTATTTTATCGAGAACAACAAGGAGTAACTGGTAAATTGCCTAGCATGTTATTTCATACAGGTTTTAACTCTTTATTTATACTTATGACCAAAACTAGCAACTAAATGTACTTAATGCCTATTTAATCCGAACATCAATGGTCCGAAAGGCGCTATAAAAAAATAATCGTTGATAATTATCACATTAAAATACTTTCAAAAAGAGTTTATTCGCTATGTGCAAAGTGCATGGTGGGGGTAACGTGAACGATCGCAGTGCACCTATATCACCTCCACACGGTCAACTGTCAAAATAGTCACATAGTAAACCAACCAGCAGGCTTATGATGGCAGTAGTTGTCCGCCGATAACTTGATAAAAAGCTGACAACTTGACACATTCACACAGCAAAACATGACAATGTGTCAAGTTGTCAGCTTTTTATCAAGTTATCGGCGGACAACTACTGCCATCATAAGCCTGCAGAGACATTTCATATAAGCTGGAATACATTCATAAAAAAAAAGTTTGAGCCCTGGCCCAAAAGATAGCGCCACAACCATGCATACAGCAGAGAACTATTGCGCAGTATGTTATTTGAGTACATATGTAATTAAATGCATATATTGTTTATGGATTAAACCAGAGACAAAAGTAGTACGCCAACAGTAAACATGTACGCCGAATATAATGTTGTTAAAGCAATTTGAAACGTAAACATTCCATTTGTTGCCATGTCATGTCGTATCCAATATCAAATACGAGGATACAAATTAATACGAGTAGCACCTTTTATGGGAACTGAATTGTTTAAACATTATACATCGCTAGAAATGTAGTTAATTTCTAGTAATCAAAAATTGCATTTTTACAAAAACAACATATAAAAATACAAATGCGTTTATTTCATTAGGTACTTTTTACAGTTGTCCTTAAGTTATAGTCATTTTTACAGTAGGTAAGGAAGGCCAATTGACTAAGATTTAGATTTAGATTTAGATTTATTTATTTCATAATAATAAATTATAGTACAAATGGTCTTAGCCTAATTTATACAAATTTATATTATGATCGTCAAAGTAGTGTGAATAAACATATTTTGTAGATTGATTACATTTAAATTTCGCAAAATTTCAGATTGAAAAATACATATGTCAATTTGAGATATAATAATAATAAATACAATTTCAGAGAAATACTAATTCAAAATTAAAAAATTATTAAATTATTAAATTAAGATCCACAAAAAGCGTTTTGTTGAATTAATTCCCACCTCCCACCAAGCTGGAAATCGTTTCAATACCTACTTTCATTTGGTCCTAAATTTGTGTTATCCGAGTTTGCCCAATCCCAGGAGTTGGCATTATTTTTGAGAAAATTTTTGCTCCTGCGTTGATTCTGAGGACCTCATTCCAGCAATTCGACTATCGTATTTCTGGCAGCCCTATATGCCTAATTTCCAAGCCTAGGATTTTTCATCGCATGGTAAGATGAATGAAAACTATGGAGCCGATATTAAAACTAAAATTTTACTCATATTCATACTCATACTCATTCATTTAATTAATACCGAAACTAAATTAAAAGTGAAATTAGTAATTTGAATTGAATTTAATTATATATTAAATTAAAAAAATAACTGCCATAAAAAATTAACATTACGTCTACCGCAACAAAATAGTATGTATTATTAACTAGGTATGTAACTAAGTTAATATAGTTACATGGCAAATGGCAAGCTAAAGGCATATATAGCACTACTACAAAATTTATTTTAGTTACAGCAAAAAAAAACTTTCGATTGACATTTTCGATCTATTAGCCAGATAAAGGGGTGAAAGTATTACGGGACTAAGAAAATAAGTGAGTACGAGTATGATTATGAGTAAAATTTTAGTTTTAATATCGACTCCATAGTTTACATTCATCTTACCATGCGATGAAAAATCCTAGGCTTGCTAATTTCATTGGCCTGAGTAACGAAACAACTTTTAACCTAAAAGACGAATCTAGCAAAACTTAAAAATAAAAATCTATCGAAGCGACGTTTGAATAGGACGTGCATGGACACCTTCCAAGAATTTTACAATCACAAAACAAAAGATACTCACTTTGTTTATTTCGAAGTCGATGCCCTCCAGGTCATGTCGGACAAATAAATAAGTATTTTGTATGACTTTCTTCACTGATTAAGCGTCCTCGTGAGTCACGGCCCTCACGGCGAGCTACCTGCCGCGCTCGTTGCCACTAACAATGTGTGTTTTGACTGAGGAAATCCTGTCTAGTTTCAATAAGGAAGTTTCAAATTCGAAAATCCGTGTTGCGTGTTTTTCTTCGAACTGATTGGCGATTGTCCAAATTGAAAACGAGAGAAAACGTTGAAGATTTTTGTTTCTGTCAATGTAGATTACTTTAAATACAGAAATTTCCGAAACGGAGTTTATTTACATAAGGGAAAACTCGTCGGATGGCACAGTGTAAAAAGGTGAGGTAGGGGAATACCAACATAATGAATAGCCCGGTGAAATATTTATCTTTATTTTATCACAAATATACAAGTAATGAAACCTGTGAAACTGTTTTAATGGAGGTACATCCTACACGTGTTAGAGGATTAGTGCTGGCAAATTTCTGTTGATGAAGCTAGGGGTATAGGATAAACGTAACGATAGCAAGGCACAGCGGCGTCTGACATGTATTGTATATAACCATAACTAAACCGGGAAAACTAAGAGAAAAAAACGTACTTACCGTTACTCTAACTAAAAACAGCACATATAATTATACTAACTGCAAACAGTTCCTCGTAGCTAGCTCGTTTTTGTAAACATAATTATACTGATTCATATTAAAAGTACACTGAGGTACACAGAAGGTACAATGATCACAAGCATTTTTTTTAATCCTAAGGTTTTCCCGCCATTATGAGCCTCACTGTAAGAGGTAAAACAAACTAAACCGCCCCTCAGCCTCCAGCCATGACATTTTACTTTTAATTTTGAATACATGGCAATCTCGCCCGGGTTCACTGCTGTAATTGGACTGATCAGCTTTCCTTTTTGCTCGGATACGTCAGTCAAAGTAACATGTTAATTGAAAGATTTTTATTACGCCGTCGATATTACGTTTCTGGCTCAGTGTTCTACTTTATTTTGGTTACAAAGTCGCGTATATAGGTACCATTTTACTCGTAGTACCTACTTACTTTACAGTATTACCTTGTTGTCATTTCAATAAAATAATCAACAAAGACAATCAACAAACAATAATAAAATATAATAATTTATTGTGTAACTTACAGTTTAACATTAGCTGTGCATTAGTATCTCTCTTTAAGCATTTTTCATACTTGTATCAAAAGGTACTGCTCTTCTACAGATGTTATATGTTACAATTATAATGTAATATGTATAATACAGTTTCTTGGCTTGCATAATTAAAATAATTAGAGTAACTAAATTAAATTAAATAATTCTAACATTCAAATTATCATGCTGCATATGAATCTAAACAAATCATTAGAATTTACAGAAGATTATTAACAAGGATATTATATCCAAAAGCTTCAAACACATGCTGAATAAATAGAGAAATTATTTGTATAATCTACCTATCGAAACAGCTGTAGTCCGACGTTAGTTGCCTAAGTAACTTAGATGCATAATAGTTACCGTGCCAAACTTCGCCTTTAATAATGAAGCGATCCTTAATTCGGAGAGATATATCGCTAATCTGGCTTCCCCTTGGGAACAGATAAGTTACATATCAATTAGAAGACTCTAAATAATGGCAACATTCCGTGCACCAAAATGATGCACTTATTTCTTTGAATACACCTGAACTTGGAAATTGGAATACATTCAATTTAGAGCAAACCTAAGCGCCTGGCAGATATGCGATGGTTTTATTTATTATACATATTTTGCTTACCAAAAAGATTGAAACAAAACACTAAAGGGTCGCTCAGACAAATGAACGGCAATTCTAAATTCCAGTGATACGATTCAATTTTGCGTAAGAAGTGTCATGTCAAGATACCTACGATTATGTAGGATAAGGAATTCTTAAATCAAAGCCTGTCGGGAACCTATCCCATCATTCCGAGGATACTTCAGGGGTATAACAAAGGCGTTTTTCCGTCGCCCCTCTTTTGTCTAGCAATGCGACGTTTTTGTCAAATTATTCGGAAACGCGCATTCAATTCTGAATTCAAATTCGTGTTTTTTGTCCTGCTGTTTCTGTTTAGAGTGGATATTGATATCGCTCTTAGGGTTAAGACCTAACCGAGGTAATTTTTAATAATAGATGGCACAGTTCGTAATATTACTTTTGTAAAACTTCCATTTACGATGGAGATTAATGTTGCTTTCATCATTTTGCATTAATTAAAGATAATAATGACGAAGCCCTCTGTAATATTGGGAATAAGAGTAAAATTTTCAGACTAATAATATCCTAAATCAGGATCAATTAACAAAGAGTCTTATCACGTAAACTCACAAAAACTCAAGTACCCTCATAAAGATAGCAAATCCTCGTTTAAAAACGTTGCAAAAACACGTTTCAAAGTCAAGCTTGTTCTAAATTTAAACAAGAACTAGGTTTGCTTCCAGGTGAAGGCCGCGCAGCGGAAACGCGTGTGGGGCCATTCTTATGACGTCACTTCCGTAGACTAACTCCCTGGAATTCCGAGTGATAATTTGTAAGTTTAACTGGATTCGGAGTAGATTATCTGGGTGGTGTTAGTGGAGGATTAACTGTTAGTCTAGTCAAACTAGATCAAATTTCACTAAAGTCAGGAACTAATTCTAAAGACTAATAAAATCACTTCGGATTATTTTGTATGGGCTAAAAATCGAACTTTATACAACCCCTACTAAATTCACCCCCCCGGAAAGGGGTGAAATCGGTTGAAAACAATGTAATGGTTATAACTACGAAGAGAAAAGTGGTGTACTCGGCGTAATTTGGCGTACGTTTTAAAACACGTATATCTAAATTTGCACGTGTTACTTATATTAATTTAAGCTACGGAACAGGTAAAAAAAAAACAACATAACAAAAAATATTATTTTGGCCATTGCGGGTCTGGAGAAAGTATTGTACTCGGTGCAAATTGAGTAAATAATTAGAAAAAAATACTAAATCCAATATCAAATTCGCACCAGGGTGCGACACCCGGAAAGTAGTTTTTCATGTTTTTACTGTCGTTGTACTAAAAGGGAAATTTTAATACTTCTGGAATTTGACGCAATCATATTCATTTGATTTCGTTTACATTCGCACGCAATAAAAAATTGACATTTTTAAACGGAACATGCAGTTCTGTAATCAAGTACCAAAAACGTAGAGCAATAACAATAAATACACAGAAGCGACAACGGCGTGATTAATGGCAAGAGAAGAAAAGCGCGTAGACGTACTGACGAAGCACGGCTCTTGAGGCAAGAGTAGTGACATGTACTGCAAAAAAGTAGGGTTTCTGAGTATGCAGAAAGACATTCAACAAATTAAATACAGGTACGCCCAAAGTTTGTTAAATTCGTAAAACCGTTTTTCACCAGACTTACGAAGCAGTTCAATGAGGTGTGTGAAGTCCTAATCTGCACGCTCTATCATTCTGAGAGAAGGCCTCTGACTAGCAGTGGGGCGTATATATGCTGCTGATGTTGATGAGGTTTTTATTATGAGAGACTTTAAATATTAAAACGACACCTATTTTTTATCAATAAGTTATATAAATGAAAAAAAAAAAAACAATAATTTATCTTAATATTAAAACAACACCTATTTTTAACCGACTTCAAATACGTAGGAGGTTCTCAATTGGACTGAATTTTTTTTTATTTTTTTTTGTATGTATGTTACTCGATATCTCCGTGAATCGTGAACCGATTTTCAAAATCATTTTTTTATTCGAACGGGTATAACCCCTAGATGGTCCCATTGTCACCAAGTCGGGATCTTATGATGGGATCCTGGAGAAATCGAGGGAACTCTTCAACTATTATAGGCACGCCTATAGTGATTTCACTATTTTTTACAGCAACTCGGCCACTTCCTCTTGAAATAGCGGATCCTAAGTGAAGTCGGTTCTTTTTTTGTTTAAAATTATATTTTTTCTCAATAAGAATTATAATTGAAACAAAACAATAATATCTCTCCAGTATTTCAAATAGGTATTTAGCAAAATTTGACGTAATTTTAAATTTTAAAATAAATAATTATTAAACCTACTTAAGCGCTAAACCTTAACCCACATATTCATAAACTTACTTCAAACCTCATTTAACTAAATCATCTTTTGACCTTATCTGTCAATTTGACAGTAAAAGATAAAAGATATTTATTCTTCAATTTAGGCACATTACAATGCACTTATGAACGTCAGACAGAAAAAGAAACTACCACCGGTTCTAACTCTACACCTCTGACCCGAGAAGTACCTATTACTTATTACCGGCAAGAAACTCGGCGTGACTTATTTTTTCAAAACAGTAATACAAATACATTTAAGATACTATATACAATAATGCGTAGTTCTTCAAAAAGGCATATCAAAACAGCTTGAAAGACAGACATGTGCCTGCCTATTGTGTAATTAAAATGAAAAATAAAATAAAATCCAAATCTGACTGCTTCGCAAAACGTTTGATATGCCTTCTTACCTGAACTGTGTCCTCTAAATGCTAGATGATTTTATAGTTTCTGGTTTGGGCCATGCATATATGTCTGTCATATAGTCCTCGACCCTGTAATAACCCTTTGACATTAAAGTTTTTTTTGAAGTATTTCTTAAGAGCGGGAAATGATAGATTCAAAACATCGACGGGTAACTTGTTATAAATATGAATACCCTGACCAAAAAATTACTTATATGCTTTGCGGATACGACATCTTCTGACAGCAAGCTTGTTTTTATTTATAGTGTTATAGCTGTGTTTGTGTTTGTTAGAAACTAACAAAACATAATTTATCTAAATAAGGATTGGAACACGTTTATGAATTAGCGGGTAAGAGTCCGGTATCGATTTGAAATCAAAAATTGCTAATAATGACAATGCACATGGATCGCATTTGGTAAGATAGTTCAAAGTCTTGTTATTGCAATAAAAGTACTTTAGGTCTATATACATTTATTAATATTTCATAAACGAAAACTCAATTCTTACAGAGCTTATTTAGTGAGGACGTTAATTCGTGCAATTTTCGAGAACATCGAGATAATATATTAAAGAGGCCTAGACTCGAAAAAGATTTTCCTAAAAGTAAAACATTGTGACCGGCCAGTGCGAATTATTTAACATCGTTAAGGTTGTATTACAGATTAAAAGAAAGATATGATAAATTTTTACCTTACGTTCAACTGACATTACAAAATCACATGGCAAATAAGAGCAATGGAGTCGCTCTTGGATCAATTACTTTATTATTTGTAATTTTTTGATTGATTTTGTAATAAATATTGATAACTTCATAATTATATCTATTTCGTTTATTAGTTGGTTTTAATCGATTTTTATAGTGTGTATTTTATTAAATTGCCTTCATATGGTAGGTAGTTAAAAAATATTATGAAATTATTAACTATACAGGATGGATTTTCTTTTTGGGTCAGTGAGGGCAGCTACCAGATCCCGTGCTGCTACGCGAAAATGGTCTTTAAAGACTTTCCCTCGATTTCAAATTGACGAAGATTCGCGTTTACAGATTTTAGAAAAAACGTACAGGGTGCGAGAAAAAGGTAATTTTTGACACACTCTTTTTTTGATGCCATTTGATCCCATTCCTATCCAGGATCAAAAGCTTGTATAAGACCAAAAATAAATTCCAGCTAGAAAAGTCACAAATCGAGAAAAGCTTTCCCCATACATTTTGCATGAAAAAGAAAACTTTTTATTTTTCACATGCTATTTTTTTATGCCAATCGATCCCATTCCTGTTCAGTATTAATAGTTTCTATGGGGCCAACTTACTACTTAAGCCACAAATTGAAGAACAATTTTACATATATTTACTGCTTTGAAACCCTATTTTTTGATATTTTGAATGCTTTTACTGTAATGGCTGATTGGCGTGATAGAAAAATGAAAATAAATTCTCCATAGTAAATGTATGAAAAAAAAAACATCTTCAATTTGTGGCTTTTTAGTACATTACCGCTAGTTGGCCCCTACGAAACTGTTAATACTGGATAGGAATGAAATCGATTGGCATAAAAAAACAGCACGTTAAACATAAAAGTTTTCATTTTCATACAAAGCTGGTTAAGCCCCCTAGCCGCGAGTACGAGTGGTGACTACCCATTGAGGCATTGGCAGTCGGGTAATTTGCAGAAAAAATGTACCTTTACTTTTTTATTTTATTTCATATATAGGTATTTTGAGTCTGTCGCATGCAGAATCATGAGCTCTATCGAGTCTGGTAGAATAAAAAAAATGGCCCAACTGTCCCAAAATTAACATCCAAAAAATTCTTTACGTTCATAAAAAAATGTAACGAAACTGATAATTTGTCAGTTTCGTTACACTTTTTTTATGAATTATTTTGTATGTAAATTTTGGGACAGTTGGGACTAAGTAAAGGTACATTTTTTCTGCAAATTACCCAGTCAGCCTTGATATAGCTAAGGCTTTAGATCGGGTCTGGCATCAGGGTCTTCTGTCGAAGTTCCCAGCTTACGGACTGCTTGAGGGATTGTGCAGATGGGTTGCCAGCTTTTTGTCCGGCAGAAGCATACGAGCCGTACTAGCTAAAATCTAATAATAAAATTATCATGAATAAGAAAGTGTTGGACCCTTGGAGGGGTTATGTAAATTTGATTTTGAAACGAAGAATACAGTTATCTTTCTCTTTAATTTTATTACCATATTTTTTAGTAATTTGTGTATATTTTTTAGTAAGTTTTAATTATTTTCTGACTTTCGTAATTAAATAAAACAACAATTACTCCACTAGGCTTATGCCTCAATGCTGTCAGTTCGGTTTATATTTATGAAACTTTTACTTCCTAACGCCAATTGTGCCCTAGTCTCACTTACACTGTTAATATTTTAACGTAACGTTTGTTAGTCCTGTGTGAATAGCGTCCCCGGAACGATCGGGCTTTGCTCGGCTCTCTTCGGCTCGTTTTACTGTGCCACATTTGGCGTGCTGATTGGGTATCTCTAACTTATATGAGATCTATGCTGGTTGCCCGTTAAAAGTGTCGAACGAACGGTCTCAACGTACGGCGGGAGTAAAACAATTGCTGCGCGCTGCGCTATCTCCCCGCCCCGCGCGCCCCGCGCCGCGTGCTACCACCCACCGTTGCTTGCAGTTCGTAGCAATAAATTATATTTACTTTTTGACAAACTTCCGGTAAAAAAATCCTATTTTTTATTTAGTGCAAATGTAGTGTCTTTAGATAAGTACTGTTCTTAAAATTTTCACGTGTCTCTTAATTTCCCTTTCCAATTTAAAATAACAAAATAATCAAAAATACATGTTCCATAATTTGCCCAGGCGTGCAAATTTAACTGAATGTTTATAATGCTTTAAAAAGCTTAACTTGAAGTCGCACCAACCGACTGACTTATCCTCGAGCCGCAATCGAAAAAAATTTTTTTTAAAGGGTGTCATACATCGCACATCTTTTTAATTAAGATACACTATGCACCAAGCTGTTCTCTATACACTACTAAGCTTGAACCCAATAGCTTTTAACTTACTCCAAAATTACAGCACTTTATAGTTTACACCTAAAATTTAACAGTCTTCCGTATATAACAGAAACGGTGCAACTCGGGGGAAACAATCTAGTTGCGCCCTCTAACGAATCCAAAAAGAACCACGACTACACGACTTACTTCCATACTTTTTTTTAATTACACCATACTATGTGTTAATGACTTGGTTGCGTAAATGTGCTTTAGAAATGGAACAAACAGATAAAATTGGAAGTATTTGAATAGGTAAAGAAAGTGTAACGGTACGGTCTTGTCAACCATTTAAGGAGTTTCATAATAACGTTTTCCTAATTATGAACACTACTAGAGCATTTGCACTGCACTCGGCTTTAAAAACAGTAATTTAATATCGCCCTGCTGCTTCTGACTAAGTAATATACTTTATTACGTATGCAACTTTTATTCGGACCAACCTAGAACAGCATTAAATTTTCTACGTCTCTTTGTATCCTTTGAACCAACGCTTTCTTTAAACATTAAGAAACATTTGCCTGCAGTGCAGCAGGTTCCAGTAAAAACTTTATGAAAAACTTCGTTACGTTAAAGGTGAATGTTGTTTTTGGAGACGGTACAGCCCAGACGAGTTCTATAAATCTAGCTTTTCACTTATGCACTAAAACACTAAACGTAATGGTACCTTAACGATAGCCATTCGATACCGCAATCTTAATCAATGTGGGCGGATTCAGGATTCAGTTTCAGATATCTTCATTTTATGGCGGCCATATTTTATGGGTTCGTCTGACAATATGGCCCAGGAGATATGATCAATATGGCTTCCTTGACACTTCAATAGATGTCGCCACGCAGATTCTATTATGGAGATAAAGTGCCGATTGTAGAATTGAAGGGAAAAGAGGTGTTATTGGTCATAAAGATGTATACAAAATGTAATCTTATTTCAATGACATAAGGAGATGGAGCGTTAACATTGTTTATGGGTCTGGCCCCTGTTGGTAAGTAAATTTACGATGCTTTATGTCGAAATATGAGATTTTCACACAACCTAATGCAGGGCAATAGGACGTAGGTCACGTAGGTACATACTGCGTTTTTTGTTAGTAGAAAACATGTTTTTAAGATCTAAACTTACTTACTGAAGAAACACCAACAACCTAATTTACGAAGTAACGTTTAGAGGCGAAAGTTCGGAAACAGAAGAGATGACTTTGGTTTGTTTGTTAATTGTCCTTTGGTGAACCCTAAATTACTAGTCAAACTAGGCAATTTCTGACCAGTAGAAATAACTAAGCTGTCGAGGTGTTCAAAACGAGCTCCACACGACTTGATTGTGAAGAAAGGAAGAACGTAACAACATCATTTTGATGCCTGCCTGCTTTGTGCACTAGAGTTAGAGTTCAGTAGTAGTTTGTAGTGACGTTTATCTGTATAATACCTACCTAGTGAGGCAGCGATACAGCGTTGATATTACCAATGCTTACTTTCATTTGAGTGGACGTGCTTGCTTCAAGCATTAATTAGTCATGTTTGTACTCTCACGTCGTATTTGTATACAATCTCCTTCCAAAGTTTACGACGGTCCAAATATTGTGTTTTGCATCACTTTTGCACAAAACCTTAACCTACGTACGTACGCTATTGCTGTTCATTAATTACATTCTGCATTAGGTTTAATAATAAACGCCTTATAAAATAAAATAAAAACGTAATCAAGCTTTTAAAACCTAGTCATTTCAGCCTGATCAGATCAATTCAATGCCTCTTACCATCTAACGAAGAATTTAATCTTCTATTTTACCCGTTAATGAAGTTAGCGTCATTTATATTCTGAATCTAAAGCGCAGGTAAACGCGTAGCGTCTCCACGGGGTGGTGTGATATATTCCAGACCCATTTAAATATTCCCTTGAGTGCACCAAACGCTTTTCCAGTAAACCGAGGGCTTGGAAAACCAGTATAATGCGCGCTCCGATTGTTTAGGATCGCGGTCTTGTTAATACTGGATTGCTTTAAATTCGGTCTCGAAGTCAATGGGATAGGAATACACGGTTAGGGTGATAAGGGGGATGCGTACCGGTTAATCAAGCAACGTGATCCATTTATCTGGAGCACTCTTGATATGGTGTCGCTGAACCTTGGAATATTGTAAGCTCATTTGGGGAGATTTTGAGAGCGGATGTAAGATAGACGAGTCGGCTTCAATTGAATTAATTGAAGAGCAGGGCTCAATGACGCAGTAAAACGACTATTGCATTATTAAATACCTAGTTTTTGTTGCACTTGTTCCTAGACGCATTTATTGAATCAACAATGAAGGTCTTTATAAATATTAATGTTCTTCCGCAATGTTCTTATGCTCATTTTTTTGTTTCATTGAGATAAATTACATTAAGTAATGCATTACCGGTTTTCAATTAGAGTCAAATATCAGTGACAATTAGTGTTGAAATTCGTATTAAATTGTTCATACAAATAAAGTAAGAAATACGCAAATTTCGTGAATATGTGCAAATTAGGATTACAATACAATGCTTTATGAAAATATATGCTATTTTTAGTTATCGAATTAAATAACTACATTCCATTATGTCATTATTATAAAATTGAAATGTCATCTGCCGTAATGAGGTTCCTCCGAGTGCTAAAATTCGATCGATGACAATGCAGTGGAGCAGGCAGGCCGTGCCGGCTGCGGCTCGTTTTACTGCATTCGATCTATTTACGGTTTTATGAACGATAAACCGGGGCGTCGAACCATCGGGCCTCCTTATGTCTGCATTTAAATTGACGCTTAGTGTTTTCAGAGTCTATTATATTGGGAAGTAGTGATCGTACAGTCGCCATCAAATATATCGGAGCGGCCGAGGTACTCAAAAATATCTTAACATGCTCTTTATCGCCTTGAGAATAGAGGTTGACTTAATTGACTATGGACGTTGTTCAGGCATTTGTGAACTGTACTTAACAATAGAAAATATGTAGTGTCATCAAGGAACAGAGCTCAAATCTTCAAAACTAAAATAGTATAAGCACGTAAACTTTTGCTCAGACGCGCACCTACTATAGTATCAATAGTATTTTTGGCTGTTTCATACTTTTCACTGGTCATATTTTGAAATTTCCTATGGGAGAGTCCAATTTTTATTTTGCGATTTCGGGGTTGGTCCCATAATAAAAGATGCTCAGTATGACCTAAACATTAACGGGTTTTAGTAAATGTGTTTCGTTCAGTTACATATGGTATTACCTATCCAGCGACCATAACTATTTGATGGTGTTTTGACCGATTCAGTATTCGTATCACATGGCAATTGGAGCGACAATTTGCAACAAACGGTCATTTTGAATCAGCATGGCATTCACGCGCGCCATGCACCACGTAACAGCTCGACATGTTCTCTTTGCTTATCAATTCCACACCTACTATAGAATGACCATGTCCTTCTTTATTGCACTTATTACATTAGAACGAAATAGACGCAAATAATGAACGCAAATGTATGAGAGTTACGATAGGCCTTCTGCTCACCTCACCTGGTAACCACTGACAAAAGTTAAAAGTCAACAAAATTCTTGTCTCGCAAGTAAAATGAGCGCCTATTATTTCACTGCTTCTCGCATAAACCAAGTATCTCATAAAAAGTTACTTATATTTTAAAAATCCTGAAATTATAATTGATACTACAATTCCTGAATGCCAAAGACAATAGTCATACCATAAATCTTATTACGATGTAAAAGAAATATACAACGTTTCATTATGTTACAATTCATTCAATATCAAAGCACTTACACTACTCTAATTTTCCGTCTTCGTTCCTTTCCAAAAAATTCTGACGTTTCAAAGTCTAAGTTTAGCGTTCTACTCGTATACTATACAGTGTACTGCACGATTGGAATAACATCGCACTAATGTGACACTATTGAAATCCAGCATTCGCTACCGTCCGGCATGCTCATTGATTTTACATTGGCTGATTTACGACTCGGCATTGATGTTATTTGTTTTGACATTGCTGACGCAACAAATGTAACAATCATTAAGAACATTTTATTGCCTTGAAACCGATACCTTTTTATTTTAAATTGAGTAGCGAAGCGTCGATTTTAATACGCGTTTAATTTTTTGGGCCCCTTTTCGACAACCGAAAACTGACGCACAGTCAACTTTATTACCACTTGTCCGCCTGACGATATCGGCCTGTCAGTTAGAACAAAAATTTCACAGCTCCGATATTGATCATCGTCAGGCCGACTGATAATGGGTGAGGTGAGCCCCATAAGATCACTTTGACACACTCAAAAGTATATAAATGTGTCAAATAAGTAGTAAGTATTATTCAATATACTCTGTGGTAGTATTCTCCTACAAATATCTGTCACAGTTAAAAGATAAAATATAATGTACTCGTATTAGGCCAGTTCTCAATGACCTTCACATACTCTATGCTCAACAATCCAGTCGCGCCAAGATCATTTTGAATACCTCACCTGCTTAGCAACTTCTGCGGGCCTAGTCGATATCGAAATTACGTTATCTTCCTCTCTTTCGCTCGTATATGCAAATGCGATATGCTTACACTGGTGACTCGGTTCAAGAAATAGGAACAAACGGCGTCATGAACCGCACAAGTTTGATCCTTGTCTGTATCCAAGGTCTGCAAACTCATTGACAAGACCAAGCGATACAAAACTGGAGCAATGAACTGGGTGTCACGTAGGGTTGCCACACGTTGAGAGTTTTCCCGACTTGTAGTTTATTACACATATATGGAAAGAACAAAAAATGTGACGTTTTCAAGTCAGATATAGTTTATTTTTATGGACGTGACGTAACGCCTTAAATGGACAACCGAAAATGATGTACACTTGACTTGAAAATGTCATAAATATTTAACTTAAGTACTTAAAGTAGCACTTTATTAGTGACATGGGTTAGTAAAATTGTTAGTTTAGTAGAAACACTAAAACGAATTTATTTTGTATGTACCTCTTTCGTAGTCACTCGCCATGGTGGCGTAAGTAATTTCTTAATAAAAATCTCAATTTTTGATAATTGGTAACCCTAGGTAAGCGCTCATCAAACTGATCAACTGTCAGCTCACGTAGTGTCTAAACTACCTCTCATTTGTCAATATTGAAGTGTTCAGGCTCTAAAATCAATAGACACATTTAATTACCGGCTAACATATGATTTGCATGAAATTGTTAAAAAACAGTTTTAGGTAAGTACTATTAACTTGAGCCTACTAATAATAGACGTTTTTTATACGGTAATTGTGTTAGCTTTCGTCCATAATTATATCTAAGTTGTCCGTCCATACTTATCTACAAGGCCAACTCGGCGAAGACGTTCAGTCGGCGAAGATCGGATGTCGGTCTTCGCCGAGTTGACCTTACATTTATATTATTATATTATATTTGAGTTATTCCCAAAATAAATGCTTAAAATTAAGAAAATCTACTAAAGAATAAACTCTTCTTCTTCTTCCTAGCGTTTATCCTGGCTTGGGGTCCGCTTGACAACCTAATCCCATGAATTGGCATAGACACTAGTTTTTACGAAAGCGACTGCCATCAGACCTTCCAACCCAGAGGGGAAACTAGGCCTTTTTGGGATTAGGTCCGGTTTCCTTACGATGTTTTCCTTCACCGAAAAGCGACTGGTAAATATCAAATGATATTCCGTACATAAGTTCCGAAAAACTCAGTGGTACGAGCCGGGGTTTGAACCCGAGACCTCCGGATTGAAAGTCGGACGTCTTACCGCAAGGCTACCAGCGCTTTACTAAAGAATAAACTATAAATATAAAATTTGTTGACCCTTATTAAGTGTTCCCCATATTGTAGGAGTTTAATCAAGTGACGGTAAATTGGACTGGACGGGAAACTCGCATAATCACCCTATGTCATTTGTTAACAGATATTAATTAACTCTTAAATATTTACCAATATACAAATCGAGTCGATAATAACTTGTATAACAAGCCTCCAAGCTTCCCAAGGCTATACACGATTTAATTAGATATTATGTAGATTCTTTTATATTCCAATAAGAGGCGTCCCATACATACAATGTAGTGTTAATGAGCCGATATTTTTCAAAGTAATTGCTATATCTCAATTAAGCCGCGATAAATAACGAGACATACTTAATCTTTAATTAAAGCGACGTGACATTTTAATAAAACTCGCTCTGTATCAGAGTTTTTTTCTCTACGACATGCATTATTTATAAACGGGAAGGGATTGTGTCGACAACCTCCGTCCATAATGGGTGTGACCGATCGGATCGAAGTGTAGATGGTATCCCATTAGATGATTTGATTATGCTACAGATCTTAGAGCATTTAACCAACCGGAGCGGCTATTGACAGGCGTTCCCCTCTGCCGAAAATATATGATATGACTAGTGGTCATACTCATTGTATGGACTGACGTTTATCTGACGTGGCTATTTTGACGTTTCGCATACATTTGACGTTCCCCTCCCCCGTAAAAATCGGCAGACTTTTTTGTATAGAAAATGACAGACATGGTTGGTCCAGTTTGTTGAATAGTCTTAAGCTACAGATGGGTATTTGTGTTAGTAAATAAAATGGTTAATATAATTGTAAATGATCTTAGATTTTTTTTAAACTTCACAAGTTGTACAGGATATCGAAAATTTTATGGAAAGTTCAAATCTCCCATACAAATATAATATGTAAGTTTCGAAATTTTGCATATGTGGAAAAAGTTAAAAGGCAATAAACTATACTTACTCAGCGACTGTTCATAAAATACGCCAATCTCCATCAAAAAATTTCCACTTGTCATGGTCACTAAATTGACCGATGCTCATTTTCAGCGCACATACCTACTTGCCTGACCACACACATTACATGCTCTATCTAAATTCATTTATTTAACGTAAAATGGAGTTATAATTTTAATTAAACATTGACCAACAACAAGAACGAGACGCTAGTGCAGGGCTGAGGTAGACGGGCTGGGTAGGGCAGCACCGTCGATGAAACTGAAGAAATGTTGGGTAGATTTGAATCTGTGCCGTGTCCTACGGATACACATGCTGGGATGGGCTCGGATTATCGAAATCATAATTTTGGATCTTAGCCAGCCCAATACATGCTCTATCTAATAATAAGTAGTGATCTGTCGAACAGTCGTGCACAGAGTGCAAGGCTACGAAGTGCATCGCCGGTAAGCCGGAGATGAAACGAGTGTTTATTTGATTTTCTCCAACGTACAGCACAAGCATATTAACATGAACTAACCGGCCGTCGACCTTTACGGACATTCGGACATATCTCATCGTCGTAAAACTGCCGCAAAACGTGCGCAGAACCTCAGGGCTCGCATTAACACGCTTACCTTAAAACAACGCGAAACCGTATGGGCTTTGTTACCGAAACTGCTTTTCATTTGTTTTCTATGGTTTAATTTAGCTTCACTATACGAAACAATAGCGGTTCCGTGTAGGGTTAGCAGGCCAGGAGTTTCCTGAAATGTTGTACACCGTCAGTACTTTGAAACAAAAACTTGTACTGTCAATCAAAAGAAAAATGTGGTAACTATGCATGTGATGCATATAGGTACTTAGGTAGTTACTGCGTTTCAACATTGTAGAGTAGCAGTGTGAGATTTTTCAAAGTAGGTAGTTACTACACTTACTACATAGGTAGAAGTTGTGGTAATTTTTCAGGGTTTTACAAAATAGCTACACTAACTAAATGGGTAACACGTACATTTCGCAATATATAAAATTTATTAGCATATAAAATCAATTTGCTCGTCATTATTTGCCTTCGATTAAAAAAAACTTAGTCTGCGTTCTGTAGACACTTAAGTCTATTTTTCTGCTCTGCTTTATGGAAATTTATTATGGAAACAATACCTAACTTGTGTACTTTTTATTTCAACAAGGTACCTACACCTACCTATTATAGGTATCAGAAAGTTGCATACCTATGTCAATAAAATTCAAAAAGTCAAAAAAAGTAAGTAACTAGCGATTATCCGAGATATTTTTATATTATATCTGGTAACCCTAATGTTGCCAGCGTTGTCTTGTCTTCATCCGTGCGTGTTATCAAAACAAATAGATGTTCGGCGCTGTCTGTCGCAATCATTAAACAATAAATCTTGCGACTACCGTGTAGGTATTACTGATATCACAAGTAAAGTTTGTTAGGCCTTATCTCGTTGCAATAAGGCTCATAAATGGTCAGTCTTTTTTGTCCACGGTGATACAGTCAGCAGCACAAGTAGCTTAGGCGAGGTGAAAAAACTACACGCTCTTATTCTATTAACAATAAAGTCGTACCTACTACCGTTTGTAACATTTCACCTGTATAGCTTATTCCGCTGCTGACTGTACCTAATGGACTGTACCTCGCGATTCGAAATGTAATCAAATTTACATCTGAATCAACTTTCAACCGGTATTTATTAATTCCAAGGCGTTGTTTTACATAATTGCTGTGATCTGATCGATTAAAGATTTTTATCTCTCGCTTAGCCTTGACCGCAAAATGACGGTTCGATTAAAACTATAGGTAATCAAACAAAAATTGGCAATCCTTGTAACTTTTTTTAATTGATAGGTACCTACCTACTATAATACAATATCTATAACCGTCCGAATAGGGCTCTCTACAGACGTATTTAAGCGATTAGTCACCTGCGATTTTAAATACATTGCGGTTTTGATCCATCGATTGATATCGTTGCAACTACCAAGACGGCAACGTCTCGAACTCGCGCGCGAGTTTTGTATGAAAATTGCGCCGATTGTAGAGGCCATAAGACAATTCTGATTTATTATGTATATCGCTACTCATTAATCCATGCACCTTCAAAAGTGCATCATTCTGATAAAGCTGAAATAACGGTAAATTCATTTGTCTATAGTCTCGGCCAAATGTATTGGCTGGTTTAGTGTCGCAATCGGACAGCGACCCATCCAACATTGTCGGATTACGTTTATAGGCCATTTGTATGGGATCTGCTACGTTTAATGATTTCGGTATTTCTGTTGAGCAACGTTCCATCCAAGGCATAACTTTTTATCTTCCTGCTAGCCTAATATGATCGGGTTTTTGTCGCCTGTCACCATAGCTGTCACGTTCTAACAACAAGTATGTAATGCGAAAGTGTCGCATGACGCGATAGGCGATAAAATGACAACTATGGATGGCCAAGGTCCAGTCAATTTTATCAACTTCTTGCTTTCAAATTGCAACATAATTATGTTTATATTTATATAAGATCCCTTTTTCTTCTTGAAAGAAAGTTCTTCGGTAGTAAATATAATATTAATAAATACAGTTATGTTCCCTTCCACATCTGCTATAGGTATAGGTAATTGAACTTACATGGATAATTAACTCTTCTACCTGGCTTCAAACATAACTTGCCGCTCAATTTCATCCAATAAGAATGTTTCTACTCCTGCGAAGATAGGTAAGCATTCTTCCCTAGTTCTTCAGCCTTCGACGACTAAATTATTTTTTCCTATACCTACTAAGAATGCTTCTGTCTCCTCCTAAGGAGGAATATTGAACATTATTTGAAGACTTCCGTGAAATTTATAGCGGATATTGAAGCGTCTGCCCCCACGATTATTATTAAAGGTAAAGCAACCCCCGACCGGTTGGCATTTAACGCGCCCTATCGCTTTCAAAGGAGTACTATTCCCGGTCGCGCACATTTTACAACCTTTATCTTCTTAAACCGGGTTACAACGTCAATACTCTTATCTGTACATTATCGGACGAAACTCTCATGCTTCCCGTTTCTTAGCTGCATCTTGTTCCTCACCGTTTGCTTTCCGCATACCGGCAACCGCCTTGCACCGCCAAAATCCTCGGCAAAAACAAAACACTGACACAAACGCACTTGCATTCACACTAGAAAACACAGAGGACGTTCTGGGTAAATAATTAGAGCAGCACAATGTATCGGAAACACTTTTCTGATGTTGATAAGGATGAAAACATAATATTGTTTATCGCGACGCGATTTACGCCTACACGGGTGATACAGCGCGCGTCAACGCGTGACTGCAGTGTCGCCGGCTGACACTTGGGCGCTTCTCGCGGTGGTGAGAATGGGAACTAGAGTTTACGTCAGTCGAATATAGATGGCGCTTTTATTAATGTCAATCACATGTCAATTGTGTGTTTACATTTCGACAGCTTTGAGTGAATTATTTTGTTTTGGTTTTAATGGATTAAAAATGCGGATTTTTTATATGAAAACTAATTAAATAGTTATATATTAATTTTGTGATTTATATATTCAATTAGGTACAGATTATTTTGCAAATGTGTGTTTTATGCACGAGCACCAATACTTAAATAATCATAATATCATTTATACCTACATGTTGTCTTAGTTTTTGTTGTTCAAAACTAAATCTATTCATAAAGAATCAATTAGAGACTTATCAGAATGTTACTGCAATAATTAGCAAGTGATTAAAATAACCTGTAAGAATTATTTCTGAATTGAACTCACCTTAAGAATTTTCAGGATCCCAAGCTCTCGGCCAAATTGTGCACTGTAAAAACATAAACATCACCTCACTTCAGCCAATGAATTTTCTAAACTTAAAACACTTATAAGTACATAAAAGTATCTCAGCACATTCAACGCGAAAATACACATCCAACTATCTCACGTAAAACCACAACACACCCTGTGGAAAACGGTATCGGGTTTTCCACTAAAGCGATTTCTATGAAGAGGATTGAAGCATGTTTCACCGCGAATAACAAGCACCGATAACACTATCCATCACCCCATTACAGCCGCGTGAAGTTAGCGACGAGCGTTCACGTCAAAATATATCGTAAATAATTTTCAGTGCAGCCTTTGCCACTTATTAGGCGAGGATTTCTTAAAAAACAAACGAAACGCTAACTTCCGGTTCGAAATTTGAAATTTTAAGAGAATTAAAATCGATGCCGGCCGGCGATGCTTTGCTAGCGTGCGTGAACGGGCGACTATTCCGTTCCGTTGAGCTATGGTGTAGGGGGAGGCCGGCTATAGGGGGAGGCCGGGGGTGGCGCCTCATATTACAATACGTTAAATCGCCTCCAGCCCTCGCAGACTGCGGTCGTAACGTTACCGGCGACAACCTCGAGTACGCTCTCGTACCTAGGGCCAATTAACTTCAAGTTTAATGGCGCTCTCCCATTTGAGATGAGGCTTTTACAGTTTAAGCTCTTAACCCTATTTTGTAATTAAGCTTTTGCCCTAGTACGACTATAAAGCTATATCATATTTATTATGAAAAACGTCGTGTTGCATATGAAGCTCATTTGTAGCCTGAACTAAAAAATGCGTTGAAAGGAAAAACCGACAAAGGGAGTTGGGACGCGGATAAGACGCGACGCGAAGAAAAAGACGACAATTTTTCCGGTTCATATCTTCTGTACATTTCATTACTTCCGCTATGTATGGACGCTCGGGCTCCGTCGGGCGCGTTCGTGTGTGATCGGCCACCTTCGTGTAATTCCGGAGCACTAATCGATAGCTGTCAGGCATGCTACGCTTCGTAGTACCTACTACGCGAGTCTACAACTGTGTAGCTTACGCTACAACTGCTAGCCGGCTAAGTTCGGGAGTCCCTGATTGATCTTTAGTTGGTACCAACTTCAGTTGCTCTCATGCGGTAGTACAACCTCTTAATTGTTTCAGTCGATGTCGCGATAGTGGATAATAGAGTTTAGTTGACTTAGGGAGATACTGAGCGCGTACAATTTACTCGATTTTCTCGACGGGTAGTTCACAATTGAATTGTTTGCAATTTCTCTTGTGAGAATGAACAAGCTTTGACCGGCTTTATTTTGTACGTACCTACGTGCCTTTTGATTTGACTTCAGATAAACCGGAAGGTGTCGTTTTACAGTATCAATCAGTTTATAAAAACAAAAAAATATTTATCATTAATATAATTTGGCGATAATATCATTATCAGCTAAATACGCGAGTATATTCATTTTATTTTAAGCGAGTATTTTACGTCTTAAGTGATCTCTAAATGAAAAACATATTAATACCTATTTGTGCTCATTTGTAGGATACTGCATGGAAAAGTTGCATTGACTTAAATTAATTAAAAACCCCCACGAATCAAATAAAAAAAATCATGCGTCTTAAAAATGTCATAAGTAATTGCTGTACATATAATCAATCTGCTCAGCATGTATAATATTCATTTAAAATGTTTCTATTAATTAAAGACAAAAATAGTCATGAGACAAAAATATGTATAATATTATGTAGGAACTACTTATTGACAGCTTTGATTTGTACATACACAATTTTGATACGAATAGGTTCCAAGAAACATGTAAAAGTCATACTTTACCCCCACCTCTAAACTCCATCCCCTTCCCCCCAAAATTTGAATGTTAAGTGGGAACATACACGTACGTTAGTAATTTTAAATCCAGAAAAAAAGACTCCTAAGTGGCATTTAATTTTGAATTTGATGTACTTATTTAAATGAAAATTGCATTAATGTGAGTGTGGTTTTCCAATGAATTATTTTTCTCTTTCTTTGCCTATCCCACTTTTCAGTGCAGCCGGGCTCGGGTCTCCTTGTACGTCTGCGCCACAGCCCTGTTCAGGCTTGTCTGAGTGCTCAGGTCATGGATGGTATACCTATAAGGAGGATAAGTATCTCTTATAGGAGAACTATCGAAAAATGTCCAGCTATAAGCAGTAAATAATAGTTTCAAATCTCTCCGAGTGGCGCTACTATAGCTAAAGCTATTTAGCAGTCATTGACGGAATGAAGTGCGCTACATAAGCGCTACCATTATACTCTCTAGCTATTATGGCGCCACTAATTTAACGCCTTTTGACGCACACTTTTTTAACATAGAGATATATTGTCAGATTGTCATCCTTACCTTCTACCATCCATAGCTCAAGTTCTCTTTCCGGATCTCTTTTTGCATATCTGCCCACCAGGTGGCGAGTAGTCGACCACTTCCTCGCTGTTGTTTAGGAATGAGGGCCTTTTAACGAAATGGTCGTCATCGCGTCTAATGATATGACCATACCGGCGTAGCCGACTTTCCTTTTTTGTCGACTATGGGCTACCTTACACGATCCTGCACGTGCACGGTGAGCACAAGAGTGAAGCGACATTATCTCGCGGTCGAGATAGATAACTGTCAATTTCTGATGAAGACAGTTAGACGGTGACAGATGTCTATCTCGATCGCGAGATACTGTCGCTTCACTCTTGTGCTAACCGTGCTGATAAATTAATTTCTGACTTTATCCAGCCGGGTTACTCTCCCTGCCCATCTAAGCATTTTCATCTCGGTTGCAGTGTAGTTTTTGTTCGTGAACTTTTTTATTTAATTAGAATAGAATAGAATAGAAAAAAATTATTTAACATCACAGCAGAGAAGTACAGTCAACGCCTAAAATATGTATACACTTTGAACCTTATTATTATTATTACAAAGGAGTAAGGTGAAAAAGTGCACACATATTTATGGCGTTGACTGTATAATACGATAAATGTTAAATTCGATTCGATTTTTGTAATAAAATAAAATAAATAAAATAAATACTTACTACGAAGATGTACTGCAGCGCTGGTTTTCAGTCGGACTCTGATGTATAGAATGTTTGACATAGAACAGAACAGAGGGCAATACAGTAGTGTGCATGTGTAGGTTGTATTGTGTAATGTGTATAATATACAGGTTGGATTTTCTTTTTGGGTCAGTGAGCTACAAGATCCCGTGCTGCTACGCGAAAATGGTCTTAGAAGACCTTCCCACAATTTCAAATTAATGAAGATTCGCATTCACAGATTTTTGAAAAAACATACAGGTTGCGCGAAAAAGGTCTTTTTTAACGAACTTTTTTTATGATGCCGTTCGATCCCATTTCTATCCAGGATCAAAAGCTTGCATAGGACCAAAAAAAAATTCCAGCTAGAAAAGCCTCAAATCGAGGAAAACTTTTCCCATGCATTTTGTATGATAATGAAAGCTTTTATTTTTTACATGTAATTTTTTTGGATGCAACCGTAAAGAACTTAGGGCTTTTTTGTATTAGTTCATATTGAATCTTATTGCGTGGTCTATATAGTAGAAATTCAATCAACTCTAACGTGTAACCAAACCATTTTTTTATTATGGCACGTGCGGTGGCAGTTCGCCCACAACAGATAAGACGTTAATCCCTTACAGCTCTCGATTTTTCTGAACGAGTATAATAAACGTTTCTATTGTACTTAGGTCCTTTTGGATGTAAGCAATAATCACAAGGGTAGGTCTATGATAAGGATTAACGATAATAGCGCCTTCTCTGTCATATCTATGGAAAGTGTAATAAGACCATCCCGTTCAATCTTGGTATTGTTATTTCCGTGTTAGGTCTATGGGTGATATGTCTATGGCCTGTAGGGAGCTGAAGGAGGGTAAGGGACAAGCAGGGTACACAACAGATTGGGCCCTGCAAATTGCAATGACTAATAGCCGTTTTAGTCGACGACGATAGGACGCGTATTGATGCGTGCTAAGATATAATATTGGTAATACGTACACCAAATTGCTACGTCTGTAGAGGCTCTTACAATACTATTTCATTTTTGTGCACATGCAACATTGTTCCTCTTTGACAGACGTCAAAAAAACAATAATCGTGTGTCGTTGTCGGTGTACTTGCTTTACCGTACCGTGGTTAAAAAATGATTTATTTTACTAATAAGTGTAATATTGTCAATATTAATTGCTTCTACGTATAACTCTAGTAGTAGAAATATGAATAAGTGTAAAATGTTATCGTAAGTATACTTAAATGCCATTGATAGTCAAGTTGACACTATCAAGGATTGCCTTGCAGAAATTGATACTTATTTTTGTGTTTTAGCGGTGAGGAGCTTGTTGCCCTGGGTGCGAAAAAGGTGAACAGTTCTTTACCTGAACTAGGATTGAAGGATATAGTCCCAAATGGCTCTTGGTTGGAACAGAAACAAATACAAAGCTCACTGGAATCTCGAAGACATATTGTTGAAGTCGAACGTATAGAAAAGTGGTAAGTATGTCTATATTTCTTAATGGAAATTATAATCTGAGTGTTGAGAAAGTGTAACCTTAGATATTTCTAAATTAAGTATTCATTTAGTATTATACAGTCCTTGAGCTTTAAGAAGAAACTTCGGGAATCGACGATGACACACGAAGGTTCGCTGTTCTGCTTTTTCAAGTGTCACTGTTGATTAATACCCGACATCTGTTCCTAAAACGTGAAAGTTCTTTTTAGTGCTCACGGAGTGTACCACCTAGTTCAGGGGCTCTCAATCTTTTTCGGTCTGCAGTACACTTGCCAGTATAAAATCCCTTACTTAGTTGGTTAATATTCGTCTACTTGCTTGTCAGCGTTAGTACGGTGTTTGGCTGACCACATTTAATAAGGTTTATGTTACTCCACTTACACACTTTCTTGTTGTCATGATAAGTATGTTTAATATCTTATAAAACTAAACACTTGAAGTTGTTAGGAATCAAGTAATCAAAGTCATTTTCAATTTACAGTATATCAAGCTAAGTGAACCAGCTTCCTGAGAATTTCAATTACTATTGTCTACCATGCGGAAAAGTTGAGACTAAATATTTTTATTTGAAACAGAAATATTTACTAAAAAAGGGCAAATATAAAAAGTAATACTCCACCTTGTTAAGCAAAAACACTATATTGTTCTTAAATGCAACCTGGGTTTTTTTGGTGTAAAAAAAACCCAGATAATACCCGAAAATCAAGGTTTTTTAATACAGTCGCCATCAGATAATCAGAGCCGCAAAGGTTTTCAAAAATATCTGATATATTTGATGGCGACCAGGGTTGCCAACCTTAGATTTTTTTTTCTCGTACATGCACAACTAAAAATCTCGTATTTTGGCTTTCAAATTTCGTACATATAAAAACCAAAAAATATTTAACGGGCACTACACTTTATACCGGAATTTAGCATTTTCGAATTCAACTATTCATAGACAAAAGCGGACATTTGTCTATGGCAGCGGAAATTTGTCTGTATGATGGCCATAGACAAATTTCGCTACCATAGACAAATTTTCGCTTTTGTCTATGTATAGCTGAATTCAGTTCTAATGTGTGGTGAATCTAACATTTTTAAATTCATAATTATGTATACGTTATAAGGAGACCCCAATGACGCTTCCTCCTATAGCGCAAGCTGCTGCAAGCTAAAATTAAGATTTGAAAAAAATCACTTCCGCCCAAATTTTGTGTATGGACTCCATATCAAAATTCAGTCACTGTGGACAAATTTTCGCCTTCCGGCTGAGTTTTGTTAGATAGGTGAATTCCGCTATGTAAGTGTTGCGTCTAAAAGTCAATACTACACACTCAATAAGGCGTTTCATGCACTTGATCTTTATGGCCTCCATACAATATAAAAATTCAGCTACCATAGACAAATTTCCGCAAACAGAAGCATCACGCTCGTGTCTGACTACCCTCTTAAAGTACTATACTATTTCTGCCTGAAAACAAGCGCCATATCAAAATCTATTTGGAAAATGGGAATCCAATCATCCACAGTCCGCTGCTATATGTATATTTCTAGTTTGCCACTAAATCAACAATAATCATTATCTTCTTCTTCCTAGCGTTTATCCCGGCTTGGGGTCCGCTTGACAACCTATATCATTATCATTATCACTAAATAAAGCATCTAGTAACAAATTAAGCTAAACTTTTACTAAGTATATGTTTTAAACGACGATATGCATTACTTACAATACGAGCAGGTATATAAATAAATTATATATTTATTTGTGTAGATAGAATCCACCATAACTCGGTAACTTGGTGATTAATACACAAATAAATGCCCTTACCGGGATTTGAACCCAGGATCTCCAGCTCCAGGAGTTGTGTATAAGGTGTAAGTCCACAGTAAACAAATCTGCATATAAAATTTCCCCAAAGTCAAAATCTCGTACATAAGTGTACGAGATCGATGGTGTCCTCGTACCTCGTACAGAAGACCACAAATCTCGTATTTGTACGAGAATTCTCGTACGGTTGGCAACCCTGATGGCGACTGTTACAAAAAACTATTGTGCATTCTCTATTCCTAATCCTCATTTGTAAGATTTCATTTATTTTCCTTCCAGTGGGAGTTTAAGCCAAGCAGATTGGAACGAAGAGCTGCAGCTGGCTGAGGTGACAAAGATGGCGCGTGGCCACTGGCAGTATGTCGGCCACAACATTGGCAGGCAGTTGTACCTTTATCCGGAGGAAGCTCTCTATTTGATGGAAGTTGTAAGTAATTGTTGTAGCAAGCAGCTTGTTGGTTTATATTATATCGCGATAATATCGCCGAAATACGGGGAAGCACATGTGCTTGCATACCTGACATATCCAGACTGGTTTTGCAGGGTACCCTCATATTTGGATACACTACATGCCTTTCCCTCGGGATAGTCCACTAACACTAAGTCTTTCACTTATCACTGAGTCTACTTATTAACACTAATGCATTGTCTTTTTTGTTGAAGTCCTTACACTACACCATACATATATGCTAAATTAACTAGTCTAATTTCATATAATTCTACAACTCAGATTCTCCCGACTCATCATCATCTGAATCCCCAGTATTTCCAGGATCATGATCCAACTCTGAGAGACTTTCCTCGTAAGCTATTTCTACTTCCTTTGCTTCTATGGCTTGTGGCAATAACGATGATCTCGTCCGTTTGTTGGCTGGCGGTATGTGTTCCTGGCTCTGGATAATGGTATAATCCTGAGGCCCAGAGACCGCTATAATCTTAGGCCACTGTGACACTGGAGGTGTAGCAAACACTTGTACATCGTTTTCATCATCACCATCACTTTTTCGACTCGGCTTATTCTTCTTTCCCGTGCGATGTCCAATCTCACGATACAAGTTCTCTGTTATCCTCTGGCGTATATTTCTCTTCTCTCCCCCAAGACTCTGTATCTGATTAATGTGTCTCTTCATCAGCTTCCCATTCCATTGTATTATATACCTACATATACCTTGTCTTTTCTCTATGACTCCTTTCAACCAGTGTGGCCCGGAACTGTAATTCCGGAAGTACACGGTCTGTCCCACTTTAAATGGATGGACTTGAGTGTTTTGATTCTCATCACACATGTCCTTACTCAATAACATACTGCGTAACTTCTCAAACGCCTTTTGATGAAGCATAGTCCACTGCCATCCGACATCTTTATTTAACAATCTATACAGTGGTTCAGCAATTTTAACCTTTTGTGGTAGATAACTGTCGTACAAGTTCAATAATACTAAGAAAGCTTCAAGCTCTTTAACATTACTTGGGGCTGGTGCACTTTCAATTCCGTGAATCTTATCCTCACAAGGATGTATCCCGCTTTCATCAATGAGAAATCCCAACAATTTCACACTTTTAACTCCAAGACAACACTTTTCCTTGTTTGCTCTTAGACCAGCTCCTTGTAACCTCTTTAACACCATTTCTAACCTTGAGTTATGTTCACGTCCATCAGTTCCACTCACAACAATATCATCCCATACAACAGCTATGCCATTAATTCCCGCAAGTAACGATGACATTAGTCTCTGAAAAATACCTGGGCCATCTTTTACCCCAAAAGCCAAGCGTGTCATTTTGTATAGTCCTTTTGGTGTGTTTATCGTTAACAATCGTGCTGTTGCCTCATCCACACCAACCTGAGTATACGCCCTATCCAAAACAATTTTGGTGAAAACCTTGCCGCCTTGTATAGCTGTAAGAACTTCATCCCTTGTAGGTAATGGATATGTATCAGTATCGGTCACCAAATTTACTGTAGACCTATAGTCTCCACAAAGCCCAACTTTGCCATCCTGTTTCAGTACTGGTACGATAGGGGTAGCCCATTCGGAACGTGCCGTTGGTACCAAAACTCCTTCATCTACTAACCGGTCTATTTCCATAATCACTCTTTCTCTCAAAGCAAAAGGAATTGGCCGGCTTTTCAAAAACTTAGGCACTGATCCTTTCCTGGGTGTGATACTCACCACTGGGCCTTTATACTTCCCCAACCCTTCCTGAAAAACATCACCATATTTTTGAAGCAAACTTCTTATTTCACCACCGTTTATTTTCAGATGCATTACTCCTTTGACCCGTATTCCTAATGGCTCAAACCAATTACGCCCTATTATACTGGGTCCATAACCTCTGGCAATATAAATTATAAGCTTATTTTGCGGTTCCTTAAAACCAACTTGCACTCTGATTTTCCCTAAAATATTTAAATCGTTTTCTGTCCATGTAGTCAATGTGACATCACGATCTTCCATCACAGGCAATTTCCCGTTCCAAATGAGTCTGGCTGTCGCTTCCGAAATCAAAGTAAATGCACATCCTGAGTCCACCTCCATCTCAATAATAGACCCCTCAATTGACACCTTCATTCTATAAGCATCAACTTTATCTTCTCTTACACCATTCATTTTTGTATACAGCCCATTACAATTTGATCTATGTCCACCATCATTTTTATTTTTGACAGGACACACCGCCTCAATATGTCCTATATTAGAACAAAAGTTACATTTACTCCAACGGAACCTGCATTCCCCTTTATGCTGCTTACCACATCTGAAGCACGATTGACTTTGTATGTCAACATCTCTGTTAGTGATTTTGTTTACTTCCATGGGTTCATCAACCTCCACATTTGGTTTAGCCGGTTCTGGCACTATAATTATACTGGAGCCAAAAGTGGCACTCTCATGTGAAAACGCTATCTCCGATGCTTGAGTAAAAGTTAGTTTATTACATTGTAACAGTTTCCTTTGAACTTCCTTGTTCCTAATCCCACATACCAACTGATCACGCAAAGTTCGGTCCAAGTCTGTAAAATTACAATGAATACTCATTTTCCTTAAACTCGCCACATAATCCCTGACCTTTTCCCCCTCTTCTTGATTCCTTGAGTGGAATTTAAAAGACTCCACGATCTCATTAGGTGTAGGGTGGAAATGTGCCTTCAAAAATATCAAAATTTGTTTATAGGTTATGTCCCTTATACTGACTGGAGATGACAAAGAAACTATTAAATCAAATAGTTGAGAGCCACATACCGCCAACAAATTCGCCTTTTTCTTGTCCTCCTCCTTAATATCGTTTGCATTTAAACAGAATTCAAACCTTGTAATGTAATTTTCCCAGGAATCATGGCCCATATCGAATTCACCAAATTTAATACCCATTTTCTGCACTTTTCACTCAGAACTTCACAAACACTCACTAACACTGCCAAATACACGCTTTTACTACCGATTTGCCTCGTCGCCACTATTATATCGCGATAATATCGCCGAAATACGGGGAAGCACATGTGCTTGCATACCTGACATATCCAGACTGGTTTTGCAGGGTACCCTCATATTTGGATACACTACAGTTTATATTCAGCGTCAATAGAAACTGGCAACTGGCTCAATAGGGAATATTACCCAAAACTCTGCGTAGGGGGCGGCTCTAGCACAAACGAAGGGCCTACCGCGAAACACGAAAGTAAAAATTTTGTCACCTGTTTCTCTGTCACTCTTACATATTTGAGCAATAGAGAGGCAGATGTCAAAATTTTTATTTTCTCGTTTCACGATAGGCCCTCTGTAAACAAACCGGCTTGGTGCACAAATAACATATTCATTCGTTATAAATTATCTATGAAAACTTGTAAAAAACTGTTTAAGGCCTAGTATGTATTAAATACTCTATGGTTTACCGATTTGCTAGTGCTGCACTCTGACGGCAGAACATTGCAGTAATATCCCCTATTGATCTCAGCTGGAAGTAGTTGCTCAAGATCGTGAAATTTAAAAATCTTCTGTGAGCCCTATGCCCCTAATGTATCCCTCGGCAACAGGAAGACATCATCATCATAAATGTGATGTATGATGAAGTAAAATATGTGTTTATTTTGTACACAAGTCAAATTTAAAACTTTATAAATCTTAACCATATTATAATTATTAAAATATGTGAGTTAAACTGTAAAACTATTATAATAACTGGGTTCAAATCTGTTCTTCCTTGTGTTTTTTTTCGAATAGTTTCTCAATGTTTAACTCTTGTTATTATTAATTGCATGTTCAAATAAATAAATAAAACTTTTATTGTTACAGAGTTGCCTTCAATTGAAGTATAATGATGTTACAGTATCAATTCAGCAAGCATATTCCTTGCTTATGAAGGATAAAAATTCACTAAATCAATATAAAGTATATGCTTCACTTAGTAGACTGGGATACAAGGTGTTAAGACACACTTATGTAAAAGCTAATGATTCTGATGATGATGAAGCTGAGGATAAATTAGAAGAATCTTCAGGTAGTAAACAAATCAGTGAAGTAACAGATATCAGTAAAGAAGATGTGGGAAATAAGGAAATTAATAAACTAGAAGAAAATAGCGCAAAAGAAACCAGTGAAATAGAAGACTGCAAAATGATGAATATTTCTAATGCTGCAAGTGATAATACTAGGAATAATGAAACTATAGATGGTGATGGTGAATTAAATAATGATAAGAGATGTACAGTAACTAATATTACTGAAGAAGAGAAGGAAGATACGGATATGGATCAAAACAAGAAAGAAATTTACACCAAGAAAAATGATGAACTTGAGGGCTGTCAGATGACAGCAATATCAAATGATAAAAATATTGATAATACTATAAATGCTGAAACTGCCAACTCAATAGAATCATCATCCAATAGTGTTCAAGGATGTGAAGTAATTAGTGTAATTAAAGAACAAAGTGATGTTATTAGCATTGAGAAGAAAACAGAAGGACATTGTGCTAAAGTAATTGGTGAATTAGTTGACTGCCCTATGAAAGATATTTCAAATGATGAAAAAAGAAATAATACTGAAAATGTTGAAACTGCAGTGATGATAACCCAACCCATTAGTAGTAAAGAACATACATCGGAACTTACTGATATTACTGATGAACAGGCGGAGAATATAGAAACGGATCATAAAATGGAAGAAGAGTGTACTGATCAACCTGATAATACTGTAGACTTCCAACTAACTAATGTAAATCTTGATAATGCAGACACTACTAAAAATAACAATGAGATAAATGAAGAATCTGACAAACATACAGATATAAACACAGGCCATAAGACTGAAGTGTGTACTATAAGCAATAGAAATATAGTTCAAAACAGTGAAATTTGTGATGAGAAAAGTTCATTAGGAGACATTAAAGAAATCTCTAAGCAGGATGATTGTGAAATTATATGTATAGAAACAGATTCTATACATGAAAATGAAGTAAGTTCAAGTTTTAATTTATCTGATGATGACTGTAAAGAAACTACAAAAAAAATTGCTGACATTACTGGAGATATTGATAATAGTAGTTCGGCAGTTTTTATACAAAATAAAATAGATATATTAACCTGTAGAGAGTTGAAGCCAAGTAACTTGGATATGGTCCATCATTGCATTACCGAGAATTTGCCTGATTTTTACCAAAAACAAATTGTTACTGTGAAGGCTCCTGATGAAAAGACCATACCAAGAAATGTGTTCCTAAATAATACTGCCTATGTTTTAAATTTAGAAAATTTAAAGCTGAAATCTGTAACAACTCCAGTGCCTTCATCTAGCTCCCGCACATACAGTGTTTCTGATGAAGCTAATGATCAGCATGTTAGGAGAATAAGAAGTGGTTACTCCAACGAAAGCCCCCAAATTCATTTTAACCCCCAATTGTTCCCTAATCTGAGATTTGCTCAACAAACACAACAGTTTCGACCATTTAACTACTGGAATCAATACCACTGGACCTACCAAAGACCATTCTTTGCTAATATGCCTTTCAGGTTTCAATTTTTTCCAAGAATGCAACCTATGTTTAGATGTTTCCCACCCCGTTCAATGTTTCCTAATCAGACACCGATTGAAAATACCAATCCAGGAAGAACAAGGAAAAGAAAACGCGATAATCCCAAAAAATACCACTTAGAATCCATTATAAAACTAGCTCTAAAGTTAAAGGGTTTAGTAGCGGCAGGAAATAGGCAAGAACAGAATATTCAGGCCTTACAGAGACTGATCGATACTTACAATGTAAGGTACAAAGCAAGAATAGAACTCACAGCTCAATTGGATATAGTAAATAATGAAATTATTGTTGAAACGATTGACTTAGATGACGATGAACAATCTAGTCCAAAAAAGAAAAAAAGAGAAGAAATTGAGTCATATGATGAGAATTTCAATGCAATGAAACAATTTTCGGTGAAAATTAAAGAGCTCCAAGCTAAAAAGTTACTTACAACGCGGCATAAAAGAGCATTCTCGAATGTTGTCAAAACATTTAACAAATCTTATAACGCTGATGTTTACGTCGACGCAAATTACGATGTCATTGACAGAAGACGTATAGTTATTGCTTCTTCTTCTGACTCTGACTGCGCTGTTGAGGAAATTCCGAATACTATGGAAGACAATTTAAAATCGCGAAAAAGTAAAAAATTAAGAAATCCTTTTTACATTCTAAAGCAACTTTCAGAGAAGCAAAACCCAGTTAAATCTACACAAGATATGGTGAGTGAATCTAGTCGAGTTACTATAAAAAAGAAGTTTGATTACAGCGAGGATTTAAAAAAGAGATTTAGTAAATACTGGTTGCCAAGTGAAAATGATTTTGGTAGAGCAGAAGTGCCTCTTAAAAGCCAATGCAATGAAATGGATCACAGCGAAGAATTTCTTTACCAGTTTATGAGAAGTCAATCTTTCAAGTACAAGAATTGGCTTGATGCAAAAATTGCGTACTGGGAGTCGTGTAAAGAGGCAGCTCTGAAATATGAAACTCATTCTCAAAACGAGAACAATATCAAACTAGATTCTATAATAAAGCCCGAAGATTGCACGGATCTCCGTAACGTTTTGAAGAAGTTGGCTATTATAAAGACGACCAGTGATATTGAAGAGGAATGCAGTCTTAGTCTTAGTATCAATTTCGACGTTTACAACAGAGATGTGCCGAACTTTAAGAAAACCAAGAAACCTACGCCGCACTTCAGGGTGATTTGTATTGCGTGAGTATTTTTTAGTATAACTTAATATTACCCGTTGGGCGCAGGCTATTTTTATGAGCAATCTTCCGGCAAATGCTGTAAAATACGCCTAATTATGGACATTTTCTTGAGTCCCGTATTAGCGGGTGAACCGATCAGAATGCGGTTATTTTATATGGAAGCAAGTTATTAGCACCATAGAATAGTCTAAGGAAGGTTTTACCAGAGACTATAGAGATATAGACGACCACAGCCTAAGAACTTTTTGAAGCTCAAGTCGATTGCGCCCTCTGTCCGAAAGCCGCCTAAAGAGCCGCCACCGAACTTGTAAGAGAAAATGTCACCTGTACTGCTACTCCACCTAGTAACAAATAGCGTACTAGTACTACACTAGTAGCTACTAGGTGGAGTAGCAGTGCAGCTGACATTTCTCTTACATATTTGGTATCTGGTTTTACCAAAATGCGTTTAGGGAATATAAAGCCTGACCACAAATAAATGCCCATGCGCCATGTTGCGGAGTTTCATTGAAACTAAATTTTTCATACTAAACTGAACTGTCACCATATACATGAAAAAAAAAGCGCCCTCTTGACAATGGTCATATATTTCTGATCGGGTTTTACATTCCTATATATGATAGATATCAAATTATGATACCCTCTCAAGTTTCATAGGGGAAGTGTGCCAATGGAACCTATAAGTTAAATATGATTGTACAGTTGTCATCAAATATATCGGAGCGGCCAAGTTACCTGAAAATATCTGAACATGCACTTTGTCTTGACAATAGAGGCGTTGTACAGATATTTGTGACAACATTGGCCGCTCCGATATATCTGATTGAGACTGAAAATCAAATACACTTATATCAATTAAAATGGGGAACTTTCAAGATGAACAACAAGGGGCCGACTTTTGTCAGCCGGACGCTCGAATTCAAAAAATTCAAGCTCGAAAATAATCGCACACAAAAGTTTGTTGCTAATTTTTTCGCATGGAATTAATAGCTTAAATAATCATGATTTTAAATTTCTATCGCTGTTATTTTTAAAATATAATTTCATCGTTTTATTCAGAGTTTTAAATGTCACTTTCGAGTGCTCGAATCTCAAAAATCACCCCCCAGGACTGTCTTCAAACAAACTCATCAATTTAATTAAAGTATGCATACCGGGCAACCTTTTGAACGCTTTCTCTCTCGCATCAAAATGTGGCATACACGCCAACATCTCAACTAGTGAGAAACGAATTTAAACCTTATCTGTCAACAGTAAAATTGCCCTGACATCGTTTGCCATGACCACTTTAATGGCTCTTGGCGTTCAAAGGGTTAAAAAAAATTGTTTTTCTTTCAGGGAATCATCTACATTGCCATCCGGCGTAGAGTTCCCTACGCTTCACTCGAAATACGACGACGATGTCGGCATTCTGTTCGCTGTCGTGGGGCTATCTTCCATCTCATATCTACAAATGAACCCAGTGGACTTACCCATTTATTTACCTAGTAATAACTTACCATAACTTTATTTTTTAAGGGGAATGAAATAAAAACTGTTGATTTATATAAACTCTTTTATTTCAGTATACAGTAAAGGCATAGCAGAAAAGACTGTAAAATGGGGCGACTTAAAACTGGGGGCCACATTAACAGTTGAAAACTTGGGTACCTATTATTATAGACCTCAGTATATACACATTTTAACTATTCCGGAATCGATGCAATGATCAAATTGTATGAGAACAAGGTAGGAATATTCATGGATATATATAATAACAGAGACTATAGAGATATAGACGACCACAGCCTAAGAACTTTTTGAAGCTCATGTCGATTGCGCCATCTATGTCAAAGCCCCCTAAAGATACCGAATATGTAAGACAAATGTCACCTGCACTGCTACTCAACCTAGTAACAAATAGCGTACTAGTAGTACACTACTAGCTTCTAGGCGGAGTAGCAGTGCAGCTGACATTTCTCATTCTCATTTCTCTTACATATTCGGTATCTTTAGGGGGCTTTGACATAGATGGCGCAATCGACATGAGCTTCAAAAAGTTCTTAGGCTGTGGTCGTCTATATCTCTATAGTCTCTCATAATAATAACGAATCTCGTGCCACTAAGACAAAAGCTACGATTCCAAGATAAGCCGATTTTACTTGTGATAGGCTCAAACCAGCCAGATATCGACTAACACATACTCATTTAAGAGTCGCCAGGACCCTCGCGTTCCTATACAAACTTAGTTCAGCTCTCATTTTAAAATGATATGCTTTAGAATCATGAAATTTAGCATGGGCATTCTAGTAGTACAGATCTAGGTCGGACATTCGTTTTCGTTGCTAAAAATTGTAATACAAAGAAAATACAGCCAGTTACAGATTTACATACAAAACTTATTTCTGGCATATTTTCTTTGTATTACAATTTTTAGCAACGAAAACGAATGTCCGATCTAGATCTGTACTGCTAGAATGCCCATGCCAAATTCCATGGTTCTAAAGCATGTCGTTTTAAAATGAGAGCTGAACTACGTTTGTATTGGAACGCGAGTTCACGCGAGCGTCCTGGCGACTCTTAAATCAATTTTGTCTCGGGAGCGCGGCATGCGTTATTATCTTAAACATAATGAGGGTTTCCTGAATCGATTTTGTCACCATCTGGTGCAAGCACAGTGGCGAGAGGTCCAGCTGATATAATCTGCTATGATATTATCTGGTTCATTAAATTAAAGTATACCAAAGCCGCTTTGCCGTGGGGTGCCCGGCCTTAGAATTGTCCCCCACCATATCGTCCCGTGGTTGCAATAGGAGTCTGCTAAGGGAATATACCGGGAGATTGGCAGCAGCATCTTCCGAAAGCCTAAACAACAATAAACAAAAAATAACTGCGCGCGCCAACCCGCCTGCCAAGCGTGGCGCGTATGGCAAATCCCCCCCTTAAAGGGGAGGCCTATGCTCAGCAGTGGACGTCTTATGGCTGAGATGATGATGATGATGAAAGCCGCTCCATGTTTCAAGTCACCTCACTTTACGGTACTTTATTGACATGATTTACTATGGATAACTAAAAAGATTAAAGCTTTATTCTTACGTGGTAATCTATTAAGCAACTATACTATAATGGCACGTGTTTTCGGATGGCTCAGTGCAAGGTCCTAACTAATCGTGTATTACTACTTCATATTTTAAGCTAACCTTAACTATAACAGGTTTACAAATCGTAATAGAGACAATGCATTTAAAAAAATGTAGCTACAGTACAGTCGCCATCAGATATATCGGAGCGGCTGAGGTGGTCAAAAATATCTGAACAACGCCTCTATTGTCAAGACGATAAAGTGCATGTTCAGATACTTTTGAGTAACCTGGCCGCTCAGATATATTTGATGGCGACTGTATAATGCGATTTTTTTTTGTTTACGTTTGACAAATGATTTTGTTTTGATGCGACTAGGAACAAATTCTGTTCGACAGGCGGGCCGTATGCTTGTTTGCCACCAGAGAAGTTATTGTTACTAAATATTTAGATTTTCGTTGTATTAGGAACGCTATACTCGAAACTGTAATTCAAGGCCAAAAAAGTTGCTACAATGTTGCCACTGCAGTAAAATGTTTGTACAATGGTATATTCCCTTTTTTATTAAAAACACGCTAAGATAATTTATATGTTGGTAATTTCAATCCTATAATTTAAAGAAGTAATTGTATTTACTTATTTTACATAAATAAAAGACGCCCTAATAAAAAGTTAAACATCCGTGATTTTTGGTTGCAAAGCTGGTATTGCACTTGTATTACTTCGGGTATTCATAACATTTGGTACAATAATTTACGACTAAGTTAAGAACTACATCAAGTCAAAAACGAAACCTTATCGTGTTTAATATGTTCGTTAGAATTGTCTCCGTGTTAGTTTACTGTTGAAAGTAGAGTACAGTCGGCGACAAAAGTTCATACCTACCTTTTTTTTACAAAAACCTTATTTTAACTAGTAGCCCGCTTCGAACCAAGAACTCGTGATTTACATGCAAACGAGTGGACCAATATAACAAGACACTTTATGATGATTTTTTCGCGCCTTCTAAGCTCCATAACGCCTTGATCAATCTGGTCATATTTGAACACTCAAATTATATTATTTATCTATGCTGCATCCACAAGAAATTTTATTAAGTTATCGTGGAACAATTATTTAAAATCAAAAATCTATCGAAATGCAGAGACGTCTAGGTAGCCAGCTGACAGTTCCGTTGTATCCGTACGTCTGTAAGTACTTCACTTCGCTTACGCTCCACTCTTTAGATAATGTCACAGAATAAATAATATGATAATGTTGGCCAATATAAAGCAGCGTATTATAAAAAGGTTGGCGAAACCTGAAAAGTTTACTTGACAGTGACATAAGCGACAATGATGGTTATGACACTGACGTATCTGTCATAGATTTTTTGGCCTTGAATTACAGTTTCGAGTATAGTTAATATAAAGTGATCCTTCAGTGTCTGAGGCGGGTATGTGCCATATGACGCCGTAACCTCTAGACTAGGGATGTCACGAATATAATATAATATTCGCATCATTTTTGACATTCGTATCAACATTCGCATTCGCATCAAATGAGGCGAATATTTTTCGAATGCGAATGTTGGTAGAACACATCCTGTTTTGACCGCACTGACCCGGCTCATGGTCATATGCTTGCTCATACACAGGAAGTGAAAACGACGGTATCACTTGACTCCTTTTGATCATTAATATAGGACTCCATCACATGTCATGTTCTGTATTTTCGAACTATGGAAGCATAAAAATGATAAGCTAGATTAAGTTTTTTGAATCTACTCTGTAACATTCGTATTCGCATTCGGACGTTCGCGTCCTGAATATTCGCATTCGCGAATGTGAGAAAAACGACATTCGTGACATCCCTGCTCTAGACTCTGGAGGGCTAGTAATATATCAATTAATTAATTTAATAACCGCCTTTCTTGCCTTAATTATAAAGTCAACGTTACAAGGCGCATACGATTAAGCGTTTTTTATTGTGTTTGCAGTAAAGTTGAAAATTTAATAGATTAAAACCATCTGTCAATCGAAAACACACATACATTTGAGATTTAACTCTTACATGTACTTGCCTCTTAACTAGTTTTAGCTTATCAGAATTTCGTTGTAACAATTCATCACAAGTTAATGTCTACTGTCTACTCAAGTATGATTTTCACTAAAAGGGTGAGCCGTTGCATACTAGGCGCTGGTAATCGAAGACAATACAATAATGAAGACAGAATTATGATTATAAATGTGCATTGACAATATTTGAACTTTCGTTGCTAGTTTTTTTTATGAATAATTGTATTTTTTACAGTAAGTACTTACAGCAAATTATCAGTTTAGCCTTTAGACCGCCGTCGTCTGATATATGAGACAAAGTGACAACGTGAATGACACCTTCATGAATTATGACAGAGTACAAAATTGAAAGTTAAAATTTTGAAGTAAGGCGGTTCATAGGTTAATTTATACGAGCACCTACATACATCAAGGGTTCATGTAGTTTTATTTTACAGATTTGATGTTCTTTGTTACCATAATCATTAAATACATAATACTAGCATCATACAACATGGCTGCGTGCTTCAAAAATAGACTGTATTGTATTTGTGTTAAGACTGAAATTCAAATGTGTAAAAACAATATGTCAATCACAAATTAAGTACTTTAACTTAGTAATAACCCTTTAAAAAAAGATATAATACGCTAAAAACTAGACGTGTAACTTCTTACAAATTGTGATAGCCTAAGGTACAGTCGCCATCAGATATATCGGAGCGGCCAAGGTGGTCACAAATATCTGAACAACGCCTTTATTGTCAAAGCGATAAGAAGCTTGTTCAGATATTTTTGAGTACCTACCGTGTCCGCTCCGATATAGTTGATGGCGAATGTACCATTTGGTGGCCGGCACTTAAGCTGTAAAACTGTAAAACCTTTAGCCAAATGGTACATTTCAAAAAAAAAAAATATTGTAGGTAACTAATGAGGCAGATCAACTAGGAATAATTTTAAATTCTTAACTACTTACTATATAATTATATCTTAAAAGTAAAATGCTATAACTTATGGCACATTCATAATTATATATTAATACTGTAATGTATAATCATTGCAGGTAGCATTGTAAATTATTGCTATAATAAAACTATAGGTAGGTATTGCACTTTAGGAACAAAATTACTTATTACGTAACTATTATAAGTATCTTTTAGATTGGGTGAGCGAGAAGGCAAATGACAGACATACATAGAATCCATCGACAAGAGCCCAGCTCCTAACTTATTAATATTGATGAACTATTCGTATTTAATAAATTATCTATGTAATAAGTGATTTGGGCTATAACCAGAGACTATAGAGATATAGACCACCACAGTCTAAGAACTTTTTGAAGCTCATGTCAATTGCGCCATCTATGTGAAAGCCCCCTTAAGATACCGAAAATGTAAGAGAAATGTCACCTGCACTGCTACTCCACCTAGTAGCTACTAGTGTACTACTAGTACGCTATTTGTTCTTCAAAATGGTTACGTTTTGATAATTCATTTATCAATCTAATTTGAACTTTAAATCGGAAGTTTAAGTTTGAAATTCAATTGACACGGTTGCTAAATCGTCTACTAGGCCTGGAAAAAAAGTTAAAACAGATAGATGGCCAGCAATATAGCTGTCGCAAAATCATCACAGGAATCCATGATAATCTATATAATATAATGATCTAGGAACTGAGCTAGATACCTAAGCGCTGTCTGATGATATAATTATTTTTAATGAATGGAGATGTATTTCCCTGTTCCTAGATTTTATTATACAATGTTTTGGAAACTTTTCGCAATTTGGAAATCTGTATTTTGTACTGAGGTTTCACATTCACTGTCATGAATTTTTTTGTGTTTCCCTCTGTTGTTAATTCTTATTTTATTAATTCAATGGTAACCCATTGTCTAACTAGTAACTACATACATAGGTAATACTCTAAGTGGAAGTATGCAACCAACTAGTCTTATAAATGCTTCCTATCCCATCCCATATCATAAGGGTGTAGGTACTACTAGAAAACTATAATCAGACTTATAGCACAAAACTGCATCGATTTTGAATTGGAGTGTTTAAAAGTTAAATGCATAATATAATATATCGGTGGGCAAGCTAACGTATTAGACGATTATGACACTGGCGCCGCAACCGCAAGCGGCGACGGTGTGCAAGCGTGACAGCGACAGATACACACGCAGAACGCTATCTCGCTCGCACACCGGCGCCGCATGCGGAAACCGCAGCAGTGTGAAAGCGCCTTAATATTAGTTATAATTTAATACCGTATTTCACATAAAACAGAACCGTACAAAAAATATAAACAAATAAAATAAATTAATAAAAATGTAGAAATCAGGCGTCCTGCTATAGAGCGCTTTCTTTCAAATAACGTATAACAACAAACACAAAATAACGAGACAAGTTTTCAAAGTGATCAAACATTCTCAATACTTTGTGCTAATTCTGGTGCTTGTCGCCAGGGCTTGTAACCGGTTAATGCAAAAAACCCCGAAATGATCCAATATATTTAATTATTTTATGGTTATTATGTAAAACCCGATGTTTTATTATAGTTTTCACTTCAAATTATAGGATTTTTCGATTGAGTATAAAACAGTAACGAAAAGAACGAAAAAACAAACCAGTTTTTACTATGGATTTCGGTTACGGTTACAAGCCCTGCTTGTCGCATGAATGATATAATCCCAATCAGTGCAACCGCACCTCTATTAGATTGATATTATCACTAAATTAGGAACACACTACCTTACTACCAAAAGGCAATAAATAGCCATAAATCACAACACGTCAAGGCCACCCAAAGTTTATACCAGATAATTCGTAAAATTTCTCATTGAACGGCCGGTAGAACTCCCTCAGTGTCTCTATGGTAGTCGGGTTGATATGGGGGTGACTTCGACCCTTGGTTTTGCCTAAACAGTGGGGGGTGGACCGGCTTTCTGACTTTAGGAGGCAGGGGAAGCCCTTGGAGGAGTTGAAGTAGAAATGCTTTTCTGTGATGACTCGCTTCAGGCCTAGGAATTCCTGGAAATGACAAAGGCAAATTTATACACTGGTGTAGAAGTTAAGGAGGTACAGGAAAGTCAGAATATAAATAATAAATAAATATTTGGGGACAATCTTACACAAATCAACCTAGTCCGAAACTGAGCAAAGCTTTTACTATGGGTACTAGGCGATGATATACCTACTTTTATAGATAAATATACTTAGATACATAGAAGACACCCATAACTCAGGATTAAATTCGTGATAAACACACAAATAAATACCCTTACCAGGATTCGAACCCGGGACCTCCTGCTTCGTAGGCAGGGCCACTACCAACTAGGCTAGGAGGCCGTCATATTAATAGGGAAAGTAAACTCTGCTATTTACTATACATACATAGACATAGTATGTATTACATAGAGGGACCCAGTCTAAGAATTTTTGATGCTCCAAATCTGAAGCGCCATCTGTACGAGAGTAAGCCAAAGTTACCGCATAATATAGGGGGACTGTACATCAGCGCCATATAGTAATTAATAGCGATACTACAGCCTCAAAAAGTTCGTAGACAGGGTCCCTACAATACATACATTTTGCTACAGAGATGGAGACAGAGAGATAGGTAAGAGTGAGATACCTGTACTCTCGCCATCTCAGCAGCCGGATCTTCAACCAGCCTCTCCATTGACCAGCAACAGACTATCGCGTGGGAACCGCTTCAGCCAGCGTCGTAACGGACGTGCGTACACACCGAGCCTTACGGCCGACTGAGATACTAATAGTTTTCACTATAACTAGGGATATAGAGCGAAGCAAGAGTGAGACAGGAAGAGGAAGCAGAGGTCAGAAAGAGTGACATACCTGCACTCTCGCCATCTCAGCAGCCGGATCTTCAACCAGCCTCTCTCCATTGACCAGCAACAGACTATCGCGTGGGAACCGCTTCAGCCAGCGTCGTAAAGGACGTGCGTAGACACCGAGTCGTACGGGCGGCCATGACGCCGCTACTGAGCCGCCCCAACTACTGTTCACTATGGCTAGCTCTTCAAAGCGAGGCAGTGAAGGGGTTTTGCTGAAAAATATGTTGATTTTGCTGACATTCAGTAGGTAGAGGTACCCACAAAATTTTGGTAAGGTAACAGTGCAATTTGGTCTGATGACGAAGATCAAAGGTGCCATAAGAAGGCCGTATTAAAACAAAACCTCAGGCAAAAATTATACTGGAATGATGCAAGTTGAAACTTGGCTATTTTATCCCAATTCTATCAGTTTTTGCCTAATTTTTGTTTCTCTAAGGTCAAAACAATCTAAAAGCCAGAACAGGGTAAGGTAACAGGGTTGAGGTAATTAATCCTCTATTCTAAATGGTCGGCAATCAGTCTACAAGTTAATATTGTTTTCTTTAAATACCTATAGTTGCCATCAGACATATCGAAGCGGCCAAGGTAGTCACAAATATCTGATGAACAATGCCTTTATTGTCAAAGCGATACAGTGCATGTTCAGATAATTTTGAGTACCTTGCCCGCTCCGTTATATTTGATGGGACTGTACCGTAGCCGGCACCTGGTATAAAACGCATTTTAAATAGTCATGTCTATGTTACCTAGCTGACTGCGTGTAGTCACTAATAGCCCTAGTGACAGGATCCCGAACAACTGCCAGGAGCTTCACCCCTGGATTCATGGCGTGCACCCTCTTCGGAGCTGTTCTGGTCACCCAGTATGAGGGAGTTTTCTCCATTGTAATTTGGCCTTCTAGGGTTGGTGGCATTTTGTCCCTGGAATTAATGATTTTAATTCTAAATTAGAATGTAAACCAATACAAATATATATTTTTGTATGATGTCATGAATCAAATCTAACATGGGAATTATAATTTTTATGTAATAATGTCATCAATGCATCAATACTTATCCTCCTGCGGCCCAGCCATACAAATGAAAAATCGAAAACTTGCCACTGAAATTTAAACCAAGAACACAAAGAAACAGAGTCGATTTTATTTTGTTTCAAAATCGAACGCTACAAAACAAATGCAACTCTGTGGAAATAGAATGGATGATTCAAATTTCATCGAAGACAATAAGTACTACAAGTAGGACCTTGGGCCTTACGAGGATAAAAAGAAACAATTAACTATTATTTCCCAGTGTTTTCCGGAAGTAGCATAGCATAGCACTATTTGCACTATAAGAAAACCCACAATATGATAGCATAAAAGCATACTGCCCGCCTGATGCTAGATGGCTGTCGTAGCCTATCAACGCCTGCAATTCCAGAGGTGTCACATGCGCGTTGCCTACCCTTTAAAATAAAGTAGGATTCACTGTGTTGACCGTTAAGCCAACACTGCATCACCTCATTAAACACTTACCGGTACCATTCAAAGCCTTTATGGTAAAATCTATCGAAGAAATGCACTTCGGAACCCGCGGCTCTCACGTCAGGATGCAACCTGAAATGTGAAGGGTTTAATTAGTTTTACAATATCAACTATGTTGCTATGCCCTGACAGGGTAACAAATAACCATACATGCAGTTAAATCATGTTAACTACTAATAATATACTTCTAACGCTTAAGGTCCTACTTATATCGGCTTGTATGGCTGGGCCTTAGGAGGTTAAAACTATGGTTCATTTTTTTTTATAGCCAAGAGTGTCTCCCTGCTTGGCCAAGGCCTCCCTCTTTTTCTTCCACTTATCTCGGTCTTGAGGTCAGTCTCCCCCCAGTCAGCCCGACTGGAGGGTTCGCAATGAATAAATGAAATGAAAATAAAGCATATGCCTTGAAAAAAAACCTTCGACACCGTGAAGTGGAGCGCGCTGTGGTCCAGCCTATCACAGAACAACCCAAGTGCGTCATCTGCAATAGTCGCTCTTTGTACGAAGGGAGTACAGGCAGGGTGCAGGGTGATCCATGAAAAGGTAAAGGGAACGCCTATAAAGATAACTGCCGGTGTAAAGCAAGGATGCCTCCTATCACCGGCATCAACGCTGTTATTCGTAATTCTTCTCGATGGTGTGATGAGAAAAGTGATCGGAACACCAAAAGACATTACGAGTAACTGGGACTATGGTGCTGAAAGATCTTGATTGATTTTGCCATCTCCAGTCCATCTTAAAGCTAATCTCGAGAGCCTTCAAGAGGAAGAAGATGTGATGGACCTGCAAATCAACCGACGTAAAACTGTTGACATACGAGTAAAGTTAGATTGCACGGAACCTTTTTTGCTCAAAAACGATCGATTGGAATCAGAATTCTAAATTTGCGTAGGTATCTCGGAAGTACAATAACATGTCGAGGAGGTGCAGACGAAGACATTGACAGATTAAGAAGATTAGAAGGCAATAGTTGAATTAGCTCAACTCAAGCTTATTTGAGATGCCAACGTGCTTACTCGGCGCATTAAAATCTCCCTCTTCGAATCCATTGTCAAGTCCGTGCTGCTCTTCGGCTGCGAAACCTGGAGAGTGACAAAGGGGCTGACACACAAGCTACAAGTGTTTGTCAATAAGTCCCTTTGGTCAATTCTCCGCATCTTCTGGTCGAAGACTATAAGAAATGAGGATTTGTAGAGTATGGGTCGTCAGTCTCCTATCGCGCAGGAAGTAGCGCTACAGAAGTAGATCGGACATAGCCTTCGAAGAGATGCATTGAACAATGCCTGTATCGCTTTTGAGCGGCAGCCTCAAGATAGAATGCGAGCCAGCGGACGCCCCGGACACGTGGCGGAGGAGCGTAGAGACTGAGCTGCGACTCATAGGACTAAGCTGGAGACAGGCCAAGACGGTTGCTCAAGATAGAAAGGCGTGGATGGATCTTGTGGAGGTTTTAACCGGTTACCTCCCTACCTAACTAAAATACTGTCACCAACACCAAAACCAGAATTGTATCACCAATAAAATTAGCCAGAGTACAAGAGTGTTTTCGGTGTCAGGATTGATCCTTAATGCTGAAGTGGATGTTTGGACTTACTGCGAGTCGAAAAAGGATCTTAATTTATCACAATTATGAAAAACATGAACATAAATGCGATTTCCGTGAAGAAAACAAGCCTGTGGTGTACTAGAAAATTACCCTTAAATATTTTTTTTTTATATGAACCATCACGGAGCGAAAGTCGACCTTGACCGCCAAAAATTACCGGCGCGCCGCCGCCGCGGATTTTTATGGCGGTGCACACGTCTAAGTGGTAGTGAATCGCAGCAGGCTGGCGTGTTTTCAGCTCGTCGCGTATGGCGTCGAGGTCAACTTTACGTTGCTCCTCGAAATCACGTACTTTGTCCTGCACCAGCCTGCGCCACTCAGGACGCTGTGCTGCCAAACCTTCCCACTGAGAGGACTCGATGTTGCATCTTTTCATGTGCCGTTTCTGAACATCTTTGTATCTGAGGAGTTGCCCGCCCTGTTTCCGCTTACCCTCCTCTAGTTCAGAATAAAAGATGCGCTTCGCCAGTCTCTCTTCCGCCATACGCGATACGTGAATGCACCACCGAAGCTGCCGACGCATTAAATAAGGGTCTATTCCACCGACCTTGGCTCGTCGCAAAACTTCGGTATTTCGCACTAGGTCAGCCCATCTGATATTCATGATCTTACGCAAGCATTTGAGGTGGAAACGGTCTAAGGTACGAATGTGACGACGGTACACGCACCACGCTTCGGAAGAGTATAAAAGGTTTGGCAGCATGATCGCCATGTAAACAGAAATTTTGGTGGCCAGTTTTAGGTTGTGCGAGCAGAAGACCTTGGAACACAGCTTCCCAAACACTGCAGATGCAGCACTAATCTTGCTGTTGATCAATCAAAATAGACAAATTGTAGCATAAATCTTAACTAGGATTTGCACTCCAAATCTGAATGACAGCATCCAGACTGCATTGAATCTGGTTTCAGATACAGATTCAATGCAGTCTTTATCATAAGGGCACACGGGGCCCGTGCCTAGGGCCCCGATCCTCAGGGGGGGCCCCGAAAGACCTTAGACATTTCTTTTTACAGTCAACCTTGTCCCTAATTGAGTGCTTGAGGGTGCCCCCCCCCTTGATTTTCAAGGGTCCAAGGGCCCCACATTGTTACGTGCCCTAGAGCCCCGTCACATGTTAAGATGGCCTTGTCCAGATTGCAAATCCTAAGCTAAACCATACCTTAGAAACTCCAAGAGTGCTCTGGTTCCACATTTTTTAACACCTATAATTAGTGCATCAGGCAATCTCTTCACTGGCATCACATTTTGATTCCTAAGTCTGCGGTACTTGTAATCAGTAGCGTCTAGTGTGTTGAAGCCCAACAGAGCAACAAACCGCACCGCTGCACTCTTATATTTTGTATAATGTTCCTTCAGAAGCAAATGTTTTAACGAAAACTGTAAAGAAAACTTGCATTATTTATGTATTTATTTGAAAACAAACTTGAGTTAAAATGATTGTAGTTCTTACCTTTCTTTCGTCAACTAAACAAGTATTCAAAACATAAAATAAATATAATAGAAACAATAATATGGAATATATAAACAATGTTCGTTTCGAAAAAGCCGGAATCCATTTCATTGCTGTTTTTCGGTTTCATTCCTAGTTTTAGTATTTAATGTTAATAAACTGTTATCATTGTGCTGAAATGCCCTGTTTGAAAGTTATCTGAGTAGCAAATTCGTACTAATCGGATTGGAATTATGTTACAAAACTCACAAATACAATATCACAACACAAAACAAAATCAATTCATTTCATTTCATCGGACACATTGACACTGTCAGTCCACTTCCGAACCGAAAGTCCGAGTTCCGGGTCCGGATTTCCGATTTTCCATTGATTTTCCTATAAATTTTCATTTGTTTTTCTTTCTAGCAGCGGTAGTTTGACAGTCAAGCCTGTTTGAGAAACAAAAAAAATCGCTAAGAATTTACAGATTTTATATGTAAATGGCAACATTCCTCTTTTTTAGCCCTGGCAACTTTTTAGATGCTAAATAATGTTGCCAGAGCCCGTCATTTACTGATTTTGCAGGATTTGCAAAACGAGGTAATAAATGAATTCCAAACTTGTAAAAAAAGCAAAAAAGATGATACTCTTTTAGTGACACGTTCATATATACAATTTCAGTTAGTTGTAAAACTATGTATTGTACATTGTAATGTAATACATATTCAACCAAACAAAAACAAAAAATCACTGAGTATCAGATGACAGTAAATTTCGGAATTTGATGTTGCTGTATATGATAACACCGTTTCATCCGAGCGTTGACGTATTGCAGAAGAGCATAGGTTTATTGAATAATTCCATCTTTTGTTTTATTGGAAGTGCTAAAGGCTAATCCCACTAGTACCATAAGATTTACCTTTGTTGCTCTCAAATGTTTTCTTATTTGTTCACATAGCATTATTTAGGTTTGTGCGTTACAAGCTAGGAGTAGGCACAATGGCGGTGCTAGCTGCAGCCCAGTTGTTGGATGAGTTGATGGGCCGACATCGCAACACCAATCCAAATGAGAAAATAAAGAAGCCTAATTGGGAAGACCAGGAGGTAATTATAAAATGTTTTTGGTATAAAATACAATTAAACTCTGTTTTGTGTCATTCGAAATGTTAGGTTATGAATTTATTGAATTATGTACGCTGTTTCCTTAGTTACTAGGTTTGCAGTTATGCATCACTGCATTGCCGGTTCTGAAATTAACTTTTTTACTCGTCTACAATGATTTTATGCTCGTCTACTATAATGCTTGAATTGAGACTAAACCTAACTACTAGCGCATACTTTTCTATGGAGCTTTTATCGCATATTTTAGCATCGCCGACTATGCTGAAATGGATTTTCATACAATACTATACAGCACAATGGTCAGGGAGGAGCACTGTCCTCCTCCCCAACTGCCGGTACAATCCACCAGGAAATTAAAGTTACAAAAATTCCAAAAAAGATGTGTTTACAGGCATTCGCCAAATTCATTTTTTACTGGTTTGCCTATTTGACCACTTGTAGAAAAAGTATTGTATACAATCGATAGTTGATTGTAGTACTAAGGCTTACTAAACACGGTACTTGACTGAAAAGCTCTTCATTATGTCACAATTGTATGAAATACTACAATGTATGAGCGGCCATGTTTGAAATTTCTAAGAAAACTACTTATCTATGAACTCTGTCCAAAAGTTTTATTTTATATTTTGTTTCAGTATTGCAAATACTACATGGTAAAATTCTGTCCCCATGATCTCTTTGTGAACACCAGAGCTGACCTGGGTGTGTGCCCGAAGGTCCATGATGATGAGGTCAAGGACCTCTTCGAGAAGGCGGATGCTTCATACAAGAAGTCCCAATATGTAGAAGAGTTTCTACGGTTCTGCCGGCACATGATCAATGATGTTGAAAGTATGTAATATTAATTTTGATCTTCTTCTTCCTCGTTTCCTTATGGCTGAGGGTCGCGATCAGACAAGGTCGTCACTTTAAACACCAAGGCTCTCCAAGCTGCACAATCTTCTCTTATTTTCCTATCAAGTATCTTTGATTAATTTTGATACTTTGTGTAATATAGGGGGAGAGAAATACTGGAAATGAGAATGAAAGAAAAGCCTGAAACCGAAGTCTTATTACTTAAGTTCGTCATCATTTGTTCTAAAAAAGAATGTTAAATAAGTTAACATGCTCCTGTTGTGCTTGTATGGAAAGCTGTATTTTGCACTTTGTATTCCTTTAGGAACCTTGTGTCGCTTACTACAAATGATATTTCAGAGAAACCAGTATTGTCACAGCAGTACAGTAGCTAAGCAGGTAGGGTGTTCAAAATGACCTACACTTGCTCGTATTCTCTTAACAATTAAGTCATATCCACCTCATTTTGACCACCCTACCCGCTTAGCTACTTTTGCTGCTGCCTGTACAACATCTGCTGCTGCTGTCTGCAGTCAGGTTTCAAATTGTACCTTTAAACTTTCATGACCCCAAAGACCTTTACTTAGACAATAGACATACAAATATAAAAGTTTACAGTTTAACTCGCATGAATTTGTGTTCAAACTAACATCTTTTTCTATCTCAGGGAAAATTCAAAAGGGCAAGCAGAGGTTGGAGCTGATGAACTCAAAGCCGGAAGGTCCACCGATGACCCAGGCGCAGACTGAGAAGAACCAGGAGCAGGTAAATAAGCAACTATTTAATAAAAAGCCAGTGTCAATAGATAAGAAAATACAGGTCACGCATTTTTTAAACAACTGTGGGCCATTGTCAGTTTATACACATAAACTTGTTGTTTACAGTCATTTTTAGTATACCTTAATGTACATTATTTTCACTGAAATAATTATATTTAATTTTTTCAGTGAAAACTAATTTATTGAATAATACAGTTTTTTCGTGAACTGTATTTTGTCATGTATTGTGTCCCTTTCAAAACCCTGTATTTTGTCATCTGTAAAATCACATCTTTTTTCTAGAAATGCAGGTGTCTACGAATATTTGTTTACCTTTATTTACTATTTTATTGACATCAACGTTAGGAAATGGAGTATTTAATTAAAATTTTCATAAATTACGTCTTCCTAATACAGTGTTAAGGTGCGTTGGGGTAAGATAGAAAGGGGTTTTTTTTGGGGTAATAGACAAAAAATCATCCATATTCCGGAGCATTACAGACTACTTTTTATCTTACCCCAAAAAAAAATACCTTTCTACCTTACCCCAACGCACCTTAACTTTATATTTTACCACTTGATGAGTCACTTGCTAAATCATCGATTTTTAGTGTCGATTTATAGAGTTTACACTGTATTAGGAAATGCTTGTTTCACTGGCATCACCCGCATCACAGTCCTCTTTGCGGCTTACATTGCATTGCAATAGGAAGGGAAACAGCAATAATATCAACACATACAAAACAAAAACTTACACATAATATATTGGCAAATTAACCCTTTGACCGCTAAGCATTGGACGGAAAAATCGTGCCCTCTGTTATATTTCGGACGTGATATCACGCGCTGATGCTGAAGGCGTGATTTGACGTCTTTGGCGGTTAAGGCAGAGACAAATAATATAGTCTCAACAGATTTTTAAAAGAGTGAAGAGATTTCACTAGTGTGTTTCTCACCTGACAAAATACAAAAAATAATTTTTACAGGTACAACTCCTCTCGGAGAAGATCCAATCGCTGGTCCAGGAAGCAGAGGAAGCAGGTACAATGGGCAATGTTGAGCAGGCCCAGGGTCTCATGAAGCTCTGTGACCGGCTCAAAGAAGAGAAGGATACCCTTCTGAAACAGCAGGAGAACAGGTAAGGAAATATACCAGACTTTTACAGTCCCTTCTGGACCTCGCAGCACTCACTGGATCTTCTTCATCACCTGCCTTCTCACTACTACTACCGCAGAGAAGAAATGCCTATATCCAGTGACATGTAGCCATACGATAAATAAATAACAGTTCAAATTTAATATAACTAGTAGTCCGCCTCAAACTGAGAACTCATGATTTACTTGCTAACGAGTTGACCATCACAAGATCCATACGACTATCTCGACTATCTTCCGCACCTTCTAGCTCCATAACCCCTTGATCGCTGCTACTAAACGAACTCTCAAGTTGGACTCATCTCTGCTACAACCTTACTAAATTTCATAAAGATACGATACTTAGATTTTTTAGTAAAAATATCACATTACGTGCCTAGGGGTACCTATGCCGCTGCGCCCGTGGGCGGCAAATCTCACTTACCGCCCAAAGTGACGTAAAATATTTTAGTTAACACGAAAATTCTGTAAAGTCGTGTCCCTATTAGTTACGCGCGCTAAGGCACGCGTACAATGTCAAATGTGGACTTATGCGGCGCAAGGCACTTCGAAATAAACATGGATTTCCGAGCGTTTTGTCATGTTTAAACTTTCTTTACGTATTTGTAGCCATTGGTCCATGACTGCTGAACTGGCAGCCGCCCAGGAGAAGCAGATGGAAGTGTGCCCGGTGTGTGGGGCCTTCCTCATCGTCGGCGATGCCCAACAACGGATTGATGACCATCTGTCAGGGAAGCAGCATGTTGGGTAATTGCACAATTTATACAAATCACTTCACACATTAACCATTTCACCACCAAGCATAATGTCACTCGTGGCACGAGTGCGGGATTATACTCGGTTATATTTTGGATTTGATATCACGCACTGGCGCTGAGGGCCCGACTTTCCGTGGGCGTGATTTGATGTCTTTGGCGGTCAAAGGGTTAATCTAACTCACATACTAGGTCACCACACATAAGCGCAATTTTGTTCGCAAATTTCTACGATTCGAACGGCATATCTCAATAGTATTCTACACCAATTTGTAGTATAACAATCCAGGTTCACCCTTGTAACTTGATTTTTGTGGATATTTTTTATTTACATGACTAATGATCAAAAACGTTAACTGAAATAAGCGGTCGTACAAAATTAATACGGGAGCACCTATGTGTGGTGACCTCGAGTTGTACTTATGATCCAGCTAGTGGTTGAGGTTATCTGTGGTCTAACCGAACCTTTACTTCGCAGCTACTTCAAACTCCGTCAAGCCTACGAAGAAATGATGGAATCCCGCGAAAAAGAGCTACAAGAGAAAGAGCAGAAGCGCCGCGAAGAGCGAGACAGGGAACGCAGCTCCCGCGGCGGCGGGCTCGGCTCCGACAGGCGAGACAGAGAGCGGATGGAGCGGGACAGAGAACGTGACCGCGGGGATAGAGATGACAAGAGAGAGAAGAAGGATGACAAGGGCGACAGGGATAAGGAGAGGGAAAAGGATAGGGAGCGTCATCGGTGAGTTGATATTTGATTCTTTCTTCCTGCAAACATATTCCCAACTGACTATAACTTTTTAAAGTTAAGTTAATGCTTTATCCAATGCATACCCTAAGGGCACACGGGGCCCCCACGCTCAGGAGGGCCCCGAAAGATCATAGTCGACGTTTTTTTACAGTCAACATTGTCCTTAATTGAGCGCCTGAGGGCCCCTGGTGTTCAAGTATCCAAGGGCCCCACATTCTTACGTGCCCTAGGGCCCCGTCACATATTAAGACGGCCTTGGATTTTTATTTTATCCTTAATTTACTGCCACTTGCCATCATGTGAGATTACAGTCAAATGCTTACATTTTTAGGTTAAAAAAAGTAAATAATTTGGGGCGAACAACCGGCGCCGGCGGTGCGTTCGGCGACGCGACGACCGTTGCGTCGAGCTTCCAAGGGATCTGAGTAGCGTTCACTGAGGCCACTCTCATACTTTTTTATTTGTTTGCTACAGACGCGTTACTGGTCTGGTAATTGCACCCTTACAAATGTACATGTATGATAAAATTGATAAAGCAGTGCTTAAGATTTCTTCACACTGTTTTACCTAATCATCGGTGTCGCGTCGTGCTTGCCATCATCGCTCCAGTATGAGTCAGCGTTAATATAGAAGTGGGTGTTCCAGGTCGAGCCGGGAGGAGAAGGGCGGGCGCCACGACGAGCGCGACCGCGACCGCGACCGCAGATCGCGCCGGGAGAGACGTGAGTATCATTCTCAGTGATCCTCCTTACTTTGTCTACTAAATAAGGGTTTCCGCTTCTCTTGTTCTGCTTTTTCCTGTGTCCCGGCCGATTGATATCCGACGTCTCTTTCTAGCACCCGAAAGTTTTTGTACGCAGCATAACTAAACTGTTTGATTTCAGGGTCGTCCCACGAGCGCACGCGCCGCCGCTCCCGCGATCGCCATTAGCTTCTGACTGAGGTATCACAAATAGCGCCTCGCACCGGTACGTATATATACTTCAACCCCCACTACTTACCCCCCACCCACACTCCACACCCGCCCACTGTTGATCATCATACCCCGTTGGCAATGGAGCAGAACCATTGAAACCGCGAGGGTTGGCACTGCACGTTTTAATCAAAGAGAATTGACGCGTTATACTAAATTAACTATTATTTTACGCACGGGTTAAATAATAGTACTGTGTACAGTAGATTAACATTTATAAAAATCGATGACAATTTCTAGGGTTGTCAAGTATCAATGATATAGATGTTATGGATATCCGGCCACTATTCGGTATCCGGCATATCCTTTTTACTATTCGGCCGTATACCAGATGCGTAAAAGATAAAAAGATAAAAGATATTTATTCTTCAATTTAGGCACATTACAATGCACTTATGAACGTCAGAGAGAAAAGAAACTACCACCGGTTCTAACCCTACACCTCTGACCCGAGAAGTATTACTTATTACCGGCAAGAAACTCGGCGGGACTTATTTTTTCAAAACAGTACTACAAATACATTAAAGATACTATATACAATAATGCGTAGTTCTTCAAGAAGGCATATCAAAACAGCTTGAGAGACAGACATGTACCTGCCTATTGTGTAATTAAAATGAAAATAAAAATAAAATCCAAATCTGACTGCTTCGCAATACGTTTGATATTCTTTCTTACTTGAACTGTGTCCTCTAAATGTTAGATGACTTTATAGATTCTGGTTTGGGCCATGCATATATGTCTGTCATATAGTCCTCGACCCTGTAATAACCCTTTTACATTTAAGTTTTTTTCAAGTATTTCTTAAGAGCGGGAAATGATAGATTCAAAACATCGACGGGTAACTTGTTATAAATATGAATACCCTGGCCAAAAAATGACTTATATGCTTTGCGGACACGACATCGTCTGATAGCAAGCTTGTTTTTATTTCTAGTGTTATAGCTGTGGATGTCAGAATTCTTCTTGAATGTGTGTATATTCTTTACAACAAAAATAATATTATCTTAAAATATTAATTTCTTTAAATAATTCTCTAATTGAGGTACCTGCCTTTAAGTTATACATAAAGCGAATGGCTCTTTTCTGTAAAACAAAAATAGTCTGTATGTCAGCTGCTTTGCCCCAAACCAGAATTCCATATGACATTACACTATGAAAATAACTATAATAAACTAAGCGAGCTGTCTCAATATTAGTCAGTTGTCTAATTTTTCTAACGGCATGAGCGGCTGAACTTAGTCTAAGAGCGTTCGTGCGTAGTTGCGTTCTTTCCGGCTGGATACCAGATAGTAAAATGAGACATAGTCAAGTTTAATAGCGGGATAAGTACGAGTATATATAGTAAACTACCAAATAATGTTACGTCACGTGATTCTTCTATTCTATAAAAAGCATAACTTTATTAAGCTTACAATTTCGTTAACTAGTTGCAACACTTGCAATCTGCACGGAGTGCCACCCGCGACCTAGAATTAGCTTAAGTGTAGGATTATTTCTTGGAATTTGGGCCTCTATTCCTATTCTGTTTGGTTTAAGGGTATAAATAGTTAAAAATTTCGACTTTGCCTTATTTTTACAACTTTGTCCAAACTCTGAATATTCAAACATTAAAGCACTATTTGTTCAAATACGATTTCCAGTTTGAAAAATTAACTTTAACGAGAGTTCTACGGTACCGAGACGGTACGGTACGGTAACGAGAGGTCTAGGAGACTAGAAGTTGAATAAAAACAGGTTTCTATTACCCTATCCAGAACATAATTATTAAATATTTATATCTAACGTCATCGTTAGTACTCATGCCCACATCATTTGAAGAAAATTCAAGTAAAATGTTGATTAATAAAATTTTGGACAAAGTTATTAATTAAAGACTTTCAGGGCGGGCGCCATTTTAATTTTTTGTGAAGTGCCAACCCTAGTGTCATATTTATAAGGAATTCAATGAATCTGCTCTACTGATAACGCAGTACGCTGACCATGAAGTAATAAAACAAATTGTTTTACAGCTTAATATAATACCAAAATATATGGCAAGAGTAACTTGTACTCGATTCGATATTTCGTCACACCGACGGACTTGGCAGGTACTTGATTGGTTATAATAGTTGCCGATGGGAAACGCCTATTACCCGATCGCTGATCTTTCTATGCAAAAGAATCCTTAGCGTTCAAGTAATAAGGTCGTTAGCAGCACGGCTCCGTCGTCGTTTTGAGGTATTTCCACCAATTTTTCGACGCTGCATAAAAGAGAGAACGCGGATGCAGGTCGCGTATGCCACGCCAGGTATTTGTTAGGGCTCCGAAACCCTTATTAAACTATGACAGACTGACTACATACAAAAAAACTACATAACCGTTCCATTGTCACTCTTGTCAGCTTTAATATACTCCGAGAGCTATATTTTATCAAAATTAGTCGATTAGGACATGATCATAAGTTGGTGTATTCAGTGTGTAAATGATTTGACATAGCATAGAAAATAATTCTTTAAATGATTGGAGACAGTTTAGCGATTCATGGCGGCGTGACAGCGGACCTAGCTCAGTTACGCGTAAAATATAAATATTGGTTACATTGTGTAAGATTTATTACATAATTAACTGCCCGTGTCATGGGACGCACGCAGAGACAGCACCCGCCTTGATTTATATTACCTATTTCTTATTATTATCATTATCAAATAAACTTTTCTGTTGTATCTATTATTGTGATAATTTTAACATGTGTAATAAATTATCTCAACAACCATTCCAGTAACATAATGTCAAATCATTCACACCCTGAAAACCCCAGCCACTGCCCATGTTTCGTGTTTTCAATATGAACCGTTGCAAAGAGATCGCTCATATATTTGCCAACACATACCATGCCACGGGCCCTCGGGACAATATGCCATGACTATGCCATGCGAGGACGTTATACAACATCTACCATGTACTTCCAGGTACCCAAACATTGTAATGTGTGGTAGCAGGGATTGTCACGTTTTACTAATTCATTAAAAGGTTTGAAATGGACCTGCTGCCATAACATAAAATTTAACCCTTGCACCCCGTTGGATGGTGTCTATCAATGACTGAATCGAAAAAACGACTTTATATAATCTTCATAAAGTTTTACATAATCGGAAAACAATTATTTTCATTGAGGCATAAAGTAGTTGTCCGGGAGTACACAAAAAAAGTTGACTGACCCATTGAGTTTTAAATCTCAATCTCATTCATTGATAGAATCATCCATATTAACATGTCCAAGTACTCTTTACTAGCTGGATTGATGGACTTTTCAGTTGGCACCCAGTAGACGAAGATAGCAGCCAGGACCACTAAAAGAGGTACTTTTGAATTAAGCCATCTAACCACTGAAGACAGAAGGCAGCAAGCTTAACCCCGAAATTCCGGAATAATCCACAAATTCAGAATACTCCCGCGTTCCGAGGTGACATAGAAGAATAAGATCCGTAATTATAAGAATATACTTTGATTGTTGATTAGATTACAAAACATCTACCAAGTTAAACATCAATTTTATTCCATAAAATGTACTTCGGTAATCGATTTATTAGTGACTATATTTTATGTCTCGATACTAAGCTCTTTTTCATATCAATCAGTAAGTTTTAGTAAATAATTATCCCTGTATACAGCTGTAGTATCATTTTAACACCAATTAAAACACTGAAAATATAGCCTGGCAACCCAAAATGCGCAGTAACAGTACAGTCCGTGAGCTCTCAGAACCTTCGGGTTTTAGAAAGAGACGTCGGGTATCAATCAACAGTGACACGTGAAAGAGCAGAACAGCAATATTACCTTCGTGTGTCATGTCATCGCCGATTCCCGAAGGTTCTTCTTAAAGCTCACGAACTGTATGTAATAAGGCTAATAAGCCTCCATTTTTAGTGGTAAGAAAAAGACAGCATGATTCTCTCTGTATGCTCGAAGTGAGAAAGTCCCTGGCATAACTATACATGTTCATGTAAGTTAATATAATAACAGCATAGAAAAATAAGTAAGCTTATGTGGGGGCACGGCAGTGCTCCCGCCAAGTCGAGCAATTTCTATGATGACAGTGCGATGTCTTTGGTAGAATTTTGAAATCTAAGCGGCAATCGGGGTCTAATAATAGTCTAGGTATTCTAGGTGTTGTTGAAGACGGTTTACACCAAGTAGCGTCCTGCGTAGGACCTGTTATTTTTACGCTTAGTAAATAAATGTAATGTGTAGACTTTTGTTTCCTAGGGAGCTCTGTAATGTTATTATATACCAGTTGCCACTGAGGAGTGATTCAGGTATTTATGCAATTATTATTTTTTCGTCATAATGATGTTTTTGTGATCTTATTCTGTTGGACGACTTGAATGTGTGAACTATGAATAAAAAATATAACCATTTGTTTGTTTCTTTTATTTTTGATACCTACCAGACCAAAGTATAGTGCATCCGCCTCAATTAGAAAAATAAATAAATTCGGCAATACTGAGCTGTGTAGAGCATCAAAGTAGAGCTCTGTCTCATTCACACGCTTAAAATGTCTATAAGATACAGGGGGGCAATTTTGGACTGGGCGATAATTTAAACTAAATCGCTATATCACGATTCTCACGTGTTTTACACAATTGACTATAGTGCCTTAATAGAGCGAAAAAAAAGTAACTTTACCTCTATCCGGATTATATATGGCAATATCGTTTATTATGTAAAATACGTGAGATATTGCGACTTAGTTGAATATAGCCCCCAGTCGAACTTGGCCCGCTGTACCTTAATATGACTGCCGAGTAATATTGTATTGTAAGTAGTGTACCTATGTATACTATACTATACAGAAGGAAAGTCTGCAACTTCCTCAGTCACATTACGTTGAACTACGGAAAGTTTCAAGTTCTGAATACTGAATAGCTATTCATTAGAGGTAAGTATAAAGCAAGGAAAGAAATGAGACTAGTAGACATTTAATTAAAATGATGAGAGGAAGTTACCTATGCTATGTAACAACTCGAGGAATCGGCATAATTCTGGAATATTTAACGTTTTCCACGCCAAAGACATATTATATCGGCACCACAGGTCCAACGCCAAAGACCGATATATCGGCACAGAGTAAATAATAGTATAATACAGAGAGACCTCTGTAATGTCACGTAACGTCACGAATCATGTTGTCCCTTATTAACGCATGACAAGTTCTCTTTCGCACTTATGCAAACGTATCGGATACGTCGTGTCAAACTCAAATTTTTTGACAGATTTACTTTGAGTTGTACCCCCCTCACCGACCACAGAGCAAAATAGACCTACATGCACACGCATACAGTCTTATTAATAAACATGGAGTAAAGTAGGTGTAACTATAATTCGAGGTGTAACTCAAGATTAGTGAAATTCGTGTGCGTTCCCATTGAGGGTCCAAGTTGGAATTTTGAGCTTTTAAGCTTACCAGTCTTTAGTAAAAGTTCTCAAACCATTGTAAATTCAACCAATAATTTGTAAAAGTCGTTACTCAAAAGTTACGTTCGGTTATAGGTGGACCCTCAGTCGTGCATGCCAGGTATCCATATCTAATAAACTACTTAAAATGTATAACTGCTGTAAATGACTACTTTTAGTAAAAGATTTGTAAAACTAATTTCATTAATCGTGACTCCATTCTGCTAACTTAATACGAAGAAATAGCATGCAGAAGGTGGTCCCTCAATTGAACATTACAATTTCTTAGAATATCACATTCAGTGAGAACAAGAGTAATATTTAAAATGTATATGTGACTGAGAGTTAGTAAAAGTACTTGAATCATTGTAAATTCAATGGTTAGTTTGTAAAAGAAGTCATTCAAAAGTTACAATCGACTAAAGGTGGTCCCTCAATTGAAACGCTTGTCATAAGTAAAACTCAATTTACAAATCACTGGGTTGGTAATTAGACAATGGCTATAGCCTATCCTTTAGTAAAAATTTTTACTAACGATTGCTCTATCGAACAGTATAAACAAATATACCGTTTTACGAGAAATTTGAATCAAACATCTGCGAAGAAATACTACGGCCCAGGTGACCACATATTAGGATTTTGTGGGATACCTAAGTACCTAAATAAAAATAATTACTGTTCGTGATGTTATTTATTTTTTATTCTTAAGTTTGACATAATATATCTTGGCTAATCATCACAATAAGAAAAAGAAAAGAAAAAAATGCATTGCACGATTGAGGTTGGGGTTTTAATGGGCTGGAGTTCAACATAATGGGTGGTACACGGTATGGCTTGATTTTGCCCGCCTTAAATACCAATATCTCACTCTTTTTGTTGTTGTACTCCAGTCCATGGGTCAAGGCGTAGGCTTCGCAGTGGGCAAGCAGTTCTTTTCAGTTCAGGTTCCGTTCTTTTTTCTTAAGGTACGAAACCCTAAAAACCATATAAACATGCATAATATAATTGTTGCTCGGAGTGTCAGTAGATGTGAAAACCATATTGATGTTGATAATTTTAATTCAAACATTATGAAATTTCAATACTCAAAGCTCTATGTTTTCACTTCTATCGGCAATTCGGCAGTCCCTATAACTGCCAATTTTTATTTTTATTTAGGTACTTATCCCACAAAATCCTAATATGTGGTCACCTGGGCCGTAGTATTTCTTCGCAGATGTTTGATTCAAATTTCTCGTAAAACGGTATATTTGTTTATACTGTTCGATAGAGCAATCGTTAGTAAAAATTTTTACTAAAGGATAGGCTATAGCCATTGTCTAATTACCAACCCAGTGATTTGTAAATTGAGTTTTACTTATGACAAGCGTTTCAATTGAGGGACCACCTTTAGTCGATTGTAACTTTTGAATGACTTCTTTTACAAACTAACCATTGAATTTACAATGATTCAAGTACTTTTACTAACTGTCAGTCACATATACATTTTAAATATTACTCTTGTTCTCACTGAATGTGATATTCTAAGAAATTGTAATGTTCAATAGGGGATATTACTGCAATGTTCTGCCACCAGAGTGCAGCACTAGCACATCGGTAAACCATAGAGTTCTTAATACATACTAGGCCTTAAACAGTTTTTTACAAGTTTTCATAGATAATTTATAACGAATAAATATGTTATTTGTGAACCAAGGCGGTTTGATTACAGAGGGCCTATCGTGAAACGAAAGAATCAAAATTTTTACTTCTGCCTCTCTATCGCTCTAATATGTAAGAGTGACAGAGAACCAGGTAACGAAACTTTTATTTTCGTGTTTTGCGGTAGGCCCTCTGGTTGTGCTAGTGCCGCCCCCTACGCAGAGTTTTGCGTAATATTCCCTATTGAGGGACCACCTTCTGCATGCTATTTCTTCGTATTAAGTTAGCAGAATGGAGTCACGATTAATGAAATTAGTTTTACAAATCTTTTACTAAAAGTAGTCATTTACAGCAGTTATACATTTTAAGTAGTTTATTAGATATGGATACCTGGCATGCACGACTGAGGGTCCACCTATAACCGAACGTAACTTTAAGGTAACGACTTTTACAAATTATTGGTTGAATTTACAATGGTTTGAGAACTTTTACTAAAGACTGGTAAGCTTAAAAGCTCAAAATTCCAACTTGGACCCTCAATGGGAACGCACACGTGAAATTCAGTATTAATATAGTCTGGCAAACCAAAAGCGCAGTAACAGTCAGAGTAACATGCTATACCCATCCCTTTTTTAGTAGTGAGAGTACAAGCATTAGAAAAAGACAGTATGATTCTCCCTGTCTATGCTTGAAGTGGAACAAACTCTGGCCAAACTATAAATGCAGAGTAAGGGTGAGAGCAAACGTACGGTGGACGGCACGGCTGGCTGGTTCGGTAACCCGACCGAATCACACACGCAAACGTCCGGTTGTGACATTTTGACATGACATTAGGTTTTTATGCCGTACGGTGGCAAACCGTATGTGTGCGGGGAACTGGCATTTAGTATGAGAAATGCGCCTTCAGGCGACCTGACGCGGCGACCGTATACGGCGACCTGACATGCAAACCGAACGTTTGCCTGGGCCCTAAGGGTGAAAGCAAACGTACGGTGGACGGCACGGCTGCCTGGTTCGGTAACCCGACCGAATCACACACGCACACGTCCGGTTGTGACATTTTGACATGACATGACATTAGGTTTTTTTGCCGTGCGGTGGCGAACCGTATGTGTGCGGGGAACTGGCATTTAGTATGAGAAATGCGCCTTCAGGCGACCTGACGCGGCGACCGTATACGGCGACCTGACATGCAAACCGAACGTTTGCCTGGGCCCTAAGCAGGGAGTATACTAATCACACTTTACTCACGGAGTAAAAGTTTAACCTGGGGACCACATGGTTTAACGACTTAGTAAGCATTGAGTAGCTTTCTATTTTGACTTTTTTTTTTATCTATGGCTTTGTTCGGCTTTACCATAGCATCGCGTGTGATTTATTTGTTGTGCCAAGAAAATGGAAAGAGATTATTTTATTGACGATTTAAGGGATTTAGATGAATTAAATGAGGTGGGGAACTTGATGCCATTATTGAGGCATGTAAAATTTTATAAAATACGTAAGAATCCACTGGAAGAACTTCAAGAACATGATTTTAAATCGAAGTACAGATTTTCTCGATCTACTGCACTTTTTATCATCGACATGGTAAAAAATGACCTAGCTGGTGATTCAAGAGGTGGTTTTATACCACCCCATCTGAAAGTTTTGGCAGCAGTTAGAACATGGGCCCGTGAAGAGGTAAATAGACAATCAATTACATATTTTTATTATTAAGTTTAACTTCATTTTTGACATTTAGATGTCGTGGCGTCTAAGTGGTAGGTTTTGCGTTTGACATGGCGTCGAAAAGGTTAAGGGTCGCCACACACCTTGCGGTTTTCCTCGCGGAATTACTGGAAGTAGCGGAAATTTGTCTATGGTAGCGGAAATTTGTCTATGGTAGCAGATTTTTTGTATGGAAGCCATAGACAAATTTCCGCTACCATAGACAAATTAAGCATTTTGTCTGTGGCGCACCTCTATGGACTGCCCACATCCCTTTGACTGTCACGTCAACGCCTGACACTTCTTTCGGGATTCTTTCTAGCGATCGGAGATCAAATATTAAATTCTGTATTTAATTGTAAAATAGCCATTGTATATATTCAACCATTATAAATATATATCATCATTTACTCCGCGTTTCATTCATATATTAGTGCAGGACGAGAGCACTAAATTGGTGACCCCGAGTTTTTTTTGTTCGCCGTCAACCCGCGACATTCAAAATGACCGACGGCTACGAAGATGCCGTTACTGAGAAAATCGACCTGGAAAAGCCAATCGCGGCGGTGGATCGTTCGAACATGAGATTACCACCGTTTTGGGCGGAAGATGCGGAAGTTTGGTTCGCCCAGGTCGAGGCGCAGTTCGTAGTTTGGGGCATAAAAGCGGATTCGACGAAATACTTTCAAGTGATCCGAGAGCTAGATCCCAAAACTGCGCGCGAAGTGCGGGATATCATCACGAAGCCCCCAGCAACAGAAAAATACGAAAAACTGAAAACAGAATTGATCAACCGTCTGTCAACGTCACAAGAAAACAAAAGACGTCAGTTGCTGCAATTTGAAGAACTTGGAGATCGGAAACCAAGCCAATTCCTTCGTCATCTTCGAGGATTAGCTGGCGATAGTGTCACCGACGATTTTCTTCGTAGTTTGTGGTCGAGTCGCCTACCTACGCAAGTGCAAGCGATCATCGCGTCTCAGAAAACCGCTTCTTTAGACGACATCGCAGTTCTTGCAGATCAAATCATCGACGTGACACCGTGTTCTTCCTTCAAGCAAGTTGCAAGCATGAATTCGTTTGAAGATATGTTTAACAAGATGGAGCGGTCAATAACGGCACGCATCCAGAGTGAAATGACGCAGCAGATTGCTCAACTAAGTACCGGTAGTAACAGCGGTCAGCGACGTTCGCGTTTTAACAGGAACAGCTCACGCAGTCGCAGCAGATCTAAATCACATGGTCGGTATCGATCTGTCAAATCAGGTATGTGCTGGTATCATAGTCACTTTAACACCAACGCACGGAAATGTGTTCCGCCGTGCAACTTTAAACCGGAAAACTAGTACGACAGTCTACCACGGCGGCTGCTGGCTGTCATACTACGACCAGCCGCCTATTCATCACGGATAGAGTTACAAAAATTCAATACCTTATTGACACCGGATCTGACCTCTGCGTTTTGCCACGAAATTTCATGCCCAAATGCAAGTCACCTGATAGTTACTCGCTTACTGCAGCTAATGGTTCACTCATACATACGTACGGCGTAATCAAGCAAAAGTTAGACATAGGTTTGCGCAGAGATTTCATTTGGAACTTTGTCGTTGCAAACGTAACTAAACCAATAATCGGCGCTGATTTTCTTGCATATTATGGTATTCTTATAGATTGCAGAAATCGAAGATTGCTTATTGACAGCTTGACGACCTTGTCAACCACGGGACAGCTCAAGCACTGCAACCAATCCAGCGTCAAAGCAATTTCGGGTGACAGTGAGTACCACCGCTTGCTAGCAGAATATCCCAGTTTAACGAAACCATCTGGACTGCCACGAGAGGTAAAACATTCCACTGTTCACTACATCCGAACTACTCCAGGTCCTCCAACATTCTGTAGACCACGTCGCTTAGCTCCTGACCGACTGAAGATAGCAAAAGAGCAGTTTGAAGAAATGCTTCGCGACGGTGTAGCACAACGGGCTGATTCACCGTGGGCATCGGCGCTACATATGGTGCCAAAGAAAGGAAACGGATGGCGGCCGTGCGGAGATTACCGTGCGCTGAACGCGCGCACTATCCCCGACAGATACCCCGTCCGTCACATAGAAGACTACGCTCATCGTCTAGCTGGTAGTAAGATCTTTTCGAAAATAGACTTAGTTAAGGCGTACAACCAAATTCCTGTATACAAAGATGACATTTGCAAAACTTCGGTGACAACACCCTTCGGGATGTTCTCCTTCTCTTTCATGCCATTTGGTCTCCGGAACGCAGCCCAGACCTTTCAACGGTTCCTGGATGAGGTTCTCCGAGACCTGGACTTCGTGTACTCCTACATCGACGACGTGCTCATCTATTCAAAAGATGCCGAACAGCACTTAGACCATTTAAGGCAAGTCTTTGACAGATTCCAGGAGTACGGCATGCTCATAAATGAATCGAAGTGTTCATTTGGCCAGAAGGAAGTCACATTTCTAGGATTTACTGTCTCTGAAGAAGGCACACGGCCCATCGACGAGAAGGTAAAGACAATGCAGGAATTTCCTCCACCAAAGACAGTCGGTGGCCTTCGCAGGTTCCTTGGCATGCTGAACTTTTACAGGAGATTCGTTCCTCACGCTGCCGAGCACCAAGCCCCTCTTCACGACATGCTAGCTGGACCTAAACTTAAAAGCTCATCTCCACTAACTTGGACTGATCAACAGTTGGAAGCTTTTCAAAACTGTAAGTCTAGCCTTGCAAAATCCACATTATTGGCTCATCCTATAATGGACGCACCACTTGCCCTTGTGACTGACGCATCGAGCACAGCCTTGGGTAGTGTGTTACAACAACTTGTACAAGGACATTGGCAACCACTTGCTTTCTTCTCAAAGAAGATGACACGGCAACAGACGCAATACAGCGCATACGATCGGGAGTTGCTCGCCATTTACGAGAGTGTCAAACATTTCCGCTACATGGTCGAAGGCAGACATTTCGTCATTTATACGGATCATAAACCCATCACCTTCGCCTTTCAGCAAAAAGACAGGAAATGTTCCCCGAGACAATTCAATTACCTTGATTTCATTTCGCAGTTTACAAGCAACATCAGGCATATCTCCGGGAAGGACAACATCACCGCTGACACGCTCTCTCGTATCGAGGCCATTGCCGTGCCACCAGACTTCGAAGCCATCGCGCAGGCTCAGCAGGAAGATCCAGAATTACAAGAACTCCTAGCCACGCGATCGTCGTCACTAAAACTTGAGAAAGTACCCGTGCCAGGTACCAATGTTTATTTATATTGCGACACTTCTCAAGCAAGGCCACGTCCGTTTATCGTCAAACAACATCGTCAGAAGATTTTCAACACGATTCATGGCATGAGTCATCCAGGTACGAGATCCACAATAAAACTTGTTACTCAGAGATTCGTGTGGCCATCCGTACGCAAAGATTGCGGTACCTGGGTACGCGCATGTGAGGCGTGTCAACGTGCTAAAGTACAACGTCATACTTCTTCTCCTCTTGGAAATTTTAAATTACCAGAAGAAAGGTTTAGCCATGTACACATTGATCTGGTTGGCCCATTGCCACCTTCATCAGGATTCCGTTACCTTTTCACAGCTATAGACAGGTACACACGGTGGCCTGAAGCAAAGCCACTATCTGATATCACGGCTGAAACGGTAGCTCATGCATTCTACGACACGTGGATATCGCGCTTCGGTTGTCCACAAACGGTAACCACTGACCAAGGACGCCAATTTACTTCTCGTATGTTTAAGGTTTTGACAGAGCTTTGCGGTACACAGCTACGTCACACGACGGCTTACCACCCGCAAGCTAACTCTATGGTCGAACGTCTTCATCGCAGCCTGAAGGCAGCCATCATGGCCCACAACAGTACGAGATGGACTGAGGTGTTGCCGATCGTCCTACTCGGTATCAGAAGTGCGTGGAAGGAAGACATAAAATGCTCAGCTGCAGAGATGGTGTACGGTGAGCCTTTACGCATCCCGGGTGAGTTCTTCCATTCCAATAACTCTTACACGCTGCAGCCTGATGACTTTGTCACTCAGTTAAAACGCCATATGTCACACCTCAGACCTGTCCCAGCATCAAGGCATGGAAACAAATCAGTCTTCGTTCATAAAGACTTGAGTTCATGCAGCCATGTTTTCCTCAGACAGGATGCACTGCGTGGATCGCTAGAACCGCCATACACTGGCCCATATCGCGTGATAAGCCGGACAAACAAGACTGTCACTTTGGACTTATCACGAGGACCAGTGACAGTCTCCATCGATCGCGTAAAACCAGCGTACGTGCAGAGCGACACAGCTTCACCTACAGCAGCACCTAAGCCTGCTCAAGCTGTTGTCCCGGATAGAACTACTCGATCTGGTCGTAAAGTAACGTTTCCCTCTCATTTTCAGGCGGGACTCTGATTCTCCCAGGGGGGTCCTGTGGCGCACCTCTATGGACTGCCCACATCCCTTTGACTGTCACGTCAACGCCTGACACTTCTTTCGGGATTCTTTCTAGCGATCGGAGATCAAATATTAAATTCTGTATTTAATTGTAAAATAGCCATTGTATATATTCAACCATTATAAATATATATCATCATTTACTCCGCGTTTCATTCATATATTAGTGCAGGACGAGAGCACTAAATGTCTATGAATTTCCGCTACTTCCGGTAATTCCGCGAGGAAAACCGCTAGGTGTGTGGCGACCCTAAATTGAGGCACATTGGAGGGCGTGAGTTGGTGTTCAGAGGTAAGAGCGAGCGATAGGGTAGGTACGCACCGTGATATGGACGAGAAGAGCGGCTACTGTCTAAAAATAATATATAGAATCTACAGACATTTAAGGAAAACAGTAAGGAAACCGGACCTAATCCCGATAAGGCCTAGTTTCCCCCCTGGGCAGGTCAGATGGCAGTCGCTTTCGTAAAAAATAGTGCCTATGCCAATTCGTGGGATAAGGTTGTCAAGTGGACCCCAAGCCGGGACCAACTAGTTCAGGGGGGTAACATTACGCACACATATACACTGATGAAAGAGATGTGCGCATACACAATCGTACGCGTGCAAATGAGATGCAATGACCAGTGATCGGAATAGGTAGTGCCATTTCACGGGAACTCGGTGCGTAAGCTTAGTATGGACATAGCTTTTAACCCCGGGATTTCATATGAAAAATTTTAAGTTATGTTTAGTAATAGTAAAAAATAACGAATGTTTTAATAACGTTGATTTAATACATATGTGTACTAATGATGATGTTTGACGATTTATTTTATGATTGTAATTTGTAACTGTTAAAAGTTATGTTGCATAAATAATTGACGTATTTATAATGACAATTTTTTATTATTTTGCATCTTCTTAATTTAGGTCAATAATATTCACTGTGAAAAAATACGAGTCCCGAAATCCCAAGGCTTATCCATGTTATGTTTAATGTTTAAGGTCATTCACCCGAAATGGCACTACCTATTCCGATCACTGGCAATGACACATTTTCCGTCCCTCAGCGCGTATACGGAAATTCTTGTTTGTCACCCTTTGTTTGTCACACTTCTGTCATCGTCACCATGGCAACCGAGTTATTTTAGGGTGGCCAGTGACTTAAAAATCATTTTCCCATAAAGCTGGGTAAATATTGACTTACGTAATATGGAAAGTTATGTTTCAAGAGAGGAAAAAATATTAGTTAATGAAGATTTTGACAATATGTTCAACAGATATGGCGTTTTTACTAAAATAACTATTGGATTAGACAATCTGGGTAGTAAATTAGACATTTCTGGTAATTTTTTGTAGTAGGTAATTCTGTTATATATATGTATAGTATACTATTTGTTACTCATTTACATAAATAACGAACATTAATTAAATATTGCAATTATGAAAAACACTAGGTTACAAAAAAAGTACATTCAATGCAAAAGAATGGGGAAATTTCTCTACATGTGGTATCCCAAATCTTAACTGTCAAAATATAGCTGTCCCTGTCGGGTATACGCTGACCCTCTGTCTATTCTATAGTAGGTCTATGAACTAGTTGGAAGGAGAAAAAGAGAAAGGATTTGAAGATAATTTATAACGATATGTTGTATAGCTAATTCTATTCTGTTCAGCTTTTAGTTGCTGAAATATGGCATGAAAACTATGGTATACTTACACGAATATGCTTGAAGAAGCACAACAGCTATTTTCCAGCGAATACAATTTAATGTGACTCAATCACCCGCAAACGCACAGATGGCGCTGTAATCGTAAAAAAACAATCATAATCTGTAGGATTTTATACTCATAAAAATTTGTGCGGAAAGAGAAGTGTCATGGTTTATATGGGAGCGCCACACACTTCTCTGATATCTGTGGGGAGCGCATAATACATTCTACGACACTTTCCGGACAATCCGGACTAACTATCGTATTTAGAATGTAAAAACTAAACGCAGTTTCACAATACGTCAAAATGACATTGACAGTTTGATCATAATAAATATCGGTCCGTTGGCTTCCCAAAGAAATAAAAACTTAGCTATATTCTTAAAATATCTTAATGAGAATCGCTCTGATAACTGTCCAGAAGCATGTCCCCTAAGCCAGAGACATCTCCGACGGAACAGGAGGCTCGCGCGACGCTACGGAAGAAGTTTCTTCAAGGGATTAGTGAGCTGCGTGGTAAGTTATTTACCGGCTAATATTTTACTACAAAAAGCAGGTGAATACCTAATATTGATAATAGTCGCATTCTTTAGAAGTTTACTGGTTTCCCATATAATATTTTCCCTCTAAGTATCCAGTGTATAGCGTCAGTCAACTAGGTCTGAATTTATTGCTAGCCTACGGAATTCAGCACCTCTGCATTCTTTCACAGTTAAATAAGTAAACTATGTACTTCATTGGTATAATTAAAGATAACAGCCATTGCTTTAAAACAACTCGTAGTTTCCTAAACACATATTGGTATATACTGATGTCATTCAATAGATATATTTATTAGACTAAGATTGTGATATAACCTTTGAACACCAAGCATCGGATGGAAAAATCGTGCCCTCAGCGCCAGCGCGCAAGGCAAACCGGTTAAATTTTGGACGAGATATCAACTGTTCAGTCCTGGCGCTGACTGCACAACTTTCCGTGTGCGTGATATGACGGCTTTGGCGGTCAAAGGGTTAATTATTTTTATAGCAATCACTTAGCTTGACTGTAAGACATTTGGTTAATAGGACAACCCTGCACAATCCTAACATATGAGCAAACGGAGCTTAAGGCAACATTCTCCGGATGGCAGCCAGATGGCACAGAAATGCTCGTCCAAGACCTGAAGACCCCGGCCAGTACTATTCCGACTGCTCGTCTCAGAACACCTGATGTGTTAGCCATACATTTTGATGGAGATGTACAGTTGCCTTAACTGTTAGTACAATTCTCAAATAATACCATAGGCTAAAGTGTACATTACATGTGTTCAAGATTCAAATGTGAATTCATTAACACAACACTTATAACTAATGAATTTTATCTGTGATTGTATAAAGTCATGTCATAAGTTTCATAACTAATTTAGGGAGCTTTTATCATGAAAATATGAATAGGTACTTCTACTTTTATTTTATTATATAAAATAATGTTGTAATCTGAGTTGTTAATTGTAAATCTAATGAAAAAGGTATTAAATACGGGTTCATATGTAAAATAAACATAATATTGAACACAATATATGAAGTGTGATTTCAACATGCTGTCATATTTAGTTGGGGATGAGTTGGGGCCTGAGGGAAGTGGGTAACCGAGAATGTATAAAATGAAAAAGGAAACCTTATTATTTTGGAGTATTAACACTATGACTAAGACGCGTACTCTGCGTGTTATTTATATTTTCAATGATCACATATCCATATCATGAAATTGTGAACATCACAATAGGTACTTATTCTATTGTAGAGATTGATCTGTATAGAAATACATACCTATTGTAGAGATTTAATAGATGGATGGATGTTCCAATTATGAGGGTATGATATTTACAATAGAATATGGTCTATTACAGTGAAGAAATTTGTAATTATTCATCCAAAAATCTTGGCCGAGTAAATGGCGAGATTTCCTTATAATTTTTCTATAAAAATACCTACCCATCAAGTAAATAAGGAGAAGTCGGCACGCGTAGTTTCATAGGTACAGTCGCCATCATATACATCGGAGCGGTCAAGGTGGTCACAAATATCTGAACAACGCCTCTATTGTCAAGGCGATAACGTGCGTGTTCAGATATTCTTGAGTACCGTGACCGCTCCGATATATTTGATGGCGACTGTACATTTATTATGTAATGATTATAGCAGGTTCTTTAATGCCTTTAACGCAGTGAAATTGTTTCGATTGATATTATGATACGTGTGTTAGAGTAGACCGTTCAGGTGTGATTGAGTATTGAGGGTTTCCTGTGTGTATTTCAAAAAGTTCTTCGAATGTGCTTCTCTATTTTTTTTACATTATCTTTGCCCAAATGTACTCGGACAGTGAACACTGATATTTTTACCCTATCTCCTATGGATACAAAGGTTCTCTAGGAATGTAACCACTAACCAAAGCATTTACCGATGATGGACATGGACACATTCAAAAACAAGACCGATCGAACAAGAGGTTATGGAGCTAGAAGGCGCAAAGCGATCAAAAGGTCTTGTTGCAATGGTCAACTCGTATACAAGTAAATAACGGGTTCAGTTCGAGGCGGACGACTAGTAATTATGTTTACTACGCTTGTTCAATTGGTTAGATTACGTTTTCGATGGAATAAAAACGGCAGAAACAAATGCAAACACCCGTATCCAACATTACCATAACGTAGCATAAGATAAGATCCACCGAGTCGATCTGTACCCCAGTTAATCTAAATTCATCCGTGCAAGATTGGTAAGTAATCCCCACTTGGGGAGTGCGAGATTCCCTTGCGGAAGTTTTTCTGCGACCAATTGACTATGAGCAACAGATTTGGGAGATAAGAACCTATATGCCATAATTTTTGGGTCCCGTATATAATATATATAATATATAATATCCCGTCCCGTATGAGTGAGCAACCTAACTTCACATTAGTTTGCAAGTTAAGAGCAACAATTTTATCATTTTCAAAACTTTTAATATCTACATAAATAGGAAGACTTTTAATTTGACTGCTACGTGTCTGACTATGTGTCTGGGGGCTGTTCATAAATTACGTCATCGATTTTTGACCCCCCCCCCCCCCTAAAATCATCCAAAGATTATGCTCAAATGGCCCTGTTTCCTCCTACGTTATGCTACCATCATCCAATGTCCAGACCCCCCCCCCCTATTTTGAAATGACGTAATTTATGAATAGCCCCCTGGCTGTAAACCCGTAGGTCTTATACTGGAGAACCGACTATGATAACAAAAGCAATTCAGCTGTTTCTGCGCTGGTTTTTTTTTTTAATTTATTTATAAATAATGTTATCAGGGCTTTAAAGGGTAACTAGGTATTTACCTTAGCTAAACTACAAAAAAGGAAAAAGGTTATGGGGCCGTTTACTAGCACGATGGAATGACCCTCCTTCTCCCCTCCTTCAGCTCCCTAAGGGCCCTACCTTTAATTACACCTTCCAACCTGACAGATTGGGCCCTGCAGGTTGTAATGTATAATACCGCTTTAAGGAAAATCTAAAAAATAAAAATACTCAGTAGCTGGTTAGGTAGGTATTTATTGTTTCTGCAAATGTGATTAAAACGAATTACCGAGTTGATTTATTATTTATTCTACTAGATGGGCTATCTAAGAATTTTGTGTGCCATGTTTGGCGGTTGACAGCTGTCAGTTGCTTGGCATCATGTCAGTGGTCCAAGAGCGAATATATGGAATTTAAGTGCCGGTCACTTATACTCATGGCTAAAAAAAAATCTTAGGCATATATCTCTGTTATTGTACTGATTAGTAGAGACCGCCACACTTTAATTCCTTCCGCTTATTTTCTTCCATGTCCATGTGTCTTCCTCCGAACGCAGCCTATCCCGGACACATATGTATAGCCGTCCAGACACTTCGTGGAACCAGGGCAGGTGATACAGGCGATTACGTTTCCTTGGCGTTTTAGTCTTAACTTTGCAATACTTGGAGTGTCTGCGTGACTGCTGAGTTCACGAACAGGGTGGCCTTCGGTGGGAAGCGCCAGGGAGGCGAATATCATCGCAGCTACTAGTAGAAACACCCAACGCATTGTTCTGAAATATGTATTATGGCTACTCTATATGATGAACCATCATAGGGACGCAGCTATACGGCGGAACGAGATCGCAATATCGTTAGCTCCCTCTGACGCATAGCTGCGTCCTTGTGATGGCCCATCATGTAGATGAGCCATTATGTATAAATATGTATTAGGTGATAAATTTTATAACTTATAAGCAGTGATCGGCACGAGCCGTGCCACTGAGCTGAATTTTGGTAATATTTTTTTTATATGGACGTGATTATTAAAATTTTATTCCGCAACCCTGTCCCAAAAAAAATAAAGAAAAAGAAAGGAAAAATCCAATGCCTCAGGTGAGACTCAGAGAGCTACCGAGTCTTACCCGATGGCTGTGAATTTCTCCACCATATCCTTTATCTATATATGCGTTTTTCTACTTTTCCTATAATTTTAAACATTGTGGTATCGTTAGGAGACGTTAAGAGACGAGGAGACTGCTTAACACAAAATTAATTGAAAATGCTATGAACGAACCGTGATTTGGGAGTCAAATAAATAACTACAAGAAGGTGTGGGATGAATATGTGAATACGACTAGGTACCTACTAGATCGTGGTTGATTTTCATAATATTATGTACGTAATTAAGTATCAGTAAAGAAACTGACACCAGTAATGCGGACGAAATTGATTGGCAGGAAGAGTTCACATTTTAATATGCGGTATCCAAAATTTGTCCCAGAAAAACATAACAGGTAAAATATTCTTAGTGTAAAGAATTGTGCGATATATTTATTAAAAACTTGCGCTTTTTAATTAAATGCTACTACTATAAACTACTCATTTTTATTCTTCAATATAAAGTATAAAAAAGTTGAAATTTACTTACAATAAAGGTGCGGGTTTTCCTTAGTAGCTCACGGGCATTACTAATACTGAGGTCGTCTCAGAACTGGTATTGCTTTTATGCATTGCCATAAATTAGCTCATCAGAGGGGAAGACCGGGAAAATCGTACAACGTAGGTAAGTAATATGTTTTGACTTGGACGTTTATATTTTTAATAAATAAAATATACGTCACAACATAGGAGCATAAGCTCCAACGTACAGTCAGCACCAGCAGCAAAATTAGCTTAGTGGGTATTGTACTCAAAATATGCTTCCCAGGCTTTTATAAAAAAAAAATAGAGAAACTTTTATGGCTAACTGTACTTTTCCTGTGAACAATCCCTAACTTCTCACAAAGACGAATGCAACGAGCCCAAACACAATGGGATAATGTTGAGTAGTCGAGGAATTCCTATGGCCATATTTCAGCTCCATTGTCACTTTATTGTCAGATCAGCTCTATGTCACCATAATAATGCATTGTCACCAAATATACTTTGTGTGAAAAATTTCTGCTCAATCGGAAACGGGGAAGTGTGTTATATTTAACTTTGATAAAAAATAATGGGACAGGTGAAAGTAAATAAAAGCTTGCAGTAAGTAAATACGTGTCAAGATCATTTTGATCATTGAACACTACACCTGCTCAGCTAATTCTGCGGCTGACCATACATATACAAACACACGTAGGTATTTTTAGTCCTATTATAACTGAAATGTGGGGTCATGAAGCTTTTTCAGGAGTCCGTGCTCCCACTATGGGGTCACGCTCACATACTGAAATTAACAATTGTAGGTACTTGTGACATTAGCACATCGTTTATTTGTATGCGGACAGTGAACGTGTTACGTATGAGACATATATACTTTATGATTATAAAATCTGCTCTCAGTGTCAATTAATCTTGGGCTGACTTTCCCGTACTTCCCCTGCATAAAATATCTACATTATCTACATATCTATTCAATTTATGATGGTAGGTGGCGGAATTGGTACGAGTAGGTACCATGTAGTTAGTCATTATCAGTATGCTAAATAGGACACCAGGAAAATGTCGGCATGCCCAGTCAGATCATGCGGTCGCAATGCGTTGTTGCCGAGACTTCAAATTTTTTCTCGAATATGGATTCACAAATTTTAAATACTAGCGACCCGCACGGGTGCAATTATACATATAAACCTTCCTCTTGAATCACTCTATCTATTAAAAAAAACCGCATCAAATTCCGTTGCGTAGTTTTAAAGATCTACGCATACAGACAGACGGCAGGAAGCGACTTTGTTTTATACTATGTAGTGATCTATTGTACAATACCTACACACAGGGCCGGTCCTATGAACGAGTGGAGCGGTAGAATTTAAATGTTTATGGTTCAATCACACGGACATGCTTAAATGGCGGTTAAATTTCACGCTGCTTTGGTTTACGCATGCGGCATTGGTGCTCGAGCGAGATAGCGCCCTGCATGTGTATAGCGCTGTCACGCTTGCACACCTTCGCCGCATGCGGTTGCGGCGCCCGCGACCGTGTGATAATGTCCTTAATGTTTTCATTAAGTACAAATTAGCACAGATTAATAAACGTCTCAGAAGCCTCATTTAACTTATAAGTTATAATCATTTGTCCTTGTCTTTCAGCTGTTTGTCAGAAACAGACAAACCATAAATTAACTAAAACGGCTATTAGACATTGCAACCTGCAGGGCCCAATCTGTCAGGTTGGTAGGTGTAATTAAAGCTAGGGCCTGTACTGTAGGGAGCTGAAGGAGGTTAGGGAAAAGGCAGGGTACACAACAGATTGGGCCCTGCAGGTTGCAATGTCTAATACCGGTTTAATAGAGGCCCGATAGAGGCCTTCAGTGACGTTTATGATTAAAGAGGTGAATGTATTCGGTACATTAAAACATTATGTAGACGACGTCTCTTAGATTGTGTGAATAATATTCCAGTTTTGACTTAATTATGTATTTGAGAGAATTGGTAGAATATATAATTATGATTCACTTTGTTTAAGTACTTCGGGGAATTTGAGACGTCTTAGTAAGATTATTCAAGCAATATTTGACACGAAAAATTGTTGGAAATATTATGTCTATGATAATTTGTCTATGCCATACATTGTTCATAGTCTGTATCGATACTTAATCTGTGGACCCTCTGTCAAATTCCTTCTTGGTATGGCGCTCAGCTAGCTAGCAGTGAGAATTGTATTGTGTTGTCCCATTTATATTATTTTACTGTTTTTACCACTTTTACAAACTTATGTTTTAATCCGATTATATATTATTGAATGTGAGTATTCAATATATGTATGAATCACCTGTTGTTGCATTTTCCTTTATGATCTCTGGTAACGCACGCCGCCGCTTCCCAGCGTAGTTTTCCTGCCTGCTATTTTAACAGGTTATGGGCCCAGTTAATCTAAATATAAGCGAAGATAAGCACTTCTATTTTAAGGCGTGTAGATACATTCCCAGATTACCCGAGTCATGGCGCAACAAGGTGAAGGGACGACACATGCCAGCATAACCTCAAATTCTGGTATTGAAAAATTAAAAGGATTGGACAACTACATAAATTGGAAATTTGCCATTAAGATGGTGCTCACACTGGATGGTTTGTGGGGCTGCGTGCTTGGAACCGACACGGATGCCACGCGGGATGCTCGAGCGTTGGCAAAAATATGTCTGTCATGTGAACCTAACCTCTACCAAATAGTTCGTGATGCTGCGACCGCTAAGGCTGCCTGGCAATCATTATCGGATACTTTTGAAGACAAAGGGCTATACAGACGTGTACTACTGTTGCGACAACTGCACAGAATCGAATATAGCCACTTCTCAAATATGTCCGATTACATAGAAGGTGTCCTTAAGCTCGTCACACAGCTATCCGATATTGGAAAAGTAATTGCCGACGAAGAGACAGCAGAAATTCTCCTGTCGGGGTTACCTGAGGAGTTCAACTTGCTAGTGTCCAGCCTTGAGACAGCGAGTTTAACACAAACATTATCAAGTGAAGTAGTCCGTTCAAGGCTTTTACAAGAAGATCACAGGCGCAATCATTCAAATCAAAATAGAGACAACTTAGCCTTCGTGGCAAATCAGAAGAAAAAGGGAAATACCTGCACGTACTGTCGGAGGTATGGACATGCTGCAAGCCGCTGCTTTAAAAGGAAGAGAGACGAGGCAAAGAAAAATGGATCACAAGATAAGGAACACACCATGTTCGCCTCGGCCTTCTTGGCTGCACATGCCAAGGAGTATGTTCTCGACTCCGGGGCTTCGACGCATATGTCCGGCGACCTCTCCTTGCTTCACGATGTTAAGTCTAAGAAGTGTGTGATTACAATTGCAAATGGACAAGAACTTAACAGTGAACTTATCGGTAAGACAGTTATTTCTCCTGATGTTTCTCTAGACAATGTTCTCTATGTGCCTGGTTTATCTAAAAATTTGTTGTCTGTTTAGTATGGTCTAATTAAAAAAAAGTATGGAAGTAAGTCGTGTAGTTGTGGTTCTTTTTGGATTCGTTAGAGGGCGCAACTAGATTGTTTCCCCCGAGTTGCACCGTTTCTGTTATATACGGAAGACTGTTAAATTTTAGGTGTAAACTATAAAGTGCTGTAATTTTGGAGTAAGTTAAAAGCTATTGGGTTCAAGCTTAGTAGTGTATAGAGAACAGCTTGGTGCATAGTGTATCTTAATTAAAAAGATGTGCGATGTATGACACCCTTTAAAAAAAATTTTTTTCGATTGCGGCTCGAGGATAAGTCAGTCGGTTGGTGCGACTTCAAGTTAAGCTTTTTAAAGCATTATAAACATTCAGTTAAATTTGCACGCCTGGGCAAATTATGGAACATGTATTTTTGATTATTTTGTTATTTTAAATTGGAAAGGGAAATTAAGAGACACGTGAAAATTTTAAGAACAGTACTTATCTAAAGACACTACATTTGCACTAAATAAAAAATAGGATTTTTTTACCGGAAGTTTGTCAAAAAGTAAATATAATTTATTGCAACAAACTGCAAGCAACGGTGGGTGGTAGCACGCGGCGCGGGGCGCGCGGGGCGGGGAGATAGCGCAGCGCGCAGCAATTGTTTTACTCCCGCCGTACGTTGAGACTAGGGATGTTACGGAGGTTCGGCTTCGGCTCCGATATACCGAAACTTTCGGCTGAATTCGCACCTCCGGCTTCGGCTTCGGTTTCGTCTAATTTGAAGCGAACACCTCCGGCTCCGGCTTCGGTTTCGTCTAATTTTAAGCGGAGGTTTTAACGGAGCCGAAAGTCAGCAGCCGCGGCGCGCGGCGTGTGCCTACGTGCCTACTGTTTGCTCATACCTATTGATTTTTTTGAATTTATATTAAAAAACTAAGTAATATACTAGCATTGTTTTATTTTATTGCCTGACTCCGCTTTAACATAAAATATATAAATAGATTAGGTTCACATTTCACATTAGTCTCCCTCCACCTCCACCTTCACCTCCGGCTCCGGTTTCGGATTCGGTTTCGCTTTTGGGTTCGGTTTCGGATTCGGTTTCGCTTTCGGTTTCGTTTTTGGGTTCGCTTTCGGTTTCGGATTCGCTTTCGGTTTCGTTAAAACAAATTTAAAAACTCCGGTTTCGGCTTCGGTTCCGATAAAACCACCTCCGTAACATCCCTAGTTGAGACCGTTCGTTCGACACTTTTAACGGGCAACCAGCATAGATCTCATATAAGTTAGAGATACCCAATCAGGACGCCAAATGTGGCACAGTAAAACGAGCCGAAGAGAGCCGAGCAAAGCCCGATCGTTCCGGGGACGCTATTCACACAGGACTAACATACGTTTCGTTAAAATATTAACAGTGTAAGTGAGACTAGGGCACAATTGGCGTTAGGAAGTAAAAGTTTCATAAATATAAACCGAACTGACAGCATTGAGGCATAAGCCTAGTGGAGTAATTGTTGTTTTATTTAATTACGAAAGTCAGAAAATAATTAAAACTTACTAAAAAATATACACAAATTACTAAAAAATATGGTAATAAAATTAAAGAGAAAGATAACTGTATTCTTCGTTTCAAAATCAAATTTACATAACCCCTCCAAGGGTCCACCACTTTCTTATTCATGATAATTTTATCATTAGATTTTAGCTAGTACGGCTCGTATGCTTCTGCCGGACAAAAAGCTGGCAACCCATCTGCACAATCCCTCAAGCAGTCCGTAAGCTGGGAACTTCGACAGAAGACCCTGATGCCAGACCCGATCTAAAGCCTTAGCTATATCAAGGCTGACTGGGTAATTTGCAGAAAAAATGTACCTTTACTTAGTCCCAACTGTCCCAAAATTTACATACAAAATAATTCGTTACGTTCATAAAAAAAGTGTAACGAAACTGACAAATTATCAGTTTCGTTACATTTTTTTATGAACGTAACGAATTTTTTGGATGTTAATTTTGGGACAGTTGGGCCATTTTTTTATTCTACCAGACTCGATAGAGCTCATGATTCTGCATGCGACAGACTCAAAATATATATGAAATAAAAAAAAAGTAAAGGTACATTTTTTCTGCAAATTACCCGACTGCCAATGCCTCAATGGGTAGTCACCACTCGTACTCGCGGCTAGGGGGCTTAACCAGCTTTGTATGAAAATGAAAACTTTTATGTTTAACGTGCTGTTTTTTTATGCCAATCGATTTCATTCCTATCCAGTATTAATAGTTTCGTAGGGGCCAACTAGCGGTAATGTACTAAAAAGCCACAAATTGAAGATGTTTTTTTTTTCATACATTTACTATGGAGAATTTATTTTCATTTTTCTATCACGCCAATCAGCCATTACAGTAAAAGCATTCAAAATATCAAAAAATAGGGTTTCAAAGCAGTGAATATATGTAAAATTGTTCTTCAATTTGTGGCTTAAGTAGTAAGTTGGCCCCATAGAAACTATTAATACTGAACAGGAATGGGATCGATTGGCATAAAAAAATAGCATGTGAAAAATAAAAAGTTTTCTTTTTCATGCAAAATGTATGGGGAAAGCTTTTCTCGATTTGTGACTTTTCTAGCTGGAATTTATTTTTGGTCTTATACAAGCTTTTGATCCTGGATAGGAATGGGATCAAATGGCATCAAAAAAAGAGTGTGTCAAAAATTACCTTTTTCTCGCACCCTGTATGTTTTTTCTAAAATCTGTAAACGCGAATCTTCGTCAATTTGAAATCGAGGGAAGGTCTTTAAAGACCATTTTCGCGTAGCAGCACGGGATCTGGTAGCTGCCCTCACTGACCCAAAAAGAAAATCCATCCTGTATAGTTAATAATTTCATAATATTTTTTAACTACCTACCATATGAAGGCAATTTAATAAAATACACACTATAAAAATCGATTAAAACCAACTAATAAACGAAATAGATATAATTATGAAGTTATCAATATTTATTACAAAATCAATCAAAAAATTACAAATAATAAAGTAATTGATCCAAGAGCGACTCCATTGCTCTTATTTGCCATGTGATTTTGTAATGTCAGTTGAACGTAAGGTAAAATTTTATCATATCTTTCTTTTAATCTGTAATACAACCTTAACGATGTTAAATAATTCGCACTGGCCGGTCACAATGTTTTACTTTTAGGAAAATCTTGTTCGAGTCTAGGCCTCTTTAATATATTATCTCGATGTTCTCGAAAATTGCACGAATTAACGTCCTCACTAAATAAGCTCTGTAAGAATTGAGTTTTCGTTTATGAAATATTAATAAATGTATATAGACCTAAAGTACTTTTATTGCAATAACAAGACTTCAAACTATCTTACCAAATGCGATCCATGTGCATTGTCATTATTAGCAAATTTTGATTTCAAATCGTTACCGGACTCTTACCCGCTTATTCATAAACGTGTTCCAATCCTTATTCAGTTAAATTATGTTTTGTTAGTTTCTAACAAACACAAACACAGCTATAACACTATAAATAAAAACAAGCTTGCTGTCAGAAGATGTCGTATCCGCAAAGCATATAAGTAATTTTTTGGTCAGGGTATTCATATTTATAACAAGTTACCCGTCGATGTTTTGAATCTATCATTTCCCGCTCTTAAGAAATACTTCAAAAAAAACTTTAATGTCAAAGGGTTATTACAGGGTCGAGGACTATATGACAGACATATATGCATGGCCCAAACCAGAAACTATAAAATCATCTAGCATTTAGAGGACACAGTTCAGGTAAGAAGGCATATCAAACGTTTTGCGAAGCAGTCAGATTTGGATTTTATTTTATTTTTCATTTTAATTACACAATAGGCAGTCACATGTCTGTCTTTCAAGCTGTTTTGATATGCCTTTTTGAAGAACTACGCATTATTGTATATAGTATCTTTAATGTATTTGTATTACTGTTTTGAAAAAATAAGTCACGCCGAGTTTCTTGCCGGTAATAAGTAATACTTCTCGGGTCAGAGGTGTAGAGTTAGAACCGGTGGTAGTTTCTTTTTCTGTCTGACGTTCATAAGTGCATTGTAATGTGCCTAAATTGAAGAATAAATATCTTTTATCTTTTATTGTCAAATTGACAGATAAGGTCAAAAGATGATTTAGTTAAATGAGGTTTGAAGTAAGTTTATGAATATGTGGGTTAAGGTTTAGCGCTTAAGTTGGTTTAATAATTATTTATTTTAAAATTTAAAATTACGTCAAATTTTGCTAAATACCTATTTGAAATACTGGAGAGATAGAACTGAAAGAACAAATCAAATTATTTTTTTAATTAATATTTTGATTTGTTTATCCAGCCTTGGGCACCGGAGGCGTTGGTCACTTTTTCCTTTGTATATGACATCTATACAAGTTTATAACTGGAGAGATATTATTGTTTTGTTTCAATTATAATTCTTATTGAGAAAAAATATAATTTTAAACAAAAAAAGAACCGACTTCACTTAGGATCCGCTATTTCAAGAGGAAGTGGCCGAGTTGCTGTAAAAAATAGTGAAATCACTATAGGCGTGCCTATAATAGTTGAAGAGTTCCCTCGATTTCTCCAGGATCCCATCATAAGATCCCGACTTGGTGACAATGGGACCATCTAGGGGTTATACCCGTTCGATCAAAAAAATGATTTTGAAAATCGGTTCACGATTCACGGAGATATCGAGTAACATACATACAAAAAAATATAAAAAAAAATTCAGTCCAATTGAGAACCTCCTCCTTATTTGAAGTCGGTTAAAAATAGGTGTTGTTTTAATATTAAGATAAATTATTGTTTTTTTTTTCATTTATATAACTTATTGATAAAAATAGGTGTCGTTTTTCTATTAAGAGAAATAATTGTTTTGTTTAAAAAATAGGTGTCGTTTTAATATTTAAAGTCTCTCATAATAAAAACCTCATCAACATCAGCAGCATATATACGCCCCACTGCTAGTCAGAGGCCTTCTCTCAGAATGATAGAGCGTGCAGATTAGGACTTCACACACCTCATTGAACTGCTTCGTAAGTCTGGTGAAAAACGTTTTTACGAATTTAACAAACTTTGGGCGTACCTGTATTTAATTTGTTGAATGTCTTTCTGCATACTCAGAAACCCTACTATTTTTGCAGTACATGTCACTACTCTTGCCTCAAGAGCCGTGCTTCGTCAGTACGTCTACGCGCTTTCCTTCTCTTGCCATTAATCACGCCGTTGTCGCTTCTGTGTATTTATTGTTATTGCTCTACGTTTTTGGTACTTGATTACAGAACTGCATGTTCCGTTTAAAAATGTCAATTTTTTATTGCGTGCGAATGTAAACGAAATCAAATGAATATGATTGCGTCAAATTCCAAAAGTATTAAAATTTCCCTTTTAGTACAACGACAGTAAAAACATGAAAAACTACTTTCCGGGTGTCGCACCCTGGTGCGAATTTGATATTGGATTTAGTATTTTTTTCTAATTATTTACTCAATTTGCACCGAGTACAATACTTTCTCCAGACCCGCAATGGCCAAAATAATATTTTTTGTTATGTTGTTTTTTTTTTACCTGTTCCGTAGCTTAAATTAATATAAGTAACACGTGCAAATTTAGATATACGTGTTTTAAAACGTACGCCAAATTACGCCGAGTACACCGTTTTTCTCTTCGTAGTTATAACCATTACATTGTTTTCAACCGATTTCACCCCTTTCCGGGGGGGTGAATTTAGTAGGGGTTGTATAAAGTTCGATTTTTAGCCCATACAAAACAATCCGAAGTGATTTTATTAGTCTTTAGAATTAGTTCCTGACTTTAGTGAAATTTGATCTAGTTTGACTAGACTAGTTAGTGAAATTACCAATAGAGGCTATGTTGTGGTTTTCTCAAGGAATAATTGTAATATTTATAGTAATGGATGTAAAATCACAGGCAATCAGGTTTTAACTATGAACAAACAAGATGGTCTATATAAGTTAAAAGTAGATGTGCAAAGTCGACCCGACCCCCGAGTAGGTGACTCTATGTCCCTGCATAGGCAGGGAGCCATGAGTGCCAATGCTGCTGCTGCTGTGCCTTATTCTATTATGCACAAGCGTTTGAATCGTCAAGGTATGTCTTTACTAGGTGGAGGGAATCAGTGTGGTGTCGTTTTTCAGCCTGAAGACGGCGTGCCCGCTAGGTGCATTGCTTGCCTTACTGGGAAGATGTGTGAAACATCGTTTCCACAGTCAAGTGCAACGCGTGCTGCCAACCTTCTGGACCTGGTGCACAGTGACGTTGCCGGACCGGTTCACGTACCCAGCTGGGGCGGAGCTCGTTATTTGCTGACGTTTACCGACGACAAATCAAGACGCACCTTCGGCTACCTTCTCAAGAACAAGTCTGAGGTGAGTTCACGTTTTGTTCAATTTAAAACATTAGTTGAAAAACAAACTGGATTGCATATAAAGGTTTTACGTACAGACCAAGGTACTGAATATTGCAATAAAAATTTGTCTGATTACCTTAAAAAGGAAGGGATAGTTCACCAAACTACTTGTGCTTATAGCCCCTCTCAAAATGGTACGAGTGAGAGGTGTAATCGTTCGATTTTTGAGAAAGCTCGAGCCATTTTACAGGAATCTCAGTTCGCAACTGATCGCTACTGGGGCGAGGCTGTAATGACGGCCATTTATTTAAAAAATAGGTCGCCTACCAGTGCATTATCAGGCCGAGTTCCTGAGTGTGAATGGACCGGATCTAATATAGATCTTAGTCATCTGCGCGTTTTTGGCTGTGTAGCATATGCTCATGTACCAAATCAGAAGAGACGTAAGCTTGATGCTAAAGCAAAGCAGTTTATATTTGTAGGTTATGGTGAAACAATCAAGGGATATCGCTTAATAGATCCAGTTAATCCTAAAAGGGTTATTTATTCTAGAAGCGTTGTTTTTCTCGAGGACAAATTTATAGTAAATACTTTACATGCAAGCGCTGGCGCCAAAAGACAAAATTTTATTATTTTTGATAATTTTATTAATGATTTTAATGTTAATGATCATTTTAAAAATAATAACAATGTCTCTAGCTGTAATAATACTAATAATAGTTTAAATACAAGCTGTGATATTAGTAATGGTAGTAATATTAACTGTGATAACAGCCCTAATAGTCCTAAAAGTGACAGTGTAAATAATGAAATGTCTAATCGGAACTCTTCTATGGTTTCAGAGGAGGAGGCGAGCTCACCATTGCAGTCACCTCTGTCTGACCTATATCGCACAACTGAAGATGCCATCGAGGACGGCGGCGAGGATGTGGTGCTGTCTAGCCCTTCTACCTCTCCACCTCAGCCTACTGCATCTCCAGATTACGAGCCGATGTTAGCAGAAGCACCTGCTGTTCCAGCTAACTCTCGCCCTGTGCGGAGTACCCGAGGTATTTTTCCCGAAAGGTTTAATGATTTTCACATATCGTCACTGATGGCTGCGGCTAGTTTATCACATGAGCCACTTACTTTCCGTGAGGCCATGAATTCACCTGAAAAGGATGATTGGTATGGTGCCATGGAAGGTGAGTTAAACTCAATGATTAAAAATAATGTGTGGGAGTTAGTAGATCGTCCACAGAATGATAATGTTGTTAAAAATAAATGGGTTTTTAAGAAAAAATATGATGCTACAGGTAACTTTACCAGGTATAAAGCGAGACTAGTTGCTTGCGGCTATAGTCAAAAAGAAGGGATCGATTATGCAGATACCTATTCGCCTGTGGTTAGACATTCAACATTAAGAATTTTGTTTGCTATTGCAAATCAGTTGGATCTGTGTATGGATCATATTGACGTCACCACCGCATTTTTAAATGGCGAATTAGACGAACAGATCTATATGGAGCAGCCAACCGGTTTTCAATCCAATAATAATAAAGTCTGTTTACTTAAAAAATGTATTTATGGCTTAAAACAAGCTAGCCGTATGTGGAATATTAAGATTCACACATTGCTCTGTGAAAATGGATTTATACAAAGTAAATGCGAGCCATGTGTCTATGTTACTAAAAATGAAACCACATACATAATTATAGCTTTATTTGTAGACGATTTTTATGTGTTTCACAATAATTGTATTGAAACAGTTACATCGTTGCTAAAACAGCACTTTGAAATCCGTCATCATGGCACTTTAAAAAATTGCTTAGGGATGAATGTTACCAAATACAACAATGTAACTGTTTTGGATCAGCATGATTATATTAAGAGGCTGCTTGAGCGTTATAATATGTCTGATTGTAAACCAGTTTCAACTCCACTACCTGTAAATTGTAAATTAGAGAAGTCTAATACGCCTCTAGATGACAATACCTATCAATATAGGCAACTACTGGGCTCACTAATGTTTTTGTCTGTTTGTACGCGCCCAGACATTTCATTCGCGTGTAGCCAATTAAGTCAGTACAATACGTGTTTCGATGAAAGCCATTGGCGGACTGCAAAGCGAGTATTGAGGTACTTAGCCGGTACTATCAATTATGGTCTTTATTTTGAAAAGGATAAAAACTTTGAAATTAACGCTTTTTCGGACGCCGACTGGGCTCAAGATATAACGGACCGCAAGTCCTACACTGGCTTTGTAGTTAAACTAGGTAATAATGTCATCAATTGGGAAGCAAGAAAACAACGGTGTGTTGCACTTTCCAGTACTGAGAGTGAATTTCTTTGTATATCTGATGTTTGCAAAGACATATGTTTTATCAGGAATTTCTTGTCAGAAATAATTGATAAACAATTTTATGTTAATGTTTACAACGACAATCAAAGTGCTCAAAAACTGTTGTTAGCTAAAGAATATTCTCATAGAAAAACTAAACACATAGACTTGCGGTATCATTTTGTAAAGGACCTTATACACGAGGGAAAAATAAGTGTTAAGTATTTGTGTACTGAGGAAATGATTGCTGATGTTCTCACGAAACCATTATGTGCACAAAAGCATCTTAAGTTTGTTAAAGCTCTGAAACTGAAAGGTTTAGAGGGATAATTGTTATGTATAGATTCATTCCTATAGCTTTAACTAATGTTTCATTTTTGTTTTGTTCAGTATCTACTTATGTACTATGTACTCGTATTGATAAATCGTAGTACCTAGTATCTCAGTATAACTTTTGTAACTTTATCCAATGTACAGCATAAGGAGGCGTGTTGGAAATATTATGTCTATGATAATTTGTCTATGCCATACATTGTTCATAGTCTGTATTGATACTTAATCTGTGGACCCTCTGTCAAATTCCTTCTTGGTATGGCGCTCAGCTAGCTAGCAGTGAGAATTGTATTGTGTTGTCCCATTTATATTATTTTACTGTTTTTACCACTTTTACAAACTTATATTTTAATCCGATTATATATTATTGAATGTGAGTATTCAATATATGTATGAATCACCTGTTGTTGCATTTTCCTTTATGATCTCTGGTAACGCACGCCGCCGCTTCCCAGCGTAGTTTTCCTGCCTGCTATTTTAACAAAAATAACTATGACGACCGGAATTAATAAATTCTTTTACGAGCGTTTCCTCTTCCAAAATATATTTGGCTTTATTAAGTTAGTTTTTCTAATATCACGATGATCGCTAACAGGCAGGGCGAGTCTGTCGGAATCAGTAAACTTAGCCCATGGACACAAGCAACAATTAAAAGCATGTCAAAATCAACTTGAATAGCAGTCGGCAGCAGAAGTAGCTAAGCGGGCAGAGTGTTCCAAATGAGCTCGACACGACTTTATTGTAAAGAGAATAAGAGCGTGTTTAGGTAATTTTGGACACCCTACCAGCTTTTAGCTACTTCTGCTGCTGATTGTACCTCGACTGCTGGCTGTAATACTCTTACTGTACTGTACTGTAATACCTCTTAGCTGACTCGAAATAGTAGTTTATGTAACTGTTACGTAATAGGGGTCCTTAAAAGACGAGTGTGGTTTTATGAAACGAACGAAGTGAGTTTCATAATAAGATCACACGAGTGTTTTAAGGCCTAATTACGTACAGATGCATACACTGCTTTATCTACATACATATTTTAAACCCGAAATGATGATTGAATGACTGCAATTGCATGGATTGCACGCCATCGCCATGACCAACTCGATTGTGTCGGCGGTCGGGCGGCGCATGCCCGCACCCGGATTTTCATAATGATATCGAATTTTTGCTTATTATTTGATAATAATAACATCGTTACAGATAACATATTTGTTCTAACTACTAAGAAGACGTTCGACATTTGAACGTAATTAAGGTATCGGTTACCGATACTAAAATGTAAACATTAAGATGCAGCCACAGATACTCATATCTAAATATAGAGCGTTTGCTCATCGATCCTGTCCATAAAATAGACATATTAGGGTATGGACGTAGATAAAATGACAAACGATAGTGAGATCACTGACACGTTCTGGTATAGTCGCCATCAGATAAATCGAAGCGGCCAAGGTGGTCACAAATATCTGGACAACACCTCTATTGTCAAGGCGATAAAGTGCATGTTCAGAAATCCTTGCTTGAGTAACTTGACCGCTTCGATATATTTGGCGACTGTAAACTTATTTATCTACCTACCACGCTGGTGACTGTACAAGTAAGTGGTCTTGCATTGATAACCACGTGTCATAAATTGGCATGTTTAAGAGTCGCCAGGAGGGTCGCGTGAACTCGCGTCCCCATACAAACGTAGTTCAGCTCTCATTTTACAACGACATGCTTTAGAACCACGAAATTTGGCATGGGCATTCTAGCAGTACAGATCTATGTCGGTAATTCGTTTTAAAAATTTTTCGTTGCCAAAAATTGTAATACAAAGAAAATATAGCACAAATAAGTTTTGTATGTAAATCTGTATCTGGCTGTATTTTCTTTGTATTACAATTTTTTGTAACGAAAACTAATTACCGACATAGATCTGTACTACTAGAATGCCCATGCCAAATTTCGTGGTTCTAAAGCATGTCGTTTTAAAATGAGAGCTAAACTATGTTTATATGGGAACGCGAGCGTCCTGGCGACTCTTAAGTAACAACGCGAAGTAACTAGAGCATGGCGTTGCTTTAGAAATATGTATATTCTTGGCGATAGCTCCTAGCCTAGTCCACCAGGCACCAGTGGCGGCGTAAATCGCTGGCCAATTGACGGTAGAGTTCTATGAACGCCCCGCCACTGTGAGCACTTATAAAGTTAACATGTAAAGTCTATTATTGGAAAGTTAATTATTATGGTTACAATGACAGTGTTGCTGACAACGACTGATGTTACAATTTATTTTGTATATAAAAATACGAATTTATTAAACTATGAATGACAGTTCGCTTCGTTGCCATCGTTCGATTAATCGTACAGTCAGCAGCAAAAGTAGCTAAGCTGGTAGGGTGTTCAAAATGACCTACACACGCTCTTATTCTTTTAACAATAAAGTCGTGTCCAGCTCATTTTGAACACCCTACCCGCTTAACTACTTTTGCTGCTGACTGTACATCACTATTTGCTAAAATTAAATACGATGTATGAATCTACTCTGGCAAGCACTCATATTATAATACTCGTATAAAGTCGATGTGTAAAGGTAGCGCCGGGCTCGGCTGAATCGATTGAGCAACAGGTTTGCCGGGCGAGCGTAAACAGGCGTGCGACACGACGCGTTTAAAAATTCTATACTTCCACAGGTTGACATAGTTAATTGTTTAATAGTCAGCTTTATCGCAAAGGTGTAAGTTTAACAAAAGTTATGTGTTTTTGTTAGTAGGTACGGTTACGTCTGAAAAATGGATAGTTACAGACTTACAGTCAACAACAAAAGTAGCAGCATTTTGAACACCTTACCCGCTTGGTAGGGTGTTCAAAATGCTGCTGGACACGACTTGATTGTTAAGAGAATGAGAGCATGTGTAGGTCATTTTAGGCAGCAAATAGTGATGTACAGTCAGCAGCAAAAGTAGTTAAGTTAAATGTAATATGTAAGCACAATGTAAAAATAGCAATAAGGATTTAATAAATAAATTATTATTATTCTTATTCTATTCTTCTTATTTTGAACACCCTACCAGCTTAGCTACTTCTGCTGCTGACTGTACATTCCTATTCAAACATTTTCTTGGAAAAAATGCACTCAAATATTTGCATTGCATTTTGCGGATACGAGTGCAAATGAGAATATCCAAAAACATTTCGCGAATGCAAATACGCATGACGCATACATATTCGGTACATTCCTACTATTATTACTTCAATAGTTATCTACCTACATACTCTACATAGCAGTTTAAGTATGACCTCAGACAGTAATATTTTATGACCTTAAGCGGAGTGCAATGTCTTCGAACGTCGCAGACCCTAAAGTTTTCAAATCAAAGGTCGCCAACCACTAGATATTTCATATAACTTGTTGCTGACATTGCTGACCTGGTCCTTTGTTCCCTTTGCTCACCGAGCCCTTATCTCAGTAAATGTATTTATGTATTAGAGGGGACAAAATATGAGTTAGCGTAATGTGTATATAAACATATTTTTAAAGCCTAATTTTTAACCGACTTCAAAGGAGGAGGTTCTCAATTCGACTGAATTTTTTTTTGTATGGAATATAATATATCAAAAAACTTTGACTCATGTCATCAGAGTTGAAAATACTACCGGCCGTATATGGATTCGTATGCGATACCTAAAGGGTTCAAAGCTGTATGCTAATTAAGTAGCACATGAACATCGGCGGCGGTGGGTTAAAAAAATTCTTAGGCAAGCTTAAGAGCTTAATCTGGCTTAAAATTTCTTCATGAGCTGTAGGGAAACTGCTCAGATCCCTAAAAATTAGGCAAGCCGACGGGAATAGTTTCTATGAACGCGGGGCCAATTATGGACATAATGAACCCAAATCGTTAATTATCATGAATATCATGATGTCTTTAAGAATAATGTCCTTTCTTCGAAACGATTATAATTATGATCCCTAAGCCAGCGTAAAAAAGAAAGAACCTAGGTGGACCGAAAGATAACCGAAATAACTTCAAAGACTCAAAAAACGACTCATGTCATATGTGAAAAGATTCAAAAGCCTCTCAAGCGCAGTCAATACTAAGGTCATATCTTCTGCGAGCACACATTGCGAGATATTTTTTTATAGTCTACACTATACCTGATTTAGGGCGACAGGATCAAACGGAAACGCTGGCAACAACCGGCATTTTAGAAACCAAAAATGACTGACATACTGTCCTTGTCAGCGTCGGATGAATTTTATAGTGGTCAGGTATTAAGACAGTACTCAGTAGCTAAGCGTTAGGAATAGGCCCCATCTGCGGCTCTTCGCCTATTTGACTTAGTCACACTAATTAATTGCTGTCGATTTCCATATAATCTCTGAAATCGGCATGACTAATTTAATGGACGTTTCGTTTCAAATTAGAGACTGACATTTCTAGATCTACATTTTATTAACAGGTAGAAATTCGAATCTGCTGAAGTGACAAGTTAAAATAATTTACTCATTGTACAATTTTACATACATGTTTGTAAGTAGACAAGCACCCTTATGTTGATAGCAATAAAGGGCGATTATCCGCAGCGAGGCCCGCAGCAGCTCGCGCAGAGGCCGCTGGTGCAGCCCCCGATGCATCCGTGGCCGCAACTGAAGTAGGAGCCCGCGCAACCGCCTCGGGATCTATTTACAACGAATATCATTATTCAATAAGCGTTTTTTTCCAACCCTTAACCATATTGTGCGAGGCGATTAGATTGATCGTACTGAAAATCTTTTAGTACCTATGTGATCAACCTCAAAATCACTGAATCTTGGCAGTCTCATCGAAGACCTCCTCCGCATTCCAATGGGCCGAAATGTATGTGAAAAATCAATTTTTTTCGTGATTTCAGAATTAATTTTATAGTAAAAGTAGCTCAGTATGACAGATTTGATCGACTAATCGCGTCGCTCAATGTGGCCAAGAGTTAAAATAACAGCCTATATTGCGGATCCTGTGTGAAATAATAAGGAAATTCGACACAAAAAGGAAATAATTGCCATCATCAGTCTACTAAGGAAGTCCAATGTGTCAATGTCGAGAGAAATATGCATAGGTACAAATTTCACAACACACACACAAGCGTAAGCGTATCTAAAAAGAAATAAGGTCCGATTTTCTACAGCGAGAGTGTAGGTATGTACGAGTACTATGTACTTACCCTAAATGTCACAAAGTTCGCGCTGTAAGAGTGTATGCTGCAGAGGCCCGTGCCACAGTCCATACAACCCCATGCTACATGCCACGAAAGTCGCTGACCCGTGTGTGTCGCCCGGGTCGCCGCACGGCGAGCAGATCCTGTCGTAAGTGTATATGCAGCAGGTGCGACAGTCCGCATACTACATGCCACAAGTCACTGACCCGTGAATGACAGCCCGATCGTCCGCACGGTGAGCAGCAGTTTGCGCTGTAATTGCGTAAGTGCCAAAGTACATACAGCCGCACGTTACATGCCACAAATGTCACCCGTGTATAACGCCCCGATCTCCGTACGGTGAGCAGCAGTTTGCGCCGTAAGCGTGTATGCAGCAAGTCTCACAGTAGAACCGCATGCTACCTACATGCCACGAATGTCACTGACCCGTGTATAACGCCCCGATCTCCGCATGGTGAGCGGCAGTTCGCGCCGTACGAGTGTACGCAGCAGGGGCCCGTTCCACAGTCCATGCGGCCGCCGCAGCCGCCGCAGGGGCTACACATGTTGCCTTGGCAACCGAGACAGCAGTTTCGGACGGGCATGTTGAAGTTGAAGACTGGTGCTGTAACGAGCGGATAGTGATGTAAAAATTGCAAGAGCAACAAATGGGATGTTCACGGCATGTGCTGGTCGCATACCTACTGACTCAGGAAAAATAATAAAAGGCACGCTTTTATTTCAATATGATTGGAAATGGGATGTTATGGATGAGACATTGTTCTTCCTTACCTTGATTTGATTAGTGGTATTTACCTTGATTCAATTCTGAAAACGTACTAAAAGATGTTATTGGGACATATTTTCGAACTTACCTTGATTTTATTTAAAAAATGATCTAAAAATTGTTTCGAAATGTATTTTTTTGTTGTTTTTTTAGATTTTTACGTCTTATTACAAAAATATGTAGAAAACAAATGACTTAAATTTGTCAAAACCATAGATGGTAATTGAGAAGACAGTGAGATTAAAACCTTGAATATGGTTAAAGGTGCTGTTAAACGGCGCGTCTAGAGGCGCGCCGACCGGGGCTCGGCTCGTGATTCATCGTACCACGCGCCGTTTAAACAGCCTACGCTCGGCGCGGCTCAGCACGGCTCGCATCTACACGGTCGGCGCGGCTCACGTGGGATCGTGCTACCCCGCGCCGTCTATACGAGTACGCTTGCGTTCGGAGTTTGCAGAGTCGCATCTGACAGTTCTACACGGACGGCGCGGCGCGCGTGGGAACGTGCTACCCCGCGCCGTGTATACGAGCACGCTTGCGTTCGGAGTTTGCAGAGTCGCATCTATACGGTCGGCGCGGCTCGCGTGGGATCGTGCTACCCCGCGCCGTCTATACGAGTACGCTTGCGTTCGGAGTTTGCAGAGTCGCATCTGACAGTTCTACACGGACGGCGCGGCGCGCGTGGGAACGTGCTACCCCGCACCGTGTATACGGGCACGCTTGTGTTCGGAGTTTGCCGAGTCGCATGTGACAGTTCTACACGGACGGCGCGGCGCGCGTGGGAACGTGCTACCCCGCGCCGTTTAACAGCACCTTAAGACTGGCTAACAACATGGAATCATATATATGTTTTTTTTAAATAATAAAATAACTTCATGGGTACTTACGTATTAACTACGGATTCTAGAAATTCTAAAATCATCGTGATAATTTGATGAATATCGAGCGCATAGTTTGGTCTCATAGAAAGTAGAATAAAATTATCCTAGCGTACTGGCCTTATGCGAATTTTTCTAGGACCTTGACACTGACGTAACCCATCAGTTTAAATCTAGCAAAATCCAAAAAAACATCAAAAACGAAAATTTGATAAAAATTAAATAAATTCCCGTCACTTACTTCGTCGATTGCAAGATGCCTACACAATACGGGTGTTACCGTGACTTCAATATTGGAACTTTCGCCCGATGCCCCGGAGGTTGCGACAGGGTGTGTTGTAGGGGCTGCGCCCCCTGTGTAGGGGGCTGCTGCTGCTGCCCTGTGGGGCCCTGCTGTAACTTCCATTCCGGAGAAGTACCCTGACTGAATCCAAGCGACCTTTAGATTCAGGTTTCTGTAACTGGTGGGGTATATGATGTCCTGTCCTTTCTTTGATTTTTGTACACAACATTAGTAAAGTTTTTGTGAAGTACCTACGTTTTTTCTTTTATTAACAGCGACAGAATTTCCCATCTATCTATTATTTGCATAACCGAGTGAGATAAATAGTAAGTTACAAGATGTTTACATCCCAGTCGTTTCAAAGAAGTCTTGACATCTCAAAATGAGTTCTATTTTTTGGTATGTCGCCTGGTTTCCTTATAGAATTATTTATTTAGAACTGTTTTCGGAACTGTCTGTTAAATTACAGTCGAAGAAATGGAGATTTAGTTTAGACATGGAAAGTTTCGATACCCATACAAAAAAGTGAGAAGTTTCCGATTTCTAATTTTGGAAACTACCCATTGGCATCTGTTGCTGCTCATTGGTAGTTTTATAGCATTAGGTACAATTAATCCAGGACATAAATGCAATGAACAAGTCGACAATCCAATATCTTCCTTTCACTTCCACAAATGTTACTAACCATGACTACCATGAGCTAGTATTTTACAGTACAGTCAGCATCAAATATATACTATATATGTTATGGACCAAGTGATAAATAGGTCATTATACATAATGCCCGGGCATTGTGAATAATGCCCAATATGAGTAGGCAATTTGGTAATAACTATGAAAATAATTAAATTGCCCGGGCATTATACATAATGCCCATCACCTATTTGGCATAGTAATAAACCTTCGATAATAACTATTCAAACAATGAAATTGCCCGGGCTTTATACATAATGTCCATCAACTATGGGCAGAGTAATAAAGAACTTAAAAAAATTCACAAAATCAACCTACAAGGTTGTGAAAATAGGGTAATTATTTTTATATTTCTTTATACCACGACGGTGTACGGCCCGCCTGGTGGTTAGCAGCTGCCGTAGCCTAGCTATGGACGCCAGTAACTTCAGAGGGTTCACATGCGCGTTACCTACCCTTTAAGAACCTATACACTCCTTTTTTGAAGAACCTCATGCTGTAGCCCTCTGGGAAAACCTTGGTAGAGAGTTCATCCCACAGCCGGAGCGTTCGCGGGAGGAAATTCCTCTTAAACCGTGCATTGTGCGACCCATAAGGCTCCAGGGTGTGAGGATGAACACCCTGCCGACGGCGAGCGTTGCGGTGATAAAGGCGGCCGTGGGCATCATGTCAAACAGCTCTTCAGAGCACAACCCATTGTACAAGCGATAGAACACACATAAGGAGGCAAAGTCTCTCCCTCGACTTAGAGGTTCAATATTGCTCGTGAGTTTGGGCTCGTCTACGATTTGCACAGCGCGCCTTTGAACCGAGTCAAAGGTTTATAAGGTGCTCCCGTTCAAAGGTGACAGCTGCTGTCACCTTTGGACTGAGCAGTACTCCCTATGGAGTCTGACTTGCGACTTTTACAGAAGCAGTCTCTGCCCTGAAGTGAAGTATGTCTTCGCTTTATTGAGCACACCGAGCTTTTTGGGTGCCAGCGTGGCCTTCCCTTCAAGGCGACAACGGAATTGGGCGTCACTGGAAATGTCGACACCTAGGATTCCAATAATCCCTTACATCGTAAGAGTTGCGCCTTGGAACTCAGGGGCCACAGCAAATGAGGGTGTCTTAGCGGTAAACGCGCAAACTTGTCTCTTTATGGGGTTGAATCGGACCAAGTTGTCCTTACCCCACGCCGAGACTCCATCAGAGAGAGTGTTCTCGATATCGGACAGAAGTTTTTCGTGACTCTCTACCACAACGGAAAGAGGGATATTGACGCAGCCCGTGTAGCATAACAATGAATGTCGCCGATAGACAAGATATCATTGATATACAGCAAAAATTGCGTGGGGTAGCACGCAGCCTTGCGGGACACCAGCGTTTATGTCCATGCTTTCAGAGCAACTTCCGTCGACTAATGTTCGTATGCTTCTGCCGGACAAAAAGCTGGCAACCCATCTGCACAATCTCTCTGGATGGCAGTCCGTAAGCTGGCAACTTCGACAGAAGACTCCGATGCCACACCCAATCAAAAGCCTTAGCCCTGACTCTCAATGCCTGAAGCCCAGCGGTTAGTGCGATATACTAGAAGATCACCAATCGAGCGACCGTGGCGAAAGCCATACTGGTGGTCACTGATCATGTCGTGCTCTTTTAAATATCCCAGGAGCTTGGCATTGATTATGCGCTCCATAATCTTGGAGATAAGGGAGGTTATAGCGATAGGCCTGTAATTCGACGGATCTGAACTATCACCCTTTTTAGACATAGGGTGCACGAGGGCAGTCTTCCATAAAGACATTATTTTGTACTATGAAAGCAAAAATAAAAACACTTTTTATTATATTAGACTTATATTATCTTAGATTTATATTAGACTGCCGCAGACTGCAGATGTATATTATCAAATTGCCCAATGGTCACGTAGCATTATTCATAATGACCAGACAATGTGATAAATAATGAAATTTAGATGATAATTAATCACTCGGCCTGATGCGACTGGGCATTATTCATAATGCCCGAGCATTATACATAATGCCCGCATTAATCACTTGGTCCATAACATATATACTAACAGCCAAAGTGATCAAAACCCCGTAGAAAAGTGTCGTGGTTTATGTGGGAGCTCATACATTCTACGACAATTTTACTCTTCTGACTCTACATCTTTAACATCCCTTGTTTGATTGACCAAAAAATACATGGTTAATATTTTTTGATGATCTTGACTGTAAGTTTTTTTCGTATAGTTGAATTATCGAGAGCGTGGAATTGCATATGTAGTGGTTGTACCGTGTTGTGCCTCTTTGTGTGCGGATTCAAATATAGAATGCCTGTATACAAACAATACTACTACATATGCAATTCCACGCTCTCGATAATTTATCTATAGGATACGGATACTATCCTACTGCAAGTTTTTTAATTAGGTAACCAATCGTCAAAGGACAACTTTAAATATTTTATGACATTTATTTTTCTGTTAAATTATTTAGGTTTACTTGTACAGTCGCCATCAGATATATCGGAGCGGCTAAGGTGGTCACAAATCTGACCAACGCCTCTATTGTCAATGCGATAAAGTGCATGTTCAAATATTTTTGAGTACCTTGGCCGCTCCGATATATTTGATGGCGACTGTACCTAATGTAACAATATTGCGCAGGGCATACATCCACTACTCAATATATTATGTTAAAAGTTACACAAAGAAGGACATTTAGCGGTTTCGTTTGTGTGTAATTCCGTGAAGTTTGAGACGAAATGAGACAAGTTGTAGTCGCAGTGACAGCCTCGGGGAGTCTCAGGATTAATTATAGTTAGGTACGAGTTGGACAAAATAACATGTTTAACTTAGGTTTGGGAAACTAGGTACTACTTTATTGTTTGTGGATTGTGGACATGTTGCTTTTTACGAGTATGTTGTTCTGTTGATGTTGGTTCCTTAGCCAAAAACGGCAAAATGGTCCGTCCGTCCGTCCGTCCGTCCGTCCGTCCGTCCGTATGTCACAGCCATTTTACTTAGAAACTACTCGTATAAGACGGATCTTTATCAAATTTTAACATCAGGTGTATTTTATTTAGCGCTGCTTAGTTTAGTTTTGTAGTGAAATACAAAAAATATGAAGTTATCTACAGACAACACACAACTTTGTCATTTTAATTCGAGTGAATGAAAACAAGATGACTGTCAAAAAACAATCACAAACGTTTTTTTTAAATTTGTATCGAGAATTTGATACCGGTCCAAAAAATCAAAAAATAAAAGGAAGCAGTCTTACTGAACTGTTTATTTTACAATAAGCTTAGAATAATTATGTTTCATGCACATTACATTGAAAAATAAGTGTAGACATTACACAGGTTTAAATGAATCCTATAGATGTCGCGTGATACTCATTATGTTTAGAAAAATCCTAAATTAGCCCAATCAGTGACCATGTCATTCACCGATTGTGTATATTTTTCAGTCGCAACGTACGTAGCAGGGGAACACAGCAGCTCAGGAAGCGTCAGCTCTGGATTCTTAAAAAGGGGGCTAACTATCATGTATACGAGAACATTTATCAACGCCACACTATTCAGTTCATCTTTAAATTGATCGTAGGAACAAAACATGTTGGCGTCGTACCCACAAAGAGCGAGAAAACCTTTCAACTCTGCATAGTACACGTCCACTAGTTGGTGGAATCTGTTTCTCCGTAAATCCCCTGAGTCAGAGAAGAACAAGTACATGAAATCGTAAGCTATCGAGCCGTATCTTGACCATTGGAAGTCTATTGGTATTGCTTCTGTTGGCTTGCCGTTCTAAAACAAAGACAACGAGAAATTAACCTCTGCCACGAAATGCGGGCTCAGTGCACGCAAGACTTGTTCAACGTACGGCAGTAAGCAACTGCGGAGGTCCGCCGACCGCTACTCTGTCCGCAAAGAGAAGTGTCGTAAAATGTATGAGTTCCCATAAAAACCACAACACTTCTCTTTCCATACAGTCTATATAATTTTTTGTTGCGTTGAGCTTGGATGCTCAGAGCGTGTGTTCCGTGATTCTGACAGCTGTCGGCTAAATAATATTTAGCCGACAGCTGTCAGAATATTTAGTAAATATGCATGAATAATACTGAAATGAATTATTTCCCGGCATCAGATCTGGTGACATTTACATTTGTTTATAACACCGTTTATTTTTTCTGTCTTTTTGAATCTACAAATTTTGGTATGCAATGCTAATATTGCATACCAAGATTTGTACAAACGTTTCCAGCAGGCTTATGATGGCAGTAGTTGTCCGCCGATAACTTGATAAAAAGCTGACAACTTGACACATTCACACAGCAAAACATGACAATGTGTCAAGTTGTCAGCTTTTTATCAAGTTATCGGCGGACAACTACTGCCATCATAAGCCTGCAGAGTTAGAAAACGGCGAATAAAATATAATTCTAATAAATTTGAATCTTCTGAAAAGTTCTTGCGAGGTGCTAAACTTTTTCAGAAACCTCAATGTGTTTATTTACATACCTTATATTTGAACATGTGGTTATTATGCCAGTTATCACCATGTAGGATAACCATAACTTTGCCAGCCTTCATAATTTCCCGATGTTTTTTATGCGCATTTGTTCCTGCGGCTATCTCAAATCGTTTTCTTAATGATGCATCTGTAATGGCATTAGTGAACTGTCTCATAGTTTTCTCTCCATGTTGGATCATATATTCATCAATGAATTCTTCATTAGGTAATGAAATAAATGGATCAACACACTGATCGACCATTTCTTTGAATCTCTTTGGATACCGTTGTTGGTAGATGAAGGATAGAGCATGTAGCTTCGCTATATTTTGAAGTATAATCACAGCATGCTCGTAATCTACATTCTGCAGCGGTGCAACACGGAATCCTTTCTTCGTGAGGTCTTCAAGTATGATTATTTCTTGTCTGAAGTCATCACATACCCCATAACATTTCGGAAGGAAACACCGCATCTCTTGCGGCACGCACAACTCGAACTGATCCTGCAGATTGTCATAAATTGGAACAATTTTGTTATAGTACAGAGCTTCTCTAAGGAACAGGTTTCTTACTGGCAGAGTCTTGCGGAAGATTAGGTCAGTGGGGGCAGACTTGATGACAGTTTCGAATTCCTGTGGCACTCCCTCCTTGATTGCACTGATTTTGGCATGAAATATCTGGCCTACGATTCCGTCACCTTTTGAGGGTCCCGTTTCGAACTGGATATTAACGTCAGAGAATCCTTTGCTGTGGAACATATCGATCACCCTCCTTCCAAGTACATAAATGCTTTTAGTTTCCATATTTATTCACACTGTTTTACCAAATTGGGTTTATTTCGTTTTAGTTATGTATTCAGTCGCTGCTGGAAATCTTAACAATGCAATACGATAACTCGTTTATTTAACTTTGTTATCTTGGGAAAGTAAACTAGATGTGATCATATGATACAAGGTGACATAAAAGCAAATTTTAATGAACCGTAGCATATCTGCATTCTAAATGAATTATTGAACCCACCTGGCCATTTTACAGCACAATATTTGCTAGTCTGAAACAACAATTTTATGATAATCTTTAAAAATGTCGGCCAACACCAAAAAGTTACAATGGTCAATATCTTTCTTATCCGATCACTTGGCTAAACCGTGGATAGACAGACACACCCACTGGTTTATACTGATTTATTGTGGAGCCCTAAGTAAGCAAGCCTACAAACAAGATTTTATCACTTACCGTACAGTTCATCCATAACGATAACTACTATTAAATTTATTTACCGTATGGCTACATATCACTGCATACAGATAGGCTTTTCTTCTCTGGGATAGTAGTAGTGAGAAAACAGATGAAGAAGAAAATTCAGTGAGTGCTGCGAGGTCCAGGTGCTGTCAGTGCAGTTGCCAAGTTTGTTACTCTTTTAGCACCACCCAGGGATCACGAGTCGAGTTGTCGAAGGTGTTTCCTACGGACGCAGTAACATTGATCCCCACGATAACTACTGCTACTACAGAACAATTAGGTAGATTGTCACGTGAGTTAATGAGATTAATATTTTATTGGTGTTACTACGACAATCTTCCTTAAACGAAGATGACAAACAAGAAAACGTTATCAAAACGTTGTGCAAATATAAACTTAAGCGCACGCTAATTTCGTACCTACCTACATTCATAGAGCGTGTTTTTTTGTTTTGCTTTAATTTCGGCATACAACAGTTAGGTACGATTAAGGAAACGAATTCGCATAATTCGTTTATAAATAAAAAAACATATGACAAAAATTGTTATATCGGTATGTAGGTACTTATGTAGCTAGGGTATTAGGGTGTTATGATTAACTCAACCAAATAATTGGAAATCATGACATGTCAATGTAATTTCGAACATTAAAATACTCCGAGATACAAAGGAAGCTTATAGTAAAGTCATTTTATTTTCACTTGTATGGGAAAAATTTCAAATTTGGAAATAATTCATAATAGCAGAGGTATTTAGTTGTATGGCTTAAAAGTCATGTTAATCATTGCGTAGAGCGAAAATCCTACAAAAAATTGACCTTGAAATAATCCTCATTTAATTAATTTCTAAAAAATCGCCTAAATAAATATATCAATATTTTATTATTTATTATGGTTCCTTAAGACACGTTATTTATGTATGACGGAAAACCAGACAAAAAAACCGGCCAAGAGCATGTCGGGCCATGCTCAGAGTAGGGTTCCGTAAACTGAGACCATTAATTCCAAAGGTCGTTTCTTACGGGAAATTTGGCGACGCTTAAGTCATTTTTACTTACGTCCTTTCACTATGGGTTTGATATGATAACTCAAAAACGGCTCAACCGATTTATTTCAATATAGTTTTCATTGAAGGTACTCATTATGCCTCAGTTTTATGATTTTTTTCAAAATTTTAGGACCCACGATTCAAAAGTTAGATGGGGGGGGGGGGGGGACGCCCTGTTTTAAACTTTCGGAGCGATTATTTCCGAAAGTATTAGTTTTATCCAAAAACTGATTTAGAAGACCCTAATTCTTTTTAAAAGACCTATCCAACGATACCCCACACAAGTTGGTTGGAACGAAAAAAAATTTCGCCCCCCACGTCACGTGTATGGGAGGTACCCTAACAAAATATATTTTTCGCATTTTTATTCTACCGTTTTGTCGGCTTAGTTAATGCACATATTCACACCAAATTTCAGCTTTCTAGTGCAAACGGTCATTGAGCTAGACCGCGGACGGACGGACGGACGGACGGACGGACGGACATGGCGAAACTATAAGGGTTCCGTTTTTGCCATTTCTGCTACGGAACCCTAAAAAGAAACCCTTCATATATATTTATAATGAATATTTACTTCCCGAAGGAAAGTTTGTAGGATTTTTCGTTCAGTCATCTTAGAATGACATTTTAAAACTATATAAACAAAAAAATCGCTATTATAAATTAATGTTTGAAAAACAAAACGTGTAACATACAGGTGCATCATTTATTGCGGTAGGTATATCAGATTACAACATTATTTTAATGTAGGTTTACGCAATCAGAAAGACACAAACTAACTATTAAACTGGAGCTAAGTAGGACACTGGTGTCTTTGAGAAATATACTTAATTTAAGCTCAGGAATGTATCCTTGCAATTAAAGGAAAAAAAAACCACGGTGTATAAAGGATGGTTCACGGTGTAGCGTTCCGGACACTTCATTTTGTATGCTGAATATCACATGACCTCCGAGGACCACGAGGAATTCCTTCGAAAACCACACATTTGCTGAAGTGGAAATATGCAGAGGGTGACTTTTCTCTTATAATATATCTCTAGCGGATAATTCTGAGCGTAGAGCTCTTATTTTGACAAATTCCTTGTCGTGGTTCTTTTCCATTATGTTCCCATATGTGCTAACGCTTAAGATGTGGCATGGCACTACTTCTGCCTCTTCTGGGTTAAAATACTTAATTAAATAATTATGAGCTTAATAAAAAAAAAACCGGCCAAGTGCGAGTCGGACTCGCGCACCGAGGGTTCCGTAAAAACCTAAAACAATTGCTATTTCTTATGATTGCGTGGACATGAAAGTTTCGTTTTGCTACAGCAGAAAGATATTATAGAGCTGAGTATATGATATGAATTTCAATTCAATACCTCTACGCGTTTACGAGGAAACAGGTAGTAAGTTTAAAATTTAAAAAAATATTTTAAGTACTATTTTACTAAAAATGTCTACTTTTCGTAATTTTTCCTTTGTCTTTGCTATATGAAGTTTCTTCGTGCCAAGTTTAAAGATTCTGAGCTTGCGGGAAGTACCCTTTAGGTTTTGAGTATCTCGCGAGTACTCAGTTTCAAAATATGCAACTTAAATTGCTATTCCTTTTGATTGCGTTGACATAAAGATTTGGTTTTGCTACATCTGAAAGGTACTATAGCCCTGAGTATTTGACATGAATTTCAATTGAATAACTTCACGCGTTTACGAGGAAAATGGTAGTAAGTTTAAAATTTAAAATATATTTTTTTGTATGATTTTACAAAAAAAATCTACTTTTCGTAATTTTTCCTTTGTCTGTGCTACATGAAGTTTCTTCGTGCCAAGTTTCAAGTTTCTGAGTTTACGGGAAGTACCCTTTAGGTTTTGAGTTTCTTGCGAGTACTCAGTTTCAAAATATGCAACTTAAATTGCTATTTCTTTTGATTGCGTTGACATAAAAGTTTGGTTTTGCTACATCTGAAAGGTACTATAGTCCTGAGTATTTGACATTAATTTCAACTTAATAACTTCACGCGTTTACGAGGAAAAAGGTAGTAAGTTTAAAATTTTAAATATATATTTTTGTATGATTTTACTCAAAATGTCTACTTTTTATGATTTTTCCTTTGTTTATGCTATATGACGTTGCTTCGTGCCAAATTTCAAGTTTCTGAGTTCATGGGAAGTACCCCGTAGGTTTTGCGAGTGCCGAAAACTCTAAAATTTGCAGCATAAACGACTGTATCTTTTGATTGCGTTGGCTTTTAAGTTTGATTTTTTCACAGCTTCAAGGGACAATAGACCTAAGTATTTGGTATAAATTTCAGCTTGATACCTCCACGAGTTCCTTAGAAAAATGGTCTTGACAGACAGACAGACAGACAGACAGACAGACAGACAGACAGACAGACAGACAGACAGACAGACGGACAACAAAGTGATCCTATAAGGGTTCCGTTTTTTTTCCTTTTGAGGTACGGAACCCTAAAAACAAATGTATGCTTAGTTAAAAAAACATTTCATTCACCAATAAGTTTCTGAGTTTGAGTAGGTACATCAGTCGCCATCAGATATATCTGAGTGGCCAGGGTGTTCACAAATATCTGATGCATGAAGTCGTGAAATCATTATTTTAGATTTTGTGATCGAAATCGGCCGGGACATTGTAATTACCATACAAATATTTTTAAAAGAGATAAAATTAAATGAAACCTAAATTTGCCCAAGCTGTGACCTTATCATTGACAAGACCTTTGTACTCTTCAGTCACTGCGTACGCTCCAGGGGAGGATACTAACTCTGGAAGAGTCAACTCTGGATTATTAAATAAAGGCGTTGCCATCATGAAGGCGAGACAACTTATCAACGCCTGGCTTTTCACTTCATCCTTAAGCTGTTCGTAGGAACAAAATTTATCTGCGTCATATCCACAAATGGAAAGGAATTTTTTGAGTTCTGCGTAGTACTCGTCGACCAGATGGTGAAATTGATTACTTATCAGTCCCTTTGAAACTGCAAAGGAAAACACATACATGAAGTCGTAGCCTATTGAGCAGTACATAGACCATTGGAAATCCATGAGGATTCCTTCGGTTGGTTTGCCGTCCTGAAACAAAAAAGCTATTATAAGAATGAGATGATGACGCATGAGTAAATTTGATAACCTCAGTGTGCTGCTGCAATTATTTAAAATTAGATACCTATTATATTAGGTACCTATTACGTGTTATGTCTAAACTAACCTTGTATTTAAACATATGATTTCCTAACCAGTTATCTCCGTGTAACAGAACCTTAACTTTTCCAGTTTTTACTAGTTCACTAAACTTTTCTATCGCGTTTGTCCCAGCGGCTATCTCAAATCGCCTTCTTAATGTTGCATCTGTTATAGCATTTGTGAATTGTTTCATAGTTTTCTCTCCATGTTGGAGGATATAATTTTTATTACATTCCCCATTGGGTAAATCTAGGATATAAATACAAGGATCTGCTACTTCTTTAAATGTTTTTGGGTAGCGTTCTTCATAGATCAAAGATAAAGCGTGGAGTTTTGCTATGTTTCGGATAATGATTGCTGCGTGATCGTAATCCAAAACCTGCAGTGGCGTAACACAGAAACCTTTTTTGGTAATGTCTTCGAGGACGATTGTTTCCTCTTTGAGGTCGTCACAGGATCCATAACATTTCGGAAGAAAGCACCTGATCTCTTGCGGCACACATAGCTGATCCTGTAGATTTTCGTATATTGGAGCGATGTGGTTGTAATACCCCATTTCTCTAAGGAACAAGTTTCTTACTGGCATGGTTCTACGGAAGACTAAGTCAGTGGGAGCACATTTGATTACCACGTCGAAGTCTTGTGGGACTCCTTCCTTGACCGCGCATATTTTCCCGTGAGATATGTTGCCAATGATCCCGTCGCCTTTTGCAGACCCTGTGACGAATTCGACATCAATGTCAGAGAAGCCTTTAGTGCGGAAAATGTTCTTTACTCGAATTTCGAGCTCGTTTTTAGTTCCCATTATAGATCACGTTATATAACTACTGGGTTCAGAACGTCCTGATTTCTCTAGTTTAAATGATGCAATAGATGTAACTCCACACTTTTTTATCTAAAATTTTGTTATCTTGCCAAAAGCGAGGTCATATTTTATTTCCTTCATATTTTGTTCTATTTAGTTTCGTTAAGGTGTCTGTTTTGTTAAGCTAATGCCACTTATTTTAGATAAGGTTCATACAATCAGAAGCAGAAGTAGCTTAACGGGTGAGGTTTTCAAAATAACTGAACACGCTGATTTTTTATTCAAATAAGTTACGCACCACGTCCGCCTACATACTTCAAACACTTACAGTACTTAGGGTAATCCCTAGTATTAGGAATCCTTATGAAATGCTTGTAGTTGTTGTAAATGAGAGCTCCTACATTCTACGACACTTCTCTTACCGAACAGACTCTACCACCGACTATGACAATAAAGTGAGGCGCCCTACCTTACAAAGGCCATGCCCTACCTCAAATTACCATTACCCTAACTTAAAGTCAACTCTGGCTACGGTCCTAGAATAAACTTTCTCTTTCTGCAAACTTTTATGCTCGTAACGTTTTAACAAAGGGTTCAAGGAAACATACAAATTAGTATTTTACGTTCCATTTCACGTAATGGTCGCAAAGAAATGAGTCGACTCGATGGGGGTAGTAAACGGTGCCTGTTAACGGAACGCGCACAGAGCCCAGAATGTGGTATCAGATTTTTTAGTTTTGTCATAGTCATAGCACATTGAGTGTGGGACCCCGCTTAGCGCGTTTTCGGTTCGTAACAGATTTTTCTACATTGGCCAAATTCGAGCAGTATAATCTGTTTCTGGTTTGTTTTAGTTTCATATTGATCAGAATTTGATCTGTCCTAAGTGTAAATTTCCAACCACGCTCAGTTTTCACGCCATAGATGCACAAATGCAACGTCAAGTATGTAATGGTGCTTCCATGTCTTAGCCACATCGGTGCCAACTTTTTAATTATTCGAACCCTAGCAAGTATTACAATTTTAGGTAAAATCTTTAGTATTTTTATTGCAATACTTACTGACCCGGGAGCTTTGTACCGCCAACATTTTTTTCTTAATTTCTCCAATTGTTTATCAAACATCATGAAAATGTTTAACCATTCTTGAGTTATATAAATGGTGCAACCTACACGATTTAGTTTCACATATATACAGGGTGGAAAGGCGCGACGATCCTTCTCGCAAAGGGGGGTTAGTTTAAGTGATGGAGAATCGATTCGTAATGTTTCTATTTTTGTTACCAACAATTAGTAAAAATATTAAAAATAATTAATGTTCTTCTTAGTGACAACCCTACCATTACTACGTAGTACGTACTATCTACCTACATGTAAGTGTAATGTGACACTTCATGTTTACAAAAGTATTTACTTTGTGATAAAGCGGTGGGTAGGTATGCAATGGGAACAATTTCAAACAAACAATAACTACTTTATTTACGTGCACGTTTCAAGATTTTGAGTATACTACGGTATGAGTTAGGCGGAAATGTCGAGCTGCCTGGCTCGAACTAGCCCTTGGATTTTGGTCGAAATACCGCAGCACTCGCTCTTCAAGCCTTGGTGCGATGTGAACTACACCTCCTCCCCGTTGGTCGTTTTGGCCCGTTCGTGGTACTAAGTGCTGATTATTTGCCACGCGATCAAACGCCCGTAAAATGGACATACGGCTAGTTGGGTCTGGTGGAGGATATCTTTGTCTGTAGCGTCGTAACATCTCGGCGGCATTATAATTACACTCCCCGTATAACATAAGCAAATTTAGGTAATCGCGGGCTCCCAAGGGCATTCTGGAAATAGGTTTTATCGCGCAATTTGCAATTAATTTGCGTCACGGTTTTATCACGGGTAAGACTGAATAAAAATAAATAATATTTTTCCCAAACAAAATAATACAATTGTGCAAACTACCCACTTACAAAAATCTAAATTAACCATAGAGAAATTGAGACTAAGGGCAGAGTTACAATGAATAGGTTCATAAAGCCAATCTACACCGTTTGAAGAGCATACTAGGCGGGTGGAGGTGCATGAAAGCTAGAAAATTCAGTTGGTAAACCGATTTGTATGAAAATACCTAAGAAATAAACCGATTGAAATCACTAAACGGGCCGGGAGTCAACCGCCATATTCTAGCGGATGGGATGGGTAATATGCATGTAGTGTGTATGTAGGTACTTATGTTACAAACATGTTGTTATTCTTGATAGAAGTATGTACTTGGCGAAAGTAACATGTTTATTTGAATTATATAAATAAAGGCTTCAGAAGATATGCTGTTCAATTCTACGATTCTATGTATAACTGCCCTTAGTCTCAATTTTATCTATGGTTAGTTAGATTATTGTAAGTGGGTAGTTCACACAATTGTAAGATTGACTGGGAAATATTATGGGTAGAAATGTTGTTTAGATAAAGGTTACTGACCCTTGTGATATTGTTAAATGTTACTGAACCTAATAAGGGTTGTCACTTGCAGTATTTTGCATTAAAAGTTAACTGCCTATAACTTCAATACGCTTACGAATATGAGCCTAGTTTCTTTAGAGAAAATACAGCACTAAATCTAAACAATCTCCCTTTTTCGGAAAGGATCATCGTGCCTTTCCACCCTGTATAGATATAGAACGTAACTAACGTAAACTTGTAAACGCAATGATCAAGATAGTGGCAAAAATGAAATGCAAGTGTTTACAACAGTTTAATTATCTATCAATATCTATATCGACAGTATTTTTTATCGAACAGTTATCGATATAAGTTCCTATGAGGTTTTGTCAATCCCTAGCGTAGAATAACAGTCTCACTTTTTACACAAAATAATCTTGAATAGGTATTAACTTTAATGATAAAATATTATTACCACACAGAGAAAGAAACACTAATATTAGGGATGATGACACATGTTGAATTATGCAATAAAATTTAGTTATACGATATAGGATGCATAATGATCAAAATATCCAAATAAAGTAAACATCAAAAAAATCTATTGAAATGGTTCAAAGATTGAGGCTTCAAAATTTCAAAATTGTTCGATTTTTTTAAGTACGGCAACATTTCACTGTAAAAATAGCAATATCATAATTTTTAGGGTTCCGTAGCCAAAATGGCAAAAACGGAACCCCTATAGTTTCGCCATGTCCGTCCGTCCGTCCGCGGTCTAGCTTAGTGACCGTTAGCACTAGAAAGCTGAAATTTGGTTTGAATATGTGCATTAACCAAGCCGACAAAACGGTAGAATAAAAACGCGAAAAATATATTTTGTTAGGGTACCTCCCGTACACGTGAAGTGGGGGGCGAATTTTTTTTCGTTCCAACCAAGTTGTGTGGGATATCGTTGGATAGGTTTTTTTTAAAAAAAATCAGGGTCTTCTACAACAGTTTTTGGATAAAACTAATACTCTCGGAAATAATAGCTCCGAAAGTTTAAAACAGGGCATCCCCCCATCTAACTTTTGAATCGTGGGTCCTAAAATTTTAATAAAATTCATGAAACTGAGGCCTAATGAGTACCTTCAATGAAAACTATATTGAAATAAATCGGTTGAGCCGTTTTTGAGTTATCATTCAAAAACCCATAGTGAAAGGACGTAAGTAAAAATGACGTAAGCGCCGCCAAATTTCCCGGAAGAAACGACCTTTTGAATTAAAGGTCTCAGTTTACTGAACCCTACACTGAGCGTGGCCCGACATGCTCTTGGCCGGTTTTTCCATAATAGCCGTGACGTCACTGCTTCATATCATTTTGTTAGAGGAGCGTTTTGAGAAACAAATGCAAATCTCAGACTTAAAGTCTCTTTTCTGTCTTTCATGTTGATTTAAGGCAATTGGCCCCATAAAGACATCTGATCCTCACAACTAAACGAATCGATTGATACCCATGGAGTAACAGGAGATGACATCCCATACTATTTTTTTCAGCCATGAGTTTAAGTGATTTATTCGACTTTAAGTGATCAGCCTGACATTCTGTCTTGGACCACAGACATGATGCCACGCAAGCGTCAAATATTAAAAAATAATAATATTAAAAATAATGGCTTCGTGCGTAGTATAAAACTGCACTAATAATTCTAATAAAAGTAATAGAAGCCACGGAATTACATTCCATCGGTAAATAAGCGCAAAGTTTGATGTAACACTAAATTAAAATAATTGTTGTTCGCGGTGCGACGCCATGTTGCCAATATTCCTCGGCGCATAGATTAATGCCGCAGAAGTAACACATGCCTACACTTATGATGTACCTATATTATTTATTAGATTCTTATATTGCATACAAATATTAACGTGGTATACAAAAAAAATCCAGATAGGTACATTTTAATGTTTATTTCGTAACACATATTATGATTATTGTATAACAAGGGCGATTTTGCTGAAATTTGAAGCGAGAGTTAATTACATAAAAATGGCACCTAATTTATGATTTAAATTTAAAACTTAAAAATCAAAATATCGCTCACATTATAGCTACTAAATATTTATATGAAATTAAGTAAATATAAAGGGTTAAGTAATTATATTATAAGTATACTTAAATAATAATTACATTCAAAATGAAACACAGCGCTCGGTCGTATTTTTCTAAAGTACCACTTGATATAAGATTGAAAATAAATATTACAAATAAAAAACAATCAGTTTCTCTTAAAATTATTTAATCACGTTTCATTACAAAATGTGTTTAGGCAGAATATGAATATTGTCATAATAGTGTCACGTCTGCTTCGCTAAAGCTAATCTCTGATTCAATGACAGCTGTCAACCGCCAAATGTAGCGCACAAACTTTGTGCTAGATAGCTTGTCTAGTAGAATACATACTAAGTCAATGTTGATACCATGCATGAAAAAAAAAACATCAATCCTATTGTCGGTATCTAGTGCTTACTTTCACGATTTATTTTGCTAATTTGATCAAATATCGTTTCAAAGTCATCGATCAGAATATCATATTTGCCTGTGAAATGAGTAATTTCCTGTGTTTTTCTTGTGTGTAATGTTGAAATCAGGTACACAATACGACACCACGTTTCTGCTTTTTCATTTCAAGCGTTTTGCTCTGGATTATTTGATATTTTACGCGATAAAATATGAGCTGTAACGACGGTGGGAACTGTGGTGGTTTCTGAAAGTCAAAATTTGGAACACTTGTAGACTGATTGTGTATCTCTTTCGCACTCGCGGATGGTTCGTATTCGTGTTTCTTTTTCACGCACTTTATTTCCCTTTAAGCGTAAGCACCATTTTAGCTCTGTGCTTGTACACTCTACTAGGTTTTGGTTTAAGCGAATCAGAATTGCAACTCTGCGCAGCGCAATAATGGCGAATAGTTGTTGTTCAAATTAATAGTACATTGTTGTAGAGGCTTATATAGGATACTTTCAAGTATGCTATAGGTGGATCAATTTAGTTCGAGAAGATACGAGTCCACCTATAGCGCTTTCGGCCGAGACATTACATAGTGCTTTTCACGACTACTAGAAGGAAATAAAATAAAATAAAACCGGCCAACTGCAAGTCGGACTCATGCACGAAGGGTTCCGTACCATAATCTATAAAAATGAAAAAAAAAATACATGTCTGTTGTATGGGAGTCCTCTTAAATATTTATTTTATTCTGTTTTTTATTTATTATTTGTTGTTATAGCGGCAACAGAAATACATCATGTGTAAATTTCAACTGTCTAACTATCACGGTTCATGAGATACCGCCTGGTGACAGACGGATGGACAGCGGAGTCTTAGTAATACACCGAAAAAAAGCTTCCGGGATATTCTCAATCTAAGACATTATTATATTATGTTGGAAATATTTCCTCGTGACAAGCATTTATTTCCTTTAACGAAAATTAATTAAAGTTTTAAATATAACGAAGCGAATACCGGGTGTTTCCTGTAATATGAGCAATAAATTAAAACGTAGATTCTACTCCTCAACCCAGACAACGTTTGTTCAGCGACTTTTAAAAATAACGTATGGTTTGATTTTTAGGACACTTTAAAGTTTTTCCGAACACGCAATGTATTCCGACATTGATTATGTCTGTAGGGTGACAAGCAATGTCAAATAGACGGATTTTAACGTACATTGAAAATACTATTTAGTTTGTATGAAAAAGAGGCAATCTACAAAATACATCTTTTTTAAAAGTTGTTGAACAAAAGTGTTGTTGTTTGAGGAGTAGAATCTACGTTTTAATTTATTGCTCGTATTACAGGAAACACTCTGTATATTCTTACAGATTTTCTTGTTTTCTTTTACCTAAGATAATATTTGTTTGATTAAAGTACAATCTCTCTTACCAATACATTTTTGTATTTCTATTTTAAGAAAACGTGGTTTTATTAAGCGAAGAATCATATTTTTGGCAAAGGAAATAAATACTTGTCACGAGGAAATATTTTCAAGAAAATAATAATGTCTTGGATTGAGAATATTCCGGAAGCTTTTTTTTCCGTGTAGGGTCCCGTTAACCCTTTGGGTCCGGAACACTAAAAACATTTGGCATAATAATATAAACACTTTGTTTGTTTTTTGTAAGCTGTATCTTATTTTACTTTTATATTCATATTGTAAAAAGGCCTAACGTAAGAAAAAAGATAAATAAAGAAAATAAACACTTTAATAAAAAATAATATTGAAGGGACATATATTTTTGCAAGCACGTTGAAGTAGACGAGCAGCATGACACTTTCTCAAAATGAATGCGCCTTTTCATCATCCTTCTATGATATGAACTGTCCGTAGGCTATGACATACATAATAATTAGAGTATAAGTATTATTACTTTATGCTGAATAAAATCTAGATATTGAAAATTTGATAAAACATGGACATACATTTTGTCTAAAATGTTTGTGCTTGGATTTAATATACTTACCTATGGTAATGTCATAAAATCGAATTGAAAGTTTTGTTAAACGAACCATTTAATTGGAGTTAAGCTTAGGTTAAACAATTTAACCTAGATCACGTTCTATCTCGATGTAGACCAATCTCCGATGAATTTATACCGGGGAATATCAAATGCTTCGTGCAATACGTGCAGTGTGCTACTATCAGTGCTAACACTAGGCTTACGGATCGGATTAGGTACTACTAAAACTCGATTTACATAGTCATAGTCATTTATTTGCAGAAAATAGTGTACAGAGGTTGGTAAATACAGTGGGTTCGATCAGCTATTTTACTACAGTGTAGCGTGCAAATAATTATAATAAGTCTTAACTAACGAAATTAACATCTCAAGTAATTATACATTAATAAGTGAAAGTTGACTCAATAATTAGAATTAGCAATTACATCGTTATATGTCAGAAAAGCTGTTACAGTGTAAAATCGTTTTTCAAGCAGCCAATTGTATAGCCTTCGTATAAATAAATTGTATGGCAAACTAGTAATGTCATTTGGGATAGTATTAAAAATTTGTATGGCCATGCAGTAGGAGTTGTTTCTGCGTAATGCGGACGACGTTTTTGGGGCCACCAATCTTGTCGGATATCTTGTATTAAAGGTACATACAGGCCCGGACTACCGCTATAGGCCAACAAGGCCCGGGCCTAGGGGCCCTGGCAGGCTGGGGGCCCCCAGTCCCACCTCAAAATCCTGGACTTGACCTTATAAATAAAGTCAACCATATCAAACATCAAAGTTTTGAAACTATAATAGGTACTTATATTTACATGTTATCTATTACTTAGGTATTAATAAGTTGTTGGTTTTGTCAATCTTCGTTAGTTGAAAAGTCGGGAAAGTTCTTTTAAGATTACTTTCGCGTTGCGTCACGGGATTTGGTAGCTGCCCTCACTGAACCGTTAAAAAATCCACCCTTGAGTTACGATAAACTACCTAGTTTAGAAATGGAATCATACAGCGAGCTTTCTTCTGGGCAAAAGGAACAAAGACGTCATGATAGTCAATTGCATGCTCAATACTTGAAAGAATAATAAGTAAGGAAGAGTAATCACTAATCACCGCTTAAAACCTGCACCAAAACAGTGGCGCCAAAGGGGCAGGAGCTAATTAATCATCATGGTGCCTAATGTCACGTCAAAAGTTTTGAAATTGTCATTTTATGAAAATATAATTATTATCAGTTTTATCTAGGCATGAAATTTCGATTATATTGCCAATAATGCCAATCGATCTTAGGTCAGGTAGGGACCAAGTTTCTTACAGACCAAGCCAGGTTAGTGTGGTTGGGATACTATAAAGTCTACAAATGGAAAGCGCAATCCATACGCTTACCTACTAGTAGGTATAGTCGACGTGAAAGATATGTTTACCTTTTGCACCTTATCACAAAGGAATAAAAGACTCAAAAGTGTATCTTTGATGTCAACTGTACTATGGAAAAATAAAGTTTTTTTTTTACGGTTTCGTAGAAACCAGGAACCGTCTGTCTGTGGCTTTGCTCAGTGACGGTTAAGCACTAGATAGAAAACTAAAATTTGGTATGGTGGTTTTAATCACGCCGACAAAGAGGTAAAACAAACCCTGAAAAATTATTATATTATTTTTAGGGTACCATTTGGATATGTCTTTCAAAAATAATAAGGGTCTTTCAAAACATTTTATTCATTAATCTAGATAATAATTTCGTAAATAATAACTCCGATGATATAAAAAAGTACGTCCCTCCCTAACTTTAACTTTTAAACAGTGAAAGATTTGGGAAAATTAATGGAAGTACCTATATAAAAGAAACTAGGTATATTGAATAAAATCGGTTGAGCCGTTTTCAACCGCCTTCAAGATTTCGAAGGAGGAGGTTCTTAATTCGTCGGGATCTTTGCTTGTTTTTTTGCTATTTTTTTATGTATGTTCACCGATTATTCGAAGACGAATAATCGGTGAATAGATCGAATTGGAAAATTCTTTTTTTGTTTGATAGAGTATACTTAACAATTGGTCCCATTGTCACCAGGTTCGGATCTGATGATGGAATCTTGGAGAAATCAAGGGAACTCTTCAACTATTATAAGCTCACCTATAGTGATTTCAATATTTTTTACAGCAACTCGGGCATTTCCACTTGGAAAGCGGATCCTAAGTGAAGTCGGTTCTTTTTTGATTAAAATTATTGAGTTATAACTTAATAAATTGTGTGAAAATTCTTTGAATAAACGCTTTTGATACTGAATAGATCAAATCGATTGACAAAAAAGTTGAAACCGACGTATTTGTCCACGACTTTTATTTATTCCAAAATCAGCAAATGTCAATTAAAATCTGGCTATCACGGGATCTGATAAAATCCAAATGCGTAATTATGATGTTTATTATAAAAATAAGGTTGACTGATTTTTTTTAGTAATTTAATTTGCTAAATAAAAAATATTTGTTTTCAATATGGGGGAGGGGGCCCCCAAACGCCTAGGGCCTAGGGGCCCTGGCGCTCTTAGTCCGGCCCTGGGTACATACGTTTTTAAGTTGCTTAAATAGATGTGGATTCATTTTTACAAATTTTGCCATTTCGAATATATATAGTGATGGTAATGTCAATACTTTAAGATTATCAAACAGTTTCTTACAAGATGATCTAGGTCGTTTTTTACAAACAGCACGTATACAATCTTTTTGGCTAATAAGTAACCTGTCAGCTTCACAAAAGTTACCCCACAGAACGACTCCATATCTTAATATTACAGATGATCAACAATTAAAAATCGTTGTATGTACTCGTATAGTATCAATAGTATCTTCCTACGTGAATGCCGCAAAAATTTGTGACACGCTCTTATTTGTAGCGCCATAGGAGCGTGTCACATATTTTTGCGGCCTTCGTGTAGGAAGATACTATTGATGCTGACTGTACATACGTACATCTTTGGCAGGCGCTTGTGAGTCTTATGACCGGCGTGAGATTTAAAAAAATATCTAGTTTACATATAAAAATAATATGTTAGCCTTTATTCGTCCCACTGCTGGGCACAGGCCTCCTCTCACACACAAGAGGGTTCGGGCTATAGTTTAGTCCCCACGCTAGCCCAAAGCTTTGGGAACTTCACATACAGCTTTTCAATTTCTCCGCGGATGTATGCAGGTTTCCTCACGATGTTTTCCTTCATCGAATAGGTAGCGATTGGTAAATATATAAGTATATTTCGTACATAAAAGAGCCCACCGATCAGTCCGCCTGACGATATTGGCCTGTCAGTTAGAACAAAAAATTGACAGCTCCGATTAGGCTAGATGAATGTTTTTCATGTATGGTATCAATCGATTCGTTTTGTTATGAGGATCAAATGTTTATATGGGGCCAATTGCCTTAAATCAACATAAAAGACAGGAAAAAGACTTAAAGTCTGAGATTTGCATTTGTTTCTTAAAACGCTCCTAACAAAATGATATGAAGCAGTGACGTCATGGCTTCATATTTGCCCTGTTTAAAGTATGGAAAAATTATGAAATTGCTATTTTTACAGTGAAATGTTGCGTTTATGTATATGGTTGCCACACAATTTATTTCACAATAAAATGTTAGAAATTGAATGGTATCATTGGTTTTTTAAATTTCGTACTTTCAAAAATCGAAAAAAATTGAAACTTTGAAGCCCGATATCTTTGAACCATTTCAATAGATTTTTTAAATGTTTACTTTATTTGGATATTTCGATCATTTTGCATCCTATCAACTAAATTTCATTGCATAATTCAACATGTGTCATCACCCCTTCAGGCCGACTGATAGTGGGTGGGCCCCATAAGTTCCAAAAAACTCATTGGTATGAGCCGGAGTTTGAACCCGAGACCTTCGGATTAAAAGTCAGACGTCTTACCGTTAGGCTACCAACGCTTGTATCTAGTTTAAAATCATTATTTGTGGGTATGTTATTATTTGCTGACGATTATAGGCCAGGTGAAGTTTTTAAATTATAAATTAGATTAAATAAATATCTAATTGGGTAGGTAGGTATCAGTAGTGGGATGTCTCATACAACTCAATTCCCACCGATTTGTCTCATTTTCAGGGATATAACGCATTTTTTCTGCAGGTAAAAAAAAGCCAAATGAATTTCGGTTTGACCAATAAAAATTATGACTTGGGTGAGTTTAACTAGTAGCCGTTCGGCCTGGATATGATAATAAAGGCCCGCTGCTGCCAATCACCGTTCGCTGCACGTTTTCAGCCGCCAATGGCTTCATCTATTACAGATAACAGGAACAGTCAGCGGCAGAAGTAGCTAAGCGGTGAGGTGTTCAAAATGAGCTGGACACGACTTTATTGTTAAGAGAATAAGAGCGTGTGAATGTTATTCTTAACACCTCACTCGGTGCTGTATTCTAATTTTAAAACGTACTAGTAGTCGGCCTCAAACTGAGAACTCGCGAATTATTTGCAAACGAGTTGACCAATATAACAAGACCCTAAGGAGGATTTTTTTTCTCCTTCTAGCTCCATAACCACTTGATCGATCCTGCTCATATACGAACGTACAAATTTTATGCATCCTTGCTACAGCCCCAAGAAATTTCATGAAGATCAGAAAAACGTTACTAAAGTTATTGTCGGACAAACTATCTAAATCAAAAAACCATCCAAATGCCTAGACGTTCCAGTAGCCAGGTGACAGTTGGGTCTGAAGTTGTTTGTAAGAACGAGCTTCGCTTACGCTCCGCTCGTTCGATAAACAATACTTTAACAACACAATCTGTCTTAAACATAACTCTAACACTCACCCAATAATCAACCAATATTGAAGTCGTGTTATTGCATCGCAGTAAATTTCAAGCAAATTCCGTCATTTTTGAATCAGACGTGTAGGCGTTAGCTGTATTGTGTTGTTATTGGATTGGATTTGCATTGAAGTGGGATCGTGTCTGTACGTGTTTTAAAGTTAAAATACGGCCCCCGCTAAGCTACTTCTGCTAGTGACTGAACAAAGCATAATAAAGCTAACACTACTATATCAGTCAATAAAGGAAAACATTCGAAAGCCGGTTCAAACTCCGACTCGTACCATTCAGTCTCTGGGAACTTATGTACGAAATATCCTTTAATATTTACGAGTTGTGCCGGCACTAATTCTTGGGTTCAGGTTGCCAAGCGGGCTCAGGGTCCAATAAGCAGTGGCAAAAGCCGAGATAATGAGGAGAATATAGCCTCATAGTGACAACAAAAGTATGATTCCGTTCGGCAGTTGGCAAGAATTCAATTAAATCACGAATAAGTTTTAATTTACTTTTCACCTCACTAGCTCGGAAAGCCCTTTTTGTTTGTTTAATATGTGGTGAAAGAGTTTTGACATAAGTGACAAGTGGCTTAAGTGACATTTGACAGCTAACAAAACGTAAAACGTTAAAAGTGCAGAATTTTTAACATCGCAATTAATGAATTGCATCGAGTAAAAACACTTAATACAGTCTTACAACTTTATTTTAATTCATAAATATCAGCATTCAACATTAATCTTCATTCTTTTTGTAATAACGGATAAATTGTTCTGACAGCCGAATAAGTCTACGTACGAACAAAACGCATCTGACATTTAATAAAACCTTTTACGTCAAAACTTTTCATTTCAATTCATCCATCATATCAACGTTAAATATTCGCATGTTTTTCTAGGTTGTTTTGTTAAAAATTAGTGATTCGAGTGATGAAGAAGTATTAAACACCTGAGGAATTACGGGAAACCGAGCAAAATGCACCCTTTTTCTTATTTTCCTCGCTGTAGTGAGGTGAAAAGTTTTGTGTTATACACGGGTGAAAGTTATTTTACGTCTCGTGTATTAAAGCACTCGCTACGCTCAGGATTCTATTTTTGAACCACTCGCTTCGCTCGTGGTCAATAATAGAATCCTTTCGCTAGCTCGTGTTTCAAATAACACTCGCACGTAAAATACAACTTTCACCCCTTGTATAACAAATAACTATTTCGTTAGTTTCTATTTTTCCACACAATGTACTATTTATTATTACAAAACAAGAAAATGGTTGATGTTTTATAGTACCTAAGCATGATGCTTGACACATGCCATGCCGCAAAGTACAGCCGACGTCAAAAATATGTTTACACTTTTGGACCAAGGAGTAAGGTGCAAAAGTGTAAAAATATTTTTAACTTCGACCGTACCTGTATATGTAGTTTATTCAGGTACCTACAATATAATACAGGCCTGCGTTTTATTTATACCAGTACTGTCCAGCTAGTAAGTACTAAAAAAAGCTTGAAAGTTATTCCAGTCTAAAATAAAGAAAGTGAGATAATGAAGAGCTGCAGACTCACATTGGCGGATAATTTATTACTTACCCTGAAACTTATTTAATCATTTTAAAGATTAATAAAGTCACAAAAGAAGGGAAGCATAAAAGTTTTTAGGTACTTGCCTAAGATGTGTTAGCGAGATGTTCGAACTTTTGTATGAAATTGAGTTACTTTGTCACACTTGATAAGATTCCGTTCAATTTTGCAGATTTTATTATGGAAATGAAATAAAATACAGTAGAGGGACAGCATTATTAATTACTTTGAGAAAAACAGCACGATTTTAAACTATTACCAGACATAGAAGTTTTAGTGGCAGGAATGAAAATGTCGTCATAGGGATTTTCCAACGATATCATTTTATCGATGTCACAATTATCTGACCAACGCCTTTATTATCAAGACGATAAATGAATGAATGAATAAAGTGCATGTACATATATTTTTGAGTACTCTGGCTGCTCCGATATATTTGATGGCGACTGTAATAGGCGGGCGATTTCACAAATGGTTGTCAGTTGTAGGTTATTCCTACTGAACACGGTTTCATTTACTGGGTGTTCAATGAAAAACCATATAACATATTGACTTTTTCACCAGGTGGCAGCACCATGGCGAGAGGTCCCGCTGTCATAATACACTAATCACGTTTAATCATATTTTTCTTGATTGGTTGATTTTGACAACTGCTGTCAAATAGATCCTTTGTCACAGTGCCGCCACCTGGTGTTATAGAAACCCTCATTGCAAAAATTTCTTACCGGTTACTTTTACTTTACGGTAACGCGGCGGCAGCAGGTACCATACAGAATCCATCAACGCGTTTTTGTGTAAAATAGCCGATGCGCACCCGGAATAAAAAGTCTGGAGTCATTGTTATTTTCCTGAACAAGAAATACACACTCCTTTTATATGACAACGACAATGAGGTTTAAAAATCCTTCCCACTCTTATATTCGCATTCCCCAAATCAGCGTTTTTCGGCACGGCAGCGGCCAGTGTCAGCACCAACATCAACACTAGCAGCCAACGCATTGTTGTCCACACTGAAAAATACATACACAATTATTTATTTAGTGGCGGGCGTCCAAATACCGGGTGATTCCGGGGTCGTGAGCCAGCGATCAAGGCATAATACACAAGCCCACACTGAACAACTTTTACTATGACCCAACTCCGAAATCGCGAAAAAAAATTGGTCTTCCCATAGAAAACGACAACATGTGATCGGCCGAAATGAATGAAACTACCAATTTTTTTTCGCGATTTCGGAGTTGGTCCCATAGTAAAAGTTGTTCAGTATGGGCTTGTGTATCATGCCTGTGATCGTTTGCTCCACGACCCCGGAATCACCCAGTAATCGATTCCTACCGGCTTCACTGATCGCATAGAATTTTTTTGGTTTTTAACAGTACCTATATGCGATTTTTAGGAAGTTCAGTCGAAAGAAACACGGTTCCTAGAGGTCACTAGGCTTTATTATTTTTGCATAGACTCAGAAAAATGTGTCATTCGGGGTAACATAACAGCAGGCTATGGGTAAAAGTACGCAGTGCATGTTTCTCCAAATAGTGATGGAATGGCTGAGGTGCGTCTTTGCAAAATTTAGAGGTTCTAGGGTCTTCGTTCGGAGCAACGTTCAGCGCAGGGCCACAGTGAGTGTAGGTCGAAGTAGATCGCCGAATAAGTAAACAGCTTACCATTTTTTCATTATACGTCCAAGGGATAAGTGTATATCGGGTGTTTCCTGTAATAGGAGCAATAAATTAAAACGTAGATTCTACTCTTCAAACTAGACAACGCTTGTTCAGTGACTTTTAAAAATAACTTATGGTTTGATTTTAAGAGTCCGGTAATGATTTGAAAACGAAAATCGCTAATAATGACATTATGAATATATATCGCATTTGGTAAGATAGCTTGAAGTCTTGTTATTGCAAAAAAGTACTTTAGATCGACATATATTAATATTTAATACCTTAAAACTCAATTCTTACAGAGCTTGTTGAATGAGGACGTTGATTCATGCAATTTTGTCGTATGATTTTTAATTATTATTTGTTATGAACCCTAATATGTTTTATACTATCTGAATACATCATGAAGTTTGTTTTTTTTAATATTTGTTAAATACTTTAATATCTTCCCAAAAATATCACCTAAACTTCGGCAATTTTTAGCAAAATTGCTCTAGCCTCGTCCTACCCAGGCTTTAAATTATATATTATACTAGCTGTACCCGCGCGGCCTCGCTCGCGTGAGTTGCAGTTGATTCTGTTACTTTTCGTTATCCTCAACAGTCCATTGCTGAACGCTTTCTACTTGTCAAATTTTATAAAGTCAGTTCAGCAGTTTAGCTAAAACCGACTTCTTCCATATAACTTCGACATCCCAAAAGATCGACGGAAAGCGTCTAAGATTGGACTGTGTCAGCCATGGTCAAGAGAAGCATGTGAGTGGGAAGATCTGGCGAGCTAAAAAGTCAGAGCTTCCTTTGTAGAGTCATGTAGAGTCGAACGGCCGAAGTATCTCAGAGGAGAGTGCAGCAGGAGGTCAGAGATCGAACACAAATTAATGATAAGTCTTAAAAGTAAACCGAAGGGTGGAAAGACCAATAATAAGGCAGCCCTTCCACTAAGCTGGAGATGAGAGGAGACGTGCGGGAATTAACTAAGAACCGTCACCGTGACCATGACTGATGCCTTGCTGATGATCGATTCCCGCATGTGCCCTCTTATCTTTAATCGTATCCGTATCAATAGCAAGGCAGATTTAGTGGTAAGGTCTGCGTAGGCCGACAGCTAAACACTAATTAGAGTCGAAAACCCGAAGCGTCCCAGAGAAAACAACCTTGATGTTAAAGTGTAAGCAAAATGGCCCCCAAGCAGCCTTTCACGTAGTACCTAAACTCTATCAAAACTGTTATTGATTCCGTCTTAAATATTCAACTTAACCATTTTTGGTATTAATAGTTCTCTAAGGCATTCGATCTTGTTTATTACGAACTATTGTGGACCAAGTTAGAAGAGGCAGGGGTGCCAATGGATATCATGCATGTACTTAGGAGTTGGTACCTGAGTCAAGTTAATGTTGTCAGATGGGGCAAAGTAATGTCGGATGAGTACAGGTTGGAGTGCGGAGTCAGGCAGGGTGGGAGAACGTCACCGAAGCTCTTCAACCTTTACGTCAATGCTCTCATTGAGGAGCTCAGCAGCATTCATGTCGGCTGTCATGTTAGCGGTGTATGCATGAATAATATAAGCTATGCAGACGATATGGTGCTGCTGAGTCCCTCACCTGGTGGACTTGAAATTTTGTTAAAAGTGTGTGAGAAATATGCTTGTAAACATGGCCTAAGATATAACGCTCTTAAAAGCGAACTCATGGTTTTTAAATCTGGGACAAAATGCCTATCTTTTGTACCGCCCCTTTATTTGAATGGAACACCTCTTAAACAAGTCACATGTGTCAAGTACTTAGGCCACCTAGTTAATGAAAATCTGCGGGATGACGCGGATATAGATCGGGAACGTAGGGCGCTGGCGATAAGGGCGAATATGATAGCTCATAGGTTTAGAGGTTGTACAGCGCAGGTGAAAATTACACTCTTTAGAGCTTTCTGTACTTCTTTATATACCTGCAGCCTATGGGCTAATTATTCGCAACGATCGATCAGCGCCCTTCGAGTTCGAGTCCAATATAATAACGCATTCAGGGTGCTGTTGCGTCTGCCACGCGCCTGCAGCGCTTCAGGCATGTTCGCGGACGCTCATGTAGACAGTTTCTATGCCATTGTGAGGAAGCGTGCCGCTGCGACGCGCCGCAGAGTGCTTGACAGTAGCAACAGTATCCTGAGGGTGATAGCGGGTAGGCTCGATAGTCGCTATATGCAGCACTGGTCAAACCTACACCGTTCCCTAGTGCCTTATGAATTATAGTTAAGTAATTAATGTATAGCTAACATAGTGTTAAGTATCTACTTGCTTGTTGACTAACCTATTTTATGGATTTTGGTCCGAAATAAACGTTTTTTATTTTTATTTTTATTTTATAGTGAAAGTGCTGTGTGTTTTTGGTTTATGCAAGCCATCTGCCGCTTATGCCATAACGCAAACTCTATCAAAACATTTTTCTTCCCACCTGAAATATTCAACCTTACCATTTTTGGTAAAAATAGCAATGGTACGGTGTTTTTGTCTCATGCGGGGGGCTCCACCCCCGAGCCCCCCTTGTACCGTCTGCCGCGTGGAAAACTCTGTCAAACTCTTGCTCCCATCTTAAACATTCAACCTTACCAATTTTGATAACAATAGCAATAGCGCAGTGTGTTTTTTCTATGCTGGTGGTCCCCCTTTAACCGCCTTTCACGTGCTAAAATCTATCAAAACTCTTTTTCTCCCATCTTAAATGTTTAACCTAACAATTTGTGGTATAATTAGCAATGGTACGGTGTTTTTTTTATCTTCATGCGGGGAGCTCCGGCCCCTGAGCCTCCCTTTGTTTACCGCCCGTCACATGGTAAACCCTATCGAAACTCTTTTTCTCTCATGTTAAAGGTTCAACCTAAAAATTTTTGGTATAAGTAGCAATAATGCGGTGTGTTTTACCTTTATGCGGGGGCTCCGCCCCCCGGGGCCTCCTTTCTTTACTGCTTATTACGTGGTAAGCCCTATAAAAACTCTTTTTCTCCCATCTTAAATTCTTCATATAATCTAACAATTCTTGGTATAATTACCAATACTACGGTGTGTTTTTTCTTTATGCGGGGGGCTCCGCCCCCCGAGCCCCCCTTTCGTTACGGCCCGTCACGTGCTAAACCCTATCAAAACTCTTTTTCTCCCATCTTAAATGTTTAACCTAACAATTCTTGGTATACTTAGCAATAGTGCGGGGTGTTTTTTCTTTATGCGAGGGGCTCCGCCCCCCGAGCCCCCCTTGTTTGCCGCCTATCCCGTGGTAAGCCCTATCAAAACTCTTTTTCTCCCATCTTAAATGATTAACCTAACAATTTTTGGTATAATTAGCAATACTATGGTGTTTTTTCTTTATGCCCGCGCGAGCCCCCCTTTCTGTGCCGCCCGTCACGTGCTAAACCCTATCAAAACTCTTTTTCTCCCATCTTGAATGTTTAACCTAATAATTCTTGCTATACTTAGCAATAGTGCGGGGTGTTTTTTCTTTATGCGGGGGGCTCGTTTACCGCCTATCCCGTGGTAAGCCCTATCAAAACTCTTTTTCTCCCATCTTAAATGATTAACCTAACAATTTTTGGTATAATTAGCAATACTATGGTGTTTTTTCTTTATGCCCGCGCGAGCCCCCCTTTCTGTGCCGCTCGTCACGTGCTAAACCCTATCAAAACTCTTTTTCTCCCATCTTGAATGTTTAACCTAACAATTCTTGCTATACTTAGCAATAGTACGGGGTGTTTTTTCTTTACGCGGGGGGCTCCGCCCCCAGAGCCCCCCTTGTTTACCGCCTATCCCGTGGTAAGCCCTATCAAAACTCTTTTTCTCCCATCTTAAATGATTAACCTAACAATTTTTGGTATCATTAGCAATACTGCGGTGTTTTTTCTTTATGCGGAAGGCTCCGCCCCCCGAGCCCCCCTTTAATTGCGGCCCGTCACGTGATACACCCTGTCAAAACCCTTTTTCTCCCATCTTGAATGTTTAACCTAACAGTTCTTGGTATACTTAGCAATAGTACGGTGGGTTTTTTCTTTGTGCGGGGGGCTCCGCCCCCCGAGCCCCCCTTTCTTTGCCGCCCGTCACGTGCTAAACCCTATCAAAACTCTTTTTCTCCCATCTTGAATGTTTAACCTAACAATTTTTGGTATAATTAGCAATACTGCGGTTTTTTTTCTTTTTGCGGGCCCCCCTTTATTTGCGGCCCGTCACGTGATAAACCCTGTCTAAACTCTTTTTCTACCATCTTGAATGTTTAACCTAACAATTCTTGGTATACTTAGCAATAGTGCGGGGTGTTTTTTCTTTATGCGGGGGGCTCGTTTACCGCCTATCCCGTGGTAAGCCCTATCAAAACTCTTTTTCTCCCATCTTAAATGATTAACCTAACAATTTTTGGTATAATTAGCAATACTACGGTGTTTTTTCTTTATGCCCGCGCGAGCCCCCCTTTCTGTTCCGCCCGTCACGTGCTAAACCCTATCAAAACTCTTTTTCTCCCATCTTGAATGTTTAACCTAACAATTCTTGCTATACTTAGCAATAGTACGGGGTGTTTTTTCTTTGCCCCCCTTGTTTACCGCCTATCCCGTGGTAAGCCTTATCAAAACTCTTTTTCTCCCATCTTAAATGATTAACCTAACAATTTTTGGTATCATTAGCAATACTGCGGTGTTTTTTCTTTATGCGGGGGGCTCCGCCCCCCGAGCCCCCCTTTAATTGCGGCCCGTCACGTGATACACCCTGTCAAAACCCTTTTTCTCCCATCTTGAATGTTTAACCTAACAGTTCTTGGTATACTTAGCAATAGTACGGTGGGTTTTTTCTTTATGCGGGGGGCTCCGCCCCCCGGGCCCCCCTTTTTTGCCACCCGTCACGTGCTAAACCCTATCAAAACTCTTTTTCTCCCATCTTGAATGTTTAACCTAACAATTCTTGGTATACTTAGCAATAGTACGGTGAGTTTTTTCTTTGTGCGGGGGGCTCCGCCCCCCAAGCCCCCCTTTCTTTGCCGCCCGTCACGTGCTAAACCCTATCAAAACTGTTTTTCTCCCATCTTGAATGTTTAACCTAACAATTCTTGGTATACTTAGCAATAGTACGGTGAGTTTTTTCTTTGTGCGGGGGGCTCCGCCCCCCGAGCCCCCCTTTCTTTGCCGTCCGTCACGTGCTAAACACTATCAAAACACTTTTTCTCCCATCTTGAATGTTTTACCTAACAATTCTTGGTATACTTAGCAATAGTACGGTGTGTTTTTTTTTATGCGGGGGGCTTCTCCTCCTGAGCCCCCTTTCTTTGCCACCCGTCACGTGCTAAACCCTATCAAAACTCTTTTTCTCCCATATTGAATGTTTAATCTAACAATTCTTGGTATACATAGCAATAGTGCGGTGTGTTTTTTCTTTACGCGGGGGGCTCCGCCCCCCGAGCCCCCCTTGTTTACTGCCTAGCCCGTGGTAAGCCCTATCAAGACTTTTTTTCTCCCATCTTAAATGATGAACCTAACAATTTTTGGTATAATAATTAGCAATACTGCAGTTTTTTTTCTTTTTGCTGGCCCCCCTTTATTTGCGGCCCGTCACGTGATAAACCCTGTCTAAACTCTTTTTCTCCCATCTTGAATGTTTAACCTAACAATTCTTGTTATACTTGGCAATAGGACGGTAAGTTTTATCTTTGTGCGGGGGGTTCCGCCCCCCGAGCCCCCCTTTCTTTACCGCCTGTAACGTGCTAAACCCTATCAAAACTCTTTTTCTACCATCTTGAATGTTTAACCTAACAATTCTTGGTATAATTAGCAATAGTTCGGTGTGTTTTTTCTTTATGCGGGGGGCTCCGCCCCCCGAGCCCCCTTTCTTTGCCGCCTGTCACGTGCTAAACCCTATCAAAACTCTTTTTCTCCCATCTTTAATGTTTAACCTAACAATTCTTGGTATAGGTACTTAGCAATAGTACGGTGTGTTTTTTCTTTGTGCGGGGGGCTCCGCCTCCTGAGCCCCCTTTCTTTGCCACCCGTCACGTGCTAAACCCTATCAAAACTCTTTTTCTCCCATATTGAATGTTTAACCTAACAATTCTTGGTATACATAGCAATAGTACGGTGTGTTTTTTCTTTATGCGGGGGGCTCCGCCCCCCGAGCCCCCCTTTCTTTGCCGCCTGTAACTTGCTAAACCCTATCAAAACTCTTTTTCTCCCATCTTGAATGTTTAACCTAACAATTCTTGGTATAATTAGCAATAGTTGGGTGGGATTTTTTTTCCTTTTTCGCGGGGCGCTCCCAGACCCCTTCCCCCTTCTACCAACCACCTCTTGGAAAATTCTCCCATCTTGAACATTCAAACATTTTTGGTAACAATAGCAATAGTAGTGTGTTTTTCTTTATGCGAGTTCCCTTTAACCATCTATTACGTAAATTCTATCAAAACTGATTTTTCTTCCGTCTTTAACATTCAACTTAACAGTTTGTTGAATTTTGTATTTCTAATTTATTTTTTCCCGTTGTATAGGTTTATATTGGCCCTATGGTTGACGACTTAAAGGGTAGGCAACGTGCATGTAAATCCTCTGAAGTTACAGGCGTCCATGGGCTACGCTAACTGCTTGGCATCAGGCGGCGGGCCATATGCTTCAATGTCACCGTCGTGGTATAAAAAATATATAGTTAAAATACGATGGCATATATTCCCATATAAAGTCATTTCCTATACAAAGTTCAAATCTAAACAGACAAACAGACAAAAATTCTAAAAATCGTCGAAACGTGTTCTGTTATCGATTCTAAGAGCTACTAACTCAGTTTTTTACTAATATATAAAAGAGGTAAAGGCATAGGTTCCCATTATACTCATAGTAGCATAGATAGTACCTACCTACTATAGCCATCTAGGGAAATCTCTGCGAACTCGTGTTGCATTTAGTATGCACCTAAACTCAGGGCCGGACTAAGAGTGCCAGGGCCCCTAGGCCCTAGGCGTTTGGGGGCCCCCTCCCCCATATTGAATACAAATATTTTTTATTTAGCAAATTAAATTACTAAAAAAATCAGTCAACCTTATTTTTATAATAAACATCATAATTACGCATTTGGATTTTATCAGATCCCGTGATAGCCAGATACTACCCAACATTTTAATTGACATTTGCTGATTTTGGAAAAAATAACAGTCGTGGACAAACACGTCGGTTTCAACTTTTTTTGTCAATCGATTTGATCTATTCAAAAGCGTTTATGCAAAGAATTTTCACACAATTTATTAAGTTGTAACTCAATAATTTTAATCAAAAAAGAACCGACTTCACTTAGGATCCGCTTTCTATATCATCGGAGCTATTATTTACGAAATTATTATCTAGATTAATGAATACAATGTTTTGAAAGACCCTTATTATTTTTGAAAGACATATCCAAATGGTACTCTAAAAATAATATATTTTTCAGGTTTTGTTTTACCTCTTTGTCGGCGTGATTAAAACCACCATACCAAATTTTAGTTTTCTAGTGCTTACCGTCACTGAGCAAAGCCACAGACAGACAGACAGTTCCTGGTTTCTACGAAACCGTAAAAAAAAATTAAAGTTTATTTTTCCATAGTACAGTCGACATCAAAGATACACTTTTGTGTCTTTTATTCCTTTGTGATAAGGTGCAAAAGTGTAAACATATCTTTCACGTCGACTGTACCTACTAGTAGGTAAGCGTATGGATTGCGCTTTCCATTTGTAGACTTTATAGTATCCCAACCACACTAACCTGGCTTGGTCTGTAAGAAACTTGGTCCCTACCTGACCTAAGATCGATTGGCATTATTGGCAATATAATCGAAATTTCATGCCTAGATAAAACTGATAATAATTATATTTTCATAAAATGACAATTTCAAAACGTTTGACGTGACATTAGGCACCATGATGATTAATTAGCTCCTGCCCCTTTGGCGCCGCTGTTTTGGTGCAGGTTTTAAGCGGTGATTAGTGATTACTCTTCCTTACTTATTATTCTTCCAAGTATTGAGCATGCAATTGACTATCATGACGACTTTGTTCCTTTTGCCCAGAAGAAAGCTCGCTGTATGATTCCATTTCTAAACTAGGTAGTTTATCGTAACTCAAGGGTGGATTTTTTAACGGTTCAGTGAGGGCAGCTAAAGTCTTCGCCAATGGAACTTGCTAACCATGTAAACAAACCACCATATTGAAATTGTCTCTGAATGATGAATTTACTAGTGATGGGCAAGACTCTTACTCCCTTGTTTACTTATGTCAAACCATATCGAATAATAAAATACCGAAAGTGCAAAACAAGTAGGTACTTATTTATTTACATGTTAAACTAATTTGTATATATGTCAAAACTACCAAGTAGTGTATACAACCGCGTTGGCAGGAACGGAGCTTGAGTTGGGTAGTGTGTAGCGCCTTAAAATTGCACCAACTTTAGTCACAACACTACCCATCATAGACAATTGTACAATTTAAAAGAAACAAAAATGTCATTCCGTCAGGTCCATATAACCTAACTTATGAAACCATATTAACATTTTAATAAAATATCCAAGATACAGTTATATATTTTATGATTTTGTATTTTACAGTAACAACCATTTCAATAATGTATGGTTTCAATGTTGCTTGATGAGGTGGTGTGAAAATTCAAGGAGAAACTGTGACAAAACAAAGTTACGTCTTTTGTTTACATAGTTAGCAAGTTCCAATGGCGAAGACTTTACCAAATCCCGAGATGCAACGCGAAAATAATGATAAAAGAACTTTCCTGACTTTTCAACTAACGAAGATTGACAAAATCAACAACTTATAAATACCTAAGTAATAGATAACATGCAAATATAAGTACAGAATATAGTTTCAAAACTTTGATGTTTGATATGGTTGACTTTTTTTATAAGGTCAAGTCCAGGATTTTGAGGTGGGACTGGGGGCCCCTAGCCTGCCAGGGCCCCTAGGCCCGGGCCTTGTTGGCCTATAGCGGTAGTCCGGGCCTGCCTAAACTACATATGTAGTGGTCAGATTTTGCGTAGGGAGGACTCGGTTAGTGACAAAGTCCTGCGAGAGATAGCGTTACCTAATCGTATAGCCAAAGACATATCTAGATACCCCTTTTGATGGTACGTATTTTTTACTTTACCACTATATTTAACCAGTATATTATTATTTAACCCATTTATTTATTTATATATGAATGAATATGAACTAACCGAAAGTAGTTAAACAAATATCAATTTGCTGCTTGAGCTTAACACTCATATTCATTTCCCATACAAAGTTTAAACCCCCCTTAAACCCCCTTAAATCCAAAAAGTTCGTAATTTTTATAGCCTATGTCCTGACCAGAGGTCTGTTGAACCGGCTAGTGAAGTTTTTTTCGAAATCGGTTCAGGCGTTTTGACGCCAACTCTCCCCATCCAAACAGACAAACAGACAAAAATTCTAAAAATCGTCGAAACGTGTTCTGTTATCGATTCTAAGAGCTACTAACTCATTTTTTTACCAATATCTCCAATGTACAGATTTTTGACCCTCTTCGCCTTTATTATATGTATAGATTTTGTGATTTCAAAAGGACAATGGGCAGGACGAGGCTAGCAAAACATACTCTCCCTTAAAAAAATATATATGAAAATGAAAAAAACTGTTACATTTATTCCTCAGGCGACTCATCTTCCAATGTATTTATATATTTTACGTACTTGTATAACATAATTTTAATAAATAAAAACCTTATTCATTTCACCTCTCCAAGCAAAAATCGCGAAACTGATGTTGGATTAGGGTGAATTATTTATAAATGAAGCATAAAATTATAAAATCGTTGTATTTATTCCATCCAAAAAGAAACGATCTTTCATAATATGTATACACAATAATAGAGGTTATGTTAGTTACTGCAAAATAGCATCAAAAAGTTTAGCGAAATCGAAAAAAAGGTTTACCGGACTCTTAAGGACACTACCTATAAAGTTTTTCCGAACACGCAATGTATTCCGAAATTGATTATTATTATTATTTTTTTTATTTCCACACTTACAACTATTTTTTCACGCCACCTGCTCGGAAATGTGGCAAAAGAAGATCAAAATCCAAGCTGGAAAGTAAGCAATTGCTGTAGCATCTGAACTACCACTACAAGAATTGCTATTTTGCAGCAATGAAATGTCATTGCATTGGACCCGCCAATGAGAATCATTTAAAACATTAAAAAGGTCTTTTTTTGGCACCACTTTTTTATTCTAAAGTAAAATAAGGTTGTTTATCGAACCAATTTACTTGTTTAAAAAAAAAGAAACTTCAAAATCATTCAGATCACCCTTAAGGCGTTTTTACCTTTTTAACCGTTTGTGGTTTTCTATCAAAAAGTGGGTAAGGAGTGAACCGGCTATTAGACATGGCAACTTGCAGGGCCCAATCTGTTGTGTACCCTGCCTCTCCCTCTCCCTCCTGCAGGTTGCAATGTCTAATAGCCGTTTGAGTCGGATTGAAGCAAACATCGTAAAACGCTTCTTAAAAGTGAAAAAAAAAGTAATAAAGGTGGAGCGAGAAAAATACATATTGAAATGGATAATGTTTGACTGAAAAACAAGAAAGTTGTATTTATGCAGTAAAAATGAGTTCAATAAGTGTAGAAATAGTACATTGTTGTAGAGGCTAGAAAGTAAGCTATAGGTGGATCGAGTTAGTTCGAGGGCCGACCCGCCAGGGGAGGCCCTCGAAGATACGAGTCCACCTATAGCGCTTTCGGCCGAGACATTACATAGTGCTTTTCACGACTACTGTGAGGAAATAAAATATAAAAAATAATTGGCATATACAAACACTTTAATAGATACTATTTATAGGTATATTGACGGTTCATGTTTTTCACAAGCACGATAAAGTAAACGAGCATGTAACTTTCTGCAAATAAATGCTTCTTTTCGCCATCCTTCCATAATATGAATTGTTCGTCGGATATTATATTGTATACAAAATATCACTGTTCATGGGCCTTCTTATTTAGGACGCGATTTCACTGGTAACAAATTTCTACGCCTGTGCAGTTTCTTGAATTTCGGTGGGCGCCAGCGTATTAATAACATTTTCTACACTTATTGAACTCATTTTTACTGCATAAATACAACTTTCTTGTTTTTCAGTCAAACATTATCCAATTCAATATGTATTTTTCTCGCTCCACCTTTATTACTTTTTTTTTTACTTTTAAGAAGCGTTTTACGGTGTTTGCTTCAATCCGACTCAAACGGCTATTAGACATTGCAACCTGCAGGGCCCAATCTGTCAGGTTGGTAGGTATAATTAAAGGTAGGGCCCGTAGGGAGCTGAAGGAGGGAGAGGGAGAGGCAGGGTACACAACAGTTTGGGCCCTGCAAGTTGCCATGTCTAATAGCTGGTTCACTCCTTACCCACTTTTTGATAGAAAACCACAAACGGTTAAAAAGGTAAAAACGCCTTAAGGGTGATCTGAATGATTTTGACGTTTCTTTTTTTTAAACAAGTAAATTGGTTCGATAAACAACCTTATTTTATTTTAGAATGAAAAAGTGGTGCCAAAAAAAGACCTTTTTAATGTTTTAAATGATTCTCATTGGCGGGTCCAATGCAATGACATCTGGATTTTACATTTCTACTATGACATTTCATTGCTGCAAAATAGCAATTCTTGTAGTGGTTGTTCAGATGCTACAGCAATTGCTTACTTTCCAGCTTGGATTTTGATCTTCTTTTGCCACATTTCCGAGCAGGTGGCGTGAAAATGTTATTAATACGCTGGCGCCCACCGAAATTCAAGAAACTGCACAGGCGTAGAAATTTGTTACCAGTGAAATCGCGTCCTAAATAAGAAGGCCCATGAACAGTGATATTTTGTATACAATATAATATCCGACGAACAATTCATATTATGGAAGGATGGCGAAAAGAAGCATTTATTTGCAGAAAGTTACATGCTCGTTTACTTTATCGTGCTTGTGAAAAGCATATGAACCGTCAATATACCTATAAATAGTATCTATTAAAGTGCTTGTATATGCCAATTAATTTTTTCTTTTATTTCCTCACAGTAGTCGTGAAAAGCACTATTTAATGGTTCGGCCGAAAGCGCTATAGGTGGACTCGTATCTTCGAGGGCCTCCCCTGGCGGGTCGGCCCTCGAACTAACTCGATCCACCTATAGCTTACTTTCCAGCCTCTACAACAATGTACTATTACAGGTGCTAAGCCTAAGACAATAGTGTAACTATTTTAAAGTTTAGAACCTAAAGTATATGCCTACTACATCTAGATAATATCATTACGCCTATAACATAATATAAACAATGCAGCCTTTGTGAATTCATTCAGAGAACATGCAAACAAATCAATGCTTTCCGCTATTACATTGAGGGTACGTATCGCACGCGTCATAGGTGCCATGCCCAGCAAGTTGGTGCGCCCGTGTGGTTCCGCTAGCAGCCGCGGCCGCAGACGGCGCCACACGTACTTATCGGGTACGTACACGCTAACACAGCTCAACACCTGACCGTTAAATAACCTCCCTCTTATTAATTTAAATATGTACGTTGCCAGACAAAGCTCTCTGCGCACCCGCAGCTCATTGTACCCTACCATGCCAAGTACAAATAAATTTGGGTACATCAAAGGAAAAAATGGATATACTCCATACTTCCGCCAATACAGAAATCTTACGAATTTATTTTGTATGCGTTCCACCATTAAATGATATTTAGCCTCATACGGAGCCCAGATAACTGCATTACATTCGAGGCTACTGCGGACGAGTGCATTATATAATGCGATAATAGCTCCAATATTTGTAAATCCATGTGAACGACGAAGTACAAATCCTAGCATTCTGTAAGCCGTTTTACAAACATTGACGATATGCTCCCTGAATCTCAAATCGGAAGTAAATTTAACCCCTAAATCTTTAACCTCTGTTACTTTTTTTAATTCAACAGTGTTGATTTGGTAATCATGGTGGATGAAGTTGCGAGCTAGAGTGAAAGTAATAGTCACACACTTGGACGTGTTAAACTGCAACTTATTTGCCTCACTCCACAAAACCACGCTGTCTATGTCGCTTTGCAATCTTGCACAGTCCGCAGCGTCCCTTATGGGTAAAAATATTTTTAAATCGTCAGCAAATAGCAAACAACCTGAATGTTCGATAACTTGGGGTAAGTCATTTACCATTATAATAAATTCCAACGGGCCAAGGTTACTTCCTTGACTTACCCCAGATCTTACAAAATAAGAGTCCGACCTGTATCCCGCATACTCCACGTACTGCCGCCTGTCACTCATGTAACTCGCAAAAAACTTTAACAGGTGGGGGGTAAAGCCGACGCCGGCTAGCTTTTTTAGCAAAATATCATTATCAACGACATCAAATGCTTTACGAAAATCAAAATAAGCGACGTCAACCTGCCCCCCACTCCTGTCCACCTCTGGTAAAATCTGCGTCATGTAACTAAGTCTGGAAAATGTTCGTTTTTTAAACACATATTGTAAACGTGCAGCAGTGGTTGGCCTAACACAAAGCGACAATCTTTAAATATAAAAGCAGGAATTCCATCAGGTCCGGCCGAGCGCTTCGGCTTGAGTTTTGCAAGCGCTCGCATCACCGCCGCTAGATGCAGCGTTTCGACGTGTATATGTGCGGAGTTGGACGAGTTTACTGATTCCGTCACCGCTGCGCTCACGTCTAGTTTAGCCGGACTTGAGCTATACACCGTTTGGAAAAACTTCGCGAATTCATCCGCACCTTTCTTCCCATCGAGCACTACCCCATCTTTAGATAAGCTTTGAGCATTCCCATGTGTCGTTTTAGACTTAACGTAGTTCCAAAAAGCCTTCGGGTCCTCTTTTAAATGTGTTTGTACGCGGTCTTGATACTGTGCGTAAGCTTTTTGTATACTTATTTTTACCCGTGCCCTACATATTGCGAAATTGACATAGTTTTCTCGAGATTTGTTCGCTTTATATGTTTTATGGAGAGTAGCCTTACACTTAATTTCACGAATTATATCAAGGCTATACCATTCGGGATATCTGTACTTCGATGTAGTCCGTTTATAATTTTTTTTAGGTACGCATTCGGAAATAACTGTATTAAAATTTGAATAAAAATAATTTAAACATTCTTCAGCATTATTTAAACTATATAACGGTGTCCAGTCAATGGAAGCTAGTAATGAGTATAACCGTGGATAGTCGGCCTTAGTATAATTCCACTTGTGTTGACCGTGTTCATAATTAGAATCAGAATGGACTTCTTGGTCGCCCCCAACCCCGCGCCCGCGCCCCCCGGCACCCGCTAACGGCACTAACACCTCGAGCGGTGGATGATATAAGTCAATTGGGACCAGCGCCTCTGACGCAGCGCTTACTGTGACGGCTTCCCCCAACGATGTTAATACTAGGTCCAATTGACGATTATTGCAATTAGCTATTTGGTTTCTCTGAATGAATCCACAATACGTCTGAAAAAATTCAAAATAATCACTAACATATGTAGGACACGAATACATGTTGTCTATAATTATCTTCACGCTAATTCATTCAGGAGTACATAACACAAGTCTTTTTATTTATTATTATTTTTTGTAACCTTTTAATATTTCCACGTAATTTATAAAATTTTAAAACCGGTCAAGTGGAGTTGCCAGTAGTGACATGAATGTCACCTGGAAATATTGTTGTCACTAATTAGGTTAAGAATAGCTAAGAATAGTTAAGTATAGTTTTAAGTTTTGGTTGCCCTGAAAATCAGCGTTGTGGCTATTCTGTCATGACACATGCTGAGTGGTAACCATTTTGGTGTAAACTTTTTAATTGTATGTCCTTGCCTTCGTTCTATTGTGTTACACCGAATAAACATTTTTCATTTCATTTTCATTTCATTTCATGTTAAAATCTCCGATCACCACTACTCGACTATGTATAACACATAACTGTTCAATAATTCTAAACAATATCATATAATCGCTTTCCTTACTATTCGGTGGGATGTAAACAACGCAACACAGAAATAATATCCTATCGCGTATGCACACATTCGCACAAACCAGTTCAAACACCATATCGCTGACGGTGACGTCACCCGGCAACTGCACGCTCCGTAGCTCCATACGCGGTGTGGCCACGAGAAACACGCCGCCCTGTTTACGTCCGTCTACACGATCGCATCGGATGATGTTATAACCAGGCGGGATAATTTCGGCATCTTTAATAGATTGATTGCATCCTGATTCAGTTATTGCAAATAAATCTGAACTTGACGACACCAAGCCGGCATTGAATTCTTCTAACTTTGTCCGGAGACCCCTAACATTTTGGTAATACACCTCTATAAATTTATTTGGGGGTGTATTTAGGGTCCCTGGGTTTGCGAAACCACACCCATTCGCAGAACTCAACATTAATTGGCCAAATACTCGGCTCACACAGTTTCTCATAAAAACTCTCTGGAACGCCAATTATAAAAGAAGCATAGTCCCTTTCCGTTTTATGGTTTATTTTGTCCACTTTCACTGCACATTCTGATCCACAAATATCCCTTACATACCCTTCTAAATTATCTGAAGTTGTATCTTTTTTCAGCCGCCACACATGCAGATATTTTTTACGTTCCGTGCCCTGAATTTTTTGCGAGTTTAGTTTTCCACCTCTTTTTACTTCATTATTAGGATATCGACCTTTTGGCTTCACCTCAGTCCATTCATCATCATTGCTGTCTTTAGTTACATTATTTTGTGGTACTTCCTTAGTCTGCAATGTAGTTTGCAAGGCCGCTTTTGCATTCAGCGTTTGACTCTGCTGTTTCGTGGCCCCACTCGGCCGCGCTGACGGCGATGCGCTTGCGCCAGGTAGACTTTGCAAGCTCACATTTGCCGCAACCGCGGGTAGATTTTTCGAACTCACCTTATCAGCATATGTTTTGGGTTGTGTATCCGGGACTGACAATGCCTTATTTCCTTTCTTTTCTATGTCGCTTATGTAGGCTTCAAGTTTTTCATTCTTACATTTCAATTGCTTTATTTGATCTTCAAGCTCACCTGCATTGTTTATTTTTTCTTGCGCGACCCTCATTTGCTCGCGTAATGCATGTAACTCAGTTTGATTTTTAATAAAAAGATTCTCCAACTTTTTAAATGCCTCCATTTGGTTATCTAAGCGTACATCCATCTCGATCCGGAAACCATAAAGCACATCTAATATTTTTGAATCATTTTCATTCAGTGATACATCCATTTGATGGCGATTTCCGCGCACCGTATTAACATTGCTCGAAGGAGTAAAAGTTTCGTTCAATATTCTTGCCCTGGCCGGAGTATCGTCACTCTTAGGTTTTAAACAGACACATGCTGGACACAACCACTGGATTTTGTACTCCTCCGTAAAGGTTTCGAATTCCTCCTTGGACAATGCCAAACACTTCAAATCAAACAGTTTCCTGCATGCTTCCTCTGAACATTCCATATAGGAACTGTCACCAATTGGGTCGTCACAGCCACCACATCGCGACGACATCACATTAGAACTGTGTAACACACTGCAACTATTTAAATTTAATTTATTTTCAGCACACTTGCTTGTAACGGGGTACTTATTCCATCGCTTTTAGGCTCATAATCCTAGATGTTAAACACGCGTGCTTTTCACAATAATTATATAACTAGTGCTATAATGTAATAAATCCTATCAAGTTCCTATTATGTCTATAGGGTGACAAGCAATGTCAAATAGACGGATTTTAACGTACATTGAAAATAATATTTAGTTTGTATGAAAAAGAGGCAATCTACAAAATACATATTTTTAAAAAGTTGTTGAATTAAAGTTTTGTTATTTGAGGAGTAGAATCCACGTTTTAATTTATTACTCATATTACAGGAAACGAACTGTATAAAGTAGATGGATGGACTTAACCAAAGATTCTCTTGCATTTATGTACTTCAGTAATTGTAGTAACCGTGCGAACGTAACAGTATCCCTAATATGAATGAAATGACTTTTGAGTAAGAACCAAGATTAATAAAAAAAAAATTGAATGGAGTAAAAGTGCGAGGTCAGAAAGTACGCAATATAGGATGCGTACTTATAACCCCCTAATATATATATAGCTATGATAAAAAGCTTTTGAAATAGGAGCACAATGGATATATCAAAGTTAAATAAGAGACGAATTATACCAATTACCTGGATATTACTAATTATACAGCCTTGGCCAGAAGTGTTGAGCACCAATGCGATTTTCATACAAAACTGGAAAGTTTAGTCCATCGTTTCCATCTTTGTTTAAGTTATTTTGTCAATTAATTTAAACTAATAGGCATGTTTTGTTGAAGTTAGTAGTAACTGCATAGAATATTTGCAATATGTCGCACCGACTTAAATTTACATTTTTGGTACCTTCTGTTTTCATATTTTTTAAGTACCTTGAGAGTGTTATTAAGTGAAGTTTTCTATATTTATAAATAAAATATAACATTTACCGTTACCGTACATTGTTAGGATAGGGAAATAATGCTTAACATCAAAATTGTAAACAAAAAACACCTATGCTCAATACTTCTGGCCAAGGCTGTAGGTACCCATTATCATATCTATCAAAATCTTCGCGTACTTTTACCCAACTAACTCTACTTTTGTATGTTCTAAGTTTATTACAAATAAAATGTATGATTTCATTTGACTAAGTGCGTAATTTTACCTATATCTTGGGACAAGAGTACGTTTTCGGACCATTTAGCTTTTATCGCATATAGGACAAAACTTTGTTAATATTCGAGGTACTTAAATCTATCTAAATCATTGTTTATTAGCTGGGGTTACTAGTAGGAGAAAAAGTCGAAAATTTTGCCTTTTAGTAGCTTTATTGGACCTCAGAAAAAAAGTGCGTGCTCTTGACCCGAATGACTGATACAGGTGTACGTAGTTTTAAAATAAAGTAGGTAAATTCATCTACTTACGCGTATTTGCTCAACAATTTGAGCAGAAAACAACCTGTAGCCGACCGTGAATACTAAACAAAGCCACTGCGCGGTTTGGTAAAAATGTTGCCGTAGGTATTGCAAAGCTTATACAAACGCAGAAACTAATTTGCTCATAAAAATTGCCAAAAAAAAAATCTGAGCAAACGTTTGAGCTCCACTAGCTTCAGAGAGCGTATGCTGCGAATTTAATTCACCCATGCAGTTTCGTACCTACCTATTTTGGTAAGTAAACAACGCTATAAAATGCATATCCACAAAGATTGTCCTTATTTATTATTCTTATTAATATACCGAGCTATACCCGGCCAACAGCATGTCAAACCATTCTCAACGTAGGGTTCCGTAGATGCCATAATTACACACGATGGAGTTTTAGTAGTATACCGTGGAAGTGTACAAAATTGCCGCTATTTGCGATCTTTTACTTTTTCCAGATTAATGTTCATCGAACGAGCGCTTCGCTTAGCGAAGCGAGTTCTTACAAACAACTTCTGACTACTGGGACGTCTCGGCATTTCGATGTCATTTTGATTTTCAGAGTTTTTTCGACGATAACTTTAGTAACGTTTATCTGATCTTCATGAAATTTGTTGGGGTTGTAGCAAAGAGTATAAGTCGCACCCTTGGTAAAATAATGCAACATGTGACTATAGGTCAAAAGTGCTTTTATTTCGGAAATAGTCTTAAAACGGTGCGTTCTACAAAATACAAAAATATTTTTTTTTTAACATTGTTAGTTTCTGAGATAATTTAAGCGAAAAACGACGCAAGTAATGAGTGGACGTAAAACAATGCAACAAATGCGTATGCTTCGTTCTTTTACAGCGTTCCCGCGAGCGCAGTCCGGCGCGCGCGCCGTCGTAAAGTCAGTCGCGTCAGTGTTCTCGGACTATAAGAATTTGTCGCGCACTGGATCAAATTCGCCAAAAATTTATGCTAAAAAGAAATAAGAATGGTTACCATTTTTAAAATATTACAAATATAGTTTTGTACAAGAAAGTCGCATGTGAACATACGGCTGATAAAAATTTAATTATTGCCAGTCTCATGATCACATACGATATTTTTTGTTGATTTTTGTCATATTAATAAAAATACTTTAAAAACCTGTCAATTGTATTATCTTAATATTCTACTATGAATTTGAAATATTTTTAACGTTTCTTAAATTGATGGTCGTATGTGAACTTACAACTATGTTGCACGAATTATTCATAGTCGTATGTCAATATGTTGCGTTATTTGACGTATACGGTAGGTATTATATGTGCACATGCGTCGTTATTTTACGTAGTAATTTAAGATACAACGTTATCAGAAAGTTGAAATCTACAAAAAAGATATATTTTATGTACCAATCCCACAATTCTTTATTTATATGATATATATGATTTTACACCATACGTTTACCAATTACAATATTATTTTACACTCAATTTATTTGCTTACGTTTATTTTTATCAGTATCACACATTGTACGAATTAAACTTAGTTTAGCAAAAAATATAGCAATAATTTAAAGTTCAAATTTACTTTTAAAATATTTATTTTCATGGTCTGGTACTTAGGAATAAATGGCTAATTTTATTTATTTATCGTTCTTAGGTACAGTTTCAAATTAGTCGTGCATTTTTGGGGTATATCAACTGACGAGGAAAGTTTCAGTAAAACCAACACGGAGAAAAATGCTTCGCCAGCCCTACCTGTGTAAATTGTGATAAAGAACCTATTCCTAAGAAGTTATTTGCACCATTCAGCCAGATGTAATGAATGCTGCTACACTGATGTTATAAAATGTTATATAACACACAAGGATGCCATTGCCGCTATACCTAATGTCATTATAATCCTATCCTAGTCACACTGTTTTTATGTAGCAGCATAAAAAATAGAAGTTTCAAGTCACTTCTACCGTACCAAGCAGATGAAAGAAATAATAGTCCTTGTACCAGGATAAGGTCAGTTTTGCCATGCCAGCCAGATGAGAGACATAAAGTTCTAGTAGCAATTTAAGTTAAGTTATATCGTGCCATTAAGATGAAAAAATAGTCTTTGTAGCAGTACCGACAGGGTCAAACAACGCTCCCTTCAATATCGAACCAGATTCCAGCTTTGACTGCTCTTCGGCTACGTCTTTTTTAAACTTTCCACAGAACAAAGTTAACACTCTACTTCAATGCCATTTTCTGTCTATCGCCGTTGTTTTTGATATAACGCCTGTTTTTTAAAACGTTTTGAGACTAGAAGCAACTTAAAATAATCTAAAACGCAGATGCGTCAGAAACGTTGAGAGTACATTTGTTCAGGTTCATCAACGTCCCACACCACTACCAGACAATGTCCCCAACCTCATCTGAGTAATCTGTAACCCCAATCAATGCCTTGTACAAATCAAGAAAATGATTTATCAGTCTTTGCTGTTGTAAATGAACCTAACCGAATTGTGTTCTTTCTCTATGCCTATCATCACAAACATTTCTCGAAGTTGGGCATGCCGATATTAAACGTGACAGTGTCCATTCTGTAAATGAAAGAGCCTCGTCATTGAGGACTATTTATAATACTATGTAGAGTAGAAACAACTTCTCAGGTAGGCCAGACCATGAACCATACCTTTTTGTTGAACAATATGACTCGAGATCGTTTTTAGGATTTAAAGAAATAACATATTAATGATCGGCTTTGGCAGAAGAATATCCAGGGAGAAAACATAAGCTAGTTGAGTGTTAAATAAGTTTAGTATCTGTTACCAAAACTTACACCTTTTTTACTGAAATTTAATTATTATTGAATTGAAAATTTCAAAAGTAATGTAGAACAAAACTACATGCGAGTTCAAGCTCAATCAGCTAAATTTATTTGATTTCGAGCACTCGAAAGTCATAAATCGGCCCCCTGTAGCGTTAAGTAGAGTCGACGTCAAAGATATGTTTGACTTTTAAACATTATTATTACAAAAGAGTAAGGTATAATGTAAATATATAAATATATTTTTCGTCGACTGTACAACGATCTCATAGGCCTATGTAATCAGGTAAAGCGTGGTTACACCTAATATTAATATACAGTTTTATGAAGAACAGTAAAATAACATTATTGGTAATATTTTCGCTCAGAAACTGGACCCTGATAAATATGACAGCGAACAAGGCGCCAAAATTAATTGTTGCATTTAATATTCTGATTAATTGATCGAGGTTTTTTTTTCGATAGGTATCTTGTTATATTTGTTTAATGTTAGGTTCGACGTTTTTGAAACCATATTGAGTGACCTTTTTGCATATAAAAGATCTCCATTTGATAATGTATGAGATAAAGAACTGTTGTTTTATGGATATAGTTAAAATTATTATATTTTTTTGTTTTTTTTTATGTCTTTTTATAATAGCATTATTGTTTATACTTATATTTATCGTCAACTTATCTTTTCCTTGTTCAAATTATTGTATTGTTAATATAGTAGAGGTAGTATTTATTTTTGGAAAAATATCATGTATCATGCTGCTTTGAATACTGATATTGATTTAAAAAACATTGTTTTATTTTATTATTGTAACTATTATTTCTTATTTTAAACAAATCTATTATTTCATTCAAATACAACCTCATAATATTGAAGATTTTTTTTCAAATAACGACGTTTATGCACATGTTTCATAGAGTTCTTCATAAAACATAGACATATGTGCACATACTACACATAGTCTTTCGTGAAATAACGAAGGATCTGCAGATACGTCGGCTGATGCTTGGTAAAACAAAGCCGTAAGTGCACATCCGTCGTACTATTTTCAAAAATAATTAATGAAATAAGATCGGATTTAATGCATTCAATTAGTTGCATTTATATAGATAATCTTACAAAATTTGAAGACAATTCCTTTGAAAGTAAAAAAGTTATAAGTGAAATTCACTCACGCAATCTTAAAACCTCTCTCCTGTAAAGTAGACATTTTGCAGATGTGGCTTTGTTTTACCAAGGGTACGATTAGTATGAGCAGGATCGATCAAGGGGTCATGGAGCTAATAGGTGCAAAAAATCATCATATGGGGTCTTGTTATATTGGTCATCTCGTTTGCAAGGAAATCGCGAGTTTTATCAACATAGTATTTTTCATTATTATTTATCTGTGCCACTCACACGTTGACATAACTTTATTTATGAAGATGAGCAAACTAAAGTAAAAAGCAGTTAAAGTAGGTAGTCAAGAAATGAACACCAGAGGCCAGTTTTATAAAGCTACAAGTTACAATTTACAAGCGGAACTCTCTTTCTAACCCTATGTGTTAGAAAGAGATTTCCGCCTGTAAATTGTAACTTGTAGCTTTATAAAACTGGCCTCAGGAATGTTATGCACACCATAATTGTCGTACTATATCAGATTAAGTGCCTTAGAATTAAGTAGGATATTGTAATATTCAATTTATACGATGTGGACGTGCTTTAATAAATAAAATAAAATAAAATAAGAAAAAGGGTCTAATACAGGGGGCAAAAAAAAAAACCCGCCAAGTCTACAGTGTGTGGCCCAAAACACGAGCGAAAAATTCAAACGTAGATTGTAGTCCTCAAACAATAAAACTATTGTCCAACAACTTAAAAAAAAATGTAGTTTTTAGATTGTCTCTTTTTCACACTAACTAAATATTATTTTCAATGTACGTTAAAATCCGTCTAATTGACATTGCTTGTCAGTCTTGTCACCCTACAGACATAATCAATTTCGCAATACATTGCGTGTTCAGGTAAACTTTAAAATGTACTAAAAATCAAACCCTAAGTTATTTTTAAAAGTCGCTGAACAAACGTTGTTCAGTTTGAGGAGTAGAATCTACGTTTCAATCCTTCGCCCGTGTTATGGGCCACACACTGTATAAAAACGGCAAAATCGTGTCTGTTGTATTTGTATTTGTTGTTTTTAGTATTTGTTGTTATAGCGGTAACAGAAATACATCATATGTGAAAATTTCAAATATCTAACTGTCACGGTTCATGAGATACGGCCTGTTGACAGGCGGACAGACAGACGGAGAGTGAAGTCGTAGTAATAGGGTCCCGATTTTATCCTTTAGGTACGGACGGAACCCTAAAAATTTACAACACTGCCCACTTATCCGTACATTTGCTTTACTTATTATTAACTTTATGGTCATAGCTGAATACTAATATTTTAGAATGGGCAGGGCACAATTATAAGTTCTTGTGATATTTCCCCTCCAAACTTATTTAGGCAATGTCATAAAAAATGTGAATACTTTCATACAAAATCCTAACTGTGGTAAGGAGTCAATCAATTATTGCTTCTACCCGACTACGCCCAAACTAGGTGTAGTGTGAGTATAATTTTGTGGTGAGTAATCAAGATCAGGGGCTCCCAACGTTTTACTCAATGCGCCTCACTTAACAATTATTAAAACCAGTTAACCCTTTCCCAGGCGAAAACCTTTAACTAGACGTTGATTGAATTTCATTACGACAGACTCCGGTCCCTGTCATGCGGCTGCTGACGCAGTCCTTGCTGCGACTTTTCCAGCCTGGGTCTTATGCGGTACTCGACTGCGGCCTTTGCCTACATTGCCGCTCACTCTCGGCCTTCCGGCCTTGACCATTGAATTAATTACCATCCCTGTCCCTTTCATGCTGCTGCTAAAGTAATGGCCTGGGAATAGACAAAAACTGCCAAAACGTCTAAACCCACGCGGGCGCTGCCGCGGGCACAGCTAGTATCATAAATATAGGTATCCTACTTCCTGTTAATGATACTTATTAATGTATTCGAATCAAATAAATAATGGCTAGATGAATGTTTTTTATGCATGATATCAATCGATTCGTTTTGTTGTGAGGATCAAATGTCTATATGGGGCCAATTGCCTTAAATCAACATAAAAGACAGGAAAAAGACTTAAAGTCTGAGATTTGCATTTGTTTCTCAAAACGCTCCTAACAAAATGATATAAAGCCTTGATGTCACGGCTTCATATTTGCCCTGTTTAAAGTATGGAAAAATTATGAAATTGCTAATTTACAGTGAAATGTTGCGTTTATGTATATGGTTGTAATACAATTTATTTCACAATAAAATGATAGAAATCGAATGGAATCATTGGTTTTTTAAATTTCGTACTTTCAAAAATCGAAAAAATTTGAAACTTTGAAGCCCGATATCTTTGAACCATTTGAATAGATTTTTTTAATGTTTACTTTATTTGGATATTTTGATCATTTTGCATCCGATCAACTAAATTTCATTGCATAATTCAACATGTGTCATCACCCCTATTATATTTGGTGCCAATTTAATGCAATATTAATTGCAATTTAATTTATTGAAATAAATAACTTAAAACTACTAAATTTTACATTTCTAAAACGAGTCCCAGGGGCCAGGCCAAGGCGAAGAAGTAGGTTCTCAATTCGTCGGGATCTTTGTTTATGCTATTTTTAGACTACCGTAGTCAACTAGTAATTTGTCCGTCTGTCCACCTGTCTTTCCGCGGTTTAGCTCAGTGATCGTTAGTATTGGAAAGCCGATATTTGGTATTAGTTGTCATGTTAGTTGTCATGTTAAAAGTGCGTCCCCCTTCCCTCTAACTTTTGAACCACCAGTGCAAAAAATTTGGGAAAATTCATGAAAGTGAGTCCTAAAAAGTATTTCAATGAAGACTATATTGAATAAAATGGATTAAGTGTCTATTTAAGTCTATGATAACGTATACTAGGAGAAACAAATTGATTACAATGTAAGTTACTTACTAAATTATCAAAATTAAAACTATATGAAACTAAATTCAAATAAAAACAAGAGAAACCGAGCAGTCGCGCTTTTTGTCACCACCGTAGCTTTGGGCAGGCTGAAAACCAGCGCTGAAACCGCGTCGTAAAGGCGAGTGAGAGTTGTCACGCATTTTTGGTTATAGTTTTATATACACAATAATAGTAATAAATTTCTAGGTTAACTTTACATTGTGATTTGGTGTAATAGACCCTAATGTGTTTGTATACGTGGCAATAAATGATTTACTGACTTACTTACTTAAAAATAACCTACTATGTATTTAACCACTAAAAAAAACTTGTTAACTTCCTCATTGCCGAGTGTTCTGTTACAGTGCTATTTGTAAACTATACGAGCTCTTACTATGTTACGGGCCATTCTACACGTACCTAACTTACGTGCCGGTGCCGGGTACAGCACTCACGGGATAATTTAACAACATTGTATTGTACACCTTCTTATGTTCACTTAACTGAATTACGTCGCGAAGGTTGATGGAGACAAGATCAAACTACTAAGTATGAAGTTACAGTTAAGTAAAGTTCTACGATATACCAGACACATCTCGGGAAATTAATCCCCGACAGAAACTAACTGAGAAACATTGAAAAGAATTTCGTCGAACAACATTTTGAAACGAGTGTCGCCATCTGACTTAAGCAAATTTATTAAATAATAAAGCATAACGTGAGTGGGTAACTAGTTTTTATTTAAATTTATACATTTAACAAGCGTACGTAGCCTGGCGATAAGACGCCCGACTTTATCCGGAGGTCTCGGGTTCAAACCCCGGCTCTTACCAATGAGTTTTTCGGAACTTATGTACAAAATAGTATTTGAAGTTTCCCAATTGCTATTCGGTGAAGGAAAACATCGTGAGGAAACCTGCCAACATCTGCGGAGAAATTCAAAGATGTATGTGTGGTCCCCATCCTGCTTTGGGCCTATGTGGGGACTAAAGCCTGATCCCTGTCGTGCATGAGAGAAGGCCTGTGCCCAGGAGGGGGACATTTATAGGCTAACATATTATTATTATCGAACTCGCGGAGTGTAAGCGAAGTGAGTTCTTACAAACAACTCCAGACCGAACTGTCACCTGACTACTGGGACGTCTCGGCATTTGGATGGCTTTTTGGTTTCGATAGTTTGTCCGACGATAACTTTAGTAACGTTTCTCTGATCTTTATGAAATTTTTTGGGGCTGTAGCAGAGATACATAAAACTTGTAAGTTCGTTTATGAACAGGATCGATCAAGTGGTTATGGAGCTAGAAGGAGAAAAAAAATCCTCCTTAGGGTATTGTTATATTGGTCAACTCGTTTGCAAGGAAAACGCGAGTTCTCAGTTCGACACGGACTACTAGTATATTTAATAAGTACCTATAGTTACACTCAAACAAACGAAACCCTGGCACAATATAAATTGGTAAATAGGTATTTAGACTTTCACGGTTTTTACTCATAATTATTTGTAATAAACGGGACTTAACCGCGTATATAATTTTTAAATTACCTTCGACGTTTCGAGGACGACATTGTCCCCGTGGTCCACTGGAGCCAGTCTTTCTTCGCGACCACGGGGATAATGTCGTCCTCGAAACGTCGAAGGTAATTTAAAAAATATATACGCGGTTAAGTCCCGTTTATTACAAATAATTATGAGTAAAAACCGTGTAAGTCTAAATAATTATAAACAGGTATTTATTCCCAGATCAGATAAACTGTACTTTCACCGACTATGGTGGTGTATGGTTTTGTGCCTCGAATTTGCAAATTCTGTTTTATAGATAGATAGATAGAATCGCTTATTCAGGAACTAACCGGCTATGTTCATCGATGATCCAATCACTTAGATAGCTAAGACCCAAAGTGAGTATACAGAGTGTTAAAAATACTATTGATCAGTTTAAGGACTGTAAGGTTGGTATCGTTTATTGATTACAACAAAGTAGGAGATGCTGCTGTAGCGGACCAACGCTCCAAACAAGACTGATTATGTCAAAATGATTTTTAGTTTTCCCAATAAGAATACGATATACCTATTATCAATTGTGCCATTTGTGCCCTAAATACGGATCACTAGCACACCAACAGACATTGGTCGCTTTTATCCTTTTCCGTTGACGCCCACGGCACGGGCACGATAAAACTCTATGGTTTCAATTATAAATAGTGTGAAGTCTACGGTCTATTTATGAATGAAATCATAGATTTTTATAGTGACGTGGCACGGCACGATAAAAGCGACCAATAGGCTCCTAAAGTCATCATGATTATACTGATTATTTTTAGCCTTGCTTAGGTGTATGTATGTAGAAGCAAATCTTAACTTTTGTCAGTTTTGGCCCTTATTGGATGAGACTATCTGTTTTTAAATAGCCAATGGCTCGCACGATTATGAAGTAATTAATTATTTTAAGCTTTATATCCACTGTAAGTCTCTGTGCGCAAATATACGATCATTAATCGTTATGACTCATAAGCTTATGACCTCAATCCCCAGTTGTTATTGTGTCTACTATAGTTCACGTCTCAAGGTATAGTCATAATGTATAATTAAGTATGAACTCAGAATGAGTTTTATTAGGAAACTAGAGGCTACCCTGAAATTCGTGACTGAATATTCATTCAGAGTTGATCAGAGCCCCGTCGATGTCCGGATGCTGAGTAATGCGCGATTTCTTATTCAATTATTCTTAAACTTACCAGTAACCAGCTCACTACTAGAAGCAGATTGCTGGATAGGTACACATTTTTTGTTGATGGATATTAGCGTAGGCTAGGTTGAGTCAGACAACTTGATATTATATAAACTTCCAGCACAAAATACATAACGCGTGAGTTGTTTCGCATGATCGACGTTTGAGTTTGAGCTCGTCAGCACGTACAGTCGCCATCAAAGCTGAACAAAAGGAGCTGCCAAAGTGCTTACAAATATCTGACCAACACCTCCATTGTCAAGACGATAAAGTGCATGTTTAGATATTTTTGAGTACCCTGGCCGCTCCGATATATTTGATAGCGATTGTACTAGGCGGGCGATTTCAAAAAATGGTTGTAAGTTCAAAGGTTACTCGTATTAGGATTCCGAGATACTCGTATTGTAGGTTATTCCTACTGAACACGGTCTCATTCACTGGATGTTCAATGAAAAACAATATGACATATTGACATAATTATTTATTATTATTAATTTATTGCAGACCCTGGGTCCATAAAAATGTTAGTATTACAGTAATATTTTACATTAAGGGTTAGTATTTGTTACCAATTAATAATCAATTTAACATACCTAATGATTTTTCAATTTCAATTCAATTATTTATTTATCTCAGGCTCTAGGCCCATAAGCATGTTAGTAATACAAATACACCTTATTTCTAGTTGTTAGTGTAATTATAATTATCCAAATTACAGTAAAAAAAAAAAAAGATTTTTCTACTCGTCGACTTTAATCTGTGTATTAGAATTTTATAGACCAGACTTAAACCTTAAAGCGGTATTACACATTGCAACCTGCAGGGCCCAATCTGTTGTGTACCCTGCCTCTTCCTACCCCTCCTTCAGCTCCCTACGGGCCCTACCTTCAATTACACCTTCCAACCGGACAGATTGGGCCCTGCAGGTTGCAATGTGTAATACCGCTTTTACACATTTAAATGTTGGATAGTCTATGGCACTTCCGGGATCATTAAATAGATTTATTAAACAACTCGCCCCTAAACTAAAATAATTTTGAAAAGAGAATGTCATTCACATCTCGGTAAAATGTGTAGAGTTTGTCCGGAAAGAAAAGTGTCATGGCATATGGGAGCTCATACATTGTACGACACTTTTCTTTTCGGACAGACTCAACTTTATAATTTCCGAACGTACTTAATCTGCCAAATTTTCTTCTACTTAAACTTGCTTCTACGTTGTGATTGGATTATAAAAAGACCAATCACAACTACACCGACATCTTGGAAGTAAGTTTAGACACAGTTTATTCTATCCATCTCTTTCTACTACGCACAGAATCATATGTATATCTCTTTTCGGTGGTGTCTGTACCACCGAACAGGCCCAGATACAATTACTTCCGGTTTGTAAAATAGTGTTTGACGTTTATTTGAAATAATTAAAGAAAATCAATTCTTACTTAATACTCGTAGAAAAAGTAATGTATACAATAGTGACATAATTAAGCTTTTCAATCTCGTACCTTAATTAAGTCACTCAGCAAGCTTCGTGGCCTAAACGCGGTACTCGACTGAAAAGGTCTTGATTATGTCACTATTGTATAATAGTATTTTGTGCAACAGTTACATAATGAGGGTTCTTAAGATTCGAGGGTCGAAGTTACAAAATGAGGCGAAGCCGAATTTTGTAAAAACAGACCCGAGAATTTTAAGAACCCTTATTATGTACCGTTGCACACTATAGTACATTACACAACTAGGATGGTAAAACAAAGAAAGGCCGAGATCGCAAAAGTTTGCGGCCCGAGCTGCAAGCGAGAGACGTAAATATGCGATCGAGGGCTTTCTTTATTACCTCCCGTGTTGTGTACATCATTTTATGTCTACATTTGGCCAGAAAGCGTCTTTTTCCGTACGCGCAGCGTGCGGAAAAAGCCACTTTATGGCCAGGTGGGGCATAATAGTTTTTATACGAGTGCTTAAGCAAGCCGGTAAGAATTGAGTTCGACGAAAGCCGTGCACAACCTACTGCTTCTATGTAATTGAGTAACGTTCGATCTCCCGGTGGATTGTGCCGGCGGCGACAAGCAATGCGGGGCCCGACAACAGTTTCACAATATTGTATGGAAATCCTTTCTGTGATTGTTATGGATGCTACAATATGCGACCATACAAGCTCTATCGAAAAGTATGCGCTAGTAGTTCCGCCAACACAATCTCAATTCGAGTATTACAGTCGCCGAGTATAAAATAGTATTTTGTGCAACAGTTACATAATAAGGGTTCTTAAGATTCGAGGGTCGAAGTTACAAAATGAGGCGAAGCCGAATTTTGTAAAAACAGACCCGAGAATTTTAAGACCTAATTATGTACCGTTGCACAGAATAGTTTTTCTACGAGTGCTAGGCAAGCCAGTAAGCATTGAGTTCGACGAATGACCTGGTGCCTCTATACAATTGTCTTCAATCTCCTGGCGGATTGCATCGGCGCCCGCCTCGTCTACAGCGGCGTCGCCGGTGCGGGGCCCAACAGACCCATTATATCCCTAAGAATCGACTTTTGAGTCATATTATGACAACGTTCATAAAGTATATGCTTTGAATTTACATCTCAGTCATTTTATTGGCAAATTAGAATGCAGGAGTAGAAAAAATACTATTAACTCATCGGTTCAAACATTTGTGAGCAACAATAAAATTATAAAGTCTAAGTCAGATACAATATACATTATAAAAAAAATTAAAGTAGGATCGCATAGGGCATAGGCACATTTCTCGGCTTTTCTCAGTTCCTCTAGTCTAGTAGTTTTAAAACGTAAAAATTGCATCTTATTCCATCGTAACTTTCGTTACATTAAAAGACTAAAAATAAAATTTTAAAGAAATAGGTACACATAGATCGGCATGCTTGGCAATTTACCGTATGCTACATCAGCGTGTCACGCTTATTCCTTTTTAGGGTTCCGTAGTCAACTAGGAACCCTTATAGTTTCGCTATGTCCGTCTGTCCGTCCGTCCGCTCTAGCTCAGTGACCGTTAGCACTAGAAAGCTGAAATTTGGTTTGAATATGTGCATTAACCAAGCCAAAAAAAATAGTAGAATAAAAACTGTAAAAATATGTTTTATTAGGGTACCTCCTCCCGTACACGTGAAGTGGGGGTCGATTTTTTTTCGTTCCAACCCAGTTGTGTGAAGTATTTTTGGTTAGGTCTTTCAAAAAGAATAGGGTTTTCTAAAACAGTTTTTGGTTAAAACTAATACATTCGTAAATAATAGCTCCGAAAGTTTAAAACAGGGCGTCCCCCCCATCTAAGTTTTGAACCGTGGGTTCAATAATTTTGAAAAATTCATGAAGGTGAAGCCTAATAAGTACCTTCAATGAATGAATGGATTTAATCGGATGAGCCGTTTTTGAGTTACCACTCAAAAACCCATAGTGAAAGGACGTAAGTGAAATGACGTAAGCGCCGCCAAATTTCCAGTAAGAAACGACCTTTTGAATTAATGAATTGTAACAGGCCGGTAACTACGGAACCCTATACTGAGCATGACCCGACATGCTCTTGGGCGGTTTTTTATTACAAGCTTTTATTTAACTTTTAACAAGTTAGTTTGTTATTTAGGTAAAATCTCAAGCCATATTTCAATCAGTTCCTGATGACCTATTCAGCTTAAATTTAGCATGCATTCATAACCTGGATAAAATACCAATGGTATCATCGGATTTTCGGTTCGGTTTCCAATCGGGCTGGCCTGATGATGGAGAGCGAATATGGTAAATGTAAAAACTGTTGTACAAAACCAAGCCAAAAACAATATAATAAAAACGGAACGGAACGGTAAACGCAACTACAAAGGCGAACTTATCCCTTTAAGGAATCTCTTCCAGTTCAACTTTGAGTAGATGAGAAAAGAAGAAGAAAGTGGTCATAAGAACTCATAACATACCTACATTTTATTTCGCATTATTTCAAACATCAATATGTTAATAAGCAAGGTTTTCACATTAACACTATAAGTAATTTTATCCACACCCATATCATAAGCCCTCCATGATGCGTTCATAACCCGCACGTTATAGTTATAACCACCATAAAAATTGATTGTTTCGTTAGTCGTTAGAACAAAATGTCTTATCTGTAACGATGTTATTATTATAAAATAATAAGCAAAAATTCGATATCATTATGAAAATCCCGGTGGGCCCCGCCCGCTGGCACGCGCCCCCCGACCGCCGGCACAATCGACTTTGGTCATGGCGATGGCGGTGCAATCCGTGCAATGGCAGTCGGTCAATCATCGTTTCGGGTTTATAATGTGTGTAGATAAAGCAGTATATGCAACTGTACGTAATTAGGCCTTAAAACACTTCGTTCGTTTCATAAAACCACACTCGTGTTTTGAGGACCCCTATTACGTAACAGTTACATAAACTGCTATAATAAGTCTATTGATACCTTAATTCACTGTATTAAACCTAATATAAAGTATTTATAGTATGTGTAGCCGACGTCAAAAGTCAAAAGTAAAAGGTACAAAGGAGTAAGGTGCAAAACTGTAAACATATTTTTGACGTCGACAGGACATGTATTGGTAGCTCATTTAAATACGATTTCTTTCACTTTAGTATGTTGAACAAAAACTGCGCGAAGTAGGTATACGGGAAAATCTTAAAGGTTTGTACCATGTTTTTACAATCTACTTTTTCACTAGGTGGCAGCACTATGGCGAGAGGTCCCGCTGTCATAATCCACTAATCACGTTTAATAATATTTTTCTTGATTGGTGGATTTTGACAACTGCTGTCAAAAAGACCCTTTGTCACAGTGCCGCCACTTGGTGTTGTAGAAACCCTTATTGCAAAAAATTATTACAGTGTACTTTACGGTAATGCGTCGGCAGTCCCATACAAAACCCATCAACACGTTTGTTCTTGTGTAAAATAGCCGTTGCGCACCCGGAATAAAATGTCTGGAGTCATTGTTTTTTTCCTGGACAAGGAACACAAACCGCTTTTACACGACAACGGCAACCAGGTGGAATAACAACAGGACCTTTGTCGGAAATACTAAAACTTTTGAATTTCGGCAGGGCAGCGGCCAGCGTCAGCACCAACATCAACACTAGCAGCCAACGCATTGTTGTCCACACTGAAAAATACATACACAATTATTTATTTGAACAAATTGATTTATTTTTAGAAGTTGCGCAGGATCGGGACAGGTGGCGTGCTCTCATTTCGGAGGCCAAGATTCTCTTTGGATCGTTGAACCAAAATAGTTAGTTAGTTATTATTTATTTAGTGACAGGCGTCCAAATAACTCGATTCCTACCGGCTTGACTGATCGCTTATAATTTTTTGGATTTCTAATAGTAGGTATATGCGATTTTTAGGTTCCTAGGCTTTAATCTTTTTGCATATTCTCAGAAACATGTGTCATTCGGGGTAACAGCACGCTATGGGTAAAAGTACGCAGTGCCTGTTTCTCCAATTAGTGATGGAATGGACGGGTGGAGATGGATGCACTTTAGGGTGTTGTTATTTTCACGAATTTAATTTTTTCTAGCTCTCAACCCCTTAACCTACATGAAAAAAGAGGTGTAGATTTTTTTTTTGAATTTTTAAGCAAGTATTTAAGGGTCGCTACTGCGCTTTGAAAATTGGGTATCCCCGTACAAAGCAAAAAAAAAAAACTAGTAGGATAAAAGTCTAACATTTGGCTTTTAGTAACTTTTCGGGACCTCTGAAAAAAAGTGCATGCTCTTGACCCAAATGACTAGTACCAGCAACAACATTGTATGCACAGGTATACGTAGATTTAAAATAAAGTGGATAATAAATAACTTTATCTACTTACGCGTATTTGCACAGCAATTTGAGCCGAAAACAACCTGTATCCGACCGTGAATACTAAACAAAGCCAATTGGTTTGGTTAAAATGTTGACGTAGCTATTGCAAAGCTATTAAAATTGATAAAAAACAATTCTGAGCAAACGTTTGAGCTCCACGACCTGCAGAGAGCGTATGCGAATTTAATTCACCAATACAGTTTTATACCTATTTTTATAAGTAAACAACGCGGTAAAATCCATAACCACAAAGATATATCCATATTATTAAGATGTATTTTCTCGGAAATTTTCGTTTTTGTCTTACATGACCAACAGGTTATCAGACCATTTTCAAAGTAGGGTTCCGTAGATGTCATAATTAATTACACACTTAAGATGGAATAGAGTTTTAATAGTATAGTAGTTATAGAAGCAGTAAAACACTTTATTCCACAAATAAAACTACGGGAAGTGTATGCGTCACTTACGTCCTTTTTTACTAAAAAAGTATAATATTTTACACCGGGCCAAGCATTTTCGAAAGTATTGACTTCATTTAAAAAACCGGCCAAGTGCGAGTAGGAATCGCGCCCTTCCATTTTCATACATCACACTATCCGTTGTAACAATAATTGAACATTTGATTGAACAAACTATTTTTTGGGCAATATGTTTTTTGTGATAGAATAAAAAAATACAATATTCGGACCTTTTCCTTAACTTATGCCGTAAGACCTTTTTCTTCTTACCAAATTTCATGATTTTATTTCTATTATTATAGTGTTAGAAAACAAGGCTTAAATAGATCTTGGAATTTCATTGACTTAGCTTGATTTTTTTAGCTTCCTAAGACCGCAGACATATGTTATGATGTAAATTTGAACTTGATTTAATTTATACTCGGAATTTATATTTCAAGAAGCCTTAGAAGAGACTGACATTGGAATCAAAGTTAATGGTACAATCATAAATAATTTAAGATACGCGGACGACACAGCAATAATAGCAAATAATATGAATGAACTAAATACCTTATTGACATTACTAAATTCAAAATTTTAACATTACGGATTAAAAATTAATATATCTAAGACGAAATACATGATAATTAGTAAAAAACATGAAATTAATGAAACCCTGAATATAAATGGTAAAATTGTTGAAAGAGTCACCAAATATAAGTATCTAGGATACTGGCTCAATGAAAAATGGGACCCTGAGATGGAAATCCGCATAAGAATAGAAATGGCCCGGAATGCCTTTGTAAAGAAGAAAAAATTGTACACAAATAAAGATATAAAATTAAAGCTCAGATGGAGATTAGATCAATGCTTTGTATTGCCAATTCTGATGTATGGAGTAGAAGCATGGACCTTAAACAAATTATTAATCAATAAATTACATGCATTTGAAATGTGGATATACAGGAGAATGTTAAGAATATCTTGGGTGGATAGAATATCAAACGAAACAGTATTAACTAGAATGCAAAAGACCAAAGAAGTAGTATTAACAATTAAAAGAAGGAAAGCGGCATATTTTGGACATATCTATAGGAACGAAAAATACGCTATCATAAAAAACATAATAGAAGGAAAAGTAGAAGGGAAAAGAGGTAGAGGAAGACCCAGAACATCATGGTGTGATAATATAAGGGTTTGGACCGGTATTGCTGACGCCGCTACTCTGGGTAGAGTAGCAAAACACAGAGAGGACTTTCGCATGGTGATCGCCGACATCCGTTAGGATATGGCACGAGAAAGAAGAAAGAAAGATTCCTTGCTTATATGAAATGTAACTGGCTGATTCACTATTTTGACAGCAGACAGGGGATTTGCAGTTTCATTTCTTGTCAACATTGAGCACTGCGATCGTTCTCGTTACCCCCACCATGCACTTCGCACATAGCGAATAAGGATTCCATTTTTTCTATTTGAGGAACGGAACCCTAAAATCAGCCCACTACTGTTTTGGTAAATGGGAATAGGGAAATATTTATCTCGGAATTCATTTCCTAAGGAGGTAAATTGTACACGGAAAAAAATATGTGTTAGCAAAGTACCAATTTGGCTCGGTTAAAATATTTTTAGTTGCATACAACCAAGACATATATAGAACCCGGAATAAAGCTTTTTTACCTGATTCCCTTATTTATTTTTAACAAATTTAATGGTATAGTTTTAAATACATACGTTAGCCAAGTTGACTTCTTAGATTTTAGCAACGAACTTTGCAGGCTCCATGCGAAGCGAGTCACTCGGTTGTAAATAGCAAAAACTTATTTATTTCTAGCTGTTTCATTTTTTCAGTATAGGTTCAAAGTGCTCCCAGAGTGCTCGGGACATAAATAATATTTAATTTACAAAGTACCTACTCCGCAAAACGTGATTATAAGTAGAACAAGATACATTAATGATTTGCTCTGGGATGTTCTCATTTATTTCTTCCATTAATAAACATAAATCTCTTAAGAACTGCATCGTTCAAATAGCGAAAAAAAAATTCACCCCCCCCACTTCATGTATAAGGCAGGTATCCTAAATAAAAAATCTTGATCCAGTTTTTATTCTACCCACTTTATCGGCGTGATTAATGCACATACTCATACCAAATTTCAGCTTTCTAGTGCTAACGGTCACTGAGCTAGAGCGCGGACAGACGGACGGACGGACGGACGGACGGACGGACAAGGCGACGGACATTGCTAGTTGAGTACAGAACCCTAAAAAGTAACTACGGTTATTTTCACGTAGTTGAACGGGATCTATTAGTAGCTGCCTTGGCACAAGCCGAAACACGATTGCTGAAAGTTGCCTCGATAGAAAAAAAAAAACCGAAGTTGGGTCCTTTTTCCCCTTATTTTTCTTAGCTTACGTAAACTATAAGAGATTAAGCAATATAACTAATTAAAAAATATGGTATTCTGGTTTACCTAAAAAGTCACAGAAACAAAATTAGATAAAACTTTATAGAATTGCTTATTTATCGTAGTTTAGTCAAAAAGTCGGAGAGCGCTGCATCTCTTTCTTTCGTGCACGGGAGCCATAAACGTGTCTCTAACGGATGGGCGTGGCTTGTCCGAATCGAGGAACGGCCTTAAGTAAAGTTCTACGATATACCAGACACATCTCGGGAAATTAATCCCCGACAGAAACTAACTGAGAAACATTGAAGAAAATTTGGCAGAGCAACATTGATTTTTAAACGAGTGCCGCCATCTGACTTTAGCAAATTTACGAAAAAATAGGTAAAGCATAACATACGTTACTAAGTTAACTAGTATCATAAGTATGGTAACTAGTTTTTATTTATATATTTAACAAGCGTTCGTAGCCTGGCGGTAAGACTTCCGACTTCAATCCGGAGGTCTCGGGTTCAAACCCTGGCTCTTACCAATGACTTTTTCGGAACACATGTACAAAATATCATTTGATGTTTATCAAAATATCTTTTGTTGCTTTTCGGTGAAGGATAACATCGTGAGGAAGCCTGCCAACAACAGCGGAGAAATTGAAAGATGTATGTGAAGTTCCCATCCTGCTTTGGGCCTGTGTGTGTGTGAGGGGGGGGGGGGGACACTGGGGACTAAAGCCCGATCCCTCTCGTGCATGAGAGGAGGCCTGTGCCCAGCAGCGGGACATTTATAGGCTAACATATTATTATTATCATATATTTAATAAGTACCTAAAGAAACGTAGTACCTATAGTTACACTCAAACAAACGAAACCTTGGCACAAAATAAATTAGTAAATCGGTATTTATTTACTTAGCTAGCGACCAGATCAGATAAACTATACTTTCACCGACTATATGGTATCTCAGACTGAATAGGGTTGCTTCAAAATGCCTTTGTGCCTCGAATTTGCAAATTCTGTTTTATAGGTAGAACCGCTTTATTCAGGAGCTAACCGGCCATGTCCTAGTTCATCGATGTTCCAATCACTTAGCTATACTGGGTGTTAAAAATACTGTCGATCAGTTTAAGGACATAGCTGGTATCGTTTATTGATTATAACAAAGGAGGAGATGCTGCTGTAGAGCGCCAACGCTCCAAACAAGACTGATTATGACAAAATGTTTTTTTTTTTTGTTTTCCCAATAAGAATACGATATATTATCAATTGTGTCCTAAATACGGATCACTAGCACACCAACAGACAATGGTCGCTTTTATACATCTCCGTGGACGTCTACGGCACAATAAAACTCTATGGTTTCATTCATTAATAGTGTAAAGTCTATGGTCTATGAATGCAACCATAGAGTTTTACCGTGATGTGGAACGGCACGATAAAGTATAAAAGCGACCAATGAGCTCATAAAGTAATCGTGATTATTTTTAGCCTTGCTTAGTTGTACGTATGTTACTAACCAATGTTAATTTATTGGTCCTTGCTTGATGAGACTTATCTATTTTTAAATGGCTCTGGAAGATTATGAAATAATTAATGATTTTAAGCTTTATATCCACTGTAAGTCTCTGTGCGCTAATAAACGACCATTAATAGTTATGACTCATGAGCTTATAAACTCAATCCCCAGTTGTTATATTGTTGCTACTATAGTTGACATTTCAAAGTGTATTAGTCACCATGTAGTATTGTATGACATTGATGACAGAATAATCTATAAGGAAACAAATAGAGGCTACACTGACATTCCTGACTGAATATTCATCAGAGTCCTGTCGATATCCGGGTACTGAGTAATGCGCGATTTCTTATTCAATGACTATTAAACTTGGTAACCAGCTCACTACTAGAAGCAGATTGCTGGATAAGTACACAGTTTTTGTAAATGAATGTATTATTAATTATTATATAATTTCCAGCTCGCGTAAGGTAATAAATAGTAACACAGGTCCAGGATTTCTCCCTTTAACAAGTAGGTCGCCTGAAGTGACTATTATAAATGACGCGCCCAATTTATTATGGTTATTACAAGTCTATAGATCTATTTAAATTGGTGTGCCTTTCGTTTGCTAAACGAATAGCCTAGCTCGGGGAAAACGTGAAATAAATGGGAGAATGTTAGCTCCATTTATCTAGATACCTGTGCTAAGTGAAGTCTTGCCGAGTAGAGATAATTCTAAATAACACGGTTATCTGTTTAGTGTACTGTGAGCTTTATGCTGAAGTTCTTACACGCTTGCGTTTATTTTCTAATGTAGATACTTATAGTCTGGTTTTTTTTTTCAAGAAATCGTTGTCGAGAAGCAAACGATATTACTTTTGGGCAACCGGGCTTTTTACCTGGTTTAGACCCTGCTGTATCTGAATTGCCGGTTGCCATCAAAGAAACTACAACCAGAAGTGAGATACGGCCAAAAAAAGGACCCGTTTTTTAGCTTTTCTTAAATAACTCGAAAACAGTAGCACCTACCAAAAAATGTTCTTCCACTTAAGTAATCTACATAAAATTCTCTATAAAAAAGGTTCTATACAGTTTTTTGCTGGGATCAATGTTTAATGAGATATTAAGGGACTAAGATAGACAATAAACATATATACTAATTAGCTTTTTCCCGCGAGTTTGTCTGCGTGGGATTAACATTCGCTATAATAAATTAATGAAATGCCGTAGTTTAATCTGACAGCAAAAATAAATTTAACGTATAAGCTTTTTTTCGTCTACAGTAAGCAACAATTCCATACCAACTTCAACCCCCCGTTTCATCCCTTTAAAAGATGATTACCGGGATAAAAACTATCTTATATCCTTCCCCACAACTCAAACTATCATCACACCAAATTTCATATAAATTGGTTCAGCGGTTTAAGCGTGAAGAGGTAAGAGACCCACTGACTAGTCCAAAATTATTAAACTCTCTCTCCTTCTCGATGCGACAGGCAAAGCATATTACTTTTTGTTTACACGGATTTTTACCCTATTTGGACCCTTCTGAGTTCGAAATTTAAATATTTTTTTTACCGGAAGTGGAATATTTAAGATGGCGGCCAGTATAAACCTAAGCGACGAAAAATCTATGTTCCTCGTATGGATACCCCCATTGATTATACTTTATTTTTAACGATTGTTATTTTTGGGAATAACAGTTGTAATGACACGTATTTAAAAAAAAAGATTACCTATTTGCAATGGTTCCAAATATACTGGTCTTTAAGGTTAGAAATCGCCGTCAACACTGTATTCCACCACGCGCTTTGTGGACGGGTTTTGGGAACACGTCTGCAGACCTCCGGTACCCCGTCGTCGTTGCTCTTACGGGCCCATTGTAATTCTGCTCGTGCAATCTCCTCCGCTGACGGCACCTTGGAATACTTGAGGGCCTTCTAGCTCGGAACCTTTCAGGCGAATGATGGAGCTGTTGTAAAGGTGTAAAGAGTGGATGTAAAGAATGTAAAGGCCGCAGCATCGCCGCATGCCTGGTCTTCTGCAGGAGTGAGTTTACGTCATGTTCGCGCATATACTCCGCAGCCTCCTTTTGGGTCAAGGAGGACTGAGTATTGTAATCTAAGACTCCTTAAGTCGAAACTTCCATATAAGATGTGTATTATTACTACTACCCTTTCAACTAATTTTGCTCACTACAATAATATAAAAAAAACGAGAGATTTCCGTCCAAAAAAAGAAAAGTACATTTTTGAAGCCTTGCTGGACCTGGACACCATCTTCTATATCTTACTTCCGGTCTAACATTATTTGATGGCAATTGCAAAATATTATAATTACAACTGTTATTCCCAAAAATAACAATCGTTAAAAATAAAGCATAATGAATGGGGGTATCCATACGAGGAACATAGATTTTTCGACGCTTAGGTTTATACTGGCCGCCACCTTAAATATTTCACTTCCGGTAAAAAAATATTTTGAATTTCGAACTCAGAAGGGTCCAAATAGATTTTTACCCTATTTGGACCCTTCTGTAAACAAAAAGTAATATGCTTTGCCTGTCGCATCGAGAAGGAGAGAGAGTTTAATAATTTTGGACTAGTCAGTGGGTCTCTTACCTCTTCACGCTTAAACCGCTGAACCAATTTAGATGAAATTTGGTGTGATGATAGTTTGAGTTGTGAGGAAGGATATAAGATAGTTTTTATCCCAGTAATCATCTTTTAAAGGGATGAAACGGGGGGTTGAAGTTGGTATGGAATTGTTGCTTACTGTAGACGTAAAAAAGCTTATACGTTAAATTTATTTTTGCTGTAAGATTATACTACGGCATTTCATTAATTTATTATAGCGAATGTTAATCCTACGCAGACAAACTCGCGGGAAAAAGCTAATTAGTATATATGTTTATTGTCTATCTTAGTCCCTTAATATCTCATTAAACATTGATCCCAGCAAAAAACTGTATAGAACCTTTTTTATAGAGAATTTTATGTAGATTACTTAAGTGGAAGAACATTTTTTGGTAGGTGCTACTGTTTTCGAGTTATTTAAGAAAAGCTAAAAAACGGGTCCTTTTTTTGGCCGTATCTCACTTCTGGTTGTAGTTTCTTTGATGGCAACCGGCGATTCGGATACAGCAGGGTCTAAACCACGTAAAAAGTCCGGTTGCCTAAAAGTAATATCATTTGCCTGTCGCATGGAGAAGGAGAGCGAATTTGAGATTTTGCTCCCAGTCTATTATCGATCTTCGTGTTGTGGTGCGGTAAAAGAACAACTAAAAGTCTTGTGATATATCACATCATGTGATAGGTATATTTCACAAAGAAAACTATAAAATAAAACAATTATTAAGGAACGTCTGCAGACAGAAATAGAGAGAAACATCACGAAACATTATCTCTCTCGGGGTGTGTCAATTGTGAAAATTGAACACTTATTTTCAATGTTTAGGTTTACTCGTAGGCCATTTCGTATATATTTCCACGTAGTTATATGTACAGTCCGTGAGCTCTCAGAAAAACCTTCGGGTTTTAGAATGAGACGTCGGGTATCAATCAACAGTGACATATGAAAAAGCAGAACAGCAATATTACCTTCGTGTGTCTTCGTCGATTCCCGAAGGTTCTTCTTAAAGCTCGGACTGTATATAGTATATGTATATGTATATAGGTATATATATGACACTTTTTCGGAAAAGGTACCATTTGACGGAAGGCGCATACGTCGTACAGACAAATTCAGTATTGCATTCGAGCAACAACAGCGTAACTGCCGGCTGCCAATACCGAAATTGAGTCGCTTAATTTCAAACTCGGATAAATCCATCTGTCAGATTACGCGATTTAGGTACTATGAAAAGGTAATAGGGTAAATAATTGCTGAGAGGGTCCAATGGATTTATCCGAGTTTGAAGTTAACCAACACAATTTATCATGTTACATACACACAACCCAGATTTCCTTAGACTATTCAACCAACCGCGCGGACCGGCCATCTGTCATATTCTATACCAAAAAAGTCTGCCGATTTTTGCGGGGGAGGGGAACGCCAAATGTATGCGAAACGTCAAAATAGTCACGTGAGATAAACGTCAGTCTATACAATGAATATGACCACTGGTCATATATTTTCGGCAGAGGGGAACGCCTGTCAATGGCCGCTCCGGTTGGTTAAATGCTCTAAGATTAAGATTTTCGTCAACCTCACCACGTTTAAACGAAATGAGCTTTAAAAGACTTACTTAATAATGGAATTATTCTATAACTGAGTTTTATTTTTGTTAACTGGAAGGCAATATTGAACTACCCGGGAAGTTTATTCATTTGGACGTCTAGATTGGATAACCTGATTAAAGTTTTCCGGGGGAGATCTTAAACGATTCAAAAGTTTACTAATACAATTCCGAGTTATGACGGCAGTATTTATCTTATTTTTACACGGTTATTATGTTTAATAACCGTGTAAAAATAAGATAAATACTGTTAATAATGGTGTTGTTTAGATATTCGTACTTCCTGAATCCCGACGATCCCAGGAATATATGACCATTGTCAAGTGGGCGCTATTATTGTAACTTATATGGCAACAGTTCAGTATAGTCAGAAAGCATATGAATCTCTGTGGAATGGTATCTTGATTTGTTTACATGTCAGCTCTGATGTTCATTTGTAATTGTTTCGTAGCGAAATAGTTTCATTTCCCGAGCGTTATATTTCAAGCAGTTATTACATACATTATTCACAATGTTTTGCACTTGACTACGAATAGTTTTTGGCATTTCTTGTGATTGATTATTTAATATTCAACACTTTACTATTATCAGCTATTATTCAAGGAAACCGCCACAATGATACTGACAACAGTGACGAGCTATCATTAAAATTATTGCCAGTGTAAGAAATTAGTTCCAATGAAATTCCGCAACATGAAATTCCACGCATGGTCATATATTCCTGGTCAGGGTTTACTATTAAAGTGAGCACGGTACACAAACGAAATGCTTTGTATTCGCTATGTGCGAAGTGCATGGTGGGGGCAACGAGAACGATCGCAGTGCTCAATGTGACAAGAAATGAAACTGCAAATCCCCTGTCTGCTGTCAAAATAGTGAATCAGCCAGTTACATTTCATATAAGCAAGGAATACAACCTATATATAAAAAAAGGAAAAAAAAAGATTGACCACCTGCCCAAGAGATGGCGCCACAATCATGCACACAGCGAATAGGCATGTATGTAGTCATCACCGTAAATGTCATATTTTCATGCAAAATTGATAGGTATTTATTTTATGTTGAATATACACTTGTTGCTTGTAATGTCGATGCCTAGTAAGCGTGATGAGCAATGGTCGGCGGGGGTGAGCTGTTTTCATATTAATTTGACACGACATACGTCAAATTACTATGAAAACAGACCGCCGACCATTGGTGATGAGACTTTACGTGAACTCCAGAGTTGGTCCGGAAATTGAAGTGTCGTGGTTTATATGGAAGCTCATACTCTGAGGCCATAGGCTCATACATTCTACGATACTTCTCTTTCCGAACAGACTCTACCCATTGCAACTACCGGTAGTCTAAAAACTCGCCTGAGAAACTCCTTCAATAATTTCATGCAATAATTAAGTGCCTAAGTTTAAAAAAAAGAAAGTGTCATTGTCAGTTGCCAATCAGTTGTCAACAAAATCTTGAGTAAACTCGACTCGCTAATTTTTTATTTTTAATATTAAAGCTGATCAATTAGGTAAAATGGAAATATTGCGGTCTTCAAAACAAACTAAAGTTATTATGAATCATTTGTATTACAATATATTGTTTGTTTAACGTAAAATATGGACAAGTAAAGCAAAATGTGAACTAACTGGAATGTTTGTGGTGTCCTAAAGATTCGGTCAATAAAATTGTATGTGTTATTTACGGGTCTCTATTGGTTCCCATAATTTTTAACTTCCGTTTTTGTCAGTCCATAACGTTTTCGATCATAATTTTTATTAGTCATATTGTCAATAGTCATAAAATTTTACAATCTAAATTGCTGGTCCGATTTTTGCAGGTCATAATTATTTTTAGTCATAAATTCTGTTACTCATAATATTCAAAGTCCAAATGGTGTCTATTACATAATGTTGAAGGCAATAAACTTGCTTACAATAATTGTTTTAAGTTCTTTAATCGTAGATGATAACTAGGGGTGTATATCGGTTTGCACAAATTTTAAGTTCCGATTTTTTATGGTCCATACCCTACCTATCTCTGGGAGCAGTTTCGTTTTTAGGGTCATAAAAAAAATAACCCTAACCTACCTATCTCTGGGAGCAGTTTCGTTTTTAGGGTCATAAAAAAAACCCTAACCTACCCATCTCTGGGAGCAGTTTCGTTTTTAGGGTCATCAAAAAAAAATAACCCTAACCTACCTATCTCTGGCAGCAGTTTTGTTTTTAGGGTCATCAAAAAAAATAACCCTAACCTACCTATCTCTGGCAGCAGTTTGGTTTTTAGGGTCATCAAAAAAAATAACCCTAACCTACCTATCTCTGGGAGCAGTTTCGTTTTTAGGGTCATAAAAAAATAACCCTAACCTACCTATCTCTGGGAGCAGTTTCGTTTTTAGGGCCATAAAAAAATAACCGTAACCTACCTATCTCTGGGAGCAGTTTCGTTTTTAGGGCCATAAAAAAATAACCCTAACCTACCTATCTCTGGGACAGCAATAAGTTTATGGAAAACTAAGGGATGACATTAAAACGATATGATTAACGACTATTAGTCCGATAAAATATATGCCTTAAAATATTTCTGAATAATTATTGATAGACCTTCGAATGTTATACACATACATTTTATGCCTTTTGCGATTATAGTGTTTAATATTATAGATCTTTATTATTAGAACTATGAAACGTTATGCTTTACAAAAATTATGACTATTGATGTTTATGCCCATAAATTATATGTATATCAATTTCTGACTATCGAAATTCGAAACAACAAGTTTATGGGAAACAAAGGGATCCCGTTATTTACAAATTCTTATTGGTATGGATAAATCATAAAGTTAATTTCTGTGTAATGGCAACATAAAACGAATTAATAGAAAAGTGAGCGGTGTTTTTTAGTCAACAATTTTTTTCATGCTAAGTGTTGTTGTGTTTTACGTAACTGTATTTTATCTCCATTTACCGGTGAACTACATCAACAAAGTAAGTCTTAAGAAAACTTTTGAAACTTAAGAAGCTCTCCCAAAAAATCATTTTTACAAGCATACTTTATTATGTTATTATTAAACTAATTGCCGACTTGGGAATTGGCTTTAAACCAAGCGGAGCAGCCATTGACAGGCGTTCCCCTCTGCCGAAAATGTATGACCAGTGGTCATACTCATTGTATGGATTGACGTTTATTTGACGTTTCGCATACATTTAACGTTCGACCCCTCCCCCGCAAAAAACGGCAGACTTTTTCCGATAGAAATGAGAGCGCGTGTCGCATCCGGTTGGTTTAATAATCAACGATTGCCGACCATACATACACCTCTTAATCATTCTCCCTAAAACGAATCATTTGAGCCTAACCACGTGAGATCTACCAGTTGCTATCGAAGGGTACGCTATACTATATTTACCTTCTAGCTCCATCGTCATGAACTCGATGTTACACGATTTTCGAAATTATTGTTATTAGTATTATATGGTTTATGGTACATATGTTTACAAGACTTCATATCGATACTTTTGTTTGTAGTAGGTTATAATCGATTTGCAAGATTTTATAGTCTCATTAGTCTTGCTTGCGACATAATCGTTATTTTAGAACTCGACTTTAGGAATCACATCTACAAAAGGCCCGTTTTGGTGTAAAAATAGGTTAAAACCGTGAAAATTTAATTAATATAAGGCTTATTACGTTTATAAACAGCGCAATTAAAACTTATAAACATTACATTTGAGTACACTAAATAAATAATTCGGTTGCCAGGTCAGTAATAAACAGGCAACTATTGTCGTCGTTTCCAGTGTCCCTCTCGAAATTAACCGACATAACAATCTGCCTCGGTCATGAAAAAGCACTAAAATGAAGTTACATTTAGCATTAGGAGGAAGATAACTTTATTTTTACACATTTGATAGAGATTTCATTCCGCTCTAGTTAAGATAAGTATATACAGGATGTTTTTTCAATAACTAGCCGTATTGTGCGAGGTGATTCAGTAGGCCATACTAAACAACTTTTACTATGGGAAGAAATCCGAAATCACAAAAATTTTTTTGGTTGTTTCATACATTTTGGCCGATCAGATCAGATCAGTTTTCTATGGGGATGACAATTTTTTTTTGGGATTTCGGGGTTGGTCCCATATAAAAAGTATGACTTAACTAATCACCTCTCATAACGGTTTTTTCATAGAGGGTTTTTTAATATACAGTCAACTACATTTTTATTACTACTTTTTAGGGATATGTTGAGTCTTCTTTTACTGAACTTATAGTCCACATAATTTTATTACAGTATTCCTCATATGTGACGTCCCACGGGTGAAAGTACCTTATGGCGGTTGGCGCTTACGTTGCGAAGCATCGCATTAGTATTGCAACGTCGTTAGAAATAGCGTAAGTCTCAACCGCCATAAGGTACCTTTTCTCGTGGAATGTCACATATATTTGTATAAAATGATTAGTAAAATATGCAATCTACAAACGAACCTATATTGATTATTCTATACCCACATGCTCATACAAAAAAAACAAAGCTGATGTATATTATTGGCCGGTAGGTACTGTAGCTGTCATGAAATCAATCCGAAAATACATGGGAAAAACCAAAGATCCATTTCTCAGACTAATATTAACCAGAGACTATAGAGATATAGACGACTGCAGCCTAAGAACTTTTTGAAGCTCAAATCGATTGCGCCATCTTTGTCAAAGCCACCTAAAGATGCCGAAAATGTAAGAGAAATGTTACCTGCACTGCTACTCCACCTAGTAACAAATCGCGTACTAGACTACTAGTTAGCTAGTAGTGTACTAACACTAGTAGCTACTAGGTGGAGTAGCAGTGAGGGTGACATTTCTCTTATATTTTCGGTATCTTTAGGGGGCTTTGACATAGATGGCGCAATTGACATGAGCTTCAAAAAGTTCTTAGGCTGTGGTCGTCTATATCTCTATAGTCTCTGTATTAACTAATAAACAAGTGAAATCATATGGGTTTCCACACAAATAATATAAGTCTAATACTGTTCGGTAAATAGGTCCCAGGATAAACATAACATTGCGCTTTCAAGGAATTTATAGGTAAAGACTTGCAAAGGAACTTCATAGTAGTTTATAGGAAAATAGGCAATTGGCCCCACCCACAATGGACCCACTATTTTTAACTCTAACCGAGTCAGTAATTATATAAATTTGATGATTATAAAATTTATCATTTAATTATAATGAATACCTATGCGAATCAAAATAAACAGATTTTCCCTTTTCTCGCGTGTACACTTTAATCGAAAAAAAAAATACTTTCAAACGTTTCCTTTATCGATATTCGATTCGTTTACGCATAACCCTGTATTTACATTTGAAATTGATTACCGTTCTTGTCATATTAATATCCCAGCATATCGGAGCTAGAATCGGAAAGGTCCTAAGGGAGATAACGTTTTTTTATTGAAATTCTCCGTGATGATGGCTTATAACAGTCATAACCGAACGATCGCGGAAATGGGGCGACATTATTTTGTTAAACGACGAGCGACTTGTCAGTCAACCGGGAACGGATTATGGATTTGGGTATTTCGTTTTTATGTGAGTAGCTATAGGGTTCAGAATTGCATGGCCAATTTATCAATAAATTCATTGATAATTTGGAAATGCAATTCTGAACCCGATGGTGCCTACCTACTAGAAACGGATATCTAATGAGAGTATAGAGATCTGCACCGACTATACCAGCACAGAGCATAAACATCAAATAAAAATATCACGTTTATGATAGCAGTTATACATTTTAATAACTCTTTTTGTAATATCACGATGGTGGAAAACAAGCGTGCATTACCATGCAACACCAGAGATGTAAAATATATGATACACGTATATTAACAGCATAATCACTGATGAGGATTCTACGGATTTGTAAACAGTTCGTTGGCCACAAATATATAGCGAACATACATGATTTATTCTGACACTTTCACAAATTAGATGTTTGTATTCCATTTAACCTCCGTTTTCCCAGACTCCGTCGTGGGCGTCACTTTTCCGAACAACGTGTATGTAGACTAACTGATAGTGCTTCAATACACAAATTGAAATCACGAAATACGGTCTACACAATGCTATCACGAGCGTATCACTAAACCATAAGTCTGTGTACCTGTACAGCTGTGTTTTCCAATCGCATGCCAATTGTAGTTTAGACAAAGGCTATTAGTGAATCAGTTTATACTAGGGAAGTAGTACCCGGAAATCCGGGTTTCTTCATACTAAAAAAACCCGAGTTGCATTCCCTAGTTTATACTCAGAAACGTAACTAACGAATGAGTCAGCAGAAGGAAAATAATCATAGTATTTTGTTGCATAAAGGTTAGGTACTTAATTTGCGGTATTCAGAGCAAGAATAGAACGATAAAATACTGAGTTTAGTAATAATGTGAATAACCTTGTACCATCGGGTTCAGAATTGCATCACCAATTTATGACTCATGAACTCATTGATAAACCGATATTGAACTTGTATTGGAGTTGTATCGAATTAATTCTCAAGCAAATACTGATATTTCTGATTCAGGCGTGTATGCGCTGTGTGTTTTGCCCCTAATAGTAATACATTAAATCTTAAAGATAGTAGGTACTAGTACTGAGTCCATACATCGTTATCGCGGGAGCAAAAAACAATATGTTGAAGAATATATATAACAGAATGTCCGTTCGATATAAATAGAATATTTCTTACCTACGCGTCTTAGCCTCTCAGAAGTTCTTCATATCTAGCACAATGCTTTTGCTAGAAATGATCAATCAAACTTATCTTGCGCCTTTTCTACGTTCGTAAGAGTGCGTGTTTTTGAGTTGAAATTTCGTTTCACAGAAGATATTTTTTTAAATGAAAATAACGAGTAACCGTGACTTTAGGGGAAAAAATTGTTCCTGAGTTTAAAATGATCGTTTATCTACAAGTGCACACTAATCGATCAGGAATGAAAAATGTTTCGGTTCAACAGAAGAGGTTGTCGTTAGGACTGCGTGGCTAATCTTTTTAATATGTTGGTACTATATCAAATCAAGTACGAATTAAGTATTAGAAAAAAAAAATCGTGAATTTCGAACTCGTAGGTACGAACGTCTTTGATACTACTGACACTTCTGTTATTTATTGTTTTGTCATAATCTTTGAGTACTATGTATGGACTACTGACGTACTAGTTCGTTGATGGCCGGACTACAAGATGGCGGTGTACGGCAACTGCTAAAGACTTAACTTACTGGTTTATCTGAACCTTCATCTCTCCTACACTGAGGAGCACGTGGGAATACATTTTGATCTGTTAAGCCACTTGTTTGCGCAGGACCCCGGAGTCGGCCGATCCAATATTTGCCGTGCCTTCGCCTTTTAAATCCTATCCTCAAAGTTTCCCTTGCGCCTTTGTACTGAAATGATATGAAATGGCGTAAATGTGTTGTCTTCGGGTTTCAACTTAGCATTGTTAAAAAAAGTGTCTTCAATTGTGTACAGATCAATAGACTGGAACTGCTAGAATTAACATTCAATGTAAACAATGCAAAAACAAACAAAAAAATTACTTATTATTTACCGTTCGAATGACACAAATTTTATTAAATTTCATTCGTAATAAAATGGTAAATGTTTAAACGCAATGAATTGTTAAGAGTTCGGCATCGCAAAGGAGCTCGCGTACCTAACACAAATGCGCAATAATTCGACAAAGCAATTCTATCTGAAAGCATTTGTTTGCGATCGCTAAATTTCCACTTGGAGTTAAGCCGTAACATTCTGCCAAAATGCCTTGCTTAACTGGCTTTATCTTATTAATCATGTAGTTATTACTTTATATAGGTGCTCAGGAGCAGCGGATGCAAGTGATTTATTTAAAACGACCGCCGGTAGGCCAAAAAAATAACACTTTTTCGAAGAATTAATTCCCAGCAGACTGGAAATAGCTTTATTACCTTGATTTGGTCCTAAATTAGTATACTAGCCCCGATGCATATGTTTTCGTCTACTCAGACCATTTTCTTAAGTTTTCCCATTTGTACAGAAAAGTAGTTTTAGACCAATATTCAACACCGTTTTATATTAAAATGATAATATTTAGATTATTCATGAAAATATCCTACACAAATGCAATTAAAGTACACGTAATACCGTTCTGAAAAACGCAAAAAAAAAACTGATTTTTGTATTCCAAATATTTTTATTACAAAAACATATGGTGAGACTAGGGTCATTCCTAGGGAAAGCATCATGGCCTAGCTATATATTGACCGTTTAATTATGAGGCTACAAAATCAAATGTGCAAGAAGAGAGCCCAACTTTATTTGGGCAATGGTTTTGGAAAATCCATTTTTTCAGCAACAAAAGTCTCTTAGTGTTTTCATTTACAATTAAAATAAACTACATTAAACACTACTATTATTGGCCCCAATCATTAATCATCAGAAGTATCCGTGTAAGAATTATTCCGATAAATGTAAAAAATTCTTCGTACTAGACGAATTCCATTGCATCGGGGCTAGTAATCCGAGTTTGCCAGGAGGTGTGCATTAATTTTGGGAAATGTTGGCTCCTATGTTGATCCTGAAGACCTCATTTAGCATGTCATCAATTCCTGGGATACCTATATTCACAAGATATTCTCAAAATTCGTTATAAAGCTTAAAACTTTCAATCTGGTCTCTCTACCCACAATAAATGCAGCCGAATTTAACCCTCTTTAACATTATATGGATTGATTTTTTCCGACGGACCTATAGTTTTTGAGCTACAAGCAAATAACTGAAAAAAGAGCAAACATTTCGCAATTATTTTGCTGCCAAAAGTTACGCACATCTCCTGGGATTAGGCAAACTGAGATTACACGCATTAAGGACCACATGAAGGCATTAAAATGATTACCAGCCTGCTGGGAATTAATTCCTCAAAACGCTCTTTATAGATCTTATTTGTCTACGGGACGAAAAAAAAATAAAACCGGCCAAGTGCGAGTCGGACGGACTCGCGTATGAAGGGTTCCGTACCATTATTCATAAAAACCAGCCGTAACTATACTATCGTAGAGCTGGCGCTTACCTCTCCCAGCGTATAGCTTTAGCTGTACAGAGAGGTAACGCGGCCAGCGTAATGGGGACCATGCCGCAGGCAGAACTTTTGGACGGGGTGTTCTTTTTATAGTTGGGTTTTTTGTAGGTAGGTTTATTTTTAATTAGTTTGTTAGTATAGTTTTAATTTGTAAGTTTTATTTTAGTTTTATTACACTAAATATTATATTGTACCATGGTTTGCAATAAACTTTTACGTACTATCGAATAAATTATTATCGCAAGGTCGTATCTGCCTAAGTACGTAGTTTTTTTGGAGATAACTCAAAAACGCCTAATTCGATAATCTTCAAAATCATTTTCGCTGAAAGAATATTTAAAGGTGTATCTTCTTGATTTTTTTCATAATTTTTGGACTTACAGTTCAAAAGTTACAGGGGGGGGGGGGACACAATTTTTTAGTCTTTCGGAGCGATTATTTCTTAATGTATTCATTGTCCACCTTTTTCGACCGCAAGTCAGTGAGAGTTACATAATAGTTGGACAATTTGAATAACCACAGAGGTTGCCCTTTCCACAAAATAATCGTGGAAAGAGTGTAAAAAGTAGAAAGATTTTCATGTGACGAAACCTACAGGTACTTAAAAGTTACTTAATAACTAATTAGCTATTGGCAACGTTCTACGTCCAATCCTAAACGTTATGAGGCAATTCAGTCGAGTTAGTACTTTGATAATTTGAGTGGAAATCAAATACGGTTTCATCTTTATTGCGTTGCGTCTCGATTAACATTATTATAGTTAACATTACGAAGATGTTTGTCGGCATTGATATATTATTTAAACAAAAACAGTACCTAAGTTTGTTCAATTAAGAAAATATATGTATTTCAAAGCGTATAGAGCTAATGGAGATCCCTCGCCATAAAATTTATTATAAACTCGCTTTTGCCCTCAATTTCGTACTCGGCTATTTTTTACAGAAAATTAGCATGTAAAAATCATTCTGAATCATTCTGAAGCTTAGGTTGAAACCAAGAAAATATAAGAATTTGCAGTAGGCACCATGCAAGCACCTAGATCGCGTTGCGCATTTTTTTTATTGACACGCAGTAGAAGAGAAGTCTTGTATGTTTTGTGACAAAAGAACAGAATCACTAAATTTTTATTGTGTAGACTTGCACAATAAAAATTAGTGATTCTATTCTAAATTAGGACGGAAAGTACCTTTCAACGTAAACTCTGTTTTGCGGGGACCCAACAAATCCCTCAGTTTGTGTACCTCTACGTTAGGCGGTTTTATCAACATGATTGAAGGACCAAAACATAAGCGTCAGCGTTTAGCGTATTATCAATTCGTTCATTATTTTGCTTTCTCTGTGCAAAATTTCAGTGTTTATGTTGATTACAATATATATCACTTGCTTAAGTAATACAATATTATATTATAAAAATATATGTATCGGGATAGACTGCATAAATAAAGTTTTGCTAAAAGCACACTCGTGTCGGTCTCTCCTCATCCCACATTCGGCAAATTTCTGGTGACCTCTATCGGGCACATGACCTCTTTTGTAGATCCTGGAGCATTGCAACTTTTTCACCACTGCAGTGTGGCCACTCGCTTGTGACGTGTCGGTCTCTCCACTCCTCATGTCCGGTGATCTCTATCGCACAAATGACCACGCACGTTGTTTCTATATCCCTGCTACTTTTTGCACCGATTCTGAGGGATCTCTCTTACGTGTACCACACTGGTATCAGCCTCTCCAAGTCTTCATGCCTCAAGTTTGATTAATGTCACACAAATTACTTCGGTCGTTGATCCCGGATCACCGCAACTTTTTCACGTGACGTGTAACACAATGGCAGTGAGTAGGTTCCCGGCTACCTTCCTACTTCCTACTATACAGCGCGATAGCTCTTACGCTACATAAGCATAAAGCCTAACCCAAGATAAAAAAGGCCCTCCCTCGCTTGTGACGTCCACAAACGTGGCAACCTCTCCTCGCCTCACGTTCGACTAATGTCTGGTGACCTCTATCACACCAAGATCTATTTTATTGATCCTGGAGCTTTCCTGCTTTTTTACCGATGTGTGTGGCCTCTCGCTTGTGACGTGTACCACACACGTGTCGGCCTCTCCTCGCCTCACGTTTGACTAATGTCCGGTGCCCTCTATCGCACCAAGACCTCTTTTGTTGATCCTGGAGCTTTCCTGCTTTTTTACCGATGTGTGTGGCCTCTCGCTTGTGACGTGTACCACACACGTGTCGGCCTCTTCTCGCCTCACGTTTGACTAATGTCCGGTGCCCTCTATCGCACCAAGACCTCTTTTGTTGATCCTGGAGCTTTCCTGCTTTTTTACCGATGTGTGTGGCCTCTCGCTTGTGACGTGTACCACACACGTGTCGGCCTCTCCTCGCCTCACGTTTGACTAATGTCCGGTGCCCTCTATCGCACCAAGACCTCTTTTGTTGATCCTGGAGCTTTCCTGCTTTTTTACCGATGTTGGTGGTCTCTCGCTTGTGACGTGTACCACACACGTGTCGGCCTCTCCTCGACTAATGTCCGGCGACCTCTATCTCACAAATTACCTTGCTCGTTAATCACGGAGGCGCACTGTTGCTTTTTGTACATGATGCTGTGGGGTTGCAAACAGGTGTTTAGGCTAGCTTCATGTTGAGACGGTATTGCGGAAAATGTATAGTTACTAACCAATTTATCTATAATATATTAGAGTAGGTAATTTTTTTACGCTTTCTGGATAAAAAAAATCTTGTTTATAATTTATCGAATAAGGAGCATACCACGAAAAAGTCCACCATTGTCCCGTACGAACACGAATTTTCAGAAAATTGGTAGGTTTTGTAGATCCTTTATCTGCGTCAATAGAGTCAAATTATGGTCAGAATTATAATATTCCAATTAAAATTGCAAAGATAACTGTAATGAAAGAGATACAGATGCGTTTGTATGGGACAGCTCGTGGAATGCCCCATAAACACAATAGGTCCCTACACTGTAAAATTATCAATAAAAATTTCAAATATTTTTTTTGTTTTTGAGAACGTGTTGTAGGAGGTCTATTATATGAGATTATGACATTGAATGAAGTAGGTAATGAGGCACGTGCTTTGATTGTTCACGTTCTTTATAAGCTCATATGGAACAGATTATACTTCATATATTCTAAGAGTACATGCGAAGTTTGACTTGGTTTTGGTTTGATCTTCATTTGATATCGAACCGGATGACACCTGTCAAAAGTGACGTTTGGCTTATTCAGATCAATCTTTCAAAAAAATCTCTTTACAAAAAGCAAGGTATGGATACATTGAGTTATAATATAATAGAGGCGCAGACACAAACAAGATTTTCCGAAAATATAGCACAAAAAAATGTGTACCCGGCCAGTGCGAATTATTTAACATCGTTAAGGTTGTATTACAAATTAGAAGAAAGATATGATAAAATGTCATCTGTCATTCATCTGGCGTTCAAAAATCACATGGCACATAAGAGCAATGGAGTCGCTCTTGGATCAATTACTTTATTATGTATACTTAATTTGTTTATTATGTATACTTAATTGTGACCCCCTAACCTTTTTAATTCTTTTTGGGGTTCTGTAGACAACTAGGGACATAGTTCCAACAGGTTGAGTTTTAAACCGTTTTTGGTGTATTGTGTATTGTGACGGGCCGGCAAATACGGAACCCAACATTGAGGAGGGCCCGACATGCTCTCGGACGGATTTTCTACCTAAGTTTGTGAGGCGAATGTTAAAAGTTGTAGGCAAACGTCAGGTACCCAGATCGGTTGCCTGATTCGACTCCAGAATGGAATGAAAACTGCACACGGTTGGTTATGTTTACTTGTTTGCGTTCTGACCTAACGTATTCCTGACGGTGTAAACCGTACGGGCACAATGGGTGGCGCGTGAGGGTTATTGAGTTTTTCGGCCGCCGAGCGAGCAGAAAGGGAAGCAGGCATGCGGCCCATGCGGGGGCGAAGTACATGCTCAAGACAAATTTAGAATCAAAAGAAACACAATAGCTCGGTAAACATAGTAATTCATGCTTTCTTTTTAAATCTTTTATTCAAAAATTGACAGATCACACTTTGAAATAATGAAAAAATAATAAACGAAAATATTTACATAATTGCTTTCTTGGGATTCGATATGAGGATATTACGGTATCATTTGAGGTATATTTTACAAAAACCGGCTAAAGTTCGTGTCGGACCACGCATAACAGAGAGTTATTTTTATCGAACGAGCGGAGCGTAAGCGAAGATCGTTCTTACAAACAACAACCTGGCTACTGGGACGTCTCGGCATTTGGATGGCTTTTTGATTTAGATAGTTTGTCCGACGATAACTTTAGTAACGATTTTCCGATCTTTATGAAATTTGTTGGGGTTGTAGCAGAGACCAACAAAATTTGCGAGTTCGTATATGAGCTGGATCGAGACGGGGGTTCTGAAATTAAAAGGCCTAAAAAGGTTTTGTAAAGGGGCCCTGTTACATTGGTCATCTTATTTGCTACTTTTACGAGCAAGTATGGTTGAGTTTGGTATCAAACGAAAGGTATTGATTAACACTCTCGTCAAATCCTTATTAACTGCTTACTGTTTCATAACAATTAGCAACATTAAATTGATTTCAAAAATATTTTCAATTATATTTTGATTTTGGTGTAAATATTTTGACAACTGACTTTTTTTAAATTTATTAAAGCTTTGGCTGCTAGGGCCATCAGCATACTGACATTAACACATTAGTTAGAGAGAGTTACCATAGACGCATAATGATGGTGACCGAAACCTATACAGGTGGTGCACAGATGAGAACGACATGTCAAAGCAACAGAGTGAGAGGCATGTGAGAGGTGGATTTAAATTTAGATGAGACAAAAACTGTCAAATTGAAGCGATTTCGTCGCGGTAAAATTTTGCGCATCAACCGCACAATTTAATATGGACGTTTAGTTTCATCTATAGTTTGGCCAGAGTTTGTTCCACTTCAAGCATAGACAGGGAGAATCATACTGTTTTTTTCTAATGCTAGTACTCTCACTACTAAAAAAGGGATGGGTATAGCATGTTACTCTGACTGTTACTGCGCTTTTGGTTTGCCAGACTATAGATCTCTGGCCAGCCAACGAACGCAGTAGCAATGTACATCAAACAAAAATATAGCAACACCACAGAGTAAATATTAATAATAGTATAATACAGAGAGACCTCTGTAATGTCACGTAACGTCACGAATCATGTTGTCCCTTATTAACGCATGACAAGTTCTCTTTCGCACTTATGCAAACGTATCGGATACGTCGTGTCAAACTCAAATTTTTTGACAGATTTACTTTGAGTTGTACCCCCCTGGCAATACTCTAGGGCGAATCGAAAAGCAGCATTGCTCCATAGAAAAGCGGCAACGTACATCGAACCAATTTTTTTCCGAGTTGGCTGCATTGGCGCGGCTCTCGTACGTCATTGAAGTTGTAATTTCGTCAATAGGGGATATTACTGCAATGTTCTGCCACCAGAGTGCAGCATTAGCACTTCGGTAAACCATAGAGTTCTTAATACATACTAGGCCTTAAACAGTTATTTACAAGTTTTCATAGATAATTTATAACGAATAAATATGTCATTTGTGCACCAAGGCGGTATGTTTACAGAGGGCCTATCGTGAAACGAGAGAATCGAAATTTTGACAACTGCCTCTCTATCGCTCTAATATGTAAGAGTGACAGAGAACCAGGTAACGAAACTTTTATTTTCGTGTTTCGCGGTAGGCCCTCCTTTTGTGGTAGTGCCGCCCCCTACGCAGAGTTTTGCGTATTATTCCCTATTTACTCATGTTTAACTCTACATTATTATATAAAATCATTGGAAACTTTGATATGTGTACCTATAATAATCACTTTTCAATAAATAAGAAGGTGCGAAGAAATTAAAATAAGCTTCAAATATAAAAAGGACAGAAGATTAGAGATGATGCGATGCAACCAAAATACAACAGTTGAAAGTGTTCAAAGCATTGAAACCCGGCAAGGAAACAAACATTGAATTGATTAAAATCATTGCTCCGGCAAGGAAATGAGCGTATCTACCAGAAAATACAACTTTTCAGTTTAGAATGGAATCGGATTAACTGCATAATCTGTACGAATATAAGTGTAATGCATATTACTCAGTAATACATCTACGAGTATTTATTATGATTCCCTTTCGTGGCCTTCGTTATTCGTTTTAAGACTACTCTCGTATTTCAGCTTTATTATTGTATGAAGTGTATAGTTAATAAACGCAAGTGAGATTTAGGTGTTTATTTATTTTATACATCGCTTAAGTATATTAAGGAAAACATCAAAAAAACTTGATAGAAATCTGAAGTAGCGGAGTGCTTGTTGCTTGTTAAATCTCATGTTTATCGCTTTGTGGCAATATTGAGCACCATCCTATGCAACAAACGTTCTTGGACTTATAATTTGGCACCAGTTTTCCCTTTGATTTTTTCGTTTTATATACACTGAAAGAAAAAACTTCAAATGATATTCCATACAAAACTGCGTAACTTCAAAACGCATATTTATCACGCGAAATGGCAGACATCACATTAATAAATAATAAATTACGCATCTGAAACTAAAAACGTAAGTAAACAAAACTAACTTTTTAAAATTAAAAAGTTACATGCCACAGATAAAACACAAATGATAAAGACAGGTGTTGCCAACCCGCCATTTTTCAAATTTGCCGCGCTTTTCTACTGACAGAAATGGTTTGCCGAACTATAGTTGAGAAAAAAATACCCGATACCTATTTTTGGTATTTGTAGTAATTCTACTATTGCACATTTATGGCGAAACACAAGATTCGCGAGTTCACAGTTCGGGGCGAACTACTAGTAAAAATCACAAGTTATATCACAAGGTCGTATCTGCCTATGTACGTAGTTTTTTGGAGATCACTCAAAAACTCCTTAACCGATAATGTTCAAATAATTTTTTTAGCAATTTCACTAGTGGCGCCTTGTGTTAAAATACACCTTGTGTTAAAATGTTATAAGGATACGTCTCAAAATGTCTGTGGCATACTTACGGAAGGACGGACGGACGGACAGACGGACATGACGAAACTATAAGGGTTCCGTTTTTGCCAATTTAGCCACGGAACCATAAAAAATGATTCAACATTATAAAATATAATATAATAATAAAATTTACTAAATAAGTTTTAATAATTTTCTGAGTTTCGTAATTAAAAAAAAACAACAACTACTCCACTAGCCTTATGCCTCAATGCTGTCAGTTCGGTTTAAATTTACAAAACCTTTACTTCCTATCGCCGATTGTGCCTATAGTACGTTGACCTTCATGCTGTAGCATTTAAGCTTAATCCCTAGTCTCACTTACACTGGTAATATTTTAACGAATCGTTTGTTAGTCCTTTGTAAATATACTCGTCGGAACGATCGGGCTTCGCTCGGCTCGGGCTCGGCTCTCTTCGGCAAAATTAGTTGCCTTGCACCCGCTTTTACTGTGCCACATTTGGAGTGCTGATTTCTTATCTAGTATATATAAAATCATTGTATGGATAGCAGAATGTAAGGATGACAATCTCTTATATGAGAACCGTCTAAAAAGTGTCCAGCGGCGGGAAATAGCAACTAAAAGTTCTAAATCTCTCCACGTAGCGCCATCGTAGCGCTAGTATTGCTTTCGTGTATGAACCCGGACTAGCTAAAGCTAGAGTGGCGCCACCAATTCTACGCCTTTTGGTGGACACTTTTGTAACAGAGAGATTGTCATCCTTACCTTCTACCATCCATAAAGCAAGGTCTCACCGTACAAAGTCAAGCTCTAAGAACTATAATAACTTTTAATAGACCGTGCACTTGTCGCACTACTTCGGCACTGGCAAAATTGTCCCAATATATGGACAGATGCCATTTATTTTCATAAAATAACTTACATTGTTGAGTCTAGGGGTTGAGCTCATCATGGTCGCAGCTCGTTGGGATTAATTATTTGTCTTTTGTTCATTTTCGTGGTTCAGTGTGTAATATAGATAGCTTATTGTGCGGTGATCTAACGAACAAGGGTGCGGATAATGAAGAATTAGTCTTAAAAGGCGTGTAACCATTGATTGGTTCAGAACAACCTGTAGCCTCCTCGAGCCTTTTGTAGGGAGTAGCTATCACTCTACAATTAGCAACTACCAAGGCTTATGCCACTTCTACCGAACAACGTTGCCTAAAACTTATTTGATTAAACAAAATACTTATCGATTGAAGACATTGTACCATGCATTGTACCTAAAGATTGAATCTTACAAGCTCTTATTTCCCGCCTTTTTATACTTGACATTGGCTACAGGCAATACCGCCTAAAGTCCATAAGAAGAAAAAAAAAACTTACATTGTTGACGATTGGTTATCAAGTTGATGTGATACACCAAAATTTATAGTGACGTTTTAATTACAAATGAAAATAATCTTGATAACAGATAAGATTTTAAAGGTCAAATACAGTCCGTGAGCTCTAAAAAGAACCTTCGGGTTTTAGAAAGAGACGTCGTGTAGTAATCAACAGTGACACATGAATAAGCAGAACAGCAATATTACCTTCGTGTGTCATCGCTGATTCCCGAAGGTTCTTCTTAAAGCTCACGGACTGTAGGTGCCTTTCCACATTAAATCATTCTAGTAATTTGAAGTACAGTACGTAAAGCTGTCCCATTTCAAGAGCGGGTCCTAACTCAATCACGACAGTCCGCAAGTATTCAGAAATTCACGAGTACTCGTTAGTCTCCAAACTCCAAGTTCGTGCTCCCAGCGACTCTAACATTGTAATCCATTAGATAGTTGCGTACTTCGTTGTTTAAAACAGTCTATGTTTATAACGGAATAAAGTAAGTTAGGCCCGTTTGTACGAAGTCTCTGACAACATATTCTGTGGAAACATTATCAATTAAGGAAGAGCGCTGAACTTTGCAAGTACTTTATGTTTTATTTTAGTAACGCGACATGCTTGCTGTTTTCGAAGAGTGTCAAGTGTACTTATAGTTTGCTGGTGCCTTGGGAGTTCTTATCGCTTATGAATGATGAATGGCACACTACTTTTTAAAGTTAGTGTTTTAGTACCTACATGAAAATATTATAAATAAATCAAAGCTTGGGTAAACTCTACAACGGCGCATATCCCCACTTTCGGGTTTTCGCTCTAATAGTTAATTCGCAGTATTGTTATCATCTACTCGTATTACACCAACTCTAATGCTGTGTCTTCGCACGGGTTCTTAGAATTCATATTTAGTAAATTCACTACCCTGTAGAAGCCATAAATAATGTATAATAACCTCGCAGCTATATTTAAGCTTATCGAATAGACTCGCAGAGAGTACACACAATCATTTCATCTCAATGTATGGGCGCGCGACGTAATCCAATCGTGTGCGTGATTGATCACGGACTGGCGTGTGCAAAGTATTGATGGCTAATGAGTCGTTTACAGGACGCGGTACATCATTTTAATAGGCAATTGGATTGAAATATACAAATTTAGGAATATTATTACATTGTAATTTTACGACAGATACTGAAAGTATAGAGTACAAATTAATATTCATAATTTGGCTTTGCTCACGAAAACAAATCAGCTGTTTGTGAAAATGTAATACAACGTCAATGTTTTTTTGTTAATGTGGTGCAAAATCTAAGATATATTCTTTCTTAGATTAGGCCTTTTTACAATATGAATATAAAAGTAAAATAAAATGCATCATACAAAAAAATATTTTGTCCGTATATTTATTTTCTTTCTTAAGTTAGGTTTTTTACAATATGAATATAAAATTAAAATAAAATATACCATACAAAACAAAAACAATATAAAACATAAACACATTATAAAAAACCTAACCTAAAGTGCCGCCGGCAGCAGGGCAAGGCCCAGGCTGCCGGTGGTCAGGGCCGCAGAGAGAGGAACCTTCGGACTATACGCGCCGTGTCCAGGATTACCGCCTTCTGTATCTGACCCTTGATCCAACCACAACCTCGTAGCGAAAGCCTCTCAAGATGTTGGTCGAGACTCTTCGCTATGAGACCGTTCGCAGAAACAACTATCGGCACAATGATCGCCGAATCGACCTCCCACATGGCGGTTACCTCGTGAGCCAAGTCTAGGTACTTGCTGGATTTGTCCTTCTCGGCTTTCACGAGGTTCACGTCACACAATTTTTTTTTTATTATTATGGATGTATATACACGGTATATATGTTATTTGAAGAGAATGAAGACATTGAGCCAGATAATATAGAGTCTGTGTGGAAAAAGATGTGTTGTAGGCCTCATAAGTGGGGCTACTTATGAGGCCTACAACATGTTTGAGGCTTATGGCATGGGAATACCACGACACTTCTTATTCGGCATGGATCCTTAACAAAATTTACCTTTACTTTTCGTTTTACTTTTAAAAACAGACTTGCAAAACTACAAATCGTAATAAGCATCCAATCAGCACAGCTCTCGATCCATATTCGGCCACAAAGGGTGAATCCGAAAAAGGTCAACTAAGACAGATCGCGGCCGACTTGTGAACAAACAAAGCACCAAAGAAAAACAGGCGGGGAATTATTCGGGACCAGCTCAAAAGAACCTGTAATATCTTTGCGGTTTCCTGCGGGACCCTAATCTATTTCCAGTCTGTCAAAGCTACCTCCCAAAGGTCCCTGACGGAGCCAATTTGTCTCTAATTATTTTAGCGTCGACGAAACTGTTTGATCTAATCAGGGATTAATTAAAATCAAATTTGCTTTCACAGTACAATCGGACAGTTCTAAGAATCTGTAGAATTGTTTTCCTGTCGATATTGAATCTTGAGTTGTTGATATTTCCTTTGTTATTGCCTGTTCATATAAATTGTGGGCACATTGAAAAGGTATGGTCATGAGCTTTAGGCTTAGGGTTCACTTTAAACTGGACATTTCATAATAGTTAGTAATAAATATACAAAAGAAATTAGCTTCAACCGTCCGTGGCTGTCTGATAGCCACTTTAACAGATCTATCACGTATGACAAGTAGGTAAACTAGTGTTTGTTCATTTGGGGTCGGCCCTCTGAATATGTTTTCGCCATTTGGCTCTGTCATCATAGTTTGCTGGGACTTTTAGAGCATGTTTCTTTAAAACTTTCCACCAAGTATCTTTGGGTCGTCCTTTTGGTTGGATGGGTTGGTTGGTTTGGTTTGGTTGGTTGGTTGGTTGGTTGGTTATAGGAACCAAAATCCATGAAGTAATATACTATTGTAACATTAATAATTTAACGAGAATCTGTAGGAAATAAATTAATGCGATGTTTCCAGGCAAAGGTACTTAATAGGTATTTTTTACTAAGCTTAATAAAACGGCACAAATCTTTTATCTGGTTAAGCACATACCTATAATCCCGAATTACATATCTTGAGTATCGAAAAATTTTAAAAACAACATTCGTTTACAGCGCTTTCATTCCTTTACACATACATACAGTACATTACGTACCTAGGGCGGTAAAATAAAGAAGGATTTAGAGCGCTGGCATTTGTGGCCCGAACCGAAGGTAAGGGCCATAAACAAGCGACATGAGGCCTTCTTTATTACCGCCCGTGGTGCGTATATAATTTTACGTCTTCTCCTGGGTGTGAAGTGAGATTTGCCGCTGCGCCCTACTGCGGTAAATCTCACTTAGCGCCCTTGGGTAGGCCAACATTTATTTGTGATTTCAGGGTTGGTCCCATATAAACAGTTGTTCAGTATGACTTATCTAGTCACTACTCACAATTTTTTTTATACAACGTCGGTGGCAAACAAGCATACGGTCCACCTGATAGTAATATAGCTAGTTATTGTAAAAACACCCCGTATAGATGTTTAAATTTAAAAACCCCTTGGTTTTATATAAGACGAAATAAGAATTAATAATCCGACTGTGGCTACAAAAAAAAAATTAAGACATAGAACCATGTCACTCCCAGAGCTAAATGAATCAAATACATTTTAATTCGTAAACAATTGTAACAGATAGATAGGTACTACAAATACTACAATCTTGTTTACTATATCTTGAATTGAAAAGAAGTATTCAAACATTAATATGCTCATTGGTTTAGTTATTCATAGTATGTGAACAATTGTCCCACAATTTACTAGGTTTTCTCGTTCAGATTACAGTGTTTTGTATTATGGAGGAGACTTTTTTCTCCGTGTGACGAACGGCAGTCGGGTAACAATATAATATACAGCCTTGGCCAGAAGTGTTGAGCATAGGTGTTTTTTGTTTACAATTTTGATGTTAAGCATTATTTCCCTATCCTAACAATGTACGGTAACGGTAAATGTTATATTTTATTTATAAATATAGAAAACTTCACTTAATAACACTTTCAAGGTACTTAAAAAATATGAAAACAGAAGGTACCAAAAATGTAAATTTAAGTCGGTGCGACATATTGCAAATATTCTATGCAGTTACTACTAACTTCAACAAAACATGCCTATTAGTTTAAATTAATTGACAAAATAACTTAAACAAAGACGGAAACGATGGATTAAACTTTCCAGTTTTGTATGAAAATCGCATTAGTGCTCAACACTTCTGGCCAAGGCTGTATTTACGAAAGATTAGTCTGTAGGAACCAAACATTTGGGTTATTTCTTAGTGAGTAAGCTACGATGCGATAAGGTTGGATTTTTTGTGATGTAATACAAGGGAAAGTCTGCTAAATGAGAAATTATTCAAACAGGGCTCCGTCTCATTAAAACGGAGATGTGCCGCCTACGGATGAATTACATCTCCATTTTTTCAGAGTACCTACCGAGAGGCACCGTATTGTTTGGTTGGGCATAGGGTGGTTTTATTATTATGTGGATACTTTTGCCAGTTTTCGGAACCCGTCTTTCGTATTGATATTGTTTCATTGATTGTTGGGATTTTATTCTCTTATACCTAATTTCGAAAATGCCGTATTATACAATGTCGCAAGGGCCTAGTTTAGATTTGAGCTAGTTATTAATTTAGTTTAGTATTTGTACTGTAGTACCTCTGTATATTTAGTTATGTAAATAAATGTTTTACTCAATTTCGAAAAAAAACAGTTATTGAACTTAGGGCTCCCTAAAGCATGTTTTATTTTTTCATGATGCATAGCTCTTTTTAAGTACCTTATGAATTGTTTCCTTGTGAAATAAGAAATTCCAAATTAAGTAATTTCTTATTTTACATATTTTTGCTTCGGAACGGTTTTTAAATGATTTCCGAAATGTATTCGGCATCCTGGTTTTATACGAAAACGATACCAAACTTGGCCTAGTAGCTTAACTGATGTAGATATCAAGATAAAGTTGAGAGCCTCCCCCCTAAAAATTTACATCAAAAATCTTGTTGGCTCCACTTCTCAAATCCATCCTTGGGTCCTAAGGAACAATCATGACGAGGTAAATGTCTTGTTCACGAAAAATCGTTTTTTATGGCTACACCAGCAACTTCAACCCACATATACTAAATTGGTATTGAATTTTAGTCTCTGAACACCCAGACCCAGGTTTAAAAGATAAAAAAGATAAAAGATAAAAGATATTTATTCTTCAATTTAGGCACATTACAATGCACTTATGAACGTCAGAGAGAAAAGAAACTACCACCGGTTCTAACCCTACACCTCTGACCCGAGAAGTATTACTTATTACCGGCAAGAAACTCGGCGGGACTTATTTTTTCAAAACAGTACTACAAATACATTAAAGATACTATATACAATAATGCGTAGTTCTTCAAGAAGGCATATCAAAACAGCTTGAGAGACAGACATGTACCTGCCTATTGTGTAATTAAAATGAAAAATAAAAATAAAATCCAAATCTGACTGCGTCGCAATACGTTTGATATTCTTTCTTACTTGAACTGTGTCCTCTAAATGTTAGATGATTTTATAGATTCTGGTTTGGGCCATGCATATATGTCTGTCATATAGTCCTCGACCCTGTAATATCCCTTTGACATTAAAGTTTATTCATGTAAGCCGCTGAATCGGCAGCAAACTTCGAAATCAAATCCCAATTGAGTGGCGTTAATCGTAATTGGTGTTCAGCCGTGTAATAGATTCCTTCGAGCATCTGATAGGCTCAAGTCAATGAGATCTCGAAGACACTGAGTTAACAAAGGTCCTAACTCTTGCAATTCTCTTATGGCAAAAGGCTGTTTATAGAATAGGATAGAATACCCAGTTAACTGACTAGAATAAATCCTCAGTGAACTTTAAAAATGGTTCCTTGTGAGCCAAAGTAATGTATTTTTTATGGAGCAGTAGCCTAGCTTTCGGCGTAATGCCCTTTTGACAAGATCAAGTGATATTTATTGCTTCCGGTTCCACGTTTTATAAAAAAATCAGTAAAATTTTAATCAACTTGGTCAGAGTGTATGTACAGCCTTGGCCAGAAGTGTTGAGGATAGGTGTTTTTTGTTTACAATTTTGATGTTAAGCATTATTTCCCTATCCTAACAATGTACGGTAACGGTAAATGTTATATTTTATTTATAAATATAGAAAACTTCACTTAATAACACTTTCAAGGTACTTAAAAATATGAAAACATAAGGTACCAAAAATGTAAATTTAAGTCGGTGCGACATATTGCAAATATTCTATGCAGTTACTACTAACTTCAACAAAACATGCCTATTAGTTTAAATTAATTGACAAAATAACTTAAACAAAGATGGAAACGATGGACTAAACTTTCCAGTTTTGTATGAAAATCGCATTGTTGCTCAACACTTCTGGCCAAGGCTGTATGTATTTTTGTTTTCGCTGATGGTTGACATAAGTACCATAGTTGCTGAACACTAGCCTCACTTAAATGACTGCTTAGTAATGTTTTTTGCTGTTTTGCTGGTGGTGGTGGAAATAACCTTTGTAATTAGCGCGGGTAGCAATTACTTTTAGTAGTTATGGTTTAAGTAAGATTATAAATTTATGTATACATATATAGCTTACTATATAATTTGTAAACTGGAGCCTCGTCTGCCAACAAACCACGCTGTGGTTTGGCAGAAGTAAAAATTGAAAAAAAAAATTGTAAGCTGTTTCGTGAATAAACATTTTTTTTTCGAATGTTCAATTGTTTAACAATGTTATTTAGTTCAGTATCAATTTTTTCGCACCTAATACCTACTTAGTCCTAATGTTAGGTTATGTTACAATCACAGATCTAACATAGGTATACTTTATTAATAATTAAAGTTTAACTTTATAACATTATAAAGGGGTCAATAATAAACATCCATATGGCAACGTATCATATTATTGCAATCATAAAACCTGGAGTAAGTTAATTCCAATAGGCGAAGTAATTGTATATGACAACAAGGCTAGCACATCTTACGTTGTTGCCCGCCTCTCCTGGATACTTCAAGCGCGACTCGAAGTATGAAGGCGACAACGTAAGATAGGTATGCTAGCCCGCCTGAAGTAACCTGGCTTTAGGTACAGTCAGCAGCTGAAGTAGTTAAGCGGGTGAGGTGTTCAAAAAAGCTTGACACGACTTTGTTATTAAGGGAATAAGGGCGTGTCAAGGTCATTATGAACACCTCATCCGCTTAGCAACTTCTGCTGGCTGTATCTAATCTCACTGGCACTATGCGACTAAAAACTTGCCTCATCATCGTCATCATCATCATCTCAGCCATAAGACGTCCACTGCTGAACATAGGTATCCCCTTTGGACCTTCATAAAACTTGCCTAAGACTACCTAATTTAGTCTGAAGGAATTCACGCAAGGCTAAATCGTCGCTCACTTATGTCAAAAGAAGTAGTGAAATCACGACTCACGGCATTTTGTGTGAAATGGCGCAAAAGTATTTCGGGGGAATCGGGGGACTCGACTAGCGAGTTGACTCAAGAAAGATCTTAACGTCACTTCATTTTACAATTCACTTCAGAGGCCAGTTTTATAAAGCTACAAGTTACAATTTACAAGCGGAAGTCTCTTTCTAACACATAGGGTTAGCAAGACAGTTCCGCTTGTAAATTGTAACTTGTAGCTTTATAAAACGGGTCTCAGGTGGTCTTGATTTAATATTTTTATGTAGGTTAGCTTTCTTCTTCAAAACCTATTTCTTGTTTGGGATTTGGGATTCGGTATGGAGATGCAGTAAGAACCGATCGAGTGTGGTGTGAATTAATTTGCAATGGAAAATTAGATTGTGTATTTAAAACTTATATGTAACTATAATTGTATATGTTATATAATATGTAATATGTTAAAAATAAGTAGCCATTTGGTCGCATAATTTTGGATGCCGGCCAATAGCTTGGTTCCATGTTGGTGCCAAAACCTTATCGTAACGACATAGTGCCAATATAGTAGGTATGTAGATGTTATCTGTGTTTTAATATGTATGCTGTGTCCTTATGTCATTATTGTTTTTATCAAAATGTGTAATTTCAAACAGAAACTTTCGAATTAGATGCAACATTTTTGTATACACTTATCTCATATATCCAATAATTCCAGAAAATGTATGCGGAATTAGTAGGACTACAACTTAAAATGAGGGATTTTACAGAAATTGATTCGTTTATTAGGAAACACAATGAGGGCGCCACGGTCGATGCAGTCTTAAACTTGGAGTAGTAGCAAATTGAAACTCACTTAAGAAAAAATTTAAGTCACTCATAACTTAGGTCAAACAGTCCTAACCACACGTTCTCAAAGAGTCTTATCCCCTTATTCATAAACGGCCAGTAAAGTTAAGAGATCGCTGATAATCGTTTGTCCCTTTCCCTCATATAGGTTGGACGGAAAGGGACAAACGAATATGAGAGGCCTCTTAACTTTAGTAGACGTTTATGAATAAATAAAGGGGTAAGTTTATAGGAAAACATATTGTATGTCGAGATAAAACTCAACAAGTCAATCAAAGTCTTAAAAAGCTATACCAAGAGAGGCCAATCGAAGTACTTATATGCAATGCGGTAATCAAATTTCAGATAGCCAGGCTGAGCCGCGTGAGCAATAATTTCCAAACGGGACAGTTCCGATCGCCGCTCAGGTCGACCTGCACCAATTTACGTGTTCATTTGAAACGAGCTACCCCCGATGCTCGGTTACACACAAACCGACACAATTTTGAAGCATGGTATTTTAGGACATAGAGTATTATCTGCTGGAAAAGATGCGAATAATTAGTAGGTACTTACTTATAGCTTTAATTTTTTTCCTTGAATAACGTCAGCTTAAATATTTTTAAACAAATAAAGAACTTACTTCACTTAGGATTCGCTATTCCAAGAGGAAGTGGCCGAGTTGCTGTAAAAAATGGTGATATCACAATAGGTGTGCCTATAATCGTTGAAGAGTTCTCTCGATTTCTCCAGGATCCCATCTCGGGGCTATACCCGTTCGACAAAAAATGTTTGTTCACGATTCACGGAGATATCGAGTAACATACATACAAAAAAATAAATATTCAGTCGAATTGAGAACCTCCTCCTTTCTTGAAGTCGGTAAAAAAATGTCCAAACCTAGTCTTTTCACCTAAAATAAAACTTACCATACATGTAGAAGCGACTTAGTCCCCCCTTAGAGCCCTTTGCGCTCGACTTAGTTTCTGTAGAATTCATTAAATCTTTCGTTAGTTTCAACCTCAGAATTTTATACAAAAAAAACCTTTCTTAATACAGTTTCACGCCATTTTGCAGAGTACCTAATATATATTTTTAAGCTTCAACAGTTTTTGCTGTGCGCTATCTATCATTAAACCTATAATGCGTCTGTTTTATAATTTTATATAATATAACAGCTACCTACTCAAATATAGAATGTTCACCTGTTACTTACGAGTCCACTCAAGGTTACGACTAAATATATAACTATTACTCTTGGCAACAAATATTTAGCCCCCAATTAACTTATCCCTCGTTAAATGGATCGAAGATTCATTATCGGATCAGCCCGGGCCAAAGACTACTCGCAGCGAAAAACAGGATAAGAGTGTGTACAGTCGCCTTCAAATATATCGTAGCGGCCAGGGTACCCAAAAATATCTGAACATGCACTTCATCGCTTTGATAATAGAGGCGTTGCTCAGATATTGTGACCGCATTGGCCGCTCTGATATATCTGCGACTGTACCATCATCTGCACTGTTCACTGACTATTTTTAAACCTTAATGTGAAAGGCATAAGGTCCACCAGTGATAAATTGTGTTTGTTGCTGTTAGTAATACTTATATGGAGTTAACTTATCTAGCAGTATTTAGCAATTTATCGTCCAATCGTAAAGTAAAGAAACACATAAGCTGATTACTGAATACTAATGAAATATCAATATTTATTGATAATATACAGTTAGCAGCATAAATAGCAAGTTGAGCAAGGCACCTAGTACATTTATTTATTAGTAGCTTGAATATCATTTATAATATCTTATATCTGTATATTTAGACAAGAGAAAACGTATAAAATATATTTAAATGCTATCCTGTTTGGACTTAGATTGACTTAGGCCACGTTCGCACTGACAGGTGGCTTGCTTAGCGCCTAGACTAGAGAGCCACCTAGCGAGTAGCTTAGTAAAACCAACGTTCTGGAATGTTCGCCACCGGCCGCACTGCGCGCTTGGCGCCTTCGCTAGTTGCTTAGCGTGTATCGAAGTAAATCAGTGCGGCCGGTGGCGATCATTCCAGAACGTTGGTTAGCTACTCGCTAGGTAGCTCTCTAAGCTCTAGGCGCTAAGGAAGCCACCTGTCAGTGCGGACGTGGCCAGCAACATGGAGTGTGGGATTTTACCTATTTTTCAACGAAATGTTACTTAAATCAATCAGGTATAATAATAATTTTGAAAACTTTCCATACCTTACTTCGCTTCGCGTACGTCGTAGCCGATCCTAGCATTTTCCTGGTGTGCCAGCCTAGTGGGTTCGTCGTAAAAGTGTTAATACTAAGCCGTTAGTTTTAATAAGTGTGAAAACAAAATAGGTATTAAAAATATGTTTTTCACTTCTCTTGCTCTAAAAGTTCGTCTTTAAGCCTTGCGTAGGCGACCTAAAATCGCTTTTTATGCACTTGGGCCTAAAGTAAAATCTTCGTCGAATACCAAGGCAGTTGGTCCAACAGCCGCAAGCAAACAACTTCCTAAACTTTATTAAAAAAATTCACTACGACCTTTGTCACGTACCTACTGAAAAAAAAGTTAACAGGCGGGAACTGCATTTATTTTTCGATGTAATTTTGTGTTACAACCTGAAATTGCTTTATTTTCTCGCAATGGAAGCGAAAAGTAGAGTGTGCAACGTGTCCATAAAACCCATTTTACGCTCGACTTTATATCAATCCTCGCTCGCGAGCTCGCTCGGATAGATAAACGCCTCGCGTAAAATGGCTCGTTTTATGCACTTGTTGTACAATCTACTATTTGAACACAGTACACAGTAGCACAGTAGTTATTATTCGTCACAACAGGTAAATGAGGGCTAGTATTTAACAAAAAAGAAGATTTTAACATTGAAAATGTTTTTTCGATCGCTCCGGTAGGGCCCCGTTTTCACTGAAAGTGTGTTTGCCCCGTGGTATATAGTGGTTTAGGGCCATGAGGACGTATGGTAGCTCAAAAGACGCAGAATTTGAATGGCTTTCAAATGGTAAAAAACTTTTTTGTTAAAGTCGAAAACTTTTTTCGAAAATTGAAAAAGAAACAAAAAAAACCTTGATTTTTTAACACCTTTCCTCGGAATATCTTCGATATCTCGTGAACGAGGTCGAAAATCGAAAAACTGAGAGAGACGCCTTGAGATATTGAGACGGGGAATATTATATGTCTTATACTTTTTTTTGTGGGAGTAATAGGGGGGGCGGTATGCTCCCCCTTAGCGGCGCGTGGAGCGTCGCCGTGCGGTATTACTCTGGCGTCATACTCGTCATAGCTATGTGGAACTTAGCAGCTTTGAGATACGAAGATCTATTAGAACTTAATAGACGCGGAAAATTAAGGGCTTTAGGATAGTATAAACAAATTTTCGAAAAGTCGATACCTTCTTGGGAATATGTTTGTGTTTTATAACATATTTTTTAAGAACGGAAACAATTATTCTAATATTAGACGCGTAAAATTAAGGGCTTTAGGATAGTATAAACAAATTTTGGAAAAGTCGATATTTTTTTTGGAAAATTAAATAAATCAAAAAATCTATGTTTTATAACATATTTTTTAACAACGGAAACAATTATTCTAATAAGTACATCTAGCTAGCACATATATCAGATTCGGAGAATTGCTATAGGTAGGTTACACAAGGAACAATGACGTTCGTTCCCAGAGGCCCGGTGTAGGGCGATTTATGAATTCTTCAATTTAGGCATTAATATAATGCACCTATGAACGTCAAAAAGTATAATTGTACAAAAAATAATAATAACGACAACAGCATCATGTACGTCATAGATGTACGTTAAATAGTGTATTTGAGTTTGTGACAAATGTACCGTGACGGCAAATAATAGTACATTACAGCAGAGGCTGGGAAAATGGGGATTTCCGGCCAAGTAGGTATATATGGATACGATTTTTTCATTAATAATCTATAATAGCTAGGTTCATTTTCAATGCCATTTCAAGTCGTGTAGAGCACGAGATCTGTGAATTTTTTTCTTTCGTATCTTAAAAAGCAGTCTTCTCAAATTATTTTTTTATCAAACTTGCGGTTTATGTAATAACGTCCTTAACTAAATAATTGGATATGACTGATGGATTATCTCGTAATCTTGCAAAAATTCAAGGCTAATAATTACCTACCAATTCTTTTTTTTTCTTTCAAAGTTCGGGGCAGCCGCCAAGAATAAGTAATGAGCTACTTTCGGCCCGGGTCTTTTTAATTTCCTGAGGATGTTTGAATTAAGTACATTTCCATGATAAGCTAACATTGTTCAGTTTTCATATTTATCTCCACACAACCTTTAAAAACAGTAAATAGAAAATGACGCTGTTTTCTCAATTTTCTTGTAATAAGAGATTGATATATTTAAGGTATGTCTCATCATCATCATCATCTCAGCCATAAGACGTCCACTGCTGAACATAGGCCTCCCCTTTGGACCTCCATAAGTATAAGTAGGTATAGGTATGTCTAGTCTATTATAATTATGTTATGTATGCACAACTATGTCCTGCCAGCCTATTAATATGGTCGTGTTTTTATCGCTTGTCACCATAGCTGTCACGTTCTAACAAGTATGTAATTGCTCCTCTACATGATGGCCCAGCGCTGGGCCAGCGCTGGGCCAGCGCAATGGCCATGTGCGCAACTACACGATGGCGACATTCACATTCAGTTGTGACCTATACGTTTTCCAGGATGGACGTGGAAGCATTAGCCGCTGCAGCAATCTATTTATGCGCCATGTACCACCATTTTCTTAATGTATTCGTACACAATAATAAAGTTATTAATAAGAAATAGCGTAGAAGATGACGGATGTTATTTATCCAATGCTTAAATTTAAATTTATGCAAAAACCTTTAAACCCTACTGAAAAAAACATTACTTATCTCTTTCTTAATGAGCCGCTATTTTTTTATTGTGTATGTATGAATGTATATATTTTACTATTGGTATTTAATGTTATAATTATTTATTTATTTATTTAAGTTGTACTTTATGTACTGTCTGCGTAATGTATGTGTAATTTAATTTTACTATTCCTCTGATTAATTAAAAATAAATTTAATGCGTTCACTACCAGTTATAATAAGTTCTGTTCTTATATCCTACTTCCCTAAGGTTGTCTGGAAGAGATCGCTAACAGCGATAAGATCGCCTGTTGCTGTCTTTATTTACATTGTTTTGTTTTCTTTGTGGTGCAATAAAGAATATTTACTTAGGTACTTGAAAAGCTACTTTATTTTCTTTAAATTCTTATTATTAGTTAGGTCCTGATTTTAGTATCTCTATGATTCAAAATAAAAGCCATATAACGCATCCCCGATAATGTTCTAAGAACTTCATAATTTCATGATAAGGCCACGTACTCGTCATTTTTTATTTAAAAAATCGTGTATTAGTTCAGAGATAATAGAGCGCACGCACGTCCGCACCCAACCGCGTTCGAGCACGCACTGAGCAATGGGATGGGCCACGTGTGGATGCGCACTGCCATCGCTGGCCCAGTCCCTTTGATGTGCGGTCAAAAAACCGACACCGTGGCCATCCCAGCGTCATCCGCCACGCCATAAGCCATCCGACGCCACTACCCTCTCTACACGCTGGCCCATCATAGTGGGCCAGTGTGATGGGCCATCATGTAGAGGAGCCATAAGTGCGAAAGAGACGCATGACGCGATAGGCGATATAACGGCAACGATGACAGCCGTTCTGGCGATAGTATTATCATCAATAATATAAATGGTTACAGTGCGTGAGCTCTGAGAAGAACCTTCGAGTTTTAGAAAGAGACGTCGGGTATCAATCAACAGTGACACATGAAAAAGCAGAACAGCAATATTACCTTCGTGTGTCATCGCCGATTCCCGAAGGTTCTTCTAAATGCTCATAGACTGTACCTGTTTTAATCGGCTGTTGCTTCATTTACTTTGCGGAATCTCATTAAATAATACACTCAAATACTCAATGCAGTCTTACTGACGACTCTTATGGTATACTTATCATTATATAACATCAGTGTGGGACCACCATTTTGGACTTGTTAGCGCTGTTAGTGACGGACAAAGACAAATATATTTACTAAAATTAAATTCATCTTCAAAGCGAGAGTAAATAGTTATCTCCATAGAGTATATTAAATGGGTATCTCATAGGTAAGCGTGCTCCACCGTAGACCGCATCATCACTTACCATCAGGTGAGATCGTGGTCAAACGCCTGCCTATTCTGCATAAAAAAATACTTTAGTGGAAATTCATTATAAAGTTTCGATTTTTTTTTGTAAAGGTCATGAACGAATTTAGAGAAGGGCGATGAACTATACTCGCCCAGCTATTATATTTGTATCTCTTTTGTTTACACGGGAGCGAGTATCATTTGTCTTTTGAAATAGCCGATAGCTCATAGTGTACTCGCTTGCGGTGGGACCAGTGCCTTAGTTCATAGTTATTCATTTCTTCACAATTAGTGGACTATGGAGTTATGAAACTTTTGAAACTCTTTCACGAGTTGAAGAGCGGTGGAGTTTCCCAAGTTATGAACCAGTTTTTTTAAGGAAATATTCTTCCTTCAAGTTTGAGGAAAGACGTGAGTTGGCAAACCTTTGCGATAATAAAGTTTCAGGGAGTTTTTGTTGTTTATAACAATTATATTTTACCCTGAGCTTATCGAGCATTTCGGTACAAAATAAAGATAACAACAGCTTGTTCGGGTTGGAATTTAAAACCGAATAGTTCTCAAGATTTCTAGTGACTAGTAAGTGACTAGAAAGGGTTCTAGTTGGATACATGCATGAGACATAAGAATCCAGGTGCCATATTCTAATTTTAAAATGTATAAACAATACATTAACAACACAATCTGTCTTAAACATAACTCCAACACTCAACCAATAATCGACCAATATTGAAGTAGTATTGTAGTTGCAACGCAGTAATTTTCAAGTAAATTCCGTCATTTTTGATTCAGACGTGTAGTCGTAAGCTGTATTGTGTTGTTATTGTATTGGATTTGCATTGAAGTTGGATCGTGTCTGTGCGTGTTTTAAAGTTAGAATACGGCCCCAGGTGCCGTATTCTAACTTTAAAATGTATAAACAATACATTAACAAGACAATCTGTCTTAAACATAACCCCAACACTTACCCAATAATCAACCAATATTGAAGTCGTATTGTAGTTGCATCGCAGTAATTTCAAGCAAATTCCGTCATTTTTGATTCTGACGTGTAGGCGTTAGCTGTATTGTGTTGTTATTGCATTGGATTTGCATTGAAGTTGGATCGTGTCTGTGCGTGTTTTAAAGTTAGAATACGGCCCCAGGGGCCGGATTCTAACTTTGCATTTCTGCTCCAACACAACACAACTTCAATCACGTTTAACTCAACAATGAAGCTATATTTGAATTGGAATGCTACCACATTGGAACACTGGATTTAGATTCAGGCGGTACACGTTTATATATTGTTTCGTTCATTTACATTTACTACAATGGTAATGCATTTAAACAATAATCAACAATTACTCATTGTCACTGTCACTGCTGCCACTGCTGGGTGTCAAAATTGAGTGCATGACACTTGTGTGTGGTGTTGCAAGGCTAATAAGTTGAATTACCCAAAAACTTTAAAAATTTCGTATGTTTCCTAATAATTTGTATAAATTAAAAAAATAATAATAATATTGATGTTCAAAACTGTAAACAATGTCCTTGTTAGTTTCATGAGTTTTCATTAACACTCCTACTATTTTACTCCGTGCTCCTACTAAGGAAAGTAAGCAAACTCACTATATTTTATTTTAAAAAGGCATTTTTATTTACTAACAGAAGAGTGTTACTATTGGCAACATTTTATTTAATTCGTCTTCAAAGGGTCTACATACGGGAATATCAGCCATTAACGATGTCTACACATGGCGCAATCTTAACGTAAAAATGGAAAAGTCACCGCCATACCTTAATACCGTATTAAAAAACACTAAGAAAATTGGGCCCTGACGACAAGGATGCTGCAATACGTTAGAGACGTTTAGAGATGTTGCTTAACGTGTCTAACGTATTGCGGCGTCTTTGTCGTCAAGGCCCGATCTCGGGAGGTGCAATACAGTGCAATTTCTCGGGCCCGATCTGTCAGGTTGGGAGGTGTAATAAAAGTGAATGGCCTCTACAATCGTAACGTTGCAACGTAAAATGGGGTTGGCCGGTCGAAAGTATTTACAGATGGCGCCAGCATAGCTGGGTCCCTGTCAGTCCTACAAATAGTGTCAAAATCAGGTTTTTTTTTTAATTTTATTTGCCCTGGATGGGCTAGCCTTTAAGCCAAATCCCTTACAACAATACTAGTGAAAGGGACCTAGCTATGCTGGCGCCATCTGGCCAAACCGTTGACAGTTGCCAACCCCATTGCAATGTCTAAAACGGCTATTAGACATTGCAACCTGCAGGGCCCAATCTGTTGTGTACCCTGCCTCTCCCTCCCCTCCTTCAGCTCCCTACGGGCCCTACCTTTAAAGCGGTATTAGACATTGCAACCTGCAGGGCCCATTCTGTCAGGTTGGAAGGTGTAATTAAAGGTAGGGCCCGTAGGGAGCTGAAGGAGGCAGGGTACGCACCAGATTGGGCCCTGCAGGTTGCAATGTCTAATAGCCGTTTTAATTACACCTTCCAACCTGACGGATTGGGCCCTGAAGGTTGCAATGTCTAATACCGCTTTAACGGGTGTAGTCTTAGGGTCAAAACACACCTAGCGGAATCACAGCGGAATTAAGCCAATTCATAGACAAAATGTCTTCCACTCCATACAAAAAATCAGCTACCATAGACAAATTTCCGCTACCATAGACATTTTGTCTATGAATTGACTTAATTCGGCTGTGATTCCGCTAGGTGTGTTTTGACCCTTAGAGCTTTAAGGGTCACAACACACCTAGCGGAATTCCTCGCGGAATAAGCGGAAGTAGCGGACATTTGTCTATGGTAGTTGATTTTTTGTATGTAAGCCATAGACAAATTTCCGCTACCATAGACAAATTTCCGCTACTTCCGCTAATTCCGCGAGGAATTCCGCTAGGTGTGTTGTGATCCTTAGGGTCAAAACAGACCTAGCAGAATTCCTCGCGGAATTAAGCCAATTCATACACAGAGTATATTGAATAGTAGGGTATAGAGATATCAGTCAAGACTTTCGGATGCCGTGCCATCTATAAAAAGTTCACCGCAACTTTTCATCGGTATATACATCTATAGCTACGTATACAGCTATAATAGCGATGGCGGGCTTTTTAAATTTTATTATTTTATTTCGCCATTGCAAAGGTCCGAGCAAACTGAACCAGGCCACATCATGTGTGAACCTCGCTTGCATTTTTCGTCTACAAGCTGCTAGGGAAGTTCACACATGATACTGTGGCCTAGTTCCGTTTGCTCAGACCACGAATAGATACAATGAAACTATATATTTGTTTTCTCTACATTTTATTATAATACTAATTAATAACATGGCACAAATTATTATTAGGTATTACCTACTGTACTACTTATGATATTGTTTCTCCAGATACTGAAATTACTGTACAATTTCTACCCGTCTGGTTATTTAATAATATGGGTGGATATGGTATATTTAGTAAGATTGCGGTAGGTCGACTTGATATTTGTATCTGGATAAAAAACAGATAACTTTTATTTAAAATAAAGGAGCTGACAATTAATTGTTTCCTTCATTTTAAATAATACTACCTACTCATTTCTCGCATTCATCTTCTGGGTCAAGATCCGATCACATTCCTTTGAATAGTTCATTAGTGTCTTTCCGCCAGTGATGTAGGAAAAATGTATAAGATAATTTGGTTGTTTAGGACATTTTAATGACATTCGAAATGAGCTAGATTTTAATATTATACTGATATGGTAAAAAATAATTTAATTAGTCATGTACTCCAGGGCACGTTTTATTGAAAGTTTGTCGAAAGGCTTAAAACCCACTCCTTCGGGTTTTCTCACAAAACGTTAACTGGGTAGGAAGGCAGTCTTCTTACAGTTTATGTTAACGCAGTTCATTAACTGGTTACTTTGATGGATGATTTCACAGCCCTGACCACTTATTTCACCTTCGATTTTGAAATCATCAAAAAATTACATTTTATTTTGCGTATCATTCATTAACTGTTGGAGGTTTAGAGTTATATAATATGTATTTCGTAGCGTAAATAAATGTTTTAGTTTGTTGAGCAAGATTTTGTTCAAAAATATTGATCAGAAAACTATGTAGGTATTATTGGCATATTTCACTGCATTTTTTTTGCAAAGCTACAGCATATAAAGGCTTTATTTTTATAGTAGTACCTATGTTGCTTGATTAAACACTAACAATAAAAAAAATAGTAAGTAAGTATAGTCGGCATAAAATATTTCTGAGGACCCAACATACTCAAAAATATCTGAACATGCACTTTATCGCCTAGATTTGTGACCACATTGGCCGTTCGGAGTGGCCGCGGCAGCGGGTTCAATAACAAATTTAAAGGACTTTTCGAAATGGCAAGTACCACTTGACAGTCGGCGCTTACGTCGCACGTTGTACAGATTCAACATTATATTCGACCAATAAAAACGTGAACGCCCCCCGCCAACTGGTACCTTCCCCGAAAAAAATATCGCATATTCATATTATAGTTGGAAGGTAGAACATTTACTATTGTTTTTTGTGGTAAATAAAGAAACAAACTACGATATTACTGACAATTTTTTTACATGCTTTAACTGTACTACATATATAAAGGGCTATGAAACAAAATTTAGTATAGGAGCAAATTAAACAAAAGTCGTCTCCTACACGATTTTCGTAGACATCTCTTCTAGATACCCTAAAACTGGTATGGATGTGTTCCTCGTAGTCTCCTGAATACGAATTGACTGGTTTTAGTTTATGGAGGGGGGACGGGTCGGTAAAAAGGGGGGGAAAGATGGCGGCTGACTGCCATCTAAATTTGTTTACATCTCGAGTCCTATGAGACCGATCGGTTTGTATGAGATGTCATTTGAAAGACTATTAAATGTACTACAATTGTTCATAAATAACTGTAGTCATCAGTTTAGTCTTTTACAAAATATTTGAAAAAATATGATTTTTTTACCGTGCATGTTTGCGTAAGTACTGATAAAACATGCTTATAACTCAATATATTATAACTTTACCGCAATCAATGTTATTATAAAATATACAGGAAAATTTATGAGCTTTCGAAAAATATAAGCTTTATTAGTAAGTTATATTATATAACCGAGTATTGATGAATTTTGTTCAGCATGGGTCACTGCGCTTCCTCATAGAATGGCAGCCGACCGCCATCGTATTTTCATTATTTCTCGGAATCTATTTTCCGGATCAAATCGTAATTGGTATTATTTGAAAGAATTTAAATTGTACTTTAATCGGTTCTTTGAAGTCTAAGTTGCAAAATTAACAGTTTATTATTATTTTTAGAAAATGTAACATTTTTTACCTAATAGATTGGAAGAAACAGGCTTGTTTGGAGAAAGGTCATCGATATTCCTTCTAAATACCTAAAACTGGTATGGATGTATTCCTCATTATTTATAGGACATGAATTGATCAGCTTTATTTTATAAAGGGGGGGACGAGTCGAAAAAAGGAGGGGGGAATGATGGTGTCCGCCCGCCATCGAAATGTCATTGAAATTTGCTCACATCTCGAGTCCTATGGGACCGATAGATTCGTGTGAGATGTCATTTTAAATAGCATTAAACGTACTATAATTGTTTTTAAATAATTGTAGTCAACACTATTTGTTTACAAAATATTCGAAAAAATATTACTTTTTACCGTGCATACTTGCGTTACTACTGAAAAAACATGCTTATATTATAACTCAATAAATTACAACTTTACTGCAATTAATGTTGGAATAAAATATACGGGAAAATTTATGAGCTTTTGAAAAATATAAGTTTTATTTATATATAATATTGTATAACCAAGTAAATGATGAATTTTGTTCAGCATGGGCCACTTCGCATCATCATATGAATGGCGGCCGACCGTTGTCGTATTTTCATTATTGCTCGGAATCTATTTTACAGATCACATCGTGATAGGTACATATCATTTGAAAGCATTTTAAATTTACTATAATCGGTTTATTGAACTCTGAGATGGATAATTATCCGTTTGTTGTTATTTTTAGAAAACGTAATATTTTTATCTAAAAGGCTGGAGGAAACAGATTTGTTTGGAGAAAAGTCGTTGACATTTCTTCCAAATACATAAAACTGATATGGTTTTGTTCCTCATTGTCTCCAAGATATGAACTGACCAGGTTTTTTTGTAGAGGGGGAGCGAGTCGAAAACAAGGAGGAGGGGGACCGTCATCAAAATGTCATCGAAATTCGTTCACATCTCGAGTCCTATGGGACCGATCGGTTCGTGTGAGATGTCATTTGAAAGGTTATTAAACGTTCTACAATTGCTTTTAATTAATTATAGTCATCACTTTAGTCGTTTACTAAATATTTGATAAAAATTGTTTTTTTTTACCGTGCATGTTTGCATAAGTACTGATAAATCATGCTTATAACTCAATAAATTATGACTTTATCCTATTTAATTTTATTATAAAACACATGGGAAATTTTATGACGTTTCTATAAACGTAAGTTTTTTTATATTCAATGTTATCTAACCAATTAATGATAAATCTTGTTGGCATGGGTCACTGCGCGTCGTCATATGAACGGCGGCTGACCGCCGTAGTATTTTCATTGAACTTTGATTTAATAGTCAATAGTCAATTCATATCCTGGAGAGAATGAGGTACACACCCATATCAGTTTTAGATATTTGGAAGAGCTGTCGACGACTTTTCTCCAAACAAGATCGTTTCCACCAATCTATTAGGTAAAAATGTTACGTTTTCAAAAAATAAAATATAAACGGATGATTTTACATCTCAGACTATAAAGAATCGATTATAGTACATTTGAAATGCTTTTAAATGATACCTATCACAATGTGATCCGTAAAACAGATTCCGAGCAATAATGTAAATTCGACAACGGTCGGCCGCCATTCATATGATGATGCCCAGTGACCCATGCTAACCAGAATTCATCATTACTTGGTTATATCGTATTATATATAAATAAAGCTTATGTTTTTCGAATATGACCAGTGTATTTTATCATAAGTCATAACATTATTTGCGGTAAAGTTAAACATTTTTGAGTTATAAGCATGTATATCAGTACTTAGGCCAACATACACGGTAAAAAAAACCAAATAATATTTCGTAAACGACTAAATTTATGACTACGGTTATTTATAAACAATTATAGTATGTGAAATAATCTTTCAAATGACAACTCACACGAATCTTTCGGTCTCATAGGACTCTAGACGTGAACAAATTTCGTTGACATTTCGATGGCGGGCGGACACCGTCTTTCCCCCCACCTTTTTTTCGACTCGTCCCCCCCTCTATGAAATAAAATTGGTCAATTCATGTCCTGGAAACAATGAGGAATACATCCGAACCAGTTTTAGGTATTTGCAAGAAATATCGATGACTTCTTCCAGACAAGCCTGTTTCTTCCAGTCTGTTAGGTAAAAATGTAACATTTTCTAAAAATAATAGTGAACTGTTAATTTTGCAACTAAGATTTCAATGAACCGATTAAAGTACATTTAAAATGCTTTCAAATGATACCAATTACGATTTGATCCGTAAAATAGATTCCGAGAAATAATGAAAATACGATGGCGGTCGGCTGCCATTCCATAAGGAAGCGCAGTGACCCATGCTGAACAAAATTCATCAATACTCGGTTATATAATATTACTTACTAATAAAGCTTATATTTTTCGAAAGCTCATAAAATTTCTTGTATATTTTGTACTAAAATTAATTGCGGTAAAGGTATAATATATTGAGTTATAAGCATGTTTTATCAGTACTTAGGCAAACATGAACGGTAAAAAAATCATATTTTTTCAAATATTTTGTAAAAGACTAAAGTGATGACTACAGTTATTTATAAACAATTGTAGTACATTTAATAAGCTTTCAAATGACATCTCATACGAACTGATCGGTCTCATAGGACTCGAGATGTAAACAAATATCGATGACAGTCAGCCGCCATCTTCCCCCCCCCCCCCCCCTTTTTACCGACCCGTCCCCCCCTCCATAAACTAAAACCAGTCAATTCGTATTCAGGAGACTACGAGGAACATATCCATACCAGTTTTAGGTATTTAGAAGAGATGTCGACGACATATCTCCAAACAGGCCAATTCCGCCGTACTAATTATAATTTTATACTATTTTCTTAAGGATTTATTTACCCTTCTATCTGTGTATAAGTATACATGCTGGATTTTCTTTTTGGGTCAATGAGGGCAGCTACCGGATCCCGTGCTGCTGCGCGAAAATGGTCTTTAAAGATCTTCCCTCGTTTTCAAATTAATGAAGATTTTTGACAAAATATTCAGGGTGCGAAAAAAATGTCCTTTTTTTATGATGCCATTCGATTCCATTCCTATCCAAGATCAAAAAATGTATGGGATCAAAAAATGTTTTTGTCGCATCCTATGTTTTTCAAAAACCTGTGAATGCGAATCTTCATTCATTTCAAATCGAGGGAAGGTCTTCAAATACCATTTTCGCGTAGCAGCACGGGATCTGGTGGCTGCCCTCAATGACCAAAAAGAAAATTCATCCTGTGTAACTAAATATAACTTCAAACAGTTTAACCTTTTGAACGCCAAGCATCGGAAAAATCGTGCCATCAGCGCCAGCGAGCGCGAGCGTGCAAGTCGAACCGGTTGTATGTTGGACGTGATATCACGTCCTGGCGCTGAGGGCACTACTTTCCGTGCTCGTGATTTAACGTCTTTGGCGGTCAAAGGGTTAAAAAATTATAATAAATTAAAATTAAAGGTTTTGGAAGATTGGTTAGCTAAGTGGTCCGGGCTCTACAACTTGACACCATTTTGACTTATTGTTGTGCTTGTGTAATAGTTGAGTTGCTAAATATTCATAGTTTCATGGCTTTTTTTCCCTTGAGGTGTTACAGACTTCATACTGCGCAGCTCAAAACCTTTTTGCTTTTTGTCCACACACGCCAACGGCTTGATGCGAGTGTGAGCACTGTGAGCAGGCACCAGTAAGTCCTTGCCAGGTCTCTTCATCTCGTTCCTGAATCCATAGTTCAACAAACAACTCCACCGTTTCCTGGCTCGAGAAATCTAGTATTCCATTTTCTGAAATAGAACAACTAGCTTAGTACAAGAATTAAATAATTATTTATCACCAATAACTTAAGTATAGAGAGAGCTGTATCATCCTTCTAGCGTTTGTCCTGGCTTTTTGCCAACGCACTATTGAGCCAGGAGTCCGCTCGGCAACCTAGTTCCAGGAATCGGCGTAAGCACTAACAGGCTAATACCCTCTCTTCAACATACAAAACACGTAGCTCTTAATAATATAATAACTTATTACAGTTATGTGCAATGTCAACAAAAAAAGTCAGCAACGAGCATGTGAATTTGCTGGAGCTGCAGGCGTCCATAGGCTATAGTAGCTGCTTATCATCAAGCGAGCAGCATACTTGTTTGCTACTGTTGTGTTTAAAAAAAGTCGGCAACGAGCATGTGAATTTGCTGGAGCTGCAGGCGTCCATAGGCTAAAGTAGCTGCTTATCATCAAGCGGGCAGCATACTTGTTTACCACTGTTGTGTTTAAAAATAAGTCAGCAACGAGCATGTGAATTTGCTGGAGCTGCAAGCGTCCATAGGCTATGGTAGCTGCTTACCATCAAGCGCGCAGCATACTTGTTTGCCACTGTCGTGTTATTAAAAAAAAGTCGGCAACGAGCATGTGAATTTGCTGGAGCTGCAGGCGTCCATAGGCTATGGTAGCTGCTTACCATCAAGCGAGCAGTATTAAGTAAAAGTTTGCCGATTTTTGCGAAACTTCAAAATAGCCATGTCAGAAGCGGTCCAGACACTGTCAGTAATAATGTCATTATTTCTGTACCCATCCTTCTCTTCTTCATATAATAGAAAAGGACGGGTACAGAAATAATGACATTATTACTGACAGTGTCTGGACCGCTAGATAAACGTCTGTCCATACAATGAGTATTACCACTGCATGCCTAGCACATGAGTGACGCGACAGTATCCCGCGCGCGAGATAGACTACCCGTCTCTTTTTAATTGACACAGTCAGAAAAGGACGGATAGACTATCTCGCGCGCGAGATACTGTCGCGTCACTCATGTACTACGCGTGCTGGTCATATATTTTCGGCAGAGGGGAACACCTGTCAAATGCCGCTCCGGTTGGTTAAATGCTCTAAGGCATCCTTCGTGCTCATGGGTATTTAATAGTAATACCATGCCCTCCCATCTCTTCTTCTTGACACAATGGCGAACACCGTAGTAGTCCGTAAGGGACTGCAACGGCGGGTCTGGGTTACGGTGTGGTTTTACCGCGGCAAAACCAAGCGAACCGTGATACATGATATAATTATTGTTAAATCGATATCATAGATGGCGCTGTGGGTCTCGATCGTACATTGTAAAATATTTGTCCAACATATTACGTGATGTTTGCAGTGTAATAAATTAAGTACATAATATATGAAATATAAACAACAATATCTACACAAATTTAATACATTAGTTTAGAATGTTGGTATCAATAATTATTCGGTAGCCGGCACAAGGAGCAACACCCACACGCAACACCATGCAGTAGTTAACAATCTGTCTAGGTAATAATGTCCACCGCTACTAGATGGTGCTATCAAGTTGTTTATCGTGTATTAGTTGCGTTTTGTTTATCCATTTCACACATGAAATTTCGAATAATTTATTTCGCATTAGAAATAAAGAATTCAGCACAAGATGTGTAAAAAAATATCAAATACTAATTGCATACTTTAAAGACGGACGTAACAATTAAATTAATGACTCATACTTGATATCTTTCACAACTGCACTGTCAAAACGCACATGACATTTGTTTTTCAACAAAATCAAATTTTTCACTCCGCCGTATTTGAAATTCGTACAAAATTTTAAATAGGCTAAACGTAAAATGCGCGAAGGCATTTTACGTTTAGCCTATTTTTTTATTTTAAATTAAAATAAAGGACCTGGAGTTCGATTTTTGAATCTCACCGGGTGACTTATTTCGTACTAAATAGTCATCGGCTGCATACAAAAAATGGCACCGGTGAGATTCAAAAATCGAACTCCTGGCATTGAAAATGACATCAAGATCATCATCATCATTATTCATGGAGTATCATCTCCAGATAATACTCGATTGCAAACTTGGATTGACAACTATGGTAAGTACTTCTATATTTTCTTACATTCAAGTACCAGCAAATATATCTGCTTCTTATGGTGGATATTTACCGTTTGATTTGTCTATAAATCATAAATTGACCATAAACCACAAAACTCAATAGCCGTGTTTACACCTGGCCAGGGCTTGTATACCGGTTAATTTTTCGTGCCGGTTAGAGCCACATTTTAAGAGCCTAACCCATAATAAAGGTTACGCTCGCAGGGAACGAAATCCTTTTACCGGTTAGGGGAGCGCTCTCTCCGTGTGAGCGAAGACTAGGGTGAATGACCGCTCGGCGCTCGCTTTACTCGATTTGTTTGCTATGGTATTAGATTTGATTTTTAATCGACTTCAAAAAAAAAGGAGGTTTCGCAGTTCGACCCGTATGTTTGTATGTATGTTTGTATGTATGTTTGTACGTATGTTTGTATGTATGTTTGTTCGCGATTATCTCGCGGTTGGCTGAAACGATTTTGATGCGGTTTTCAGAACAGTATACACACTGCAGAAGGTTTTAGAATAGAAAAGGGGTCGTTCATTTATTACGTAAGCCAATTTTTGCCATTTTTTGTTCCCTTCTGCCCCTTCGGAAGAAAAAGATCCTCCTCTTATAAGTAGGAATAAGGCGTGGTCAACCCCCCCCCTAAATTGTTAAACGTAATAAATGAATGGCACTGAAAAGGATACCCGTGACGTCGTCCGCACAGACACAGATCCTTTATTAAGCGATATATTAGTTCAACTCGACCGATTTTTCACCGCATTATTAACTATGAGCAACAAATGAAGTCGGTTAGAAAAAGGGGTCGTCCATTTATTACGTAAGTAAATTTTTGCAACTTTTTAACCGACTTCAAAGGAGGTTCTCGTGGTCTTTTTCATCACCGTCTTCTTCTACTTCTTCTTTATCTTCGTATTTTTCTTATTATTCTCCATTATCAATATTAGCATCATCTTCTACATTATCACCATATTCGCCTTCTTCATCATCATCATCATCATCATCATCATATCTTCCTTTATTATATTTGTCGTCTTTTCGTCCTTATTCATCGTCATCTTCATCATTGTATTCTTCTTCGTCACCATCATCATCATTATTTTTATTATCTTATTGTTCTTCGTCTTCTTCATCTTCATCATCTTAATCTTTTTCGTCGTCTTCTTCTGATATAGCATAGAATCTTTCGCTTATGAGTATATTAGTGGTTGCCCTGTTATCAATGCAGGTCATGACATACAGTTTCTGAACTATTTTAATACGGTTTATAGTATGTGTACAGAGGCCTGCCATCCGTCCGGGTTTCCCCGGATTTGTCCTAATTTGGAGGCCGTCCGGGGTGTGTCCGGGGGGGTTTTCAATAAGTGTCCGGGGAAAACCCGGACACTTATTGAAAAATAAAGCGATTTTTTTTCCATAATTTTAGGACACGTCCGGGGGAAAAGTACTATTTACGCCAAATGTCCGGGTTTTTTAAATCTTTGTCCGGGTTCGGCGAATTTAGAGATGGCAGCCCTATACAGATAAACTAACGTATGCAGCTGTGCTTAATTAGGACCCTTATTACGAAACAGTTATATAACTACTACATTATCCGCGATTATCTCGCGTTTGGCTTAATCAATTTTGATGCGGGTTCCATAAAGGTATTAGTTTCATTCTGGAGAAAGTTTAAGTATACGGCCAGGTGGGTGACAATGGAACGCTGTGTTTTTAGTGGCCATAACTCCGAAACCAATGATTTTTGAGCTTGCTATTAAGAAGGATATAATAGTACATTTTATGTAGTATGTTTGTAAGTAGGTATGTATGAGTGTATTTGTTACAATCTGGCTGGAGGTTTTGGTTTAGGGTCAGTTGGACGACAGTCACTTTCATTTTAAGTTGCCACCATTATTTGCATAAAAAGATATAGTTTACTCATTAGTTAAGTTCTTACACTATTGACCTAGTCCAAAGTGACAGAGAAGTGGTTTGGCACAGACTTCAAAAATTAAGTAAATACCCAGATCATTATTAAATTACTTTTTATCTCTTAATAGCAAACCTCTAAAATCATTGGTTTCGGAGTTATGGCCACTAAAAAAAACAGCGTTCCATTGTCACCCACCTGGCCGTATACTTAAATCTTCTCCAGAATGAAACTAATACCTTTATGGAACCCGCATCAAAATTGGTTCAGCCAAACGCGAGATAATCGTGGATAATGTAGTAGTTATATAACTGTTCCGTAATAAGGGTCCTAATTACGTACAGCTGCATACGTTAGTTTATCTTAACACAAACCATATTAAAATATTGGGGTGTCTCATAAATAGTGTCGGTTTCAATGTTCAATTTAGTTTATTAAAAAATCATATAAAAAGAAAACCTTAATATTCGAAATATAGTCCATCGTATTCTATAACCTTAACCCAGCGTTCAGCCAGTTCTTTGAGTCCTTGATGAAACCATTCTTTAGGCTTAGTTGCAAAAAACTGCGGAACTGCACTTTCAACATCTTTTTTTGATTCGAATTTTTTCGCACGAAGGAATTTTGCCATGAATCTGAATAAATAGTAATCAGACGGTGAAAGGTCCGGACTAAATGCTGGGTGTGGCAGGAGCTCAATACCATCAAGTTCATCGATCTTAGCCAGTGTCACTTTCGCAGTATGTGGTCTAGCATTGTCTTGTTGTAAGAGCACCCGTTTTCGATTTACTAAACCAGGATATTTTTGCGATAAAACCTCATACATCCGCGTCAGTTGGCTACAATCTATCTCGGCAGTAATAGTTCTACCCTCCGGAATTATCTCGAAATACACTAACCCTTCATAATTCCACCAGACACATAACAAGACCTTTGACTCGAATCGACTTCTTTTCGGGACTGGTTCAGGTAATTGATTCCTGTCCAACCACTGATGTGCCATGTCTGGGTTGTTCATGTAAATCCATTTTTCGTCACAGGTAACGATTCGTTTGAGAAAACGATCGCCTTGCGGCAGGGCAAGGATTTTTTTGCAAACCTCTCTCGTCGTTTTGCCTGAACTTCGTCTAATGGGGCACTAACTATCCGACAATGATTATTGATTTTAAGTGGCGATGTATAGTGTCATTAGAAGGTCCAAGTGAGTCCAATAAATGACGAGTGCTGGTACTGGGTTGACTTTCAACGGCTTCCTTTGTAGCCTCAATATTCCACACAGGTGGCCGACCAGAGCGCGATCGATCTTCAAGGGTCTAATCTCCACTATTAAAACGACTAAACCAGCGCTGTGCCGTCCGCTCATTTACCACGTCTCCCCCTTCAACTTCACATATTTTTCTTGCTGCCACGGCTTCTTTAAATTTTTTGTTTCCAATAATGTCTTAACAATACACGAATTTCGTATTTGTCGCCCTCCATACTTTTTATTATTGAGACGTGTTACGCCGTCAATTAACAAAGACAGTATGACTAAAATAAAGTACAACAATCGCACTCTTTATAAAAATAGAGAATTGTCTTAACAGGTTGCGACATGCATAAATTATGATGTAGTGAATTTTTAGATACGATACCCGACATTATTTATGAGACACCCCGATAGTTCAGAAGCTGTATGGCCTGTATGTCATGACCCGCATTGATAACAGGGCAACATACTCATAAAGAAAGATTCTATGCTTTCTTGCTATATCAGAAGAAGACGACGAAGAATAAGATGATTAAGAAGACGAAGAACAATAAGATAATAAAAATGATTATATTATGATGGTGAAGAAGAAGAATACAATGATGAAAACGACGACGAATAAGAAGGAGAAGACGACAAAGATAATAAAGAAAGATATGATGATGATGATGATGATGATGATGATGATGATGATAAAAAAGAAGACGAACATGGTGATAATGTAGAAGATAATGCTAATATTGACAATGAAGGAGAATACAAAAAATGCGAAGATGAAGAAGAAGTAGAAGGCGGTCATGAAAAAGACCACAATGAAGTTGAACAAAGGGAAGATAATAATGATGAGGAAGAAGACAAATAAGAAGAATAAGACGAATTTGATGAAGAATATGATGATAATGAAGATGAAGAAGGTAACGATGAAGAAGATATCAAAGAACAAGATAAAGAAGGAGACAATTATAACGATGAAAATGTTGATGAAGATCAAGATGTTTATCAAAAATAATAAGAATTAGACGAAGATGATGAAGAAGAAGATGCAGAAGACAACGATGAAGAAGGCTAATGAAGAAGGGAAAGAAAAAGAATAAAAAGGAGAAGACAGGGAAGATTGTTCAAACTAATATAAACTTTATTTATAGTTATTAATGCGGTTAAAAATCGGTCGAGTTGAACTACTTTATCGCTTAATAACGGAACCATGTTTACGACGTCACGGGTGTCCTTTTGGACCTACGTAATAAATGAATGGTCATTTATTACGTAGGTATGAAAATTTAGGGGGGGGGGGGGGATTGACCATGCACTACGACTTTTTCTCTAAAGTGGCAAAAATTGGCTTACGTAATAAATGGATGACCCCTTTTTCTATTCTAAAACCTTTCCAGAGTGTAACAAATACTTTTCTGAAAACCTCATCAAAATCAGTTCAGCCAAACGAGAGATAATCGCGAACAAACATACATACAAATATACTTACATACAAACATATATACATACGGGTCAAACTGAGAACCTCCTTTTTTTTGAAGTCAACAATTAAAAAGTGGCAAAAATTTACGTACGTAATAAATGGACGACCCCTTTTTCTAACCGACTTCATTTGTTGCTTATAGTTATTAATGCGGTTAAAAATCGGTCGAGTTGAACTAATATAACTTAATAAAAGATCCGTGCGGACGACGTCACGAGTATCCTTTTCGGTGCCATTCATTTATTACGTATAACAATTAAGGAGGTGGGGGGGACCGTACCTTACTTCTACTTATAAGAGGAGGATCAAAAATTGGCTTACTTAATAAATGAACGACCCCTTTTTCTATTCTTAAACCTTCTCCAGATTGTAACAAATACTGCTTTGTAAAAACCGCATCAAAATCGGTTCAGCCAAGCGCGAGATAATCGCGAAGTAACATACATACAAACATACGGGTCAAACTGAGAACCTCCTTTTTTTTGTCGGTTAAAAAATGAATTATTAATTTAGTTGACTATCGTCCGTTACCAGCAATAACAATAACGAGTGCTCGTTATTGTTATTGGTATAGTCGCAATCAAATATATCGGAGCGGCCAGGGTACTCAAAAATATCTGAACATGCACTTTATCGCCTTGACAATAGAGGCGTTGTTCAGATATTTGTGACCACCTTGGCCGCTCCGATATATTTGATGGCGACTGTACATAAGCAAGGTTATTTTGCCTACCATCATCCCAACAATAATGGACATACAACACAAGCCGCAGGGAGCGGAGCGCCACCGCCGCCACCGGTCATTGCTCCCGTCGAATTACCGGTTAGAAAAGGCTCCGACATAACGTTCCCAAATCATTTCGTTCGAACGTAACCCAAATAGAAAAACCGGTTTAACCTCTTTCATACCGGTTTATTTGTAACCGGTTACAAGCCCTGCGAGGAAATTGCCGCGCGCGGCAGCTTGGCTAGTGTGGATGTGCCTCGCCCGAGGCAAACGAACGCGCAGCCGCAATGCCTCCGGCGAGGCATATCCACACTAGCCGTGTTACCGCGCGCGGCAATTTCCCCGCTCCGGTGCGCCAGGTGTAACTGTAAACGCGGCTATTGACTCAATAAATGTAAAAATATGTACAAGTACGAGTATATCGACATTATGGACATGATTTTTTGAAATTTGAATTAATCCAAATTTTCATATAAGTACCTATATTTACATATTTAACAAGACCAAATAAAGAGAAGGCCTAGTTTAGATTTGAGCTAGTTATTAATTTAGTTTAGTATTTATACTATAGTGCCTCTGTACCTATATTTAATTATGTAAATAAATTTGCAAATGTTAAAAAGAGAAGATATATATGTATAGAATACTCAGTTATCTAGAAAAGTGGCTATTATCAATTTATCACCAAATGCAGACCACAACTTTTTTGTCATTTCTTGTCTTCCATTTTATACACAGTCCCACTTAATTTTAAATAAAAGGTTATGTGTAAATCAGTCAGTGTTAAAAGTGGTGATTTTCGGAGGTCAATATTTCGTAAATAGTTTAAGATTTTCGCTGAAATCCAGGATTCAGTAAGTAGTAGAGATTCAGTAAGTAGTCTTTCAAGACTCCCAGAATAGGGAATATGACGCAAAACTCTGCGTAAGGGGCGGCACTAGCACATCCAGAGGGCCTACCACGAAACACGAAAATAAAAATTTCGTTACCTGGTTCTCTGTCATTCTTTCATATTCGAGCGATAGGCACATATCAAAATTTCGATTCTCTCGTTTCATGATAGGCCCTTTGTAAACAAACCGCCTTGGTGCACAAATGACATATTTATTCGTTATAAATTGTGTATGAAAACTTGTAAAAAACTGTTTAAGGCCTAGTATGTATTAAGAACTCTATGGTTTACCGGTGTGCTAGTGCTGCACTCTGGTGGCAGAACATTGCAGTAATATCCCCTATTGGAAGTATGAAGCTCAAATAGGTTTCAAGTTATTGGGGGGTCAAAAGTGCCCCCAAATGGTTTGTGACGGCTGGTATGTCACCTTTTTAACCGACTTCAAAAAAGGAGGAGGTTCTCAATTCCACTGTTTTTTTTTATTCTCATTTTATTCTCACTCGATATCTCCGTGAATCGTGAACTGATTTTCAAATATATTTTTTTAATCGAACGGGTATAACCCCTAGATGGTCCCATTGTCACCAAGTCGGGGTCTGATGATGGGATCCTGGAGAAATTGAGGAAACTCTTCAACTATTATAGAGGCACACCTTTATTCACCTGATTTCACTATTTTTTACAGCAACTCGGCCACTTCCTCTTGGAATAGCGGATCCTAAGTGAAGTTGGTTCTTTTTTTTTATTATTACAGCAACTCGGTCACTCCCTCTTGGAATAGCGGATCCTAAGTGAAGTCGGTTCTTTTTTTGTTTAAAATTATTGGCTGACACACACTGTCGTGTGTTTAGATATTCTAGATAATGCTTAGCTACTAGCATCAAGAAAATATCAGTCTTCACCCGAAAGAGTGAAGCGTATTGCTGAGCCAGAACCCTTTTGTATTGCTGCAACGCACACAGAAATTGTTTTTTTTTTCTTCTTTTCAACCGACTTCAAGAGTTCGAAGGAGGAGGTTATCAATTCGTCAGAATCTTTGTTTTTTTTTAAGTGTATGTTCCCCCATTATTCGAAGACGGCTGGACCGATTTGGAAAATTCTTTTTTGTTTGAAAGAGTATAATTCACTGTTGGTCCCATTGTCACCAGGTCCAGATCTGATGATGGGATCCTGGAGAAATCGAGGAGGGAACTCTTCAACTATCATAGGCACACCTGACCTGATTTCACTACTTTAGCAACTCGGCCACTTCCTCTTGTAATAGCGAATCCTAAGTAAATTCGGTTCTTTTTTTTGGTTAAAATTATTATTATTTCATAATTATGTTAACTTATAAACTATTTTCATATTCTATCTTATATCTAAACTCTGATTCGTAATTAAATTCCATAAATATAACCTCACTCGCTTACTTTTCGCTTGTAGTTCTTGGAATAAACGCCACTGAAATTGCTTTGTATGTATGTAATTTCAACCGATTTCAAGATTTCGAAGGAGGAGGTTCTCAATTCGTCGGGATCTTTGCTTGTTTTTTTTTGCAATTTTTGTTATGTATGTTCACCAATTATTCGAAAACGCCTGGACCGATTTGGAAAAATCTTTTTTTGGTTGAAAGAGCATACTTCACAGTTGGTCCCATTGTCACCAGGTCCGGATCTGATGATGGGACTCTTGAGAAATCGAGGGAACTCTTCAACTCCTTTTATTATAAGCACACCTATAGTGATTTCAGTATTTATTACTTCAACTCCTAAAAGCAAAGGAAAAGCAGATCCTAAGTGAAGTCGATTGTTTTTGTTTTAAATTATTTAACCAACTTCAATTCCGTAGAAGGAGGAGGTTATGCATTCGGTTTGGTGCTTTTTTTAAATGTATGTTCACCGATTACTCCGAGACCCGTGTTCCGATTGAAAAAATTCTTTTTTTATTTGATAGGAACTACCTCCAAGTTGGTACCATATTAATCTGGTGCTGTTCTGATGATGGGATGATCCATGAGCAATTGAGGGAACTCTTCATTTTTTAACGGCATGTTTATGGTGAAATGGGTGTTTTCTTAAGCAACTCAAGAATTTTCTCACAAAAACGACCAATTTGATGGAGTGGACCTTATTATGATGATTATTTTGATGATAATGATGGTGATGTTTTAAATGTAGAATGTTCAGCGAGTATTCCGAGACCCGTGTTCCGATTTAAAAAATTCTTTTTTTATTTGATAGGAACTACCTCCAAGTTGGTACCATATTAATCTGGTGCTGTTCTGATGATGGGATCCATGAGCAATTGAGGGAACTCTTCATTTTTTAACGGCATGTTTATGGTGAAATGGGTGTTTTCTTAAGCAACTCAAGAATTTTCTCACAAAAACGACCAATTTGATGGAGTGGACCTTATGATGATGATTATTTTGATGATAATGATGGTGATGTTTTAAATGTAGGATGTTCAGCGAGTACTCCGAGACCCGTAGTCCGATTTGGATAATTCTTTTTTTGTTTGAAAGTAACTATACCCCGGAAATGGCCCCCACATTGATCTGGTGATGTTCTGATGATGGGATCTCAATTCTTAAAGGCACATGTATGGTGATTTGGGTGTTTTCTTAAGCAACTCAAGCATTTTCTCACGAAAACGACCAATTTCATGGAGTGAACCTGATGATGATGATGATGATTGTTTTGATGATAATGATGATGATTTTTAGGGCTCCGTAGCCAAATGGCAAAAAACGGAACCCCTATAGATTCGTCATGTCTGTCTGTCTGATGTCCGTCCGTATGTCACAGCCATTTTACTCGGAAACTATAAGACGTATCATTATCAATTTTTTACATAAAAAGTGTATTGTGTGCTGCTACGTTATGTAGTGAAATTTCTGAAAAAAATCATTTTAGGGGGCACTCCATACATGCAAGTAACTGTCAAAAAATTTTTTTTTTACCAAATATCAACGATGGACATCAATCGATAGGTCTTTAAAAATAACATTGAGGTTTATTTAAACATTTTTTGATTAAGGGGATTTATTCAGAAATAATGACTCCGAAATTCTATAAAATTGTGTCGTCGTCGTCGTCCCCGTAACTTTTGAACCGTAAGTCCAAAAGTTATGGAAAAATTCAAGAAGATACACCTTTGAATATTCTTTCAACGAAAACTATTTTAAACATTATCGGTATATAAGCGTTTTTGAGTTATCTCCAAACTACTTACTTAGCCAGATACGACCTTGCGATATTAATTTATTGGATAGTAGCTACAGCCGGTTTTTATAGATGATGGTACGGAACCCTTCATGCGCGAGTCCGACTCGCACTTGGCTTTTTAAATGTAGGATGTTCAGCGAGTACTTCGAGACCCGTAGTCTGATTTGGATAATTCTTTTTTTGTTTGAAAGTAACTACCCCGAAGATGGTCCCACAATAATCTGGTGCTGTTCTGATGATGGAATCTCAATTTCTAAAGGCACATGTATGGTAATTTGGGTCTTTTCTTAAGCAACCCAAGCATTTTCTCACGAAAACCCAATTTCATGAAGTTTTGATGATAATGATGATGGTTTTTTTAAATGTAGGATGTTCAGCGAGTACTCCGAAGCCCGTGGTCCAATTTGAATACTTTTTTTTTTATTAACTAGCTCGAAGATGGTTCTACATTATTCTGGTGCTGTTTTGATGATGGGATCTGTGAGGAATTGAGGGACTTACTCAATTTTTAAAGGCACAAGTATGGTGATTTTGGTGTTTTCCTTTCTTAAGCAACTGAAGCATTTCCTCTCGTAAACAATGATTTTATATGTATATACAAAATAAGAAATTAGCACGCCAAATGTGGCACAGTAAAACGAGTTGAACCCCGAAACCCCGTCGTTTGTTGCCGAAGAGAGCCGAGCCCGAGCCGAGCGAAGCCCGATCGTTCCGAGGAGTCTATTTACAAAGGACTAACAAACGTTTCGTTAAAATATTACCAGTGTAAGCGAGACTAGGGATTAAGCATAAATGCTACAGCATGAAGGTCAACGTACTATAGGCACAATTGGCGATGGGAAGTAAAGGTTTCGTAAATTTAAACCGAACTGACAGCAATTGAGGCATAAGGCTAGTGGAGTAGTTGTTAATTACGAAAGTCAGAAAATAATTAAAACTTATTTAGTAAATTTTATTAACATATGTTCCACAAGTTAATAAAAAACAGTTTATGAACAAACATACATAAGACGCATTATTATACTTTTTGTACTCACCTGACAGTTATGGTCGAAAGGAATGAATACCTACGTGCACTCCATACCGTATTAGATGAATTATATAGTAAGAGGAACAATTCACTGAACACATGTCCTCGTGCGTATTAACTCTTCCAAATTTGGCTTGGCGCCGACTTCAAACATATCATATTAGCACTATCCGAGAGGCACGTGCCGATTCATTTTAGTAGTTTTTGACGAAAAATAGGGTCATATTTTGCTGGCTGTACAAAACGCTCCTACTTTGGCTCGGGCTACCAGGTACTAAAATTCATAACATTTTGCCGTGTATTGTCCTACATGAGGTAGGGTTGCCTACGGCTTACTCTTGATTTAAGGGATCATTTAGAAAATGAAGCTCAAATTATATCTTTTTTGTTTTAGCTCAAGGGTCTCCTGAACTGAAAGTCTTAACACCAAAAAAGGTTTAAAAATAATGTAAGGTGTTAAAAATAATGAAAAAGAGGAAGTGGAATTCGATAACATGGAAATCTGCACGACACCAAGAAAACGCAAGCGACCACTGCGACCAGATGACGAAGATACGCCAAAATGTAAAAAATTAAAAACAATTTGTCCAGAACACAAATGTTATTATAAGGAGAGAACGTAATAGGATAGTTTATGTAGACTAAAGAAAAAAAAATAGGAATAAAAATTTAATAGGTATAAATAAAACTGACTTCAAAAGTGAGGTATCCAAGGTGATGACTCAGATGCAATTTAGAAAAAGTAATAAGCAACATTGGAGCGAAGAGGAACTCAAATTTTGTATGTTATTTTATATCATAAATCACCAGCAGCATATAATTATTTAGGAAGTTAAGGTGTAACACTTGCTGCTCCCAACACTATAGGCTCAAAACACACCTAGCGGAATTTCCTCAGTAATGTATGGAGGTCATAGACAAATTTAAGCTACCATCGACAACGCTCCATACATTACTGCGGAAATTCCGCTAGGTGTGTTTTGAACCATACAGAGCTGGCTTCAAGCCACAGATTGCTTGCTAGGCATTAACGAAGACGTGTTTGAAAACATTAAAATTAAATTTGCTAATTCTTCAATTAAGGATAGATCGTGCGTTTTATGTTTTGACGAGATGAGTATTAAAGCTAGATTTGGATTATACAAATAAATTCGATCTCATTTAAAGGTTTGAAGATTATGGAGGAGGCGATCGTACCCCTAAATTCATCCAACACGCACTGGCTTTTGTTGCCAGAGGAATTTACTCTAAATGGAAAATCCATCTGGCATATTTTTAACCGACTTCAAAAAAGAAGGAGGTTCTCAATTCGACTGAATTTTTTTTTTCATTTTTTTTGTATGTATGTTACTCAATATCTCCGTGAATCGTGAACCGATTTTCAAAATTTTTTTTCAATCGAACAGGTATAACCCCTAGATGGTCCCATTGTCACCAAGTTGGGGTCTGATGATGGGATCCTAGAGAAATCGAGGGAACTCTTCAACTATTATAGGCACACCTATAGTGATTTCACTATTTTTTAGAGCAACTCGGCCACTTCCTCTTGGAATAACAGATCCTAAGTGAAGTCGGTTCTTTTTTGTTTAAAATTATTATCGTATACGACTATTACTAATAAACAAATCATATAGCAATATAATCATGCCAACGTTATAATCACCTACTTACCGATTTTTTAGAGAAATTAGTTAATCAAATGCTTACGTTATTTAATGATAGAATAAAATTGATTTATAAAGAGAATTTGATTGCAAAGTTGGAATTTAAAATTCCGGATGGTTGTCATAATGAAAATCACCTCGATTTCATGATGAAAAAATTATTTAAAGTCAAAATTCATGATTACGGCAAAACCATAAAATCATCATTTGATTCTAAATTTAAATTAAAAATTCTGCAACATGAATAAACATGACTGTGATGATGATGATGAAAACAATGTAACATTTTTAAAAACTAAGAAATAAAATCAAAAACTACACATACACAATGTTTTTTCAATCAAATCCTAATACTAATCCTAATCCTCATCCTCATACTCATCCTCAGACTCATCCTCAGACTCAACCTCATACTTTTCCTCATACTCATCCTCATACTAATACTCATCATCATACTCATCAGCATCGAAACGGCCAAGGTACTCAAAAATATCTGAACTTGTACTTTATCGCCTTGAGAATAAAGGCGTCGTTCAGATAGTTATGACTACCTTGGCCGCTCCGATATATCTCATGGCGACTGTTCGTTAAACCTGCCGCCATCTTTGACGCTGTATGAATGACGTTGGACGTTCAAAAAAAGTTACTTAGCAGGCCTGCCTAGGCCTGAAAAGTTATATGAAATCCCATTTCAGGCTGCATCGAGTTGCTGCGCCCGAAAAAGCATACGTACTTCCGAGTCTATTATAAGCAGTGATCGTACATTTTACAGTAAAACCGGTGCAATGGCGTTTTATTTGTGAAATTGTTATTTAATTATCAACCATCTCTATATGATTTATTACTAAGTTCTAAATAGCTTTGATTTTATTTAATACTTGGTTTAACAATTTAATAGCCTCAAAATAATAATAACTCTATCACTAGCATTCATTCAATATTATAAATTTCAAAATAATCTCTTTAACCTTTTGAACGCCAAGCATCGGACGGAAAAAATCGGGCCCACAGCGCCAGCGCGCGCGAGCGCGCAAGGCAAACCAGTTATATTTTGGACGTGATATCACGTCCTGGCGCTGAGGGCACGGCTTTCCGTGTACGTGATTTGACGGCTTTGGCGGTCAAAGAGTTAAAGTCCATCCTGTCAGATAACGTGAAAAAACAAGTCAAAACTTGTACATAATTACTGCCCCCAAATGTGTTTTTCCCCGCCGCGCCGCTTTTGAGGGATAAAGCGATAACGAGGTGGTGTGGTGAAAAGGAAGTGCGATTAAACTATTAGGCTTTGAGTACCTACTTATTGGGTTTTAGGTCTTATATTTATATCATATCCAAGTATTTATTTGGAGAAAAGCACTATACATTGCCTCGGCATGAAAACGGATTCCCGGCCTCATATAAAAATTAAGATTATGAAATTAAGATAATTTTTTAAGATTATGAAATGTAATGGAATACTTATTATGAAATAAACAGCTTAAATCTTTTTTTTTTATATCCCAGGTTCGGCCTCTCCTGTAATGTTAGTATACATTAACTAACAAAACGTTAACTTATTATTAGTTATAATATTTTTCATTTGTACTCAGGCAAGCTTGAGGTTACTGAGTTTTATCGTTTAAATTAGGCAAGCTGAAAGGAAGCGAGTGTTGTCTAAAATTTAAATATGCAAGCTGGAGAGAACTGAGTGCTGTTGTCTAAAATAGGCAAGCCTAAAGGAATCGAGTATTGTCTAAAATTAAAATAGGCAAGGCGGAGGGAACTATGTGTTGTTGTCTAAAATAGGCAAACTTGAGGGCACTGAGTTTTATTGTTTGAAATATGTAAGGCTAAAAAATCGAATACGTACTCTAAAATTAAAATAGGCAAGCCGGAGGGATCAGGGAACTTAGTTTTGTTATCTGAAATAGGCAGTCTATTTATCCAACGAAATTCTTACCAAGCATTCATTAGTTGGTAAGTAGATATATCTCTGCATGCGAGTCGGAGTCATATCCATTTTAGGCTGGCTCTACATGATGGGCCATCATAGGGACGCAGCTATACGACGGAACGAGATGGCAATATCGTTAGCTCCCTCTAACGTATAGCTGCGTCCCTATGATGGCCCATCATATAGAGGAGCCATTACGTGACCTCGCCACCTATTACTAATCATGATAATTTTGCAAACGATCTTATACTGGTTGGTGCGCACGATGACCTCGCCTATGTTTGGCAACAAACCACAAGTAGGAATGACACTGACACCCTAAGTTCATAGGCGATGAAAAACAGAGTTGTGGTTAAATAATTGTGTTTAGTAGCTATGAGTAATATGAGTGGCTGTAAAACACCATCTAGTGACAGTGCATCTTATTAACATAAGGTAGCAGGTAGCTTAATGTGTGTTGGAACTTTAATAGATGTCACAAGTGGAACACCATTTTCCTCGAGCTCAGTGCCGCCAACTGATAACGTTTCTATGAACTCAAGTTGGGATACAGGTCTTGGATACTTAAGCGGGATCGCTTTTTGTGTACTTGGCTGACAATCTGTATTAGTATAATATTATATAGTCTGTGGTAATACTAACCTGAGGTTCTTGACCGACTTGACCATAGTGTTGTCAGGAGTCACATTTTACAGATTTTAATTATGAATCAGAGTGGCGCGGGGTGCATCTCGGAAACCTCGTAGTTACTTGCAATTTGCAGCGGTGCACTTTGCATAAGAATTCCTGAAAAACATATACATGACAATTATATAAAGAAGTATTAGTTGACCTTCAAAAAATGAGTGCTGCCATAATGTAAATTAAAAGGTCAAAGACAAATATTTTTCATGAATGTAAGATTGTAAAAATAATGATTGAAGTGTATGGTGAAGCTTCTCCTTGTTATAGAAAGTCATAGCCGGATCATTCACATACATTATATAAAAAAAAAAAATATATATTACTGGACAATCTTACACAAATCAACCTAGTCTCACGATAAGCTCAATAAGGCTTATGTTGTGGGTACTAGGCGACGATATATATAATAGATAGATATAGATAAATACTTAAATACATAGAAAACATCCATAACTCAGGAACAAATATCTGTGATTAGCTCATAAAATGCTAATAATTGCTCTGACCAGGATTCGAACCCGGGACCTCTTGCTTCATAGGCAGAGTCACTACCGACTAGGCTAGGAGGCCGTTTATAACTACACACAAACATGAATAAAATTAAAAGTTATATTCATTTGTGTGTGTATTTATGCACGCATCTGTCTGTATTTGTAATAATTTTAGTTGTTCAGCCAGGTCAATTTCAAGATATTTTGATTGTTTAATACCTACTTACACTATGAAAAGTCCAACATAACATGAACTCTAAAATCTGCAATTAGATTAAGTTTGTGCCTTCATACCTTTTAAACGAAGTGTTTGAACCGCAATATTAGTACTAACTTGACCACTTCAAGTAATATACATATAAGTGAACTTGACACACTTTTCGGTAGTCATGAAACCTGTCAGGCTTCTTAACTGGGCTAGTAAATTTGTGAAGAATCATGTTATCTGAACCTGAAAATAAAAATATTATATACAATTACACTAACCCTTAGTAATGATATGATATGAAACTAACGGGATTGATACAAGCTTTGTACAGTCGACGTCAAAGATATGTTTACACTTTTGCAACTTATTACAAACGAGTAAGGTGCAAAAGAGTAAACATTATCTTTGACGTCGACTGTACCTAGTAATGATAAATACCGCGCACTGACGATAAATGAAGACAGTTATCTGAGTTTGTAAAATTTTAATTGCCATGTAGTCATAATAGATAATGACTATTTTGCCATAGTTATAAACTTATAATACTGAAACAGGCCGAAGTTCGAAGAAAAGAAGTACCTCTAAACAATGACCGTATAGGTTATGTTTATGTGGTTGAGACGGTTTAGTTTCATATATTTTATACTATAGGATATAGACATATGTATTATTATGTCACGATCAAAATTAAATAAGGGTATCTAACATGAAAATATGAATACTTACGCGTTTTAACAGCAATTCTACACATGGCACTGCTTCGAACCATTGTCACAATCACAACGCCGGTTGATCACTCCAGATATATTCATATAAAAGCAGAGATATCGGAGTCCATGGTAACTGCAGTTCCAGTTGAAAATCGTAAAAGAACACATTCAAGCATCGGTGCTATTGAAAATAAAACAGGAAAATCTAGTCTTGAACTTGAAGGAAGTAAAAACATTATGGCGGATCGTCATAAAACGTTCCATTCCTTCCATATTTTTCTAACACATATTTTTAAATTCGTGTAACTGAAGGTATTCAAATGGAATAGGGATGTTGACTATTTTTTGCTAATTTTTAGAAATGTGTTTTAAAACATTTATAAGTACCTAATATAGCCCAAAATAACATTATATATTTTTTTATGACCCTAAATCAATATAACTCAATGCCCTAAATATAAAAATATCATGTATTTTAAAATGCACTTTAAATTTCGCTCCAAAACGCGACACTTGTCACGTGATCACGTGAGTGACGTCACTCGTTCCTAAACATTGTGAAACTGTTATGGCGATTCTGGTTTTCGTTTAAATAATAATGGATTCTAAGTTTTATAAGTGTTGCGCAGTACCGCAGTGTAAAAGTACTACAATAAAAACACCCGAAAAGTTATTTATACACGTACCTCGTACAGAAGATGTCAGAAAAAAGTGGCTTCAGCTTGCTCGAAGGGATCCGGCACTTCTGGCTATACAATCTAAAATGTATTTTTGTGAAGATCATTTTGATGTAAGTCTATAAATAATAATACTGCTTGATAATTTTTCGTATTTCCCTTCGTATTTGTCAAGTTTTTATACTATTATATGTTTAGAAAATAGTGAATTTAAGGTTAGAAATAAAGTTAAATAATATCGTTTTGTAAACTGTTGTACTCGTTTTATTTTAGTTGCCGAATGATATGGAGAACTATACTGAATATCAGGTGATGGGCTCGATATCTCAGGTTCGAATAAAAGCAGGGCATTTGCCAGCAAAATTTGAATGTCAATCAGACCGAACAAGACGGACAGATATGAAAACAACCCGTTCATTGCCAGCCAAAAGACGAAGATTGGAAGCAATATTAGAATATGAAGAAGAGTTAGAACAAACACAGAATACACAAAGTATTCCCACAGCTGAGATTCAACCAGGCCCAAGTTCAGGTATGTGTCATTGGCCGTGTTTACACCTGGCGCACCGCCTCGCGAGGAAATTGCCGCGCGCGGCAGCTCGGCTAGTGCCTCGGTCGCCATGCGCGGCAATTTCCTTGCGAGGCGGTTCGTTAGGTGTAGCCACGGCTATTCACCTAACACTTGTCTACTGCACGAGATAGGCCTCTCCCATGTATGTCTAGATACAACACAATATATTTACAGAAAGTGAGAGTGCATTGCATGCGATGCATTCCAAATTAGTGTAGGATATAATATATCATATTCATAAATAAGTAATAAGTATTGTTCAACTCATGGAAAGTCAAGGTTTGCTGCTGTTACTTAATGTCTTGTGTATGGAGGGTGCAGGGTGCCTTTCTATCAGAGCTACAATGCTGTGCTATGTTTTCACACAAATTGGCCAAGCCAAGGTATGCTCCTACTATGTGTCACTTGCATATAAATGTAGAGCAACATAGCATTGGTGGAAGTCACCTAATTGTACATACATATGTACTGTACACAATTAGGTATATAAATATCATAACTCATGACATGACCTTTTAGTTTCAGATATACCTCAACCGGAGCATAAACCAGTAACAACAGATAAATCAATACAAGTAAACATACATTATAAATATCGAAGTAAAAGCACACAGACTGCAATAAAATATAAAAACACTGCAATATCACCAAGGAAAAATGTTACTACATCTGTATCAACCTCTCCATTCAAACTGGAAGTCGCATCCACATCTGGTCATGCTCAAACATCTAGAAAGTTATGCTTCAGTCAACAAGATCATTCTGATAGTGATGTATCATTATTTGCACCATCCTTAGCACACTCCAACTTCTCTTCTATGATGTCATCTGAACAAATGAAGACCTCTTCAGGAACCTCCGCTAGTATCAATGAAGATGTGAAGAAGCTAGAAGCGCAACAAATACTCCAAACAACTATAAAGAAAATTAAAAGAAGGCCAAAGTTTTACGTTGGAGTACCAGAAAAATGTTATTATTTAATGGATACCATCCGCAACCACACAAATGTTCCCGAAACTCATATATTATTATGCCTAAAAAAAATTAGATTAGATACAAGATTTTCAGAACTGGCAGATGATTTTGGAATGTCATTATCTTATGCAAGTAAGATATTTCTAAAAAATGTACCAATAATTTGCAGTGTCATGCAACCTTTCTTAGTTAATTTAGATAAAAATGCGATAATCCTGTCCTTGCCTATGGCGTTCAGACACAAATACCACCATGTTACCTGTATTATTGATTGCTTGGAAATTGAAATTCAAAAGCCCTCAAACGCTGTACATCAAGCTCTAACATGGTCAAATTACAAAAAGGCAAATACTTTAAAATACCTAATATCAAGCACACCAGATGGTTTGGTTAACTATATCTCAAAAGGTTATGGAGGAAGAACTAGTGATGTGTGTGTAGTAGAACATTCCAACTTTTTAAATACTTTAGAGAAAGGTTCTTGCATCATGGCAGATAGGGGTTTCAAACATATAGAGCAGATGGTTCTCGAGGCAGGCCTTCAGTTGGTTCGTCCTCTAAGTGTTAGTACAGGATCAAAATTATCAAAGCAAGAGGCTCGCCAGACTAAACAAATTGCTAGTCTGAGGATTCATGTTGAAAGGGTGATACGACGGTTGAGGGAATTTGCAATGTTAAAACCTCATGCTTGTATTAATAATAATCTAACCAGGGTGCTTGATGAAGTCATTATAATAGCATGTGCTTTAATTCATTTACAAGATAGCATTATCAAGTAAAAACTTAGTGTAATTTGTTTGAACCAGAGACTATAGATAATATAGACAGCCACTCGTGTCTGAAAGCACCATCTACTCGAGAGCCACCTCGCCAGCTTCAAAAAGTTCTTAGACTCTACTGCTCTTTTATATAAGTTACTCTACATATATCTGAACATAACATCCATCTTTATGTGGTTTAAGATCTCTTAAACCACAAAGATGGATGTTATGTTAGCTTAAATTTGTGATAATTAAATATGGCAAAATTATTATTATTTTTTGTGATTAATGTATGATGCTCTAGCTCTACAAATCGAAGGACGCATCAGCAGGTTGTAGTCTTGTTCTTACTTGTTTGTTAACAAGTAAACGAGACACAGATACATGCGTCCGTGAATGCGTCCGTCGATATGTAGATCTGGCATAAGATACCTTAATATTTATGTACAGATATATCGGAGCAGCCAAGGTGGTCACAAATATCTTAACAACGCCTCTATTCTTCTCTATATAGATATTTTTGAGCACCTTGGCCGCTCCGATATATTTGATGCCGACTGTACATGTTGCATGAATTAATGGTCTGTGCAATATCTGTATAATGGCATTTTAATATCTTACATGTGTAGTACAGTCACCAGCAATAGTAATAAATAATAATGCAGCAGAATAATGTCTTTTATTGTGAAAATAAGTTATTATAAGTGGTTTTAATGTGATATGTGGTCAATTCTAAATTTGTGATATTATGTTATTATTTCAACAAATAAAACTGTTTATGCGAAAATACTTAAGCCTTTTATTTATACATAGAGAGAGGGTGAGCTCTTTTACGATACCTATATATATCTTAATTATAATGACAACAGTTTATTAACAGTAATATTTAGTCAGGTGATTAGGTAAAATTAATAATAGCGCACCCTTTCCGTCCTCTGCATGATAAGTAATATGAAAGAGCCAGTGTGTATTTGTCATGTACAGTCAGCTTCAAATATATTGTAACAGCCAAAGTGATCAAATAGTACAAAATATATGGTGTGACAAACTATTTGGCTACTCTAGCTGTTACAATATATTTGATGCCGACTATATATACCTCATAGGCCCATACCTATCACAGTGGCTCAAAGCATTAATGCAAAGGCCCACTTGTCGGATGTAGGATCCGGATTTTAATCGATCGTTCCAGTGGCAGAACATTTTATATGAAGCTATTGACACTTGTCGGACAAGATTTTGTATGGAGAGCTGACAACCTATTAAAAATCGGACCCGACATCAGACAAATGGGAACGGGGTCTTAGTCTATCGAAATAACCAGTTGGATTTTACCATCTTAGGGCCGCCAAACACGGACTACTCGAGCAGTAACCCAGTGGTCAACATACATTCTTGCAGTCAGACCGCATGATGAAATTTCACTGCGCAGCCAACCGCCCGAAGCAGTTGCAACTGCTTGAGCGGTTCGTGTATTGCGAATGACGATTTTGTATTGAAACTGCAGATCACCCAACGGCAACCGCTTGAAGCTCTTGGCACTGACTGCTTAACAGTCCATGTATGGCGGCTCTTAAAAATAGAGCCACTATTCCCGCCTTGACCCTCTGTGTGTGATTTTACACAACATGTGTCAGTGCGGGGACAAAGGTCCCACTTTGTTAATAATTATAGAATAGATAATTCTTATTAGTGCTTCCTATAACTACACCATATTGCCGGGTCAAAGACAAAAGAAACTGTAATCTACTAATAAAATAAAATCCAAATAGTTGTTTCTGCCTTGAAGAGTCAAGGGCAAAGCCAACCATATCATAATAAAATCAAATCCAAATAGTCGGTTCTGTCTTTAACCCGGCAAGATACTCTATCAATTAGTGAAAGAATTTAGTGTCCATGTAAATGGATAAAGTGGGACTTTTGTCCCTGCATTTACACAAATGATAACTGTCAATATTAGGTGTTTATGTAAATAAAATCCCAAATTGAGAAAATAACTGTTTTAATTACTGTACACTTTTGTTTAATAATGGGTAAATATTAGTTTTCCAAAAATCTACAAGATTAACAAGCAAATTATTAATATACTCAATGTCCAAATCGACACAAATTATGTCCACACTCTCAGTATTTTCGAACTTACTGTCTGCTACACAAAAGTAACATTTGTTTTTCCCAGACAAAAACATTTGTAGTTGCATTTGTGCATAATATTTCTTTGTGGGTTTCTGATCTCTTACATAGTTCTTATAAACTTCAGCACGCGTAGGGCACTTTATTTCAATAACGAATTCATCACAAATCCCATCTGGGGACCCAGCAATCATGAAGTACTCTTTACTTATTAATAGACCACACTTTTCTATTTTAACTCCAAGTTCAATTTCTACTTTTCTCTTTACAGCATTCTCAAGTGTCCGTCCACGGATCATTGCGGAGGTATCAGGTAGTCTACCTCCCATGATTTGTGCTATTAAAGTGCCATCTTTGGTTTTGCACCTGCTAACCTCATGAGCTTTAGATGCAGTAATCCGCCCATATCGCAACTCAAACCATAATTTGTTTTGAGACTGATCTCTTGTCAGTTTTTCTATTTCTACTAAGGTATTTTCATCAATTGACAATCCTGCTTTTAGTAGAAATTCGTCACAATCTTCTTCTTTATACCAAAAACAGAGTTGGTGCATTGAGAGCATTTCAGCATCATCCCTTTTGTAATTTATTTGGTGTTTTATGAGCTGCACATCCTTGATATTTCTATTCTTCCCCTCTTCTAAAAAATCATTTAAAACCCTATGATTTGGCAAATAACTTCGTGGATCTCCTTTAGTGAGGTCTTTTGATGTCAAATATTTCAAACTTTTGCCTACCTTAGAGAGGTGTGACTTTTTCCAGTAACACTCAACAGAGGTGCAGGAAGGTTCCTCACTCCTGCGATGAACCCACATGATGAATGCCATAGCATGTTTACATCCGCCGCGAGAACCAGCACACTGACATTCAACACTCAAAATAACACCTTGTTGTTCATCAACAACCAAAGTAGCTGAATATGGTGTATTCTGAACTTTGTGTTCTGGGCAAATGGTGCACTTCACTGTGCACAAATTTCCTTCCCGATGCAGTTGGACCAAGCCCACAGCATTGTCTCCGTATGACTGTCTTGCGGATCTAAAAATTCAACAAAAATATGATATAATATAACTTTACAAAACATAACCTTAAAATTATTAATTTCTTCAAGTCAGACATAACAAGAATTGTTAGTGTTGTTGTGGAACAATGTGACCAGAAAACAGTAATAAGGAAATAACAATTCTTGTTAGATTACTTACATGGAGGACTTCACATTTCTAAATTCAGCAGAGCAAAAGTTGCTGTTCCTTGCGAAGAAATTAGCAATCGTGAAACAGTCAATTCTAGGCAAATTCGAGCTGTTGGCCTTTATAAAGCCACGATCCATTATGAAGTTTATTTATTAACGGATCGACCATAGAATGAAATAATAACGCGACGACTTGACTTTACTTGTTGTCCGGTTGCCCGCTGGCACTGCTGACAGTGATGAGTGAAGTTTGGGAACAAGTGACGTCACGAGCTCAGGCGTTGGCGTTTGTCGTCACGTGACTTACGAGTGATTTTTAATGATTTTGTTTAATATTTATATTAAATATTATCCACTATTATACAGGAAAAATATTCAGTAGACTAGGATTTCTGTAATAAAAACTACCATTTCGCATCAACAGTTTATTTTATTTGAGTGCAGTCAACATCCCTATTTACAGTAGAAAAAAAAATGGGAATGACATTGTTTTTTTAGATGAACGGAATATTTTTTTTTTTTGAAATGCAACTAATCAAAAATTACAGTAGCTTTGTTAATTGTTTCTTTTGTAAATTGCGTGTATCGAAAACGGTAGTGGTGACTCACAGAGTGCCACAGATAACCCAAAATCACCATATTTGGGTCACCACACACCTAGCGGTTTTCCTCGCGGAATTAGCGGAAGTAGCGGAAATTCATAGACAAAATGCTTAATTTGTCGATGGTAGCGGAAATTTGTCTATGGCTTCCATACAAAAAATCTGCTACCATAGACAAATTTCCGCTACCATAGACAAATTTCCGCTACTTCCGCTAATTCAGCGAGGAATACCGCTTTGTGTGTGGTGACCCTTAAAGTAAATGGTAAATAATGACACAGAGAGACTTCTGTAACGTCACGAATCATGATGTCCCTTTTTAACGCATGACAAGTTCTCTTTCACACTTATGCAAACGTATCGGAAACGTCGTGTCAAACTCCATTTTTTTGACAGAGTAAAAAGTGTGATTTCAACTCTCTCTTTCTAACAACCATATTTATCGAAGTTATGTTATTTATTTATATAATAAATCTTACACTTTTTCGCCTAGCCCCCATCCGCTAGCCGTACAATAAGGAACTTCGTTCCAAAAGTAGCTTCATAAAACCCAAGTGGTTGTAGACCCCTTTATCAGACATAGGTAATCGTTTTCACGGATTTGATAGACTGACACGACGTAGGCAGTATGGGTTAATGCGTATGCCTATGCAAGAAAGTTGAACAAAAGGAAAAAAAATGGCAAGTCAAACGTCAAACTGACACAATGTGGACGGAATCAAATAATTAATTCGCAATCTTTTAACAATAATGAATCAATTTATAAGGATTAGCCGCTGTCGTTTGTGGATTGGTGCAGTGATGAATGAAAGTGTGTCCGAATAAGAAATGTCGATCTTGTAACTGTACTGCACAGCAATAGAATGGTAAGACATTGAAGTTGGATTGTTTACATATGTGTTTTAAAGTTAGAATCCGGGCCCAGGGGCCGTATTAACTTTGAACATTTAGACACGATCCAACTTAAATACAACTCCAATGCATTAACTAAGCTAAGCAATACAGCTAGCGCCTATACAACTGAATCAGAAATGTACGAATTTGCTTGAAAACTATTCCGATGCAATGCAACTACAATACAACTTGAATATTGGTTGTTATTTGTTGAGTTGTTGGAGTTATGTTTAAGATAGATTGTGTTTTTAATGTAAGTATTGTTTATGTATTTTAAAATTAAACATAAAAAATAAACATCAGGGTACATATAACTCACGTGTTTAGGTACAAATCCACGCCAATATAATTCTTTAATTGAACAAATCACACGCCCTTCGAACACGAACTCAATAAAAACAAATGGATTCCCCGAGAGTCGCGTATTTATCACGCGCTCTTTTAATTTTGTTCAACGTTTGAATATATAAGAGAACTCCAGTTACGGAAGTGGATGGAGTGCCTCAAAACAATGCGAAGGCATCTGGAGTAAGTGGAGAGGCTACCTTGATTTGGGACGTGACGAGTGTCTCGGCTTGAGTGGCCGTGCTTAGCGGTGTCATTCGCGATCTATTTGCGTACCTTTGAGGCCTTGCGACTTTTAAGAAGTCAGTTTTGGTTGAGGACTAAGTTAAAATTCAGGGATAAAGTATTAAGTCGGTGTAAGATGTTTCTCTTCATGCTCACTACGTGTTAAATGACTAACATCCCGAAAATGGGAGTAAGTATAGTTCTCAATTGAGGAGATTGTGTTGTTTTTTCAGACAGCCTTGGTTGTAGAAAAGTTTCTCACAAGGTAACTTAAAGACTGTGCACGTTGAAATCCGGCCACGCATGGCATGGTACATCTCCCTTTCGGATACACATTTTCAAGCAGTTCTTTTTTATAAATAATCTCTAATCATAGTAGTATATAATAAAAATAGAATCATATTAAAATTGTATGGGCTTGTCTCAGTTTTTACTGAAGGTATTTCATCATATCTTTAATGTTTTGTCCAGCGTTTTTTGATAATCTTCACTCGCTTCCTGCTACAATACCACAATTGTATTTATATTTTCACAACCGGTTTTATGGTCAATAGAATGTCATCTTACAAAAAAAAAATGTTTTGAAAATCTATTCTACTTGAGGTAGTCAGGAAAACTTTCTACTCCAAGCACTGAAAGTAATTTTTATATGGCAGCCATTTTTTTGTCAAAAAGTCAAACTCACCAAAGTTAGAACACCTCCGAACTATTTCAATCTAAATACACTTAGAAAAATGTTAGCTATGGTGAAAAGAGAATTTAATAAGGTATCATTTGATTCATCTTATTTATAATAAAAAACTATTTTTAACAGAAAAATTTGGTAAACACTGTCAGAACACTGTGGACAAAAAAATATAGGCACTGTGGAATATATAGTGATCAAACTCATAGACAACGTAACGTTTATATTATGTTTTAAACTTTATTATGTAGCTTGATAACCCCAAATTATTAATTAGAAGTGTTGGTTGAATATGCACATTCAATAAAAAGATGTATCACACCATTCGCGGCCGGATTTCAACGTGCACAGTCTTTAGTTATCTTTTTGATATTTAATATCTCTATGGAATCTATTATCTGTGTTTGCATCAAGTATTTAAAAATATATTTTATATACAGGGTCACATTTTAGTGGTTGTTTTCCCGATGCCAGGGAGATTTTGGGAGTATACTGAGGAACTTTTACTATGGGACCTACCCCGAAATCGCGAAAAAATATTTGGTTGTTTCATATATTTGGGCTGGTGCCGCTGGTCCATTTTGTATGGGAGGGTAAATTTTTTTTCGTGATTTCGTGGTTGGTCCCATTTTAAAAGTTGCTTAGTATACTCCCAAAATCTCCCTGGCAACGGGAAAACAACCACTAAAATTTCACCATGTATTTATTAGAAGTGTTGTAATCTTGCAAATATGTTTTCTACTTGCAGCGTTACTTTTGCCTTTTTCAGCTGAGCTCAATAGAAAGTCAACTGGCATCTATAGCTCTATTCAGAATCTTTTTCCAGAATATACCTAATAAAATTGCATTTATATGCTGTAAAATTTGTTCTTGACCTAATTTCCTAAAGGTTGCGTTACACATTCGCGCAGATTGGTGCGTCTTCAAACGCAGACGAGAGTCGGCCTCGTCTCGAGTCGCGAACGTGCCGAGTCGGCAGATTCCTACGCTTTTATTTCGCGGCCTTCAATAATAAAGCAGGGATGTTATTCCCGTTGCTTATGTATATTATGTATAAACTTAGGGTGGATTGCACCATGCACAATTAACGGACTCATCAACGTTAATTACGGCGACGGAACTGTCATCCCACAGAAAACTGTCAAACTTTTCATACAACATTATTTCAACGATGACGTTAACGTTAACAGACTGTTTGGTGCAACCGGCCCTGAATGTATCTCCATGTCACGTTTACTGGTCGAGCTTAGACCATACACTGAATTGGAAGTGGGAATTCCGCCCGAGTTGAAGAGATAACGACCGCCCGCCCCTCAAAGGTACGAAGGTGAAATCAAATAATGAATTTCCAACGGCATTAATACGCGAGACGTCGTTTTCTATTTCAGTTGAGTTTGATATTCCTAATTGAATTTATTGATGTTTTTATGCTTTGAATGTGAGGTTAAATAGGCGATTATTTTTGTGAATTATATGAATTGGCTGTTTGTTTTTGTGCATCGTCTGGTAAGATGCGACCAGATCTAGCGAATACGTCACGAATACACCTACAGAATTTAATATTACATTTTTGTTTGATACTGAACATGATGGATCTATAATGAGTAAATTTCTCAACGTCAATATGATGCGTCAAATATTTTAGTGACATTGGTTCTCAAGAGCACAGTTTGTTTAGATATCATAAGGTACAGCGGGGCAATCTCAACTGCTATATTAAATCGAAATATCTTCCGTGCTTTACATGGTATCATTGACTAGAGTGGCGATGACGGAAAAGCGCTTTTCCGCTATCCGGATATAAATTGCACTGTAGTTAATGACGTAAAACACGTAAGATATTTCAATTTGTCGAGATTGACCCGCTGTACCTTATTGGTAACAAAAGAAGGTCATTTAGGTACGCGTAATAAATCCAATAAAAAAACAAGTCATTTAGCTTCTTTATATACGCCAAAAAGGTCTTTGTCTACGAACTTACATTAGGTAGTTCGATGCGCAGCACTCACCCAAATAAAGAGTTATTAGAGATATTTGAGGTGTGCAATAATAGTATTTTGTGCAACAGTTACATAATAAGGGTTCTTAAGATTCGAGGGTCGAAGTTACAAAATGAGGCGAAGCCGAATTTTGTAAAAACAGACCCGAGAATTTTAAGACCTAATTATGTACCGTTGCACACAATAGTTTTTCTACGAGTGCTAGGCAAGCCGGTAAGCATTGAGTTTGACGAATGACCTGCTGCCTCTATACAATTGTCTTCAATCTCCCGGCGGATTGAGCCGGCGCCTCCCTTGTCTACAGCGGCGGGTGGCGCCAGTGCGGGGCCCGTCCCGGCAGCATACCCATTACATCCCTAAGAATCGACTTTTGAATCATCTTATGACAACGTTCATAAAGTATATGCTTTGAATATACATGTCAGTAATTTTATTGGCAAATTAGAATGCAGGAGTAGAAAAAGAATATTTATGTTATGTTATGTTATAAAATAAATAGTTTGTTTATAGAAATACTCCCAGTAGCTTAGTTTCTTTGTTTGTCCGGACTCTACAGACTCGGGATACCTGCGTGCCTGTTGTCTGAAGGGTCACAGTTACGTTAAATTTGCTTTGCCACTGTTTATCTTCCACTAGCGGCCCTGTGTAAACAAGCGGATTGAATTGTAGATGTAATTGCACAGACATACCCGTAATTACTGTTCCTGGGGGCCTATTTAGTCGCAGAAACCTCATCAACTGATTCTAATACAAAGTATAATCTCACGGAATGGCCTCCTAGCCCAGTTGGTAGTGACCCTGCCTACCAGAGGGCCTACCGCGAAGTTCGAAAATCGACAAAACGATGGTTCCGTCTCTATCGCTCGTGCATATGTGAAAGAGCGTGATGCAAATAGACGATTCGATGAACGAAGTGCTTCGCGGTTATAGGCCAGTGGCGATGGGAAAAAAAAATCTTAGGCAAGCCGGAGCTTGATTTGGTTCTTGATGAGCGTAGGAAAACTGCTCATATGCCTAAAATTAGTTAAACCGGTGAGAATCGCGTTCTATGGTCTCACCGCCACTGCTGTCTACGAAGCTGGAGGTCCCGGTTTCGAATCCTGGTAGGGCATTTATTTTGTGTGTTTATCACGGAGTTACGGGTGTTTTCTATGTGTCTAAGTATATATTTATTTATATAAGTAGGTATATCGTCGCCTAGTAACCATTGTACATTTGTACAAGCTAGCGACTAAGCAATAGTTTGGGACGTTGATTTGTGTAAGATTTGTAGAGCAAAAAAAAGAATTTACCCCCTACTTCATACATATATACCCTACATCAATAATATTTTTTCAGATTTTGTTTACGACATTACACCAAAAACAGGATACAATATTTATTAATTTGTGGCGACTGAAAAGATTCAAAATTGCAGGGTCACATTATGAATGAATTAATTCATAAATTGTCTGTGGAATTATGAATCTGGGTGTACCTTATATTTTTATATAAACCTAAAATCAATTGCGGCAACTCATTGTTATTTTAGCCATTTTACCTTTCATACATAACCGATGAATATGTACTTAGACATAATCCGCTCAATTCAAACTTCCCCTTTTCCAAAGAAGCCGCGGTCCGTAGTTTTCCAATATGTCCCAGTTTCCACACATTCCCGGGAACTAGAGGCACATGTGGCTAGTTTGCTGGAAACTTTGGGATTCAAAGGAATTATAGCCGTAAAAGGGTTGACTTAGGCAAACTAATTCCACACTAATTCCCACTAATATTATAAATGATAAAGTAACCCTGCCTGTCTGTTACTTCTTCACGCATACATCGCTCAGCCTTTGATACAATTATGTATGGAGATATTTCAGTCCCGGAGCCGTATACCTACTAACCTTTGCTGAAAATATATGACCAGTGGTCATACTTATTATATGGACTGACGTTTATCTGACGTGGCTATTTTGAATTTTTGACGTTACGTATACATTTGACGTACCCCACCCAAAAATTGGTAGACTTTTTTTGTATAGAAAAACATTCAGTCGAATTGAGAACCTCCTCCTTTTTTGAAGTCGGTTAAAAATGACGGACATGGCCACTCCGGTTGGTTTAATCCACTAAGTTTAAAACAGATTTAGACATGACCCGACTTCAACACAATTCCAATGCATTAACTACGCAATACAGCTAACGCCTAAATGTCTGAATCAGAAAAATTGTTCCGATTCTAATACCTACAACTTCAATATTTTTTGAATATTTGTTGCGTGTTGAAGTTGTGTTGAAAGTAGATTGTGTTTTTAATATATTGTTTATGTATTTTAAAAACTTTCAATATGGAACGTTGTCAACAACTCCATTCATGTATCTACTAAGTAAGCTTTATGCGTTATAAGTTTATGCCAAGTCTGTTATGCGTTTTCAACTTAGGACATTTAATGTTATGCCAAATAGAGGACACCCCATGGCCATGTATGTAGAGGCCATGTATAAAGAGTGACACAAAACCTCTGTTTCAATAGTCGGATAGACGGACAATGCGCTTTTGTGCACTGTGACAAACTCATCACAATTATTGGATGGCCGTTTGTTCCTCTAGTCTTATCGAGAGCACACGAGTCGAACATTGAAATAAACCAGTTAGTGAACTTTATTTACTGGCGATGAGTATGTTTTATTTTATATATAATATATCGGCAAAGCATCCTTTAGCCTATCATATCAAAACTTTTAGGGACATTTCAATATAAGTAATTACTTAGCCTGATTTCCATTGTTTATTTTTTTATTTGCTTTTATGAAATGTTTAAATTCCATTAAATGGAGTGTACCTACATTATTATGTTTACTGGGCCCTACAAGGGTAGGTAATGGAGTGCCTTTAGGTTACGGTATTTGTTTATAATTAAGTATTGCTATACTGGCAAGGGTGTTCAACTTCACGGAGTGACAGCTAGAGCCTTGGAACGTATCTGATACGTTTTCGGGGTAATTGGGATTGTCAAAATCCCGTTCGTTTATTTACGGCATGATCCTGCAGTCAACAAGATAAAATATTTACTATAGTAGTTTTATACTAAATAAAATACCAATTAGATTGGGCACATTATACGGTAAGAAATCTGAAATATATCTAGTTTTGTATTAAAATTGCTATTATAATATATTACGTAGATTGAGACAGATTTGGGCAGGCCCAGCAATAATACTAATTGCGTACTTGTCAACCCTAGAACGTTGAAAGGTAAAATTGTATGGAGACGTCATGTGTCACCGTTCATCTGTCAAAGTTCTGCCAAACATTGATTCTGTAAGGAAGATAACCTAGCTTCTATATGAAATACTATTACCTACTTACATTATTCTGTGTTCTATTGTGTGTGTGTGAATCCTGGTCAGGGCATTTATTTGTGTGTTTATCACAGATATTTTGTTCCTGAGTTATGGATGTTTTCTATGTATTTAAGTATAATCGCTCCGAGTCGTTCCTGGTACAAAGGCTGTCCATATTGTCCATAATAATCCAACGTGGTAATGCCGCAAGTGTTATGGGCACCTTCGTGCCCGAGGCGGCTGGGAGCGAGATGTTCGCGTAAATTTTTGTAAAATGTATATTTTGTAAATAATATTCGTTTATTTTAAGTATTTATCTATATCTATCTATTATATATAACGTCGCTTAGTACCTAAAACACAAGCCTTATTGAGCTTACTGTGGGACTGGGTTGATTTGTGTAATATTTATTTATTTAATTTATTTGTTTTATACTTATTCCTTCAATCTCTCGACTCGCCACTTTTTGAGGGAATACCCCTGTGACAGGTAATTCACTTGAGTTGTGGGCGACTGTCCGAGTGAAAATACCGACCATTTTTGCAATGACATAATAATCTAAAGTGCATAGATATAGTCTTCTATATTTTAAATATATTTTTCGCGTTTTTATTCTACCGTTTTGTCGGCTTGGTTAATGCACATATTCAAACCAAATTTCAGCTTTCTAGTGCTAACGGTCACTGAGCTAGACCGCGGACGGACGGACGGACGGACGGACATGGCGAAACTATAAGGGTTCCGTTTTTGCCATTTTGGCTACGGAACCCTAAAATGGTACTATCAGGCTCAGAATTACATGGCCAATTAATCAATGAATAAAATACATTCATAAATTGGTATAATGTAATTCAGAACCCGATTGTACACAACAAATTAATTTCCTTATAAATACTATGCAATAGGCGCCGCAATATTTCAAAATGCAAAATATACAAGGTGTAATAAAAATACTGGTGATCCTTTAAAGGGTATAATTGGTATCGTATTTTAATTATGAAAAAGTAAGAAAAATATTTTTGCCAACAAAAAATAAAATTTTGGTTTTGTATGGAAGGTTGGTCATCTGTGACGACGTGTCCCATACAAAAAAACATTTTTTTCGCGGCCAAAAATTTTTTCTCCTTCTTTTTCTTACTCGTAATACGATACCAATTATGCCCTTAAACAGGTCACCAGTATTTTTTTTACACCCTGTATTAGCTGTGATGTTTTACTTACTTTCAAAGACACAAATGTTTTAAAATAGGTTCGCAGCCGGACGGTCGCTCGATAAATAACGTGTGGGGTTAATCCAAAGTGTTGGCTGATTGGATTCCTCCATCAACTCCCTGAAAGCCTCCTTAACAATTTGTTAGGCCCATACCTACGTTTATCTTATTTGCCAATGTAAAATAAATGGATTATTATTTTTACGTGTTTTTAAAGTGGTGCATTCCACTCAAACAATAGTTTGTTATTAAATCAAATACAAACTTTGAAAACATTGAAAAAATAATCAACCCAGTGCTGCTGTAAAGCCGAAAGTAAATAAATACAAAAAAATGTTTGAAGGCATTGAAAATTTCGTCAACTTAGTAACTGAACCCATAGCTTAATTGGTAAAGCGATCGAGCCCCGGCAAGGCGTATCGATGTAGGGTTCGAGTCCCACTGATTATTTTTTCAATGTTTTCAAAGTTTGTATTTGGTTTAATAACAAACTAAAATAAATGGAGTCCTATCTTTAGTCTTACTTATGTGAAATAAGTAGGTAAATGTGGCAATTTTGTATTAAAGGCGTTTTAAGTCGTTTTCAGTCGTTTTGTCTATTACAAAGGTGTTACCGAAATTTTAATATTGCGGCCCAGCTGACGAATATTAACTACAGTAACTAGAAAAGCCCATCATTTCTTGACGAAAATATTTAATGTAGACAAATTGTTTTTAAAATTTTTAGTGTAAAAACTTTTTTTAATCTCCCTATTACCAGTGTACCTAATTAATTATTGTTTAAAATAGCTATCATTTGTTTGAAAAATGTAGTCGGCGTGCTAAAACTACTACCCCGGGCCATGAAGTTGATTGTGTGGTAAAATAAAAGCGCATTCACGAAACTAGAACACCGAGTACAGCGTTCGTAAAAAATTAAATGAGTCTGTTTGGTATTCATTAAGAAAGAAAGTAGTTAAGGTCGTTCCAGCGCCTTAATGTCAAGAAGGCTATTGGGTAATGGGAAAATATAATCCGGTTTCATGGCTTGCCGGCGCAAAACTATTCTCAGCGGAGTATGCTACATTATGTTCTTTGAGATTACATTTAGCTTGGCTTGTGAATTTTAAATTTGGTTTACTATTTGTATATACACGGGGATTTTGGGGTCGTAGAGCGAGAGAATAAGACGACATAAAATAAAAATAAATATTAAATAATATAAACGTTTAGTAGAAAAAAAAAATTACACACTAAATACTGTTTGGTCACCTTACTCAATGCTACGTTTTGTCGCCTCCCAATACAGCGTATGTTAAAAGCCATGGGTTGACCATGATTTACTTACTTTAACATTAATTTTCCTTGACATACAGGGTGTCCCGTAAATCGACGTCAAGCCGTGAATGGATGATAGACTAAGCCATAACGGTTATCAGAAAAATACAAAAAAAAATCTATCTCATAATTCTTTTTCTGATAACTGGTACAAATTGGTCTATCATCCGACCAATATGACGTCGATTTACGGGACACCCTGTATAACATAACAAAATATAAATAAATTTTCTTTTAATCAAACATGCACTGGTGTTATCATGTGTTAATGATCTGCTACAGAGTCAGAACAAGTGGTTCTTGATCACGACCTTGAAATCTTTTAACATATATCGATAACCTTGAAATAAAACGATTTATAAATAATACTACATACTTTTAGCGAAGTTAATCGTAAGCGAATGCTTTCAGATCTTTACACCGCATGTTATAAACCAGCTAAACTTTTTTGATCGTCTCTGAAAACTTAAAAAAACTTGCATACATAGAATAATAACGTCGAGTCTAAAACCTTTCCTAAGTCCCAAGTTAAGGGTACCAACTTGAGCAGAGAGCAGGCCAAAGTTTGCGAGGTGTCAATAGACCTAAAGGCTGAGGAACGCTGTTGTTTTAGGACAAATTGCCATGATAGTCTTTGTACAGCAAAGACAGATTTAGGAGACGTTAAGGGTTATATTGCGTGATTTATGAAGCTATTCTTTGACAAGGACTTTTTTATAAGTAGCGAATCTGGTAACAATTTTTTTCCATCATCATCATCATCATCTCAGCCATAAGACGTCCACTGCTGAACATAGGCCTCCCCTTTGGATCTCCATAAGTATCGGTCGGAAGCGACTTGCATCCATACTATAAATTTATTGACTTACTTTTTTGAAGATATACAGTTTTGTGTGTCAGTAATGAAATGAATGAATTTGCTTGCGAATTAAACATGACAATAACATATCCAGAAATATTCATTATAAGATAACGAAGTAATAAACTAAGAGCAGTAAATACTGCTCCCGTTAAAAGTAACATTTAAACTAACATGACAAGCTTTATCAACAAGTATAGTAAAACTGTTTCGTACTACTTTTAATATACTGTCGATTATTATTTGTAAGTCCTTGCCTGTCGAAATAAGGTTAAAATTGCTATGATAGTCCTTTGGCAACAATAAACACAAAGGATCTTCGAGATGATTGCAACGTCGAGATGATTGCTGGGTCGAGATATTTTTTGGAGCCTATGATGTGTGTTTTATGTCAGAATATTATTTTATTTCCATGAATAAATCATTTTGTCCATGAAGAAAATTTTGAGTAACAATTAGGTCAGTGTGCCATCCCACTTCTGGCTGGGTTAAGGTGAAGTTACATATTGTTTCCATTAAAAGGTACCATATTCTGTAACAATGTAAATCATTTTGAGTGGAACCTCTAATTTAAGTGCTCGTTTTGTTTTGATTGTAATGTTGACGTATTTTAGCTATTGTGATTTAAGAACTGTGCTTATGGTGCTGCCTACAATGATTAATTGACTTCATATTAAGTCTTTTGAGATTAACCGAAAAACCTTTAGTCTATTTGTAAAATGACTAAACTTTGTTATATCCTTGAATGTTGTTGAAAGTACTTCGAAAAAATCATAACTATTCATAACCAACAAAAATGAGCAGTTGCAAATAACTCCCAACAATTTTGCTGAATCAGCCAGTACATCAACACACCCGGCATTAGGGGACAATAAACAGCATCTTCACCTTTTTGCGAACGGCTTTATGTTGTTCAACACGATAAAGAACCTATTAAAATTCGTTTCAAGGAATTATGCAAATTAGATTGTAAGCGCCCGCTAACAAGATAGGACGCTCGCAAAGATTGTTGCTAAACTCAATTGCGCACGCCTGTTGCTCTGCCCTTTGTGATGTGAAATTCAATGACGGGGAGAAAACAGCGGCCTTTTTTGACGTGAAGTTTGGTGGGATTTTTTTGAAATTGTTAATATGATGGCTTTTGCATTGGTCGTGTTCTAACATCGACATGAACGCTTTGTTGTAAGACTATGGCGGGCTATATTTGTTATAGAATGAAACAATAACGTATTTGCATTCATTAATGGTGATGATGTAGATGGTTAGCCGTGGGCTGCCCGGCCTTACAATTGTCCCCCACCATATCGTCCCGTGGTTGCAGTAGGAGTCTGCTAAGGGAATATACCGGGAGATGGGCAGCAGCATCTTCCAAAAGCCTAAACAACAATAAACAAAAAACTGCGCGCGCCAACCCGCCTGCCAAGCGTGGCGCGTATGGCAAACCCCGCCCCCCCTTTAATGATAAAGGGGAGGCCTATGTTCAGCAGTAGACGTCTTATGGCTGAGATGATGATGATGAGATAGTTAATGCTGCCTTGGTAATGATCAATGCAGTACTTGCATTTGAAAAATCTGTATTTAATTTACTTAAGCTTGACAGTAAAATGTTATTAGTATTGGTACTACATCTATTATTAGCACGGTAGATTTTAGATACCGTCAAACGGGGTGACTTTAAAATACAGGGGCGTCTTTGAAAAATCGACTTAATCGCCAAAGTATGGATATTTAATCTCTAGACGTCTAGTAAAATGTAAGAATGTATAATATTCTAGCCATTTACCAATATAGATTAAGAAAATTGTCAATAACGCCGCTTTTATGACCGTCTGAATTAGTCTGAAATCTATCAAAGTAGCCCCAAAATTTCCTAAAGTCACCCCATTTCACGGCAATTCGGATGGCGCGGTCCGGAAATTCACTTACCCTGTCCATCTTTTTAAAAAAACCCTGTTAGTGGTCATCAATTATTCTTTCCATAGATGCTGTAGAGTTGACTATAGATATTGTAACATTTTAAATGACGATTCAAAAGCCAATACTTTTACAGTTCAACTATTATGAATGTATGAGTCCTCCCGCATAATTTTTCGATCATCTCGTAAAGCCCAGTGTGATCATAGATAGTTTGAAGATAAATGTGTCGTGAATTTAGAGCGTCATCATTTCCATTTTCTTTCGTTGTTCCTAAGTGACCCAAGATGACTTACGACGACATTAGACTAGAAAGAGAAGATTCTGGTGTTACAGCGAATCTCATCCAAATTATATTCTGCCTTTGACTTTAATATCGCTACCTACATATTACGAATTGATATCTTCTTTTGTAAGAGTGACAGCTGTAATCATTGTAAAATTATAAAGCGTTACACTTAAATTTGTACGGAGATGATGAGTACCTACAGTGGTACCATCTTGAAAAGTAAAAGTATTAAATTAGATATCACAATAAGTCCAATAACTTACTCCGTCAGCTGCAGGCGTTCCTCTCTGATTTATATTTCCAATCGGATAGTTTTCTCTAGTATTAATAAATAACCTGCCCGGCACTCAAACAACTGGAACAGATCACGCAGAAATAAAACACAGATGTTGTCTTTAGATTTATTTTTTCAACCTAACATTTTCGTAACTTGACAGATCACCAGCTAATTGTAACAGGTGTACTCAACTAATGAACATTGTTCATACCTCTTATAAATATCATACAATCAGTACCGAAAAACAATACCTAAACTTTATCACGAATTTTACTTTTTATCACGAAATGCTATTCTTAATTTTACTAAATTCCCTTCAATCAATTCAACCACGTGACGCTGGAATAAGTAATTCAGAATCGCTTCTAACAATTTACCATTAATCTTAAGATATTACTTTGTGGAAAACTCCGATCGATAGAATTTCAACCCATTTGTATAAGTAGACATGGAAGACGTTTTGTCAAAAGTAAAAAGCTTAAAGAGAAGGTAAGCAAGTTAATCAGAAATACATTAAAAATGCAGTAGCACAGTCGCAGGCGAGCAACAAGTGAAATATTTGATGCGGACGTTGGCTTGTCTTTCCTTGAATATAAACTAGCTGTTTTCAATGTATGAGGATTTTTAAACCCAAAGCATATTTTCTATAAATGCAAGTAAAGAATGGCAAAGTAGAAAGCAAACTTGCACAGGGAGCAAAATGTGGCGACTGTCACGTACAATACACGCTGGCACTCGTTCGGGCGTGATTTTAATCGCAATCTATTAAAATTACATTAAGAATAACAACACAGATTAGAAAAACTACCCAGAAAAATAACTCAAAGAAAAACTTCATCATACAGCCTTGGCCAGAAGTATTGAGCATAGGTGTTTTTTGTTTATAATTTTGATGTTAAGCATTATTTCCCTATCCTAACAATGTACGGTAACGGTAAATGTTATATTTTATTTATAAATATAGAAAACTTCACTTAATAACACTTTCAAGGTACTTAAAAAATATGAAAACAGAAGGTACCAAAAATGTAAATTTAAGTCGGTGCGACATATTGCAAATATTCTATGCAGTTACTACTAACTTCAACAAAACATGCCTATTAGTTTAAATTAATTGACAAAATAACTAAAACAAAGATGGAAACCATGGACTAAACTTTCCAGTTTTGTTTGAAAATCGCATTGGTGCTCAACACTTCTGGCCAAGGCTGTATATACATTCACAAAGCGATACATTGCGTTAAAATAATAAATGAGATATCGATTGTAAGAAATTTTTGTGACGCTTGCTACAATATTGGATATCCTATTGCTCCGAAACTTTTGTCAATTGTTGCCGTTCTTAATAAAATGTTGATTGATTTCGAGATTGAATTCTCGATTTTGTCAAATCTGCAGCAATCTGAGTGATTAACCCTTTTCGTTTTCGATTTCAAAGATAATGAAATGGATTTTCAATATCATAAAACGATAGAAATCAAAATGAAAAGTTTCATTTCGGAATTTTACTTGAGTATAAAGTCTGTAATCGTTGGGCATTGAATAATTGAAGACTTTTATATTTATAATACTTGAGCGTCCTTGCTTTAAAAAAAATATATTTAACAAATGGTTGTAAATTGTGAAACTACTAGAAGCCCTTCTTTAGACCAGATAAATATAATATATATTTGAAGAATTTAACAGTAATTTACAATAAATAGCTTATAGTCCCCAAATCCTACAGTATACATATAAGTTCAGAGTCCCAACAATCGACTTCAAAGCTAGTACATTAGAAATAGGAAAGGCACAGTTGAAGTATAAAATTTATTGCTCACTTCGTAACTACGCTCTTAATTCGTCCGTAGGTCGGAGACTGACTCTTGAGACTAACACACATTTAAGGAGTCTAGGTTTGATTAAAAAAAAGTTGGTATCACTTACCGTACGTACCGTTCCACTCACTATCTTCAAGCGAATTGAGGTTTGTAAAGTAAGTAAGCTCAATCATAACCTTGCGTATTTTTGTTGTGTTAATTTTATACCAAAGATGACCTTAAATGCGTATTAAAAATCTCCGTCTCGTCTCAGAAATGATATTGGAAATTATTCCTAACAAGGCTAACTAAAGTTACCTACTTACGATACTTTGGCATACTTAGTCCTGTGAGACTTCGAATTAAAAGAATACATCATTTAAGAAGCTTTCATAAGAAAGTAATTGAATATCTCTGTTGTTTAGATAGATTGAGCTTAATGTAAAATAATCAAAAATTAACAAAACTATTCGTAGAAAATATATATCTGCGGCAAAAATAAAAATGAGTGGTGACAGTCGCAGCCGCAGATATATTTTTATAAAACGGCTATATCATGGATACTTTTTTTGCGTTTAATACGCTGTTAAATAAAAATAATGTAAATTTGGCACTAATAATGACAGCAAATAACATTGGAACGACAATTTTGTACATAACATATCTGCCCTATCTCACAACAATGTCTGTTCACTCTAAGTATTGAGTTACACTACGTTGTACTCTACGCTAACTGTGTGTGCGTATTGCCAGTTACACGTCTAAGTTACGTACACGACTTTAAGAAAATAGGATTCATTTTTCATTCAGAAAATAGGTACTTTTTCATTCTTAGAGAGAGTTATAATCAATTCGCCAACTATTGGTTCTGTTTTAAATCCTTACTATATCAACCTCTAGCTATAACAATTTACTAGTATTGAGAGACAGTCGTTGACTAGAAGATTTTTGAAAATCGAAACTAAAAGTTTTTTTTAATAACAGGTATCCATAGGCGTTTTTATTCAAATCGTTGGATTACTTTATTCTAATATTCAATGATTCGAAACCCATTCTTAAGTCATAAAATTTACATTTTAACAACATTTAATAATATTATTTATACATTGTAATAAATAAAATAAATTTGCTACGCACATTAATCGAAAACTAACTTATAGGTACAGTACAAATATACAATAAATCATACTATTCGTTGAGGTTCTTTGGAAACTCTATTAGGAGAACTTTAACGAATAACTAATACAATTCAACAGCAAGCACCGTAATTTGAAATTACTTAATTAACACCTGAAGTACCCATAGCTCTCGTAGAAAAAATCTCACCACAACAAATTGACTAGACCTAACTCCTATCTACCTATTTCTATTACACCTTAGCTTAAATTTATTGAAGTCTCTTTACTACTTGTTGAACCGGCCGCATAGGAAAAGTAAGAATAAGGTAGGACACGAAGACGGGAAATGATCACACCAAACGTCATACACGTTATCACTCAATCGGTCGGTACCAAAACGCAACACCGCACTGAAGTCCAAACTATAAGCATGTTTTTAAAATTTGTGTCAATGTATCACTGTCGTGCAACCGAATTCAAACATCAGCAGTTCCTGACCGTTCGATAGAAGAAGACGGAGGGAGGAAGGTGGGAGCGAGGTTCACCCGGGCGCTGGGCGCCTAGATGTAGACCTCGTGGTGTTGGTGCGGCCGGCCCCGCCGGGACTAGGAGCCACGCTCCGCCAGCTCGACGCCCTCCTCGGGCTCCGGCCGGGCCGCGTCCATTTTCCGCCGCTCCGCTATTACTATCCTGATCTTCTCTTCCTCGCTGATAGGTTGCTCGGCGGTCTCGGGCGCGAGCTGAGGTCGCACCGAAACTTGGCTGGCGTCACTAACGCTACCGGTTTCGGACGTTCTCCGCTTGGGACCACTAATCCTAATATTCTGTCGCGGCGTGGGTACGGCCAGTAGAACGGGCCGGAGAAGTCTCGCTTCTTCGCCACGCAAGGAGTTGCGTTTGTCAACGCGTTGCCTGCGATTTTGCGCGAAGGAGTCACGACGCGGGGGGCTGCCGGGGTCGAGCTCGTCTGCATCGTCCGCGTCGATGAATCGCGCGTCCTCCTCGTAGAGAGCGGCCGGGGGCTCGGTGGTGGAATCCTGTCGGCGGCGTCCAAATGCATGAGGTGACAGAGAAGCTCGTCTCGGCGGTAGCGACGTCGGGAGCAAAGCGTGGTGCGAGTGCAGAGTGCGCCGGCGGCGAGCGAGGCGTGCGGGGGACGGTGTCGGCGGGTGCTTCGGCTCGCTGTAGGTGAAGTTGGCCGGGAGGGAGGGTACCTTGCTGAGTGGGCGCGGCGCCGCAACCTGCTCCAGCGCCCGGCATAGCGCGCGGTCCTCCTCGTCGTCAATCTCGCGCTCCAACTCCCGCTCCAGTTCCACGTCCATGTCGTTTTCGTCTTCCATTTGTTTGTGAGATTCTTCTAAGTGTTTCATTAGGACCTACAAGAAAAAAAATATTTCTTAACAAGGAATCGCTTCTTATGTAAAAATGTGTTGGGTATGTTTCCAAAACCCATAATGTTTTGATGAAATTCAATGTTTGAAATTATATAAATATATTTTAAAATTCTTTACGTTTATCCTTTCACACGATGCATAACTTGGAAATTGTGGTTAAGAATTTCAAATCACGTCGGAGTACATAATTGAATAAGACTTACTCGACAAATCGAGCCGCAATTAGGTAAGTACTTCTTAAGTTTATTATCATAAAAGCAGCGGGTTATGGCGATGACAGTATAATTAGATACGGGTAGGGAAGTTGTGCAAACTTTCGAATCATCTATGTTATCTGGGAAAAGTTGCCAGTAGGTACTGTGGGGTCGACACGTTGTTCATTAATATTCGGGATTGGAATATACCTACAATAAAACTCATTTTAAGTGGAACCTTTTCATGTGGCAAAGTTCTGTTATGTTTGAGCAAAGGGTCGGGAGTGGCAAAAATTTACATGTTAAAGTCTAGGACTACGCAAGTCAATTTAGTTATTCAAAATTTAAATGACTTTATGGCTAGAATAACAGCTTAATTTGAAACTTGCAAAACCTAGCTTTAATGACAGATTTCGCATTCTAAGTGGAAACTAGTATTAAGTTTATGCATAAAATAGGTAATACTAATTGGGTATATAACACACGGTGAAAAGAGATCTGGCAACGTTGGTGAGAAACACATTACTTACGACAACGACATTTTTGACTAGCTCAAATTTTACGATCAGTACAAAGACGAAGTAGAAGATGGGTGCAATGATAGTGGAAACGCAGCAATCGTGGACGCAGTCCATAATACAATATAAATTACCACGTAAAGTGCCCTTCATGGTGCCGTTCTAGCTGTCACCGGTGGCAACCCTGAGACGGGTGAGCCATTCTGAAGCTGGCAAGGTTGGTGAGAAATAGAATACTTACAGCAACAACAACGTTGACTAGGACGAACTGTGCCATCAACACAAAAACGACGAAGAAGATGGGCGCAATGATGGTAGAAACGCAGCAGTTGCGCACGCAGTCCACGCTGCTGTCGCAATCTTCGCGGAGCGTGTCCTTCATGATGCCGTTCCAGTTGTCGCCGGTGGCAACCCTGAAGAGGGTGAGGAACGCCATGCCAAAGTTGGCGAAGTGGGCGTGCTCGCCAAGACCTGGAGAATTCATTAGGATTAACTTTTCTCGGTCCACTGTAAAATATATGCCACATAATAGAATTTACGTCACTCTGGGCGCTAAGTGAGATTTACCGCCCTAGGGCGCAGCGGCAAATCTCACTTCACACCCAGGAGAAGACGTAAAATTATGTACGCACCACGGGCGGTAATAAAGAAGGCCTCAGATCGCTTGTTTATGGCCCTTACCTTCGGTTCGGGCCACAAATGCCAGCGATCTGAGCCCTTATTTATTTTACCGCCCTAGGTACGTAATGTACTATTAAGCTTTGATGACGATATATTTATTACATGTTCCTAACGAAAGCGGCAGCGAGAGAAAAAGTGATTGATTCTACAATAAACCCTGATGATTTTGATTATCGTTTATCTACACCCATATCATAAATCCTTTATTCTGCGTTCGAAAACCGCATGTAATTACCACCATTATTGCATTCATCAAGTTCATCTTTCGTTCGTCATTCTAATGGTTTCCGAACGCTTCATTTCGGATTTATAATAAATAAATAAATAAAATTAAAATAAATCTTTTATTTCAGAATTAGGATTCCATAATTCAGAAACTTAATTAATTTAAAAACTATGTTAATTACTATCCTAAGAAACGAAAACTAATAGAATTTAGATACATTCTTTTACATATTTGACCCCCCCCCCCCTCCCCCGCCTCATCTGTGTGTAGATAAAGTAGTGTATGCAAATGTACGTAATTAGGCCTTAAAACACTCGCTTGCGGTTCGTCTCATAAAACCCCACTCGTATTTTAAGGACCCTTATTACGTAATAGTTACATACTACTATTGCGATATCGTCGTTTTACGAAAAGAATAAGTAATATGAATAGTAACAACAGATGTATAGGATGAAAGACAAGCAGGAGAAAGCCTTTGGCAAAGAGTACAAAATTATTGGCTAGTAAATTGCTGATACACTCACCTTGGCAAGGAATCTCATCAGAACACTCCAGTCGCCCAAACAACTCAACGCCTAAAGCGGCAAAAATGAAGAACAATAAGAAAAACAACAATCCTAAGTTCCCTACTTGCGGCAATGCCTGCATCACCGTATCTAACAATGCCCGGATTCCTTTCGCCATTTTAAGCAGCTTCAATACCCTGGCTATCCTCAAAACTCTCATCACCCTCATTATTGTTGGGTTTATTGGTATTATATTTGTTTCTAATTCTTCTAAGACTATGCCCACTATAGACAAAATAACAATTATAACGTCTAGTTGATTCCATTTATCTTTTAAGTATATCTTGAATCCTAATGCTACTAGTTTCATGATTGCTTCTAGAATAAATACTGCTGTGAAGAAGTAGTTGAATATTTTCAAGGCGTATTGTAGTACTGGAGGCATCCTGTAGTACTCTATGGCCATGGTCACTACGTTTAAGCCGATAACTCCAGCAATGGCCAAGTCGAAATATTTGGACGTGACTACGTTGTGGATGAATAGTCTTGTTTGGTTGTAATCTGCGTAGTAAGGTCTTTGGTGCATTTCTGAAAGAGAAGGAACAAATTTTACTTTAACAATCAAGTCAAATTAGTGAAGCTTCCAAATGAACGGATATTTGGAAACTTAAACGGTTAAACAAATTCTATGTGTAATGTAGGTAGACCTAAGATTGATAATTATGGTAGGTGGGTAAGCGGGTTGTTCGCAAATAAATGGCGTACGAAAGACGGGTTCGTTTTATTACAGTGGCTAACGAGTTGGGATTTAATTAGAATTCGCGGTATTTGTCACCTAAATACTAGTTGCGGAGTGCTATCATAGTGATACGCAGTGGAAACAAAAACAAGAACCATGTCGATCGGAAAGATGAGCGAGTTCGACGTAGCGGGCGGAACGTGGTCGTCATACGTGGACCGCTTGGAAATGTTTTTCCTTGTGAACGCCATAAAGGACGACTTAAAATTGCCAACCTTAATTGCGGTTATGGGAAACGGGGCATACGAGCTACTTCTGAACTTGGCGAGCCCCAAGAAGCCGTCGGAGGTTACCTACAAGGAAGCGGTGGACTTGTTACGTCATCATCTTCAGCCAACGCCGTCAGTCTTGGCAGAGAGATATCGTTTTAGACAGCGTCGGCAGAATAACGGAGAAAACATTGCCACTTACGTAGCGGAATTAAAGAAACTGGCCAGGGATTGCAAATTTGGTGCCACTCTTAACGAAAATCTTCGTGACCAGTTTGTATGCGGGCTGCGAAGTGACATCATACGTCAACGTTTATTTGCGGAGGAGGATACGCTAACATATACAAATGCTATCAGAATTGCTACTTCGCTGGAGGCAGCGGAAAGAGACGCGGCAGCGGTCGAACCATCGTCGGGCACCGGAACGAGCGGTGCGGGGCCGACGGTAGCCGCGGCGGTACATGCCTTGGCGCCGGGAGGAGCGCGCGGGGCCCAGCCGCGAGGATCGCGGGGCGTCGGGGGCTGGCGCAGCAGGAGCGTGGGCAGTGCAGCGCGAGGGAGCGGGGCAAGATCGCACACCATCGTGAGGAACGGGGTACAAGGCGCTGGCGCCGCATATACGCCAGGCGGAAGAGGGGACTACCGTGCCTGTAGAGGCTGCGGGGCGACAGATCACGACTACGATAATTGTCGGTTCCGGGACTATGTCTGCAGTGCATGCCGGCGCAGGGGTCATTTGCGTCGGGTGTGTCCGGGCCGTAGTGAGGGGAGTCGCGGGGGTAGCGCCCCAGGGAGACTGAATTACGGCCAAGCGGAGACAACGGAGGGCTCGGATCGGGACGAGCCAGCTACAGAGGACTTTCACCATTTGTGTCTAAGTGACTACGGGCCGGTGAGTGTACCTATCACAATAGACAATAATACCTATCACATTATACTGCAAATGGAAATAGACACAGGTTCCGCAGTGTCTTGCATAAGCAGCAAAACGTATAAAAAACATTTAAGTCATTATCCGCTCCAAGCTGGCGCTGTAACGTACTAAGATTTTATGACGGGTCAAAAGTCAAGCCCCTAGGTGTCATTAAGCCGAGAGTTACGTATGGTGAAAAGACAAAATATCTCGAATTGTTTGTTATTGAAGGAGGTACCACTCCACTGCTGGGGAGACAATGGTTGGCAGAATTAAATATTAAAATACCCGAGTTTAGTAATTGTAACAATGTGAGAAGTGATAATTTAACAATATCTAATGAAATAAATAATTTGCTTTCCGATAGATATAAGGAATTGTTTAGCGGCGGTCTCGGGCGGTATAATGGCGGGCAGGCTACACTGCGCGTGCGCGAGGGGGCGCCGCCGGTGTTCCACCGCGCGCGCCCGCTGGCGTATGCGCTGCGCGAACGGGTTGACGCGGAGCTGGACGCCATGCTGCGGAACAACGTCATCGAGGCCGTGGACTGCTCCGACTGGGCCTCGCCGCTGGTGCCGGTAAATAAAGCTGACGGTTCCTTGAGAATTTGTGCCGACTATAAATCTACACTTAATCCGGTTTTGTTGATTGATCGATATCCCTTGCCTAAAATTGACGACTTAATGGTAAGTCTTAGCGGCGCATGCTACTTTTCTAAAATAGATTTATCTCAAGCCTATAACCAGATCGAGCTGGATGACTCAAAGAAATATACAGTCATAAACACGCATCGGGGGCTATACAGGTATAACCGATTGGTGTACGGGTTATCATCCAGTCCGGGAATTTTCCAACGCATAATGTGTAATTTACTAAAGGGTATACCGAATGTTGAGATATTTTTGGATGACGTCATAATTGGGGGTAAAACGAAACAAGAACACTTAGCGGCCCTCGAAGCGGTGTTTAGTAGGTTGCATAAGGCAGGCTTAAAGTTAAAAAGTAGTAAGTGTGTATTTTTAGCGGACGAAGTACAATATCTCGGTTACATAATTAGTAAAGATGGCATAAAAACTGACCCGGCCAAAGTCGAGGCTATAGCTCGTGTACCTAGACCGAATAACGTAACGGAACTCCGTTCTTTCTTAGGTATTATTAATTTTTACGGGAAATTCATCAAAAATATGAGTGCTAGGTTAGTTCCGCTATATGAACTTTTAAAAAAGGAAAAACAATGGTTTTGGTCCGCGGATTGCGAACGATCTTTTAAAGAAATAAAAGAAATACTAGCTAGTGCGGAGGTACTTGCACATTATGATCCAAAGAAACAGCTGTTCGTAACTTGTGACGCGAGCTCGCGCGGCGTTGCCGGGGTGCTGACTCAGCCGGGGCCGGACGGCCGCGAGCGGCCGGTTGCCTATGCTTCGCGCACTCTCAATGACGCCGAGCGGAACTATTCACAAATACATCGCGAGGCACTAGCTATCATATTTTCTATGAATAAATTTCACCAGTATTTATATGGACGGCATTTCACTTTACGTACAGACCATAAACCACTGGTTTCAATTTTCGGCCCTAATACTGGTATACCGACTATGGTTGCTAGTCGGATGCAGCGATGGGCGATTATTTTATCGGCCTACTCGTTTGATATTCAATATGTGCGAACGGACAACAACGGCGCGGACGGTTTTTCGCGGTTACCCGTCGGTAACAGTGGTAATGGGAAATTATCGGCACCGGAACAAACGTACCTACACTTTGTACAGGAGGCACTCTTACTGGATTATAATGAAATAAAGCGTGAGACCGCACATGACCCGTTACTATCCAAGGTTTTAAGTTACATTAGGGATGGCTGGCCCGCATTATGTGACATTTCGAATTTACAGCCGTACTTTAATAGGAAAGATGAGTTATATGAGGAACTAGGTTGTGTCATGTGGGGTCCTAGGTTAGTGGTTCCGGAGAAGTGTAAAGACAGAATATTATCAATGATCCACGAGCCTCATATGGGAATAGTAAAATCAAAGGCGCTCGCCCGCAGTTATGTGTGGTGGGCCGGGATCGACGAGGCTGTGGAGCGCGTGTGCCGCGCCTGCGCGGTGTGCGCCGCGCACGCGGACGCGCCGGCGCGGCACGCGCCGCGCATGTGGAGCTGGCCCGGCCGACCATGGTCGCGCATCCATTTGGACTATATGGGGCCTATCGGTGGCAAAACATACTTGGTTGTGGTAGATGCGATGTCAAAGTGGATAGAGGTCTTTAATGTAACTAACGTCACAGCGGGAGGTTTAATAGATCGGTTGTGTGAATTGTTTAGTAGGTGGGGAATACCAAAGCAAATAGTCAGCGACAACGGTAAGCAATTTACATCAAAGGAACTCCAGGATTTTACCAAATACTGTGGTATAGAACATATATTTACAGCTCCGTATCATCCGGCTTCCAACGGGTTAGCGGAGAATTCAGTTAGGACCTTAAAGCGGGTGATCCGTAAAGCATTGCATGAAAACAAAAATGTAGATAGGGCTCTATGGGCTTTCCTGATTTATTACCGAAATGTGGAACACTCCACCACGGGAGAATCGCCAGCTACGCTTCTGTTAGGAAGGCGATTACGCACGCGCTTAGACATAGTTAAACCGGACAGGGAGGGGCAGGTGCGGCGCGCGCAGCAGCGGCAGCGGGAGGCGGCGGGAGGAGTGATTAGGAGTGTACATAAAGAGGACCAGGTCTGGTACAGGAAATACTTGAAGGGAGAAAAATGGTTCCCTGGTCGGGTAGTGGATGTTTTAGGGCCCAGTAATTATAAAGTATTAGGTGACGATGGAGAAACGGTACACAGGCATATCGATCAATTGCGGAAACGGTCAGTTAATGGTAGATTATCTCTCGCAGTAACTACACCAGCGCTAGATCAATCTGGCGCGGATTCTCAAGGGCATCGCTCAGTATCGGCTGACGTACCGGCACCGGCAACACCGGTGAGGGCTCAGGCGGAGACGTCGGCGGCCTCTGCGGACGAGTCGCGCGGCACGGCGGCGGCACAAACGCCCCGTGCTAATAGCGCCTCTCCGGCTTCACCGGAGTGGTCGTTCGCTTCCCCTAAGGCTTCTACACCCGTCCGAGCCCGTCCCATTCGTCAATGTAGACTCAATAAACCTAATTATAAGGTGTAAAATAAATAAGGGCAAATATTGTTAAGCCCCTTTCAGCCGCCCGTTTACAATATAACAATAGATAGGTTATTTGTTGTTTTCCGATTGTTGTACTCAATGTTGCAATTGTAATTGTATCTTAGCAGTGTTTGTTGCCAGTTTTAGTTAACCGGCGGCAACTCTTGTTGTTAGTTCAAAGGGTGCCCTAGCTGTTAGTTTGTAAGTTTAGCGTAGAGGAGTGTAATGTAGGTAGACCTAAGATTGATAATTATGGTAGGTGGGTAAGCGGGTTGTTCGCAAATAAATGGCGTACGAAAGACGGGTTCGTTTTATTACACTATGCAGTCGAGAATATCATACTTTAGATATTCTCTAACTTCGTCATTTATTTATTAGTAAACTTACTTCGCCTCTTCTTCTCCATTTGCAGTTGCCTCTTGGCCGCTCTCCTCACTCGCTCCTCTTTCTCCTGCTCCTCGCGGCATCGGTGGAAGTTCTCCACCACCACTCCCACAAACATGTTCAGCACAAAGAATCCGACGAGCAGTATAAACGCGATGAAGTACAGCAGACGCCATTCGGAGTAGTTCACTATCGGCTGTTGGCAAGTAACACAGTCAAGCTTTATTCAATTGTTAAATAAATTATTATTTCTCGTAATCAGTCAAGTGGCATCAGACATGGGTGCGTTAACATTCCTGAACAATCGGATAAAAATTTCTAGTCGCTTTCATGTTGAGCTCAACGAAAACTATGTGCAGCCTAAACTTTTCCAATAACGGTCGACAGTGTTACTGCTACCATAGACTTAGAGATATAACAGACGGCCATAGTCTAAGAACTTTTTGAGGCTCCAAGTCTTTAGCGCCATTTAGTCGAGAGCGACCTAAAGATAGCCAAAATGCAAGAAGAAATGTCACCTGCTCTAGTACGCTAGTCGTTACTATATTGAGTAGCAGAGCAGGTGACATTTCCTCTCATATTTTGGCTAGCTTTAGGTCGCTCTGGACTAAATGATGCTAAAGACTTGGAGCCTCAAAAAGTTCTTAGATTATGGCCGTCTATTATATCTTTAAGTCTATGCTGCTACAAATTCAACAAGTGAGCTCGTTTCAACATAAAGACCGCGCAGAGGTGAACCGACTCCGTGGGTAACATTTATTCTATTCTACGAGAAATTCTACGATAACAGTTGGATAAACTTGATATCAGCAGGCTAATGTTACGAGTAAGTATGTAGGCATTTCTATGATTATTTGAATAGTGGATTACGGTCCACGTCTAGGTTATATTTTATTAAATGCCTGTTCTTTGAAGTGAGTATTATTGCGTACCTACACAGTTTTGAATGGGCACTGTTACAAATTAGAATTGACTTGGAAAATCTCATAGAACCACGCATGTCAATTCTTAGAAAATAATTAACTAAGAAGGCTCACGTAAATAATATTTATACAATAGTTAAATAAACGTTTTGTTAGATTAATGTTTATTTCTACTAAGATTTCGAGTAAAAATGCCAGTAGTTTGAGAAAAAAAGGTGGTATAAAATCATAAATACTATTTTAAATATGTAAGCTGAAAGCACCAAACTGTATTATTTATTGTATTTATGTCAACCATCAGTTGACTGTGCAAACATAAGAAGATAGTTCCGAATAAAATCACAAATATCACTAAATAAACTAGATACCTGTTGATCCACGCCAACGGCATCGAGCCCCGTATACATAATGTTGACCCAGCCGTCCCGAGAACTCAGAACGAAAAGGGACATCAAAGCCTTGCCGAGGTCGTCAAAATTGTATTTCCTGTTCACCCACACGTTGCCCTCGATGGCTAAACAGTCGGATTTGTTCTTCACGTTCTTTATATTCGCCCCTTCGCAGTAAAAGAAAGCGCCTTTGAATAACTGTAACAAATGAGGTTGGTAATTTGGCGAACGTGATTTGTTATAAATTCCTCATATTATTTTTCAAAGGCCAATGTGGAATTCAGATACAACTATAAATCTTTTTATTTACCTCAGATGGATATTTATCGGATGAATATCAAAAATGAGAAAAAATTGATCATTCAAGACGCCTATTGCATTGCTAGAATAAAATTAGGGAAGGTTATAACTTAAAAAATAAAGATAGTTTTAAGACTTGTGAAATCTTTGCAACAAGGCAAGTTTGATACCACACACTAAAAAGAAAAATTTTAACCTGCTAGCAAAAATGTAAGCGGTCTCATGCCTCCTCATACAGAAGATATTTTCCGGTAGAACGCGGTATTGCTACGAATAAATTCGGAAAATGCAGCTCACGTGCGTCCCCGTCCCAAATAGAGCGTTTGCATTCCTACGTCCTTTCGTGAATGTTAAAAACCTACACAGTGCATACTCCACATGAATTATATTCGTTTGGTAAATCCGTCCACTTCAAGTTCAAACCAAGGACATATCGGTTTTATTGAAATAAAAAAAAATTTATTTACCTGAACTCCTAAGATTCCGAAAATGATAAAAAACGTGCAACAGATGAGCACAATGTTTCCAATGGGTCTCAACGAGGACAGCAAGGTTTGCACCACGAGCTTGAGGCCCGGCGCTCGGTTGATCACTCGCAGCGGCCTCAGAGATCTTAGCAGTCGGAACACCTGGAAAACAGATACCAATGATACAAGTGTCAAATGATTATGCACTTTATCCGCCCTTTTTGAGTCGTTGAAATGTTGATTGACAGCCTTGCTTTCTAAATGGCCTCGCTTTAGTCAGCCGTTTAAATCAGGCTCGGCTTGAAAGTTTTCATCACATTTCCATTGATTGTTTTCGAACCGCTTCTAAGATAGGTTTAATGACCCACTTTTTAAATATGAGAAATAAAATGCACCATAATAAATTGCTTTTACTAGAAAGCGGTACGTTCCACTCGTAAGAAATTTGCAAAGCAAAAAGGATTAGCTGCCATGAATGCCGTTATAGAACTAACTTCTCGGCATTGCACTTAAACTTTAACGAATGCTAAGAATGTTTGCATAAAGCTAGAGCTCGGTTAATTACTGTAAAGGAAAGATATTTACATTTTATGATACGTTTTAAGTATTTTGACCTCTCACATTTACAGTTTTCCTTCACATCTGTTGAACACTGTTTAGTAGTTCACGCGTTCATTTGCCAATTAAAGGTACCTAGAAATCAAAGTCATTAAATTGTAAAATAAAACGATTACCTACACTCACGCACGTGCAGCAGTGCGCTACGGGCCGGTTCAAAACCCACTCCTAGTGATTGAAGATGGAGACCTTGGCTCTCCGAAACATGTCGCGCGAAGTAACTAAAGTGCCGTGAGTGAAACAGTTTTATTTTATAATGTTAATGTCTCACGAAAGTTTAAATTTAATAGACATTACATTGGTAATTAAATCATCATACGTGTATTATAAGATGTTATTTAAACCAACCTGCGGCATGCATGACCAATATAACCATCCATGCAAGATGCAGTCAAATGAAAAATTCGATAAATCAAGCTCGCAGCTTTGAAACATTAAACTAGATTTATTTTTGAAAGTGATTGCTAGCGGTGTTCGAACTCTATTTAGAGAAATTACGAGCTTAAAAGGTTTTAGAAATGATGGTTTCTAATCATCTCAACTAAATCATCCTCTAGATGGACTACTTTTAATCACAGTAAAGTTTTCAATACGTTTCAGTTTTTTTAGCAGAATTTTCGCTACCTAGTTTGCCTAGCATGATTTCGAGATGGATTGTGGAATATACCTACCAGGATTATTTAAGTTTTTCCAAAACATGGTTTCTAAAGCGGTATCTATCTAAAAAGATGCATAAAAGTCATTGAACTGTGATTTAACTTCCATGTCTCAGACAAGAAACTTTGTACAGAAACAAAGTATCTTAGTAATCGCTTGAAAATCAGTTGATATACTTATACAAATGAATTACCCTCAATATGCCGAAGATCCTCGGGCTGGACTCGGAGACGAGCGACATGAGCAGGTCGATGATGGAGATGATGACGAGCGAGCCGTCCATGATGTTCCAGCCGGAGGTGAAGTACGCGTCCGGGCCGTAGAACATGCCTGACGCCACCACCTGTGATATACTGCTGTTTAACATCTGGTACGTGCAAAAATTATACAATTGGGTCGAGCGGAATACAAATTACAAACCAACATGTGACAAATTTTACACAGAAATGAAACTTGCCTATTGAAGTATGCACCGAGACGAGGCTACTGAGCCATTAAAATTTTAAGCATAAATTATCATTTTTTATTTTACCGTCGATTTAACACCACCTTTTATCTTTTTGCCTACGATTAAGATCACAAATGTTTTTTTGCAAGGAATGGATGTACATGGCTAGGGTGGTGCATTTGAGAGCTATAAAGAGCACGAAGTTATTGAAACACTCACCTTGATGAACATTTCGACAGCGAATATATACCACAGTGAACACGTAGTTGGCGCTGCCGAGGAACGCGCGCTCCTTGGAGTCGGGAGGGATGTTCGGCCGCTCCATGGCCAGCGTGATGCAGTTGAGGGCCAGAAAGAGCACGAAGTTATCGAAGGACTCACAGTGAACACGTAGTTGGCGCTGGTGAGGAAAGCGCGCACCTTGGTGCCGGGAAGGATGTTCGGCCGCTCCATGGCTAGGGTGATGCAGTTGAGGGCCAGAAAGAACACGAAGTTCTTGAAGCACTCACCTTGGTAAACGTTTCGACGGCGAATACCACAGTAAACACGTAGTTGGCGCTGCCGAGGAACGCGCGCTCCTTGGTACCGGGAAGGATGTTCGGACGCTCCATGGCTAGAGTGATGCAGTTGAGGACTATGAAAAGCACGAAGTTATCGAAGCACTCACCTTGATGAACATTTCGACGGCGAATACCACAGTGAACACGTAGTTGGCGCTGCCGAGGAACGCGCGCTCCTTGGAGTCGGGAGGGATGTTCGGCCGCTCCATGGCTAGCGTGATACAGTTGAGGGCTATGAAGAGGAGCACGATGTTGTCGAACCATCCTCGGGTCACCATCCACGTGCATAGTTGCCGTATCCTATGAGCGGCCATACAGTTAGAGTTTTTGACACAGAACAAATATTAAACTAGACGAAGCAAAAATTGCCAATAGTATTAAAAATGCGCGTGCCGATTTCTCCATGCTTACTTGATACTCTTGATATGTTTATAGCAAAATGATAAAGAAACCTCGCCATTTACTCGGCCAATATGGATATTTTGAATGGATAATTACAATTTCTTCAACGTAATAGACCATATTCTAACTATTGTAGAGATTAATGTCTGACAGTCGGAACATCACGAGTTCATGATTTGGATATGGTGATCGTTGGACACTTATAAATGACACGCGGAATACTAGCATTTGCGGCTTGTGGTCATTACTAGGTATATAGTTGACATTACTAGGTACTATAATACAGCAAACCTTGTAAAAGATCTACAATGTAAGCGTAAATGAAGATGCAATGTCAAGAATTTTTAAATCTTCTGAATCCTAGTAGCCCATTAAATTACAATAGAGGGATTCCAAGTAAAGCTTGGAATTTGAATAAAATGGACTTCGCGTAGTTGAGGCTAAAGTCATTTTGAAATATAAATGTTTAAATTAATATTATCTTTCTTGCTTTGTCTTGTATATTTTAGGTATAGGATGGTGGTTAAAGTCGGACCAAGGTAACCTTGCGTGGACTATGACAAAATAACGTCATATTTTCATACAAATTTATCGGAACACGTCCACACATTGCATTTGGAAAGTGGGTGTAGAGTTGTGTAGCCGGACTCTACATGTAACTAGGTATGTTCCTCTACTAACACGCAGATGACGCAGTAATCATTACAAAACATATGGTATGTTAAATCTTTACAATATAGACAAAAACTAAGTTAACTTGGGTTTGGGGGTTGGGAGTCAGACACAGGAGTATATATGTCTGTAGTAAAGCTGTAATTGCAACTTTTCTGTTTGCCCGGGCCATTTATTATTAAGAAACCGTACCTGAACTAATTAGCTAGGCTCAGGCTTGGTCTCTCTTACAGCGCTATTATAACGGAAACAATAGACTAACTCTACAAGCTACAAGGCCGCGCACAATGAGACTACTGCAACTTTTATTCAACTTAAGTGAATCTTGGCTGTATTCCAATGTTAACAAGTTACCCGTCGATGTTTTGAATCTATCATTTCCCGCTCTTAAGAAATACTTGAAAAAAACTTTAATGTCAAAGGGTTATTACAGGGTCGAGGACTATATGACAGACATATATGCATGGCCCAAACCAGAATCTATAAAATCATCTAACATTTAGAGGACACAGTTCAAGTAAGAAAGAATATCAAACGTATTGCGAAGCAGTCAGATTTGGATTTTATTTTTATTTTTCATTTTAATTACACAATAGGCAGGTACATGTCTGTCTCTCAAGCTGTTTTGATATGCCTTCTTGAAGAACTACGCATTATTGTATATAGTATCTTTAATGTATTTGTAGTACTGTTTTGAAAAAATAAGTCCCGCCGAGTTTCTTGCCGGTAATAAGTAATACTTCTCGGGTCAGAGGTGTAGGGTTAGAACCGGTGGTAGTTTCTTTTCTCTCTGACGTTCATAAGTGCATTGTAATGTGCCTAAATTGAAGAATAAATATAATCTTTGTTTAAATTTTCCAATAGAATGATTTTGCTATTGGAATTCCAATTGATTTTGTTTAACGTGCATTTTTCGCTGCTATCTTTTTCCGGTTCCTTTTATAGATTCACAGAAAGTACAAATTAAGTGTAATAGTCTTTTCAGTCTATTAATAAAGTGTTTTATAGCATTTGTTATTTAAAGTTACAAGGATACTAAGATTTTAATTCCATCTTTAGTACAAAACCGACTTTCGTGTTCGGCACAATCCGCACTAAGTTTGCAATTTGAATATGATTTTGAGTGATTGCCTTACCATAATATTTTTTTGAACAAAATTACCCATTTGGTCTTTAGTTAAAAACTAAGGAGATAAATTAATATTCATTTTCTAATTAATGCATTGAAGTTGTGGAAGTCAGCGGGAGAGGCCTTTGCCCAGCAGTGGGGCACTACTTTAGGCTTCTCCTTCTTCTTCCTAGCGTTTATCCCGACTTGGGGTCCGCTTGACAACCTAATCCCATGAATTGGCATAGACACTACACACTACTACACACTACTTTAGGCTAATAAAAAAAAAATAATGCATTTGTTTTCGAACTAACTTATTATGAATTTTCCCTTAAATGTTTATATTCGTCTCAAGCAGGCATAGGCAAGGTTTCTATTCCCTTAATTTTCCTTCCATCACTAACAAAGCGAACATGAAAGCGATCGATATCGACTCACCTATTTCCTGGCGGGAATATGTACAAAGACCAGTCTTCTTTTTCCTTCAGGCACCCCGTCGGCTCCATGAATCGGAAGAGGTCTTTGAACCGGTACCGGCGCCTGTCGAACCTCGACGTTATTATGCTGACGTTGTTGTTTATTGTTACCTGCGAATAAACCCTTATTAATAATGTAACGGATTAAACTTTGTTAATTAAAAGTTCTTTGTGAATACATTTTGTGCCCGTTGAATATGAATATAATTAACGGATAATGTTGAATTAGTTGTTGTTTTATTTTTAATGATTACACGGAAAAAAAGCTTCCGGGATATTCTCAATCTAAGACATTATTTTATTATGTTGAAAATATTTCCTCGTGACAAGTATTTATTTCCTTTACCAAAAATATGATTCTTCGCTTAATAAAACCACGTTTTCTGAAATAATATTTATATAAATAAATATTTACAAGATAATAATAATGTTTTGGATTGAGAATATCCCGGAAGCTTTTTTCCGTGTATTCTACAAGGTCTTACACTTTTATGAATTTTATGATATACGTTTATTGCAGTACCGTCAACTGCTACAACTTTGCTTACGGTGCACACTTTTGCCTGGCTTTGAAAACATGATTTTGTTTATCAAACAGCTCTCTATATTTTATTCCTGACATAGCCGCCTTTCTCCCATCTCAAAAATAAGATATTTCTAAATAGCTGTCTGGCGAAGAAAACCATGTTTTTCAAGCCAGGCAAACTTGTGCATCGTAGGCAAAGTTTTAGCAGTTGACGTTAAGTTTACAAATACTTATTAGGTGACATAAATCAAGTATTTAATTAATTGATTGATTTGAACAGTGCTGGTGTAGTTCACAAGTAATAAGGCTCCAGTGTCTTTAGCTTTTGGGAACAGAAGAGACAACACAAACCTTCACAAATGGATTATTTGAAAGTGATTGATTTTAGCAAAGTCCCTTTGGAATTCTATTTTATATTGGGTCTGATGAGTTACCGTCAAGGGAACGTGCAAATACACTAATCGCATAACTGCTTTAATACGTGACCTAAGTAATAATTCGAAAAACAGAGGCGTTCAATTTCAACCAGCCTGTGCTTTGATTTAATCCAAAATATTCGTAGCAGCAGATTAAGTTTTAAATTCGCTTTTTTTTAACTGGACTTGAAAATATTAGAACTACGGTAATCGCAGAGATGCGCCGACTAAAACATAATAACCTAAATATTATGTTGGCAAATATCCTGATAGTGTAAAGTGATAAGTGATAAGAAACGAAGACCATTTCTCTAAATCTGATTGAAACGGGTTATGTTTAACTTCATAGTTTTAGTTTGTTTGTGTGTTTAGGCTAAACGTTAAGTCATTTTAGTGGACTAGTTAAACCCATTTTAGTGGCGAATTGCTCCTTAATCGATATAAGTAGCATGAAATAAAATAAATGAACGATTTGCCGCAATAAAGACCGAACAAGAAAACGCTTAATAAATTCATATGGTTTTGTTCAACCAAAAAGAGTTACAACATAATCCAAGTTCGTCTATATATCTCTGACGGATTTTCAACTTACTGCAATGTAGCCTTACCTCTTCATTAATTTGCTTTACGAGCGGCAGCGATTGGTTCTTAGGTCTTGCTGGCACAGGACTCTCGTGGCGCGGAGATTTAGGCGTTAGTTGCAGCTGAGACGGCGTGGGTGGCAGATTGCTCGTCTTCACTTCCGATAATGTCGTCACTTGAGCGGAGAAAAAAATATTGATAAGTCAAATCCGAACAATCATTGACTGGTTTGTTAAAATAGCAGCTCTCATGCAAACATGTAATAACGTTGTGTCTTGTACACTCTCGTAAGTTTTGAAATAGTATTGAGTTTGAATTTGGTAGGAATAACGCGGAAACTGACACAACGTGTCAGACATGTTAAGTGGAGAAGCCTTGAGGCGGTAAGAAGACAGAAAAGGATCTATTCCAATTTATTCTCAACTAGTTTCCACATATAAATATACAAAAAGTGGACGTTTTGAGTTTCATAATATATGTGTCGTACATAAATGCTTGACGTTTAAGTTCACTTCAGTGAAGATAATCTAAATCGTACGTATACACATAAATATATAATAAATTATAAATACAAACTCTCCACCCGAGGCGTGTTTAATAAAGAAAATTGTGAACCTACAGTCTTTATTATCGATCTGCTGAAATACGTGAACGCCGTGAGAATGCCGGTAACTCGCCATTATGTTAAAAAGGGCAATTTATCAATCAAATTGTGGAGATGCCTCGTCGAGAGGCTGAGCACGTGCCGTTTTTTTGTTACCTGTTAATATTAGCGAAATTATTTTTGCGGATTTCTGTTTCGGAATGTAATTTAATTACCTGTTAAGTAATCGTTGGTGAGGGAGAGCCGGTGGGGCGGTGATTTAACGGTGTCGAGGCGAACAGTTGAATCCGATGAAAATCCGGGTTCTGGTGCTTTCCATGATTCCTACAAGTAAGTTATTTTAGCCACCATAAATACTTCAGGTTTTATATTTAATAATCGCCTTTAAATACCATAAACTCACTATCTTTCATCCGGCACATTATGACAAATAGAAACGTTTTAATTAACGAAATGCATCGCTTTGTAATGCGAGACATTAATGGTAATGGCAATTAAGTATACAGAGCGGCAGCGTGGTACAGACAAAGGCCTAGATGTAATGTTTGACCTACTTTTGTAAGTACTTAGCAAATACAACGAGACCCAGTATACAATACCTAAACTTGGTGCCAATGAAAAGGGTTAGATTGAATGGGAAATTCTAAAAAAATACAACTGTTTTAATTATTTTGGAGTATTTTTGACCCAGTTAAGTTACCCTAAATCTACACACATGGCAGGAATGCTCAAAGAAGAGACCATACGACACTGTGCTTTTATGAATTCTCATTTTTGACGAATAACTATGTACTTATCGGAAGAATACGTCTGCAGCGAGATTCGTATTCACGGCTCTAGAGCACACAAACAAAACACTCGACAAATGTACTCGACTCCGCAAAAACTAAGACTGGGTTGCACCACGCACAATTAACAGACTCATCAACGTTAAATATGGCGACGGAGCTGTCATCCCATAGAAAACTGTCAAACTTTTCATACAAGATTTTTTTTACGATTACGTTCACAGACAGTTTGGTGCAACCGGTCCTAAGTAAGCAATCAATCTTATTTTAGTATAGGTACTTACATCGGGAAGCAGGGGTGCAGTGTGAGCAGACACTTTCCTGGCCGTCTGTGGCAATACTCTTGGAGCCGGTAGCTGTGACTTGGTTCTATTATTGGGCATCTCCGACTGCGTATCGTTTTTTATTATTGAGGAGGAGAGGAGCAGCTCGTTCTTGCGGAGGCCGGACCCTGGATTAGGAATATTGTTGTATATAGTATGATGTTAAAGGTTATTCCGGTGAGTTTAAAAATAACAGTATTTAAAATAAAATTAGTTTGAGGTACTAAGGTGGTCGCTAAATAGATTCTTCCTTTCCAAGGTTAAATTTACAAAATAAGTTGGTACAGGTACCATCATATTTATTTTCAGATTTATTTATTCACAGATTCTCATCACCGTACAACACAAAAACGATTGCATATAAACTTCCCAGCTATTTACTTGCTATTTTGAAGATTCTACAATAAAGCCAGGCACGCAATTATCTGAATACTTTAATGTAACAGAATTTAATTTCGTACGTGTAAATATCTAAATATTTTGAATTTTAAACCAAAAATACCACTACAGATACTGGATCTCTCGAAATTGCACATTTTTGCGTAACCAGTATCTCACCACTTAATGGTCCGTAAAACCGGATCGACGACAAGTTTCAAACAACAGTTTTCAGTTAAAACTGATCGTAAATTACCGGCTTTAGTAGCTTTTTCATTTTATGTTTAAAGTCATTAAATATCAGCAGCTGGGATTTACTTCTAATCATTTTACTGTTTGACAGACTACAGGTATTTCAAAGAATAATTGAAAACTGAAAGTATTGCCTTGGTCACAGTAAACAAAAGGGTTCCTAGTTGATTACGGAACTACTTACGTACAGTTGCATACGGAGCTAATAGTATTTTCTCTTTTTTTAAGTCTAAGCTTACCATTACAAGCGACATGGTCTCGTCCGTTATTCAGTATGATAGTTTCAGAGTCGGATCCGGTCCGGTGCTTCGGTTTTTTCCGGAGACTCGGCCGAGACAGCCGCCAGCTGTAGCCTCGCTGGACTCTGCATTTGTCCTCTCCATTCGCGGGCGGACTTTGCAGGGTCACTGATCTACGTATAAATAATAAATAGTTGAAGGCAATCTTACCACCAAAGCTGGCATGCTAGAGATAAATACCTGTTAGGAAATATCCATAACTAAGGAAACACTATTCGTCTTAAGCCTTTCATAAGCATACAACGTAATTACAGGGATTCGAAATCAGGATCTGTTACGTAGGGTAGGGTCAGGAGTTGAACGGTAGGTCCAAATACCTAATTGCAAACTTATTGTTCATAAAATAGGGTTCCAATTTACTAGCGTTTACTTAGCGTTACTAAAATTTTAATAGTAATACTAGTTTATGTAACTGTTACGTAATAAGGGTAAGCACCCTTATTAAAACACTGGCGTTTAAGGCCTGATTACGTACAGTTGCATACACTACTTTATCTACACACATATTATAAATCCGAAATACGCGTTCGGAAACCGTTCAGAATGACCGCCATGACCAACTCGATTGTGCCGGCGGCGGTCGGGAGGGGGCGTGCCCGCGGTCGGGGAGAGGCCGGATTTTCATTACGTTACCGTAGGTAATGAATTTTCAAACGTTTTTACCCACGGTCACAGATAATACACTGATGTTACAATGTTGCAGTAATGGTGGTAATTACATGCGGTTTTCGAACACAGAATAGAGGATTTATGATATGGGTGTAGATAAAAGCTAATACCTCGAAAAGCAATCCGGTCTATTATTTGTAGTGATACCTTTTATCTTTTTACCCACTGCTGGGATAGTGGTAGTGGCGTAGTGATACCATTGTTATAAAAATATTCTAATAAGTATTAAATAGCAAAGTCTCAGAAACTGTACTGTAGAAACTGTAGCGGCAAAGCTATTGGTACACATATTATAAGATGGAGAGAGTCTGGGGAATTTCCAGCAATTTGTTATTGTGAGTAATATTCATGTATGTTGAAATGTTATTACTCGTACTTGACATTTATAACATATTGAACTCTTGAAGACGTTTCAATATTTTACTGGGGGAAAATTATGTTATATAAAATTTGCAAATTATGATTTTCTTATTCGACGGTAAATTAGCTATCCGTGTATTGTTAAATAGATAGGTACTAAAGTCACAGAAAAGATAGTTGTCTTTGCTGGATAGGAAAAATCTAAAATTAGATATAACGCCGTCGGTTAACATTTTAATTTTAATGTATAAATATAGGTATATATATAACATAGGTAACATAAGTACGAGCAAGAAAAAAAAACTTACTTTTGGGAGCTTAGAAGACTAGACTTATCACTAGTATTGATACAATTATCGTCTTTCGTGATCGGTATCACAATTTGCAGATTCTTCTCTGGCATCATGGGCGATGGCATCGACCTCGTGGTTGTGGGGGTCGAAGATCCTGAGGACACTGAGAGGGGTCGCACGGGGTGAGGGGACAATGTTAGAGGGGGTAGCCTGGCTTTCTCTGCTCCCAGCTGTGAGGCGGCCGAGTGTAGAGTTAGAGTGTAACTGTTGACCCCCGAGAGAGTCGGAGGTTTTAGTAACCCTGGGATACTGGTGCACTGGAAAATAAAAACTTGATTTATTTATCGCAATGCAAACGCAATTTGTCTGTTTGAAGGAATCAAATTAAGATCGAGGTGAATAGGATTTTGACTTTACGTGGATTATGGATTGGTTTGGTAACTTGTGGTCGATTTTTATATAGGTATCGCTAAAATAGGTATTTTACGTTTTTAAACGTTAAAGTTAACGCCCTGAACGATATTCTCCTTTTTTAATTGAAAAACTTTGCTGTTAAATTTCATTTATGATTATTCTGTTATTTACATTCCTATAGTAATAAAAATGCGACAGTTTTTCTGCCTGTCCTAAACTTTTTGAAGCTTAAACCCCTGAACTCTGTATCGCTTTAGAAGTCATTTTGTACGGAGATGTTCGAGTTCCGGGTAAGAACATCTGATAGTTTTACCGCGGAAGTAATCCCATTTCCTTTTCCTTTTGAAGAGGATGACAAAAGGCAAGGAATATTGAATTCAATGCAGATAAAGTCCTGGGCAGCTAGTATAATATAAATCTATTATTTCATAAAGCATGTTGTGGATAACTAATATTGGCTGTAGGGACTATAACGCCTGAGCTGTGTATATGAGGCGTGTAAGAATTTTTGCTTTGGAATAAATGATTTATATAAATCTACAGCTTCTTCTAACGTACCGAAGTTCTATCAATAGATTCCATGCTTGACAGCATCGAGGATTTCTCCAAGTTGAGAGCCACAGGGAAGTCCCTGAACGACGCTCCGGGTTCCAAGGTCGTGGACGGTGAATCCTGGGGTGTGGCAGCCGTGTGTGTGATCATGGGTAAGTTCGGTACGTCTACTCCGGTATTATTTGCGAGCATTTTTGATTCCTACAACAAATTTCGTGTTAATATTTGATGAAGAGAAGTGTCAAAATGATTTTTCTCAAACATGCAATGAAATGTCTTCGTTATGTGCGTCATAATACGCTTCAAAGTGTCACGTTTAGGGCGGATCAACTCCAGAGAACAGGTAACGATTTTCATATAAAATTGACGGCCGGAAGACGGGAAATATTTTTTTTTTAATTTCCATTCCACATGTTTGTGGCACAGGATCATGGCATTCAGCCATTTAAGGTTATAGGCGATATTTACTTTTTGGTTCATTTGACATTCGGCCATAATTTTTTTGAAATTCTTTTAATTTTTTTTTTGTTTTTTTTTTTGAAATTTTTTTTTGCAAAAAATTTTTTTTGCTTTTTTTGTTTGTTTTTTTCCTTTTTTCTGAATTATTTTTTGGTTTTTTTTGAAAAAAAAAAATTTTTTTTTCGATTTTTTTTATATTTATTTCATTGTATGTTTGAGAAAAGCACTATACATACCTCGGCGTGAAAAGGGGTTGCCAGCCTCGTAACTATCCGGCCTCGCTACGCTCGGCCGTCTATATAACTCAGCCGGCAACCCCCTACTTCCCAGCCTCTGTAGTAATGTACTATTTCTCAAACATGCAATGAAATGTCTTCGTTATGTGCGTCATAATACGCTTCAAAGTGTCACGTTTAGGGCGGATCAACTCCAGAGAACAGGTAACGATTTTCATATAAAATTGACGGCCGGAAGCCGGGAAATAATTTTTTTTTAATTTCCATTCCACATATGTTTGTGGCACAGGATCATGGCATTCAGCCATTTAAGGTTATAGGCGATATTTACTTTTTGGTTCATTTAACATATGCATATTATGCATATTAAAAAAAACAATAATCATCATAATATTAGTTTTCTTTGTTTTTTTTTTGGAAAAAAAATTTCAAAATCTGATTTTTTCTTTCCTTTTTTTTTGATTTTTTTTCCATTTTTTTTTGTTTTTTTTTAATTTTTTTTGTTTTTTCTTCCTTTTATTTAATTTTTTTTTTGTTTTTTTTTTTCGAAAAAAAAATTTTTTTTATTATTTTTTTATATTTATTTCATTGCATGTTTGAGAAAAGCACTATACATACCTCGGCGTGAAAAGGGGTTGCCAGCCTCGTAACTATCCGGCCTCGCTACGCTCGGCCGTCTATATAACTCAGCCGGCAACCCCCTACTTCCCAGCCTCTGTAGTAATGTACTATAGTGTGCTTTTTGTTACTAGTCCATGATGTTAGTAAAAATCTTAATTTTATTAGGTAGTACGTTCCTTTTTAACACTCATTCATCTTGCTTTTACATACATACAGTAACATTATTACAAGTATCGTTTATATCTTTAATTGTTTACCTTTTGTATATTACATTTGTTGGACTGTGCACAGTCTTTGCAAAGTGTTGGGTGATGTCCAGAAGTCGTCGTCTTTCTCCTTGATCGAATAATTTTATCCTTATGTCCGTTAACATCGTCTTTGGCTTTGCGAACGTCGTCCGCTGATTTCCAGTAGTTTTTAATTTCATTCTACCCGAAATCATATAAACCGTTACAATCTTGTAGGTATACAACAAACAGAGATCACAACGACATACATAAATACTCAAAATATAGGTAATAAGAGCCAAGAGAATATGTAAATTCGGCAGGTTATCTCCCTTTTCTGCGATCACCAATGAATCGTAAAGTATTGTGATTGATGTTGTGTTCTGTAATAATTCATTATGTATTGTTAACTGCAAAAAGGGAGACTGTTATTGGTTTTATGCATGCATGCTGGATATTTCGGAAAATGGAGATATTCGTGATTGGGATGCCTGCAACAACATCCCTTTTATGCAGCTAATCTAATAACTCCTATTTACGAACAGCTAATCTGACAGGTCAAGACATGCCAGTCAATGAATTAGGCAGCCAAGGTCCAGATTAGCTGTATCTAACCATACTATTAGATGTAAAGTATGGGCATAAAAAAACAACAAATCATTATTTAAAAAATGTCAGAATCGCAAACATTAATCACAATACTGTTTGAAGGTATTCTCATAAATGGTCGACAGAAAAGCTTCCTTTGTAACTCTTAGCTCTTTATATACACACAAATACCTACCTAATTCTAGATGGCTAATCAAGAAGAAGGTTTAGAAATTTTTGAGGCACGTCAAGAAGGATGACAGAAAGCGCAGTCAAGAACAACTAACACCAACACAAAGGTTCACCTGAGAGAAACTGTCACTGGAATGTGATCCCGAGTTCGACTCGTCATATTGGTTTTCGTTGTTGTCAGAGAAACACTCGCTAGACAATTTAGACTTTGCCAGCTCGCGCTGCTCTCGCTCCCTCCTTTCGTTCCGCTAGAAGAATCGCATCGCTTACGTCAAATGTCACAAGTTTTAGAAAAGGAAGTGGAAAATCGTAGATCAGACCTACCTCAGAACTAAATCCTTCTACTAGAATAGCCACCAGTAAGTTAAACAGTACATAGTTTCCAAAAGTCATTAGGGCTACAAAATATAACGCAGCCCAGTGACTCGTCTTTTCCATACCATTAAATAGTACAACATTCCAATCTTCTTGTGTCAAAACCTGAAATATTACATGAACATTGAGGATTTGAAACATTCACTCGAATCTCTCTACCACACCGAATATCTTCAAATTTCACAAATCTCTTTAATAAATCAAAATAAGCAAGGTGTGCTGTCATTATAGTGTTTAAGTCGTGCCTTTCGGTGTTTTGGAATGTAAAAGTTACTTTGAATATTAATCAAACAAACAAAATAAACTTGTCAAATCAGCGTGTTAATAACTGTTAGTGTTATGTTGACAGTTGTGTTAGTGTACGCAAATATACAGGGTAATGACAGGGAACACGGACGGCGACCTGAATACACAAGCAGAGGGTCCAGCATTCCTAGAGCTAGCTACAAGCAAGATGCACGAACTACGGAGCGCTCCATAAGATGCATTACTACAACTCTGAATTATACATCAACCAATATAATCGTCTACGGCGAATTTCTCGCTCATGCCAAGTCAAATATTATAGACATTAATATCCAAAGAAAGTAATGATCGTTCATCTTTTTTCACAACCTTGTCAAAGCTGTCAAATAAGACGAATTAGTTCCTTGTAGGTACTTTTATGATTGGTGGACACGAGAAAACCGCAGCGTCTACCCTCTACTAACAAACTCGTTTGGGATCGCAACTGAATCGTCTAAAATTATCTTGTGCATATCAGTCTCACGAGGCTTACCTGGAAGACGGTGACGGTAGCCCACAGGATATTATTAAAATGTTTTCTGTCGCACTCACACTTGGGGTGGTGCGATATGATCTCGGGGCAAGTGCAGTCTCGCTCGGAGCCGTTGTCTTCGACGAACTTGCAAAACTTACCACCGAATAGATACATGCCCAGAATACTGCGTCGCGGAGCGGATGAAAAAATGAAAGAAAAACAAAATGCTTTGCGCATCGCCGCGAACAAACCATCCAGACGACATTCTGTGCAGTGCGACGGTAACACTGCTATATGTCTAGTGTTAATATCAACTACGGCACGAAGGTTCTGGCCTTAGTCTGGCAATAGCTCTAATAAGAACCAGATTATTTGATTTCGCTTAATATGTACGAGTAGAAAGCTAAAGTTGGACAACTAATTATGATGCAAAGCAGTGTTATCGCCGTTGGAACGTCACACCAGCGGACGTGTTAGATAAATCTTAAAATTATAATAGTATTTATTAAATTTGGTTATAAAGTGCATTAGGATCCCAATTTCCATAAAATCATTACTAATCTTAGTTTATCATTCCTTTTTTATAGAATACTGCCTCATGTCCTTATGATAGAAAAATAAAGAAATGCAATATATAGAATAACGTATAGATAGAAAAAGGCGAAATAAATAGTGCATATAGTGTTCAAAATCATTCGTAACGTCTTATTAAAATACTCCATTAAATATCATTCATGTTTAATGCAATAAAGAATTCAAGTTTATTTTTCAGTAAGTAATGCAAAAGGAAAAAGATAATAGGAAAATAAAGTGAGTGGGCCAAACTTTTAAGCGTTTATAAATTGAAAGTTAAAATGTTGAAGGAAAGGGTCAGAGTAATTAGATTATGTTACTGAAGAAAAATAAAGACGCTAATCTGAGAGCAAACTCTGTGAAAATTTTTGGTAATTTTTATGCAATATTTTCTAGTGAATCTTTGACCAAAATTTCCCACAAATTTCGATAAAATTTGCACAAGATAGTAAATTAGAAGCAGCATGCAAAGTGAAATTAAGGTACTGTATAAACTGAGTGCAGCTGTGGTAGTGGGAGTAGAGAATCTGACGAACAAGGTAACCCGCGACTCGGCTCCGATAGACCTCAAGCTAACCTACAGTTCAACCAAGCTCACTGACTAAAATATGTGCTCCTGACGGCTTCTGATGGGAGTACTGAACGACACAACATGGTGATCGACTAATGATTGGATCAATCGGTTACGGATGGTTCTAGAGTTGTCACTACGCGGGCTCTAGGGTAGCATACGCGATTGAACGCCTGTTGACAAGCACAGTGCTGCAAGCCGTAGTTCCGATCAAGTTTAGTTTTGTTTCGTAATGCACTAACATTGAAGTGTGTCTTGCAGCAGAGTGAACAGTCGCTTGTGTACTCGCGTGGTTAGTAATATAGCTGTCACCAAAATGTTGTTATTAGGACTGTCATACTGTCGTGAGTGCTGACTGCTGACGGACCCGTAAAAGCGTTTAGTAATGTTGCAAGTTGAGTCTGTTTCTGGGTTATCTGTTAGGACTTTAATTGAAAATATTGAATACCTGAAACACTGTGACAAAGGCCCACAAGAGCGTATCAAAGTTTTTTCTGTCGCACTCCTCATCGCCCTCATTGTCTTTCTCGCAGAATTTGCACCCGAAGAGGTTCATACCGAGGATGCTGGACGTTACCACGCAATATCAATTAGATAACACGATTACTTTAGTCCTTCCAAATATAAGGAGGAGAGAAATTTAAATGAATCAATTAATAAGAAAATAGGTGATCTAAAATAATAAATTATGATGTGCAGGTGTTAAAACTGAAATGGACGCAAAGCACAAAAGCGTGATAGACACATACTATGATCGATGAATTTTGTAATAATAGAAGAGATAAAGATGTTAAGAGTGTGGACAGTGGTAGTGTGTAGTGGGTAGAATGTCACAGACAGAAATGGCTCATATTTATAGGATAAGATTGAAAGAAAAGGAGAAATCACTCACAGTTAGGCAGTGCACAGGGGAAGGGATGCGGATGTGACAGTTTAGAAACATTCAGAATTTCGTATTTAGTACTGAGAGTCAGGTTTATCCTCCATGGGCTACGGAAAAATTAACAACTGATTGAGCAGTCAATCAGAGCTTGCGGGGGTTGTGATAATTAACTACTTATTTACCTAGGTGACATATGGGAAGGTTAAAGAAGATAATGAAGTGGAAGGTAGGGTTCAGAAGATTACCAATAAGAGGTACTAATCAAAACTTTCCCTACGAATAATATCTCTTTTTACTGTAATAAAATTTTGCGTCAGTTAATAGAAAGTAATAAAATCATTTAATTAACTTGTTGGTAGACAAAGGAGAAATTTGAAATGAACACAAAGTTGAGAAAATTGTAAGAAATCTACAAAACTTAAAGCAGTCCTGGCATTTTTCTTTTATCCTTCATGTAAAATTAAAAGTTCTTCAAATGTGGTTTGGACGGGATCCCTTTGTTTCCCATAAACTTGTTGTTTCGAATTTCGATAGTCAGAAATTGATATACATATAATTTATGGGCATAAACATCAATAGTCATAATTTTTGTAAAGCATAACGTTTTATAGTTCTAATAATAAAGATCTATAATATTAAACACTATAATCGCAAAAGGCATAAAATTTATGTGTATAACATTCGAAGGTCTATCAATAATTATTGAGAAATATTTTAAGGCATATATTTTATCGGACTAATAGTCGTTAATCATATATTATCGTTTTAATGTCATCCCTTTGTTTTCAATAAACTTATTGTTGTCCCAGAGATAGGTAGGTTAGGGTTATTTTTTTATGGCCCTAAAAACGAAACTGCTCCCAGAGATAGGTAGGTTAGGGTTATTTTTTTATGGCCCTAAAAACGAAACTGCTCCCAGAGATAGGTAGGTTACGGTTATTTTTTTATGGCCCAAAAAACGAAACTGCTCCCAGAGATAGGTAGGTTAGGGTTATTTTTTTTATGACCCTAAAAACGAAACTGCTCCCAGAGATAGGTAGGTTAGGGTTATTTTTTTTATGACCCTAAAAACGAAACTGCTCCCAGAGATAGGTAGGTTAGGGTTATTTTTTTTTTGATGACCCTAAAAACAAAACTGCTGCCAGAGATAGGTAGCTAGGGTTATTTTTTTTGATGACCCTAAAAACGAAACTGCTCCCAGAGATAGGTAGGTTAGGGTTTTTTTTTGATGACCCTAAAAACAAAACTGCTGCCAGAGATAGGTAGGTTAGGGTTATTTTTTTTTTGATGACCCTAAAAACAAAACTGCTGCCAGAGATAGGTAGGTTAGGGTTATTTTTTTTTGATGACCCTAAAAACGAAACTGCTCCCAGAGATAGGTAGGTTAGGGTTATTTTTTTTTTGATGACCCTAAAAACAAAACTGCTGCCAGAGATAGGTAGGTTAGGGTTATTTTTTTTTGATGACCCTAAAAACGAAACTGCTCCCAGAGATAGGTAGGTTAGGGTTATTTTTTTTTTGATGACCCTTAAAACAAAACTGCTGCCAGAGATATGTAGGTTAGGGTTATTTTTTTTTTGATGACCCTAAAAACGAAACTGCTCCCAGAGATAGGTAGGTTAGGGTTATTTTTTTTTTTGATGACCCTAAAAACAAAACTGCTGCCAGAGATAGGTAGGTTAGGGTAATTTTTTTTTGATGACCCTAAAAACGAAACTGCTCCCAGAGATAGGTAGGTTAGGGTTATTTTTTTTATGACCCTAAAAACGAAACTGCTACCAGAGATAGGTAGGTTAGGGTTATTTTTTTATGACCCTAAAAACGAAACTGCTCCCAGAGATAGGTAGGGTATGGACTATAAAAAATCGGAACTTAAAATTTGTGCAAACCGATATACACCCCTAGTTATCATTATAATCTACGATTAAAGAACTTAAAACAATTATTATAAGCAAGTTTATTGCCTTCAACATTATGTAATAGACACCATTTGGACTTTGAATATTATGAGTAACAGAATTTATGACTAACAATAATTATGACCTGCAAAAATCGGACCAGCAATTTAGATTGTAAAATTTTATGACTATTGACAATATGACTAATAAAAATTATGATCGAAAACGTTATGGACTGACAAAAACGGAAGTTAAAAATTATGGGAACCAATAGAGACCCGGTTTGGACTTTATTTATACCATGCAATTTAGTATCAAGTTATTTAGTTTAATTTTTAGTTTATTTAAAATACCCAAAAAACGTTCTTGATTTCAATACCTATCGTCAAAGTATCTTATGATAATAGTAATTAACGTAATTATTTACCTGAATATAAAAATGAAAAGGACTAGAAGTGAAAAGAAGACGGCGACATTGTCCATGGTCCGGAGCATGACGAACAACTGCCTGCGCAGGTTGGGCATAAACCGGACCAACTTTAGTATGCGCAAGAGTCTGAACGTGCGCAACACGGAGAGGCCGGAGTTGCCGGCTAGTTCCTTCTCGCTGCCGTAGCTTTGCGCTAGTTCAAATGCACTGTTTGAAAAATGTATGTTTAGTTAATTATTTGAACTCATTATAAGTTTAATTCTAATCTAAGATTATAAAGTAACCCTAAATGCTGAAATGTTATTAGGTAGTAAAATATACACATTACCTTAAGATTACGATGACTCCATCGAAAACGTTGAATCCATTGGCGATATACTTGAAAGGGCCCTCTGCTACGATTTTAAGAATCATTTCAACAGCGAAAATCGCTGAGAATACAACATTGCTGATTTCTACTATGACTGTCAACTCCTCGGGTTGGTTATGGTATTCGATGCCCATCGATAGAGTGTTTATAAGTATAGCCAATAGTATACCTGTAGAACAGATGATTATTTATGTAATCATTACATAAACTGTCGATATATTTACAGCATTTTTTGTATGTAATTATATTATATTTACCTTGCTGAAAATATTTGTGATTTACCACATTCTTTATATGTTTTCTTAAAAAAGAAAAAAACTTGGATATTTTTCGCCAAAATACTGTGCAAGCGCTAGAAAACCGTCCCTTCCGCGCTTCCTTGGCGGCTGCCTCGGCTGCCAGCAATTCTGCACAACATGAATAGTCCTCCATTTCATTACCCTAGAAAATAGATAAAGTGAAAAATTGATGAATGGTGTGCAAATTCTGTGGAATCACCGTGTAAGACACAATTAAACAAAAAAAATTGGTCAGCTTTTCAAATCAAAAATACACCGTACCTTGCAGTCTTTGTCTTCACCAGCTCTCTTGCTGATGCCTTTCGTTAATTCTTCAAAAAAGGAGTCTAGCGTAACTTGCCCGGAAGGCAGCGCTGCTGACAAGGCACCCGACAGTGCCAGCAGTTCTTGGCAGGACATGGTTCCAACGGCAGCCGCTCTCTCTTCTGCAGTGTCGCCTGTCGGCAGGTCGAACTCTACACCCCCAAATTAATGTCACTACAGTGCGCTCAAAAGATTTGTGGATAGTTGGTTTATAATTATGTTGTAAAACATCGGTTGTTATGGCGACATTCATATTTACAGAATTTTAATAAAGTGAAAACAAACTTAAACTTGAGAATTGCATAAACTCGGACTGTATTTTATTCATTGAATAAGTACAACAATAAAATACAATACAATCCATGAATATTTAACCGATGCTTTAGATTAAAACAACAAAAAATAAATAGTAGATTTGAATAGGTATACATGTAAGTAGTAGGGAAGACTTTTTCTATAAATGTATTAAGAGAACAAAGAAGTAGATTATCGTCCTCAAAGAAAAGAACTTAAACCGTCCTATCGATCTCTATGAAGAGTGAAAGAAGCAAGTATAGACCAGATTGTTCATGCCCGTCTAATAGACCGTCTAGATCTACCGTCTCTAGACTCACCACTGTGGCTCTTAAGCCAGTCACGTTGACACAATGAATCTATAAATATTTATAAAGTTATAAATTTTGGAAAATGTTTGTTATGAAGATCGATTGTCAAGAGAGAATTTAGCGAAGTTTCAAGTTTGCAAAGGATACTTTTAGTAGATGTTATAAGGAGTGGGATACATCACCTGTTTGAGTCATTTTCTCGGAAGAACACACGTTGTGAGGGTGCCCACCGTGGGGTGAATTTGGTGTGTGTAGCAGAACTGTATCGCTGAACATCACCGATGACCGTCTCCGGGCTAGTGATGGCGGCGACAGGAGCGAGAGGTTTGATGCGTTCTAAAAATATAACGCAGGGCCAATTTTATTGCTGGTATTTTATTGTTAGTCCTCACCTTCCAAATTTGCTTAGAGTAGTACGAGTAGGTCATTAAATTAATGCGTTTGGTTTTGGATTTTTCTTTTAAGTACTAAGATAAATATTCTAAAAGCATAAAATTTATGTTTGGCAACTTAAATTCAAAGACACAAACGTAGTAGCTTTTTGATGTGCCCGTTAAGGTAAAACATGTCGGTAGGGTAAGCCTCATTTTCATTTTCCCCGTAACTGTAACTCTGTCCTTACGATTCCTTAATTATGTATATGGGGATGTTAAATAGAAGCCTTCGGAACCCCAATAAAAGAGCCATAATTGTAAACACACACGTTCGCTTCGCATCATCCGTGCCGTCACGTGCTGGTAAACGATCACCCAGAGCATTAGGTATTTGTTCGATTCGTACTTTTCCAGGACCCGTGTAAATAAAATCAACAGGTAACATGAATTTTTATGTAAGACTCGATAAAGTTTAACATTTATGACTCATTGTACGTCTACTAATGTTTTTTTAATTTAACTCGAACAACATATAAGCGACAAGTTTCTTACTGATGTTATTCTGATGTACTATTAAATTAAACACAAAGGAACAAGTAACTGTGTTTAGTCAATATACTTGAAAGTCAATGTTTACACTTCGGCAGTGCCAGATTATAGTATTAACCGTTATGCAGGCAGAGGTGATTTAGATTTAGTTTCTTTAGACTAAGGTTCAAAATCAGTTGTGTTGATTACAAATATGTGTCAGTTTCAAAATATTTCCCGATGCATTACCAATTTGAGAGTATAACAATGAAACTTTCACGTAGCATATCTGTATAGCTGGGGCCTTCTTAAAGTTATGTAGGCACAATGCACATAATATATCAGCGTAAATATAATAATATAAACTACATAAAAAGTTATTAGTAATTAGTATAAGAGCCCATAACACTGAACCCTGTATGCAACCCCGATACCTGCGGACTTTAAATGTTAGACAACAGAGAACTTTTTCTACAGTTCACGAAGAAAAAACCCAAATTAACTTACGTAGAAGCATTACGACAAGCCGCCACTGATGTGCTTCCTAAACCCAATAAAATAAAGCTAAGCACATACGTGCGCCTGGGTGGGTAAAATTATCTGAAGCATTATCACGTTACCTCGAGGTCGGCGGCGGAGAGCGATGGCACGCGCAACAGGCTCGGCCGCCCCAGCGGCTCCTCGCCCTCCTCTTTCCCATTCTGAGAATTATTGAAGATGGTTTAGTTTGACATATCTACTTGTACAAGTAACTAAATACTAAAACTTGCGTAAAATTTTCTCTTTACGTGTAAAGTGATTTCAATACTCTTCCTACTCTGAAGAAAAGTGTGGGTGAGGGCTGGCAGTTCAAACATTCTCTGTCAGACATGAGTGATATGACATGTCATTGACCACAGTGACATTGTTGAGATAATATTTATTGGAATGCTATCAATCACCTGCGCTTTCCTTCACCACGGTAAGTAGTTTAGGTCAAGATAGTAAACGGAATCATAATAAAATACTCACTAATTCATTAGATTTGTGATACCGCGATACATTAAGCGCGTGGTAAAATTTACCCGTCTTAATTCAGTTATTTTAGCAAATTTAGTAGAAAGAGCACAGATGCTAACACTAGGATTAAAGGCGTAAGTATGAATTAAGGACATATCATGAGTTTAAATTTAAATGACCTTGACTCCACATTTTTTATTCAATGAAATATCCTCAGAGTTTTATATCAAATTGAAAACGAAGAACAGTTTTATTTATTCTGCATTATATGAATTTATATGCCTGGGTTTACACAAACATTTTAAACAGTTGATAACTGGTTCTTATGGCCTGTTTGGAAAAGAAAAGTGTGAAATTGAGCTTGGTAATCTGGCATCAGTACTGGCGCAAGTGACTGGAACAATCTAAATCAGCCAAGCACCAGTCGGCGACAAAGTAGGATGTCGTCTTAAAGTACCTAAGCCTAACGTTGAATTAAGTAATGGCTTGTGAAAATATTATGTTGAACCTAATGTAATTGTTTCGGAGGAAATATTTCACTGGTTAAAGTGAATTGCTTTTTATGATGGGCTGGAGTTTCAACGTTACGTTAAGAGCGGCTATATTGTGCTCATTTATTTTATGTTTTACTGTGAGCGTCGTTCTAGTATTTTTATTAAAAAGCCTGTTTTTTGTAAAGTTAGATATTTTTATTGAATTCGTTGAGAATCATTCTAAATATCGTCTAAGTATATTTTATATAATTATGTTTTTTTAAGATCTTTTAAATATAATCCACAAAACAAGAGATTAGACCACTTGGTAAAGAATGCTAAGGGGTTTTTATTCATTTCTAAAACAGCATAAGTTATAAAGACAGTATTTCAAAACAAAAAGAGAAATAATTATAAAGAGAAAAATACCTACATACTAAACCTTAAAAGGTAAGGTAACCTAAATGATGTCTTGGAATCTATGGAGCTATATCAAATTGTTTAAGATGGATGTGTTGTAACTAAGTAATTCGCCCCATAAATGTGTTTACCGGAGGATGGACCCTTGGGCAGCAAGGATGGTGCTGTTTGGGCTTGTTTGCTGGCAGCTGAAGCGTTTCTCTGCTAGTGCGCCATTGCACCTGAGCTCGCTGGTATCGGTATAGCCTAAAAACAAATTATAACCTTAATATTTTACACAACCAAAATTTTTACATATTGCCAAACCAAATCAAAGTTAAATACTTAGTGTAGTGTTAAAACATTGAAAAGGCCTTGGGAAGAAAATATGTTCACTTACCTGATTTTCTTGGCCATCCTCCTTTTAAACCTCCTCCACAAATGTGCTACATACTTCACGATCTCTGCATAGCAGGTGGCTGGTTCGCTATTGTTGGTCGACGACGCAAGAGTCGAGGAGGATGTGAACCTCGCCCGCTCCGCGCGCATGCGCTCCATCTCTCGCTTCTTCGTCTCGCTGAACTGAGTCGCGATGACGACGAGGCAGAGGTTGATCATGAAGAATGACCCAATCTGGAATATTTCTTACAGTTGAAGTTATAATTATAAATAATATATGTTTCTCAATTTATGCTTCCTATTTTACACCCACAATCCGATCTTGATGAAGGGCAGCGTCAGCAGATAAAAAATTACACAATTTATGATTATTCTTTTCAAGTAGCATAATTTCATATAGGGTTAAAGTATTTATGATACCTACTTTATTATTTATTTATGTGCTAAGCATAGTTTGGACTAAACTCCTAAAAATAAAGCTTTTCGTTTCATAAATGTCTTCAAACATACATTAGTTATGAATTTAATTTAAGCGACACTAGAAAAATTATCCACATCTGGGGTATGTACATTTGATACATTTTTGACTTAAATTGGCACAGATCTACTTTTATTTTAGAAATACTTAGAAAACTAACTTACCACAATTAAAAGAACAAAGTAGATCCAATCCCAAAAACTGTGAGCATCTTGCACGTAATACATTATATCCGTCCAACCTTCTAAAGATATAACCTAAAAACAGAAACCTTTATAGTTACGGGAACGTATGCACAATTGCACAAAAGTAGCTTTAATTTTGTTAAACATTAACTTACCAAAAATATAGCAACCCAGGCGAGACCGATGTTGTCAAAGGAGATCGTGCCTTGGAACGGATTGGACCCCCTTTGAGTGCAGTTGGTGTAATACTGGTTCCAATTTACACAAGACACGTTTGTTGGCTCATTTCGGGATGGGTACGGTTTGGCGGTCTCGTTGCAGACGAGCGGACCGTAGCGGTAAGGCGGGAAGTCTCCACACAGGTGCATGCCACTGTCTTGTGGTGTTGTGCAAATATAGTCCAACTCTTTCGAAAACTCGTAGTAAAACGATATGCTGCGTAAGAAAAAAAAGTTTTAAAATGATGTTAAACAATCTTTTTCTTTTCTCATTCTTGTAAACTGTTACTTTTGTTATTGTCATTTATTTAGATATGGATATATGACATGTTAATGATGATAAGCTGTGACTATGACAATTTTAGTATTTTGGCAGCGTTATGATAATAGCAAATTAAGCGATCCTTATTATTATGGGACATGCAATACATACATTCATTGGATTTAACGATGAAGACAACATTCATGCATTGCGCATGCTGTGTTGACTATAGAGAAGTATAACAAAGAAACTTTATAAATCTATGTAAATGACGCGAGTTAAGTTGTAAAATATGAAAAACTTGTTTCCTAAAAGATTAGTTGTAGCTGTCGAAAATTTGACTATTTGTAAGTATGTGACAATGGACGTTTTAGAAAATATGACCAAAAGTAGCACACTAAGCGGACACAAAAGAATCTAACAGAACTAATTGTATGATTATACATAAAGAATGAAGAATAATTTAGTATTAACGGCATTGTATACAACATATTGTTAAGATTAAGTGTGAAAGTAGAAAATGTTACAGCATAAAGTGTCAGTATTAGTGAATGGTCCTGATAAACAGCAGTGGCTCAGTCGTTACCGGTTAACGGCTGTCGTTACCGGAACACGTAACGTCGCCGTATCCTAACATTCAAGGGACCGTCGTTAAGTCCCCTCGATCATCGCCGTAAGAATTTTACACAGACCTTTAAACTGAAATGTTCCTCGCCTTCAAGAAAACTGACTAGACTCTTCGCGATGAAGCTTGTGTAGTGGAAAGTAAAACAACAGGTAGATGATTTGTTTCATTTGTGTGTAAGAGATGCATTTACGTGAAATAAAGTGATACTACCTAGTCGATTTAGTAACTTGAATGTTGACGAGATTTTAATTTTTGTGCAGCAACTGCAATAAGTTCTCATTCAATGTTGTGTTTAAAATACTTGTGGAAGTATGTGGGGATAATTCCAATAGTTAACAGAAATAGCAATATTGCTCGTTCAGGGGCAAACTGGCAGTTCTAAAGACCGATAGCTATTAATGAAACATTAGTTTATGTTATTTGTTTAAGTGATATCGTAGAAATGCCAGTTTGGGAAAGGGAAGCAATTTGATAGCACATCTGGACGGCAGATGTGTGAAGACACGAAACAACAGATTTCAATGTTCTTAATAGAAACACATTAATTTTGATCGCTAATTCTTACGAGTTGACTCTGACGCGCACTCTGTACCATTCGGACAGGTCTCTGGAACATATAAATTTGAGGTAGCAGTGACCTGTGTCTTGTACCTAAAGAGGACAGCTCGTTGTCGAAAAATGTGGGTACCTGGTTAGTGTTAAATTAAACAGCGTAAATCCAAGGTATTAAGAAGGATAACAGTATAAGCATGGCATGAATTAATTACAATTTGTCACAATATTTCTAACAGGTATCCGCATTTTTTTATGTTAGTTATGTGGAACTACTGGTTTTCAGATACATCATAATGTTAGAGTTGGTTAGTGTCAATAAATACTGGTTACATTTCAATCACTATGATGTTACAATCTGTTATAATGTAGCAAATTCCGCAAGTCGAAACTACTATAGGTAACAGGGTAAAAGTAAAGCTACGTTTACTAATGTCTGTGGTCTATAATTTGCTACATTCTTGAATGATTAGTCATGCGTGTATTGTCTGTCAAAAATATATTTGTTAAGTATGTGAATTGACGGGATGCAATATTTAAGTGTGTAGTTAGCTTGTTTAGTAAGCCATTCTGTAAGTTAAACATGCGCGTTGGTAAACAGTGAACATAGATGTACCGGCGACATTGCATTTGCTAGAGATGCAATGATAAAACTGAATGTCAAATGATTATGAGCAGCCATGGATGTACCCGCGAGGGAAGCATTAAATATTGCATGCTGTCAACGCTAGCATGGGACGTGCCGCTACGAGCGCCGAGACCAAAATGTAACAAAACGCAAACATTTCAGTTGACTTTTCATCAAAAATGTTCTAACCAACTTTGTAGATAGCGTTGGCTTGTTCCAGCAAATAAACGCCATGATATGAGCTTATGATAAAAATAGGACAGCACTATAAAATAAAATCTCGTTTTTACTATAGGACTAGATACTTTTGAATATAATGCAGCTAGCCAAACTACTAGAATTTAATGCGAAGCTCAATTAATTTTATGTTACTGAATTAAAATAATCTGCACATTTGGGTTTCATTAAGAATATTTTATTTGCTTATGAAATTCAAAAGTATCTAATTGGCGTTACTGAAATGAATGGTGGGTGAACATACTTGGGTCGCAGCGTGCCTGGTGGTAGTACCATCTCACATCGCTGCCTGAGAATGCCCTCCCAGAGCTGGACACCCACTATGCCAAATATGAAGAAGACGAAGAAACATAACAGCAGGACGTTGCCGAGCATAGGCAGCGTGTCCAGTAGCAACATCACTAGGATTCTCATACCTGTGAATCAAAAATTTAATGACTTAGTAAGTTTAGCTATCGTGAGCATTTTTCGAACCTAGTCCGTCAATTATATCATTGAATTGTATTACTTTATTTTTTCTTTTATCAGTCAAGAAAAAAGACAAATATAAGGAGCATCATAGTTCGGGAGTGGGGGCTCGTCGCGTCACGCCGTGCTAAAAAGTGCAGCACGATGTGACATTAAGTCCAATCGGCTATTTTACGTTTTTTGTTTAATAGTCGGGGAGCCCATGATGCTTAAATTTGGAGTTACTCGAGCGTCATGGGGACCTATTAGAATTGAAAGATTAGATAGAAGGAGAATAAAAGGTTGTATAATATTTCCTTTTTCAGTGGTGGGAGAACCGACTAGAGATTTAAAAAATCATCAAATGGAAAAAATCGAGCCTAAATGACAAAGAAAAGTATATGTCTAAGATTTTTTCATAACATAATCAACATCATAATATTTAAACAGATAATTTTCGATCTTTGTCAAACGTTTTAGTAAAGCCATTTGTTAGACCCTGATCAATAATAAAATGTTCATTTAGATACAGCTTGAGGGTTTTTATTTTAATCTAAAAGAAGGCCGAAGATAGGTTAGGACTCCTTTAATGTAGCTAAGAAAGTGTTTTAAAAGTCTTAAGTGAATCTTGGGTCTGCAAACTTCGTTTGATAAGTTAGTCACTCTTAATCAAGATTAGCCTCTTCAAAGGCCCCGTTCTACAGCTAAGGATATTTCTACCACGATTGACACGGGATAAATAGTCCTCAAGGAGTCAAATTAATTACTGTTAAAGGAAGTGAAAAAGGATAATGACGCCTTTACAAGCATTTGTAGCACGAAACATTTTAGATTTACGACAAAACTGATCGCCGAATCGTTACATTTATTTTAAAATACCATAGCTATTTCTTTTGTCTCATGAGAACTATGAGAGTTTAGTTGTAAAGTAAAAAATATTGTGAGCAAAATTTAGTCATATGCTTACTCTTGTTAGGAATCTAATTCAATGTAAATAAATACGCAAATTCCTGGAGTAAATTCCACTGTGCACTTAACGTATGATGAATGTCAGATGTATGCCTGGCTAATGCTGCAGCGATGTTTACTAATGCACGCGTTTTGGATGCCACGCAAATGGGACTGCAGCATACACATTGCAATCAGCGGTCGTATAAATCAAATTTCTCATTTCGGCTGGCGAAAAATTGGTTCGCGTGAGGGTAATAAATTGTGGAAGGCAAATTAGTGCCGAGGTGTCTAACCGCTCTGCTGGTGTTTCTTTAGGAGAGTAACGTAACATGTGCACCCGAGGGGGTTTGGTGATTTAACTTTGTACTCCTGTAGGTACCCTATTTTTTTTTACTTAGGGAATAACTTTCGGGATAAATATTTTATGTTTCTTTTCAGGTCATGTACTCGTGTGCCAAATTAATCCAAATTATTACTTGCGTTTTTTGAGTGAGGGCATTTATTATATAAGTAAGATACAATGATTTGTGTGTAAGTTACATTGTCCTCTCAATTCGCAGGGTTTGTATTAGCTCAGATGGGCTAAACATAGTGTCTCATCGCTTGAATCGTCATGTAATAGATTGTAATGTTAATGATGCTCATTTGAATAATATGACTGCATGGTAAACTTCCATTCTCAAAGTGTAGATTTGTTATGTTAACCTTAATGTCAATTTGGACGTGTTTGTATACAATGTAACACTCTTATGATGTTCGATTTATATAGCAAGATGCCGCATCTCATCATCATTTTGTCCTGAACTCATTTTGTGGGGGTTGGCGCAGCGTGTGTTTTCTCATTTACTTAATATTATTATTACAGTAGTATAATAGGAGCAGTAGCAAGCCAGTAACCATCAGTCTATCTCTATTATCATATTATACACGGTGCCCGTGAGCACTGCGAGAGATTTTAACTACGAATTCCTGAGGTCATAAGGAGTAATAATATATATTTTCTTTTGCTTTTTTTAGATTTCTGGAATGCTTTTGAACAAAAAAATACATGTTATTGCTAAAACTATCGAATAAAGTACATTTTTATTCATAAAATATGGTTTACGCAAAGTATTCCTTGGCATTTTCATATCTGTGAATAAGTATGTCTAGACTAGACCCCACAAGGGTGAAATCGCCATCAAAAAAGCGTTTTGCACTGAGTTACAATTTTTTTTGTTTAATTAGCAGTAACTCTGAAACTAGGCAAAATCCAGAAAAGTTTATACGACATTTATGATCAGAAGAATACACTGTTAAAATCTCTCGCAATCCTCAATAAAATATTTAAGATTGAAATTGTATCGTAGGTTACAAGATACATGAAAATATGCGAAACAACGCTATTATCTCAAAAGAGACACCGTGGATTTCAACGTGAGTGGTTTATTTTAAAACTCGATTGTTTCAGTTACTTTAGTTCGAACAAGTTTTTTAAATATGTCCTGACACGACAAACTCCCAAGTGGCGTTCTTAGTTTAGTGAGCATTGGAGTTCAAGTTAATTTAATGGTTTAAATCAAGGCCCTGTCAGAAACGTTATTTACTTAGGATCGTTGTCTGTAACGAGGTAGACATTCAAGTAAATTAAACAAAAATGGAATATATGTGTATTAGATTAATCATTTTGCAATAAATTGTTTGCTGGAATAAATATAGTAATCTTATGAATACAAGAACATATTACAAGTACATTCTGTCTTTGCATTTTAAACCAAAAGCATTTCTTTTGACCCGTATGTTTGTTTGTATGTTTGTATGCATGTTTGTTCGCGATTATCTCGCGTTCGGTTGAAGCGATTTTGATGCGGTTTTTACACTTTCTGTATTTTTTTACTAACTGTAGGCAAATCACTTATAATCCTATGTAAGCCATATCAATATGTGCTCCCTAGCATATTAAAAGAAATTTCCATTTAAACAGTGTTTTATTAAGATGAAAAGGCACAACTCATACTATTTACTTCCATATACGTGTAAACGTAGTTTAGTTAGGTTCAAAGTAGTTTAAACCAGACAAAACCTGTTAGTTCAGTAAGCGCAGTTTAAGTTAATTTATCGGTTAAGGCAGCGGTTGTGGCTGAAGTGCTATTTATTTAGGATCTCTCTCGTTGTCTGCAGTTAGAGCTTTAGACGTACAAATGATTTAGCTCGATCTTAGTGCGCGATCTCTATGCGAGTGTTTGGCGACGCCGCGTTTAGTATTACGTCGTACTTCCAACGGATTTAGGTTACTAAGGCTGCGGATGCACATGACACGATTGTATGTGTAACATGGACCCGGCGCCGGACATTACGCTGGTAATGCCGATCTGGTTTCCATTTAGCTTGCACCCTAGAATAGGAGCTAAGAAGCTGAATTTTGAACAAATTGTAATTAACGTTTCTAGGGTGGACTCATGAGACACGAATGAAAGGCCATCCCTCTTGACACGCATTTTCATAGTTTGTTGCCCTTTCAATTCAATACGGACGATAAAAAAAATGAAGAAAAAACATGCTCATTCAGGCCCACTGACACGCTTTAAACTGGCCAAAGAAAGTGAATGATACAATTATATTCATGTTTATATGTAATAAATAACGAACTTGCATAAGTAAGTTTAATCCTTGAACCAGTGGTTGCTTATTTGATAGTTTTTTTGCTTATTTTTTAAAAAACCCTGTAGCTATAAAAACAGTATCCTTTTTAAAAACAACGCTGTAATACTAATTGCTGTAAATATATTTACCGCTCAGCAACAGTTTCGCGAGAGCGGGCGCTCAATTAATCCTTCGGTAATCGATGAGTGCCGAGTTCACTAGTTAACGGCAAGGAGTTTAGGACCAACGCAGTTTGTATGAAGAAGCTAAATTTGAAGCCTGTGCGGTCATTACATGACGTCAAGTTGGAATTGCCCCATCTCCTGCAGAGTTATACAGCTCAACAACTGATGTCTCATGTTACTATGCTACATTTAGTACAATCACCCTGCAGAAAATTACTAATCAAGAAGCACGGGAATAATGATTCTTCAAGCAGGTGAAGGAGACGCAAACTGCATTGAAAGATTTCCTTGACTAACAGCAACATACCATACTTCGCTGACCAATGATAGACCTTAACTCCTTATAATAAGGGTCACGAATAACTGTGCCGGTGAAAGTCGCACCACGGAAATGACGACCACGCGCCAAGAGTACTTTACCAGTTTACAGTTTAGTTCACGTTGCAATAAAAAAGATATGATATAACTTAAGCAATATTTAGACGATCGAGCTTTAGTCTCGGGTTAGACTGCGTTTCCACCAGAGACGTGAGAGGTTGCGTAGCGAGAGATATGTTTGTTAAGAAACGATAAAATTTTATTTGAGCGAGGATAGATAAATTAAGTATCTAATGGGGCCAACGTTGGGGCCATGGGGGCCGAGCGCACGCCGCATCTACCTCTACAAAGACTTAGCGGCGCGCTTAATTGAAACTACGGGTGAATAGAGGGCAGGCCAATACTTTGCCCAGCGTATCAGTATCGCTATACAACGTGGCAATGCGGCCAGCCTTCTGGGCACCCTGCACATTGGCAGTGATTTGGAGAACGTATTTTATTTGTAGGTAGCTTTTAGTTTATAGTTATTTATTAATTTTCTATTGAAATTAACTACTTAACTACGAAGTATCTACGAAGTATCATTAGTTCCTAACAAAAATTTCTCGCTACGCGTCCCCGCCAACGCCGGGAACGCAACCATAAGGCGCATAAGTGTAAAACGTTAAAAATATAGTATATTACGCATTTTTCCTTTTCTTGGTCCGTTTTATGTTTTATGTTATTTAATAATTCCTCAAAACGCAAAAGTTATGCGTATATAGATACTAGGTAAGTAATCTCTGAACGACCCGAGAACAACTCAAGAATTAAAACTAGCTTTATTGTGTCCATTGCAGCTCTTCTCACATTCTTAAATTAAGTCATCAATTAATATAACATAATGCACCTCTTTGGAGAAGAAATTGAAGAAAATCAAGTATCTACTCCAATCCTATAAAATTCGGCTCTAAGATTGGAGTTTAAACCAACATTTAGAGTTAAAAAGTAATCACCACAAATGTCAAGGACTAGAACAAAGTTGTCTAATAGTACGGTACAGGAACAGTTTTGAACTTTTATAATTCACAAGTGCCATTTTCATTTTTAGTTAGAGAATATAATATGATTAGTCATAGTAAAAAATATTTTCTAACAGTTATTGACGATGCGCTAGGTATTATATAGATATTTGTTAATAACACAAAGAAAAGATTATCCAAATTACATTTTTCTTTACCACACTATTGCATTCAACTATTTCAATATCATCTGTCATTTTATAACAGTTTGGTCAATAGATTATGTGAGCATATTCGTAAACAATTTGTAAAAATATGCGTGACCTTGAATTCTAAACGAACGACAAATTTCTAAGACGACTAATGCTATTGACAAAACCGTTATAAAATGTGAAGTTATGTAGCAATAATAAAAAGCGATAATCTGGTAGAAAAAATAAAACTTGCATAATCTTTTCTTTATGTAGCAAACAAATACGTGTATTATACCTAGCGCCATGCTAACAATTGTTAGAAAATATTTGTCATTATTAGTACTTAACGTATTCTAACGGGGCACAATATAAAATCGGACTTGTGAGTTTTGTCATTTTTATAGGTTAAAAAGGCGTTGTTGTACTCCACTATAAATGCTGGAACGAAACACGATAACGACTAGTTGGCGTCCATTACACCGTGATGCGATTAATTGAGTCGCTCGCGCGAAAACGTTACTCAGCTATAAACGAGTTCGCAAAGCTCAGCGTTTCGACGGTTCTTACTTAGTTTTATTTTCTATTTTTAGTTTTAATAGCGGGGAAAACTGTACTTGAGTACACTTTTTATTGCATTCCCTTCTTGCTTAGTTTATGAAATGGGATAGAAAAGGTCCATTTTGTTATAGTCAATGAGTTGTTCATTTTAACAAGTTCGCAAAGCTCAGCATTTCGACGGTTCTTACTTATTTTTATTTTCTATTTTTGGTTTTAATAGCGGGAAAACTGTACTTGAGTACACGTTTTATTGCAATCACTTCTTGCTTAGTTTATGAAATGGGTAAGAAAAGGTCCATTCTGCTATATTCAATGAGTTGTCCATTCTAACAAGTTTGCAAAAGCTCAGCGTTTCAACTTCTTTTCTAAGTTTTAGTTTCTGTTTATTTTAATAACGAGGACAACTATACTTGAGTCCACGTTTTATTGCAATCACTTCTTGTTTAATTTAAGAAATGGGTTAGAAAAGGTCCTGTCATATTGTTATAATCAATGAGGTTTCAATTTTAAATGGCGTTAAAACAAATACACAGGTGCCAATATCAAAGGCAAATATTATTTTTTTTATAGTTTTATATTGAGTTGCGCTTTTAGCATTACGTTATGACTACCCCGTGAAGCTTATCCAAGTGTCATGTATACAATGAAATAAATCTACGCATACTACACTACACACAATACACTAAAAATCAATGAAAGGGCGTCAATTCTAAGTTCTTACTTCTGATGAGTTTAGATGTAGGCATGTAAATAATTTTAGTAATAATATAAAATAAATTAAAAGATCAACAAAGAAACGCATAAAAAACTAGGCAATCAATTATTTTTGATTCAATAAAATATACGAGAACAGGCCTTTGCCGAACGCTGCTAGAACATATTTATAAGCGAAATGAGCTGCGTTCAGTTTAAATAATTTTGAAAGGTCAAATATGTTGTATACCTACTTGATTTTTTACTTGAGTTCACTGGAACCAATGTTTAAAGGGCCAATGCCCTTCCAAAGCAATTTGCAGCACGAAGGCTATTTACGGTACCTCTTGATAATTGTGGTTACTAAATTATTCAGGAACGCTATAAATTATGTTTCATTGTTTTAGTATCCACAGTAGTCATTAGCATCAATTTTTGTTTTACATATGTGAAATTACTTAGTCGATATTTTTCGTTATTTCGTCAGATTTAGCGACCGTTACTAAACTTTATCTTTATGTTAACCTTACATGGCGTCATCGAGTATTATATATGATATATCTAAATGGGTACTAACTAGATACCTAAATAGCTATTCAAAATTGTTCAAAATATTATTTTTCTACTCATATAACCTGGTAAATATTTCTGCTTTCTTATACTCGTTGTAGAAACATTGTAACTTCACAAATCTATATAATGACACCATGCTGCAAAGTTTAATAAATTCTTACTTTTTTTATTATAATTGGGAAATACTTAATTCTGTCAATAACTATATTACGATGGATATTTATAGTCACAACCGTGTATTTAGAGCTAAATATTTCAACTATATATACGAGCTCATGTTTAATGCATGTGCAGTTCTGATATTACCATATATTATACTCACCACAAAGATGTATCTATAACTTAAGTGCATAGTAACACAAATTTGGTAGCACTAAGGGAACTTTAAAATCCTGGTCACGGCACCAATTTGTAGCGATAAGTTTGTTGTTTAGTTTGTTTAATAGTTTATAATGTATCTTAACACGAGAGAATAAAGGAACATTTTCGTAATTACTAAATACATTTACTTATTATAAACGCATGGGCGCCTTTCATAGCTAATAACAAGCGTACCAACATAACTACAACTTGAGAGAATCTCGGCTACCAGTCCCCGCAGTCATTTTCCGAGCCCTACCCCGATACTTTAGAGCTCTCTTACAGCGAACAAACACTTCGTCTCTATTAGCTGTAAGGTGTTTGCCAGCGCAGCCTACTTGTTGCTCGATCGATACTCTCTCGCGTAACTTTAATATTTGTGTTGTAATTCATTCCCTATTCACGCTGGCTTCTGAACGGGTTGACAAGCTCAAGTAAATATTGATTTCAGATCTGTTCACATGTAGCGATGGAAATATCATAGGACACATTCTGATGTAGTATTTGACTTACTTAGAACGAGTAGGTAACATTGTAGGTAATGGTAGGTAACATTGTAGTGTTGTGTAATAAAATATTCTGAAATTACCAGGGTTTATTAAGTTACTGCTAATTAGTTCCCTGATGGATGTCAGCGACACAGTTTTTCATTACATTCAGAATTCATTACGTTTCCTAAAGAACTATATTGTTGTTACTGAAAATGTGACGTTCAGTTCATCACACAAATCGACCCAATTATAAATCGAACCAATTTGGCAGTACGAGTAATGAGCGTATCGGTTAAAAGTGACATATCCCTAGGTATATTCATTTGACCTGTACAGTGCATATAACAAATATGCCTACAAATCGCCTTATTACATTGGAATAAGATTGAAAAACGTGTAAATATGAATGGTGCGGGCTGTACAAACACGAGCCTCGCCGAGCTGCGGCCGGGTTGCAGGCTACTTGTTGCGCGATCGATCGCACCCACGCTCGCTCGGCGCCATCGCCAGTTCAGGGTTATTTCTGCAAGAGCACGTTACTTACACAAGCTCTCATCTCACGTAACCAAGCCGTAGCAAATACAACCTTGATCCGAGTAACGAATGCGTAAATTTTAAGCACATGCAGAACTTTCACAATAACGTAATTGTATTTGTGCTTGGCCGAATATTACATTTTCATAATATATTTAACGAATCCAACTTGTGATTGGTCTGTTTATTTTTAGATTTCAGTTAATGGTGTTGAAATCCTTTATTGAAAAATGTGTGGAAAATTGTTTTATCAAAATTTGTCCCCTATTACTACGTCCAGTAAGGTAAATATTCCTTCGAAATTTAAAATTTATGATGGGAAGTGAAGGTTATTTAGGGCGCTGCTGTATGGGCCGGGTGCTTTTCATAAAGATTTTTTTCCCTTAAAGCCAGTTATTCAGTTCATTTCACAAATAAAATTACGTAATTATGTCACGCAGTAGACAAATGTTCTGTAACGACGAAATATTTTACAGTATCTACACAATCTTAATGTGATCACTAAAACTCCATCAGTGCAAAATATTTGCCCCCTAATGGTGTCATAAAAGAAAATTTGGGACAATCGAGATAATGTCAGGAACACAGAAACCGGAGAAGAGTCAGATATTTCTTTTGATACAGCTAAATTATTTTACATTAGAGGGCATCTTTCTTTTTCAAAGAGGCTTGGATGTCCTTCAAAAGGTAGACAAAGAAAGTTGAAATGTGGGAAAAAGCTGTAAGTATACTAAGTTAACTGGAGGTCAGCATATTTTTTTTTTATATGTGCATTTCACATAAGTATGAAAAATATAAAAACCCATTACATAGTATACCAATTACAAACGTTTATATCGCTTTTTGGGTGATAAAAAAAACATTTTCCAAGAATAAAATCCAACTGGATTGCTGTTTTCTTTTAAAGATAAAAGATAAAAGATAAAAGATATTTATTCTTCAATTTAGGCACATTACAATGCACTTATGAACGTCAGAGAGAAAAGAAACTACCACCGGTTCTAACCCTACACCTCTGACCCGAGAAGTATTACTTATTACCGGCAAGAAACTCGGCGGGACTTATTTTTTCAAAACAGTACTACAAATACATTAAAGATACTATATACAATAATGCGTAGTTCTTCAAGAAGGCATATCAAAACAGCTTGAGAGACAGACATGTACCTGCCTATTGTGTAATTAAAATGAAAAATAAAAATAAAATCCAAATCTGACTGCTTCGCAATACGTTTGATATTCTTTCTTACTTGAACTGTGTCCTCTAAATGTTAGATGATTTTATAGATTCTGGTTTGGGCCATGCATATATGTCTGTCATATAGTCCTCGACCCTGTAATAAGCCTTTGACATTAAAGTTTTTTTCAAGTATTTCTTAAGAGCGGGAAATGATAGATTCAAAACATCGACGGGTAACTTGTTATAAATATGAATACCCTGGCCAAAAAATGACTTATATGCTTTGCGGACACGACATCGTCTGGTAGCAAGCTTGTTTTTATTTCTAGTGTTATAGCTGTGGATGTCAGAATTCTTCTTGAATGTGTGTATATTCTTTACAACAAAAATAATATTATCATAGATATATTGGGACGCAAGAGTTAAAATATTAATTTTTTTAAATAATTCTCTAATTGATGTACCTGCCTTTAAGTTATACATAAAGCGAATGGCTCTTTTCTGTAAAACAAAAATAGTCTGTATGTCAGCTGCTTTGCCCCAAACCAGAATTCCATATGACATTACACTATGAAAATAACTATAATAAACTAAGCGAGCTGTCTCAATATTAGTCAGTTGTCTAATTTTTCTAACGGCATGAGCGGCTGAACTTAGTCTAAGAGCGAGTTTTTTTATATGAGGACTCCATTGTAAATTTTTGTCCAACGTTGAACCAAGGAACACAGTTTTATCTACTATATCTAAACATTCACCATTTATAACTATATTAGTGTCCATTGGTGCCACGTTTGGCAAAACAAATCGAATACATTTAGTTTTCTTAGCATTAAGTAACAGATTGTTAGTAGTAAACCAGTTTAGTACGCCAGCTAGTGTATTGTTAATTACAGATAAATCATTGGATTGCCGTTCAACTTTGAAAATTAAAGATGTATCATCGGCAAACAAAATCATACCACAAAGGTTTTGTACTACACAAGGTAAATCATTTATATAAACCAAAAACAGGAATGGGCCCAGAATGGAACCCTGTGGCACTCCTAATTTTACTAAAGTCCCTTTAGACTGGGTTTTATTTACAACAACTGTTTGTGTTCTATTGCTAAGGTAAGAAGACATGAGACTCAGGGCATTTTCTGAAAGACCATAGTGTTCTAATTTAAGAATGAGCGTTCTATGATCTACACAATCAAAAGCTTTTGAAAGGTCACAGAATATACCAATTGCATCATAACGTTTGTCTCGCCAAGCATTGAAAATATGTTTAATGAGTTCTGCAGCAGCGTCGGTTGTGGAACGTCCCTTTGTGAAACCAAACTGATTGCTTGTAAGCAGTCCATGTCTGTTGAAGTGCCCCAGTAGATCATTTAACATTATCTTTTCAAAGACTTTACTTAGTACAGGAAGTATCGATATCGGTCGGAAATTATTTAGATCACTAGAATCACCCGATTTAAATAGAGGTATGACTTTACTACATTTCATCATTGACTTTTCTACTTTTAAATCATTGATGCTTGCTGGAATATTAAATATTAACATGCTCGATGTGAAAGGTACCAATAATATAACTGTAGTTTTACAATACTTTAAGTACCCTTTAGAATTCGCAATTTCAGTCAAAATTCATCCCAAGAGAAGTATCAGTTTCCTTACACTTCGTTGATGCTCGATGAGTGTGTAAGGACCCTATAGACGGAGTTCTTATATTAAGTGCTCCTTATTAAGCTTAGTAAAGCTTTTAGTGAGTAATTGCAGTTTGCTATCAAGCCGTAAACAAAGGCTTGATAGCAAACTTCAATTACTCTTAAGAGTAACTTTTGTAAAATTTGCTGTTCAATTTAATTCATTGTACTGTATTAATCTTAGAAGACAGAATTTGTCCTTTGTTCTTTCAACCCTTGAGAATAAAATAAGAATAAATAATTTTTGCTTATTATAATAATTTATGTTTTTCATCATGAGTTGCGTCTTCTTTATTCATTATTGTACAGTCGCCATCATATATATGTGAGCGTCCAAGGTACTCAAACATAGCTGAACGTGCACTTTATTGCCTTGATAATAGAGGCGTTGTTCAGATATTTGTGACCACCTTGGCCGCTCCGATATATTATCTGATGGCGACTGTACTTAAATTTAACATGTTTTAATTTTGTAGTTAGCTTGTACTGTCAGGTGTTCTGGTTTAGGTATTTGGGACATTTTGAATACGATTTTTATGAACTCGTGAATTCAACTGTGTTTGTAGTTTTAAATAGCCATTATTACAGGATTACAATATGTTTCTCGACAGAAAATAATAACTAAATAAACTATGATATATAATAATGACAGGGTCATGCACGCTCCGAAAGTAATGCCCTTAAAATGAATGAATTCAAACAATTGTCTCTAGTCACACACCGGCAAGCGAGAGATGCGGACGTGCTAATGAGCTCCAGTGACGCGCGTAAGAATGAGACAAACTGTAATTTTCTAACAACGAGAATGACAAAGATGTAATGATTGTCCAAATAGAAAAACATAACAGCTCGTTGCTAGGTTATAAAATAGTTATGGAAGTATTGTGCTCATTTTGTTAAAGTATAACCCATCCATAGTAAATATCACTGGAAATAAAAGAGATAGAATAAAGCTTTGTATATTAAGATACAGCATAAATAATTATTTACCAAATTTTAATTGTTGAATTGCAAGAAATAAAAAGGCTTTTTATTTTATTTTATTTTATTTATAAGAGCTTGAAGGCTTATATAAAATTAAGCTGATTAACAATTATATAACAAGTAACATAACAATTATATAATAAGTTAATAGGATATGAAGGTTAGTATTAGTAATAAGTTAGTAATAACACGAGAGGAAAAGCAGCTCATATTCGTCTACTTTGTCGTGGAATGACCAATAAGTGTACCCTTGTTAATATTAATATAGAAGATATAAATGAAAAAAATAATTGTACGTTTTGAAATTGAAATGTTTTTACAATATTGTTCTTTCTTCAGGAAAAACTGCCTAGTGAATTTGAATGAAATTTTTGGTGAAACTTGGCACACAGATAGTTTATGACATAAAACTGCACGGGGTTTTATACCATATAATTTATCCTCTGAAGCGTTCGATGCTCCAAATGCGTGGGCGAAACTACTTATCTTAGAGCTTTAAACCAAACGGAGTAGCCATTGACAGTCGTTCCCTCTGCCGAATGAGTATGACCAGTGTTCATACTCATTGTATGGACTGACATTTATTTGACGTAGCTATTTTGACGTTTCGCATACATTTGACGTTCCCCTCCCCCGCAAAAAACGGCAGACTTTTTCCGATAGAAATGAGAGCGCGTCTCGCATCCGGTTGGTTTAATAATCAAAGCTACTTACTTATACATAATTTTTGTCGTCGTAGGTATGATTTTGCCTAATGAAATGAGGTCTCGTTTAAATTTTGCATGATATATATGGCTAATAAAAATACATATCTGCGAAATCTACCCTTGTTTTTTAATCCAAGATAAAAAGAGAGATAACTTACTTGGTATCCTGTTGATTGCTCGTAACGGCCGAAGCACTCGAATTGTTCTTATCGCGGATAGATTAATGTTCTCCACATGTAACGCGTATTCTAGAACCCTGTGTAAATAAATATTATGTTAATCAGGATTTGAGACAAACATACACTCGAGGACAATTAATACCGGGTCATGGTGTTTGGATGTTTTACCCGTTTTAATTGTCCTAGAGTGTCTGTAATTCGAGACATAAAGGTAATTAAGCAAAATGCAAAATGTTGATATGGCCGAAAGTATGTTTATATTATAACGTCTAGCTTAAAAAAACTAACCATCTCGCTCAAAAAATATTTGTTATACAAAAATGTTACATTGTAATCATGATTTCAAAAAGCAATTTATTTCTAAGTAAATATTTATCTGTTACAAAAACATCACAACATTACTTCTGAAATATCCTACGTATTTTAATTTCAGGTAATTTAATATAAACAAATGCCCTTATTCATAAACGGCCACTAAAGTTAAGAGATCGCTGATAATCTTTTGTCCCTTTCCCTCATATAGGTTGGACGGAAAGGGACAAACGATTATCAGAGGCCTCTTAACTTTAGTAGACGTTTATGAATAAGGGGGGTTATGAAAAGTCGAAAAAAGTTAACCACTTACCCGGCCATAACAATGAAAAAATCCAGGCGATTCCAAGAGTCGGCGAGGTAAGTGCCGTGCCCGTACACCCCCATTGCAACCATTTTGATCGTCATCTCCAACGTGAAGAACGCAAATATAATATCGTCGAATACCTGCAAATGTTCTGAAGTGAGAAAAACGTTTAAGTGACAACAAAAAACTCTCTTGTTCGTTCCATTGCGCGCGTTTGGGGAGAATCTTGTTCTTTTTAAAACAAATGAAAGACGGTTTGTGTTTGAAATTTTTCTTTTGTTTTCAGCCAGTCGTTTTTCAAGAAAAAGTTCAGTTGACATCGTACACGTTAGATTTGTCTTTATTAGAAAAACTTTATAAAAGTGGCTTGAGTTTATTATTTTACGCCATTCATAATTAATTTGTTTTAAAATATAAATGTGACAGACCACAACTGCTATAATTCATTTTATTTCAGCACACAGTGCGCCTAATGACTCAATTAATTAAATATTTGCCGTTGGTTCACGTGAATTATAAAAGCAAATTGTTCATGAAGGCTCATTAAATTAATTTCTGACTATTATAAACGCATTAAAAATGTAAAGTAAAATTTTAAATTTGCCGTAAAACGACTCATTTTCTTTTATCTTTATTATGTCAGAAAAACTTGTGAAAATATTTAGCTTGGTAGACTTGCATAGAACAACGGAATCTTGTATAAAGTATGGAAATTATCATACATTTTTAAATTTTCATTTGCTTTGTTGATTATTGATTGTCATGTCAGCTGTGGTTAAGAAAAGTTTGCCAAGACGATAACTTTAGTAATGTATTTCTGGTCTTTTTGAAATTAGTTGGATTTGTAGCAAAGACTAATATAATTTGAAAGAGTTATATGAGCAGGATCGGTCAAAGCGTTAGTGTAAGGACTGAGTGGACGCTCGAGTTGGGTTGGGCGTCCAGCGAGGTGGGGCGTGCGGCGTGCTTGTTAAACAAATGAAACTCATACTGGTGTCCTGAGTCGACGCTGCACAAAGTGTACTCGTATGGACGCTCGGCTGCAACGCTGTGCGCCCCGCCGAATGCTCCGCTCCGAGCGTTCACTCAGGCCTTGCACTTATTGTACTAGAGCCGCAAAAGCGATTTTCATAATAGCCTTGTTAAATTGGTCAACTCGTGTACAAGTAAATCGCGAATTCTCAGACAGACCACTACCACTAGACCAGACTAGTTTAAGCTCAAAGCAAGGATTTAACTAGAGACCGCATACGCGGCACACCCTAAAGGACAGAACATACGCAACGCGACTGATTTTAAAACACGTTTAAAGATGGCTGATAGCATACCGTAACTAACCTACATAATTTAGTCCGTTTCATTATTACCCTTCAAAGAGCGGTGGAGGGTAATAAACGTTTCTATTGTACTAAGGTCCTTTTGGAAGTAAGCAATAATCACAAGGGTGAGTCCATGATAAGGACCAACGATAATAGCGCCTTCTCTGTCATATCTATGGAAAGTGTAATAAGACCATCCCGTTCAATCTTGGTATTGTTATTTCCGTGTCAGGTCTATGGATGGTATGTCTATGAGTTTAAGGTATAAAATGAGGGCTTACCTGTAATATCTTGCATCTGTTGGTAACACACTGATCGTCGACGCAGGGCTGGTACATGCCCAGGGTCACGCAGTTGAGCAGGATTACCAGCATGGATATTCTCTCGAACCACGTGGGATCTTGGTTAAGGAAATATAGTTGACACTGTAAACCTTCATTAAAAAAAACAAAAAATATGTTCGTGGTATTTTTCGTAATATTTTTGTTTATAAAAAAATGTATAATTATTTAGTATGGAAATTGGGAGTGATATTACGAGACTTATCATTAGCACATTGAATGCCAGGAACTCGCTAGGTGGGCTCTGTTTGTAGCCGAATTCCTCTACAAAGCGGAAAAACGCTGTAATCAGCTACAACCTGTGGCACGCAGTGTTAATATAGATGTGCTACGCCGTAGCATAGCCCACGGCGCGGCGAAAGGAAGGTTATGTTTCCTTGCAATGTACAAGTAACATGAGTAAATGAGTATTGCAAAATTCCATGTGATGGTAAATAAAAACATATATATAGGTTACTTATAAAACTGACAAACACCGCATAGCATAGACTAAGCCGTCGAATAATTTTGCAATTTGGAAAATATATTCCTAAAATGTCATGGAGCTCCATCAATAAAGGATTTTTGGAAATTCGACTCCGAAGGGGGTGAAAAAGGGATTAAAAGTTAATAATGAACAAAGTCGCGGGTGGCGGCTATACTTATGTATACGAATTGACAAAAAGCGTAAAGTGAAAAAGGCTCTAATAATAAGAATTTCAAATTAATCAAAACCAACTCAATAGTATACTACAACAAGAGAAAAATGATAAAAACAAACCCTATTTGAATGTTATTAAAAACTTTTCCTTTGACTTGAATATAAAATAAAAAAAGATTCAAGATTTTTTGAAGCATTTAATCAAACTTCGTGACAGAACACGCCCTTTTAAATTAATTTGAGTTCAGAATCAGATATTAAAAGTTCGTCTTGATCGTCCTTAATTACCGTATTGACAACAATTATTCAAACTTTGTTGGCTAATTGAGACGCAAATTTTATGAAATCACTAGGTACTAGCGTCAAAGATTTTTTTGTTACTTTTTTAATTATGTATGCTTAGCCTTCTGGTATTATGAAATCTATAGAAACTTTTTAGTTTTAAGGTTTCAATTGTAAGCATAACATTGTAATAACTATAAAATACACATTAAAAGTTTAGAGGAGTATATTAAGAACCACTGTTAAATTTAGGAGTCCTTTGTATTTTTGGTCGTTATTCCTTGATAAATATATAAGTTTTCTAAATAGGTAAGTACCTATCATAAAAAGTACATAGACGATAAGTATGTAGACTTTTATATTTACATATGTGATACGTGTGGTAATTAAAATATTTCCTGACATGCTGACGTGAATAAATCAAACAGAATTTTTTAACGAGTATAGCATTGAACATTTATTTTTGTTTAAAATGTGAGCAGAGTAGAACTTTTAATTAAAATTCCACTTGATGCACATTTTGAACAAAAATAAATTGTTGATTATGTGTATTCAAATGGTAAATCAAAAATCCTTTTTAAACAGAACATACTGATGAAGGACATTATTGTATAATTATGAAAACCTATAAAACCCAATCACAATCATCACTCATTATTCTCATGAAGTCTGATTTCAATCGCGAAGTATCTTTTTCAGTCGGGTTTAAATAATAAGCTTACTTAAATGGCGTCTATTATACCTGGCATAATAGCGCACAATGGCCTAAGTCATTACGGGGGTCGGCCATGTTCATAATTGTGACCGCTTCAGTCTACAACGCCTCAAGTACCCGGGCTCCCCATAGTCACATGTATCTTACTGGCCCTAGAGTGCGACCCTGCGCATTCGACGTTCTTACAGATTAATTTTCACGGAAGTTTGCAAATGAGTTTACATTAGTGGTTCAAATAGCTTTACCGTTGTTTACGTAAGATTGAAAAATGAGTAATGCGTTTCGTAATGGTTGTGGTCGTTTTGTTACACACTTTAGTGTAATCTTAGGATATTAAGTAATAAAAATATTTACGACCTCAAACCTGCTAATGCAATTCAATAAGGACTCTCTAAAATAACAGAATTAGTAGTAGAAATATTATTTAAATATGCATATAAATGATCCTCATCACTCATAAATGAGTTTGCAACAAAGTTCGAGCATAAAATTCAAATTGAAGCTTTATGTCGGCAACTTAATATGTCAGCGTCAAAGCTGTAATAATATGGTCTTTACATATTAATCACCGAGAGGCGTAGGTAAGAAGTGTTTTCAAATTAAGAAGATTATTTTCTTACATAAGTTCTGAAATGGGTTGTGTTATATTGTTGTTATGAAATGAAATGAAATGAAAAACGTTTATTTTCAGGCAACTAGTGGCCCATAGATAAATACCTTAAAGACTAGCATACAAATTACATTATAAACTAAAACTATTATTTTGGTGACACGACGGTAAAGTGGCGGCAATCAATGTCAAAGTCTTTGATAAAATGCACGGATCAGTATAGAATACCGGACAGTACTTTTACTCTATTTTCCTAACCACAGTCAGACCTTAATACCGAGAAAAATGGTCGTTTAACAACGTTAAAAACAGTCTGATAGAAGAGCATAACATAGGGTATGGTGCCTCACTCGCAATCGTTACAAAATTGACATTTTGACTTGACTTGACTTGACCTATGGCCGAAGAGGATCCTTAAGCTTGAAATTATAGCTCGATGATTGACGGCGTTAAATGTTCCAATCATAAGAACAGCAACTCAATTTCTCAAGAAAGTTAGCAGTGAATATGACGTTGATCCCACCTTAATTATTCCCCTTTTTCTAATTCTGTAACTGTATTCTCAAAGTCGTCAAGTTTACTCAAACAAACGGATGCTAACAGAATTTATCTTGTCATTATTCTTCTCCGGGTAAACAGGTAAGGTAGCCGAAAATACTATAAATCATATCATAACCTCATTCACTTAAGCCATTGTAAAAGTAACAGGCAAATGGAAGACAAAGAACTCGCAAGTCACGTACATTTGGTGGAAGATTGTGCATTTCAAAATGGCTGCTTAGTTGTGTGAGAGGGAAATATTTCCTGGGTAAAGTGATTTTTCTCTCCGTCTTTGGCAAACCTATTCAGAATGTTTTGGGGTTACTGGTTAATTGCTCTTTTTAAAAACAATTTTGCGACAATTATGGTTCGGAAGTTTGTATTGGGCTTTCTTGTAGAATATTATTTTATCACGCATGTGTCATAATTAGCAGATATTGCAGGCAATTCGCTAGCATCTAATAGAAAAATTCAAGTTCCAATTGCATTCTGACTACGAAAATGTATGAGGCTTTTCTTCAGAATTTTTAACTGATAATAACTATTTTTGATTATCGTTTTATAGTAGATTACTAGTATCTAATTGATGTTTTTAGCTTAAGAGTACGGGTACCAATCGCCTAACATTTTAGGGGCGCGCAATTATATAAAATAGAGCGTAAGGGTTTGGGAGGGTTGAAGCTTAAGGAAATTAGGCGTGGCATCCTTAACTTAACTGGCTAATTCCCAACTGTTATATCTACTTGTAGGTAAACTTTTCTTGTAGGTATAAAAGAGATATTATATAAATTTATTATTATTATTGATTAAAAGAGATGTTGCCGGTGAAGTTGTATAATAAGAGAAATGCTTGATTAAAGTGGACATACAAATTACACATTTATAAACATGTCAACAAACCAATAAACCATAATATTACAAATACAATTGTACATCAATATAGACCGATACGTAGTCTACGTAGGATTGAAACGCCTGTAGTATCCGTTTTCCCCTTTTTCAGCCCCTTAAGGGATGATTTTTATAATAAAAAATATCCTGTCCTTCCCCATGAACCATCTTCCTATGAACTATGTAAGCACTTAATTTAACCGAATTTGGTTCAACGGTTTAAGTGTGAAGAGGTAATAGACGGACAGAACTACTTTCAGATTTCAGATTTGCAATGTTGATAGGAGTATAAAGTTTTTTTTGTCAATTTCACAACTTACGAACACTGAAACTAGGTTACAAAAAGGAGGTTAAAAGTATTTTCCCCAACAACTTCGGTTATTTTCTACACTACCTGCTCTATTGAATTGAAACTGTTCAATGAAATTTGCAAGGTAATAGCGGGGAAAAACACGTTGGTTTTAAAGTAGGTCACAGCGGGGAATCGAATTCCATGAAAATCAGCCAGGATATTGTTTTATTCTGCATTACCGGTTTCGCGGGGATTCCGTCGCACCTGCCTATTTGTTCTAAAACGTTTTGTTTATTTATTTTCATTCTGAGAAACCGTGTCCAGGGTAACTTGGTCCCTTCTAGCGTAACACCCATGCGTAGTTGTGGGACAGACTTAAAGCAGTACTTGATTGTAGATATGTCGGCGTGTGTTGTCAATAGCACCTGTTGTTGTGAAAATAAATACACCGTGACACGCCGCTAATTATACTGGATCAAGTTCGTCGAAATTTATGGGATTAAATTTCTGTTGGAAATCACCGATGTCAAGAGCTAAACAACGGATTTGTATTAAAATCGTTCTGGCGTGTTTTGAATCACATTCATTACAAGGTTTAATCAGCTAGTAATCATAATCAACCAGTAAAAATAGTATATACAGGGTGTCACAAAAATACTGGTGATCCTTTTAAGGGCGTAATTGGTATCGTGTTCTCATTATGAAAAACTAAGAAAAAATATTTTTTTCGCGAATAAATATTTTTGTTTTGTATGGAGGGTTGGCCAGCTAGGACGACGTGTCCCATACAAAAAGAAATATTTTTTCGCGTTCAAAAAGTTTTTCTCCTACTTTGTCTTACTCGCGATACGATACGAATAATGGCCTTAAACGGATCACCAGTTTTTTTGTTACATCCTGTATATATTATTTATACTGCTTGATTATGATTACTAGCTGATTACACCTTGTAAATTTCACAGAAACTAATAAATATTTAGTAACGATACAATCTTAAAATAAGTACAATATTATAAATATTATAATATATCTGCATGTTTGTGTGTTACCTCTTTACAATTACTTACACCGCTGAACCGATTTAGATAAAATTCGGTATGAAGTTAGTTTGACTCCCGGACAAGGACATAGGGCAGGTACATTACAGACTAATTTTCGGAATTATATTATTAGTTTGAAAGTAGGTATTCAACAAACTCTTTATTAGGAAAAGCCTGCATTCCAGGTTAAGACTGACATAAATGCGGCAACTGTACAAACCGCAATAAGGGTGCCGCCTAATTATTCAGTGCATCCGTCCAAACCGCTAGCCCGAAGCTAACTTCGTTATGAACTGCGGAACGATGTGGAGCAAAAATATAGACCGACCATTCATTTGTAACACATTCAGTGCCGAGAACCCGTTGTTCAGGTTCTCTGTACGTGCTATGCACCATACGGCGAATACGTGGCTACGGGCTACGAGCATAGCACGTAGCACTAGGTGGCATTGAATGTGTTAAATGCCTTTTCGAACTATTATGAGTTGGCGGCAAGGGGAACATCTTATTCTATCAATCTACATACAAATTTAAGTATAAATCATCGTAGATGGAAAATCACAGAAGTTTGACTGGCCCTTTATATCTGGAAAAGGGACAGAGTACCTTAAATTTAAAAGCCCGCCAATAACCATCAATAAAAACACCAGTTTCCCATTAAAATTGATACAACCGCAAAGTCTTTATGGTTTTCTAATACGCTTAAAAATATCCCTTACTTGCGTATTAATTAGTGCTATATTTGAATGGCAATTACGAGCTAATCCGGAGTTCAACCGTAGCCGTTTAGTCAGCACGGCTCCAGTCGCCCATAAAATTCTCGTTAAATATACGACGCCACACATGGCCGAGAGGGTGACTAGCCAACTGGTTACTTGCCCTGTTTCCAGTAATTCTTGAATGAAATTTAATGTGTGGTTTCTTCAGTAGGCACTTAAAAACACTAGGTAACCACACAATTAATCATAATTAACGTAGGCAGATAGTATTTTTATATGTGCTTACCAGTGAGTAATTTCTATCAAAATAAATTACAATATTACACACCTTGTTTTAGCTAGGTAAATATTAAAACCAGTTCTCTAGTAGACATAGGTACATTCTACAAAAGATCATAAAACCCTCATGTTGAAAATTGAACACCTTCCGCCCACTTAGCTACCCAGATCTGCTAGTGATTTTACTTACTGTGTACAGTGAATACAATACTTAAATAACACAAACTAAATATTATTATAATATGGTGCATAAGTAAGAATAACCTATGTACTTACTCAAAAAACTAAATAAATCGGGAGTCAATAAAACAGATATACCTAAGCCCTTACTAGAATACCTATGTGATCCAGGACTATATGAGTTTATATAGCTTCATATAGCAATCGCTAAGCTATAAAACCAAACTTTTCCCATTTTCACGAAACCCATATCCAATGTCTTATCGTTTATATTTATTGTTCCTCGACAAATAGGAAAATAAATTGTTTGACAAATAGAGCAGTTATCAAGTTTCAAGGATTCGCCGAATGAGGGTATACTATGGGCGGCCTCTTAATTACTTGATAGATCGCTCCGATCTGTTTACTTTTGCAAAGTAGGGGAAACAAAAACATCTATAGATATTAGTATCATTATCAATAATATATTCATAAATGGGTTTTTAGCAAAGCCATGTTAATAACTAAATAATATACGGTACTAAAAAGTAAGTAATTAATTATAACTAGTAGTCCGCCTCGAACTGAGAACTCGCGATTTACTTGCAAACGAGTTGACCAAGACCCCAAGGAGGATTCTTTTTCTCCTTCTAGCTCCATAACCACTTGATCGATCCTGCACGAACTGCCTGTTGATGCGAACTTACAAATTTTATGTATCTCTGCTAAAGCCCCAAGAAATTTCATAAAGATCAGAAAAACGCAACTAAAGTTATCGTTAGACAAACTATCGAAATCAAAAAGCCATCCAAATGCCGAGACGTCCCAGTAGCCAGGTGACAGTTCGGTCTGGAATTGTTTGTAAGAACTCACTTCGCTTGCGCTTCGCGACTTCGATAATATGAACTTTAATACTACTATTTTCCAAAGTAAGAAAGACATTTTGTGTTTGGGGTAAATTTGACAAGCAATAAATATTAAACTCGAAACAAAAACTATTTTAAGGTTTAAATGATAGGTAAATATAATAATATATGATGAGATAGGCCTCCAAAAAATCAGGCCTGGTCTTTACAGTAGCTTTTGACTTGAAAATTACGTTGTAATATGTTTTATTAAAACAAAATTTTCAGGCCTAAAATTCTTCACGGATTCAATTAAAAATCATACACTCTGATAACCTGTTTGGTAAATCTGATTGGTACCTCTTATCTAATACAGGGTTGGGCAGAGTAACTGTCCTAGTTTAAAAGTTGTATAAAAGTTTAAAAACAATATAATATGAGATGTTATGTTATTAATTATATTAAACACACTCTATATATTCCACATTAATTGATATGTTTTATTCTCTCTTCCTTAGCTTGTATAATTTTAAGCATCTTGCCATAAAAGGAATTTCACGCGGCACGCAAGTCCTCTTCTGCTTAGTCGTCCCATATTTGACTACCCGACCCTAGAATAAACCCAATAACTAGCCTTATGTCATCTTAATAAAGCTCTGCATATATCCTCATACCGAAATATCGATAGTTAATTAGTTTTCTAAGGATACGTATAGCGTACTTTGTAATGTAAAGAGTCAGCCTCAAATTCCGACTAATGTGGTACATTTCACCATGAAGTTATAACCTGACTGCCTGGCTTTTTGGAATCATCTTATGGCTAATATATCCTCCAGGATATCTCTTAATAAGACACTATACACTCCATTAGTCTGTCGCTTGTCGATCTCCTGTAATTAAAACGTATTTTCTTTGCATAATGGCTGCCGTGCCGCGTGAAATTCCTTTTATGGCAAGATGCTTAAAATTATACAAGCTAAGGAAGAGAGAATAAAACATATCAATTAATGTGGAATATATAGAGTGTGTTAAATATAATTAATAACATAACATCTCATATTATATTGTTTTTAAACTTGTATACAACTTTTAAACTAGGACAGTTACTCTGCCCAACCCTGTATAATAATAGGTATGTGTAATGTAAGTAACTTTCCAGGAACACGTGTATTACTCCTACTAGCACTAATCCTACACGTGTTATCTCAGCTAAGCGTCTGAATTGGTAATTGTTCAACATAAAGCTTTATTATTACGAGTATTATGTTTAGGTACATACGAAGCATGACTTTTTTAACGAGTTGGGTATGAAATGTTTGCCCAGTGACGTTGCATTTTAATATTTTCTAAACATTAAATGAGATTTATAGGTATTTCAAAATGAATGACTTGTTCTATGGCATCAATTACGTGAGTAATTTTCTAATTCCTATTCCCAAAAACTTATGGAAGTTTAGTTTATACCCTGCACAAATCAAAAGTATGTGTGACCTTTTTTGTAAACTTCACAACTTGTTTCAATTTTTCGTTTAAAAAAGCAGCAGCTATCTAACTTGAATATTCATTTAGAGATGAACCAACTTCAATACAACTCCAATGCATTACAGATGGCGCCTAAACGCCTGAATCAGAAAAATCTGAATTTGCTTGAAATTATTTCTAATGCCAAATCCGCCATGTTGCAAATACAACTTCAATATTGGTTGAGTATTTGTTGCATGTTGGAATTACGTCTAGTGTTTATTTAATGTATTGTCTGGGTATTTTCAAATGAAAATACGGCTCAGTGTCTCTAGAAATTGAGATAAATCATTTTTATCTCTTTTTCGTATTCTTCATAGCATATTCGCTTGTTTCTGAATACTTGGCCTCGCTTTTTTGTTTCATTTAATGTATGTCTCCTTCTTTGTCAACAACCCTTAGTGTGACCTTGTGACCTCATTTATTTATTACGTACTTATTTTTCTTTTACTGCTATGACCTTGCCGTTACTGTTTTTCTTTAACATTCATACTGATAAGAGATAATTTTCTTAGCTTCGTTATTAAGTTTGAGAAAATTTGCAGCAAAAACTGAATAATAAGAACATCTACAACAGAATTTATTTCTACACACACTTTTCAAGTAATACTTAGATACGTTTTTCAAAGGTATTTTATGTAAGGTTCTTCAAAAAAGGAAAGTACTTATAGACTTTATTTGCACTGTATGTTAGCTATTAACATGATAAAATAAAGGCAATTGATTCATCTCAAATATTGAATCGACGTCATCAATCATTGATTATAGAATTAAATTTTAAGTAGAAAGTTAAAGAAAAGCATTTAAAGAAGGGGAAATTCCTGTTGTATTTTCAATGAAATTCTTGTTATTTTTTTTTGGATTGATCTTTACACCTTAAGCATCAGTGGCAAAATAAATTTAATGCTAGGTTTTATTTTTATTGTAATGATGATGTGAGATATGTTTAGACTTTAGTGTAATCGGCTTAGAATTTAATGTGACGAAAGGATTTTAGTCCTTCAAATGACTTCACTTTTCATCACACAATTACGCTTTTGGTCAAACTTTTAATCGTTTTCAAGCATTCTTTGATGTACATGGTAACTAGTAGGCGTACTCTGTGCATTGTTTTTTTTTTTAATACCATGACGGCAGCAAATAAGCATACGGCCCGCCTGATGGTAAGCAGTTACTGTAGCCATTGTAGAGAAGACGCGTCAAAAATTTCGTAGGCATGCCAGAGCTAATTTGGCTTCCCCTTTTTATGAGTTTTGAGAAGTTTGCTTTTATTTGAAAATTGGGCAAGCTGGCGGGTATCGAGTTTTACGGACGCCGTGACCACTACTCATAATAAAATAGGCAAAATCCACGCGACATTGTCGTTACGCTTAATTGCGGCTATTCTTCAAGAAAACTTAGGAAATGCAGTAAATTATTATTTACCTCCAATATTAATTAAGAAAGATAAATATGGGTGGCAGTACGCAGCGCGGAAACAAAAGTAATGGTGATCCAGGCTATCAGAATAATGGAGCTGTAGTTTGTTTTGATATTGTTTTCCATGACAAGGCCAAAAATGTAAAGCTTTCAAACGGTTAACTGTTGTATTGCGTTCAACTCAAATTTGAGAAAATACCTACGTACATCAAATACTGTTTGATGCACGCAATAGCTAGGGATACACGCACAGATGTGCCCGCCGGATTTGTCCGACGGATATGCCCGTCCGTGTATGGCGTGAATTGTACACGGGTTTGTCTGTGGATACATCTTAAGTAGCGCCATACATGGACACATCTATTGCGCAGTGTAATCTATCTGTCGTCTAAAACTGCTTTTTTTTAAATTTAATTTTTAAATTGAATTGGTCTTTAAACGCCAAAGAATGACATGTAATGACGGGTACTATTATTTAAACAACTGCATTATGATACCTTTAATTGGCTAGTAGGTCAGCCTTCATTTTACAGTAAACTTTCATAAACCAGTTTAATTTATCTGTACACAATTAGCAGCAAAATACAAAAATAGTCTAAACGACCAATCAAATCTAATTCTGCGTTGCATGTTGATCGATGAAAGTAAAATTTTGGAAACACATTGACTCGTGCGTCGCCGTCGGATGGCGGAAGTTTACGTCTGCGCGGGTTATTGGTCAAATGTTTACACGCTAATGATCGCAATTTATTCTGGACATGCGCACGCGGCACTAAATTACCTTTTTTGTATGGTCACTTAAGATTCTGGCAATTATCGAAGAACGTCAAATAACTTAACTGTCGGACGTCTGACCATTCTCTATCTCTCCTTGGCTTATAGATAAGCACATTACGTGACAAGTTTTGATGAATATATGGCACACATATATTTTTATCGTTTCTCATGGCGATTGGGATATGCCAGGTAGACTAGCAAATAATCGTATCGCCCAACTTTTCTTATCATTTTGCCTTCTCCCAACACTCGCGACATCTAACGGTTTACAAGTGCAACTTTTTTCTTGCTAAGGCAATTTTGTTAATCCTCGAAGACGAAATCATGTAACTCTCGTTCTGCAATTTATGTGTGCTTCCTGATTATGACTAAGACGATTCGTGGAGAGGACTGTTGGATTGTGGAACTCAATCGAGATGTTTGGTCTAGATTCCAGCAAGTTTTTTGCACTTTCAAGTAAAACTACCTTTAAAAAACTACCTAATACACTTTAATATCCAATATTAACGACATTTTACGAAGTGAGCTGTGAACATATCAAAAAGCAAATTAAACAGAGGGATATTCTAACAACAATAATTGTGATAATCCATATTAAAAGGGTGGCCGGCGCTTACGCCTTTATTGCTGGAAAATGATAAATATTGTATCTGTACAAGGACTCCAACTTATGCGCCTGCTTAGGGCTCTTTCAATATGCATTATTTATCACATTTAATCTCAACAGGATATTTTTAAACAGGCGATATCAGGGTTTTTATGGACATCCTTTTAATTTCTAATCGCGTGTAAAATGAATCCCACGGCCGGACGCCCGCGTTAGCGTACAAGGCTTGCATTCTTATTGCATGACGATAACAGGCGAGTAACAATAATTAAGTAAACCAGTCTTACTGTGACCTCCGCTTTTGTTACAGATTTGAGCTATGAAAGAGCGCACTCCACTTGGTCGCCTCATCTCTGCAAGCGTTCGGACAAACGTCCCAGTAAAAAATACCTTCGTGACCTTTTCAGAATAGCCGATAATTTTGATTATCTTTTAATGGGCTCAGTAAAGGCTGGACGGAGTTACCGTAAACTGTAAAAGTCTGAAAGAATATTGTTTACTTTTAAAAGGCTTAACGGTGTAAGTTTATGCTTGTGTTTTACGAAATTTAATTAACCAACCGCCAGTAGCAAAAGGTGCTAACTGGGCGAGGTCTTGTTTCCTTAATAATTAAGTCGTGTCGATCTCATTTTGGAGACCTCACCCGTTTAACGCCTCTTCTGCTGTATACGACTCATCTTCTGAATTTTAACAAGTGACAGAGATTAGAGAGCAATGATTGTTACACAAACTAATTACTTATTTGACAAACAACTTAATACACAATCCGCCTCAGCCAACATTACTGTTATTTAGATAAGTATGTCTAAGTATAAGTATTTTATTTCAGTACAAAATAAGATAAAAAGGTAGAAAGTGTGCGCTCACTTTAGTACCTATAAGATCAGTCAGGGCAAGTGCGCCTACGAGGCAAGTGCGCCTACGAGGCAAGCGCACCTAGTTATCAAAACATACAAAAGTACAGATGTTATAATACTAAAGCCATTTTATTTTTACCAAGTAACTATAGTTTCCGATAAGGAAGGTGCGCTTACCCCGTAGTAGGTAACTTACCTTATGTAGAAAGAAAAGAGACATTCGGCAAGATTTATTACATATGTTTAAATGGCTATTAATTTAACTACTAATTTAGTTAAAATACGTACCTACTTTAATTCTATTTTGTTACGATTATTTGAGCTGTTTGGTCTATAAATGAGCAATTTGATCAACCACAGCTCAAACAAAGGCCGACCGCTGGCCACACCACAATACATTTGCGTTACACAAGGATGGTGTAGAATTACATTTATGGTATTATTCATTTGGTACCTGCACGCCCAGTCTATAATATACATTTCTTTATTATATCAATTACATGTGCCGTTTTCAAGTAAAAAGTATATCATTGTCGTGTGTCAATAGGGTATTACTCCCACAATAATTCATTTAGAATTAAACTCTTTTAACAACCGACAGTGATGTACCTTTTGCTTGAAAATGTCACGTATTATACTGAATGTAAACCCGTAAATCTTTTTCCGAGTTCGTTTGAGTCTTATCTGGTCGATAAAACATAAATATGAATACATGAATTTGAATAATGAAATACACCACTTAGGCTGCGTAAAACAAGCTCTCGTTTCCAAAAAAATAATTTCAATTACCAACAGTTTTTCTTTACTAACAATTTCAAAACACGAATCATTTCAGTTCCTCAATTCATCTATTTATAACCGTGTTGCAACTGTGCAATTTTCATGGAAACAAAATCATAATTAAATATCAGTTACATTATTTCCAGCCAGTGCGTTTTCTAAAGAAGCTCACTCTTGGATTTCAAATCATCGCTGGCCCGGTTTAATATTTTATTCTTTACAAACGCTCTGACGGTTTGAACCATTCCTCGTTAAATATGTTGAAAATGGAACGGCAAGTCACACCATTACTCTTTTCAATGGTTCAATTTGTAACTTTTAACGGGTCTACTATTTATGGGAACGATCGCAGTCAGTATTCAAAGAAAGCTTAATCTTTTATTTGGTGTTTAAAAGTACATTTTGTTCCGCACCCTTATAGTGGATCAGTGGAGTGGTACGTTGATGATGATTCACTTAAATAACATTACGCATTCAAATGTAGACAGTAGTAAATTATTAGATTACAATACAATGTTATTATAAAATCCATGTACTATATTTATATCAATAAATACCGTTCACCTAGCTATATGTGTATGATTTTCTTTCAGTTAATTTAATTTTTTCATGAATAATGCTTGTGAGTTGTGACTCTCGAGTGTCTACGAATAATGCTTTATTAGATTTATATAACAGGCAAATAGATAATTTTTGCTAAGATTTTTCTCTTGTTGTTGTTCTCACCTTTTCAATAAAGATTATAATTATGAATTGATGAGATATATGTAAAGTCTCTATAAAACTTAAATCTTAGAGCAATGTTTAGTACTCAGTAGTTACATTTTTTTTCATGCAGAATAGGCAGGCGTTTGACCACGATCTCACCTGATGTTAAGTGAAATATTACCTAATACATGCAAGATATTTCTCAGTCAAATTACTGTTCATTGTTAACTCTCCGATCCCTCCACTCCGCTATCAATTTACTTGTAACACACTAACACCCATTGATTGGCACTCACGCCCATTCACGACAAGTTACACACTGTCAAGCGACTCCTAAATACCGAACTTGGTACTGTACCGAATTTGCGTAACAGTCAAACTCGTTAGTGAGATACAGAACTTTGAGACATTGATTCTAAAGCGTGGGTAAGAATTGAAACTGTGTTCCATTGTCAGTTATGCACAATGTGCTAGGTAATAAGGTCGGTTTTCGTCTAAATTATAAGAAACTTTAATTCTTGCAGAAAATTTGAGTTTGAGTTGCTAGATGAGTTCACAAGAAGATTGTACTACATCAGCGTTTTGGACAAAAGTTTTACAACTTAATAGATAATTTACATTTATACCTAATCAACCAATTAATTTTTTTTTCCATTATATAGGAAATAATTATATATAATTTTTAGCGATTACCTTTTTTACTACTCTCATTATTACCGTCAAAGAGGATCAATACAATTGTATCCGTTACCGTTAAGTATTTCTCTCTTTTTGTGTTATTTATTAATGATGAACATATGCACCGCAAAGAATATTGTATTTCAACCCACTAACTTGTTTTTCAACCAACAGAAAACAAGCTAGTAACAAATCCAGCTCAGATAAATGTGGCACAAAAATCAGCATCAACTAGTGAACTATTTTCACGATTCTCGTCATGTAACATACTTTCTAAAGCACACTCATTTGAAGGCTTTGCCGGAGATTACGCCTCGTAACCTCTAGAAAAATGCAACTGCAAGATCTGTGGAATGAAACGTTTCAGTAGACCTAGCTGTTTTGTGCAAATAACCCATTCTATTTAGGGACGTGATAGCGTTAGAGTTGCGGAGAGTCAACAATAAACACTTTTTTCCGTTGATTTTCTCTCATGGCGTATCAAAGCTGCAAAAACGCTTTGTACGTTTTGGAACAGACGTGTTGCTTTGTATCAAAACCACTTAAAAATGAACTCTCTTTTGTGTACATAAGGGCATGTTTTTGCGCGTGTTCTAGTGCTCTGCATTATAAGTTTTTACTGCAACTTGAATTACATTCTGTTTGTTGCTTTCAAATGAAACCTTTCTACATTTTATATACTAGTTGCAACTATTCCTTTAATCTCGATATCTTTTTTAAAGTGAAGTCTTAATGAGAGTAATGTACGTGCATTCATTCGAGTATTTAACAGCATGTTCAAAGAATAATTTATAATATTTTTTGACAGACGAACTGAGGTGAAGACACCAAAGAAAACTTTTAGTCCTTATTTAAATAAAGGTCCCTTGATCTTGCGATCTTTTAGTTCATTACCACAGCTTATTGAATCAAATATAAAATAACGTTTTTTGAGTAAACATTATAATTCTACACATACAAGGTATTCGAAAATGTTACATATGAGCACATGGTGTGGTAAAAAGAAGTTCTATCTAACAATGGAAAATGAAATACATATGTCAAAAGAAAATTCTGGACAACAATGGATTTAAGATCCAAGGCAAGGCTTTACATTTTTGACATTTTCCCTTTTTGTGACCGCATTTTAATGAAGAACCTTTTTTCCAATTGTACGAATCATTATACAAGCTTTCGTTTCGCGTAAAAAACAGGGAGAAAACTTTTTTTTATTTTAGTTTTTGTGGCAAGCAATAATGGAGCGACAAAATGTTGACGTGGCCTTTTTCCGAAGGTTCAATCAGCAAATTATCTAAAACCCTAATAGTATTATTAGAATAGTGAATTTTCTAAATTATCAGTCTGGGTATTCTTAATATTTTTAACTGACTTCAAAAAAGGAGGAGGTTCTCAATTCGACAGATTTTTTTTATCATCATTACCTATTATTTTTTGTTACTCAATATCTCCGAAAATCGTAAACCGATTTTCAAATTTTTTTTTATCGAACGACTATAACCCCTAGATGGTCCCATTGTCACCAAGTCGGGGTCTGATGATGGGATCCTGGAGAAATCGAGGGAACTCTTCAACTATCATAGGCACACCTATTATATAGTGATTTCACTCTTTTTAACAGCAACACGGCCACTTCCCCTTGGAATAGCGGATCCTAAGTCAAGTCGGGTCTTTTTTTGTTTAAAATTATTCAAATGATATATTGCCAAGTAATTGTTAACAAAATATGCGGTAAATTTATGTAAATCGAGCATACATAGTATTACTAATAATAATAATTAATGTGAAGCTTTTATTAATTATACTGAATTTGCACGAAAGTGCAATTACAATCTCACTCAAAAATAGTCGGTCGCAAAAAGTTTCTAAATATCATAAAATATCTCACTCATTTAATACAATCATGACATTCGTAACTTATTTACCGTTATATTTAAATTTGTTGTATAGGTGAAATAATAATTTAGATTTCAATATTCTAATTGCCAGAAGTCCCCAATCGCGTGTAAGGCAATTTAGGCAATTTATTTAGTAAGACATATTTATAATCGTGTTGGGACTGTTTCTTTGATTGTATCACGTAGACAGAATTGGTATCTAATAAGTAATTAAGTATTTTGGAACCAATTTTAGTCTCCAGCTCACACGATAGCTGGGTCTTTAATAATATAACTTTGAATTGGCGTATTTCACGCTTTATTCATGTCATGTACTTACACAAATATTTGATACCAATCATATGAAACTGAATCAAAATGAGCAAAATGTAAACTGCCTTAAGTGCATTCGTTAATGTTTAAGTAGGTACAAGCGTAGGTTAACTTAAATATATATTTTTTTTTGAATACCTACAGAATGTATACTAAATTATCACTATCACTACATACTTAGTATAAAACAAAGTCGGTTCCTGCTGTCTGTCCCTATGTATGCTTAGATCTTTAAAACTACGCAACGGATTTTGATGCGGTTTTTTTTAATAGATAGAGTGATTCAAGAGGAAGGTTTATATGTATAATTGCACCCGTGAGAAAGCCGGGGCGAGTCGCTAGTTAATGCATATGCAGTAAAATGCACGTCAATAATATGCTGCACAGCTAACTATGTAACTATTATACTTGAGTAAGCAAGATTAAAGTCAGCATGATTCAACCTTTAACACACGTGTGTGAATTAAGGAAGATATTATGCTAATGGGTTATTAACTTGCTCGTCCCTTCGTTTTAAAGTTAAATACCTGTTACACGGTCCTGTGCCCGACACGATAACGCAATAAGGACATTGTGCACCTTAGACTGGGTATAAGAGACATTACCAGTACCGTCAAGTCTGGCAGCTTTGCCAAGGGTTACTGACTTTGCCACCAGCAGAGTGCATAAGGTAATCCTTTCATACCACCGACAACGTATATTTTTTAGTGTTGTGCCTACTTTTAGTAGAAAATATGGTTATCAATTGGCAAAATTATTATGAATGAGACAACACCACGGCAACCATTTTCTTACCATTTCAGTTCCAAATTCGTCACTCACATAATCATAAAAGTTAGTGCTCAAGAACTTTAAAAAGTTTAGAGTATAAACAACGTATCCAGGTACGTAAATTTTAGATATTATGTTATTTAAATGGTAAGGAATGAATTGATTACCTTATAAATGCCGTAGTGTTTGAATTGAGTCCGATAATTGTTTTGGCAAAGTCACCAGACCACGCCGACTAATATGGGGGGGCAGCTTTGCCATGTTTTGTAGCGGCCTAGGGTTGGTACACAAGCAAAAAATTTAAATTACATTTTTCATAAGATAGATACTTTTTAGGGTTCCGTAGCCAAATGGCAAAAAACGGAACCCTTATAGATTCGTCATGTCCGTCTGTCTGTCTGTCCGTCCGTATGTCACAGCTATTTTACTCGGAAACTATAACACGTATCATTATCAAATTTTTACATAAAGTGTATTGTGTGTGCAGCTTCTTAGTTTTGTAGAGAAATTGCAAAAAAAAAAAATTTTAGGGGGGCACTCCATATGTGTAAGTAATTGTCAAAAAAGGAGTGTATAGGTTCTCAAAGGGTAGGCAACGCGCATGTGAATCCTCTGGAGTTACAGGCATCCATAGGCTGCGGTAGCTGCCTACCATCAGGCAGACCGTATGATTGTTTACCAGCGTCGTGGTATAAAAAATTACCCCTATTTTCACGACGTTGTAGGTTGATTTTGTGAATTTTTTTGTTTTTTATTACTTTGCCCATAGTTGTTGGATATTATGTATAAAGCCCGAACAATTTCATTGTTTGAATAGTTATTATCGAAGGTTTATTACTCTGCCGAATAGGTGATGGGCATTATTTATAATGCCCGGGCAATTTAATTATTTGAATAGTTATTGTCAAATTGCCTACTCATATTGCATCGGGCATTATGTATAATGACCTATTTATCACTTGGTCCATAACATATACAGAGTGTATGTTTTGTTTAAGTAAAAAAGAAAACTCAAAGTTAACTGTGACATACTTATTTTATTGGTAATAATTACTACATATACCTAAGTGTTTTGTTTCGATAATACTTTTGTTAAGAGGCGACGAGGCAGTTCGTGACGAAGCCCTTTTATAAATGTCTATCGTCAAGTTTAAATAGGTACCTAGGTAATCACAATTATTTACGAGTGGACCTGTGATAGGCCTCTTAAAGAGTTTTCTATGTTTCGTTTTTGATAATATTTTAATTAAGGTGTCTTTTATGTTTTTCCTGAGTACTTATGTAACCTGATTACTCGTATGTAACAAAATAAATAAGTACTTAAATAATTAATATTTTTTCATTTGTGTCAACCCTGACCACTTCACCTGACATTCACTGACTTTCTATGAAATTTTCTTAAATGGGTGATCGACTTTGCCACTTTTGCTGTATTTCTTTATGGAATAATATATCATTAAGGATCAAATTCCAAAATATTGTATCCTAAATACTGAATATTCTTTACTAATATTGTAAATACAACTAAATTACTATACAACGTAAAAATGCAGTTGGCAAAGTTGCCACACGGTAAAGGTAACTTTGCCAGTTTTCTTTTTACTCGTACAACCTTATTATCCGTCATTTAATTTATAAACCATCTTATGTATGCACTCGTTGATAAATATATTATGTGTCGCGTCATTCATACTTCAGTGGTTTCATATGAATTCTGGTTAAAAATGTACTATGACTTTTCAACACCTGTGAAAAGTGGCAAAGTTGCCAGACTTGACGGTATATTAACTCTGCGACTTTTGACCAAATCGCTAGCTGGGCTAGCGTAATGTCCGGCAAAGCCTTCAAATGAGTGAGCTTTAGAATAGTACATTTCGATATTAGTGCGGAAAGTATGTCATTACTTCACGAGTACCAAGATATCTTGCCACGAGCCGTAGGCGAGTGGCAAGACTCGGGACGAGTGAAGAATGACATTTACGCACGAGTATCGAACGACGTTTTTTTATACAGTTGCGAAAAAATTATAAAATTGTCAATTATTCACTTTGAGGTTACTTTAGTACATGTATCCGAACGCTCCGCGCGGTGCGGTGCGGCGCTGTGATTGGCTGTCTGTCACTGTCATTAGCTGTGATTGGCTGGAAAAGTAAAAAGCACTAGTGCGCGATATCAAACTTTCCGCACGCTAAACCACTACAAGAAAATCACTTTTTTGAGCAGCTGTATTAAAAAGTATGTTACATGACGAGAATCGTGAAAATAGTTCACTACTTAGTTGATGCTGATTTTTGTGCTACATTTATCTGAGCATTACTTACTTACATAATTAAGCTTGTATTCTGTTGGTTGGAAAAAATGTCTAGCTAGCTGGGCGTTCAGATTGGCGATTCGGTTTTTGGAAATCTATAAATGTAACTACAAAGGTTACAACAATACAACTATATACTATTGAAAACAGAGTATTTACAATGTAGGCATATGTTTGTGGTTTAGAGTTCCTGATATGACCGTGATGGTGAGTGACCATATTAGGTTAAAAGATTATAATTTCTAACTTTCTCTTATTGCCCAATTTGTAAATTCAAATGCAATGGTACGTTAAGTAACACTATACACGCTATATAATTTACCACTGACATATAATAATAATAATGTAATATGTATGTTAGTCTTTAAGGTATTTATCTATGGGCCACTAGTTGCCTGAAAATAAACGTTTTTCATTTCATTTCATTTCATTCATTTCATAATATATGAAGGGTACATGGAAAGAACATGTCTAGTCTCTTTTTTCGTAAAATGAGATTTTTGTATCAAAATGTAGAGCTTGCAATGAACTATTAGCAACAACTTCTGTAACAGCTGGAGTTTTTAACATAAATCCACTTTTTAATTATAAAAACCTTCTAGTTACGTAAATAGTATGGTTAATTCAATCGTTCCAAACTTTCAAACCGCTATAACTCAAAATGTGGTCAAAGTGAATAGACATGTTCTTTCCGTTTACTCTTCATATCTACATGAGTTTCCTAAAAATCTGTATTTAATACAAGTCTTCATAGTTAACCTCATCTCACTACAAAGCCGATACTTATGGTTTTTTATTGCGCGTTATTGGTGTCTATAAACTCTCGGTATTTTTACGACATCCACCATTATCATCGGCCTTTTATAACACTGATAATTATAATCCTAACTTTGTGTACACCACTTGTCCTAGTAGCCGAACTAATCGAGAAGTGACCCGCCTAAAGTTTTTTTTTCTTTCTTCTATTTAAAATACTGTCTCCTAATGTAATTGTAGCTTTAGCCGTATTAGCGGTAAGCCTCACGTGTAATTTGGGCGCAGGTCTGCTTAGGGCACAATGGGGTTGATAGTGGGGTGGTGTAAGCTTTTCAGTATGTCTTTGAAACTTGCAACGTAATGTTTGCCTATCAAATAAATTGTTTAATAAATAAATAAATATTTATTCAGAACCATTAAAGGATCGTGTTAGTGCACTAGCACTTTTATTATAGTTTACGAGCTTAAATATGTGTAAGGTTAAGATAATATTATATTTACTTTAAAGCGAACAGCGGAGTAAAATGAGCCTGTTATATATTTTTTGTTGTATAATATATGGACTTACGTTAACATGCATATTAATCAAACAATCAAAAACCTGACCCTTTTTAAAAATTGCCTGGATTAAGAAAACATTCTTAATTTCTGCTAGTCCTTGAAATATTATGACGGTAACAAAGTTTTCAGTGGCTTGCACTAACAATGTGATTTTAAAGGCCTATAAAGGTCAGAGTGGAAACTTTGTGAAGTGTTCATTATATAATATATGAAGGTACATAGTAAACGCGAATATTAATGACTTTTTATGTACTAAAATATAAGTATAAATGTCGCATTTATTCATATAGAAAGAAAGAAGAAAGAAAAGAAATCTACTCAGAACATGTATGTAGGCATTGCCGCTGTCCTTTTTTTATGGGTTCCATCGTCAACTAGGAACCTACAGTTTCGCCATGTCCGTTTGTTCGTCAGTCTGTCCACGCTTAGCTCAGTAATCGTTAGTACCAGAAAGCTGAAATTTGGTATGAATATGTGTATGAGTCACGCCGACAAAGTGGTAGAGTAAAAGAGTAAAAAAAATTTTTTTGATTATCTCCCCTTGTATTCGTATATGTGTATTTTTGTGTATTTTTTATCGATTGCAACACCATCTTGCTTTATGCGTTTATCAAAGAAGCAAAAACTTTTGTAAAATACGATTCAAAGTAACCACAATTTGTTAGCTAAATTATCTATAGCGTAATCCATTAGGCACTAAAATTTGATTTGGGGTAATAGTTTTTGTATCAGTTTCTGATCATTAATTTCATATCAGCTGTCAGAAATTTATTGTTACTGCCGACGGCGTGCCACTAACGGGATGGCTGACTAAGTTGGTTTTGTCTAAAATGCACAGCTATTATTTGTCAATTTCTATCCAGATTTGATAAACCACACAAACCCACAGCCACAAATTGATATCGGGTGTACCTCGGAATTCCTAATAACGTTTGTCCTAAAATCACTTGCCCTAATCGTTTTGTCCTAATTGTCATTTGCCCTAATGATCAATTACTCTAACAGTCACTTGTCATAATGTAATGAATGTCCTAATGCTCATTTGTCCTAAAATTGTTTACCATAATGTTCAAAAATCCTAATTTGTTTGTGTTGTAAATAAGAACTACTTTATACTCTTTGGTAAAGTCTGATAATGGCAATTCACATTTAAAAATGATGTGCATGTGAGCATCGAGCGCCATCTACGGGTGCGGGGGAGAAGCGCGGTTTTTTCGAAAGAGAACGATTCCGAAAACGGAGCTCCAGCTTATAAGTCCTTTTACTGAAGATATACTTATATTTATTGTATTGCGTGTCAATCTGAGGAATAAATCCCCCTTTGTGAAGAACAGCTATTAAGTTTCCTGGATGGCTGTTCACTCGACTAAGATATCATCCAGAAAATTACGCCGGCCAGAGAACCCAAAGGTCAGTGATGCATCACATTATATGTTGTCGAAGTCAGACTACCATTCAAAATTCGTAGGCGAGATTCATCTCGACCCAGTGTATCATATTTATTAGAAATTGGTACATTTTTTTGGTGCCGAAACCAGGGATCTTTAGATACTTACGTGATTTATTTCCTACATGTACATTCCATCCGCCATTATTGTTCACATATTTAAATTGACTTAATACCGAAAATAGATTATTTTTCGTTTAATTACAGTTTTGGGTCTGATTTTGGTTTAACAACACATATTTTCAACTAAATCTGAGCAGATGTGTCGATATTTACGCTATCGCTCCAGAATTCCGTAATATTTTTGATCATTTCATAAGCAGATAAAATCAGTGTAAACAAATCAAATTTCGTAATGGCGGTCTTTTAAATACGCTATAAGTTCATGGTGGAATTATTGAAGTGTCTAAAATTGTTAATTTTAAGAATGAAAGCAATTAATTTTCGGTGTGTATAAAAATTGTGTGTTTACGGTTCATCCAAGCAAACAAATATGTATTATTGTGAAAACCTTGCATCGTAAATGGTTCATAGGGTATTCTTAGGTATTGTAGGATCGTACTAGGCAATCTATTTCTCATTAATTCAGTTCAGCGGTGTCTAGTACAAGCGTGTGTGCCTACGATATCAGAAGTTGTGTTTTTTTCCTTTCCCTGAACTATTTCTTTGGCACGGAAATCGTAAAATCGTATAGACAATCATTTTCATTCTTACTATCATCGAGTAGACGTTCGAATTAGTTCTTTGCTTCGTTTTTTTTTTCATGCTTGCTATCGCTATTTGGCAGCTTCGTTGTGCCTCAGTTCAGAACTAATTATTGAAGTGAAACCTTTATTTCTAATGTAATTTTCGAGCCATAAGGTTGACAGATAAGTCAGATAACTAACTTCTACGCCATGTGCAGAACGGAACGTATTGTCAAAGTGAAAATAACCTCCGTCAGCCTTCACTTTCTGTCAATGGTGTTATAACATATAGGTTATATTTTGTGTTCGTACTTTTTTCTGTAAATATTCTTAGGTGTGATAAACAAACGTGTTTAGTGAAGTGAAAGTGCTTAATTTCTCATTACAACCATGGGTAGTAAAAGCAGCGGAGATTCTAAAGTGAAAGACTTGTATACAACAGCCGATTTGCCGGTTTTACGTCGGAAGCGTACGATGTCCTTTAACCGGCTGAAGAAATGTTTAGAGGTAGGTCAAAATGCCGTTTTAGACAGCTCAAACTTGGATTTATTTCTGTCACACTACTCTAATGTTGAGAAATCTTACAATACGTTTGAAGAGTGTAACATATCAATTCTGGAGTTAGAATGTACTGAAGAAGGAAGTGACTCAGAAGATGACAATTTTCAGAAAGAGTGTGACGAAATCTATTTTAAAATACTGACATTACACAGGAATTTAAATAGCACATATGATGATAAAACTCGAGTTACTCTTTCGGAAACTTTAAACAGCAATTCTCATCCACAAAAGAACATCAAACTGCCAAAAATAGCGCTACCTACTTTCTCTGGCGATGTAAAAAGGTGGCCAATCTTTTATGACACTTTTAATTCATTAATCCACAACAATGCCTCTTTAAACAATACCGAGCGCATGCATTACTTAATCTCTTGTTTGCAAGAAGACGCACTACGTCTAGTCAGTACCTATCCTGTTGCAGGTACTTACTATGAAGAAGCTTACAATGCACTAGTAAAACGTTACCAAAATAACCGTGAATTAGCTTATACTTGCTGGAATGAAATTCTGAATTTTAGTTTAAAAGGCAATTCCCCTCAGGAGTATAGACGCATATTTGACACTTTTAATGAAAATTTAAAAATACTTAAAACTTTGAATTTACCTGTTGAACACTGGGACTTTGTTTTGTGCTACCTTGTGTTATCTAAATTAGATACAAAAACGCGTTGTGACTTCGAAGAAGGTAATCCTTCTACAGACTTGCCGTCTTTTTCTTTGTTAAAGGACTTTATATACTCGAAGTGTGAAGCACTGGTGCGTGACAGTCATTTCAGAGAGAAGGAAATTAAGTTGACTACTCCTTCTACTTCAAACTATAAACAACCATTCAAATTGAACAAGAGTCAAGAGACAAGTTCACGCCTAAATAAAAGCACACCCATTTACACTCTTGTGTCTGAGAGCCTTGATGGTAAGAACATTCCTAATCCTAAATGTTCCTTTTGTCAGGAAGCGCACTCTATAAACAATTGTAGTACGTTTATTTGCAAGTCAGTTGCTGAACGAAATGAGTTTGCAAAACAAAATCAGTGGTGTTTCAACTGTCTTAAGCCTTCTCATTATTTAAGGGACTGTAGATCACCCTTCAGGTGTCAAAGATGCAAACAGAAACATCATACTTTATTACATAATGATGTAGATAGCTCCATCCAGCAGGCATTGCCTGTTACAATTGATGAATGACTAGCAATGAAGGGATCCGACCAAGTGACAGTTGCATGTCAAACCGAAGGTGTGATACAGTCGGATCCAAATATATTGTCTATTTTTACCAATCGTTCAATGGTAGTACTTTCTACAGCTATAATTAATATTCAGGACGCTAAGGGTAAATTTCAATCAATGCGAGCTCTAATTGATAGTGGTTCACAAGAAAATTTTATAACAGAAAATGCACTTCACCGACTCGGATTTAATCCAGGAGGTATGAAAAAAAGCATAAATGGTTTAGGTACAATATCAACTAAGGTTGGTGGATCTGTCACATGCTGCATTGGTAATGAAAATGAAATCTACTTTGAGATAAACTTATCAACATTACCTGTCATATGTGGCATCATGCCTTCAGTGCGCATTGAATATTCATCATGGGAGCATATTAAGAATTTAAAATTGGCTGATCCTAAATTCAATGTTCCTGGACATATTGACGTATTGCTTGGGGGAGAGGTATTTGGAGACTTACTTATACCTGAAAAAATTACAGGTAAAGCAGGTCAGCCTACCGCCATCAATTCAATTTTTGGTTGGTTAATCATTGGTAGGGCAAAGGTATCAGGCAATCGTATTAGCAACAATATTTATTCTTTTTTGTCTTACGATGTGTCTCTACATGAACAAGTAAAAAGGATGTGGGAATTAGAAGACATACCTTTTTTTTCAAAGTTGTCACCAGATGAAGAATTATGTGAAAAAATATATCGTAAAGGAGTAAGCAGAGATGAGTCGGGTAGATACATAGTTCCTTTTCCTTTTAAGGATCAAGATAGACCTGAATTCCCAGGTTCGCGTGAAATTGCTCTTCGCAGATTTCATTTGTTGGAACGTCGTTTGCTCAAAGATTCCAAACTTTATACTGAGTATAAGAATTTTTTAAAGGACTATGAGGATAATAATCACATGACAGCTGTGGATATTACAGAATTATCAAAAGGAAAATACTACATACCACATCTTTGTGTTACTCGTCCGGAGAGTGAAACGACAAAGACAAGAGTTGTCTTTAATGCATCCACAGCTTGCTATTCTGGCCAATCGCTTAACGATGTTTTACTTACGGGTGCGAAATTGCAAGGAAACATTATCACAGTTCTTCTCCGTTTTCGACTACATGCGGTAGTTTTTATTGGAGATGTTAAGCAAATGTTTCGTCAAGTGAAGATACGTTTAGAAGACCAAGACTATCAACGTATTTTTTGGAGATACAACCCTGACACCCCAATCCGGGAATACCGCTTGGAAACCGTTACATATGGTACTTCTGCAGCACCGTTTTTGGCGTGTAGAACTATTAAACAATTGATAGAAGACGAAGGTGACAGGTTTCCAATGGCTGCAAAGGTTCTGCAAACTGACCTATATGTAGATGACGTCACAACTGGATCGTCATCTCTAGAAGAAGCTAAGCGTCTGAAAAGAGACATCATAGACTTACTCAAACGTGGTGGATTTGAATTAAGGAAATGGGCGAGCAACGTACCAGAGTTATTAAAGGATGTCAAACCAGAAGATTGTTTGCATGGATCAGCCTCATTTGACGACCAATCTGCAAAGTTTTGGAAGGTTTTGGGACTCAGGTGGTGTGCTGATAATTTTATATTTGACGTACAATGTAGTGAACGTGATTGCACAAAACGTAATATACTAAGCGAGCTTGCCCGTATCTTTGATCCCTTAGGTTTTTTGTCACCTATCACGTTTATAGCAAAACGACTAATACAAATTCTATGGGTTCAAGGAATTGGATGGGACGAAAAACCTCCACACAGTGTAGAGGCGCAATGGCGGGCTTATATGGAACAACTACCTTTACTGAGGAGAATTCGAATTCCACGTCGAATTACCGTTGATGGAAGTGTATCATACCAACTTCATGGATTTGCAGATGGATCAGAAGCTGGTTATGGAGCCGTCGTTTACCTTAGAGCCGTTAATGCCAAAGGCAATATAACTGTTCAATTAGTATGTGTAAAGGCAAGAGTAGCCCCTTTAAAACAACAATCTTTGCCCCGTTTGGAGCTGTGTGCCGCTGTCCTCCTTGCAGATTTGTTAAAATTCGTTAAGGACACCTACGTCGCAGATATTCAAATCGAACAAACATATGCTTGGTCTGATAGCACAGTGGTGTTATCGTGGCTTCAGTCTCATTCTACTCGATGGAAGACTTTTGTAGCCAATCGTGTCAGTCATATTCAAGAAGTTCTTCCTGGTTCATGTTGGCATCATGTTCGATCAAGCGACAATGCAGCTGACGTATGTTCACGAGGTGCGTTGCCTAAAGACCTCGTTGAACATCCGCTATGGTGGGCGGGGCCTGCCTGGTTAATTGAACCATGTGAACTTTGGCCCATAATAAAAGAAACTGCTGATGTGCAAGATCTGGTGTGTAGTGAAGAACGAGTGACAGTTTTATTGACTCAACATGCTACTAACATTTTAGACACACTGTTACAAGAATACTCTTCTCTGAGCAAAATAATTCGTTTGGTAGCATATTCTTTACGTTTTGCCTGTCAGCTTCGAAACTCCAGCAATAGAACGAACGATCCTCTGTCGAATAAAGAACGTAATAACGCATTAATGTTGTTAGTAAAAAGAACTCAAGAGCAATATTTTTCTACAGAAATATCACAACTTCAAAATGGAAAACCCATACCAAAACAATTACGGAAGCTAAACCCTTTCATTGATGACGACGGAGTGTTCAGGGTGGGCGGGAGGCTAGCTCGTTCAGGTTTGACTTACGAACACAAGCATCCAGCCTTGTTGCCCCGCAAATCTGATTTGACAAAACTGATCATATGTGAAACTCATCGCAACAATTGTCACCCTGGTATAACTACAACGCATTATTTAATAGCTCAGAGATTTTGGATTTTGTCGCCTCGACGAGCAATTCAGTCGGCTTTAAAGCAATGTGTTCAATGTTTCCGCACTAGACCTAAAATATTAGAACCTTTCATGAGTGATTTACCAGCGGCACGAGTTAATGCCGTTAAGCCATTTTCAGTTGTCGGTGTGGACTTTGGTGGTCCTTTTAATATCAAACACGGAACTCATAGAGGTGCTAAAACTGGCAAGGCATATCTATGTCTTTTCATATGTTTCACGACTAAAGCTGTTCATTTAGAAGTAGTTTCAGATTTATCTTCTGAAGCTTTTATAGCAGCTTTAAGACGTTTCATCGCTAGACGTGGTCGATGCAACATTATTCATTCAGATCGTGGCACAAATTTTGTCGGTGCCAAAAACCAACTCATAAGTTTGATGCAAAGTGCAGCTACTCAAAATCAAGTTGAATTCAGATTTAACCCTCCATCCGCGCCCCATTTTGGTGGTGTGTGGGAAATACAGATTAAGGCTGCCAAGGCATTGTTGTACAGGACTATAGGCACACAATGTTTAACATTTGAGCAACTCTATACCTATTTTACTCAAATTGAATCTACCATGAACAGTCGTCCTTTATGTCCACTCAGCTCAGACCCTAATGACCTAAGCGTGTTAACTCCTGGCCATTTTTTGACTATGGAGCCTTTGACAACCTTACCTGAGGAAGATTTAACTGACGTAAAGTTGTATCGGCTTAACCGTTGGCAGATTATTCAGCAAATGCATCAGGTATTCTGGAAGCGTTGGAGTGCTGAATATTTAAATTCGTTAACACAAAGAGCAAAATGGACCCAAAACTCTAAACCTTTAAAAGAAAACACGGTTGTTATAGTCAAAAGTCATAATATGTATCCTTTACACTGGCCGTTGGCGCGTGTCTTAGAACTACATCCGAGTCCTGATGGAGTAGTCCGTCAGGCCACTATGAGCATCGAGCGCCATCTACGGGTGCGGGGGAGAAGCGCGGTTTTTTCGAAAGAGAACGATTCCGAAAACGGAGCTCCAGCTTATAAGTCCTTTTACTGAAGATATACTTATATTTATTGTATTGCGTGTCAATCTGAGGAATAAATCCCCCTTTGTGAAGAACAGCTATTAAGTTTCCTGGATGGCTGTTCACTCGACTAAGATATCATCCAGAAAATTACGCCGGCCAGAGAACCCAAAGGTCAGTGATGCATCACATTATATGTTGTCGAAGTCAGACTACCATTCAAAATTCGTAGGCGAGATTCATCTCGACCCAGTGTATCATATTTATTAGAAATTGGTACATAATTTTATTTGCCATAACATTTGAAACCCCTAATGACATTTGTCCTAAAATCACTTACCCTAACCGTTTTGTCCTAATTGTCATTTGCCCTAATGATCAATTATCCTAATAATTACTTGTCATAATGTAATGTTTGCCCTAAAGGTCATTTGCCCTAAAAATTCTTACCATAATGTTCGAATATTCTTATTTTATTTGCCATAACGGCGTAAGTTAGGGTTATTTTTTTAAAAACGAAACTGCTCCCAGAGATAGGTAGGTAAGGGTTTTTTTTTGATGACCCTAAAAACAAAACTGCTCCCAGATATAGGTAGGTTAGGGTTATTTTTTTTTGATGACCCTAAAAACAAAACTGTTCCCAGAGATAGGTATGTTAGGGTTATTTTTTTTGATGACCTTACAAACAAAACTGCTCCCAGAGATAGGTAGGTTAGGGTTATTTTTTTATGACCCTAAAAACTAAACTGCTCCCAGAGATAGGTAGGTTAGGGTTATTTTTTTTATGACCCTAAAAACTAAACTACTCCCAGAGATAGGTTAGGTTAGGGTTATTTTTATAACCCTAAAAACATATGAGCATTAGGGCAAGTGACAATTAGGAAAAATGACCAGTGGGACATTTAATATTAAGGTATGAAATAATAGGAAAAATAATATTAGTTCATTTGAAATTAGGTGTTTTGATCATTAGGACAAATAACTTTTAGGTCAAATAATAATTATGTCAAATTAATGTTATGGAAAAAAAGTTAAGGCAACTGATGAATAGGTCAAATGATATTAGGTAATAACATATTAGGGAAAAAGAAATTCATCGATACGATGATAGGGCAACAACAATTAGGACAAATGAGCATTAGGGCAAATGATCATTAGGACAAATAGCATTAGGGAATACTAAAATAGGACAAAAAACTTTAGGGATTCAGATATAGAGCCATTGATATCATCAGGTTTGACAAAAATTTAAAAGCTAAAAAATTAAATTTTAATGCTTTACCTACATAGACTGTCACAAACTCACGATCGAAATTGGCTTTTATTATGTAATACAATTGTGTGATACGAGTAGTTTTTTTTTTTAATAAGGGAAATAAAATAAATACTCGACTTAAAACTGAGTGTAAGTAATTCCTACTTAAGATTCATCCTTAGAACCAAAAGTATATATTACACAATTAACCAGACTGGTCGCGTTATCCTTTAGTTTAATGTGTCTGACTGATACGGTTTCAAACATGACTACAGTTTTTTTCTCTTGGAAATGGGCCAATACCAGTTGTTTATTTGCTATGGACAATTTTATGGACCTACCAGATGCGTTAAAATAAGACGTACGTTTTACTATGTATTACATGTGCGCTATCATACATTTTCGCTTTATTTGCGCTATACATTTATTGTATGAATAGATTTTATTAACCCTGTATTTTGCTTAATCAATATAGTGATATATTTTCTGACGTACTTTAAAGTGTTTTCAGGCATTTTAGGGTTTGATTTAGCCAATTACTTACAAATATAGTTTAGTAATTAACATAAAATTAGTAATTAAAAAAACTTAACAATGTGCCAATCTAACCACCATAGATAAATTTTTATCTTTGCTAAGGTACACATAGTGCAAAAATATAAATGGATAACGCGTTATTACCTACTACAAAAATATAAGTAATATAACCAACTTTTATAAATGTAACTGGCCAACTAGGTTTGCAAAGTTTTCCTTATCTCAATAACATGTTTTACCGTCACTACTTAGTTCGCAAACAACGAGGGAAAACGCGCAATACATTTCGCTCAAACAACGTAAAATCGAATTATGTAATTCAAAACTGAGATTCTAACGAAGTTCTAATTGCTTTGAAGCCAAACTGTTTTGTTGTCATTATCTTTGGTGGCCATTCGGGTTTAGTATCGGTTGAAATGCGCTGGATTTAAATTTAAATGGTTCGAATACGTTTGTGTAACGGTTACCTATGTGAACAGAGTTGTATAAATAAGCACTCTTCGTCAGTTTCATATTTAATAAAATAACATTAGAATGAAGTAAATGCACTGTGTGTTTCAATAACTCATGAGTCTCATGACTAATGATCGGACACCGGTAGCATTTTTCCGACGAAAGTATTACATGGATATGATTTTATTTAATTTTGTACAGAATTTATATACCTGTAAAATTTTTTATGGAGTTTTATTATAGAGGTTTTAACATTTTTTATTATAATTATGAATGAATACAGGCCACTTATAATTTATCTATCGAACGAATTTGTCTACATCAACATTGGCTTATCCATATTAGTCATTACGTCGGACGTCAAAATGACATAAAATACTACCGCCGGCCGATCATTGTTTATCAGTCACTTTTTGGTAGCGGAAAATATCGTGAGCAAAACTGGACCCAATAAGCCTAGTTTCCGCTCAAGGGTTGGAAGGTCAAAATGGCGTCGCCTTCGTAAAAAATGCCTAAGTACGTCAATCTTAATTCTACATCAACATTGGCTTATCCATATTAGTCATTACGTCGGACGTCAAAATGACATAAAATACTACCGCCGGCCGATCATTGCTCATGACTCATTTAACTCATCATTTTGGTTAAGTATCATTAAAAACCGGCGTACAAACGTAAGAAGTTAATTTCAGGTTATTTACATATATAGTTTATTTAAGTTTTTTCGTAGGTACACGAGGTAAGTTTTTTGTACGTAATAAAAAATTAAACCTGCAAAAAATAAAAATAAACCTTAGAATGTAGTAGAGATGAGTAGCATTATAGGTTACGATGCTTCCTACTTTTTAATATTTCATAAGTTTATGGCCTAGTTTCTATGAAATATCGACATCTTTTATGATAAATCAGATGCATTTCCTCTCAATATATTGCAAATCAATATCGGCTACACTTAGGAGCTATATTTTCTTTTGTCAAACAGTTTATCAATCATGAATAGGTATAGTGAAAAAGTTTTAGAAAATTCCGACACCCGATTCCATAATATCGAAAATTTTAATAATATATTTGATCACTGTTTTGATCTATCGACGCCTTGGGACACATATTACTGAACTGTAGGTATTATTGGCATTAATAGCACACTCCATACACTTCCATGATAAAATAGGACCATTGATGGGTCATTGGTCAAAGCGGCTAACTTTCAAGCTTAGATTACCTTCATGATAGCTATAGTTTGTTCCTAAACTGCACCCGAAGGTAAAACTACCCTAGAAAGTTTTATGGAACGGCAGTTAAGATAAATGTATGTAAAAACAGCTTTTTCAACCGACTTCAAGATTTCGAAGGAGGAGGTTCTCAAATCATCGGTTTTTTTTTAATGTATGTTCACCGATTACTCGAAGACGGCTGCACCGATTTGGAAAATTCTTTTTTTGTTTGAAAGAGTACTTTGCTTCACAATTGCTTCCATTATCACCAGGCCCGGATCTGATGATGGCATCCTGGAGAAATTGAAGGAACTCTTCAACTATAGGCACCTATAGTGATTTCAGTATTTTTTTACAGCAACTCTGGCATTTCCTCTTAGAAAAGCGGAGCCTAAGTGAAGTCGGTCTTTTTTTGTTTCAAATTACTTATTATTACAGGTAGAAACAACAAGTGACTCTAATCTCACCTAATGGTAACACCATACTTTTAGTCAATAAAATTGAGCTCACTGGTTTAGATAAAGCCCATTCACTCTTACTCTAACCTGAATTGTAATTGTCAAGGAACGCAGATGACGACAGCGAATCCCCGGAATTGTTTGCGAATTGTCGGGAGTTTTATACGATGGTCCAAGATCTCATTTCAGTGGGATTTATTTCTACCTACTTATTATTATGTTTGTACGTCTTTCCCGATCGCGAAACATATTATTATTATTATTTAATTTATTTAATAAGCACATGTTTAACTTAAAAACTATTAGATTGTCCCACAAGTCACAAAACTATGATAATGGTTTGACTGTGGGATCCGTAGTTTTATTTAAAACATGTAAGTATTAAATATAAAGTTAACAGTCTATAAAACTATGTCTAGATAATGTTTTTTAATCTTTATTTATGTATTTGTACAGAGTGATATGATTGCTAGTTGTGTACCTATATCTCCTATAAGTGTATATATATTTAGGCTTTTTGTACCTAAACTCTTTTTGGGCCTTAAAACAAGTATTTACAGTTAATTCCAGCATTTAATACGCTTCCACATATTTTGGTTTATTAACAGAAGCTAGTGCGCATGAACTGTACGAATAAAGTTACCAATAAATGATTATCTTAATGCTGACAAAGGCATTCTCCAGGGTTCTTTATAGCAACCGGTCATCACCCATCAGTTCGTTACGATCTTGACAACATTGTCAGAACTTAAGCATGGGGAGGCTGGTGAGACTTCCCTCCCATACAATATAGTATAATAATTCGTAAGTCAGAATTCAAGTAGGTACCTCACGTAGTTCGAGCGCGATAAGTATAAGTACCTCGACCAGAGACTTTTTATCTCAACACCCACATTTTCCAGCTACTGTCGACGACTTCACTTGAGTCTCTCCCGGTTAACGATAAATCATAACAATTCGCGTTATCTTTTGCCTTGAGCCGGCGGCGAACGTACACAATAATCTCCGTTTATTACCCACATGCTCGTCGGATGAAACTAACCAGATTCTTTTAATAATTTATATGATACGTAGTTAGCGGCCATATATCTTGTTACGTTTGTAAATCAGACGTAGTTTTACAGGTTTTTGTTTCGTCCGACGTTCGTTTGTTTACGTCATTGATGTGAAAAAAATGTATTATTTAAGTTTCAGGTAGAATAATATGTTTCTACCATTGTTTATCACATAACAACGGTTTGAGTTCAATAATGATGTAAAATACAAGCTACATTGTCATCAATTATACTGTTTTCCAAGCTTAATGAGTAATGTAATGTTTTATAACTGATTAAAATACCTACACAAAATAGTTTTTAATACATTTTAGGTAAACATATTGTTACCTTTTATCTCATTTACAAAACATTATTTTAACTTTATTTTTACACTTGACTGGACAGGACACGTTAAATTACAATTTACACATAAATAAGAACATTTAATGGATTATACAAAAAGTTGTGAACACAACATGATAGCAAAATTGTAATTTAAACTTTAAATCGAATGCCCACCCTATTTATTTGTTCTATGATTAAATTGTCACAGTAAAAATGAAAACAGTAAAATAAATAAGTTTGTACAAAAGCTTTTTCTATGTAGTTATTTACACGTGCTAGAGCTGGGAACTTACTTAACTGATGTTAATGATAATGTGTGCGTTGATATTGGATTAGTAGACACCTAACTAATTCAGTTGGATCACGGTGACCCAGAGCCAAAATATCTCCGTTGTATTAGTGAAAGAACTCTTGATAGTGCGAAAACAATTTGACAGTAACAGCAGAGACTATAGAGATATAGACGACCACAGCCTCAGAACTTTTTGAAGCTCAAGTAAATTGCGCTCTCTGTCCGAAAGCCGCCTAAAGATACCGAATTTGTAAGAGAAATGTCAGCTGCACTGCTAGTCCACCTAGTAACAAATAGCGTACTAGTAGTACACTAATAGCTACTAGGTGGCGTAGCAGTGCAGGTGACATTTCTCTTACAAATTCGGTATCTTTAGGCTGCTTTCGGACAGAGGGCGCAATTTACTTGAGCTTCAAAAAGTTCTTAGGCTGTGGTCGTCTATATCTCTATAGTTCCTGGTAACAGTATGGCAAAGATAGTTAACATCGCAGTTATAAATGGATACCAAAATGATGACAGCTAAAAAGTGATATAGTTTAGCCAGGGACTTCCTCACTTAAAACATAGGCAGATATAATCAAAACGACTTCTTACGCTAGAGTATCCTCACTACTAAAAAGGGATGAGAATAGCTTACTTACCTGTTACTTCTACTGTACTGCGGTTTTTGGTTAGCCAGACTACTTATACGTATATGTAATATTGCTCTTCAATGTTTCAACTATTTTAGGTAGTTCAAAACCTCACGCAGTTACCAAACATTAATTAATCTCTTCTTAACTTAACCTCCATTCTGATTTATTAGTAGCGTTTCATTTTCAAACATTCAAATGTATATCGAGTCTTATTTGCGCAGTAACATTTTATTCATCTTTAACATCCAATTTAAACAGGTAAGTATTGTGCTAAAGAAGTTCTTTATCATTTCAATATGTCGTAAAACGAAAAGGCGCATCAATAGAGGTTGTGCATGTTTGCTTGCATACCAAACGTATTTGTATTCTCTTGAGAGCTTTGTGAGCACAGAGCATTAAAAAAACAGTGGAATAAATAAACAGAGCCGCCTGTCGTTCGTTCGGATGAATTTACATGTGAAACGGGTATGCTAGAGTCGCGCCAGTGAGCTGATTCTGATGGACACAATTCTATTGTAATATAGTGTAGACTAGTTTTTTTTGCTCGGATTGCCATGTGAAATGAATGAATTAATTATACTCGTGTGTTATGTAGAAAAGTAACCAAGATCATTTAATTTAGATTTTTTGAAAAACCTTTGATAAATCTCTAAATGGACAGTTTCTCCAGGAACTATTAAATCATGACATTTTCAATTTAAGTTTGTACTTTCAAAATTGCAAGTATCTTTGTTGTTTTTTCCATTTTTACTTGATATATTGCAAAAAAGAAAAAAAAAATGTTTTATCGGTAATGTTGCAATTTCCAGCTAACCGAATAAGTCTGGTTAAACTCATTATTCAGGCCCTTATTAATAATGTACCGCAGCTACAAAGCGATAGCTCAGGGGCTGACCTCAGAGCAATCACATGGAGAACGAGACTGAAGAAATGTCGCCCTTCCCGGCCCGGTGGGATAAATAAATAATACCGGCCGATGTACGCGGCACACGCACATTGGGCTTAGTTTTTATACCTAAGTGCAAATGACTGAAATAGGTAAACGTGCTTGTATTCACAGAAGGTTCCTCTAAATACTGTAACAAAATACTAGTAATCCATTTAAGGGTATAATTGATGTGGTTTTGCGACTAAGGAAAGGCAGGAGAAAATTTTTTTTGGACAGGATTTTTTTGGATGGGACACGTGTTCCCAGCCGGCAAACCCAGTCTCCATACAAAAGCATTTTTTGCGCGATTTTTTTGTTCTTATCGTCTACAAAATGGGCACGGTCCATACACAGATAGAAATAATATCTTAATTCAAAACGCAAAACTCTCTTGCACGCGGTTTCTTAAAGAGAGTAATAAATACCTTAGACCAATAAACATGACTTGAGTTAAAAATATCATGATTTTTAAAAGAAGATTTAAAATTATTTAGCTTTAACTTTACCTATTTTTAAAGCGAATAGTAATGATTTGGGTTAAGATAATAATTATTTACGGCAAAAAAGCACCAACATTTTCCTTTAAGAGTTTTATGTGTTTACGTAAGATCGATTAGTTCTTGGTTTGATGTTTTCAATCTACAGCTAAGAGCCAAAGCTAATTTAAAGAAGTAGCACCAAAAGTTAGATTTGAGATTTTTAAGTTTTTAGGCAAGAGAGATTAATTTTTGCTTTGATGTTTTCAACTTACAATCAAGAGCCACAGCTATTCCAAAGAAGAAGCACATAATTTTTGCTTTGAAACATTTAAATCTTGGACGTTAGTTACCCTGCGCATCAATAGATGTCTCTGCGTGTAGGTTAGAACACGCGAACGTTTGTTCAACGTAACTTCATGACCCTCGCCGCTTTACCCGGGCTTATTTGAGATTCACAATAGCAATCTCAGCTCTAGTTAATACGATTATAAATTGTGAGTAATCATAATTTATATTTGTATTATCTACTTTTAGTTAAACTTCCTTTCTTGGGATTAGTCCCGAGAAACACAGTTTCTGCTACTAGGTTTTTAAGTAGTGCACTGAGACACTAACGCGATTATCACACTGACGACGGATCCGCATGCGGCGCCGGTGTGCGAGCGAGATAGCGCTATACACATGCAGAGCGCTATCTCGCTCGCGCACCGGTGCCGCATGCGGATCCGCGCCAGTGTGATAACCGCCTTAGAAAATGTTATTGTTTGTTTCAAGTAATCGATTTCATACGCCAAGAAATTTTAGATCTTGGTGTGAAAATATCAAATTTTACATCAAGTAACACATGCTCTTGAACTAATGCGATTTCTTGTTTCCGTGGAGAAATTCAATTCTCAATTTAAACTATGAGTCTTCATCCAAGAAACAAAGTTTCTTGGCTTAAGTTCTTTATGTATTGCACTAAGACACATAAAGTTCAATTTAAAAAAAATACAATACAAAAACAAAATTCAAACGCCCTTCGTGAGAATATTAAGCTATTTTAAAAAGAAGATTTTTATATCTCGGATAAAGTATTGAATTTATTAGGTTAAGTAATAAACTTTGAAACATTTTATATCTTAAAATAAAGAATTTTATTTTTTCCTTATATGGGAAACTGGATATCTCTTGATTCAAATAGGTTTCTTTGGTTGAAGAGATTTTTTCAATCTGTGTATAAGATAAATATTTACTGCCTATAACAACGTTAATTACCTAATTAAAAATTAGGAAACTTTGATTAGACATTTATGAAGAACTAAATTGAGTGTCCGGCGTGTTCCTAAAATATAACCTCTATAAAATAACTGCATGTCCCAAAATTCGTCCATATCATATGCTGAAATATTCACCAGTCATTCTCTGGATACGGTTTATTATGACATTTTTGAATGATCTTGACATGTTTCGTAAACACTGTATGGCCTGTCTCCTGTCTAGCGTATCGCGATCCATCATAAACATACCATTCAGTTTCGTCAAGTATTTACGCGTGACATAGCAGAGATAATGTACAAAATATACAAGCTGGAATTTGGTTTATGTAAATCAAATTCTTGGCAATGTAATGAATTTCTAATTGGAAACATGGGAAATAAGATAATTCCTCTTTAGAAATACTAAGTATTCATACTCTAACACGCCATTTGGTGAGGTAACTTACTAACTTAATTTATATTTCTTTTTGACGCTATCATCATGCCTTATATTTGTAACTTACATTACTATTACAGTTTGTTAAAAAGTAATATAACGGTGAATCACCGATCGGATATGTGATAAAGAACGGAATACACAATCAGCCCAAAAAATAGTCCCACAACAGTACTGTAAGAATGATTAGTACAGCACTTTGTCGGTTAGTTTTATTAGACTTTAGTAATTGATAAGGCTGGCTATATTTTCAGTAAATTTTATATTCTAACTCAATGCCATGAGTCGGTTAATATATGGGATCAATGGGGATCAATGTTACTCTGCGTCCGTAGGAAACACCTTAGACAACCCTACACGTGATCCCTGGGTGGTGCTAAAAGAGTAACAAACTTGGCAGCTACACTGTCCCATCTGGACCTCGCAGCACTGGATTTTCTTCACCATCTACTATTACCACCTGACAGAAGAAATGCCTATCTGTATCCAGTGACGTGAAGCCATATGAGAAATAAAAATGTCAGTCCAAAGTTAACTATTTTGGTGAACAAAATAAACACTATCACTTACCTGCCGATTTGAATACATATAAATATAGTCAATTAAAAGTAATATTGAAAAGGATATGGATTCGTGATGAGCTTCAAGCACCAGCTTCTCGGTCTAGAGTCTTGCGTCAGGTACCGCAGTGCCACCGGCGTGAACCCAGGATAAGGCAGGCCCTGCCCCGCCGAGCTCTCTGTACTCATCCCGCCCTCCGAGTCCTCGCCCCCGTCGGACTCCGACCCCCCGCCCGAGTCCGACTCCCCCTCCCGATACCCGTAGTAAGGCATCTCGCTCATACACTTAACTTATAAGCTCATTGTACTTAAGTCCTATGCTACACTACTTAACCATGTTTAGAGCTCAACTGTATAGGTAGGAGTCAGTCTGTAGCCGGAGGGAGTGCTGTCGCTCGGTGCCGAACTGAGCGGGCGGGGCCATGGTGGAATGTCACAAGTTATTATTTTTATCTGAAACAAAAGAGAAAAGTCATCAATAAAAAGCAAAAATATGAAGATAACGTACTTAACAATAAGGTACCTTGGTGAACCTCACATTTATAAGTCCATAGACTATTAAATGAAACAAAGAAGTCTGTGTGCAAATTACAACATAATAGTTATCATAATATTATAAAAAATATATATGTAATACTATGTCGTAACACAAATAAGGTAATCTAATAAATACAAAACACAAAACAAAATACAAAATATTATTAATAAAGTACTGATTGTTTTCCTTTAATGTTTTAAGTATTGAATAGCAGATAGGTATTATATTTATAACCCAGCACCGTCGTAATTGCTGTGACATTATATTAAAAGCTATTAACTATAGTTTAATCTGCAATTATGCGCCAACGCTCTGCCAACAACACATTCCGCGCACAATAGTACATAACTGTAATTAAACTATGATGATAACCATTAAGTTATACTACATTCAGGAAATTAATAAAATATTAATATCGATAATATGTACTCGTAGTTCTAAATAGCAACACAAAGTTTGCCAAATCACCATTACCTATGCAATTTAAACGTATCGACCACTCTAGCCTAATTGGTCATAAAATGAAATGGCCCTGCTTACTACACAGTGGGTTAGATTCCTTATCCGGACACAATTGTGTGTTTTCTACATCTCTGTGTAAGCTGTTTTAATTTATCTCATATTTTTATAAAATTCCTAATAACAGCAAACATCTAATAAGATGCGTCCTTTAAATATTTGACTTTCATATTAAATTGGGGAATATGTTATTATTTGCGGTAACTTAAATGTAGCGAAAACCGGGCTTTTTTTGCTAGGTACCTTTAAGTCACCGTGAAGTGGTAACAGACAAACAGACAGACAGACAGACAGTCACTTTTGCATTTATTATTATTCGCCTTTTCCCGCGATTTCCACGATAAAGTACCAAAATACTTGTCCTTATTTGATGAAATAAGATGATAATTGTTTTATTATTATATATCTAATCCCAATCACGAGAGAATTAGCTAACTTTTGTCGGCTACCCAACTAATACAAAAACACCGATTAATTGTTTTTGTTCTGTAAGTCGGACGTGATTCCCCTCTTCGGACAGAAGCACGTCTTAGCTACGTATTTATTTTGATAAAGGGATTACACCCTTATATTGTCATTATATGCCATCGCTCGCGTCGAAAGCGTCCAGCGTCTTAGGTTTATCTGAATATAAGGTATAACCTTTGAATTAAAATTGAAACATATTTTTTTAATTACTATGGATCTTCTCAATAAAAGACTGTTGGAAATTCCATTCGGCCACCCGTCAACCCGCCGGACCCGCGAATTATACAATGGCGATTATCACACTGGCGCCGCATGCGGATCCGTCGCCAGTGTGATAATCGCCAAAGTGTAAGGGAACGTACCCAAACTACGTGACCAGTTTGGGGGGGGGAAGGGGGTCGTCAAAATACTACTCTAGGTCACAGGGGGGAGGGGGGGAGTCTTAGGTTCTGTCACGTAGTCAATAATTATGCTCAAATATCGCGCTTCTAATTATAGGTTTCCATGCACTTTTGGCGTCACGCGACCAGTGTCGAGTAAATAAAAGGCAATAAGTAGGCAAAATTATGTTTTTTGCTTTCTATGTCCAAAACATCACTCTAAACTATATGTGCGAGTTTTACTACGTGGCAACTGGGGGCGAGGGGGGGGGGGGGGTCTTGGCAATTACTACGGATGGGCACCGAGGGGGGGGAGGGGGGTCAAAAACTGAAAAAAATGGGTCACGTAGTTTGGGTACGTTCCCTAAGTAACTCTTAAGTATCGGTTACAGCGTACAGTTATCGATGTAACACCCTACAGTTATCGATGTAAAAGATTCGTTTTGAAAACGTCTTACTGGAAACTATGCATTTTTTTATTTTATTTACATACTCTTCTAACTGGGAAGTTTATTGGAAATATGGGAAATACCCTAACTCGATTTTTGTGCGTAGATACGTAAGATGCACTGCAACTTTAGTTTATACTTATTAAAGTCAAATTAAGTCAGAATTTCGAAAATTGTAACGTTTATGCTTTCTTTTCTTTATTAAACCATTAACTACGTTTACAACTAGAGAACAAATGTTTTTTTTTTATAATCTCACTAGGTACGGCCACGGACTTTAGTTATTGAGCCTTTTAGGTTCAATTTACAGTGGACATTTCATAGAGTTAGTATTAAACATTAGAAAATTGCTTGAGCCGTAAATATCTAAACTTAAGAGGATGATAAGAGCTAAATTCCCTCCCTATCGTTTTCAGCGCGAGTGAAAGAGAAACACTGCGTTACGATTAGTATGGGAGCTCATTGCAAATTTTGAAAATTGATGGATTAAAAAAAAAAAATGCATTAATTGAGAAATTTAAGGCAACGAAGTTTTTAGTATTAGTGTGGTGGAATGTTGTCCTTAATTACAGACATATAAGCCAAGAAACTAAAGACGTGCAATTGTTTTAAGCTAATTTTAGATGTAACTTTGGAATTATTTTCTATCGAGCCGATTTCGTCCAATTGTGTATTGGAATTAACCAAGTTCTTTTAAATGTAATGAATATTAACATATTTTTTTTTTACTTTTCCAAAACAAGTAGTTATAGCTATATGACTGTTTAAGTAAAGTCAATTTGAAGGTCATCGGGTCTTCTCAGCCTCTTAAAGTCCGTGATTTGCCTTGGTCACTTTTTCTTTCGTATAAGAATGACATATTCTTAAGTTTATCATTCACGTTAAAAAGCACTTACTTGTTCACTGTCTCAGTTTGCTCTACTAACAAAGTTAATTTAATACTTGTAATAACTCGGCCGAACATAAAATTGAGGTTACTTTTACAGCAAACCCGGCCAACTGTTGCTCACTTGAAAAAATCCGAGCCGGCAGTTTGCGAGGATCATTAAAACAGTAGTAAGAACTTCTCGAAAGCCGAACGCCGAAACAAAACGTTCAGAATAAAATGGAGCACTTTGGGCGAGATATAGAGTACTTTTATAGACTCCGCTTTATTGACCAATTACAAGATTTACCACATCTAAGCTTTTGCTTATAAGACACGTACTTTACTCTATTACGAGTCGCATTATTTATTGGATTTCATCCTAGTACATTACGTGGCCTAAGCGGTCAAACCCGATAAGTCTAACAAAAAGGTTGTTGAAATTAGAACTAAAGTGACTTATATGTAGTTTTTATGTATAACGATGAAAAAATATCTTGAGTTATCGGGTTTCACTGCTAAGCCTTCGATTACATAATAACTACAAAACACTTTATTCTCTCTAGGCTCGTGGGAACCGGACTCAATTGTTTCGATATTTGGAATCTATTGTTCAATAAAAGTTCTGAATGAAATGTACAAAATATTTTACGCACGGCCTCATGACTAATGGCTAAAACTCAATTTCGGTAGATATTTGCAATTTACATAATTGTACATCATAAAAATGGATATAAGTAGGTATTACTGAACCGGGATGAGAATATGATTGAGATAGCTGTTAACATAATACTAATTTTGACATAAGTATATGGCAGATCGGTATATACGCAAGTCGCTTCCGACCGATACTTATGGAGGTCCAAAGGGTAGGCCTATGTTCAGCAGTGGACGTCTTATGGCTGAGATGATGATGATGAAGATGATATGGCAGATCTGTCAACTCTCTCATCTTATTCTAATCGCGATTACGTAATAACAGAAGTTAGGCGTTGGTTCACATAACACACCTATTTATTGTTGTTGAGACCATATACCTTAGACTTAGCAAATCGATACAACCCTGATACTCGAACGGTAGCAGGGACATGACATAAATTTATTACCAATAACAAGGAAAAATAAACAATTTCTATTCTATTCTATTCTGACGTATTCTAATTTTAAAATACTTTAACAATACATTAAGAGTCGCCAGGACGCTCGCGTTCCCATACAATAGTTATTTGTTATACAAGGGGTGAAAGTTGTATTTTACGTGCGAGTGTTATTTGAAACACGAGCTAGCGAAAGGATTCTATTATTGACCACGAGCGAAGCGAGTGGTTCAAAAATAGAATCCTGAGCGTAGCGAGTGTTTCAATACACGAGACGTAAAATAACTTTCACCCGTGTATAACACAAAACTTTTCACCTCACTACAGCGAGGAAAATAAGAAAAAGGGTGCATTTTGCTCGGTTTCCCGTAATTCCTCAGGTGTTTAATACTTCTTCATCACTCGAATCACAAATTTTTAACAAAACAACCTAGAAAAACATGCGAATATTTAACGTTGATATGATGGATGAATTGAAATGAAAAGTTTTGACGTAAAAGGTTTTATTAGATGTCAGATGCGTTTTGTTCGTACGTAGACTTATTCGGCTGTCAGAACAATTTATCCGTTTTTACAAAAAGAATGAAGATTAATGTTGAATGCTGATATTTATGAATTAAAATAAAGTTGTAAGACTGTATTAAGTGTTTTTACTCGATGCAATTCATTAATTGCGATGTTAAAAATTCTGCACTTTTAACGTTTTACGTTTTGTTAGCTGTCAAATGTCACTTAAGCCACTTGTCACTTATGTCAAAACTCTTTCACCACATGTGGATAAAAAGCGATTTTCACAATAGATATTAAACAAACAAAAAGGGCTTTCCGAGCTAGTGAGGTGAAAACGTAGTTTAGCTCTCATTTTAAAACGACATGCTTTAGAACCACGAAATTTGGCATGGGCATTTTAGTAGTACAGATCTATGTCGGTAATTAGTTTTCGTTGCAAAAAATTGTAATACAAAGAAAATACAGCCAGATACATATTTACATACAAAACTTATTTTTGCCATATTTTCTTTGTATTAAATTTTTAGCAACGAAAACGAATTACCGACATAGATCTGTACTGCTAAAATGCCCATGCCAAATTTCGTGGTTCTAAAGCATGTCGTTTTAAAATGAGAGCTGAACTACGTTTGTATGGGGACGCGAGTTCACGCGAGCGTCCTGGCGACTCTTAAAACACAATCCATCTCAAACATAACTCCAACACACGACAAATAATCAACCAATATTGAAGTTGTATTGGAGTTGCATTGGAATTTTCAAGCAAATACCTACTGGTATTTCTGATTCAGACATTTAGGCGCTAGCTGTATTGCCTTGGAGTTATATTGAAGTTTGATCGTTTCTAAATGTGTTTTAAAGTTAGAATACGGCCCCATGAGTAAATATTTATGATTACTGATTGTAAAAGATCCCTAATCTATTATGATCTTTTATTAATTAAATAAAGTTTCCATATTCAAAATAATACATCTGTTTCTGGGACTCCACCTTACAGGTAAGTGATCCGTGAGAGAGATGAAAGAAGCCTCGAAAATAATGCAAGCCGTTAACGAACGGAACTTCGGCGATTTTGGACACTAACAAAGATTTTACGGCCGCAATTAAGAGGTAACGTTGAAAACGCCCCAAATTATTTACTTATGCTTCAGAAGTTACTTAAAAATAAATTTTATGACGATGTAAAGCTTTTGAAACATCGTCAGCCCTTTTGTTATGTAACATTTATGTTAAGCTGAAAAAGTATTATACCTACCGTCAACTGATACAACTTTGCCTACGATGATTAACTTTTCCTGGCTTGAAAAACAAGGTTTTCTTCACCATACAGCATTTATATCTTATTTCTCCACGCCACGTTTCTCCCATAAATACTCTTCTATATAGCTTTTTGGTGAAGAAAACCATGTTTTTCAAGCCAGGTAAAGTTGAGCATTGTAGACAGCTGTTAGCATTTGAGGGTACTTAGAAAAAACGTCTAAATAAATGTAAGATCATACAATTATTTGATAATTAACGTAGATTAACTTTAATTAAACTGCAGGTTGGATATTGTATTTAATTGTACGGTGAGATGGGGACTCTGGTTAGGTTTGAAAACCAGAGCTGAACCTGTGGGATATCTTCAGCATTTGGAACGCTGACGCCAAAACCGTTTGACATATTAAACCGAATTATAGAAATATTAATATTACCTAATTCTGTTTTTGTGTCAAAAATCCATTTCATTCACAATTCATTGTCAAAATTATACAAGTAGGTACAGTCAGCAAAAAAATTGCTAAGCGGAATTATCAAAGAAGCAAGAACAAGTAAAGACTATTTTGAAAACCTTGTCCCTTTCTTACTTCTTCTGCTATTGACTGTCCAATTCTAACTGTACCTGTACCTATAGATATTATTCCTCATTAGCAACACCGCTCCAAATACCGTAAGTAGATCTATTTCGCTAAGCCTGTTAGACATAAAGCCGAGTCTAGAACTCCAAACTCGCTACATTTCTAATTAATCCAACTTTCAAATTGCGTTATAGAGTAATCGCTAGTCATTACTTTCTCCCTCAAAGCAAGTATTAACTAGAGCCCGCACACGTGTACCCCCGTATGGGATAGATATATAGATGCCCATAATCACTTCTACAGCATAAAACAGAACAATTTACCAATCTTTTCCTTAGCCGACACAACTTTCTAGGAAAACTAACAGCTTTTCTCGTAGCAATCACATAAATTCTTGAAGAAATCGCGCATTATATCTGTTTGTTACCCTCCACTGCTAGAAGTAACGCGTGGAGGGTAATAGAAACTATGACAAGGACCAACGATAATAGCACCTCTCTGCCGTATCTATTGAAAGTGTAATAAGACCATCCCGTTCTATCTTGGTATTATTAGTTCCGTGTCAGATCTATGGGTGGTATATCTATGCTTTCTCCAGACGCTACTCCACTCCGCTCCGTCATCGTTAAATGTTGTTTAGCTTTATTTAACCGAAGTTTGTACATCGATAGACGCTCGGCTGAGCACACGGCGTGATTCCGTTTAAATTGTCACGCAAATATTGCTTGGAATTTGACTTGCGGGTAAGGGAACCGCGCTCGTCTAAATGGGGCTTTGGAATAAGTTGACGGTTAACTGCGGTGTTGGCTTATTTGGTCATGTTAAATCGTGTGTAAAATGAATTTGAAAGTTTTAATCGGATTCAAAATTTTCTAAGAATAAAGTTTTTGTGTTGTTCCGACGATTGCCTTTAACATAATACATTTGGAAACAAAACGTATAACCCTGATCAGTTTTTCGAAGTGCAAAGAAGTTGTCAGTTCAATATTTACGTGTCTTAAAAAGCAGTATTTCACATTATTATTTTTTACAGTAGAGTAGAGATGGTATTTGTTTCATACACCCAATTTTTCCTATCATTGCACTGAAATATTAATGGCTATCTAACACTTCTATTCACCTACTACTTAGTACTACTACCGGTACTTCTGGTACATAACAACATTCTAAAAAATATTGTAATTATTCCTAAAACGAGGACAAACGATAATAATCAAATAGGTTCATCCATCTATACATATACAAAAACAAATAAATAAACAACCCCTCACCAGCGCTGACTTAAATTATTCAAGCCCACTTAAAACTGACAGCGATAAAGACGCCATAAAAACAATATTAATGACGAACTGAACTGAATGTTGCTGTGTGTTATTACCCTAATATTTCCCCGATTTAATCCTCTAGATTTACAAGATAGCGTAAAAAGGGATAAGGATTCCCAGTCCAATAAACCCGGCTACGGCTACCCGGTTAGGGTTACCCGGCTCCATATGCTCGCCTGGTTATTCCCGGTGATCTTTTATGCATATCTCATTTCCTACAGTTTTCGGGTACGAATTTGTAGCGGCCTGTAGCTCCATAAAAATGTTTTTGATGGATACTGCAGTACGCCTTGAAGGGATATTTGCATTTTTTCCTTGGAACTTTTTTAGCGTGTTTAATACTTTAGTGAGGAGACTTGAGTTTTTTTCTGGCAGCCTGGCACTGTTCAAATTAGTAGATAAATGTTGTAGGTAAACTCAACGTATTGTAGAAGTTAAGATGCTTCTCATATCACATTTAAAAAATAAAATATTAACGATTAAATTCTTAAAGTACCTACCCGTACTTTTGGCTAAAAAAGACATTTTATAAAGACATTAACACAAGTAATTGTCATTACATAATAAAAAAACAATAATAGTCAACTTAAAACTAACTAAATAAAGTACTTACTAATACTAATAAAAGATAGCTTAAACTACACCCCACTCCGACCCCCACCCAGTCCACGTCCCAAAAATGCTAGCAGCATTGCCGCACTGGATGGCAAGCGATATTTGTTGGACTAGGTACGAGCCGGAACGGGAACGAATCCCCCCCCCCCTCCCCCCCTCCCGTCAGTAAAAAAACAAATTCTTAATTCAACAAAAAAGGGCACAGTACTGTACAGAATTACACATTGTTTTTTTATACAGTCTACATTTATTTGCTTTGTCGCTCAGTGTTTTAAAAAAGAAAATCACAAAACGATCACGTCTGACTTCGCCACGCGTCAAAACCAGGAGGCTAATTTATCTTCATTTCTTTATTCATCTGGCCTAACCTCCGGGCCACGTGTTACCCTTTTTGGCGATCCCCGGGAGAGAAATTAAAATAACGTTAAGCCTCGACCGCAAAATGCTGCCTGCTAAAAGCTAGTTTTATCAGGATCATTTAAGATTAGGCTTAGAGCATTTAACCAACCGGAGCGGCCATTGACAGGCGTTCCCCTTTGTTGATAATATATGACCAGTGGTCATACTCATTGTATGGACTGACGTTTATCTGATGTGGCTATTTTGACATACGCGACGTTCCCCTCCCCCGCAAAAATCGGCAGACTTTTTTGTATACAAAATGACAGATATGGCCGGTCCGGTGGGTTGAATAGTCTAAGAGATTAGGTATACCTTGGCTAAATTGTGGTACTTTCAATTTTAATCTGTTTAACTAAGTGAGTTACATGGTCCAAGTAACGAACTTGTAAATCGTAATAAAACGAAATAATTCAACAAATGTATTGACACTAAAAGTTCGCTTGATAAAATATACTGCTAATTGGCATGGGAATAGTTTATCTAGTATTTGATCTCTGGATAAAACAAAACTAAGTACTTAAGTTGAAACAAAACTGCTTAATAAACAAGATAATATTTGATGGAAAATTGTTTGCTTTTTATAGCCTTTTGGCATAGTCCCAGTGCTACGGGACTTTCCAACCAAACTAGCAAATTTTGTCGAATAAAAGTCACCTGCACGTCTTTACGACTAAATTTAGTCGTATAAAGGTGCTGGTGACCTTTATACGACATCACTTGTTAGTTGGGAAAACAAAAAAAATCACCAAAGCATTTGAGATATTTAAAAATAATCTTGAGTCGACTTTATTGTTAAGGTAATAAGAGCGTATAATAGCCATTTTGAATACCTTACCCTTGTCTACTTATGCCACTGACTGTACAGCACTAGGTATTATTGAGGGTTAAATGGAGAATTTTCTCTGGTAATTAACGGTAGTGGAAATTGCAATTAAGTTAGTATGGTCTTGTCTTATCTTAAACTTGTTGTTTTATCCTGTGCTGTCCTTTTATTCTTCTGCGACTTCATTGATAATAAGCCGAAAGTATAGCAATAAAAAGATATTTATTACATTTTTATTAGTGCAATATTCTGTTTTTCTGTATAGAAATGGAATGTTTCTTATCTAAAACAACTATCATTAAGACCATAAATTTCACTATAACTAGCGAGAAAAACTATGAACAGTTATATTTACCTAACTTTAATGTAAAATATATATATTACTCGTAGGTAAATACGTAAAAGAGGCGAACATCATGCTTTAAGGCATTCTATACCAGTCATAGAAACAGAAATTTTCTAAAGTGGGTGCAATGAGAAAGAAGTTTCAATCTGGAAAACTAGAAATGGCACAAAGCAACTGCCAGCCAGCAGAGAGATGAATTTAAAAAGCGAACGGACGACAGCGCGCGACGTGGGCGCATCATTCATGTTCACAAAACCATTATGTTGTTGGATTTTATTCGTTTGGGATTTCAAACTACCACAATTTCAAAGACATTGTGGTGAAAACTCTATAAAAAATGTGTTGAAAGCATAAACTCAACCACTAGATAGATCATAACATAAGTACAACTCGAGGTCACCAGTTCACCACACAAATGTGCTCCCGTACTAATTTTGTATGAGAGCGCGACCGCTTATTTCAGTTAACATTTTTGATCATTACTCATGTCAATTAAAAATATCTATCTACAAAAATCAAGTTACAGGGGTGAACCTGGATTATTATGCTACAAATTGGTGTAGAATACTATTGAGATGTGCTGTTAAAATCGTAGAAATTTACGAATAAAATTGCCCATATGTGTGGTGACCCCGTGCTCCCTGTAAAAGCTTAATGATGAGGTGTCTGTGTAGTCTGTGGTTGAAAGTCTTTAGTGATACGAAAGCTAGATAACCACTTTGTAATAGTTATTTATTGGTTTAAAATACCAATCAAGAATATAAGCTTACTTATTTTACTTCAGAGCAGCGTTTTGTATTCATTTTCATGTGACACACAATCATTGAACTTACATACAATACTTACACGCAAGACTGAATTAACCACTTGGAATTTTTAATTATCTTCAAAAAGCAATAGACTTGTAAACGTGTGCGTTGACTGATATTGATGTAGGTGCTCAACTTTGCCCGGCTTAAAAATATGGTTTTCTTCGCCAAACAGCTATTTTCAATCCAGGCAAAGTTGTAGCAGGTGACGGTACGTGCAATTTTTTATTCTTAAATATACTAAACCTTCTAAGGGTCACAACAGACCTAGCGGAATTCCTCGCGGTATTTGCAGAAGTAGCGTAAATTTGTCTATGGTAGCGGAAATTTGTCTATGGCTTCCATACAAAAAATCTGCTACCGTAGACAAATTTCCGCTACCATAGACAAATTTCCGCTACTTCCGCTAATTCCGCGAGGAATTCCGCTAGGTGTGTTGTGACCCTAAAAAAGCTGCAGAATTTGCAAACTGTACTCGGCATCCGTCAATTAACTGTATATTATTATTTATCAAACAAAAGGGGGTCAGGTGCCAACCTGTCTGGCAGCGATGCCAATAATGTGAAGAATAACTGCTTTTACGATACTATAAACTTTTATAATGCCTTCTTTCTCGCTTCCGCAGTGGTATTTCCACTAGTCGTTACAAAGTTTGGTCATACAAATATTTAAGGTAAGTTATGCCCAAGAAGCCTAGGTACCGGAAAAATATAGTTTGTCGTTTGTTTCATTTAAATTTGAAATATTAATCTGTTAGTGGTTTTATGTGTTGCGCTTATTGATATCTGTAACTGTTGTTTCCTTTTACCATTGTACAATTCCACTTAATACTAACGAAATATAAATCGTAAAATTATTTTATTGTTTCCACGCTACGTTTCCGCTACTACGCTAAGCAGCTGTTAGCTTGAAATTGTAACACCCCATAAAAGAAAGCGCCCAAGGCACCAGGGCAAGGCAATAGTCTTACCAAAGACATGTATATAATGAAAACCGTCAATATACATAGTTACAGCATTGCATTTCTCGTCATTGATGATGATGTACACGCTCAGAACACCAGATATATTAGAAACTAAAATATTGTACCTACTACCTACGAAATGATTACGTGACTTTTCGTTCACGTCTCATTGCGAAATAATTGCTATCTTGAATACGTCCTGGGCCCTGAGATTACAAACCTAGAGGATTATTTTCTAGCATATCACATTAATCTTCATTAAACTTCGTACCGTCGTTTAGGGTACGTTGCACCAAACCGTCTGTCATCGTTAAAACGTTCGCAATTTTTTTATGTATAATTTTCATTGTACCTTGCCGGGACCTGCTGATGCGTCCGTCAAAAATAGTTAGTGCAACTGATGGTCCTTAGTGAGCTCGGTGTATCAATCAATATATCAAAATATCTTATGAAAGGTCATGGGTTACAAAGATGTTATTACATTTTATATATTTCATCATGTCCTGCCGCAGAGGCGTACAATAAAAAAAAATCGAATTGTCAAATTATAGATGACGTCACAGGTTGGTATAAGATATGCAACTTGTTATGAACTGGTTAGTCCCCGTACCTATCCAAGTACAAACTAGAATTTAGCTTTTACATCTCATAATATGGGCAACTATAGAGTTGATTATCTAATTGTCTATGCTCTTTTGCCATAATAATGCTAGTACCTGTATAGAGTACAATAAGCAGCCAACTGTCACCCATGTAAGACTATTATGTATAAACTTATTTTTTGCATATAAATTACTTACATACATACATCATCATTATCATCATCATCATCATCTCAGCCATAAGACGTCCACTGCTGAACATAGGCCGCTCCTTTGGACCTCCATAAGGAAGCGACTTGCATCCAGCATCTTCCGGCGACCTTTATAAGGTCGTCTGTCCATCTTGTGAGTGATACATATATACAATGAACTTCGATAGCGATTACAATTACTTAGCTTTTCCCATTAAGGCAATTCAACGTTTAAGTTTTGCTTCATAGTGTTTCACAAGTATAAAGTGTTGACTACAAGTTATTATTTTGACTCGTCTCGAGACCCACCATTTGCCGAGCAAATCGATTGTCGCCGCAAGTATTCTATTATGTCTTGTTTCGCGGAGAATTCACTCCGGGAACAATTTTCTATTGTTTTCAGGCAACTTTTGTTCGCGGTTACCACGTTATTTTTAGGCTTCTGAAAAATTGTTTACGTTCCATATTTTAATGACTGGTGAGCGAGAATATCTCGTGTTAACATTTTTTGGAGAATCGTGGTCAGCCTGTAAGTTGTTTGTTTAGGTTTCGGCATAAATAAAAATTAAGAAACTAGTTGTTCTGTGAACCGTAGACTTCGGAGCATTTCCCCCCTTTTTTCCCCCTTTCCCCCTCCTTTGAAACTTTTTTTTTACAACAACCTCTAAGGAAGTGTGGGCTTGTTTTTTACCCGAAAATGATTGAAAGCCGTCCATAAATAACGCGACAGCAAACTTCCCCCCTTTTCCCCCTCATTTTTCCCCCAATCAAAAAAATGGCTCGAATATTTTTGGCAAATAAATCAAGGAACGTTAATGCCAAGTTTCATTGAAATCGGATGAAAAATGCGACCTCTAGACCGACACTGACCAACCAATCCACACATCAATCTGCCAAATCGTCGTACCAGTGTGAGACCCCAGACCCAACACGCACCCGCGCGCCCGCGCGGCCTCTCCTTTTGAGATAAAACGGAGACGTTTTAACTCACAAGACAATTAAAGACGATTAAGGCCGAACCACGTAAACGTGCACGTCCCGCTGCGTTGTAAATTAAGAATGCTCATAAGACATGTCACACCGTTTGCGTGACGGCACGTGACGGCGCGTGACGTGTGCGTGCGCGTGCGGCTTGACATTGTCTTATGAGACTTCTTATTACACAACGTAGCGGGACGTGCACGTGCACGCACACGCAGCCGGTGAGGTTCGGCCTTTAAGGTAAGGTCAAGTGCTTTTTGACGATCCAATTACACCAATTACTATAAAACGCATATGTAAATACATACTGTATGTATGAGTTTAACTTTAGACGCCCTTGCAAGACTTACTTTGTTGGGTTATTACTTTGACATATGTACCTATATGTATTACGGAGTCATACCTGAAAAATTAAGTCATGCGTCCTAGAAGATTTAAATATTTTTCTGTAGACCATTTTAGTCTTCTAAATAAATAGATAAAGCCAGCTTTCATAACAGGTTACAAGCTATATTTTAATTACCACGCTTTAATTTGAGTGGTCGTGCCAAATGAAATGTGATTTTTCCCGTTCCATACAGAAGACTGCTTTTGTGTGCATTCGCCGTTAGGCATAAATGAAGATTTCATTGCCGGGAAACACTCGTAAAATGTCTGTTGCACCGGCGAAGTCTAGAAAATGCACGGAGTTTTTCGGCATTTACCCGAAAATGGTAGAGAAAGGCTTTCTTGCTTTCATTGCAAGAGGCTGTATTACGAAACTCATTTGCTTTGAGCTCGTGCATTAAACGGTTTTCTCAATTCATTAAGACATGAGTTATGTTTTCACCTTTACAAAAATTTGGTATGACAGAAAAATAAGGGTTGTTTTTATAAGGGTTTTCAGTTTAGCATGAAACACGTCGAATTTTGCTTGCACGTGTAAAAAATATCACTAGTCAGAGACACTCAACTGCCAATACAAATTTAAGCAAATCAATGGATTCAAATAACGTTATACAATGTAATTCCAAGTAACAGAACATAAATATTATGATTGTTACATGTTGATTACTGTACAAAGTTTATTCGCCATAGCTTACATTAACCTGTATTATTAAGACTAACAATAAATATTTTTCTTCTTTCAAAGCTCTCTTATCCGCCCTCGGCCCTGTTAGCTCGTAATCCACGGCTAAGAGACAGTTATATTCTATAAACCTAATACATAGTTAATTCCTTTACCCTCTAAGCCAAATTGGGTGAGGCCCTTATCCGTGAAACAACATAAAACTCGGCCGAAAAAGGGTATCGCGACGACATTAATCCCAGATCGGTCATTTATTATACGCTAATTTACATTACACTGACCAAATATATAAAAAGGGATTAAATTTAATATTTTATAACTTTTTCCTTTTGGGCTCCTCAAATGAAGAAAACAGGACCCTTATAGCACCATTACATTACTGCCCGTGACCATTTTTCTCAAGAACGCGCGGCGCGAAAAACTTTTTTGTGTCTGCTACTAGTGCTACTCTTTAAGTTGAAAAAATATCTAAGGCAACTCAAAAAAAGGCATGTTCATAATGTTCCTACGAAAAATTAAACTTAATAAATGTATAGGGTACTTCCTGTTACTCTATAGAAACGTGAAAATTCGCAAGAAACTTACAGCAAAAAGATCGTTACCCGCAAACTATTTTTTTTTAAATCTATTAATTGCTTCTGATTAGCCTACAAACATTAAAACACGGAACCCTCGAGGTGCAAATCCAAGTTGCCATTCACTGGTTATTATTCTACGTCTAGATATAGTAAATTATATACACTTTATGGTATAAAATATGCCCTTTATGACCCAAACTTAATTTGTAGGCATTGGTATCGTGCATGACACGCGAGCATTATTATTGTATTGTGATGCAGTCATATGTGAGATTGCATGTGTCCGTTACTGGGTTCAACAACTCGTAAACAAGTAAGAATATGCACAGTGTAATTCCTGTAAATATTATTTAAATATGTCAGATAGGGAGATTTTGTTTGTTTGGATGTTTGTTATTTTTCACGCTAAACGGATGAATTTGGTGAATATATGGCTCTAATATAAAATAACCTGGAATGGTAAATAAAAACTATGGAGATGAAATGAGGGTGAGAATCAGAAATGGACTTGGATTGACATTGGTCACGGATGGAAAGTATTAAAAAATTACATTTAGGGAAACGTCGACAACACGTATATGACACCTATAAAGTCGCAGGCTTCCATAGACCGTTTAGCAACGTCGTGGTAAAAAAATCAATTTTTGAATCTTTAAAATACAGCAAGCTTCAAAACTGCTGTACTACCTTTAAGCTCCGAAGTAGCAGTGTTAATAATATAATACAATGTAAACTTTAACAAGCCACATGTAAGTGTTACGTTTCCTTAACAAATAGCTGAAAAAAGGTTTGTAATGAAGCGCCGGTGCTAATATATTCAAGACTAAATTATCCTTTTAACGTTTAACATCAACAGTGATACGCAATTAAGGCTCCTAACCCAACCCTCCCTACACGCGTACTAATAAGGGTCCAAATGTAATTGAAAGCATTTATCTCTAAAAGGCCTCAACAGTCTACCAGATCGACTCATCAACGCGCATCGAAAGAAGAAGCGCAAAAACTGCCATAAAATAAAAATAGGTGTTTACATAGTTTCCAAGACTGATGAAAAAACTTAAGCCTAAACGCTTCGTTAACGAAATAAACGCTGCAATTTGCCACTCAGTTTCTTAAACGTGACAATAGCCTCTATATTTTCACGCGCTCACCACCGACAAGCGTCAAATCCGAGCGATAAGAATGGCAGCAAAACTGGCAAGAACTCCATTCGTGCCAATAGACAAAACGAGTTGGCTCGTTATGCTGAGTGCTTTTGGCGAACACCGTAAAGGTATGGCAATTAACATTACTGCCGTGCTTAGTGATGTGGAATTCCGAATCGAGCTCCAACGGGCTTTCGAGAATTGCTCCGTTTCAGATGCAAGTTCTGGTGATTATGTGTAGCCAAAATACAAAAAAAGGAAAAAATAGACCTCTGAATTGATCACTTCGAAAAAAGAAATAAAAGGGCATATGCATTTGTAGATTCCCAAAAAGTTGTCCAGGTATTTCAAGCATAATAAGCGTAGGTATGTATTTATCTAATCTACGAAAATAGAAATAATAAAATAGATAGCATAACATAAAGATGTTCTGTGAAAATGTCATAAAGAGGTGTTATGGTGTTTTTGTGTGGTAATCAAAAGTTATGTTTTAACATTGTGATATTTGTGATAGACAAGGGCATTTGCTCGATTCAACAATAATACGTATACCTACACTAAATGTGTGATTGTGTAAGGAAGCACTCACGTGTATACCTCAAGCTTAAAACGAAGGACTCAAACGGCATTCCTAATTACCTAGTATACCTAGTTCTAATATTTGAAGATTATTTGACATTTAATACCCTAGTCACACTCTGTCAGGGTAATTCTTAAACAAAACTGTTTCCTGATTTCTCCGAATGACTCACTAGATACTCACTAATTCTTAAGACGTAATCCTTATTCACTTTGCGTCTCGTTCTAAGAACACTTCCGTACGTTATTATCTCCCGCGTAATAACTCATCGAGTACAAAGGAAAGTGTTTCCAGAAACTAAGATAAGATTTATTTCTTTGGCCTTGAAATAAATCAATTTATAGGTGTAAGAAAACAATTGTGTTTTTATCATAGTTAATTAAGAGAAAATGTACGAAAATGCGTCTATTTATGTGTCATAATTTACTAACAAATGTCAACCGGTCACGGGAGTGTTAGGTTTTGGGTAGTCACTTGTCATTACATTATCTTCCTCGTGATTCAACTTTTCTCTATGGAGTGTAAATCGAATTATACTACTACAAATTATCAATCGGTAATATTATCAACGTTATCATAATTATTTTTCACTAAAACGATAAGAATGGTGTAGAACCTATTGCATGTTTCAGGGTAGGAAAGGTAACCGATTAAAGGTAAACATCGCGTTAATTTTAACGGACGACCTGACTCAACGTGGCGTGTCTTATCTATTTCTGTCAGCCCGTAGTTCCCGTCAACTTTATCGAGGCCGAGTTGCTGTAAAAATTGACCTTTAAATACAGATAATCGCTGGGGAGATGGTTAGGAAAACAACTTTTTTATATAATAAAATGTATGTTTACAACCTTGACGTGTTTCACACAAAGTGGTAAGTGATGGAAAAATACAAATGATTGAAGCGAGTGGAGAAAAGGAGAGAAGTTGGGATAGGTAAAAGAGAGTAGGAAGAAGAATATACAACTTGGACAGCACGATAAGATGCATTTATCAAGATTGTTATGGAGGAGAGAGTTAAAGAAAAGACGTTAAGAGAGAGTTAAGAACTAAAGTTAAAGAAGAAGAGTACAAACTGAAAGCAGGTAGGTAAAGTTGCATGCTACAGATAATGCTGAGTGGTGACCTAAATAAACTGCTTATTGCCGAGCTCTGTAAGAGGTTTTCATGAAATAGAAAAGTAAAGATTTGGTACCTACCATTGCCGCGTACCTACGTACAGGGAATACAGGGAGAGTATAAATGAATCCGGTAAAGGAAAATAAACGTCGCGTCACATCAGCCTGTCAAAAACGGAATTTATGTACGAAATATCATTTGATACTTACCAGTCGTTTTCGGTGAAGGAAAACATCGTGAGGATACCGGACCCAATTCCAACAATACCTAGTTTCCCCTCTGGGTTGAAAGGTCAGACGGCAGTCGCTTTCGTAAAAACTAGTGCCTACGCTAATTCCAGGAATTAGGTTGCCAAGCTCCAGACTCAATAGAGCAAAAAGCTGGGACAAACGCTAAAAGGAAGAAGTCACAGTACAGTAAAACATGACATTAATTTGCTTTTAAACAAATCAACCAAACTATATAATACGCTTACGGCCAATGAGCCGATTTCAAATTCAAATTAGTTCGAACACCAAATGTCTCATTATCAGCTTATTGAACTATATTGGATATCATTGGTTACTAATTAGAGCTAAAGTTAGGTAGATACGAATATAATGGTTGCGATTCTTTTGCAAACTTTTTATCATGGATAAATACTCATGCAAATAAAGACATGGGTCACATCACTGCCATTTTTTGGCTGCTGTGCCATCTTCTGGCTTTAGAAGATGAGAGCTGATAAGGGAAATTAGGGTGGAAGCTTTTTTTAAGATAGCCTACTTTCCTTCATTGAAACTGGCAAATACCAAATAATAATTAGTACATAAGTTTCAAGAAACTCATTCCTATGAGCCCGAATTCGTACCCAAATCCTCAGGGTGTGAAATCTCGTACCTAACAATTATACAAGCGCTCTCAATTCCAAAAAAATACCAATTTATATACAAAAACTTGGTCTTTCTTTTTATTCCAGAAACTAAAATGACAGTGTGACCTACCTCAATCTAACGTAATATGCCCAATCTTACAGTGCTCAACACAGGGACCCGAGCAGTAGGGTTTGACGAGCGTCGGCGGATCTGGTCTTTTAAAAAATATCAGAACGGGCATCGGAAATAGTGCATCTCTGTGGTACAGATGGGGATGGTGTGAGCCTGCAAAATGCCAGTGTGGATATCCAGATCAAACGGGACACCACATTGTTTTTGAATGTTCCATCACCAGGTTTAGCGGCAGACCGGCGGATCACAAATCACTCACGACACAAAAAATTGGTAAATATTGCATTCACCTAATGTACCCAATCTAACTGTTATAGTACAACACCTGATAGAATGGGTACTATGGGTAGCACTTGTGCAATCAAACTAATAAGTCTCTGGAAAAAACAGACTCTAGATGTCAAATGCCTAGCCAAATACGTGTGCTTATGCAGCCCAAACTGTTTAATAAACTTAAAACGATAATCAGTCAATTTCACATTCAAATCCTAATTACCTAGTCATTTTGATTTCAGTGCAATGATCAACCGATCGCTAACGAATTCATAATTCGTGTGGCTAATGTGTGAATATGGACTGTTCCATTTCAGAGGGAAAATGCGCATTTATAATGACGTCCGTGCAATCTGGCCTGGAATCTCTGTGACCAGTTTTGTAAAAGTGGCAACGTCATTTGTCAAGATTTGCTTTTCGAAGTTTACAAGGTTAAAGAAGTAGGTAGATGACAAGCGTCACTTTGTAACAAGCTTATATTATATTTGCCCGAAATTGTAAACTAAGTAAGTAATTTGCCGCAACCTTTGCTATAGCAATCACTTGAATCTCGTCAAAATCGAACGAATAAGTATAGATTTTTCACCAAACTAAAAATGTATTAGGAAGAAAAAAAAACATATTCGTAAATCTTTACGGTTAACTAACCTTAAAACAAAGTGAGATAACGATGTCTACTTATTAATTTTGATGTTATGTAAAGTGCATTGGGGTAATTTCGATAGAAAAAGTGGCGGGTAATTCCGAAAGTTCACTCTTATTGCAATGGAATAGGGAATGGGAGGGCACTACCTATCACAAACGAAGGGCCTACCGCGAAACACGAAAATAAAAATTTCGTTACCTGTTTCTCTGTCAATCTTACATATTCGAGCGATAGAGAGGCAGACGTTATAATTTCGATTCACTCGTATCACTATAGGCCTCTGTAAACAAACCGCCTTGGTGCACAAATGGCATATTTATTCGTTATAAATTATCTATGAAAACTTGTAAAAAACTGTTTAAGGCCTAATATGTATTAAGAACTCTATGGTTTACCGATGTGCTAGTGCTGCACTCTGGCGGCAGAACATTGCAGTAATATCCCCTATACGAACGATATTTGAATGATTTTTGGAATTACTTGCTTTTCGAAATTATCCCATTGCACCCTATTAGCATAAACTTTAGGTACAGATAACCTCAACCACTAGATAGATCATAAGTCCAACTCGGAGTCACCACGCATCAGTGCTCCCGTACTAATTTTGTATGAGACCGCAACCGCTTATTTCAATTGAGTTAACGTTTTTGATCATTTATTTTTAATTCATCATGTGAATTAAAAATATCTACAAAAATCAAGTTACAGGGGTGAACCTGGATTGTTATAATGGTGTAGAATATTACTGAGATGTGCTGTTCGAATCGTAGAAAAGGTTAGGTATCTGCTTACCATCAGGCGGACCGTATGCTTGTTTGCCGCCGTCGTGGTATAAAAAAAAACTTAGTACCAACCTTTACAGGTTACATCACATATCAGCTAAAACAATAACATATTGAATAAATACCTGAATAAGATATCCTGGTCTATGTATTACTAAGAATGTGTATAGATAAAGTAGGTACAGTCAGCAGCAGAAGTAGCTAAGCGGGTAGGGTGTTCAAAATGACCTCTACACGCTCTTATTCTTTTAACAATAAAGTCGTGTCCCGCTCATTTAGAACACCCTACCCGCTTAGCTACTTTTGCTGCTGACTGTACGTTCGAAGAAAAGAACGAGCGTCACTTCGCACTTATATACTTGGTTGATGTGTTTATGTTACGGTTGTCTTACACAGCGATAAATGATAAAAATGCATTATACAAAGCCATACTAAAGTGATAAATGTAATATTGAATATTCACAAAGATGCTTTGCAAAAACACGAGAATAGTAAAGTTAATATGAAACCGATAAATCAAAAGCATGTTCCCGCGGGGCAGTTTCGTGAAAGTGCTGATATTTTATTCATAGTCTATAGCTGTTGAGAGGATAAAAAGGTAATGGATTATGAAAGATAAGCATTTTTACTCCCTTTTGCTTCTGTAGTTGTGCCATCGACACTTTTATTTGCCTTCGCCGTACCAGTCGTTGGTTTCGACACTTTCGACACTTGTGTTACTATTTTTTATGAACACTTTTTTTTTCAATACTTGAAAGTGTTTGAAGACGTTGAAAAATATTGTATGTCTTTATCGTACTCGTACCAATCAATAATTTATACAGCTTATCGAAATTTGTGCTTTGAAAATTTTGTATGTTTCTACTTTCTACCATTTTCTACCACTAGTACCTAACTACAGTATGTTACTACTAGTAGTAACAGGACAGATAGACTAAACTAATTATTGTAGGCTTAATAATGATATCAAATTTTTTTAGTAACCTTTACCTATTGGTTTCATTTTGTGTAGTATTTAGGAGTAGCTTTTATTTATTTGTATGTTTTTCGGATTGTTATTATTTTTTGAATTGATGTAATTTACTGACATTGTATTGTACTGTGACTAAAGTGAATCTAAATCAACTTGAAACGATGATACGAATATATTTAGAAAGAAACATATATTTTGTGTAAAATAACGCTAAATTAAAAATCATATAATAGGTTTCGATTTAAAAAAAGGAGCTGCAAATTTATATAATGCCAGACTTTTAAGTAGTGAAGGTCAACAGCATTTTAAAAAGAAAAAAAAGAGCATTGAATAAGTAGATAAAGCACCTAGATGACAGCAGGTTTGATTAAACTTTCTGACGAATTCAAGCGCTCTTTTTGTTCATCTCTTTTTATCGTTCTCCTTTTGAATTATTGAAGTGATGATGTTTTAATTTGGTACAATCATTCAACTGTACGGCTGATGGAAGACGTGGCCTTTTAAATTTAATTAAGTTATTCGAAACTAGTTTATCATATTTCATATTTAAAAATATTTGCTTACTACATTCCACACGGTTAGAGTATCGCATGATTGATTAATTACTTGTTACGTCTGGTGAGGTGTTCTCAGCTTCTTACTCTAATTGAAATGAACTATGGTATGGTCTAATTAAATAAGTAGGATGAAAATAGCTTCCACTAAATACTAAGTTAAATTTTCTAGAGCTCGACATGCTAATACATAAATAAATATTCTGGAACAATTTCAGTGGTTAAGGCCTCTACAAACGTAAGCGACTAGTCACCTGCGTTTTTTAATATAATGTATTGCGGTTTCTGATCCATCGATTTATTTCGTTGCAGCTACCTAGACGGCATGTCTCGAAATCGCGCGCGAGTTTGGTGTCAAAATTGTGCCGATTGTAGAGGCCATTAAATAGGTTTATAAGGTTGGTAGTCATTGTAAGGTAGCTTTATAAAGAGACTAGAAATTTAATGCCTAACGAAACGTAAGCTCAAAAGTTTAGAAATATTCTTACCAATGGTATATTATGTGCTATTTAAAGTCAATATCTAATATACATAGTATCTAATAATAATCTTAGTTACACTTCCGAGTACCGAGTTCTCCATCGATCAAGTTCGATTAAATTAGCCGCCGACCTTTGTATGGAATGCACTCGAGTCGATGTCATCGTGAGAGCATTCAGACCAGTTAAGTCTTACGCTCGTTTAAAAGGGCTTATGTTCATATCTATTCAATTTGCCATACAATTTTGTACATAATCGTCTTGGTTATTCGTGCCAGCCTGAAAAACGTATCGAGCAATTAGCACCAGTGCCTTTAAGTTAGACGAAGAGCTAGCCACGTTAAATATGACACAATAATGAGAGCGACAAGACCCCTCTAGTCAGTGTGCTATACTATGCTTAATTGCGTATTTATAGATCTGGACATCAGGCAGCTGTAGACAAAGACTGTAATACAGCCTTAGTACGGAAAAGTTTATTGGGAATGGCGCCACAAAATTAGAACAAGATTCCTGATACTATTAAAAAACTAAGTCTTGAAAATTTTAAGAAAGTAATGAAATTGTTATTAATTAAAAATTGTTATTATAGTGTGCAACAATTTTTAAATGATATTGACATTTAATTTAACTTTGTAACTTAATTATTATTCTTTATCCTTTTGACATTTCGAATTATCAATGCGTATTAACTGTGTTTTTTTATTGTCCATAATGTTCATTTAATTATTTTATTGCATGGTAATTTTAAGCTTATTATGTGTGCTTAAGTATAAAAAATTCGTGTGCCAACTGGCAAAGCATAGTGTTTCTTAACATATTATTAAGATCTGATGAATGTACGAATATAATGTTTTACGAATAAATAAATGATTGATTGATTGTAAAGTGGTGGTCAAATAATGCATACCACTTCAAGAAAACAGATCCCTGAGTTCTGGTTTTAAAGAAATATTATGAGAAATTATATAAATAATTAGATTATATCATTGCCAAAAGTTTTATGTTTGGGGAAAGTAGCGCCAAACGACGTACATAATGACGTGTAATTCATAGTTTGTTGCCTACTGTTTCTGTATCTGTACGTCTAGCATGACTTACGTTGCGGCGCGACTCTCCATACTTCAGGCGCGACTCGAAGTAAGTATGGAGTCGCACGCGACAACGCATGTCATACTAAGGCCTCTGGAATAATATGCAATGTTTTTTGTTCCTATGTATTATATAAATATAGGCTCTGTCCTCTATAACTGAGACAACTTCGGCAGTGTTTACTTTTTTTGTAGTAGGTACTAGGTCTGTAATTCTGACCTCCACCCATTAATAGCTGCCAGATCCCTGGATCTGGCAGCTTTTAATGAGAGATCTATTTTGCAGGCTTGAATGAATAACCAAAAATACGATAAAATTTTCTTTGGAAAACAAGTTATTTTGTCTGTAAACTTCTTTGTAAAGTGAGCCGTTTACGCTTTGAATATAGTCGATCCAGCATCATTGTCATCAGTCATCTCTTTTAAGATTGAGTTAAATAATGTACGAGATATGTTTCTGTCAATATCAACATTCTAACAGAACAAAATTCTACCAATCTGTATCCAATCAGAGTCAAGTTTGACGTCAAAGCATTGGTTGTGTCAAACGCAACAAAAGCTCATTACGCCGAAGCCTTTGTGTCAAAGTTATGTGATCCGCACGAAACGAAGTATAGACACAAATGTAGTTTGTTTACGGTTCGACATAATATACCTAGGTATTAATAGTCTACTCTTTAGAAATGTTGGAATGGAACGTGTGAGTATGCGTAACGGAGTGTAATGTTCCGATAAGGATGGAATGGAAGGAATGTTAGAAGGAGGCGTATTTAAAAATATTTATGTTATAAGAATGGAATTTCTACAGTTGGGAGTTTTATCATCATCATCATTTTAGCCTTTTATCGCTCAGGCTTCTCTTGATGTACGCAACTTGCAGAACACTCATCCAGAAGTAACCAGATTCCCCATTTCGAAAATCAAAATTTCTTTTTGTTTCTTTCGCTCGTAATAGCAAGTGCGATAGAGAGGAATATAACGAAATTTCGATTTTCGACGTTCACGGTAACCCCGTTGCAACCAACCGTCCATCTTCCTAGGATATTTATGGATAGATGTTCAGATTTAAGTAAGCAATAAGCAGAATTGATTAAAATAAAATACTATTTACAGAACCACACACTCCCAACTCCCATACCATAACACATGTAAACTGAAACTGCTCTGTTAACCACAGTCTTCACATTGAAACAGATCAAAGCTTTTACACGTGTACGTATAATAAAGTACAATAGGCTAGTTATTTTGGTACCTGTCTGCCGGTTCCAGACGCCCGGCCAATATAGTTACGTCTAAATCGATAGTACATGTTAGTATTATTAAGAAATTCCTACGATCGAGCATTAGCTGTATTCTAACTCTATGTCTTGATCTGTTACAGACTTGACATCTAAATACTTCAGATTCTGACAACAAAAAATTAAGTGAAAATTTGATTGGAAACAGTACTTAAAACTAAGAGTCGATTTTGCAACCAACATTGTGTGTCATTGTGTTGAGAAATATTATTAATACTTATAGTTATTTAAATTTTATTTATTATCCGTAAAAGGTAAATGGTAACTTAAAAAAATGTTATAATTTAACCTTAGTTTTTTTTAATAAGATTCAAATACCGAGATTGAACTAAGTCACATAAACTTTAAAGTCTGAGACATATCGTATGATGTTAAATACTTTGTTTTTATGTATATTTGACATGGTCTTGATAATGATAACCTGACCCTAACCATTAACAATTTAAGTTGTGTACAGTCGAATTCTTAAAGATGCGATTTCTTGGCGAAAAAATACAAACACAATCTTATTTCTATGTGTTTATAGGTTGTACAGTTACACATATTTTTGTCCAATAATCACATGTACTTATATTTTTTTTATACTACAACGGCAGCAAACAAGCATACGGCCCGCCTGATGGTAAGCAGTTACCGTACCCCATGGACGCCGGCAACTCCACAGGATTCACATGCGCGTTGCCTACCCTTTAAGAACCTATACACTCCATTAAACTAATAGGTAACAGATTACATTATTCGAATAAGCCTCTATGTTCAAGTAACGTCATAGCTATGCTTCACGTCATGTGATATGCAATTAATTGAAATCGTTAAGCCTGTAAATAATTATCGCTTGGTAAATAATAATTCTCGTAGCAATAATTAATTTCAGGCCAAATTATCATCAGTAATGTAGCTTAGCCGAGGGATTGGGGTGTTAAGCGCTATCGATTATTATTAATGGGCAATGGGGCAGCATTTTGTGTAATGACGTTTAGGTAGGTGTCGACAAAAGTGGTGGATATTATTTATATTAGTCCCATGTGTCCCAATACATCGGACATCTTTAAATTTAAGTTATTCGCAATAAATGTGGTGAGCTATTATCACTGCATGCGGCTGTACTTACTCACTTGTGTTTAGTCACTACGCGCGACATGTTTCGGAGAGCTTAGGTCCCCATCCTCAAGCACTAAGAGTGCTAGGCGCACCGATGGCGCGGCGCGGGTCGTGGATCGGTTCGCCTAGCACGCTTAGTGCTTGAGGAGACCTAAGCATGTCTCCGAAACATGTCGCGCGTAGTGACTAAACACAAGTGAGTAAAGCCGCATGCAGTGATAATAGTGTTAATATGTCTCACGAAAGTTTAAATTCAATAAGGTGGTGAACTATTGGGGTTTAGTATATCGAACACTCGCACGTATACCTTACATTTACATACGTACAGTCAGCAGCAGACGTAGCTAAACGGTTGAGGTGTTCAAAATTAGCTTGACACGACTCTATTGTTAAGAGAATAAGAGCGCGTGAAGGTAATTTTGAACACATTGTGCTGCTGACTGTTCATATTATAGTTGTTAAAAATTACACATTAACTAGAGCAGATGTCTTTAGATTGGATGATGAAATTAAGTAGTAAGTGGAAAGCAATTTTCTTATCAGGGAATTAAGCTTGTGAGGTCTAAGTACAGCCGTATCGGTACGAATATTGTTTTCTGCCTTTCGGCGTTGAAACGCCCGGCTTGTTGGGTCCCAGTGCCCAGACCTTTTTAGGGCCTTGACAAAGAAGCTGATGGATGCGATCTGGGACCGTAGGGCTGGCAACTTCCTCGCACAGCGCATTAGTATTCCATTCAGCGGGGTAATGCTGCCATTATTTGCAGTACCTTACCACGCGGTGAATTTTTAGATTCATTTACTTAGGTTAATTTTATTCCTATGAAATTTAGTTTATAAGTATTAAACTTTTTTTATGACTGAATAAATAAAGGATTGTGGAGCAAATAATTATGTAGCATATCATGGCATGACTTGATACGTAGAAAGACGTGTGTAAACGCACGTCCAAGGCTACCATTGACCACATAATCGATTTGATTACATTTCCTATGCCAAGCTGAACAAACCGTCCGACATTCTGTCTTCGACATCAATGATTTGATTGATTGAGTTACTAGTAGTAATCGGGGCACTCGGTCGGTGTATTTTTAAAACACTGTCATAAATTTCCCAAATATTTGAACTAACATAAACGAAAACTATGGTACCTCCGATGCAGTACAGTTTAGCAATTCAATTTCGTTGTTTACTTACCCCATGTTTTCAAAAGACTGTGGGTATATTTGACCACTCACGTTCTATGCTATCCTAGTCTAAAACCTTTGCAATTTTGTCTTGCAATTTATTAAAAAGCTTCCTCCATATTCAACCAACTTAAAATAAATGAACTCCAGAAAATGAAGTCGCCACAGTAAATTTTTAATAATAGTTGAGCAACAGAATGGATGGGCACATAAAATTTATTACGTCGCCGAGGTAGCGGCCGGTGCACGGTGGTAGGTCAAAATGACGTATGACTTGAAATGTTTATTAAATAAAGTTTATTATTATTTATTATTAAGAGCCAAGACTGTCCCACTGCTGGGCAAATAAAGTTGGTATATGAAATATTTTTAGAAGTTATGCTGTATGAGTATCAGATACTCAGACTGACGGCATGAGATTCTCATGGGCGTGATTGACATCCGTCATCACTGCAATCATCACGCCAGCGAGATACTGTTACTCCACATTATGCTAACAGTGCTGTTAAAAGATATATTTTAACTTAAGTACTCCTCTCTCTAACTTAAGTACTTAAGTGCTAGAGAGCTATGACCTAATTTAAGTCAAAAAGTATAACCTCACTCATTTACCGGTTTCTAAAATTTTGTGTTTTTTTTTCTAAAGGGACCACAGTGATATAATTTATTTGCTAGTATTTTTAACCCTCTGATGTAAAACAGTATTTTTAGTTACCTTTATTCTGTTAAATAGAAGCGAAATAGGTTATATATTTGTGAGGTTATTTACTTTAATTTAGTCACAGAGTATATTTAGTATAGGAAGGCTGTGTTGCAATTACGTAGTCGAAATTAAATGATAAATCTAACTGTCATGATTCTGCGTACTGCACAGGAAGCCTCGGTTCCGTTCTCAGTTAATTTTGGCAAATAAAAACTTAACAAACTTCCTAGCCTTCCTATGTAGGTCTCGTTTAGCAGAATATTCAATTTTAAAGTTGCGAGGGAAATAGCGATAGTATCTGTCATAGAGTAACAATAAGCATTCTGCTTCCAATGCTATTTTTATTATCTCGTCAACCACCATTGCACCTATTTCAAAATCCAACAAACACAATACATTTTAGGAGGATCTACTTGAACGTATGACTTTCGCACCCTACTGCGAAAGTAAAGCCCTTATTTGAAGCCACCTGCTGTGTTCCTAGAACAGCACTCCAGGTTTCGTATGCTTAGTACGAGTAAACGAATTCTCGAAAAAATTGAGTAGGCTACCGCGAATTGCAATCTTACCTACTACCATTATACATGCGAAAGTTTTTATTAAATTTAAACTTTCGTGAGACATATTAACATAATAAAATAACACGGTTACACTCACGGCACTTTAGTCACGTCTTGCGACATGTTTGCAAGACATGACTAAACAACACAAGACGTGACTAAAGTGCCGTGAGTGTAACCGTGTTATTTTATTACGTAAGTTTTTATGTTTAGTTTAGATGATGATTTGGGTATCCAAATTGGATGTTTGGATATTTGTTTCTCCTTTAGACACAAATGTCCAAACGGATTACTAAGGGACTTAGTATAGTTTTTATCCCGGAATTCATTCATCAAGGATGTTCAAAGTAAGGGATTACAAAGCGAGAGGGGCGGGGCGAGAGGTTTGACAATTGCACAACTCTGCAGCGGAATTGATAACGTGGTACCGCGCTAGACGTTTTGCCAAAGCGGATCGAGAGCAAATCAAGAGCGGAAATTACGCCACGGAACCGCGCCGCATGAATTCGCTCATGTGCCACCACAGATAACCTCAACCACTAGATAGATCATAAGTACAACTCCAGGTCACAACACATAGGTGCTCCCGTACTAATTTTGTATGAGAGCGCGACCGTTGATTTTGGTTGAGTTAACGTTTTTGATAATTAAATATCCACAAAAAACAAGTTACAGGGGTGAACCTGAATTGTTATACTACAAATCGGTGTAGAATGCTATTGAGATGTGCTGTTCGAATCGTAGACATTTATGAATAAAATTGCGCTTATGAGTGGTGACCTCGAGCTCCCTGTAAAAGCTCAATGATAAGGTGTCTATGTAGTCTGTGTGTGTCGCTGTCGATCCAGACAGGTTTCGTAGCGAAAGGTGTACAGCCCTTGAGATCTCAAAAGAACCTTCGGATTTTAGAAAGAGACGTCGGGTATCAATCAACGGTGACACATGAAAAAGCAGAACAGCAATATTACCTTCGTGTATCATCGCCGATTCCCGAAGGTTCTTCTTAAAGCTCACGGGCTGTAGCGCGGTACCGGGTTTCGATTCCGCCGCGGAGAGACAAAATCGTGGAACCGCAAACCGTAAAAACCACGCTTAAATTAATTTAATGAAGCGCTAAAAGAGCTATTGGTAGCCCTCCCCGTTAAATATATGATTTCAAGCTAAAATTGTCATTAACATAAATATCTAACTACTCTTAGAACTGGGGTTTAGCATGTGACCTCTGAACTTATACTCTGCGAGCTAATTAAAATTCATAAATTTAACCTAACTCGCTTATTTTTCTCTGAATAAACCGTAAATGAATGAAATTGCTGTTTTACATCAGAGGATTAAAAATACTAGTAAATACATTATATTACTATGGTTTCTTTTCAAACTCACGTAAATACACGAAACCAGTGAATGCGTGAGGTTATAATTAAACGTGTTGTTCAAAATAAATTGTATTATTCGCAGCTCGGGTTGATCGTAAATTGTATTTGATATGAAAAATCTCATCAATTTTTGTATCATCGTTGTGATTGCTTTTAGGGAAGGAAGCAGAGATCATCTGATGAAATTTATTATCATTTACGAGTAAATATTGTCATTTTGGTATGTATTTTTATTACCTCATTTTGTTTACATTATAATAAATACAATAGAACCTAAAATATATGTCGCTTAGGTATACCTAGCTACGAGTATTATGAAGACCACAACTGAATTGATAATTTCTACCTTCAGTTTTACTGGTATAATTATCCACTTGAGTCATATTAAGTACTATTTAGAATCGTTAGTAGTAAAAATGGTATTGTTACTCAACCTGTCTTTCAAAATAGTATAGAATTATTATAATAAGTCAAAAACACACTCATTTAGATGACAGGAAGTCCTAAAGAATTATATTTCCTAAACAAAGCGTACAAGTGGAATTTAATAATAAACCGTGTCTTAGACTTAATAATTTGCGTCGTCGGAAACGACCTTATTAATTTCCTGGAGTTTAAATAAACAATAATTTGCCGCTCGTAATAACGAAGTACTTGCTACAAAGTTGCTGGGCGATTTATGATTTTGAGCATTCGATATTCCAAGATCTGTTACCATACCGTTTAAAACCGTGCGATTGGAAGAACACACTATCGCTTTCTCATGGACGTAAAAAATAAAATTAGCGTCGCTGATTGCAGCGGATCTATTGGTACATGGAACATCATGGTAGCACCAGCAAAGTGAAATGATGAAGACCACTGGATATCGTTGAATATGTACACAAATAAATAGTATATCTAGCTAACCGATGTCGTGAAGATCATCTCCAGATATAGAAATATTTCGGCTGATATAATGATTCTGAACAAAATTTCAGGGTCGGATTAACCTTGTACAAGAGGCAATGCGATTCTCGGAGCCGTTTTTCAGCCATCTGAAAATCACCAGTTACCTACTTTCAAGTCAATGAAGGGATCTTTTTGCGTGAGGTATCGGTTTTTTTTAATGCAGAATAGGCAGGCGTTTGACTACGATCTCACCTGATGGTAAGTGATGATGCGGTCTACGGTGGGGCACACTCACCTATGAGATACTTATTTACTCTCGCTTTGAAGAGACCCAAATCGTATTCATCGTGTTGTCTACCTTAAACCAAAGGTTAATTCGGCCCTAACAGTGTTCATACGGCTGCGTAAAACCATTTACTCGACTTCATACTTTGGTGCTTAAAATTTAAATTAAAAGGATGAACACATTTTAATTTAAAACCTGCATACATCCTTTTTCCATTAACACAGCTCGTTTTCATCGCGGTTAACAATACCAATTCCACCGCAAACGATACGATACAAAGTATAATATATTTTTAAACACTGAAAATACGGCTCTAATCTGTTAAACGTAAGATCTAAAGTCTGGAGTACAACATGCAGAGTATTCGTAGATTTAAGTACATTTGGTATATTTGTAATTGCAATAGTACCTAAGTATTCTACATATTTGTTAAGTGCGTTGATAGATGCGCTTTTAGCATTAAAGTGGCTTAAAATTCGTTGCATTTGGGTTCGGCTTCAACAGCCTAATTTTGTTAGCATAGCAAGTGCTCATAATGTCCAAAGAATTTCCTATTAACTAAAAGCGTTTTCTCAAATTGATGTAAGTTCTAGTTCTAGCATTGCTCTAATTCAGGGACATTTTAGGTTATTCCTGCTTAGAATTCAGCAAAATTAATACAATGACTATATTTTCAATTTTCCATAACGCTACTCCCTGAAAGTGTCTATGGGAAAGCTTTTGTGCTCCAGCAGAATCAATACCCATTCTCCGTAAATAGGAATAACCACAAACGTTTCGGAATCCGGTCAGACGTCTTACTATCGCAATGCTTAAGCCAAAGGAAGTACTTATACTAAATTTTATGCAGTTATTTATGTATTGTCGTAGCACCGCTTTAAGTTAATAGTGCTTAATAGCATGCATATGTCCAAGCGTCCTCGGTCCAATTTAATTCTGAACTGGTAACGTGGCAAAAGTGAGCCACACTGGGCTTTGGTTAATCTCACAGCGGCCAGCTTTGTCCATGTGTTTACGTTACGTTCTATTTTCACTGTCCGTCATGCGGCATTGTTCGATCGTTGCGTGTCTTTTGTGGGGATTTTAAAAGAGTTTTCGAACTAAGGTATATAAATTACAATTGTTAAACTAAATGTATGCCTATTGGCACTTGTTCCTTTATTCGTTTCCTTTTTACTTGTAGGTAATATCATATTTATAAGTCTCATAAACGGTACGACACGACAAAATTTTGACAGCGAATTACAACTCTTAATCGACAACTTTTGATTTTTTTTTAGATTAATAAATTAATATTTTTAGGATTGAAAAAATGTTTTTCCATTGTTAATCACTGGAATCACGTTTTATCTGTAGACGATCTTAAGTTACTTTAGTGAAAGATATAAAATCTTCTAAATTATCTTTTTCCTATTTCATTCAAAACGAGAACTATTTGTGGTGCACTAGTTCTAAGTTTCAGTTTTCAAACAGCAATAACAAGAACTACGGTTCCCCGAAGTTCAGTTTATAACTTGCGATGACGAAGCAACATTTCTCGGTAACTCTCATGTGGAACTAATACGGAAAGTTAAATGAGCGAGTCACAAGTCATTGATGAAGCTATTTACTCAGTACAAGTGCACCGAGAGCTTACAAACATTTGGCATACCATCACGGGCGTCGTTCCAATATCTTACCAAGCAACAGGCAATTTTATCGCTAGGAAAACCATTGTAAGATCACTTTTATTTTACGCACGCTTACTGTAAACCTAGAGGTCATGTAGCATTGGTTAGCTAAACCCGACCGCTATGAGAATACGGATATACCATCAGTGTTGCCTGAGTTCACGCAACCGCTCCGGCACACTGCCAAATGTGCGAAGTTTTCCAAACTTAATTATCATAACTTTAACTTCAGCCAATTACATTCGATACTCAGTGAGATACGCTACTCTGTGAGTATTACCCACAGACACCAAAATTGGTTTAATAATAAGTGTGATTTAAGCCTTATGACTTATTGAAAGTACAAAAGGGTAGGTAATAAAATTTATTGAAAAACAACAACTAAATCAATTATTATAAAACAACGATTTCTGTAAAAGAAAATTTTACTAACGCTAACTCCGATGTCTAGTGTGTGTACCTAATTTTTAACTTTTAAACAACTCTGAGATAAATACATACTATGCTAGTGACTACTCGTAAATTAGATCCACAAAATACAATTAATTTTAACAAAAATACGACCAAAATAAACATGTCTCGTTGACCAAGCGGTTTACGATTTTTTAATTTCGCGTTTACGATTCTACCGCCTGCGAACAGCGTCTAAACGAGTTGCTCGTCACGTAGGTCATCTCTCGTACAGTTTCGTACATTACAACATTTACAACATACTAACTCCCTGAACGATCTTGCACGCCGGATAGTGACGTGGCTCAGTGTAGGTGTACGCAGTGACGTGTCCTATGCGTTGCATCTTTAACTAACCGTTTTGCTAATTTTGCTGCGTAAACGTTGCGTCCTTGTCCTATACGCAACTGTTTGTGATCGAGACAGCGCTATGCTCGTATATAGGGATGTCTCGTTCATACACTGGCGCGGCGTGCGAATCCACATCCAATTTCAGGCCGCCTTAAAGAAGCTTCAGTCGAATTTTTTTTATATTCCACGCAAGTGACAAAAAATCATACGGCTGCTTGTAAGCATATACCGTAGCTGAGGCTATTAAACTACTCTGTAACTTCAGTTGTAAATAAAAGCGAAATAAATTAATTGAAGACGTTAAAATAGCAAAATCGTCATGCATAGTATTTTACCTATAGAACATACTATAAAACTTGTTGTAGAACTTATGTGTGCACGGTACGTCTGTACAGTAAAAAATGTAAAAACTTAAATGTGTGCTTGAGTTCTTACCTTCAACCTGACTGATCACCTACCAGTTTTCTACCAATCGGCCGCCGCGGGTGTGGTAATTGCAATCGGGGCAGAGCGGAGCATGGCCATTCTGTATGAAATACTATTATATATTCAGTGCCCACAGTTTTATTTGATACCCTTGACGGATTAAACACCTCGTTAATGGCAAACAAACACACCTAACATCAAACTTAAAACATTTCGTACCTGCTCATGTGTCCATTTCAAGGCACAAAATGCTAAATCATTTGAATTTGTCCCTTGAACTGGACACGTTCACACATCTTAAAGAGAGTCAGATATACCGAACCCAGTCGTAAGCTCTCGTTTACTTTTCGCCAGTAATTTGAAAGCAATTGTTATGCTGGCTGATTTACGATGTACATATTGTATATACGGGCGCTGAATCATGGCCACGTGCAAACAGATAGGTGCGAGACTTTTGTGAGCGTGTGTTTAAAGTCAAACTAAATGTATACATACATACATACATACATACAATTACGCCTATATCCCAAAAGGGGTAGGCAGAGATCACGGATTTCCATTTGCTACGATCAACGTAGCTGAACTAAGGCTTAGTTTGTTATCAACTCCTTCTCGCTTGGCAAAAAATCACTACAATTTGAGATTACGAGTATGCTGAGCCTTATAAATGTTAAAATTGTGCTTTTCCCTTTATAATAAACAGATTAAATTTTTTTTTAAAGGTGCTCCGTGAGCCGCTTCTCGCCCCGTGAAGAACGAGACGTGATGGGTGGCGAACCGCATCGCCATCATGCGGATGATTACAAATTAAATAAATCACCACAGCGTGCTTACGAGCAGTAGGGATCAGAGGTCCCTTTATCCCTACCTAAATTTGGCCTAAATGTATACCTACGTGAATTCTGATGGACAATTAACCAGAACCTTAGGCGTACACATTTGGGCTGAATTCATCTATCATACTCGTAGACACCATAGAATAAAGGAAATTTGTCAATGGTATAGCTGAATTTTTGTATATCACCACAGACAATTTTCAGTCGGATGTCTGTCTCTCTAAAGATTTTTCTATATAGGTATGGTTATCTTCGGGCTAAATTCCGCATGGTGCTTTACATTATATGAGTTATTTCACCACTAGTAGCAGGTACAGTCAAATGCCAAAAACATGTATACATTGATTAATATTGCAAAGGAGTAAGGTGCAAAAGTGTAAACATATTTTTGGTGTGATTCAAAACACACAGTGAGATTCAAAATTGCACGAACACACTGTGAATGAATTCTTTAATACATTTGTACATGCCCATGCCATGTTGTTTTGCAAAGAACCTCTTGTACGTAGTCCTATTATTTATTCCGTGACGAAGTAAATAAATTAAAAAATACTTAGCAAGAGATCGCTTATTAGCGATAAGACCGCTTGTTGTTTGCCTCTTTTTTGTTCACTGTATTTTTTCTACTGTGTTGTAATTTTCATTCATTTATGAATTCATTCATTTATTTATTCATTCATTCATTCAAGATTTCTGTAGAATATCTACACAACGCAAGGCGTCAACAGATTTTTGAGGTGTGCAATAAAGCATTTATTTATTCATTCATCCATTCATTTATTCATCCATTCATTAATTCATTCATTTATTTATTCATACATTCATTTATGAATTCATTCATTTATTCATTCATTCATTCAAGATTTCTTTAGAATACCTACACAACGCAAGGCGTCAACGGGACATTAAGTACTAAAGGCTTTTGAATGGAGACTTGATCTACGATCGTGTAGGTACGATTGATGAATACATACGGTTAACCACAATAACCACACGTCACCTGTGGTTCTATTCATAGTGTGATCTTGCGTATTGAGATTGAAACTAGAATGTAGGTACTCGTACACAGGGCTTGTAACCGGTTAAAGCAAATAACCCCGAAATGATCCGATATATTTAATTATTTTATGGTTTTATGTAAAACCCAATATTGTATTTGTGTTTTCACTTCATATTATAGGATTTTTCGATTGAGTATAAAACAGCCTCGAAAAGAACGAAAATTAAACCGGTTTTTACTATGGAGAAAAATTCCGGTTACAAGCCCTGCTCGTACAGTCGATCCCAAAAATATGTATACATTTTTGAACCTTATTACAAAGGAGTACGGTGCAAAAGTGGGTACTGTGTACATATTTTTGGCGTTGACTGTACTCGTATTGGTTGCACATGCTCGCTGGGAATCGCTCACAGTAGGTACAGAGTGTACAGACATTTTGAATAATCCTTCCTTATAGTGAAAACTCGGATAAATTTGTATTTGTCATGCTTTTTTAAACAGCTTCAGGTTAGGTCACTCTAAATAATGTCATAGATAAGTTGAGAAAATCAAAATCCGACGTATAAAATGGAAGCGCTATCAATTAATATTGATAGGTATCGCTTAATAACTATGTAACAATCTGATTGCAAAAAAACATATATATATATATATAATTACTGCGGTATCGGTATCGAGACAAACCAACCCGGTTTACCGATACTCTTGTAACAAAATGTATTGATATTGTAATTAATTTATATTTACAATATTACCTTAATAAATAAAATAAATTTAATTGTAAATCCAGTGCGTTACAAGATACGTGCGTGATACAATGGTGGATCGTTGAAGTTTCATCAATTGAAAAATATCAAGATAAATATGGAAATTTTGTGGAATTACTTTACACTGACGGAGTTTAGATCATATTCTATTCCCACTAAGCATATTTTTAATGGCTGAATGCTTTTAATGATTTCCACGTGGAAAGTCGCGTGCAGATGCTACTATAATTTATACCTATACGAAAAACCAATACATATAACACTATAGTTTGTATGTTATTTTCATGTGTGCGGTAGAATTACATTAATTTCACGGTAAGTCATGTCAATGTCAGCCGTCAATGTGGCATAATTTTCCCTCTTCAAGATCCAGGCCACAGCCCGCACTGTTCAAGAGCGGCGTTCCTCCCGGCGCCACCTTTGTTTCTGTTACGAATGGCAAAAGTGAAACTCGGTGAATATTCCGATACGTTTGCGGCCGTCTTTTGTTTTTATTTGAGAACACGCTTGAGGCAGTGCGGGTTTATGCTTGGTCACCTGTTTTACGAAAAAAACATGAGCTAGGCGCTTTCAGTGGCGAAGGGGTGAAGCAAACATACTAGTATGAGATTTGTTTACAGCGTTTAAATTTGCAGCGTTTTTGAGAAAAAAAAACGCTATAGCAAGACAGCGTCATAAGCAGGCCTCAAACGCTCCGAGCGACATGGCTTGGATATTGACGCTGACGGCCCGAGCGTATGAAACAAACTAATGACAGGTTCACGAATAAAACGCTTCGATTGCCGCGTTTTTTGGTAAGCAGAGCAGGCGTCAAACGCTCGTGGCGTTTTTTTTAAAACAGGCATTAGGCAGATTACTGCGAGTCTACACCAAAAGGTACTATTTTTATAAGTAAATACCTACCCAATTTGAATGATGTTTGGTTTTCTTCAAGAAAACGAGTTTTTTGTATATCTACACAGGTACTGGAAACGCTCTCCAATATTTTTCAAATTACTATCATAATTAATCAATACCTGCTGAATATGCCTCTTTTCGCGACTGAATTATGCACATAACTCCCTATCTAAAGCTTCAGTGTGCCGATAAAGTATTTTCCTTGCCGGCGCATATATACGCTCCATTTCTGTCAGAAGCGTGGCTGCTTATCTCCGCGCGCTGCTTATGAAAAATAGACGTGTTGTGCCTTTATTTAAAAGCAATAACGCATCCATCATATAAAATATGTACTAAGTTTGAAGTAGCTTTATGGAATGATATTTACGAAAAGGAAGAAAGGATCATGCATTTATTATAAATATGGAGGTAAGTATTGTTTTTTATCGGCCATGTTTTCCCGGATCACTGAAGGGTCATACAATTAAATACGTCAAGAATTTATTTGTGTTAACTAGCTACTTTAAGGATAGGGCAAGTCCAGCTGGGGTGTAGAAGAATGAGGCCGGTTGATGCTTGACGCGTTGCATAGCGTCATTTTATATAGAAATACTGTTTTCCGGTAAAATATGACGCCGAATGCAACGCTACATTGCATTCGGCGTCAAACGTAGATCACGACCTTACACTCTGTAACACACAGTACTGTCTGTACACTCTTATTGGTAATTTTATTAATTTAATTACCGTTGTTTATTCAAAATTATTTCTTGATAATTATTGTTAACCAACTCGCTCTCTAACGACTTTCACATGTCTACATAGACTGAATATATCAAGGGAAGCACTGTACATAACCTACCAACATTTTATGTTACCATATGTTCTTTGTGAATAAATATTTTCATTCATTCATTCATTCATTCATAAGATATTTGAAACAATTTAAACATGAATGTACGAGTACTACAATAGTAGTTTATGTAACTGTTACGTAATAGGGGTCCTTAAAACACGAGTGTGGTTTTATGAAACGAACGAAGTGAGTGTGTGTCACACGAGTGTTTTAAGGCCGAATTACGTACAGTTGCATAGACTGCTTTATCTACACACATATTATAAACCGGAAATGATGATTGAATGACTGCCATTGCACGGATTGCACCGCCGTGGCCATGGCCAACTCGATTGTGCCGGCGGTCGGAGGGGCGCGTGCCGGCGCCCCGGCGGGCGGGGCCCGCCCGGATTTTCATAATGATATCGAATTTTTGCTTATTATTTGATAATAATAACATCGTTACAGATAAGACATTTTTTCTAACTACTAACGAAACAATCTATTTTTATGGTGGTTATAACGTGCGGCTTTTGAACGCATCATGGAGGGTTTATGATATGGGTGTAGATAAAATATTTTTAAATCCGATCCCCTGAAATCGATAAATCGTTTCTATCAACAAAAATGCCAATATTTCGAACTCATTGGAATTCAATTAAAAAACACTCTACTAAATATTTCAATATCGCAATATTGCGAAGCATATTAAAGTACTCCCCAGAGCAGTAATTGAATTAATCAGGCTACGTTACAGGCTAGAGGCGCACAGGCACTAATGACTGTAACTCTATCCGATTTCGTAGACTAACGTTAATTATTCAGATTGGCAAAGGTTTACGATTATTGCACGCTATTATAGTTTACTTGTAATTAATAAGGTTAAAGGTGGGGTACAAATTATAGCGGTGCTTTAATTTAACATTTATATTCAAAAGCTATTACTTTGACAAGTGAGTTGTGTGATGTGCGATAAATGTACTGTTTGATCTTTACATAAGACGAGTAAATGTTATACTAGCCAAATAGACTGGGAGCAAAATCTCAAATTCGCTCTCCTTCTCCATGCGACAGGCAAATGATATTACTTTTGGGCAACCGGGCTTTTTACGTGGTTTAGACCCTGCTGTATCCGAATCGCCGGTTGCCATCAAAGAAACTACAACCAGAAGTGAGATACGGCCAAAAAAAGGACCCGTTTTTTAGCTTTTCTTAAATAACTCGAAAACAGTAGCACCTACCAAAAAATGTTCTTCCACTTAAGTAATCTACATAAAATTCTCTATAAAAAAGGTTCTATACAGTTTTTTGCTGGGATCAATGTTTAATGAGATATTAAGGGACTAAGATAGACAATAAACATATATACTAATTAGCTTTTTCCCGCGAGTTTGTCTGCGTGGGATTAACATTCGCTATAATAAATTAATGAAATGCCGTAGTATAATCTTACAGCAAAAATAAATTTAACGTATAAGCTTTTTTACGTCTACAGTAAGCAACAATTCCATACCAACTTCAACCCCCCGTTTCATCCCTTTAAAAGATGATTACTGGGATAAAAACTATCTTATATCCTTCCCCATAACTCAAACTATCATCACACCAAATTTCATTTAAATTGGCTCAGCGGTTTAAGCGTGAAGAGGTAAGAGACCCACTGACTAGTCCAAAATTATTAAACTCTCTCTCCTTCTCGATGCGACAGGCAAAGCATATTACTTTTTGTTTACAGAAGGGTCCAAATAGGGTAAAAATCTATTTGGACCCTTCTGAGTTCGAAATTTAAAATATTTTTTTACCGGAAGTGAAATATTTAAGGTGGCGGCCAGTATAAACCTAAGCGTCGAAAAATCTATGTTCCTCGTATGGATACCCCCATTCATTATGGTTTATTTTTAACGATTGTTATTTTTGGGAATAACAGTTGTAATTATAATATTTTGCAATTGCCATCAAATAATGTTAGACCGGAAGTAAGATATAGAAGATGGTGTCCAGGTCCAGCAAGGCTTCAAAAATGTACTATTCTTTTTTTGGACGGAAATCTCTCGTTTTTTTATATTATTGTAATAATACACATCTTATATGGACGGCCGATAGTGATGAGGCGTGGGCGGCAGTAGCCACCTTCAGTGTCACAGTTTTGACCCAAAAGGAGGCTGCGGAGTATATGCGCGAACATGACGTAAACTCACTCCTGCAGAAGACCAGGCATGCGGCGATGCTGCCGCCTTTACAATCTTTACACCCACTCTTTACACCTTTACAACAGCTCCATCATTCGCCTGAAAGGTTTCGAGCTAGAAGGCCCTCAAGTATTCCGAGGTGCCGTCAGCGGAGGAGATTGCACGAGCAGAATTACAATGGGCCCGTAAGAGCAACGACGACGGGGTACCGGAGGTCTGCAGACGTGTTCCCAAAACCCCGTCCACAAAGCGCGTGGTGGAATACAGTGTTGACGGCGATTTCTAACTTTAAAGACCAGTATATTTGGAACCATTGCAAATAGGTAATCTTTTTTTTTTTAAATACGTGTCATTACAACTGTTATTCCCAAAAATAACAATCGTTAAAAATAAAGTATAATCAATCAATAAAGGGGGTATCCATACGAGGAACATAGATTTTTCGTCGCTTAGGTTTATACTGGCCGCCATCTTAAATATTCCACTTCCGGTAAAAAAAATATTTTAATTTCGAACTCAGAAGGGTCCAAATAGGGTAAAAATCCGTGTAAACAAAAAGTAATATGCTTTGCCTGTCGCATCGAGAAGGAGAGAGAGTTTAATAATTTTGGACTAGTCAGTGGGTCTCTTACCTCTTCACGCTTAAACCGCTGAACCAATTTAGATGAAATTTGGTGTGATGATAGTTTCAGTTGTGGGGAAGGATATAAGATAGTTTTTATCCCAGTAATCATCTTTTAAAGGGATGAAACGGGGGGTTGAAGTTGGTATGGAATTGTTGCTTACTGTAGACGTAAAAAAGCTTATACGTTAAATTTATTTTTGCTGTCAGATTAAACTACGGCATTTCATTAATTTATTATAGCGAATGTTAATCCCACGTAGACAAACTCGCGGGAAAAAGCTAATTAGTATATATGTTTATTGTCTATCTTAGTCCCTTAATATCTCATTAAACATTGATCCCAGCAAAAAACTGTATAGAACCTTTTTTATAGAGAATTTTATGTAAATTACTTAAGTGGAAGAACATTTTTTGGTAGGTGCTACTGTTTTCGAGTTATTTAAGAAAAGCTAAAAAACGGGTCCTTTTTTTGGCTGTATCTCACTTCTGGTTGTAGTTTCTTTGATGGCAACCGGCAATTCAGATACAGCAGGGTCTAGACCACGTAAAAAGCCCGGTTGCCCAAAAGTAATATCGTTTGCTTCTCGACAACGATTTCTTGAAAAAAAAAACCAGACTAAAAATTTTGCTTTACAATTAAAATAGTATTTTATACAATCGTGAAATAATTAAGAGCTTTTCAGTCGAGTACCGTGTACTCAGCAAGCTTCGTAGCCTAAGTGAGGTACGAGATTGAAAAGCTTGATTATGTCACTAATTGTACACAATACTTTTTCTACGAGTGCTCAATATAGGCAAGCCGGTAAGAAAAGTAAAAGCTCTATCGAAAAGTGTATGCTAGTAGTTCTAGTCCGTCTACACAATCTCAATTCTTGTACTTATTACAGTCAACGAGTATAAAAATACATTTATCCACTGCTCTTGAATTCGACTTAAATGTATGCTACCCTTTAGATCAATATAATTAGATCACTCAAACGTGTAACTCTTATTCTCGAGGATTATTGTCCAATAAAACTGGTAAATTTTGTATAGTAAGTTTCCATACAAGGTGTTCCGTTTTCATTGCCGTTGGGTGTAGTTTCCCCACATCTTAATAGTTAAACAAAATATTTTAACACCGAAAATGTCTGGCTATATAAAGATCTGATTAGACTCTCTTTGAAGGCTCTCATTAAAATCACCTCATTAGAGGCTCTGCCGAGAACATAATACGAGGTGAATAAGTCAGGTATATTTTAACTCATTTCGTGAAAATAATTAATGATATACTCAATTACTTACTAGTGGCTTTTTGACTTTGAAAATAAGCAGCCATACTTGTTTTAGAGCAGTGGCGAGTATTCATAGAACTCAATTCGTATTAGTTTGTATATTTGATGAGAGCTCAAGCTAAAGTCAAGTAAAACTCACATTTGTTAACGTTGGCCTATTAATAAGCACTTGTAATGGTATCGTATGGCATGGCACCGTGGGGTGCCCGGCCTTAGAGTTGTCCTCCACCGTATCGTCCCGTGGTTGCAGTAGGAGTCTGCTAAGGGAATATACCGGGAAATGGGCAGCAGCATCTTCCGAAAGCCTAAACAACAATAAACAAAAAAAAAAACTGCGCGTGCCAACCCGCCTGCCAAGCGTGGCGCGTATGGCAACCCCCCCCCCCCCTACCCGCTTTAATGGGGAGGCCTATGTTCAGCAGTGGACGTCTGATGGCTGAGATGATGATGATGAATGGTATCGTAAGCAAATAAGTCAGAGCGATTTATTGATACAATTAAAAGTTTAAAAGTACTCAACTGGCCGCAGATTGGTGAACTGAGGTCTATGGATGTTCCACCACTGATAAAGATATTATGAGTGATAGGTATTCAGCATTTCCTAAAAAAAACATGACAACAATCTACTGGAGCTTTAGGGTTGTGGGATAATTTTTTCAAGCTACCTACTATAAAAATTAAACTACTATGAAACATAAAAAAATAACCGCTTGTGTACTATAATTTAAGAAGACAAAGATGTACTATAGTAGTAGTAGTAGTAGTAGTAGTAGTAAAACACTTTATTGCACTAAAACATTGTACACAATTATGAAACATACATGTAATTTGTACAAAAGCCAGCTTATCCCTATAAGGGATCTCTTCCAGCTAACCTTAGTTATAGTTTGTTAGTTATAGTTTGATTAGGAAAATACAAAAGTGACACAAAACATGCTTACCTAAAATCAAGAATTCCAACTTGAAATAAACGTGTGTACCAGAGATATGAATAATAGATTTAGCTCGCTTCAATGAGTATGCATATAAATTTGCGCCCTACTGACCCAGTTGACTGATTAACCTTCACTATACCGTGACGCTTTCCGTCCAATCTTTAGACGCAAATCGAATACTTGAGGCGGATGTAGAGATAAGACATGATCCGATGAGAGGCCATGGCGAGCGTTAATCCTCAACAAATATCCACAACGTCTGGTTTCTCGACCCGCCTTGTGGTATAATGTCAAGCCTAAGTAATTTTAGCATCTCAGACAGATGGAAATCTGAATGGACTACTGCCACAGATGGAAAAACTCCCTATCACTTAGACTCGACGAGAAAACCAAAAGAGTTCCATTTCCCTCGTAGGATTTGGTGTGCCGTCTAAATAGGCTAAGAACGGGACATAGCCGTTGTAACTATTTCCAACATAACTGGGGATGGAAGGACCCCTTTGCAAGTGCGGCGAAGAAGATCAAACCACTGAGCACATCTTTCAGCGCTGCCCTCTTCACTCCTATCTTGGTCCAGCTGAGGATCTGGATGCCCTGACACCCGATGTAGTTGCCTGGCTTAACAACCTCAATGCTGTACTCTGATTGCTTAATATGCATGCCATACGATTAAATAAACCCTCAACAAAGAAAACAAAGTTTTTAACAAAATTACAGCATAATTCTTAGTTCTAATATAAGCGCTATAGATGCTAAGCAACTTAACCCTTCATATAACTATAGAACCAGCTCACAAAATTTCACGGGAACTGGTTGAGAAATGCAACCTGCAAAAGAGAACAGCCAGACAGATGCCGAATGGACATACTAAAACAGTTTTGTCCAAGCTAAAACGAAGACCTTCGCTATCACTCGGTCAAAAAGAAGAGACTATCAGCATTTGAAAGCTCCACCAATTGCTTACCGAAGTCTTGCGCACCACATTCCAAATTCAAAGTAGCTTTTTACAAGAGCGGCTACAACTATTTGACTTCATGAAGACGATTATTCAAGTGCTACACAATTATGTACCAAAAAAGGGGATCATAAATCCCACATTTTTGTATGTGAACTTATTCCTCGCATTAAGTCTTTGTGAAATTGCGCTTTAATAAATTCTTTACTGCCGACTTAAGTTCCACAACGAGCTTTAGATCCAGCACATAATAAACTTAAGCCGTTCGCAAAGCCACCTTTCCTAAAACATAAACACGGGCATAAAGCAAAAATAAAGCTGAGTGTACCTTATCTGTGTTTCCGTAGCCAACGGCCACACTATTCATTTCCTCTGCCGACCGTTCGGCCCTTATCGCTCCTTTATTGACCGTTATTTTTTAAACTTGGCTAATAAAACCGTTAAAAAAACAAATGCATTTTGTAGCCGTTTTCAGTGCAATATTTGTACTGTTTGAATAAGTTTTCGGAGGTCAGAAGGAACGCTCATTAAAATATGTGTAAGTAAGTACATTCTTCTTCTTCTTCAGCGAGTATGCGCCTACTGTTGGGTATATGCCTGTGTTAAGTACCGTCGCCATCAGATCAGATATATCGGAGCGACCAAGTTATTCACAAATATCCGAACAACGTCTCTATTGTCAAAGCGATAAAGTGCATGTTCAGAAATTTTTGAGGACCTACCGTACCGTGAGTAAGAAAGAAACTCAATTAACAACCGACAATGATGTACCATTGGCTTCAAAACGTGACTTATAAGTATACTTATCCGGTGTTCAGATGATTCATTTAGATTTACCCCTTTCATCATCATCATAATTGTAAGAGCCTGGCTCTTGTCGGTGGAGCAATCGCCATTCTGTCCTGTTCTCCGCTAATGTTTTTAGCTCTTGATTCGTCATAATTTTTGCTTTTTCTTTGGCTTGGTTGGTCTTGATCTAGAAACGCACGTCTTGGTCTTCCTCGGCCTCTTTGTTTTGCTATTCTCCCTTCAATAATCCCCCCCCCCCCCCCCCTTTAATGTGCATAAAATTCAATAATTCTGTTGAATATTTTAATTTTAAATCCGGCAGTGACCGTAAAGCCCCGCGGAAAGCGTTTCGATGTAAACAGTTGAGCGGATTTTAAAACATTGTAAAAGTTGGTGCCACAGCTGGCCCCAGTATGGGTTTTGCCGGCGAAAATAGGAACTTTACAATATTGTGTAATACTGACCTACTTACTTTATTCAGGGATATTTTTTAACACGTTCACGACGGCACAGAATTTTAGTGACTTTCCCTGGGTACGACATGGGGTCTTTTAGATCTGATACATAACTTTACTCTGGAGCGTTAGCGGGTCGAAAAGATCTGTAGGGTATGCACTTGTTTAATTGTCATTATCTTTGTAATTATGATGATTCATGCGTATGTTTTTAAAGTAATATATTCTTAATTAGCCAACGTAGTTTACCTTGTAGTCGCAGGTTAATTCACTTTATGGTTTGGTTGCAAATAAAGGAACAATCTGTCGGATCTTATCGGCCCGCTATCCGCACTGGAGGTAAACAGTGTCGATAACTTTTTAGTGTTGGGGGTAGAAATACTATAAAATATCGATATCGAAACATAATCATTTTAATATGAATAAACTTTACTTTGACTTATGGAACTAATTGAGAATCAGGACTTTTTATTAATTTTAATGTAAGTAATTAAGATGGCACACTGCTCTAATGACATAAATTAAAACATTGCTGTAATATTTCGCTTACCCAGTAAGATCTTTCTAGCAGATCCATCCTTTCTTTTCTTTTTTACAATTTCATGTTCATTCTCACTGTTTTCACACATAAACAACATTTTTCTTGACCGCTTTATCGATAATTTACTTGATCTCGCACTTTGACTTGAAATCCACCTACACACTTTGACTGCACTAGCTCAACTAATCTATCATCTAGTACGGCTATCGGGTCACCGGGCATCGGGTCTTTTGGATCCGATAGCCGTACTAGATGGAAATATTTTCGTCCTGGTCGTCAACGGGTCGAAAGTAACCGATGTGCTTTTTTGGTGTAAATTGTATATATTCAATAAAACATTGACAAAACACTAACTGTCTCTCTTCTACTCATACAAAATCCAAAGATATCTGTCCCGTACCAGCGGGCGGAACAGCAATTTCTTCCTCGTACCGGAGGAAAGAACTGCACCGGATATATTCGACCCGATGTCGTCGTGAACGTGTTAATAATCTTTTATTAAAAGGGCCAATATTTTCTTTCATTTGAAGGGTAGGTACCTACACGGAAAGAACATGTCTAGTTCCTTTTTTCGTAAAATGAGATTTTTGTATCCAAATGTACAGCTTGCAATGAACTATTTAGCAACAACTTCTGTAACAGATGGAATTTTTAACATAAATCCACTTTTTAACTCATAAAAACCATCTAGTTACGAAAATAGTATGGTTAATTGAATCGTTCCAAACTTTAAAACCGCTATAACTTAAAATGTTGTCAATGTGACTAGACATGTTCTTTCCGTGTACCATTCATTGACAGTTTTTTTTTCAAATCTTTAAATGCATCCGAAAACCATTCTGCTTTCAATACTGAATTTGATTTGAAATTATAAGTTAGTGTTTTAAAATTACATTCGTTCGCAAGCATTAAAAATGGTATTATTATTTACTATGTAAACAATCTCCTGTCTTTGTATTCTAAATGTATGTTATTTTAGGTTTAAATATCATCTCACAAGTTAAAATACTAAAGCAAATTCGGATAGTACCAATATATAAAAAAAAATTGGTACAAAATAGAATTTACCCACATACCATATTACAATCCATATCTCCTGTTAAATATCAGTATCAAGTAGGCAAATCAATAAAACCTTTAGTGCTCTAAAATGGCTTATTCTTTAGATATATCCAACACTCAGCTTTATGCTGCGTGTAATTTTAGCGAATGGGTTGTAAATATCGGCAGTTACTAGAAGTACCCTTATATCAAGTAATAAATTGGGATTGCTGGATATCTGCCATAATATCGTTTAATGAATTGCCTAGCCTAGCATGAAGCTTCCAAGGCCCCGGACCGAAGAGCTAGAAGCATGTTCAGAATAGTAGAATATGATAGAAATGTATTAAATAGGTACCATCGGTTTCATAATTGCATTAGGGCTCGCGGTCGTGTCCGGGTTTCGTGTAGACGTGTCTAATACCCGTTTCCGAACTACACGTACCCAGTTTTTGACCCGTTCGGTATGTGTAATTAAGATCCGTGTACCCGTGTACAGGTACACGGGTACACGAATCTTAACTACACGCGGGTCGACCGGTACTTGACGTGTAGCGGAGATTCGAGCCGTGCGCTTTTAATTGCAAATAAAAATATGAGTTTCGGGTGTTCCGATCTTATGTATTTGCTCGTAGATCTTAAACACCACTCGGACTACACGGCACAGACGGCATCCGTTTCTTCGTGTATCCGTCTAGTCGTGTACCCGTACTCCCGTGTACCCATGTACCGTTGCGTATCGGTTCTTAGCACCGCCGAGCTTAAGAACACGCATACCGTGTGTGTGCATGTACACGTATATCGGGAGCTCTATTGCATACCCAATTTATCAATGAATAATTTGGGTACGCAATTGTGAACCCGATGGTACCTACATACTCGTAAAATGTGCATTCACGAAATAGAGCTTTAAAAAGATGCAGTGTGTCGACGACGGGGTACCCTCTTGTCTCTTTAGCCGTCAACACAGTGAATCCTCCTTTCTAAAGGATCGGCAACGCGCAAGTGACACCTCTGGAGTTGCACGCGTCCATAAGCTACAGTAGCTGCTTACCATATTGCGGGTCGTAAGTATGCTTGTTGCCACTGTAATAGTATAAAAATGTACTTTTACACGCGTACTTTGACACGCTTTGAAATTGCATATTTTTTTAAATAAAATAATAATTGGCAGATCTTTTTCATTCCGCTTTATTTTTAAATATATTTTTACGTGAGACAGTAGCACTATTAAAGTCCCAAAATAAACAAAAATGTTAAAATTATTTCACAGCTACTCGTACTTTCACTGAAAAGTCGAGATAAGAATTAACATAAAAAATATCTTATAAATTATTATCAAACGTCAATGTCTAAATAACTAAATTAATGAACGAACATCAAAGAAAAAAGGTTTTTAAATGGCACTGAGCAAACGAGATTTTTTTATCTATGCTTATATTATTGGCAGTAACAACTCGTTTTAATATTACGAATTGAGATTTAGGAGTTTGATAAATCATAATTTTATTTCATTTCTTTAGTACATACTCCAACCAATGGCTGTGTGTTGTAATAAAAGATATTGGACTGCAGAAAAGTAACAGTTTAGCTGCATAGCAATAAGCTAGCCTTGTAAAACCTATTACTGGCATATACAGGTTTTCAGGTCAATTTAGGTCTGAAAACTTGTTAAGTGTGGGTTCCATGCCAAGAACAATCAACTGTTTTAAGTTTTGACAGGCAGAATTGGCCTGTTTTATAAGCACGCTAAACTGTACTACCTTACCTATTTAAATCATTTATTTATTTACATAACTAAATATACAGAGGTACTACAGATTTACTATTACTATTACTTCTTGAAATTGAGATTGTTGGTACATCGTATTAAAATCCCATTATGTTGGTTTTAACGTAGTAGGTAGTTGTAATGTGGAAAAGTATGTACTGACAGAAACCGTCTGAACTAATAGATATATCATGGATGAGGGTAGGTAAGTAAGTGTCATACTTGTATATGAAGGGTACACGGAAAGAACATGTCTAGTCACTTTGACAATATTTTGAGTTATAGCGGTTTTAAAGTTTGGAATGATTCAATTAACCATACTATTTTCGTAACTAGATGGTTTTTATGAAGTAAAAAGTGGATTTATGTTAAAAATTCCAGCTGTTACAGAAGTTTCTGCTAATAGTTCATTGCAAGCTCTACATTTTGATACAAAAATCTCATTTTACGAAAAAAGGGACTAGACATGTTCTTTCCGTGTACCCTTCATATTGTAGTCAGGTAGAGGTACCAAACCTAATGCCTAATACCTTTGATGGCTTCACTTGGATATTTAATGGGTATTATCAATGTTAATATCTGAAGATTATGCAAAAAAATAAATTTAGAGTATTATATTTATTCTTATTAATCCATCAAGATAACAATAAACATGGGCAGTTAATGCCTTTGCGTGTGCGTTGAAAATCTTAATCTTAATTTTATGCGCACCGCGATATTTGTAAAACGACAGGTCTTTACAAATCGTGCCACGTTAAAATCTCATTAAGTAATCATGTAATAATGGATGGAGTAGCACGCAACAGCTGATGGCTTGTATTTTTATGAGAAAAAAATACTTTAAGGAAAATTTGAATAGCAATAAAAATAGCATTTTCGACGATTGAAAAACAAATGAAAATCGTCACGGGACAAAACACGTAATAATAACTATGTAAACAGTTACCATAAAACTGCAGTTTACTTTATATCCTCGTAAGGCCCAAGGTCCTACTTGTAGTACTTATTGTCTTCGATGAAATTTGAATCATCCATTCTATTTCCATAGAGTTGCATTTGTTTTGTAGCGTTCGATTTTGAAACAAAATAAAATCGACTCTGTTTCTTTGTGTTCTTGGTTTAAATTTCAGTGGCAAGTTTTCGATTTTTCATTTGTATGGCTGGGCCGCAGGAGGATATACTAAACGTGCCTAAATGATGTCTCTATCGCATTATACACGGATGTATTTCGGACTTGGTCTAGAACTAACGGGCCTGTTAATACGGGCCGCTTGCGTTGGTGAGTACCTAAGCTCCAACTAGCCAGTCAGCATCAATAGTATCTTCCTACACGAAGGCCGCAATAATATGTGACACGCCCTTATTTGTAGAGCCATAGGAGCGTGTCACATGGTTTTGCGGCCATCGTGTAGGAAGATACAAATACAAAACAAATACAAATAATTTATTGAGAAAAGTATAGTACAGTGGTTGCTCTTACAGGCTAAGATTTTTTAACGACAGGTAGTTTACAAATGCCTGAACTAGGGTTCCCTGTGTTTCAGGCAGCGAAGGACAAAATTAATTAATTAACTTTTAATTATTCACTTAACTATACACTATAAGTAGTACACAATGAAAGTCTTATCACCTTAACAAAAAAAAAATAGGTTCTTAAGTTTTAAATATCAAAGTATACAGTAGGTAATTATTTTAAGATACTATTGATGCTGACTGGCTAGTTGCAGCGGTGCGACCAAATCATAGAGCGAACCGCCCCTGGCATCACTGAAAGTGATTCCATGTTACTAAGTGTATTACTAAACTGGATTTGTGTGGTACAAGTTTATCGAATGTTATAAAACCCCGTCAAAATCTTCTACGAAGGCCATGTTTACGCAGTGAACATTATCTAAAATGTTTAAAGCGCACCCTGTCGCCGTATCTCCTCGTAATGTTTCCTATGACCTCACAGCGCTGGATCCACAATCGCCGTTCAAAAGGGCCGAGTATTTATATGAGATATATTCTGTGTTATCACCTTCTTTAGATGGTAGTACTATGTACTACGGTAACAGTTGTCAGATACTATTTTTTTATGGTTATCATTACAATTTTATTTGTTTTTAAATGTGGTATTTTCTCCATCTGTCTTTACCGTCCAGTACGCTTAATATGTGTAAAGTTCAAATAGTTTAATAATTGTAATTGCAAAGCTTCTTGAAAATTACCAGTTTTTCGTGAAGCTTGTAGTGTTTCCTATAGGCAGAGACTATAGAGATATAGACGACCACAACCTAAGAACTTTTTGAAGCTCATGTCGATTGCGCCATCTATGTCAAAGCCCCCTAAAGATACCGAATATCGAATAGGCTGGTATGTAAGAGAAATGTCACCTGCACACCTAGTAACAAATAGCGTACTAGTAGTACACTAGTAGCTACTAGGTGGAGTAGCTGTGCAGGTGATATTTCTCTTACATATTTGGTATCTTTAGGGGGCTTTGACATAGATGGCGCAATCGACATGAGCTTCAAAAAGTTCTTAGGCTGTGGTCGTCTATATCTCTATAGTCTCTGCTATAGGTAATAATATTAAAGAAACATAAGACCTTACTTTTTAATGATTTGGGGCTGAAATCGGTAATTGTCTTTTGTGTAAAATAAAATAACAAAGCCAAACATTATGTTAAACTTTTGAATTATTTTCCAAAAAATTGCCAAAAACCGGACTGCATGGAGGACAATTACATATGGTTAGGATCCTCAGGCATGAGGGATCGACTAACAAGAAGAGATTTTCTATTTCAACCTTAACATAGTTAACATGCATGCACCGTACAAGCTAACTTCCAAAACTCATTTCAACTCATGAATAAAATATTAGAAATGCCTTTAGCCCAAAACGTTTCTAAAATGCATGTAAAATCGCATTTTACATTATGGAGCCAGCCTGATCGGAATACGTACACCCAGATTCAAAATTGCATGGACACATTATGAATGGATTCATTCATGAATTGTCCATGAAATTATGAATCTTACTGTACATTAGACCGACCGACCGACCTTATTCCCAAGGGATAAAGTACAAATTGATGCTATGTATAATGTTAACTCGACCAGCAAGCGCATGTAAACCGCGTACTGTGATGCATGTTTTTTTTTCTATTTTCGCTCGTAGCACAGACTATTGAATTCCTTCAGTCATTTGACGGGAGCATTTTCAGTCCAATTTTTGAGCCTTTATTGTTCCCCTGTTCATATGACGTTGGATTTTGTTGCTAAAAAATAAAGCACTCGGTACAAAAAACTGGTGACTTGCTCTATCCTCTAGCGACCCACCATAAAAGAAAGATTGGAAGTGAAATTTGAACCAAAAGAGTTAGAAAATAGAATTGAATTTCTTATGTTTCGAAATCGAACGAAACAAAACAAAAGCAACTCTGTGTTGGAAGGTGCTGGCTGTTGACGTCTATTGTCTATGACAGTATTTTTCTGTTATTATTTGAAGTGATTCTAATATTTTCTATTTTGTCAAAATGCTATCATCCATGAGCACTAATTAAAATTATTCTTCATTGAGACAATACGTCTATTATTTTCAATACTAAATTTACCTCTATCAGTGGTAGCAGAGCGTGGTTACTAAAACCGTAGTGTGAAAATAATGGAAGAATAAAAATAAAAGTGAAAAAACAAAAATGGCTTCAAGTCTTAGAAACATAGAAGCGTTGACGAAGTCTAATTATGATACGTGGTGCCTACAAGCGCAGGCAGTACTAATCAAGAACGACTTGTGGGAGTATGCTGGTGGAGAAAAGGAGTTAGCGGCGACTGCGACTGCCGACGAAAAAAGTTTTTTCGAGAAAGAAGACAGAAAGGCAAGATCAGAGCTGTTGCTACTCATATCCCCAGCAGAACTCAAGCAGATAAAAGGCTGCAATACTTCAAAGGAGCTATGGGATAAGTTGAAATCTATCCATCAAAGCTCAGGACCAGCTAGAAAAGCTACCCTACTAAAGCAACTGGTCTTAAAGAAGATGACACCTCAAGAAGACGTGAGAGACCATCTCAACAACTTCATGGATGTTGTGGGTAAGCTGGAAGACATGAATGTAAACATAAATTCAGAGTTATTAAGCATAATGATGCTGTACAGTCTACCTACAAATTTTGATAGCTTTCGAACAGCGATTGAGTCGAGAGACAACCTACCTAGCCCTGAAACTCTTAAGGTAAAAATAATTGAAGAATATGAAGCAAGGAGGCAATCTGAGCCCCAGACTTCAGAAGCATTATATGTGAAGCCTAAGAAAAATGAGTTATTGTGCAGAAACTGTAACAGAAATGGGCATTCAACCGAAAATTGCTGGTCGAAGAAAAAACAAAAGAAAAACCTAAACAAAAATCAACAAAAGAGCTACAATGTCTGTTTGACAACTCAAACGTCAAAATTCAAAAGTGGATCGTGGTGTCTTGACAGCGGCTGTACGTCGCATATGACAGGAGAAAAGGATTTGATGACTGATCTAAATCCTGCATCAGACATATTACGACTGGCGTCAGAGAAGCACACTGCAAATGTTGAAGGTAAAGGAAAAGTTATAATGAACTCAAATGAGTATGAATTTACATTAAAAGATACACTTTATGTACCTGACCTGACAAATAACCTTATGTCAGTAAGCAAGATAACAGATAATGGCTTTAAAGTCCTATTTGAAAAGCATCAAGCTAGTGTAATAGAAGACGGGAGAGTGATCCAAAAGGCAAAGAGAAAAAATGGTCTGTATTACCTTGAACTTGAAGAGGCAACAGAGACAGCGAATTTCACACCTGAAGCTGAGAGTGAAATCATGAAATGGCACAAGAAACTAGGTCATGTCAATGAAAAAGAACTAAAACTGATGAAAAGTAATGAGATGATGAGAGGGCTTAACTTCAAAGAAAATCATCTTGAACAGTGTGAAACTTGCATCAAGGGCAAAATGACAACCCTACCATTTCAAAGTCTTGGAGAAATAATCTCCACCGAGCCTCTACAGATAATTCACAGCGATGTATGCGGTCCATTTGAACATGAATCGTTGGGCGGTTCGAAGTACTATGTCACATTCATAGACGACTTTACAAGATACTGCTGTGTATACTTCATGAAAGAAAAAAGTGAAGTAATAGAAAAATTCAAAGAATACAAGAAGAACGTTGAACTATACCACAAAACAAAAATACAAAGTCTTCAATCTGACAACGGAGGTGAATACCGATCAAAGGTTTTTGACAATCTCTTAAAAGAGCATGGCATAAACAGAAGATTGACCGCGCCTTACTGCCCTCAATCTAATGGTTGTTGTGAAAGGAAAAATAGGTCTCTTATGGACAAAACAAGATGTCTAATGCTGGATTCCAAGGTCCCTCCATATCTGTGGGCAGCAGGGCTTGTAACCGGTTAATGCAAAAAACCCCGAAATGATCCAATATATTTAATTATTTTATGGTTATTATGTAAAACCCGATGTTTTATTATAGTTTTCACTTCAAATTATAGGATTTTTCGGTTGAGTATAAAACAGTAACGAAAAGAACGAAAAAACAAACCGGTTTTTTACTATGGATTTCGGTTACGGTTACAAGCCCTGGTGGGCAGAAGCAGTGAGCACTGCCAACTATCTTATAAACAGAAGCCCAGCAAGAGCACTGAAAGGAAGCTCGCCATATGAGAAGTGGACGGGAAGAATACCATCGGGAAATCATCTACACGTATTTGGGAACAGAGCGTTCGTCTTGAATAAAAATCGAAGAGGAAAGGACTGCAAAAGCAATCGAAGGAGTATTTATAGGATATGCAAGAAATGCAAAAGGATTCAGAATATACATACCGGAGAAAAAAGACATTGTTATCAGCAGAGATGTACGAATAATGGATAAGATGCATTTCGAAAACAACACTGCTGAGAAATACAAAGACTTACAACCCGAAAGTGTGAAACCTGAAGCAGAAGAAATTGAAATTGAGTTTGGCCCCTATAAAACTAATAATGATTTACCTTTTCAGGACGCTAACCCTATCCTTTTTGATTCAGATTCAGATTCGTCTTCACAACCTGATTATGCTGAACCAGAAATTCCAGAACCACCTGAGTCAGCTGAACCTGCTCCAAGTCTTCCAAGTACAGGTACAAGACCACAGAGAGCGGTAAAACAGCCAGGATGGACCCGAGATTATGAACTAAATTGCGTTACTATGTCTGCATCAGAAACTGATCATGACTGCTCTCTACTTACGTATGAAGAAGCTGTGACAGGCATAGACAAGCAAAATTGGGAGAAGGCAATACAATCTGAAAAGGACTCACTAAAAAAGAACAACACGTGGGTAATAGTTGACAAGTCAGAAGCCAAAGGACAGAAGATTTTGTCTAATAAATGGGTATTTCGAGTGAAAGATGACGGAACGTATAAGGCGAGATTAGTCGTACGTGGCTGCGAGCAGAAAAGCGACCTGGATTTTGAAGAAACTTATAGCCCAGTTGTAAGTCAATCTGCCCTAAAGACATTATTAGCAATTGCCGCATCTAAAAATTATCACTTCTTGACTTTTGATGTCAAAACAGCCTTCCTATACGGCGAACTGACAGATGAAGTTTACATGAAACTACCTGTTGGCTATGACGCAGGCCGAAATGCCCGAAGTGGAACGGAAAAAGTTTGCCGATTACAAAAATCCTTATATGGATTAAAACAAGCTCCGTTTACATGGAACAAAACTTTCACCCGGACAATGTTGGATTTAGGTTTCAAAACAATTAAAACCGAGAGATGCGTTTTTGTAAATAAAAACAAGTCAATAATAATCGGATTGTTTGTTGACGATGGATTGGTCATTGGAAAAGACCGAATACAGATCAACAACATCTTAAAAAAACTGGAATCCAAATTTGAGATGAAAAAGAACGAAAATCCAAATACCTACCTAGGTATGGAAATACACAACCAAAAAGAAGGCATACTGTTGACGCAAAAATCATACATTGAAGATATTTTGCAGAAATACAACATGAAAGATGCTAAGCCCTGTGATACACCTGGAAGCAACGATGCCAAGTCGACACAGGAAACTCCCCAGGAGAAGGAATATCCCTATAGAGAAGCAGTGGGGAGCCTTCTGTACCTATCGACTAGAACAAGGCCAGATATAGCTCAAGCTGTAAATTTTGTCAGCAGAAATGTCGAAAATCCAACCAAAGAAGATGTAACTAAAGTAAAGAGAATATTTAGATACTTAGTTGGTACTAAAGAAAAGGGTATACAATTTAAGAGGTTCAGCCAAATAGAAGCCATCGATGCTTATTCAGACTCTGATTACGCTGGAGATCCGCTAACAAGACGAAGCACATCTGGCTCAGTGATTATGATGGCAAGTGGACCGATCTCATGGGCATCCAAGAGACAGCCCATAGTGGCCCTTTCGTCGACCGAAGCCGAGTACATTGCAGCAGCAGAATGCTGTAAGGAAAAGCTATACCTTAAATCGCTGTTGAAGGAAATAACTGATTCCGAAGTAACTGTAAACATGCACGTTGATAATCAGAGTTCAATACAACTTATAAAATCGGGTTCCTTCAATAAGAGATCAAAGCACATAGACGTAAGGTACCATTTCATACATGAAAACTTTGTGCAAGGACTGATAAACGTCAGCTACTGTCCTACAGAAGAGCAACTAGCCGACATAATGACAAAACCTTTGCCCAAGGTAAAGTTTGCTAAACATAGTGCGAGACTAATGTGTGGATAGTGCTGTACTGCAACCACATGAGCACCCATCAGGAGAAGGTGTTGGAAGGTGCTGGCTGTTGACGTCTATTGTCTATGACAGTATTTTTCTGTTATTATTTGAAGTGATTCTAATATTTTCTATTTTGTCAAAATGCTATCATCCATGAGCACTAATTAAAATTATTCTTCATTGAGACAATACGTCTATTATTTTCAATACTAAATTTACCTCTATCACTCTGTAACAATTAAAATATAATCGAATTTTCATTAAAGATATTTTGTACTAATATTAGCACTTTGAACCTCGGGAGGCTAATTATAAATATGTCATACCAATACATATCATAGCGATGTCTGTGCATTTTCTTCACACATGAAGTTACAACTGCATGCCTACACTAATAGTTAGCTGGAAGAGAATTTCAAGCGTGTTAAACAATTTACAAGACAACAATGGCTTACTCTTATGAAATGTGGGAGAAAGGTGTCAGGTCAAAGAGGATAATGTTGTACATCTCAAGAGATGCTTCAGGCTGAGAAAAGTGCTCATTCTGAGCCTCGACCGATGCGGGAATAGGAACAATTCTAAGACCGAGTTTTTTACTAAAAATGTGTCTAGGAATCTTTGAAATGTTTCGACTATTTTTATTAGAAATGTAACTGCTAATTATTTTTGGCCGAAGTGTATTTACCGCAATAACGCAAAACAAATGCTTAATAATCAAAAATATGAACATCAGAGTTGGAAAAATACTCATGATTTATAATACTACTTATAAGGAATATTGGGAACTCAAAATAACAAAACTTATACGGAAAATCTCTGTTATGTTTTAACCCCACATCATTTATTCCACAAAAACATGTCAAAAACAATACATAAAGATCAACTTAAAACTACTACTTAACTAAATACACAAATCCTTCACAAAATAACACAACCTATGCAAAAAGAACACATAACTTAACAGAACAGACACCTTTTTAAAATAGAATATTTTTAATTATAACTTAGTCCTAGCGTTTGTCCCGGCTTGGGATCCGCTTGAGAACCTAATCCCATGAATTAGCGTAGACATTCGTTTTTACGAAGCGACTGCCATCTGACCTTCCAACCCAGAGGGGAAACTAGGCCTTTTTGGGAGTAGGTCCAGTTTCCTTACGGTGTTTTGCTTCACCGAAAAGCGACTGGTAAAAATCAAATGCTATTCCGTAGGTACATAAGTTCCGAAAAACGCAATGGTACGAGCAGGGGTTTGAACCCGAGATCTCCGGATTGAAAGTCGAACGTGTTACCTTAAGGCTACCAGCGCATCAGTTATGTGAAAACACAATTATAAGTCCATACGTCGTTATATCGTCAGAAGTTATAACCATGTATGATTATAACCATTGATGATATTTTACCATTTTGCAGCATTTCATAACAGTACTCTTATATTTTATTTATATCATATTTACGTTACGCATCCTAATTCTAAAGTCGAAATCAAAGTCAAAGCAAATACAAAGTAAATCAAAACGCTGAACAATGCCGTTTCACGTATATTATCATACATTATTCCCAGAGTTTGCAAGAATGTGAATAGGCGAATGGGGATTCCTGAATATTTGCTTAAGGAAGCGCGTCTGAGTAACTTGGTACTGGAGATTTCTTTTTAAATAATTGAACGTCTGTATTTATAGCCCGACCCTTTTGATATATACAGTAAAATGATTTATGTAAGCAAGTACATAATGTAGATGATTGTGTTAATTCATATACAACTACTTAAAGAAACAAAGTATTGAATTTAACCAAGTAAGCACTGAACATTTCATTTCTAATAAATTTTTCTTCAATAATCGGAGTAACGAAAGAATAACCTCAAAAGTTGATATTACGATGTCTAGATTGACATATGTTTGTTTACATGATAAGACAAGTAAGGATGAATATTGTATAGTTACACAGCAAAACTTAATTACTACTTATGTTAGTAGTGTTAGTACAGACTACAAATTACTATAGGAATCCTATATTTGTGTAAGCTTTGCTCTCTGTGTCTGTTATTCTATTATCGAACCCGCGGAGCGTAAGCGAAGAGAGTTCTTATAAACAACTCCAGACCGAACTGTCACCTGGCTACTGTACGCGTACTGAGACGTCTCGGCATTTGGATGGCTTTTTGATTTCGATAGTTTGTCCGACGATAACTTTAGTAACGTTCTGATCTTTATGAAATTTCTTGGGGCTGTAGCAGAGATGCATAAAATTTGTAAGTTCGTATATGAGCAGGATCGATCAAGTGGTTATGGAGCTAGAAGGAGAAAAAAAATCCTCCTTAGGGTCTTGTTATATTGGTCACCTTTGCAAGTAAATTGCGAGTTCTCAGTTCGAGGCGGACTACTAGTATTATTTGAAATACCTATTATGCCCATGTAGTTACTTGTAATATCATTTGTAGGTCACCCAGCTCCAACAGCAGCGAAAAAGGGGTTATCAAAAATGGATGACTACGGGATAGTCGAATTAGGCAGCACTAATGCTATTACATCTGGCCTTAGACTCACCTTGCTTACAGAACTAAATTAAGTCCAACTCTTTGGGGAACCAGTGAAAAGTGTATCAAAGTCTCTTAAAAAAATTTCGTTGTTGAGGACGGACTTACGCTGGTCATTTGACTCGCCTCATGTTGTAGGTGTTGTAAATAGCCTTCAGTGCTAGCTTCATTTGAAACAGTGCACATGTAATTTTGTTACTGCAGTGAACGTTTATTTAGTTAAATAATATGTATAGACGATAAATTTAATTTCTTTATGGAGCATAAAAATTCAAGTGAAATTATTACTGTTTATTCTCGTCGATTGAATGAATGAAGGGCAACTAAAAATTCTTAATTGGTTGTTACCGTGGTCAACTTATACATAACCTATTACTTTGCTCATTTTCAGAGCTATCATGGATGCATGGCGGCTAATTGTATTTTTGTACAGCAATTTAATTAGCCTTTCGGTTTTTATCTACGTCTAATTGTATAATATATGTATATATTATAATAATTCATAAGAAAGTTTCACTTCTAAATGAAAGAATACACGTACTCGTATTCTCCCATCATCATGTTATTCCCAAATTACTATGAAGACATAAAATCAAACCAATTTTATATACATCCAATACCCCACAATAAAGCTCCCTATAACACTTTATAACCGCACGCATTTCAAGACAGCACAATTGAATGCGCGCCCCAGAAACAGCTAACTAGGGCAGCTTCAGTTATCTGCACGATATCTCGTGGTTCCATGGCGATTATACATAAAACAATGCACTTTTGTTGTCTGCCTGCAGCCAGTGGTCAAAGGTTGTTACCTTATTTATAAAGGACTCTGGGGCTTAGAAGTGGGTCTCCGTTGTATTTTGAAGAGGAAACTACGGGCAAATTAATTTTAATGAATGGATGGTACGGGTGGCTGCTTTTGACTAGGCTCGAGGGTTGTAAGTACTATAATTGGATTAATAATATAATTTGGGATAGCCTGCTTCATTATTGTACACAGTGGATGTAGTGTTGTAGTAGTTGGAAAACTGCTTAAATAAATATAAACCTTTGTTTTATGTAAATTTTAAAATAATTTTATTCGTTGACATTGGTGGTTTTATACTTCGTAAACCATGAAGATCCTTATTTCAATCTAGAGGCCTCATTTTTGCTTATACAGCAAGTTAAAATTTGGATATTTTGGTATAATTACAATACATAAAGATACCCTGAGAGTCACAAGTTATTATTTATGTCTACACACGTCATTTTAATGAACGCATATTTGTATTATGTCATTAATGTCATTATATGTATTACATTTTCCGTGTTCTCAATATTTATATCTGCATTCAGACTCAAAACCTTTTCATACTTTTGGTATACAGGGTGTAATCTAAAACGTGATACAAGATAATCAAACCTGAATCTATTCATGATATTGAACAACTTTTACTATGGGCTCAACTTTGTAAATTTACAAAAAAAATTAAACTTCTCATACATTTTCGTCTACCTATCCTTGACTTTTTCTATGGAGCAGCTCAATTTTTTTATTTTTTTACAAAGTTGCTCCCATAGTAAAAGTTGTTCAATATCATGAATAGATTCAGGTTTGATTATCTTGTATCACGTTTTAGATTACACCCTGTATGTTTTGTATTGGATAACATTTTTTATTCACAGCTTTTTTTATAAAATTTTAAATAATTTTATGTAGTGTAATTTTATATAGGTAGTATTATATAAGGTAGTATACCTAATATAGGTACTTTGTATACCATTTCATAAAAAAGTCAAAGAAAGTTTGTAAACTCACCCTAAATCGAAGACGATGGGAGTAAACGCCGGCTTCGAGTATTGAACCAAACTTCTGACAGTCTAATTGTTCACTAATACTTTTAGAAAATTACAATTTTCAAAGTTGCTATCGCGGACGAACAGGTATCTGAAACAAAGGAAAATACGTCTTATATTTAAACTGATAAGTAACTGTTTGCCGTAATATTATACTTACACCGTTTTTTTTATAGCTATACTTTAATTTTAGCATACATTTAGGTACGAATTGGCAGTTTTAACTCGTACTTTTTTGTTTTTAATTTTTCAAACAGGGTATTATGTATAATAATAAGGCCCCTAGGGTATTATAATAACATTGTAGGAAATTGTGCAATATTAGCATCTATTAATTTATATTTAAAGATTTTTTTATATTGTTGCGAGTTTAGGAAAATCAGAGACTATAGAGATATAGACGGCCACAGCCTAAGAACTTTTTGAAGCTCCTGTCAATTGCGCCATCTATGTCAAAGACCCCTAAAGATACCGAATATGTAAGAGAAATGACACCTGCACTGCTACTCCACCTAGTAGCTACTAGTATACTACTAGTACGCTATTTGTTACTAGGTGATGATTTAGCTGTGCAGGTGACATTTCTCTTACATATTCGGTATCTTTAGGGGTCTTTGATATAAATGGCGCAATTGACAGGAGCTTCAAAAAGTTCTTAGGCTGTGGCCGTCTATATCTCTATAGTCTCTGATAAAATAGAGCTAAGATACAGGGAAAATAACGCAACATTACCTCATGCAGTGATAACAAAAATAAATTCGTTTCTGGTCAAAATAAATACTACTAGTATGTCATATATAAAATAAGATATATACGGCAGTTTCCGAGTGGTTAGGCTCACTGGCGCCGTGACAAAAATCCAGCACAAACGCTAGGAAAATGATGTTGTAAAATAAGATGAACAAAACCCCAACTTATAGGAAATGTCGGAGCTTAAGAAGCAATACTTTTTTTACAATAAGTTTTTTGAATTTCATTTTCGTCCGAAACATTTTCGATGAATCCTACTCAAAATCGTGTTCGTTAACTTTTGATTTACTGGGACACAAAAAATGTCTTGATATTTTTCAATCTACTAATAATATTGCTCATTGGACATTTAACTATAGCAATCTTATGTAAGTAGCGTAATGGAATGAAGTGTTGCGTAAGTCACTTTTCACTTCTCTTGCTCTAAAAGTTCGTCTTTAAGCCTTGCGTGGGCGACCTAAAATCGCTTTTTATGCACTTGGGCCTAAAGTAAAATCTTCGTCGAATACCAAGGCAGTTGGTCCAACAGCCGCAAGCAAACAACTTCCTAAACTTTATTAAAAAAATTCACTACGACCTTTGTCACGTACCTACTGAAAAAAAAAGTTAACAGGCGGGAACTGCATTTATTTTTCGTTGTAATTTTGTGTTACAACCTGAAATTGCTTTATTTTCTCGCAATCGAAGCAAAAAGTAGAGTGTGCAACGTGTCCATTAAACCCATTTTACGCTCGACTTTATATCAATCCTCGCTCGCGAGCTCGCTCGGATAGATAAACGCCTCGCGTAAAATGGCTCGTTTTATGCACTTGTTGTACAATCTACTATTTTGTCTGACTCATGACTTGTAAAAATGACCATTTTACACTTGGATGCCTTTTGTCAATCAATAATGTTAAATAATGTTATATTTTGTACCACTCTTAAGTTAACATGAAAAGTTTTACTTTATACTAGCAATTACTTAGCGATATATGCCTCAGGGAGACATTTCGACTAACACTGACAATTATCCTGATTTAACTTCGTCTTAATAGTACTGACATAAACGTATGTTACGTTATACCTACTTAATTACCTAAATTATGAATCATATGTTGATATTAATAAATTACTCCTTACCAAAAAAAATGTTGGAAATAAGTTTTGTTGAAGTTCATCTAAATATTCTTAATAGTATTTAATCAACTATTCATAGGATCAAAGTAATTACCTCTTGTTTTTTATTCAGGTATCAATATCTAAGAAACATAATAAGTTTTGATCAAAAGCTACAAAAGCCCTGTTAAAATATTTGTCCAGGTTGCGTCAAAATACACCAAAGCTCTTTCAAAGTACTCTTTCTTACTATATTGAACGCATTCAAACTTGCCTCCTGATTATTTCAACACTTAATTCTACAATTTTATCAATTAAAATATAATTTTATTACCATGAAACAACCCTGCTTTTTCCATAAAAAAGATGCATTGTCGCTAAAGTTAGTTCTCGATAATTCATCTATCTATTTATGTCCATTTTTCTCCGAACGGTGGCGTTATCTTGGAGCGGTCAAGGCGTGACAACCGACGACAGTGATAAAGGGACAGGCGGTTTTTCCCGTCATTTGCTTCTTGCCCGTTTATTGTCATTGCTAGCCGAGTCAGATTCTTACAAAACTAGTGTAACAGGGACCTCAGGATCCATAACAACTGTGTGTAATCGGAAAGCGCACGTATATTGGTTCGTTTGACTTATATTCTTTTACTCTCAGTTGGCGTTTGAAACTATGCTTCTGTGGCTAATTCACAACATCAACAGGACGCGCTGTTACAATCCAACAATGTGGTTTGAACTATGATTACACAGAGCTGCTAAGGATCCATCGGTCAAGTTAATATGGTCGAGCTTAAGGTTAAGGCAAATGTATTTGTGAATTGGAAAACTGATATTAGTGTTTTTCTACTGTCCTGAGCACAGCGGCCATGTAACAAAATCTTAAAAGGATTTAAGAACCGTGAGGAATTAGCAACTAAGAACTGAACCTTTATTGACACAAATAATAATCTAGGTACATAAAAAATACAAATGTATGTATATACTAGTAGTATACAGTCTACATATTATAGTGATTACTTAAAGGCATTTTAAAAGGGTTTATTGTAGTTTGTATTAAAAATAAATTGTGGTGTCTCAGGTTTTCTTATCACTTTCAAACATTAAATAAAATAATTAAAAATTAAAAAACACGACTGCGTTTGTTTTAAATGAACTGAAAAGTTAAAAATAAGCTCTAAACATGATTGAGAATGTCTTTGAAACCTTATGGTTGAGACTGTGCCTTCCTACATCCTGACGTACGCTGGATCTTTTAAAATACATATTTTACTTCGATCGCAGTGGGGGGACCTTTTAAACTGTATAACACAATACCCATAAAAAGGTCCCCCGACTGCAATCGAAGCAAAATATGTATTTTAAAAGATCCAGCGTACATCAGGGTGTAGGAAGGCACAGTCTCAACCATAAGGTTTCAAAGACATTCTCAATCATGTTTAGAGCTTATTTTTAACTTTTCAGTTCATTTAAAACAAACGCAGTCGTGTTTTTTAATTTTTAATTATTTTATTTATTTAAAACCTTTTCGTGACATAGAATACTTAAGCGAACTTTGGATTAGTAATCGAAAGTATAAAGACGATTTTTTTTTACACTTTTTCACTTAAAAAGCGCTGGTAGCCTGGCTGGCAGTAAGACGTCCGGAGGTCTCGTATTCAACCCTCGGCTTGTACCACTGAGTTTTTTGAAACTTCATGTACGAAATATCATTTGTTATTTACCAGTCGCTTTTCTAACTAACTAACTATTTTGGCTCAACGATCCAAAGAGAATCTTGGCCTCCGAAATGAGAGCACGCCACCTATCCCGATCCTGCGCAACTTCTTGCCAGTTGTTGACGCGAAGCTGCAGCAGATCCGCCGCCACACTGTCCCACAACGATATCTGGGCCGACTCACCGGACGGCGACCAGTCGGTCGTCCCAAGAACGTTCTCTTGACAGCCCGATCCTCACCCATTCTCTGTAGGTGACCGAACCAGCGAAGTCTGTGGGCTTTTGTTTCGCCGATGATACCAATATTCGGACCCAAGTCTGGCCACCAACTCTTCGATCTCGACATTCCTTCGTGAGTCGCTTTTCGGTGAAGGAAATATCGTGAGAAAACCGAACCTAATCCCAAGAAGGCCCAGTTTTCTCCTCTATGTTGAAAGGAAAGATGGCAGTCGCTTTCGTAAAAAACTAGTGCATACACCAATTCATGGAATTAGGTTTCCAAGTGGACCTCAGGCTTAAATGAGCCGTGGCAAAAAGCCAGGATAAACACAAGGAGGATGATGACTTTTTATCATGTACAGTCAGCATCAATATTATCTTCCTACACGAAGGCCTCAAAAATATGTGACACGCTCCTATGGCTCTACAAATAAGAGCAGGTCACATATTTTTGCGGCCTTCGTGTAGAAAGATACTATTGATGCTGACTGTACATACGTATTTACTTGTTTTTTAGGATCCAAGAGGCTAATTGCATGACCTTATATCTGACTTAGCGCGACATGAGTTGGCATATATCTATGGCAATAAACTTCTTGGTGCCAAGATCGAAACCAATTTTGTTCAGCGTACCTAGTTTATTTTAGCTTGTGGTCTGTGTCTTCAATAGACAATAACACACAGTGTGTAACAGAGGACACGCCAGTCTACTTAACCTCTCTACGCATAAAACCATACTGTCCTAGCCTCCAATTTTTTACAGTATTGTTGAATATAGGTAATTTTATCATCAAACTCCACAAGAACTAGCTTCTTTGGCTCAAAGCGGCGTAGTGCAGCACATTTTTTTACGATACTGGACGTGATGTTGTAAAGAAGTATCTTAATACCGCGAAGTAGAACATTTCATTACATTCAGAGCAAGGACGCGTCATACTACACGTAGTTGCATTGCATTGTCCGCGAGGCAACCGGAAGGCTCGCGGTATTAAAGGTCACAGCTCATTAGAGCGCCTCGGCAGCCGACCCACACTGCCTCATCGTCGCTCAGCGTCCACTCGTTGTCGAGTTGATGTAGTGAGTGCATGGCCATACAAATTCAAATAAAGAATAACTAACCGATCGAGGTGAGGCTGTGAGGGGCGGGTGCCGAGGCGCTCTAATGAGCTGTTATCTTTAAGCTCCCTACGTGCTGTGGAACCACCCTATGCAACCCGAAATGACCCACGTTGGACCTTGGCTTTCATCCTCCTCCCCTCAATTTCCAGTACTTTATGTGATCCAGAACGAGCATGCAAATGGCCATGTGCACCGGCTGGTCGGTAATCGTTTCGTCAGCTGTTAAAAAAATGAGGGGGGGGGCGATGAAAAACTAAGTACAACGTGGGTTGCATAAGTTGGTTACACAACACGTAGGGAGCTTATATACCGCGAGCCATCCGGTTGCCTCTTGGACACTATAACTACGCGCCATTGCTTTAACTAATATTATTCCTCCCAAGTCTCTAATACCTATTTATTACAATTAAACATGTAAGTTTTATATATCCTTCGACTCAATTTCCAACCTATTGTTTTAATTTAATTTCTAAAATGTTCGTATTAACGAAAGAATATTTTTATATATATATCATATACATTTTTGTAATCAGCGTGAAAAGCTCTTCATTTTGATACCCCACTCGATAGGTTTGCAAGATTTTTTTTTCTTAGGTTTGCGCAATTTGGAATATTTTGTCCGCCATATTGTTTTTACGGTGACGTCACATAGCCTATGTTTCTTGGGATAACGTAACGATTCTAATGATACCCCATACATCTAAATCGGTTCAGCCGTTCAGTTGTTCTAGTGGAACAAAGAATTTTATTTTAGCCACATACATACATGAACCCTGAAAACAATACACTCCTTTTTTTGGGCAGTCGTGTAAAAATAGTAACACACTAAACCTTTTATAAAAGTTTTAACGTAAATAGTAAGGTAACCGATTTTACAAAAAGTTCATCTCGTACACATAGTATGCATGCTATGCTATATTTTAGGAGTATAGAAACTAAAAGAACCTGGTGGAAAAAAAAAACAATATTTTGTATTTTTGGACCACCCTTATGCATAGTTATCGTAAGAACCTAACTGAAGCGTAATTCGACAATAATCACACCGTAATTCTAAACATAAGGAAAATGATTTCGGGTCACTTACACGGAATAAAGGCGTCAAGCTAATTAGTTTTCCTTGTTTCCACTGAATTAATAAAATGAAATCTAGAGTGGAGACATATGTTTTTCATTCTACCGGGATTCTAGTAGGCGGCGGTGTAATTAAAGGAAACTAGAGTCCAATTAAGCAAGGATTACACTACAGTACTATTATGGGATATTCGATTAAATAAATTAAAATGTTATTCACAGTTCGGTCAATATATTATTTCATTCGAATTTAGAACATGTTGGGATCCTATATGTTACGAGGATCTTTGATAGGATCTCCAGTGACCCACACATATGTATTGTATATGTCTGAGTGTGATCAGAGTTTTTCATAATGTATCTATAATGTAGAAAAAAAAATTATTTTATTCATATTATGTTTCTAAAATGGTCAATATCATTGCAAGTCACACGTCGATTGCAATAGGGAATAAAAATGTCAGTTAACAGTATTTTTTTTAAATTTATATTGGCTATGGTAATATTGATAATTCTGGTAATATATGCTGGGATTGCTGAACCTCTATGGAAAGACTATTTAAAAATTTCCATATCTGCCACGACACTCTCCCTTCATCTTTTTTATCTCTTCGTAACTAACTCAGGCTAACCCGGTTTGAGTAAAATTTGCCTAAAACACTAATCGAACGAGCGGAAGCGAGTTCTTACAAATAACTTCTAGCAACTGGGACGCCATTTCGATGGCTTTTTGATTTTGAGAGTTTGTTAGACGATAACTTTAGTAACGTTTTTCTGATCAGCATGAAATTTTATGGGGTTGTAGCCTAGACACATGAGATAATTTGAGAGTTCGTATATGAGTAGGATCGATCGAGGGGTCAGGGAGCTAGAATGTGGGAAAAAATCATCTAATGGGTATTGTTATATTGGTCATCCGTTAGAAAGGAAAACGCGAGTTTTTAGTTAGAGGCGGACTACTAGTAATTTCAAAGTTGTAATAGATACTGCACTGGATTGTGCTCAGTTACACGTTGGAGTATAGATTGTCGAGTCTATTTTTGGCACCAATAGACATTCCTTTCAATATCGTTCATGAGTGCAGTTGTAGTTGTTAGAGGTTAAAGTTCGAGCTCATTTTGTTCTTCTTTCACATTTAAAGGTGATGATAATAGTATCTACATTGTTGAAATAATTAATTTCACTTTTCGATGAAAACTCATTTCATTACTTAATCCTCAAGCAGCCGCTCTAGTTATTGGTATATTTTTTTAGAAGGAAGTGACTGTCATCGTTGTTCTGTGTAGTTTTTTTGCTTTGTCGCATCGATCCGTAATTACAGTACATTATAATTTTTTAATTCGAATTAACGGATCAGTCAGATGTGTTTTCGAACTGTCATTTTAGTAAGGATATAAGATAAAAAAAGAATTCACCTGAAATCAAGTCAAGCCATGCAAAAAATCTTAAGTATATAGGTATCAATCTGAGCATCTGTGTAAAAAACAGTGAAAGTTTAAATAAATGTTCTACTTAATATAATCTTTCTTCTAAGATATCTATGTTGATACAGTAGTATATAGATAGAGTAGTAGTAACTGCTGGATTTAATTCAACGCTCACCACACCATACATAGCAATACTGCCTTTTAAAGGCTCAACAAGGAAATACATATCAACAGTCAAAGCAATGCCCATAAATTCGTAAGTGAAACAATGAAACAGACAGTTACTATTCACAAAGGAGGCACAACAATACGCCATTTGTGTTACGTATCAGTATTCAATGCTTGATTCTCATGCATACTTTATAGCTGGCTTGCTTTGAGCCACATACTTGAGCATTGATTAAATCAGAAACTAGTAAATTATAAAGACTGTCTAACTCCTTTAAGAGCCATATTTATAACACTACAGATAATGTGTGTAAAAAAGCGCGTTCCTTTAAAATTCAGCATAGTATGATATGATAACAGCATAGTATGATATGATTGATATGATATCAGCATAGTGTAATATGATATGATAAGCGCTGGTAGCCTTGCGGTAGGACGCCCGACTTTCAACAAGGTCTCAAGTTCAAACCCCGGCTCATACCACTGAGTTTTTTCGGAACTTATGTACGGAATATCATTTGATATTTACCAGTCGCTTTTCGGCGAGGGAAAATATCATAAGGAAACCGGACCTAATCCCAAAAAGGCCTGGTTTCCCCTCTGGGTTGGAAGGTCAGATGGCAGTCGCTTTCGTAAAAACGAATGTCTACGCCAATTCATTAGGTTGCCAAGCGGACCCCAATCCGGGATAAACGCTAGGAGGAAGATAGTATGATATGCAAGCCTAAGATTTTTCATCGCATGGTAAGAGGAATGAAAACTATGGAGTCGATATTAAAACTAAAATTTTACTCGTACTCATACTCATTCATTTAATTAATACCGAAACTAAATTATAAATGAAACAAATAATTTGAATTAAATTAAATTATATATTAAATAAAAAAAATTAACATTACGTCTACCGCAACAAAATAGTATGTATAAATTAACTAGGTATGTAACTAAGTTAATATAGTTACATGATAAATGTAACCCTTTCCCAAGCGAATGGCATAGCACTACTACAAAATTCATTTTAGTTACAGTAAGAAAAAAAAAACTTTCGATTGACATTTTCGATCTATTAGCCAGATAAACGGGTGAAAGTATTACGGGACTAAGAAAATAAGTGAGTATGAGTATGAATATGACTAAAATTTTAGTTTTAATATCGACTCCATAGTTTTCATTCATCTTACCATGCGATGAAAAATCCTAGGCTTGATGATATGATATCAACATAGTATGATATGATATCAGATCGCAGCGCTATGATTTGAATGGGAAATGAATTCTTTAGAGAGCGTCAAATTGATTAACAATACTACTCTGTGTGACGCAATATATGGTGTTAGTTCGTTTGCCTGAATTACAGAACGTGATTTTGTACAGATATTGCAATATTTAATATGGTCCCTGAGCTACGTCTGCTAACATATCATCGAAACTATACATAGAGTTTCGATGATATATTAGCAGTATTTGCGTCAGTAGAACTTAAAAGATACCCTATAGAGTCTGACCGGCGCGAGTTTACTATTGTATAACATTAGCGCATAGATCTCATATTCTAACTCTATGCATTAGCAGCATACCCGTCGCGCCCCTGGGTATACTGAAGGGAATTGGATCGTAGGGTAGTAAATGCTTAAGATTACGGGTATCCGCAGCCACGGATATATCAGCGTCACGACTTGGGCTTGATCACCCCGCACGCTACCATCGCGGCGGCCATGGTACACACAACGCCTCACTAGGTATACACTTTTGAACCTTATTCCGCTATTCAGCGGAATAAGGTTCAAAAGTGTATACCTAGTGAGGCGTTGTGTGTACCTATGATAAAAATGCTTAACTTGATCTATTTTGTTCTGCGATCCGATTCACCTCCATGCATGTAGATGCATTGACTTGTAATTACTGGCCTGTTAGTTAAAGGTCGATTTATAGATATAATTATTTGCGTAACAGTCAAACTTAAAAAAAAACATGTATAGTTATCTAATTTACTACAGCGCTTCCATTTGTCCATAGTAGCCAGACTAAATAAATTGAAGTATACTCAATACACTTAACTCTTAATATGACGCTGTTATACAAAACCCTGAAATTCTCGATACAGATAACGCCATGACGTATCAAAGCTTTTAGTATATCAAAGTGCATTAGTATTGATCTAACAATATTCATGAGATTTATCATTTTGTATTTCCGAATATCTCGAACACTCGGGCTGAAATTAATGTTATTTATAAGCAAATGTGTGTTAAGGATTTCTGATAATAGATTCTCTTTTATAATATGTCTGTTATAAATTATTTGTGAGTCTTGATCAAAAGGTGGCAGGCTGCGCTTACGTTTCTATTGCACCTACAACGTAAGTGTCTTTCGCCAAATGGTACATTTTCCAAAAAAGTGCCACATCATACATATTACAAAATTTCACAGTCGTAATAGTAACTTTCGTACCTACTTATTTTGCCATACAAAAAAAAAAACACGACGGTGGCAAACAAGCATACGACCCACCTGACGAAGCAACTACTGTTCCCTTTGATCGCCTGCAACTTCAGAGGTGTCACGTGCGCGTTGCCGAACCTTTATAAAAAGGAGAATTCATTGTGTTGACTGAAAAATTGGGTCCCTCGTTGCCAACACACTGTATACTCTTTAAGCTCTGTGGCAAGCTTTCTCACCGCCAGGAACACAACAAACATGTCAAGCCATATTTTTGATGATATTTTGGTTTGTCTGTTTTTCAATCCAGAAATGCAAAAAATCAGGGTGCAAAATTTTTACGCCAAAATGTTTTACACACATTATTCTTCCACGTAAGTGCGTCGATTGTTCTAAATTGGTCCACTTTGTTCTGTCAGTCGGAAAGTTTCACGACCGTGTCTAATATAACAAGTGCTTTATTCTAAGGTACTTGCAGTTTTAACTACTGTACTGGGTGGCGCTTAAAACTTTGTTATTATTGGCTGATGATGGTTTTAAAAAGTAGACGATAACCGCAATTTTGAATAGTAAAGCTTTGCTATGGAGTTAAGAAGATGCATATATACAACACGATGCCTAATTATTAAATCCCTTCGGTGGCAAACAAGGTAATAGTCCGCCTGATAGTAAACGGCGTCCGTAGCCTAGCAACTCTACTCTACGGGTCTAAATGATCGAATGTCGAAATAATCTTAATTTTCTCCCTGGAGCGCTCCGGCTGATGAATGAGCGCCCCAAGTTTGGTCTTGATAAAAAATGATTGTACTTGTAGTTGAAGGTTCGACTACGCGCATGTGACACTTAATAACAAGTAGGGCATGCAATACCGGTATTGCTTGTATGAGCCAATATCGGGATTCCGGAATTGCCCATACAAGCCATACGGGCATTGCATGCCCTAATTTCAAGTATGTCCCAGAGAGTAAAAATAATGTTACTTGAAACTAAAAAAAGAATAAGTCAATAAAATACCTGATAAATACTAGTAGTTCGCCCCGAACTGTGAACTCGCGAATCTTGTGTTTCGCCATAAATGTGCAATACTTAGTAGAATTACTACAAATACCAAAAATAGGTATCGGGTATTTTTTTCTCAACTAACCATCACGGTGAAACTAAACGTCCATATCAAATTGTGCGGTTGATGCGCAAAATTTTACCGCGACGAAATCGCTTCAGATTTGACAGTTTTTGTCTCATCTAAATTTAAATCCATCTCTCGCATGCCTCTCACTCTGTTGCTTTGACATGTCGCTCTCATCTGTGGACCACCATATAGGTTTCGGTCACCATCATTATGCATCTATGGTAACTCTCTCTAACTAATGTGTTAATGTCAGTATGCTGATGGCCCTAGCAGCCAAAGCTCTAATAAATTTAAAAAAAGTTAGTTGTCAAAATATTTACACCAAAATCAAAATATAATTAAAAATATCTTTGAAATCAATTTTATGTTGCTAATTGTTATGAAACAGTAAGCAGTTAATAAGGATTTGACGAGAGTGTTAATCAATACCTTTCGTTTGATACCAAACTCAACCATACTTGCTCGTAAAAGTAGCAAATAAAATGACCAATGTAACAGGACCCCTTTACAAAACCTTTTTAGGCCTTCTAATTTCAGAACCCCCGTCTCAATCCAGCTCATATACGAACTCGCAAATTTCGTTGGTCTCTGCTACAACCCCAACAAATTTCATAAAGATCGGAAAATCGTTACTAAAGTTATCGTCGGACAAACTATCTAAATCAAAAAGCGATCCAAATGCCGAGACGTCCCAGTAGCCAGGTGACAGTTGTTGTTTGTAAGAACGATCTCCGCTTACGCTCCGCTCGTTCGATTAGATAATCTTAGACATACCAACCTAGTCCATAGAAAATATCCATAAATCAAGTAAACACATAAATAATACTATTAGGATTCGAATCCAAACCCTCCTGTTTCGTAGGAGGGTCACTGCCAATTAGGTCGTTTAACTTATCAAAATACAACGTCAAACGCCGTCCCAAGCCTTACCCTTTCTTTTTCCGCGATCAGCCATCAGCCATCATTCGTCACTGATCACAGTGATCCAATCTCAAAGGAGCCGGTGACGCGGAAATCTTGCGCACTCAGTGACTGTTGCGGTGATCATTGATTACGTAGTCACACCCTTTTTGTGAAATAATCAATAGGGTGTCACTTCCCTTGTGATGTACTTGGGCGTTTTCAACCGAGTTTCGAAGGAAGAGGTTCACAATTCGGGATCTTTGTTTTTATTTTATTTTTTTGTGTATGTTTACCGATTATTCAATCATGATGGTGAATTCCTACCGCCTGTAATTTTTAACATAATTTCTTCGTTAATGTCAGATTCGGGCTCCCTATTCTCAAAAATCGTCCCCTGGTTCTGATTTTGTATGGCGATAACCGGGAGTATAACGTACTGAATTTCTAGAGACTACTAGTACCGGGAGCACACCCTAGTCGTAATAGAGGAGCAAAAATTAGTACACTCGAGAGCAAAAGTTTCCGGTCACTAGCATTTTCTTGAATATCTCAAAAGATATTAATTTTAAAGATATTAATTTTGAAGATATTAAAGTTTATGTTACTGACCCGAAATGTTTGCTCTCGAGTGTAGGTAAGTATTATCATTTGACACTTTTTGTACCTTCGAATTAACTCTAGTAAAAGACAGTCTTTTTCTAAAAGAACGATTCTGAGTAGGAATAACGAAAAGATTCACGAAATTAGAACGACGCTTGAACTTACAACGATTTGTGAAAACGCCCAATCGAGTGTTTTCTGAAAAAAGTACAGTATGGTACAGGTTTGTTTTCTGTAGGTACCTTACATTTGAAATAAATCCTCTATTAAGTAAATTATTTTTTTAGTTAGGCAACTAGACTTTTTCGTTGATACTACCTACTACATATGTACAATCTTTAAATAAAGGCTTTGCTACTTTTTATTATATTAATCCTCGCGTTGATGAATATTGGTTGATAAAAAAATAAAGCTTTTCATTAGTGAACTGCCTTAGGGCAGTCATAAAAACCAGACGTCAAAGTCCCTTGCGCCGTAACAACCTTATGTCCATAAACGCAATGAATAATAAAAATACAGAATTGGCCTTCATTCCATTTACTATTTATTCAATACAGCGCTTGTATACGCATTATCTTATTTACAAAGCAAATCAGTATGAAGTGTGTGTTATATATAAGGATTAGGAAACGTACTGAGTATCTAGTTGATAATAGTTAGTATCACAGAGTAATTTAAGTGAAGCTCAAGCTTTGAAATGTGTTACATGAATAATTAGTTCTTGGACTTTTTTTTCGTAGGTCCATCGGGGGGTGGGGGGGGGGGGGTCACTGAGAGTGTAAATTCAAAAAGTAGACTGAATCACGCTCCTGCGTATATTATTTCTTGAATAACTTGGCCATTTTTTGATTTTACAGTAAAACCGTAAGGACAATACTTGTAGGAAATTTCAACAAGTTTGGTCCTCACAATTTTTCTTCTAGGATCGATATTTTGAAAATTAATTTTGAAAAAAGCGACAGTTTCAAAATATTTTCATCTCGTTTATTTACAACCTTACGGCAAACATGAAGACTTGTGGAGAATCAAATTTTCTACAATTTTTGTCCTCACGGTTTTACTGTAAAATCAAAAATGGCAGAGTTATTCAAGAAAAACCGTTTTTCGAATATACGCAGGAGCCTGATTCAGTCTACTTTTTGAATTTATACTCCCAGTGACCCCCCCCCGAGGGACCTACGAAAAAAAAATCCAAGAACTAATTATTCACGGGTCAAAATCTGTAATGACTGAGCTATTAGGTCCAGCCAAGTGACCATTATAATCGTAACTTTTAGCATATTCCAATAAGTTTTTAGATGCCTTAGTTCAACAAACGATTATCATCTTGGCTTTGGCCCCTGGTATTTTACAAATTAAAGGTTACAATATCATGTCTCCCATCTGTAATAGTCCCAGCACGGCTAGCACATCTGACAACGTTGCGCGACTCGAAGTATGAAGTGACAGGCAACGTAAGATATGCTAGTCCGCCAGGTGACAATGGCCTCTGGTGGGTCATCCTGCTTGAAAATAGGTTGCAAATAATTAAGTAGGTACTTTACATTTTGATTCTTATAACATTACATATACGTTGCAAACTCGGACTGTTTTAGCAAATAAACCATCACATTTGTTATGAGTGATGTAGATCGATCACCATACACTGGCAACTGATGGATCGAAAGCTGTTAGATAATGTACATCCATTAATGTCTTTGGTCATCAACTATGTCTCATGCAGTAATTACTTTCTTACTGAATGATAGCATTAATCGGAAAAAGTTTGTGACCGTCTACATTGATATGACCGGTTTTTTAGGGTTCCGTACCCAAAGGGTAAAAACGGGACCCTATTGCTAAGACTTCGCTGTCCGTCTGTCTGTCTGTTTGGCTGTCCGTCTGTCACCAGGCTGTGTCTCATAAACTGTGACCGCAGTCGGTTGAAATTTTCATAGATGACGTATTACTGTTGCCGCTATAACAACAGTACTAAAAACCGGAATAAATAGTACATTACACAACTTGGGTGGTAAAACAAAGAAAAGCTTTCTATATTACCTCCCGTGTTGTATACATCGTTTTATGGCTACACTTGGCCAGAAAGCGTCTTTTTCCGTACGCGCAGCGTGCGGAAAAAGCCACTTTATGGCCAGGTGTGGCATAAATAAATATTTAAGGGGGCTCCCACACAACAGACATGATTTTTTGATTTTTTTGCTGTTTTTATAGATATACTTAATACTTTTAAACAAAAATATATAACTATCTCTTAATAATATCAGTTCCTTAGACTGTATTTATTGGATGTAAGTTAAAAGTTTTCAAATCACTGATACCGGCCATATAAATCCCGATTGCTTGTCAACACATAGCAAGAAGCAAATTCACTTTCCAAAACTTTATTTTTGATGTTATTCGGATATTCTGTCCAACGCATTATCTACGTACCTTATGTGAAAACTCAAATAGTATGATAATTTAATTTACAGACGTCTCTTGCATAAGCGTGGGGCATAAGTATGTATCTCAGTGTCTCACTCATACTTGCATAAACATATTGGTGTGAGCATTAAGTAGATCAATCATATGTTTAAAGTCTGAATGCGCCTCCAAGCCACGTACAAGCTTCTCTCCACGCCCCGTTTACTCCAGGCTTCCTGCCCATGCTAAAAAGGCGTAACTCCATACATGTCTTTATGTACATTCATCCCTTGTCACATTGAAGTGACGATCTCTTTACCTTATCTGTGTGTTCTATCACCGTAAAATAACTTTCCCGGGTGTGTATTTTAAACGACGAGCAATAAAGATGATTTCGTTCCAAAGTCAACCCCAGAAGGCCATCCATGGTTGTCATTTTACCGCCTATCGCGTCATGCGTCACTTTCGCACTTACGTACTTGTTAGAACGTAACGGCTATGGTGACAGGCGATAAAAACCCGACCATATTAGGCTAGCAGAAGTAGATAAAAAATAAAATATTAAAATTGTATATTATGGGGACAGTCTTACACAAATCAACCTAGCTAGCCCTAGAGTATGTAAAATTTAACTTACGTGAAACAATACTAAAAATAGCCTTAATTTTACCTCAATTTATCTCGATAACGTAAGGCAATAATAATAAAATATTAAAGTCAGTTTTGCACATTACAATTAGGGTAAATATGTTCGACATAATACAATTAGGTATTAAACATTATCTATCAGTCAACCTTTATATTTGCCTATCGGTATATATCAGTATCACTTTCAGTTTCAATAATTGAAAAAATTTGAAGGGGTTCGTCATTGAAAATTAAAAAACGGCAATTGTTCATTAATTTAAAACACTACCAAGTTTCAACGTTATGTTACCAAAAACGAACAGAATTGTATACTATCATGACATTCAGCACAAGACAGAATAGCTACCTAAATTGTAGGCATTTTCAAATAACGTGCCAAGTGTTATGCTGTGTGGCCACGGCTTTAGAATAGTGCCACCCCGTCTCTTCCCGCGGGTGTCGTAAGAGGCGACTAAGGGATAAGGGATAAGGGGACCTCTGATCCCTACTACTCGTGGGAACGCTATGGTGATTAATTTAATTAATAACCATCCGCTTGGCGGCGATGCGGTACGCCACCCATCACGTCTCGTTTTTCACGGGGGCGAGAAGCGGCTCACGGAGAGCCGTTTTGCTACATTGATTGTAGCAAATCATCGGTGCGACTAAAACAATCGCTATGTGTTTTTGAGCTACTTTTCAGGAGACAATAAAAACTGTTTATTTTAATGATTGTGGCATTTTTGTTAGACCTGGATTTTTTGTATAATAGAGTTGGGTATTTTATATATCACCCTCGAAAAAAAATTACAGTTTCTTAATTAAAACAATGTGATATTATTTAAAAATCAGAATATTGCTACATAGCGAGTTAAAGGTTCAATTAAAATCCTTATGTGCATATTTTACACATTTCTTGCTACTATTTTTCTACAAACATGTTATAAAATCTTTTTAGCAAAATCCGCTCACGCTTGACCACTTTATTGTTCACCGCACGACGGTAGGGTACGAAATTGGAAATGTTATATTCACTTGCTAAGGGTTACAAGTTGCCGGGTCTGACGAAAATTGCCATTTTTTCGGCAGAATTTAATGACGTGTAACTTTCTCGAGAGTTATTCAATAAGCCCAACTTTTATATACGAAAAGGGAATGGTATATTCCTACAAAATGAAGACTCAATTATACTCAATTATATTTGTTAACACTAGCAAAAGTGGCTAAGAGTTAGACTTTATTGTTTTGAGAATAAAAGCATGTGTCGATCATTTTGCACGCTTTAACTGCTTATTTACATCTGCTGCTGAGGTTGTACAAATATACAGACACCAGCGGTGTATTTTTCAAGCCTTCGTGTAGGAAGATACTATTGCCGGCTCGGCTTTCTCCAACCTTTTGTTGGAACCCATTTTATCGATTTACATACACACTTCATACTTTTAACGTATAATGTGCAGTTTTAGGAAGTACTAATAACTCCATACCGACAAAGTGGTACCTTCTTCCCTACAGTGACACATTTACCTATTCGCTGTGTGCATGATTGTAGCGCCATCTCTTGGGCAGGTGTTCAATCTCTTTTTTTTTTCTTTTTTATAAATAGGTTGTATTCCTTGCTTATATGAAATGTCACTGGCTGATTCACTATTTTGACAGCGGACAGGGGCCTATGCAGTTTCATTTCTTGTCACATTGTGCACTGCGATCGTTCTCGTTACCCCCACCATGCACTTCGCACATAGCGAATAGCGACATGATGACAATTTATATTGCGTTCAAGGTATTTTTTTTATTTTTTATATCATGAAGGTAGTTAAAACATAAGCCTGGTTGTAAGCGGTTACGTCCATAAGCACGTTTGCACCACCAGAGGAATCAATACGCATTGCTGACCCTTTTTAAACCTGAACATTTTAGAAGATCTATTGGTTAGGTATGTAAAAATGTTATCGTTCCTTCACCTTCGGGAAAAGTCATGCATTTACCGTTGCATCGTAAAAACTTCATTTTATTGCCAAATTACCTTAGCGAAAGCACTAAAATATCAATATAATATTTATTCATAATCTTCCAATCGCACTCAGTCAATACATTCATAAAACCTTCAATGGTGACAAATGAATAAGGGATAGGGATAAACCCGTTAATAAAGTCTTAAAAATATATGAAACTCATATACAGTTATTACCTTTTTCCTCTGAGTAACAGTCTGAGCTATTCCTCTATTCGGGGACTCAACTTTTATTGAATTCCGAGGGTTCGGATCTGCAAATCGCGTGAAATATGGGATATTGTTGGATTCGAATGTCCGTGTTGGCAATTTTGTGGCGTGGTGTGGATGGTTTTATGTCATAAAGGTACAATAAGAGTGTTATTTTTTTAATGTCTTATTAAGTTACACATTTTAATAATTTGAAATAGCTCTGCAACTATTTGCGCTTAGAAATGCGGGAAGTTGATTAAAAATGTGTTCCATGTAAATTGACCCCATACATTTCAAATAGGTACGTCTTGACCTTTGACCTCCAGACTAGCTTTTTTACTGTGAAATAGCTCCAATTTATCTGAACTGAACCAGCCGGCTTTGCATCATCGTCGTAGCAGTAGTGACAGCGTAGCAAGGTCTACTCCATGAGAAGCTCTACGCCGTAGCCAAAGGCTACGTTTCGGTATCACCATCGAGACTACAATGCGATTGCTACGACTATATAATATTGCCAAGCATTAAAAATACAATGTACTAACAGTCAGAACCATTAGTGTAATCGATTCACTAACGTAACGTAACGATTGCGTTTGCGTTAGGTCTTAATTTGTATGGGATTTTTAACACATCACACCAAGCGGATATTTATCATAACCAAAACACGTTTTTGGATGACACATGTAGGGTTTAATCTGGAGACCGATCTCGACACATAATACCACTTTTGTTTTACATATTTGAAATGGAAAGATCTCATCTTTTATGAAATGTGAGTATTGTAAGAAATAGCTGTGTGACATTTAGTTTATTTTAGCTCATCCTTGTTTCTGCCTTAGTGCACAAAATAACTTTTTCACCTCAGCAGTTCGAACAAGCCTACTTTCCTCACTCCCTGGAGCGACGAAAGTGCGACTTTCATCACTCCAGGGAGTGAAATTTTGTTTCTAGAAGGTTTTCGTCATAATGATGATACCTTTCATTCGGGAATGTAAATAAATGTGTTTTTTTAACTTTAATATATTATGTTCTCACTACTGAGGTGAAGTTGTATGTGTCACACGAGATGATTTTTTTTTTTACATCTCGTGTTCTTGAGATCCCTCGCTACGCTCAAGATTCAAACCTAGAATCACTCGCTTCGCTCGTGATTCAATTATAGAATCTTTCACTTACTCGTGACTCAAAATCAACACTCGTAAGAAAAACCAACTTTCCTCTCTTGTTGCACAAATAACTATTTTGATTGCACAATGCAACGATAATTAATTAGATGAGTTTTCTGATGGTAGTTACAATACCGCTCTTATATACGTAAGTTTGGACAAAATTCAACGGTTTTTGGACATCAGGAGAGGTATTCAGTTGTAGATACCAAGGCCTACTAGTAATATAGCTTAAAAAAAAGAAGTGTAGAACATGTAATCCTTTAAGACAGAGGTCGGCAAACTTCTGCTCGAGAGCTGCATGCGGCTCCTTGAAAGGTCAGTGAAGTTCCCCTTTTAAAAATATTTATTCACAAATGAGATCAAAATAAAAACTGTGGCTCTATGAGCTTCGAAAAAATCGATATATTTCTAGCATCAGGCTCTTTGTCTAAAAAGTTTGCTGACCCCTGCTTTAAGCTAAGCGAGAACCGAGGTACCTGATAAGAAGCAGTCGTCATCCAAGTCCATCAGCAACACCATTATTGATTGACTAAAATTTATTGCTACCCAAAATATTGATCACCTTTACCACGCCTATTATATCGAAGAGCTCAAAATTCCAAACAACACGGAATCCCGAAGATTTGATAGTGTCAAGTATTTAAGTTATGCGTTAACCGAATATTAGAAATACTAAACACGTTCCCCCGGAATCTTGGGATCTTACCCAGCCGTTTCCGATCCGTTCCGGGTCAAGAGTGGATACAATTCAAGTGCGGCCGCTGGCTGGATTTCGCTCGCTCGACTATTGCTCATTTCGCTTGCCCGTTCGCCCGTTTCTGTCCACTTCAGCTACTTGATTCACAATTCATCTCGACTATGCTTGCTGGTGTTATTTGACCTGGATCGTAACTGTGATGAGAATTTTAATTCGGTTCCAATAAGTTTATCAGCTCGAATTCTGCCAATGCTGCAATGACATGCTGTCGTCGTAATTTACTTTTTTTTTACAGTTTAATGTTTATTTCGGTCGATGAGTCCTGTATTTGTTTCATTTGAAAAATAATGCTATTAAAATTAAATATTATTTAATTAAAAATGCATTTATAATACGGGTAACAATAATGAAATTAGCAAAGAAAGTAAGATGGTACATTCTCAACTAGCTAACCCACCAATTTTTGTGGACGCTGTTCAATAAATTTTATTTTAAGTAAGTTACTTAAGAGGGTGTACAAAATGCATATCTGACTAAAAATATGTATCCTGAGTATAGTAAAAATACTCATAAGACGTTCAAATTTCACAGTTTACTTGTTAAAATATAAAATCCATATCATTTTAAATAAGTCTTAAGTAGGTCATTAACATTTTGCGGTGGAAACTCTTGGTCCGTGGGGTCCAGGCGCCCTCAAGCTGTTTAAGGAGCTGAAGAAGAGGTTGGTGGAGGCATCGGGGGACCGTAGTTCTGGCTCATTTCTCGGCCAAAGATTGGGCATCGCCATTCAGAGGGGAAATGTGGCCAGTGTTATGGGCACCCTTCCCCAGGGCAGCGATTTGGGTGACATCTGGGGGCTCGGGTATTAGGTTAGGTTACGGGCTTTTTGTAGTTTTTAAGTGGTTTTGTTTTTTGTAATTGTGGAGTAAATATAAATTGTATTGTTAATGTGGTTCATATAAATTGTAATATGTGTGATTATTATCAAAATAAAGAAAACATAACAAAAAATAAAAAAAAATAACATATTTGTAATTTTTTAAGTAGGTAATGTTTGTGTTTTCAAAACTCTCACTATATACTGGTTTACACAAGACAACTAGCTTGGTAGGAATGAAGAATAACAGCCCAGTCCGGTCGTAGGAATGTGACTTACTGCTCAGAATGTTTCCAGTGTAAGCTGCACTTCACGCCAGTGCCAGCGAGTGGTGAAATATTGGGGCCTGCTTTTTATTTTTTCTAAGAAGTTAGTGACGACCTATAGATATTTATTTATGAGAAAGCTAAAATGTTGTGAGCAGTGAAAAAGTAAACACGCACGTGAACTTGACTTTTTTAATGAAAAAGTAGCTGTGTTTTATAAAAGGCTTGATGCAATGTCTTTTAATACATGATTCTAAAAAAGCGATAGTGTACTTCATTATAGCAACTTACACCAAATTAGGTTATATTGACATTAGTTAAAATCTATACAGTCAGCAACAAACGTTGCCGAACAAAATAATATTACAAATGTAACTAACTATACACAAAAATACTAACACGTATTAAAACCTTATTTCGTTCTATTTATTTCGATAACTTTCGTTGCCGACTTCACGTACTTATCGAATGACGACAGTCGCGTATTCCATTACATATTTCCAATCTTTGGCACAAAAATTGTCTGGCAGAAAAAAAGCATAATAAATCTAGATTTGTATGCGACTTAGGCTATCCCAGGCGTGACTGGGACAATATTCCCCGCGACAGATAACAAATTGTTTCATGCTACCAATGTCTAGATAAGGCTAACCCACCCCCGCACCCCCTCTCAGCGGGGGACAAAGGGGGGGGGGGATAACGTCGCGTCGACGCTGCGTCGCCGCTGCGTCGACGTTCGAGCTACGACGACGCTCGGAAGACGCTAGTGTGGGGTTAGCCTAACACTATCGTTCCAATATAAAAACGTAATAAGCCTGTACTGGCTACGCATATATTTAGGACGTTTTTCTACGTGTTAGCCAGTACGTGACAGTATTCATGTAAGTAATAAGAAAACCATCCCAGAGCTATTTGAACACTCTGGAGAGTTTCATCTTTTACTGACAAAATAAGTGAAAAGCTTTAAACTCTTTAAAGCGAAGTTTTATTGCATGTTAATCTGTTTCATGCCTAGATAATAAACCTTAAAATTTTATTTTGTAAAATTGCATCGGGGTTATGAACACTGTATGAATTAAGTATTAAAATTGAAATGTAATAGTCTACCGGGTGTTTCCTGTAATAGGAGCAATAAATTAAAACGTAGATTCTACTCCTCAAACCAGACAACGTTTGTTCAGCAACTTTTAAAAATAACTTATGGTTTGATTTTTATTACACTTTAAAGATTATTCGAACACGCAATGTATTTCGAAATTGATTATGTCTGACAGGTGACAAGGCTGACAAGCAATGTCAATTGGACGGATTTTAACGTACCATCGGGTTCAAAAATGCATGGGCAATTTATGAATGAATTCATTGATAAATTGGCCATGCAATTATGAACCCGATGGTACATTGAAAATACTATTTAGTTTATATGAAAAAGAGACAGTCTAAAAAATAAATATTTTTTAAAAGTTGTTGAACAAAAGTTTTATTGTTTGAGGAGTATAATCTAGGTTTTAATTTATTACTCATGTTACAGGAAACACTCTGTATATTTAGAAATTTGAAGTATAAATGGAATACAATAAGAGATTTAAAATATGATAACTACACAGCCTTTCTACATTTGTATGTATGTATCTACACATGTTTCTAACCAACCTCTACAATACATATTTAGACGATGATTGCATACGGCTAAATTTATGTCCTCGTGCTATGGGGCTATTCATAAATTACGTCATTTCAAAATAGGGGGGTGGACATCGGATGATGGTAGCATAACGTAAGAGGAAACAGGGCCATTTTAAGCATAATTTTTGGATGATTTTAGGGGGGGGGGGGTCAAAAATCGTCAAAAATCGATGACGTAATTTATGGACAACCCCTATTAAATAACCATTTTAACGTAAGAAAATTCATTTCGTGACAACATGTTAAAATGATTACTTATGAAGTGATTTGAGCACAGAAGTAGTAGTTGTTTTTGCAGTACAGGAGTGTCACAAACTGTCATAAAAATATAAGGAGCCATTAGAGAGTTTTACAGCCTCTGATCCAAGCACACCCAGGTAGTTTTATTCAACCATAAAGTCAAGGTCGATAGACATACTTCCGCCTTAGTCATACAGACATATTCATATCAAACATCTAAATAAATGTAATATAATTCTCCGTCAGTTATCATTGACATGTTTTGACGTGTAGCGGTATTCAAACCATTTACATACATCACGATTTTAATAAATAAATGCTTACAAACGCGATGTTATGTACCTGCGTCAGAATGAATGTCATATTCTGTTCCAAATATGAGCTCACGGAAAAAAGAAAAACAAATTCTACGTCCCTTTGAATGCCAGACCTCACGGTTTGAATTCGAAAATGAAAAAAAGATAAAGCGAAAATAAGTTGCCAGTGTGTGCGTTGCTAATGGAATGGTTTACCACGCCTCGGTGGAGGTAAGGTAAACGAGAGCCAGCCTTTTTGAAAACAATATTTCTCTCCACTGAAGATATTGGCAGTTTCTTGCGGGATTCGATTATAGATGTTTATTTGCCAAATGATTTCGGGGACCGTCGTTCCGTTCCATGTTGTCTTTCCATTTGGAAAATGCGGGTGGGAATTGCCCTTTTGGTTCAATCTGATTACATTTTCCGTGTCTTGACGTCTTTATTTCGGTGTAGACGTGCGTGCTTTATTTATACTTCGTTGGTACCTTTGTGGATTTGAAATCCTTCCTAATCTTTTTGCAGAAAAATCTGAGAAATCATTCTCGTTAAGGTTAACATGCCTTACGTTCTTAATATACCTTGTATCAGTAACAGGTATTAATTTAAATAAACATTTCACTAGTTTAACAAACTGTACATGACCAGGCACTCCTGGTTATGTACAGTTTGTTAAACTACAACGCAAGGTCTGCTAGCGTTATTTGCGGACCCATATATTGTGGTCTGTGCAAACAGCATGGGTCCCGCATAACGCGTTATACAAATAATATCCTTTAAATTAAATTTGACCTGGCTGCTCTCATGGGTATCATGTCCGGGTTTTGTCGTCTTATTCTTAGGTAAAATGAAGCAGTAAATGTCTTAATATTGATTACCGTGATAGCCTGATAGCAGAGTAGGTACTGGTCTATGGATAGCAGAGTCTTAGCTTTATGTCTGTTGTCGAAACCGTAAACAAATTGCGCCTTTCTATAATTCCCGCAATTGTAATTACTAGCGCTATTTTTGATGTTACTAATGCAGTAGGTCTCAGTTCTATCCATTTTGATCCGCGCTGTGAACTCTGGTCAAAATCAATTAGAATTTTCGTGTTAAATGGCGACGCAGAACCCGAATAGAAAGTATATATATTATGTGATATTTTGTAGAGATTCCAACAGGCTTTTACTTGTAAGCTTTTTCTTATACATTTAAAAATAAAAACTGTTCATGTAATGAGGTAGTCTATAAATATATATATATATATATGTATAGTAACTTTTTAAATGAACCTAATGTGTACATCAGAATTATACCTATTACCCGGCCTCATTCTACAACTCTCGTCTCGTCTCGTCTGTCGGAAAGTTATAAACCACGGTTAATAAGTAATATGTTGCGAAGATCTCTCGCCGGGAGTCGGAACATCCGTATCTACCTACTTCCACATATATGTAGGTAGGAGTCTTCATATGAGACGATTTTGAAAAGGGACTGTTATTTAATAATGTTTCCATTTCTGTTACAATTGCAAATTTCATACCGTTTTTCTTCGTTCGAAGTACCGTTTCAATAAAATTAAAGTTGTTTTTTCAATTGCATTATTGAAATCTACAACCCATTGAAATCTACAATATGATACCATCTGAAATGTTTTTAAGAGTTGAAAAAGTAGTAATGAGTAGCAAACGAGCTGCCAGATGGGAAGCGGTTATCGTCGCCCGTGGACATAAGGAATATCAGAAGACCCACTTATGCATTGCCGACCTTTGAATCATTTTTGCCCACTACTTTAAGAACGCCACAGGTGGACACCTCAGGTGATATAGGTAGCTCATTTCAGAAACTGCACGTATTCGCCATATTGCGTTGTAATAAGGTCCAAAAGTGAATAAATACATCTCTTAATATTTGTTGTCAGCTGTACCTAGTTACTAGTAATAGAAAGATATATTAAAACAGGTTTTTCTTTATTTTACTGTATTTGAAACACGGGTTCAGCCAAAATGTCAAAAGAACTGAATTCTTTTTGCTGTGTCGTGGTTAGTCATATACTTCATTTTACAAGAATAGGGTACTAAATATATCTATATTCACCTCGCAATATATGTACAGATAAACGTTAAAAAAACCTCTGTAGCCACTATTCATAGTTTTTCTATACGAGTAATATATTTCGTGTTAGTAGATCAATATCGTATCGTAGCCGTCCCATCTAACCAAGCCCTGACCCTGGCCGGATCCCAAAAGGTTTTCGAGATCACTCTTGATCTACTGAAACATTGAAACGCCTGCACTGAATACCTTTCCAAAAATAGATTACGTTCTTTTGAATTCTCATGTCTGATTAGCATGATTGAGATAAAAGATTGTAGCTAAATTGATTTTGTGAGCATGAGTAAAACAAATGAATATTGAAGATGAGTTTTCAGACTGTTAATAGTATATTATTGAGGCAGGGAATGAGCTGATTGATTGATGATGATTGCTGACTGCATTAATTTCAAATATGATTTCATGACTCAATTTTTAAATCTACAAAACATTCCCTATTTTTATTAATGAATACGCCATGGTTAAAACACATGATTTCTACCTTTTAACATTGTGTGTACACAAGATGTGACTCTCAGATAAGTCATGTTTAATAAAATATTTTATCATTTCATACGAATGAACTTTTTACTCCAGTTTACGTGCGAGCAAAATAAGGTTTTACATTGATTTATTATGTATTCTACTAGATGTGACATCTAGAACAAATTTTGTGCGTCATGTTTGGCGGTTGACAGCTGTGACACCTGTGACTGAATCAAAGAGGAGTATAGACTTGTAGTAATTTGCACTACAACTTTTGGAACAAAAAAAATCTTAGGAATATCATCTCTTGTTACTCAATAAGGTTTTATCGTGTTTTTCTTTTCGGAGAGGATTAAATATCTTAAATTGTATTGCTTCGATATTATCAGTGATCGGCGAAAAGGATGCCACACCGCGGGAATTCAACTAGACATAGTATTATGGATGTGCCGTTTCGCCCGCGACACCAATTAAACTGCTCGAAAATATAAGTGGAAAGATCATTTTCGGCTTATAAATGGATATTAGATGTCAAACCTAACAGGCTAACATTACAATATATTGAAAAAATAATGGTTTGTTATTTTAATTTTATATAGACCAAAAAAGACAAAAATAATAGGCGAAATAAATAATTTCATTAAAATACTTAATTACAAATGTTTGTGAAAATTACTGTAATTTTATTTTTCTATCCCGCAAATGCCGCGGCCTATCCATACTAGCATAATGATTGACGTCATTCACCCCGTGTGCAATCCTTTTCGCCGATCACTGGATATTATGCACCTATTTAAACTTTGGTAAAAGGTCTGTTAAGTGCCTGTAAGAATTTATCCTTAATCCAGTCTCTGCGGGAGTTGTTTAATAGTTATATATTTTCGATCCGTAATTATCAACGCGAATGGAAAATGTGAAGCCACATAAAATTTGTTTCGAGCACGGCCAATTCTAATCTGCTCTGAGTTTGGAATAAAGCCAAACCAAGATAAGCAGCCTCTGGAGAAATATCCTTTGTAGTCAACCTTAACTTATAATCCGGTTTGGCTTTAATAAGTTAATATTGGTTTTGGCAAAACGGCATATTAATGTTGGTCACCCTATACTTCGGGTTAGATTCGCGATAGAATCTTCTGGAAGGGTAATTTGGCGTTCTTGTGTCTAAGTCCTAATAAGTTTAAAATAGATAAGTCTGTATAGTACTAAGGCTGTATAAATTGATGAAGGTACAGATGGTTGATATGCATATAAAGTTTGTATGTATGCAGACGGTCATACATCTCTCTAATTGTGAGTACACCTATTGCTTGTAAAATTATAATTAAGTAAAGACTGTATCGTTTGTTATAAATACAAGAAAAATGTTCTATATCTTTTTAAATGATTTATATTTAAACATACAAATCATACTAAACTAAAAACAAAATAATACAGAAAACCTAAACATGGCCAGAAAACCCCAAATTATTCATTTCTGGCTAGTTTCCTGACTCTTTGTCTCATAGTGCCCATTAATGATCGGACAACAGCTTTGTCAAAAGTACGAGCCACCTTGTTCCAATCCAAACGAAGCTATTGGTCTGTGTCGGCAGTACGGCCTGTTTTCCGTAATCTAGCCTTCATTATAGCTCAAAAGTGTTAAATCGGGCGAAGTTCTGGACAATTTGGCGGATTTAATTCTTTGGTCAAAAAAATTACATTTTTGTCATTACACCATTTTACCACCTTAGCTGAGTAATAGCAAGACGCTAAGTCGGGCCAAAATATAGTTTCAGACTTATGCTTTTTGATCATTGGCAATACTCGTTTCTGAAGGCACTCCTTCATGTAAATATCGGCTTTCATTGATGAGGTAGTGAAAAATGCAGTCGACTTCATTCCACACTCGCAAATTGCCTGCCACACCATAACTTTCTTGCCGAATTTCTCAAAGCAAATAGATTTTTCACGTTGTATAACCTCTGTTCTATCACGCACCGTATAATACTGGGGACCTGGTAAAGACTTGTAGTCCAGTTTCACATAGGTTTCGTCGGCTATTATTACACAGGTGCCTTTTTTAGACAAAACCAAGTCGGACAACTTTTGGACTCGTTTCTTAACAGATTCTATTTGTTTTTCACTTCGTTTTGGCTGTTTCTGTTTTTTAAATGCCTTCAAATTGTTTCTTTTCTTTGCACGTTGCACCATCCCCATACTCGTACCCATTTTTTCGCAATATCTCCCACAGACAACTCTTTGTTAGAGATAAATGCTGCTTTACGATCTTTTGGTCCAATTTTGGGTTAGAAGGACCTGGTTTTTGACCTGGTCGTTGTCGGTCATTAAAGGTATATTCGTTACCGTACTTACGGATTGCAGTTTGGACGGCTCCTACACTAACACCTTCCATTTGAGCAAGCTTTCTGTAAGTAATACCTTTAACCGAACACCATTTGTCCACAATAGATTTTCACTTTTTTTTATTGTAACAATATGGGCAAGGAAAAATTACTGTTATCGGTTCTGTGAGAAACGTCAAGTAATTTTTACGTATTAAAATATTTTTTCAACATCAGTTATGCTATTGGCGCCAGTGGTAAGTTGTATTTATAGCAGACGATACAGTCTTTATACTTGTCAAAGTTAGGAAAGACCTTCTAAGACTATTTTTGCTTAGCGGCTTGGGATCTAGTAGGTGCCCTACAAACTAGTTAAAAATATCCCCTCAGTATCCCCTGTATATTATGATATACAGGAGAAAATAATTATCTTGACCTCAAACCTGACTATATGTCCCTTCAGATCATGCTATATACACCTCAGTATTACGTGTTTGCGTATCCCGTCTTCTTGTAGCTTGTAGCTAATAGCTTGATATCTACGCTCACACATCACTAACGATTTTTAAAACTATAAAGTTAAATATACAACTGCAGCATGAAAAGTTTTTAATATAAAATATTGACTATTAAAATAGAACGCGTACATTTTGCGATTTCATACATTTATTTAGCCTCGCAGTTATAATTAATAGCACTCGCTAGCTCCACAATGTAGCCTCACTTGTTGCATCGGATCCTAAATTAACTGCTCATTCATTCATAATAGTATACCTGCTTGTCGGAATCAAAATGGTTCGCTTTCTGATATTTCATTTATATTGAAGCATGAATTAAGTCCGGAACGAATTTAGTAATGGCTGGGTTTTCTTCAACTTACTTGCTTTTTTTTACGAATACTATAATCGCACACCTTATACCTTCACAAGTGTACGTGATACTAGGAAAGGTACCTACTTGTTTTAACTAACAAAGTACTTAAGTATTTATTAAGCTACACACAAGCTATTAGTGTAACTTTTGAAGCTCCACACACTAGCTAGTGAGTAGCTTAATAAATATAATACCTTTCGCTTTTGTAAGATGCTAGAATAAAGCATATTCGGTAGTATCCACGTGTTTCCCTTATACCTCATCAGTTGTTAATATTGTTCAGTTAAAATAGCTTTTGTTATTCCATGTATTTACCACACAGTCTTCATCGGCTGTAGTTATAGCTACTTCAAGCAAAAAATATTGCTGAATATGATTTTTTGTTAATTTATTACAGTTTGGTACAATCTATCATCTTGGCGTATAACGAATCGAAAATTAAATAAATATCGTTCATCGTTTTTGGTTGAAGTTATTTTGGCTTGAAAACTATCTATTCGTAATTTTACTTGTAGTCAAGTAAGATATTAGCGATGCTTATTTTTACTTTAAACCTAAGATTATAATTCGAAATCAAAGCAATTTCTGTATGTAAAGAGAGATAATCTCATGATATTTCGTTATTAATACTGAAAGTCGTTGGCTAACAATAAATATGCAGAAACAACTAAAATACATACAGCCACGACGCAGGCTATATTAAGTAAAGGCCACATTTATTCAGTACAATTTATGGTACAAATAGTATACCTACTCTAATTTATGGTATGAAAGAAACAAGAAGATCTGTCAGCCTACGAAAAATAACCTAGTAAATGGAGAAAATAACGCCGACGCCATGTTGATTTATATTACGCTATTAGTATGTGTGTTGTTCGTTATTACAGAAGCCAGGGAAATATCAATTGGCTGACGTTACTTCAAAACTAGGGTCGGATTCAGAAACTCACAATGTTATAGCAGTTCGGTGAAAATTAATAAAATAATATTATTCCTACTTAATTACTTATTGGCAAATTTCTTCCGTTTCCCCAGACAAGAGAGAACAGTATATGCTTCTAGGATGAGAAGCTGATTTCTTGTGCCTACAAATGTCCAAATTTAACTATAGTACGGCATTTTCGATTTAGTTGCGGTTTTCAACAATGCTCAAGGAATATACTTGCGATGTTTTTTTTTGAGTTGAGTCTCAGGTAATATTTTACTGGAGAGTAACCCGAGGCCAGTTTTATAAAGCTACAAGTTACAATTTACAAGCGGAAGTCTCTTTCTAATACATTGGGTTAGAAAGAGAGTTCCGCTTGTAAATTGTAACTTGTAGCTTTATAAAACTGGCCTCTGATGGAGCTTGGCGCTACATAAATAGCAAGATTGCATTGCATTTCGTCTCAATACGTATTACTTTTTTGATAAATTGATACCGGAGTATAATTTACTAGTAAAATATATATGGGATGACTGAGCATTTTTTATAGTCGGGTCAAAGGAAATTAATTTTAGTTCATGAGTTAAAATCTGACACTAATTCGTATAGTTTCTGAAATGCAACTAATAACTTTATTTAGTTTTTTATTAAACATCAATATTAAATGAAATGAAAGAGGAAGTTTGGGAAGTTTAAACTGACCTCCAGAACATTTCCGTTGTTAATGGTTTTCTAAATATATTTTGACGAACGTTTTGCAATTACGCGGATGATTCAAGCTGATTTTTATTACGAGAGGGAATGAATGATACATCTTCCCTCCATTTACTTAAAATCTGAGGCAGCATTATCATAAGCAATGCAAAAATATACTCCTTTATTATCTTCTGGAATATAATATTGGCCTTGGAAGTAGCCTGGAGCTGGGGTTTCGATGGAATGTGTATGCATTGTGTATTTTTAGAAGGCAGTTTTATAAATTGTGTAAAATTTGTTTCTGTGGGCGGTAAATTGAAATTGATTCTTATGGGATGTATTGTTTATACGACATTATGCTACTAAAAGATTTGAATTACAATATCAATGTCGATACAGTAAATGAAAAAAATATATATTATAAAATTTTGATATTGTTCAAAGTAGTACTTTAATTCGTTTTTGTTTTTTAACTGACGAAAGTTTGTCCCATTACCAACTTTATCCGGACAACTTCAACTAAGTACTATATTATTTTTAATTAAAAAAACTCACCTGAACGCACACAGTAAAACGAATTCGAACCAAACCGTTGAAACTTCGATATTAACACTTCCAACGTTCACTCACAGTCCGGAGGGCGCGTCCTCCCGCTCCGGCGGCCTCGGGTGCACTGGCTCCAGGCTCCCTCCTTCCCCCCTACCTGTTACAGGTACACATCCAGAACTAAGTAGCTAATATTGATGGATAACGTGAATTGATTTCCGCGCGGGCTCGTTTGCGTTCCCGATGCTGACGTGTGGTCAAGGTCCGGAAGCGCGGTTTCACCCGATTTCTGGAAGTTCTTGAGACAGAAACTTTCTTTGTGTGCAGTCTATATCGGCCAATATCTTCGTAGTTTCTAGACGAGTTTAACTCGTAATTTTGCTTTCTATAATTACAACTTGACTTAACTAAGTGTTTATAAAAATCGCAGCGTGAATAGTTATAGATGACTAATGTGTGAAATCCGTGAAAGTTTAAATCAGCATTTTAATTTTTCTTTTCAAAAACGTGTAAAGGGTAAGTGTATTTCTTCAGAGTGTAAGTTAAGTAGGTACAGTAACCGACAACCTGTTTGGTTTTGAGTTTGCTTGCGTCCGATTTGACATACATGTAGACGACTTGTTATAAAGTAATAATATGTTACTTATAAGCGGTGTACCTATAAACATTCTTATACGCCAACTCTAGTTTTTAATTTTTAGGTAAGTAAAAATCAGACCGAATCATATGTAAGGAAAGGAGAACATAGTACGTGACGTCACGTTGAGAACTCTGCAGAGTGCTAACTATTATTTTACTCTGCTAACTTTTATGATTTTTTTTATCGTATGGCTGACGTGTGTTACTGTTATAATAGTAAGGCTAGAATCATGGGTTGGGCAAAAACTGTTCCTCAACCGGGCAAATGAGATGGAATTCTATTGATTCCAATTTCCTTGTTGTTAGTATGTAGATTGGCACGCGAGTACTAAAATAGTCTCGGAAACGGACGCCGGACGTATTGACGGTGTACATGTTTATTTACTTAGCGTTCTCGCCTAATATCGTACCGTCGGATTCAGAAGTTGTAAGAACCTAGAACCTATTCGAATACTTTAATTTGTTACTGATTTGATCTTCATGATCGTGGTACCGGACATTTTAGTACCATTGATTGATCACAATTTATTTCATTTTATAATTGAAAGACAAATTAAAACAAGTAACTTCCGAATGTTTTTTGGTACACAGTCTTGTTGTTGCTGACTGTACCTAGTAGCATTGTCATGTAAACTACGGAAGTATACCAAATTTCAGCTCAATCGGACACCGGGAAGTGGTTGAAATTTAACTTACAAGACTTGATGCGTATAAATAAACAAACAAAATAAATAATACGTAAAAATACAAGCAAAAAACAAACCCTAGGTAATTAAATTCTGCTTAGTAGGACGTACAAAATTAATTCACAATTATTTTAGACGTAATTTTGATAGCAAAGGAAGATAATTTTAATAAAAAAGCAAATCCGTAGATACCAATCGGTTTTTAAAGATGTTATACTAACGCTCCAAAAGTAAGGCATACTTTTACATATTTTAGAGAACGGAAATAGTACATTACACTACTAGGGTGGTAAAACAAAGAAAGGCCGAGATCGCAGAAGTTTGCGGCCCGAGCTGCAAGCGAGGGACGTAAATATGCGATCGAGGGCTTTCTTTATTACCTCCCGTGTTGTGTACATCATTTTATGTCTGCACTTGGCCAGAAAGCGTCTTTTTCCGTACGCGCAGCGTGCGGAAAAAGCCACTTTATGGCCAGGTGTGGCATAAATAAACATTTAGAGAGCTGATAAGCGTTCTGTTTGTGTTAGTGTAGGTACTTATTGTATATGTTTTTTTATTTTTGATCAAAACGACTTAGTTATTAACAGGTAAAAGACCAACCGTATATTTGCCTACAAAAAGCTTGTTGCTTACAGACGTTTTTATGATAATCAATCCAAATAACGCTGGCGGCATCACAGCACATTAGAGGCTTTCAAACTTTTTCATGATATTTATATAATACTGATTGTATGTGTAAAGACCACTTACTCTTAGTTAAGAAAAAGTTATATTATTCATTATTTTAGTTCGTAGTAGCACTTCTGATTTTAACTTTACCTACAAAAACTATTCTAACTCAATGAATATTGGACGCGATCCTATTGCCTTGATGCTTTTCCAAACTTCAATCAAATCAGATTATAATAGACCGTAATATGGCTTAAAAATATAAGGAAATATTACTGGCAAATTGACCAAACAAAGGTAGCAACAACATCTTTTGATTTTTGGGAAATCAGGCTTAAGAGTAATTCATAATTCAGGCATCACTGAGTGGGTCAGGGTCAAAACTCCGAGAGGGACCCAGTTTCATTGATTAAACATTCATGATCGTACTGAAATTCGAAACAGCCGACTGGCATTGCCAGTGGGTATACACTTTACAGTCTGGACAACAGATAAACGATACTAAAGAATATAGTGAAATGCTTTTCCGTCGTGAAAATTCAGATATTTTAAATGACCGCATCATTTACCAATTTAACTATTAGTCTGTCATTTTGTACCATCTTACAGCAATAAAGATAAATAAATATGTACGTATTTATCATGTTTGGGAGTTTTAAGAAGAAAGTGTACGATTTTTGAAAAAAAGTCGCTAATTTTCCATACAAAAATAATTAGTCCGTTTTGTGACGATCCATATATTTACTTATAGTCACTTCGATTAAAAAATAAAAGTAGATAATCAATATAAAATCGTCAACAATTAATACGACAATTGCAGTGATATTTTAAAAGCTTTCGGAAGTTTTCTCAAGAGCCCATCCAGGCTAACTTCATGCTAAGTCGTGACCATTTCGTGGTTTATAAACGTGTTATGTCATGTTAGATTTTTATTGTCTTTTATTCTTTACCTCTTTTCTTTTATTTGTTAACAATACCTGTGTGCATACAAGTACCATGTCGCTGTTGTTCGCCACGAATAAATGATTTCTATTTCTCATTTCTATTTCTCTCTAGAAAGTGATTGTTTACTACATCTGTATTTAATGAGGTTGGATGCACCATGTTGACGGCAAGGGATTCGCATTTGTCTTAACCGTCAGCACAGTGAACCCTATCGTTAAGGTGGGAGCTTACTTTACTATAACATTTCTACAAGGTGTAACAAAAATACTGGTGATCCTTTAAAGGGCATAATTGGTATCGTATTCTTATTACGAAAAAGTAAGAAAAAAATATTTTCGCGCGAAAAAAAATTTTGCTTTAGTATGGAGGGTCGGCCGGCTGAGACCACCTGTCCCATAGAAAAAAAAAATTTTTTTCGCGTCCAAAGATTCTTTTTCCCACTTTTTCTTAGTCGTAATACGATACCAATTATGCCCTTAAACGGATCACCAGTATTTTTGTTACAGCCTGTAGAAATGCTATAGTGTATTCGATATCCATATAAGCAAAAAAACACGTGACCAAAGCGTTCGGTTAATGACTACATGAAATGGATATGGAACACACTGTTCGTTAACAGACCTAGGAATCGATGGGGCAAAATTTTATGACAGGGAGTTCCCATATCGATAAACTCAATTATCGATGCTTTTTACCATATACTAGTGATCACCCCCAGCATTGTATGTATTATTTGTAAGTATTGTTCTGAAGACGAGTATAATGTTCTAACAAGGCATATTTTAAATTATCGCTTGGTAATGAATACCATCGTACTATGAAATAGTTAGTATTATATATTTATCAAACCCTTTTTATATAATTAGATAAAGATAAGTTACCCTTATTATTTTATTTTATTTATATTTTTTAATAAAATCATATTTAGAGAAACAAAACCTAGAGTGGTCACTATTATATGGAACAAATATCGATACTTAAGTTTATCGATATTGGAACTCCTTACCTGTCAAAAAGTTTTGCCCCATCGATTCCTAGGTCTGTTCGTTAATTCTTTCTGATTTTTTTTCGTACTTACACATTTCATTTTACGTGAAAATACAGCTTTTATAATTTCATAAACTATTTACGGACTTGAAAACCAGCAATGATAAGATATATTTAGTCTATGTAAATTAAGCATCAAACTTAAATATCTGATGAAAGACCTTGTACAGAAGCCCGATGTTTCCACGGAGGGTGTACCTTTCCAATTTTTCTATGATTACCTCAACCGATAAGGGGCTTACGCTTCCAAAGCCTACTGTTAAGGCGTTTACTCACTGCTTACTTCAATGTTTAAATTTTTTATGACAAGAAAAAATATAGTTGATTGTTTTTTTAATGCTAAGAAAGGTCATTAATACTTACCTCAGGCGGGTCTGTTCATTAATACATATTTAAAATACATCATTTATTTGATTTAGTTGTACCAGTAAAAATTGTTTTAGTCATAGTTTTCTTTGTATCTATTTTTGTTATTCAGTATTACTAACTGTCTAGCTTTGCCTCGTATTTTTAGTGCAATTTTTTATACCGACTATGGCAACACTACGTGACAGTACAAATTTGAATTCAATTCAATTCAATTCAAAATTATTTATTGTTAGTCAGTAAACATCAAAACATAACTGAAATATCTGTTGGATCCCAAACTAGGCTGGGCCTGTATCTTGGGACCCTGGAGTGCTATAAATGTGACACAACATGTATACATCAGGTGAGATAAAGAACACAAATACACGAGGACAAGAAATATGTACAAGTAGCAGAACTTAACTAAACATTAAAGTGACTAAACTGTGTGTGTGTGTGTGTGTGTGTGTGACTGTGTGTGTGTGAATTGAAGGGATCTTAGGCTATTCATAGGCTTAATATTGGTTAAGCCATGTTATCTTGATTATCCTGGTATTCCTGATTAGCTAGGTAGCTTATATCATACTGTAACTAGCATATAAATTACAATATTAAGTCGGTTTCGTTGATGCCCTCCAAAAAGCGGTGGAGGGCAACAAACGTTTATATAGTACTTACGGCCTTTTAGTAGTAAACAATAATCACAATGTGAGACTATGACAAGGACCGAGAATACTAGCACCGTCTCTGTCATACATTCCAAAGTGGCATACATTACCAGGCACGAGTATGTTTACAGCCTAGAGAGCTCATCCGAAACACGCGCCCACGCCAAGGGCTTATGGACCCAAAATCTTATCCTATCCTCGTATCAAATATTACATTTGATACATTTGCGAAATTCTAGATTTGTTGTAAGTCATTTTATGTTTTTGTTAATTTCTTTTGAATAATTCTTCGAAAGAACTTCGTAAAAATGAAGAATTGGGAGCATGTTTTAACCGCAAAAATGTCTGCTAATAAGGCTTCTTTTCTAGGTAACTTAACGGTTCACTGAAATTTCTAAATTTATGCCTAATAAATGCTTACGTTTAAGACTAAATTGAAACAGAATACCAAAGATCTGATTTTTCAACTTCAGAATATTTCGACAGCGGATACTTTTGTTTTCTCTTATGTAAGTGTATTTTCTTTTCTCGAATTCCAAGTAACGTTCGTTGAATTGAAATAGGCAACAATTACATTGCTGGGTTTATACATTAATTATCATGATCATTTCACCTGCCGAAAATTCTGCTAAAGAAACCTAAAATACCGATCTAGAACTGATGTAAAACTTATAATAGCTCGCCTATAAAACCACAATTGATCGAACAGGAATCCATTATGTCACCATGTCACGAGCTGTCAATAAAAGAAGTCAAATTTGCCTCCAGTAGATTTTACTTACCTACAATCAATGCTCATGTCCTGCATACAAATACGAAGTCATGCCGAATTCTGAATTCACGCATTCGTTGTGACCTGTTGTCTAATTCCGAATGCTTACCGAAATCGTAGGAGCTAAAGTTTTTTGTGAACCAGAATGGGCCTACGGTCGTAGGACACGTTTTTTTACAGTTAGTAAGCAGTTGTCAAATAATAGGAAGGTATAAAATTTTGAACCCAAAGTCGTAGAACAAGAGTACCAATTGTTAAAGCTCCAACGAAACGCAACTGTTACTGTTGCACTAATATGGAAGAGAGATAGAAAGAGGTGACTACAATTACGCTACGGCGCGTTGACGATTGGCGCGTTGGCTACGCACCCACACAACGCAAAAGTTCATGAAAGGGAACCGTTTTCACCGTTCAATAATGTTAAATTGACACGATCATATGAAGGGTACACGGAAAGAAAATGTCTAGTCCCTTTTTTTGTAAAATGAGATTTTTGTATCAAAATGTAGAGCTTGCAATGAACTATTAGCAATTACTTCTGGAATTTTTAACATAGATCCACTTTTTAATTAATAAAAATCATCTAGTTACGAAAATAGTATGGTTAATTGAATCGTTCCAAACTTTGTAACCGCTATAACTAAAAATGTTGTCAAAATGCCTTGACATGTTCTTTCCGTGTACCCTTCATATGACGTAGTGATATGTGACTTTGCATCACATCTTGCAATCAAATAATACAATTAGATTTAGTGTCGTCAGTCGTAGAGGCCAGCAACTACCAGTCGCTGGTAGAGAGAGAGAGACAACGCGGAACCAAGCTGCTCGATTCGTCGCGTAACCTGAGCGGACCGAGACCGAAATACTATTTTATGCCACACCTGGCCATAAAGTGGCTTTTTGGCCAGGTGTAGATATAAAATGATGTACACAACACGGGAGGTAATAAATAAAGCCCTCGATCGCATATTTACGTCCCTCGCTTGCACCTCGGGCCGCAAACTTCTGCGATCTCGGCCTTTCTTTGTTTTACCACCCTAGTTGTGTAATGTACTATTTTCGCGCCATGTTCGCAGAGAAATGTGAGACGCGGTTCCGTTTTATCGATTCCATCGCGGAGATGTGCAAAAGCCTTGAGGCCTATTCGAAGTAAAAAATCTAGTCATCCACTATGGACGAGTTTTGAATGATATGATAAAAATATTGATTACACCCTAATAACGAATTTTGAGATCACGTTCTCGCGTGGTTTCTCTCACCAGTGGGAATACAAACGCTGAAAATGTAATAAATTGCTTTAAAATTCCTTTTCAGGACTTCCGCTGCCTGTTTATTATTGAAATTGCCGGGTCTTTATCCTTTGGCACATGTTTTTGGGCCATTACAGCAATACGGGAAACAAGTAAAATGTGAAAATGAAAATATTTTGTGAAAAAATACGTGTTGCAATCAGTCAACGATATTTAAGGGAATGGCAACAGCTACAAATTTTGCAAAATTATGAATAAAAAAAACTAGGCATGCATTGAGAAATATAAAACAATGAAGTTTTTAGTATTAGTGTGGTGAATTTTTTCCTTATTTACAAACGTATAAGTCAAGTTACTAAAGGCATACAACTGTTGAAAGCTAGTTTTAATATATAACTTTGGAATTATTTTCTATGAAGCCGATTTCGTCCAATCGTGTATCGGAATTAACAAAGTTCTTCCAAATATAATGAATGTATTAAAAAAATTTTTACTTTCCTAATAAAAGTAGTTATAGCTATATGACTGTTTAAGTAAAGTCAATTTGAAGGTCATGGAGTACTTTCAGCCTCTTAATTACTACATAAAATGACTTTATGCATGAGAGACAGAAGGAGAGACATATTAAAAATACGATTACGATTAAGAAAACGAATTGGCATAATAAGTTTAAAAAAAAATCTTAGATCACTAATGTGACTAGGGTATTATGGTTATCTCAACCAAAGAATTAATAATTATGACATGTCAATATAATTTCGAACATTAGAATACTCCGAGATACAAAGGAAGCATAGCGGTGCAGTACAAAAACAATTTATGTAGGTTTACGCAATCCGAAAGGCAAACATTAACTATAGATTATCTCAGAACTGGAGCTAATTAGGACACTGGTGTTTTTGAGAAGTAGTATACTTAATTTAAGCTCAGTAATACACTTTTACAATTAAAGGAAATAAAAAAACATGGCGTATATTTATCTATGCAAAGAATATTTTTTAAACAATTGCAGCGACATCTAGCGTGGTTTTACGCATTTATCCTCATTCATTCAACGAGTTTCAGAGAAAAATTGCGCATTAAAGTCAGGCACATTAATATCTTGAACAACGGGACATTCCAGCCACAACGCTGAAAAGAGTTAGTGGTACATTTTAATAGCATTTTACGACAATTTGTCTTCTACATAATACGCCTGTTTCCATCCCAGGGAAGACACATTACGTATTTTAATTGAGAAGAACTAAGTATTTGATTGTGATTGAACAGCCTCTAAAAACACAAAAACAGTTAAAAAATATACATATTGGTTGGGTAGGTAGTTTAACAATATTTTATTCCGAAGAAAAAGCATGTGTGTGCATAAAAAATCTATTTAACATGTCATGTCATGTAACTTAAGAATATTAAACGTTCAATCACGATGCAATTTTCAAGATTTTTAGTTGAAGTCCAGTCTAGTCAAAGTTTTCAACATCTCACATTATGACATTCTAGAATTCCATAATATGTTCACCGTCGCTACAACACAAGCTCGCCAGCTTTTTAATATCACCCTGAGACTCTAAATGTGTTTCATTTGGTGTGGCCAGATGCTACGCCAGGTGAAATATCGCCTGCAATTTGGTGAGGCTGAGGATACCGGGTTTTTTCACTTACCGCGGACTCCCGGTAGGTAATTTGGCTCATCTCAACGTGGAGGAAATTTTGTCTTTTCGAAATGTTATTGACTTTGAACTCAGGATATTTGAAGTTAAGTTTGACATGAGTTTGTTGGATTTTACATTTTTAAACTTAATTTAAGTACTTAGAATATTTTATAATGACAGCCAAGGGAATACTAATATTGTGCACTAAGTGATAATACCTATAATTATTAAACATATTTCCCAGTGATTTCTGAAACGTTAAATCAGATATTTTGATATAATTTGGCTTATTATATAAAGAATTCATATTATTTATTTCTTCACATTCATGACAATCACAATCCCTCGAAAACTATGGTGCCGTATAACAGACTCAGAACGGGCCATGGCCGCTGTAAATACTTTTACAAATAGGTACAAAATAAGTGGAGTTGGAATTAGGGCTTCCAACTCTGAAATTTTTTGTATGGGCTAACTCTGGAATTCTGGAATTGGCCATAGAATCCACTTCCGGAGTTGCAAGTCCTAGTTGGAATGACTCGGCCATGTGTGATTGCGGTGAAGAAGTCAAAACCATGGAATGGAAAAATGCCCCCTCAGGACCTCCAGAAGATTTGCTGCACCTCTCATCCGATGCAGCTGCGTGGCTCAATTTTCTAAATGTTGACATTTGACTGGACTTACTTATTATCATCAGAGACTTTAGAGATATAGACGCCCACAGCCTAAGAACTTTTTGAAGCTCAAGTCGATTGCACCATCTATGTATGTCAAAGCCGCCTAAAGATGGCGAAAATGTAAGAGAAATGAAGTGAAATGATGAAATACTCCACCTAGTAGCAAATAGCGTACTAGTAGTACACTAGTAGCTACTGGGTCGAGTAGCAGTGCAGGTGATATTTCTCTTACATTTTCGGTATCTTTAGGAGGCTATGACATAGATGGCGCAATTTACATGAGCTTCAAAAAGTTCTTAGGCCGTGGTGGTCGATATCTCTATAGTCTGTGTTATCATAAAATAAAATCAATTGCCTATTATGCAAAAACATGCCATACGATTATATAAATGACAATCACAGTAATTTAATCCATACTTACAATGCACAAAATATATACATTATTACCATCATTTTAAAAAGCTATGGATAACCGGGTCTAGCGTACAATATGCCTGGATCGAAAATTGATTTAGCCCAAAAAGCATGCCTAACATTCATATGAGCGCCCCAATAACAGTTTACCGCCGCAGGCTTGTAGCTGGCATTTGAAAATTTCACCCGCCAATAGATGCTTTACTTTACCTACTACTACAATACTTACTTTTAGCTACTTTATTTTTATTTTAAATTAGAAAATGTGTATGTTTGGACTTACGTTTCGACTTCACGCAAAAGCAACTGAATGGATTTGAACGAATTTTGCCACACAAGTAGATAATAATCTGAATATGGACATGAAATATACAGTGTGTTTTTTTTAAGTGGGCCAGTATGGGGAAATCCTAAAGTATAGGAGATACAGGGAAACTGTCTTAGGAAACATTAGGTATTTTTTTGAGAAATTTTATTTGGTATAGTCAAATTTTTGGTCAAGTGTGAGTTGTCCCTAAAAATTAATAATTTTGATGAATTTTTTTTTTGACTCAGATCTAGTCAGTTTATGAGATGATCATTTTATTGTACGGAAAGAAAAAAATCGGAACAGTAGAAGTTAGTCAAATCAAAAAAAAACTCATCAAAATTATTAATTTTTAGGGACAACTCACACTTGACCAAAAATTTGACTATACCAAAAAAAATTCTCAAAAAAATACCTAGTGATTCCTAAGACAGTTTCCCTGTATCTCCTCTACTTTAGGATTTCCTCATACTGGCCCACTTAAAAAAACACACTGTATTTGTTCCAGATTCATTATTTATAAGGTGAAATATTCATCGGCTTGCCCTTGTCTCACTTATTTGGGATCGGCGCAGCATGTTTTTCTACTCCGTACCTCTCTGTAGTTCGTCATGTCGTTATTCACGCCCTTCTCTTCTATAATATAGAAAATATAATATAGAAGATATTATCTTCTCTCATACAGTTTAATGTACAGTCGCCATCAGATATATCGGAGCGGCCAGAGTGGTCGCAAATATCTGAACAACGCTCTATTGTCAAGGCGATAAAATGCATTCAGATGTTTTTGAGTACCCAGGCCGCTCCTATAAATTTGATGGCGACTGTACAGGATTACAAAACAAGATGGAGGTTTGGTAAGCAAAGGTCACTAGTGGTCAGTTCTCAAAAATTTGGCACCGACAGGTGAAAGTTTTGTATTTTAAAAAAAGTCCCATTTTAAATTTTTTTTCAATTGGGATCATTAGAATACATACCAAACATTTCAAAAATGTCAAAGGGAAGGGAATTAGATAATTATTTTAAGAGTTATGGCCGTTTAAAATTCAGGTGAACGACGTCACATTCAGGTGAAAGACTAAATGTGCACAGGTTATTGACAACAGAAGCAGGTTAACGACAAATAAGTACAAATTAGTATGAAACATTTGACAAGTTAACGACAAACGTGGCTAACCTGTGTCCGTAGTCGATTACCTGTCTATTTGTAGTCATTAACCTGAAATGGATATCATTCACCTGCCCACCAAAGACATATTTTTCTTAAAAAATCAAATACATTTGTAGCTAGAGAAATGAAAAAAATATGAAATTATATTTTTTTATTTTTTTTATTTTTTATGAAGTATAATTTTTTTAAGTAATCATGAAAGTAAAAGTGTCACATTTTGTGAGAGCGAAGCCCGGTATGTTTAGCACCATTTTACATCCAAATACCTGTATATTATCGATTTTTTAAAGAGAATTCGTACATAAAATATAATTACTGTAAGCATTTTTTTTAATATCGTTCAGCTGGAATATGACAAGTGAACGACGTGTCGGTAACCTGCCACTGTGTCCTCCACCTGGTTATATCGGACAGGTAAAGGACACATATCGCAAAAAAGCTACAATCCTTTGAAAAATGGCGCCTAAATTAACATGACAGTAAACTTGTTTCATTTAATGCACAAGACGAGTATTCTCGACCTTAAAACATATGATTAAGAGTGTTAAAAGTATATTTCTTGTCATCCACCTGTCGCTGAATGTCGCTCACTTGCCAATTTTAGCCGGGTGAACGATGCACAAGTGGCGGACAAAATGACAGTTATTTCTTGAAAATTCGACAAGTATTTACTTTATGAACTTAGTATTTAGGTACCCGTAAATAGGCCACCAATAACGTTACATATTTTACAGATAATGCAATATCTCCCACAATAACCGAAATATAAATGACAGAATAAAGATACCATACCCATTACAAACTCCCGTTTGCGTCACTTTGTATAATATATTTCATTACCACGGTCCGGTGCACACGTGTTGTTGCTATCAGGTGATAGCTGATTACTGACGGCTTCGAGTCGTGCGGGGTGATGCGGGATAGGTGAAGTAGGGATTGCACGGTAGTTGTGAGACTTGTGAGTTTGTCTCGACAAATGAGCGACAAAAACAGCCGTGGACAAAGTTTAAAGGCAAATAACGTGGAATATAAGTGTAATATTATTATATGATTGTCTAGTTTTAAAAGTTAAGGATATATGCAAATAAAATATAGAAAAAAAGTTAAGTTAAGTTAAAGATTTTTGTACTTTTAACAACATGAAACATCGGTACTGCGCAAAAGGACACGGAAGGTGAACGACAGAACTAAGTTACAAATATTATTATTTTTATTAATATACAATAAATAGATTTCAAACCATCAGGCCTCTATGTAAAAAGTGTCTCATAATATGTATTGATAATTTATTTATCAAGATATTTTATAGTTAAAAAAAAGTTTTAACATAAACCTATTGACAGGTGGCGGTGCCAATTTTTTGAGAACTGACCTAGTCACTACTTCTACGTAGACGATATCGCAGGGGTAGCTGGTAAGTTAATACAAAGTTAAACCAGTCGAAAACCGAGCAGTATTCCACTTGATTATTCATTGGTAGAGTATTGACGTTAAATCGTGCTCTTTGCAGAGCCGTTAGTGGTTTGCTGTCAATATCAGGTGCGCAATGATCGGATAGTGGTAGGATACGGGTTTACGTATCGGAATATTTCAGCCAAAAGTGCATCAAGCTGATATATATTGATATGATGAAGATAAACATATCTCTTTTTGGCCCAGTGGTTGACTGGTAGAGAATGCCTTAAGGCATTAAGTCCGCCATTTGTATATTTTATGTGCAATAAAGTTTAAATAAATAAATAAATTGAACTTTATAAGAATTCCTGTTCATATTTGTAATACCTATTTATTTACTAAAAAATTAAAATGGTTTTGAAATTTACCCTTGATTTAGAAGAACGTTATTTACGAAAACTTGAAATTGCCTAAGCATGTAAGCCGTTTTATGTGGATTTATTTCTCTTTGAATTAAAACGCAGAGGGCAAGCAGCACTCACCGGATTTTCTTCATCAACTGCTTTTTCACTACTACTACCCGAAATAAAAAATGCCTATCTATATCCGGTATCCATACCATACGATAAATAAAAAACCAGCCAAGTGTGAGTCGGACCCGCGCACGAAGGGTTCCGTACCATTATCTATAAAAACGGCAAAATAAATCATGTCTTTTGTATGGGAGCCCCCTTAAATATTTTTTGTTATAGCGGCAACGTAATTAAATACATCATCTGTAAAAAATTCAATCGTCTTAACTATCACGGTTCATGAGATACAACCTGGTGTCAGACGGACAGACAGACAGACAGACAGACAGACAGACAGACAGACATACGGACGGACAGCGAAGTCTCAATAATAGGGTCCAGTTTTTACCCTTTGTGTACGGAACCCTAAAAAAGAATAATATAATGCAAACTGTTTTATACTCAAATAGAAATCCGTTATATCTGCGTACCCGTTTTGGGATATAGGCGTGATTATATGTATGTATGTGTGACATGTGTGTATGTATTTATACTCGCAACTGTAAATATTGTATAATTAATTTATATCGCACTAATGGAATATTATAATCGAACATTGGCATGAACCTCAATGGATAATAAGTACTTGCTTCGCTGAATGAATTAACGGAACTGATGCTCGAAAGCAGATTATTTGCACGTTTCCGCATTTTGCCGCGGCTGGTAATGTTCCTTTACCGTGAATATTTTGGGTAATGCATGGGATATTCCCAACTCGAGCGAATATAGGAATATTCGGATTTCATTTCCCCTGCGATATATACGAGTATCTGGGAATATTTCCGTGAACACTGGCTAATACAATAACCATGGAAACGACACTAGAAATAAAAACCTTATGTAAACCAATTAAAACTAACTTAAAAATACTAAAAACTAAAAATCTATTTCTAAAAACGGCCCCTGTGGCATAGTGCCGAGGACGCTGGCAGCAGGACTAGAAATAGTTTAAAAATATTATTATGATGGTATAAACAGCGATAGTTTATAGTAGCCCAAAACCAGAGTACATATCGAGGTAGTCCAACTACGAACAAAAAAACTGAGCGGGCCGCGGGCAAAAATAACTAACGACGCGAGTTACGCGACCGAAATAGACATGATTAGACATGATAAAATAAGGGGTGTGCCACTGCGGTGCTACCGTTGCACGAAATATGCTTGGTACAGCGTTTGAATAGCGAACGTGAACTTTTATTTGTTCGTAGATGGGTTACTGGTTTAAAAGACCACCTCCCGTATGGGGCCCACCGACTATCAGTCGGCCTGACGATATTGGCCTGTCAGTTGTTCGGAGCTGTCAAATTTTTGTTCTAACTGACAGGCCGAGATCGTCAGGCGGCCTGATAGTCGGTGGGCCCCCTTATACTGTGACAAAAGGGAATTTTAGGTGTGACTCAAGCGTGTCAGATAAAAATATGAGTTATATCTGGCAACCCCGTAGAGGTCTCCCTCAATCACATTTAACCGTCTAATATACATATGTTGGTTGGTGAGCAGTAAAAAAATATTGGTAGATTATGCATTTGGTCATTTTGGTTGAGTTTTCCCATAGAGTACCGAACTCTTTAGTGCATTAGCTGCTCTGCGCTCGCGCATCCTCATAACTGATCTGTGAGTTTTCCTGATCCTGAGAATATGTGCATTGGTTTGACAGATGCCAAAATACTGTGGCAATCGAAAGCTACGCATATTTTTTCCTAAATTCATCACCACCCGTGACATATTAAAAAACATAAATCTAAAGAAAATTAGAAATTGTCCTAACAAAATTATTGCGAGTATTGTGTGGTTTAATTAATTAATTTAGGCGCCGGTTTCACGAGGAAAAATGGAGTGTAAACAAAGGGACAGAGAAATAGGAATTTTGTTAATGGGGACTTAGTATTTTGGTTTGAATAAATAAAAAACCGGCCAAGAGCATGTCGGGCCATGCTCAGTGTAGGGTTCCGTAAACTGAGACCATTAATTCAAAAGGTCGCTTCTTACGGGAAATTTGGCGGCGCTTACGTCATTTTTACTTACGTCCTTTCACTATGGGTTTTTGAATGATAACTCAAAAACGGCTCAACCGATTTATTTCAATATAGTTTTCATTGAAGGTACTCGTTAGGCCTCAGTTTCATGATTTTTTTCAAAATTTTAGAATCCACGATTCAAAAGTTAGATGGGGGGGGGACGCCCTGTTTTAAACTTTCGGAGCTATTATTTCCGAGAGTATTAGTTTTATCCAAAAACTGTTCTAGAAGACCCTAATTCTAGTTAAAAGACCTATCCAACGATACCCCACACAACTTGGTTGGAACGAAAAAAAATTTCGCCCCCCACTTCGCGTGTACGGGAGGTACCCTAACAAAATATATTTTTCGCGTTTTTATTCTACCGTTTTGTCGGCTTGGTTAATGCACATATTCAAACCAAATTCCAGCTTTCTAGTGCTAACGGTCACTGAGCTAGACCGCGGACGGACGGACGGACGGACATGGCGAAACTATAAGGGTTCCGTTTTTGCCATTTTGGCTACGGAACCCTAAAAAGGGCCTTATGCTCGTGACAGTTTGCAAGGTAAATATGATAAATGTAATATTAAATATATGAGGGAAATTAGTACCTAAGTAAAATAACAACCATTATGCATACAACATAATAACAAAAACATCTTCGTGTTTTTTTTTCAGTTTTGTTTTGTGGCACATGCAGTGTGATTGTTCGATATGATATCACAAATATAAATGAAACATGAAGTGAAAAGAATATGACTAATAATGTTTTTTTTTTTAATAAGGGTAAAATTTATTCAAATATGTACACAAAGACTACAGAAACAATAAACCTATGTATAAAACTAAAATAAGCTTAGAAATAAAAGATGCTCCCCAAGTCGCCTTCGTGGTTATGGTACCCAAAAGGCTGGCAGCGTTACCTCTATGGATGGCCAGGCTTATCCTTTGGCCGAAATTGCCTGAGGCATCGACAAGGCGCTTAAAGATTTTTTTTTCTGAATCGTTTATCAATCAAGTCATATTTAATAAAAAAATTGCTAAAACCTTTTTAGCGTATTTTATATAACACTTAGTGAATTCGAAACCTCAGTATAACCACAATTCTAAGTAAAAATAACTAACATTTTATAATACATATTAACAACAATAACTTACCTTAATTTCTTTAAACACAAATTTTCAATTAAATATTTTGACACATTTTTAGCGGATGTAGTTATATAAATATTTAACTATCTAGAAAATGTAGACTAAACCGTCCACGGACCAGAGGCTCAGAGGAGCCGTGGCAAAAAGCCGTTATAAATGCCAGGAGGATGATGATATACCAAACTGTCAATAAAATTGTAATTTAATTCAGAAAAGCCTTCGAAACAAACGGGTTATACTGAGCGCAGAACGGACGTGTTTCTCCGACGAAAATACTTCTAACTACGGTACCATCTCCAGAGATTTAGCCGAGTTGATTCTCCACTTATAGTAGAAATAGTTATTTTCCAACTTACTTTTAAGTGCTATAGGTATACTCGTATATAAACTAATTTGTTTGAATGATACACTCGAGAGCAAAAGTTTCAGGTCACTAGCATTTTCTTGAATATCTCAAAAGATATAAATTTTAAAGATATTAAAGTTTATGTTACTGACCCGAAATTTTTGCTGTGTTTTGTGAGTGTAATTCAACTGGAAGATGAAACATAATTATTCCCATCTGAATTGTTGTACAAACTTTATGGCCTTGATGGCGTTGTTCAAATATTTATGACCAAGTTGGCCGCTCCGATATATCTGATGGTGACTGTACACTGCATAGGCTAGCAGCGGCGAAGCGTCCACACGAATACTCAGTTGTGTGTGTGTGTGTGTGTCTATGTGTGTGATAAGGTGGTTATTGAGCTAGTGTTCGCTTTATTTGCATTTTTCAAGATTTCAATAAATAGAGAAATGTTTGTAAAATTATTTTTAATAATAATAAAAACGTGTCTATCGTAGATAATAAGCCTGATATCGTGGTAATAGATCGACCGGAACGCCGGGCGATGCTCGTTGACATCACCGTCCCATGTGACGAGAACCTCGTGAAGGCCGACAAGGACAAGTCCAGCAAGTACCCAGACTGGCTCTCAAGGCCATATGGGAGGTAGATTCGGCGATCATTCAACGGCGATCAACGTTCTCATAGCAAAGAGTCTCGACCGACATCTTGAGAGACTTTCGCTACGGGGTTATGGTTAGATCAAGGGTCAGATTCCGAAGGCGGTAATCCTAGACACGGCGCGCATAGTCCGAAGGTTCCTGTCTCTGCGACCTTGACCACCGGCAGGCTGGGCCTTGCTCCATTGCCGGCGGCACCCTAGGTTAGATTTTTTATTATGTTTTTATGTTTTTGTATGTTTTAGATGTATTTCGTATTTTACTTTTGTAAGAATGTTATAAATTGTCTAGCCTAAGAAAAAAAAAGACGAATAAAAACGTGTACACGTGTTGAATGAGTACATAAAATTCGGCCACTTGACCTATTAAAGGTTGACACAGACTAAAAGGGTGCCATTAAAAGCCCTTAGGGAAAATCCTTGGACAAACTTGAGAAGCTTTTAAAAATGTATATACTTTATTTCGGATATGCAAGAGAGGTCGAATACATAATATGTATGTAATAGGATTAGCACTCAACTTATAACTACCTTACATAAACATACACTAACCATAAACTTACAAACTACTATACATAAAAAGCAAACAAGACCACAATCATTAAAAACAAGATGTCCAAACCTCAAAACAAGCTAAATTAAGTCCATATAATCATTCAAATAAACCACCGCGCATCATTCCCGGCGCAAAGGTGCCCATCACGCTTGCCGCATTTCCGCGTTGAATCGCGATGGACAGCCTCTGCCAAATGTCATGTTTAATTGAAAATAATATTTATTGTCTGACCTTCAGAAAATAAATATATAAACAATACATTAAATACCTACACACTCAAACGTAACTCCAACACGCAACAAAATAATCAACCAATATTGAAGTTGTAATGGAGTTGCATCGGAATAAATTTCAAGCAAATTGTAATATTTCTGATTCAGATGTTTAGGCACTATTGTGTACCTAATTAAGACTGTGTCGGCCGTCCAGGCGCCCTCATTGGGTGGATTGTATTTCCTCATAAACGAATACATTTATGTACAATCCTTAATGTTATGTCATATATTTTCAATATGCGTATTTTTTTGCTTCATTACCTAAACGGCAAATGTTGGCCACCTTTTTCAGTTTAGTAAAAGTAAGTAATATTACATAGTACATAGATCATAATTTGCGGAATTAGTAGGACTACAACTTAACATGAGAAATTGTACTGAAATTGATTCGTTTATTAGTAAACACAATGCCCCTATTGAGCCACTGGTCGGTCATGCATTGGAGTTCTGCTGGAGTTCGATCGTGTCAAAAGTGTTTTAAAGTTAGAATACGGCCCATGACGTTTAATTATACATAGGACTAGGGGACCGATTATTGATATTCCAGCGCTCGAATTCAAAAAAATTAATAGACTAAGATTAGATGGTAGTGCAACCTACCTAATCGGGTAGCAAGATTCGGCATATATAGGGGGTAGCACCTTAAAAAGTTATGACTTTTAGTATGGGACACTATGTGCCAAACCTGGAGCGTTCGGAATGCAGCCAACTTTTCGGGTACCAAAAAAAGTCAGAAAATACCTCATCGGGTAGCAAGATTCGACATATACAGGGGGTAGCACCTTAAAAAGTTATGACTTTTTCTATGGAACATTATGAGCCAAACCTGGAGCATTCGGAATGCAGCCTGATTTTAGGGTGCCAGAAAATATCGAAAAATACCTCATCGGGTAGCAAGATGAAACTAATGCCAAATGAAAGTACTAATCATCCTGTTACTAAAAAAAATTGGTAGTCGGTCCTAAACCTGGAGCATTTCAAATGCAGCCAACTTTTGTGATCGAACAAAAAACTCATCGGATACCATTACAACGTAGAAATGGCCCCAGAAGATGGTTCAAAAGACATAAACAAGCTTAATTTGACAGAATTTATCAAAAAGTGTCAAAATATTTCAGGTTTACTCACCCAAACTTATCACTTTCGTGATTTGGCTTAATTTTAGGGTACCAGAAGATTTAAAAAAATACCTTATTGAGTAGCACGATAATATGTATGCCAAATGAAAGGACTTATCATCTTGTTAATAAAAAAAAATAGCAGCGGGTCCTAAACCTGGAACATTCCAAATGCAGCCAACTTTTGTGATCGAACAAAAAACTGATCTGATACCATTACAACGTAGAAATGGCCCCAGAAGATGGTTCAAAAGACATAAACAAGCTTAATTTGATAGAATTTATCAAAAAGTGCCAAAATATTTCAGGTTTGCTCACCCTAACTTATCACTTTCGTGATTTGGCTTAATTTTAGGGTACCTGAAGATTTAAAAAAATACCTTATTGAGTAGCACAATAATATGTATGCCAAATGAAAGGACTTATCATCCTGTTAATAAAAAAAATAGCAGCGGGTCCTAAACCTGGAACATTCCAAATGCAGCCAACTTTTGTGGTCGAACAAAAAACTCATCTGATACCATTACAACGTAGAAATGGCCCCAGAAGATGTTTCAAAAGACATAAACAAGCTTAATTTGACAGAATTTATCAAAAAGTGCCAAAATATTTAGGGTTTACTCACCCAAACTTATCACTTTCGTGATTTGGCTTAATTTTAAGGTACCTGAAGATTAAAAAAAATACCTTATTGAGTAGCACGATAAAATGTATGCCAAATGAAAGGACTTATTATCCTGTTAATAAAAAAATATAGCAACGGGTCCTAAACCTGGAGCATTCCAAATGCAGACAACTTTTGTGATCAAACAAAAAACTCATCTGATACCATTACAACGTAGAAATGGCCCCAGAAGATGGTTCAAAAGACATAAACAAGCTTAATTTGATGGAATTTATCAAAAAGTGCCAAAATATATTAAGTTTACTCACCCAAACTTATCACTTTCGTGATTTGGCTTATCAGATGAGTTTTTTGTTCGATCACAAAAGTTGGCTGCATTTGGAATGTTCCAGGTTTAGAAGCCGCTGCTATTTTTTTTATTAACAGGATGATAAGTCCTTTCATTTGGCATATATCTTATCGTGCTGCTCAATAAGGTATTTTTTTAAATTTTCAGGTACCCTAAAATTAAGCCAAATCTCGGAAGTGATAAGTTTGGGTGAGTAAACCTTATATATTTTGGCAATTTTTGATATATTCCATCAAATTAAGCTTGTTTATGTCTTTTGAACCATCTTCTGGGGCCATTTCTACGTTGTAATGGTATCAGATGAGTTTTTTGTCCGATCACAAAAGTTGGCTGCATTTGGAATGTTCCAGGTTTAGGACTCGCTGCTATTTTTTTTATTAACAGGATGATAAGTCCTTTCATTTGGCTTACATCTTATCGTGCCACTCAATAAGGTTTTTTTTTAAAATTTTCAGGTACCCTAAAATTAAGCCAAATCACGAAAGTGATAAGTTTGGGTGAGTAAACCTAATATATTTTGGCACTTTTTGATAAATTCAATCAAATTAAGCTTGTTTATGTCTTTTGAACCATCTTCTGGGGCCATTTCTACGTTGTAATGGTATCAGATGAGTTTTTTGTCCGATCACAAAAGTTGGCTGCATTTGGAATGTTCCAGGTTTAGGAACCGTTGCTATATTTTTTTATTAACAGGATAATAAGTCCTTTCATTTGGCATACATTTTATAGTGCTACTCAATAAGGTATTTTTTTTAATCTTCAGGTACCCTAAAATTAAGCCAAATCACGAAAGTGATAAGTTTGGGTGAGTAAACCTAATATATTTTGGCACTTTTTGATAAATTCCATCAAATTAAGCTTGTTTATGTCTTTTGAACCATCTTTTGGGGCCATTTCTACGTTGTAATGGTATCAGATGAGTTTTTTGTTCGATCACAAAAGTTGGCTGCATTTGGAATGTTCCAGGTTTAGGACCCGCTGCTATTTTTTTTTATTAACAGGATGATAAGTCCTTTCATTTGGCATACATTTTATCGTGCTACTCAATAAGGTATTTTTTTAAATCTTTAGGTACCCTAAAACTAAGCCAAATCACGAAAGTGATAAGTTTGGGTGAGTAAACCTGAAATATTTTGACACTTTTTGATAAATTCTGTCAAATTAAGCTTGTTTATGTCTTTTGAACCATCTTCTGGGGCCATTTCTACGTTGTAATGGTATCAGATGAGTTTTTTGTTCGATCACAAAAGTTCGCTGCATTTGAAATGCTCCAGGTTTAGGACCCGTTGCTATATTTTTTTATTAACAGGATAATAAGTCCTTTCATTTGGCATACATTTTATAGTGCTACTCAATAAGGTATTTTTTTTAATCTTCAGGTACCCTAAAATTAAGCCAAATCACGAAAGTGATAAGTTTGGGTGAGTAAACTTAATATATTTTGGTACTTTTTGATAAATTTCATCAAATTAAGCTTGTTTATGTCTTTTGAACCATCTTCTGGGGCCATTTCTACGTTGTAATGGTATCAGATGAGTTTTTTGTTCGATCACAAAAGTTGGCTGCATTTGGAATGTTCCAGGTTTAGGACCCGCTGCTATTTTTTTTTATTAACAGGATGATAAGTCCTTTCATTTGGCATACATATTATCGTGCTACTCAATAAGGTATTTTTTTTAAATCTTCAGGTACCCTAAAATTAAGCCAAATTACGAAATTGATAAGTTTGGGTGAGTAAACCTAATATATTTTGGCACTTTTTGATAAATTCTGTCAAATTAAGCTTGTTTATGTCTTTTGAACCATCTTCTGGGGCCATTTCTACGTTGTAATGGTATCCGATGAGTTTTTTGTTCGATCACAAAAGTTGGCTGCATTTGAAATGCTCCAGGTTTAGGACCGACTACCAATTTTTTTTATTAACAGGATGATTAGTACTTTCATTTGGCATTAGTTTCATCTTGCTACCCGATGAGGTATTTTTCGATATTTTCTGGCACCCTAAAATCAGGCTGCATTCCGAATGCTCCAGGTTTGGCTCATAGTGTTCCATATAAAAAGTCATAACTTTTTAAGGTGCTACCCCCTGTATATGTCGAATCTTGCTACCCGATGAGGTATTTTCTGACTTTTTTTGGTACCCGAAAAGTTGGCTGCATTCCGAACGCTCCAGGTTTGGCACATAGTGTCCCATACTAAAAGTCATAACTTTTTAAGGTGCTACCCCCTATATATGCCGAATCTTGCTACCCGATTAGGTAGGGTGCACTACCATCTAATCTTAGTCTATAAGATCGAAAGCTTTAATAGCCCACAAAGCTTGTCGCTATTATTTTCGCAGGAAATTAATAGTTTAAATAATCATGATTGTGTAATTCCTATCGCTGTTATTTTTAACACATCATTTCATTGTTTTATTCGGAGTTATAAATGTCAGATTCGAGCACTCGAATCTCTAAAATCACCCCCCAGTTTGAGATGTTTTCAGTTTGAGTTAAACGCAACAGAACAACTGAAAATATAGCTTGATTTTATTTACAAAACAATTAACAGACATGCGCACCGAAAACGGGTTGAAAAAACACGCTCCTGATGCACGTGCAGTAATTCTTTTGTATTGTGAAAATACGCCTATACAGGTAAAAAGAGACACAGTGTACCGATAAAAAACAATAAACATGTAGCATTTTTATTTACATTTATTTATCCACGCATTACATCACCATTCGCATGTTTACAGTAGAACCAAATAACTATGAACTATTTAAGCAAACGAACCGTAAATAAAAAGGAATTAAATTTACAAACATTATAAAAATATCTGAAGAATGTAAAAATAGTTAACTAATTTAACAGAGGAAAGTTTAAAGTAAAAACAGACAAAATATAATTTAACTACATGAGGTTTGAAATACCTTTATTAATAAGCGGGTTAATGTCTACGTAGATATAGTGCAAGGAGTACTGTTTTTAGTCTGTATGCCAAAGTAGGGGGGGGGGGGGGGAGTGGGGCCATGACTAGCCCGAGGGCGTTTCAGCTGTTGCATGCAACCCGCGATCGTGGAATTTTCAAGTTATTAAAAAAAATTGAATGTATATCTGTTTACTTTTTACATACATTATTTCACGCATACTTATTCTTGATTAAAACAGGCAAAATGCAATGGATAGGATTAACCTCACTTCGAACAAATTTGTTCCCAGTAAGTTATAAAGTGGTCAGTTTCACATCATATTTTTTTTTATTAATGGCAAATGGTGCAATCATTTTATTGGCAGGTACATTGTCTATATGTACTAAATGAACCATGATCATTCAATGTCTTACTGATCTTTGATAATAGTTGTTAGAAAATAGTAAAGTTGCTAATCAGGTAAACAGCTGTAAGATCTTGAACTTTATTATTAGCAATACTTTATTGTTATGCCGTGGGGTGCCCGGTCTTAGAATTGTCCCTCACCATATCGTCCCTTGGTTGCAGTAGGAGTCTGCTAAGGGAATATACCGGGAGATGGGCAGCAGCATCTTCCGAAAGCCTACAAACGATAAACAAAAAAACTGCGCGCGCCAACCCGTCTGCCAAGCGTGGCGCGTATGGCAAACCCGGCAAACCCCCCCTTAAAGGGGAGGCCTATGTTCAGCAGTGGACGTCTTATGGCTGAGATGATGATGATGAATACTTTATTGTTAGGAGAATAGAGTGTGGGGATAATTTTGAACATATGCTAAGCTACTTTTGCTACGGACTGTAAAGCTTATAGCAGAGACTATAGAGATATAGATGACCACAGCCTAAGAACTTTTTGAAGCTCAAGTCGATTGCGCCATGTATGTCAAAACCACCTAAAGATGCCGAAAATGGCGTTGGTCGTCTCTATCTCTATAGTCTCTGCTCATAGGATTACATCATACTTTTGTTTCATCAGATTCCTTAATTATTTTTTTAACGTCAAACGTAACAATTGCTTTCAGAATATTGTTTTTCATAAAATCGAACCCGGTATGACAACATTTACCTACTCGTTTCAATATTCCATTAAAAGGATTACGAATTTTGCGTCTCCACGAAAATAAATTTATTCAGCTTTCATTCAAACTAAGCCTGAAATCACTCAACCGTTTGAAACTTCTTCGTATAAATCAAAGGATGGATGTATCTCTCACTCGTGCATACATTTATTTATCAAGCCTAAGTATCCTCATGTTCAAAGAGCCACTGACGACAGATGGGCAAAAATTGTCACAAATTGACTAGATATAAGAAAAAAAGAAAAAGTAAACCGACTTATTTACACGATGGAGTGATTACATCGTGAAAGTAGCCGGATCGCTTTGGGCAAGAGCGGCACAGGACCGAGAGAACTGCCACGATCTGGAGGAGGCTTTTAACGCAAAAGGTGGCCCTTAAAAAAACCTTACTATTACTTCTTTCTAGCAGAGCTAGTTTAGTACCTTTGTTTTCGTTTTTCTCATAGAAGGAGTGAAACAGTAGAGTGTACTACGCGGTAGCAAAATTATTTCGATCTCGGGTCACTTGAATCCCTCACTACGCCCAGGATTCTACGTTAGAATCCCTCGCTACGCTCGGGATTCTATTCTGGAATCCTTCGCTTAGTTCGGGATTCAACACGCTACCCTCGACCGAAATAAGTCATTTTGCTCCCTTGTAATACAATCTACTATTATCTACTGGAATGTATCCTATTGTTTTTTTTAATGCTGCATACACTCACTTTTTACCATCGAGTAGGTATAGTTGGCGGATTTGTCATATCTGATATTTATGAAATATGTGTGATTTTTGTACACCTATAATATCATTTATCTTCATTTTAAATGTTAATACTGTTAATAGGTTTTTCTACGTTTATATTTATAGAAATCGTTTCATTTATCTTTAAACTGGTTTTCAACGTGAAATCTGAAACACTGCAATAACCAACAACGTCACAAAGGCATAATGGCATTCCACCACGTCACCACATAAATCCGACCGCACAATATCCTGCCAGAAGATGGTTGCCAACAAACATTTGTTTACCGACTAATAGATGTGGCAGTGAGGTATTTCACGGCACTTGTGAACTTGTTATTTTTTACAAGTTCAACATAAATTTACGCAAATAAACTTATTAACTCCTTACCGAATTTTGGTTATTAATGAAATAGCCGAGGTAGTTCGCTTGTCCTTTTTTTTCAGTGAAATACCCCGTGTTAAACAGTTTCTTGTAATGTTAATAACCATGTTAGGTTACAATTTTGAAGAAGTGTAACATTAAAGTATTCTTTATTGTACACAAAAAGAACAGGTTATTAATCAACCGCTTTATTTATAATTATAAGGTAGCAATAGTATTATCACTATAAAAAATTAACCCTTTCTAGATATTTGGGTCACAGGAGTTTAGGACAGGTAGCATAGATACTCGTAGCATTCGACTTTATTAGAGAAGTAAAAAACTACATACTCAGTTTGTTATAGATCATCATCATCATCTCAGCCATAAGACGTCCACTGCTGAACATAGGCCTCCCCTTTGGACCTCCATAAGTATCATTAATGGAACTTATCATTAAAAAGGGGGGGGGGGGGGGTTGCCATACGCGCCACGCTTGGCAGGCGGGTTGGGCGCAGTTTTTTTTTTGTTTATTGTTGTTTAGGCTTTCGGAAGATGCTGCTGCCCATCTCCCGGTATATTCCCTTAGTAGACTCCTACTGCAACCACGGCTCCTGTTATAGATATGAAAGATCAAATTGTTTGTACGTTACAAAAATTGTTACTTCATCATAACGTACGCTAGAAAACTAAAGTTATATCTTACTGTAGTAGTATAGGTACTATTCCTTTTACCTATACCGAGTCCATAATGTAATTATACTTACATTAAGAAAAATATAATCCTACATCCGACCAACCTTAGATACTAAGTAATTATTAAGTTAATTTAAGGTGACTTCTCTTTTCATCTTCAGTATTTTGTAATGCTAGAGAAGGATAGGAGATACGAATTAAATATTAAATGGAATAGCAGTCGATGGCACATTAACAGGGTTTACTAAAAGGGTCCATTGATAAATGGTTCGGTTTACTTACCTCTAAGATACATATACACAGTCTGTTTTACTTAAAGCCTGTGATCTAAGTATCCTTTTTGTCGTAGACTAATAATGTGAGACAAAATCGCGCTAAATTGTGGACGAGTTTAGTGCAAGGGCCCACTTTGTCGATTTACAAGGAAACTTTATTCTTTAACTAATAGATAGTGCATATTGCGTAGTTTTAGAAAGTACTAGTAACTCCACATCGACAAAGTAGCCCCTTTGTCCGTACATTGACACAATTTATTGCCTAAATTAAAGATAAATTACACTCTCGCAAGATATGATCGTTAAACATCTTCTTAAAAACTAACGTTTTCAGTACTTTAGTGAAATTCTTAATTTAAGTTTCTTGTAATATCTAGTTTTTTTATAGCTCGGCCGATATTTTAAATTTTAGCATAGCATTTACTTACATCTAAAACCGTCTACTGTTTCATAATTTTTATTAAAAAATATGCGTTGCACTGTTTTTTGCATTGCAGAACCAGCATTTCGTGTTCTCCAAATAAAGAAGTATAACTAGTTATATGTATATCATCTAGGAGACTTATCAAACTAGGTTCAATATCATCTAATATGAGTACTTCACCACTGACAAGTCTAATCCTATGTCCATGGCAAACAATTACAAATCATGTACTTTGATAAGGATTCTAACATTGTCGTGGGCTCCATATTGAAAACGTCGAACTTCATAAATGACAGATTATCGGATATGCATGCCGTATTGCAGCTCGATGTACTGCATATGCAGTACATGAATGAATGAATATTCATTAAATGATCGTATTTCAGGCAGTTCTGATGCTATCCCCTAAACGGGTTATAGGATCAACATTTTGGAACGTTTTGGCGATGGCCCAAAACAGTCTAAGTTCAAATTGTGTCCTAGACGTCCTAGTAGGATCTACTAGGACACGAAAAGTTCCCCATTTTATTTTGTTTCCAACTTTTTTTTGCCCTCCTTCCATAATGCCCGTGGAGGAATTTGTGGATTCGCAAATATGGAGATACTTTTCGTATCCAGCTAGAAACAATAGTCACTCTTACTCACGATTTGACCTGTAAATAAGTCGTGAATTTCGATCTTCCTAGCCTTTTGATTAATCTGTATTCGATAACAGTGACACTTGAATAGTCTGGAATTAATCGATTAATCAAATTGGACGGGTGCGGAATAGTTTAATAAGACAACCCTAGTTTACAATCCAATGACCATGTCACACTCACGCATGTTAATTCATGTCGGTTTCAATATTCATCTGAACTGATGTTTGACTCCTAAATTACTAATCGGCCTCTAATGGATACTGGTCTAGATCATACGCTATTTATTAACGGTTATAGGCTCGGATTTGAGTACCTACTCTTGTTCACAGTTAATAATACTGGACCCTATGCATCAAAAACTGACTTTACCAGTTGAGCTTAAGAGCATTTTTTGGCTATAGCTTAATGAACTTTGGATATTTAAATTTTGCCAGTTCGTCGCAGATACTTCGCTGTTTTTTATAACGTCAGCTCTCTTTATAATTATACATAATAATGTCGAATTGAGCTAAAACTAAAACATTACAAAAAATCTATAGACACGAAAAATTTCCAATGTCGTAAGGAAAAACAGTGACTTTTCAGCAAAGTTAAAACCCAAATTCTAGGTTTATTCCAGTGTATAATATTGTTTATAACGGTAAGGCTTTGTCTCTTTCAAAATACACTTATCAATTTTAAGGAGATCCGAAAAAACAATCATCATTTTTTTGCAGCTATAAGTAACTATAAGTTGGTAAGAGAAAACAAACTCATATTCTATTGTCAGTATATATATTTAGTGGACTTGCAACAAAATGTCTCTTACCATATTTGATACTTCCAATTTCTATAGGCCATATTTACGCATGCCAAAATATCATTAATATTCTCGTCCTTTTGTAAGTCCTTTAATGTTTAACTTGCATGCAAAGTTTCACGAACTGTGCCAGCCAAGTGTGAAGCCATTTATGAATGATGCTAAAATTAGTGTTGTGTACATCGCTAGTTTTAATTAGCAAAGTTTCTTGAAACGCCGAGTCAGACGCGCAGAAGTGCAAGTTTATCCCCCGTTCCCTACTGGTGATTTACTTGTAAAATAACTTATTCACTGTCAAAATACCGAGTTGCATTGCACGCTCAAGATTCCATCCACTTTTTGAAATACTCGCTACGCTTGAGGCTCAATTTTGGAGCTTTCCGCTGGCCTTTTGGGTCACAATATAAGCACGAGAGGTTATACAACAACTTTTATCCCTTGTATAATAAATAACTATTTTTACTGGGTACCTAGATTCTTAATTACAGGAATACATCCCTCATTTTCATTCTAGTATACTTGTAGTCGTTGTAAATCCTCAAGTATCCTTATAAAAAAAAGTCCGTTCGTAAAATCAATCCTAAAACCTCACCAATCTGGTTTTAATACCGTAATTAAAAGAAAGTATCTCGTTAACAACCTCTTAAATTTCTTCCATGATTTTTTAACGCATTGGTTCGGGTTTTTTTAAAGGTAGAAATTTTAAGAGTCTTCATGTTACGAAACGATTCTTGTTCACTTTAAATGGAAAAAAAATAATATTTATTTTTACTAAGTAATGAATTCAACAATATGGAAAAAAATTAAATTAATTAAACGCTTATATATTTTTTAATTGAGTGAAGTAATCTGACAGTCCTGGCTTACTACCTACTTATGTATTATCTAAAGAAAAAATTGTAGTGTTATAGCTAGGAAGTCGTTCATTCAGTCTCCTATTAAATTCATAAATAATTCGATAGTTGTAATAAAGTAAAAATTATGTTGCAAATACCTATGCAGAATTGATTATGATTTATTAATATCAAACGATACGAAGTTCGAACTTTGAGTTTTGCCATGCCTATAGTGTTTTAAGCACACAGTTACATAATAAGGTAATTATGAAATACAATCTTATTCTTTTAGCTATCCTTTTTGTGACTGCACAATTTCATATCCGTAATAATTATTGATAAATGTAATTATTTCGTTCAGTTATATGCACCTTATATTCATTACTACAATAAAGAGGGTATGAGTATTTTGTAATAGTAGTTTATGTAACTCTTACGTAATAGGGGTCGTGTGATCTTATTATGAAACTCACGGTCTCACTCGTGCAATCTTATTGTGAAACTCACTTCGTTCGTTTCATAAAACCACACTCGTGTTTTAAGGCCTAATTACGTACAGTTGCATACACTGCTTTATCTACACACATATTATAAACCCTAAATGATGAATGAATGACTGCCATTGCACGGATTGCACCGCCATCGCCTTTGCCAACCCGATTGTGTCGGTCGGGGGGGCGCGTGCCGGCGGTTGGATGGGCGCGTGCTGGCTGTCGGGGAGCAGGCCGGATTTTCATAATGAAATCGAATTTTTGATTACTCTTCGATAATAATAACATCGTTACAGATAAGACATTTGTTCTAATTTCTAACAAAACAGTCTATTTTTATGGTGTTCATAATTTGCTGTTTTTGAACGCATCATGGAGGGTTTATGATATGGGTGTAGATAAAGTTACAAAAGGATGCTGACAAAATACTTCAATCAATAAATAATCAAAAAAATGTTCTACTTTACTAGTTATATTTTCCTGTTCAATGGTTTTAAGTTTTAATAATTGAGACTGTGAATTAGGCAAATAAAAATAAATAAATTGCATAATAGCTATCTATCTATCTATCTATTTAGCCCGTATCCTATCCACCCACTGCTGAGTATAAACCTCTTCTTTATTACGCCACTCTCCTCGGTCCCGTGCCAGTCCCATCCACTGCACACCCGCCGTTCGGCAGATATCATTACATAGCTTACCGTTATTAATTACTTTAAGCCTAATGTAAGTAACTGATTAAAAAAATCAAGATGAAATAAGCTATGTTCGTCTTATCACACATATCATTACAAAATAACTGTAAATAGTGCAAGAGATAAGATAACATGATAATATAATCCGCCATAATGATACGGGATAGTTATAAAAGTGTTTTAAAAATTTACAAATTCTTCTTTTCGGTACAATTAGTTATAGTGAAACATGGTTGTCGCTTAACACTAAGATTTATTATCAAAATGTCGAGTCGAGTGTGGTCTAGATTCCAAGCAATGAGAAGTGACAGTTCGTCAGTAAAGTTGCGTATTCAAGAGTTACCTAAAAGCCGGTTTGATGACGCAGTAGATTTATATATACGATACTTTATTGTAGAAGAAACGTTTCATAAGGCAGCAGGTAATTAATTGAATAGTGTAAAGGGAACGTATGTTTCAAATAAATAAGTATTTTAATAATACAAATCTGTGCAAAAATTTGAGCAAATAGGTGTAGAGTTGATTAAAATCTCGCTCTGCGACACATTTTGCATGTAAACATCTACTGACGCAAGTCATTATGGGATCAAAGCCAGTGCCCTTAATCTCGTCTCATAATTACCTTTCGGATAGAACACAACGAGTGGTTATTATGTAATGTAACTCAATCTTCCGGGTCCCCTGTAGCACTTGGAGTGCCTCAAGCCTCAATGCTTGGTCCGTTCCTGTTTTTGGTGGACATTAATGACCTACCAAAAATTGTGCACCTATACGTTTTAAAGTTGTATAGGCCATATTTTTTTGATATCAATTCATTCTATTTTTTATTGAGATCATCTTTATATTATGGGACCAACGGTATCATTCAGAGAAATACAAATCCAGAAATAGGTAAGGATCAACGTTCTTCATTTCTACATTGCCCTTGTTAATTATATAATAAAAACTGCGCTGGTTCTGAATGATACTAGTTTAATAGCACGAATGGTGAAGTCTAATTCCAGAAAGAGAAGAAGTATATAAAAAAGAAACATAAAACAAAACATATCAAATATATAAAAAGTAGAAAAAGTATGAGTTACAAAAAGAGGGGCGTCGCGTTTCACATTTCCTCCCTGTTTTATTAAAAAAGGTCTGCCACGTCCAGCTGACTAACTTGCTTAGGGGCCGCCGCAAAATGCCCGCCATGGTGCTCACGTCCGCGACACGGATGACGCCATGCGGGTCTGGAAAGATAGCTGTGATGCGCCCGCGGGGCCATGTACCTCTCGGACTCGTACCGTCTGCTATGAGCACCAGGTCGTCCACCGCAATCTTGGGCACCTCTCCACGCCCACGCCTTGGGGTTAATGTCGGGAGATAGTCCTTCATCTACACTGAAAAAAATGAATGCTACACTGAAAAGAGGGTAAATCAATACCTTTCGTTTGATACCAAACTCAACCATACTTGCTCGTAAAAGTAGCAAATAAGATGACCAACGTAACAAGACCCCTTTCCAAAACCTTTTTAGGCCTTCTAATTTCAGAACCCCCGTCTCAATCCAGCTCATATACGAACTTGCAAATTTTGTTGGTCTCTGCTACAACCCTAACAAATTTCATAAAGATCAGAAAAGCATTACTAAAGTTATCGTCGGACAAACTATGTAGGGGAGAGAGCTTAGTACATTTTTTACATTTATCGACATAAAGAAAAATATTATCTATTTAAATTAGTTTTAGGCCTCTACACACAAACCTATGTAATTACCATTATCCCACATACTTAAAGCTAAAAATAAAAGTAGTAATCACATTTTTGCAACTCAAGGAATAATGTTCAAAACTGCCCCAAGATGGGGTGGTTTTGAATTTTTATGGGGTAGTTTTGAAATATGGGCTGTAAAGGCCATAAAATTGAGATAACGTTTTTTTTTATCTTTACTTAGTACAGTTTGTTAGTAGAAATAATTGTGTAGCATTTTACTCCTTCAATTCGCAGTAACAAAAAAGATGGGGCAGCTTTGTATAGAAATGTGTTCTGAAGTGTTCAAAGGTGCCCCCAGGGGGCACTATTGAAAAATATTGAAATCTTATTAAAGCTACCCCCTTGAGGCAGTTTTGCACACAACATTGTTCAAAACTGCCTCAATGCCGATGGAACACAGGATTGTTTGAGAAAAAATTACATTCTTTTTGCAAATAATAAATATCGGTATGTACAATATTAGGAATAATCAGAAATTATTTATTATAAGAAAAACACAATTATGTCAATTATTTATTTTAACCTCCTGGAACCAAACAACTATAAAAAAGTATGAAAATTATTAATATGTAGCTTCATATATTGGCACACAATAAAATCAACAAAAAATTCCAATCTCCTGGAACCAAACAACCATAAAAAATATTAATTAATTAATTAATTTTAGATAAATTCATTACTAGCATTTTCTAATATTAAACAAATTATTATTACTGTTTGAATTTACGTACCTACATGTCAGTTAATATCGGGGCAGATATGAACATTTGTTACGGCCGGGGTAGGTTTGAACAAATTGCTAATCAAAACTGCCTCCTATTTTTTTTTCAAAGCTACCCCGACCACTGTTAAAAACATTACAGTTGTTATTTTCTAGAAACATTGGAAATTCTGATTATTCATACGTGATCACTAAACATAATAGATTGTTCTATCTAATAAATTAAGTTTCACTTACCCCTTCCTTCAAATAAAGCCTCAGGAGTTCGATTTTTGAATCTCACCGGTGCCTTTTTTTGTATGCAGCCGATGACTATTTAGTACGAAATAAGTCACCCGGTGAGATTCAAAAATCGAACTCCTGGAACCTTAGAAATCGTCACAAATTAAACTAACGGTTAGCGCCGAAAACACACTAAGCAACTGGCTTGTTCATGTTCTGTCAATTTTGACATCTGTCAGGTGACGGTTGTGTGGGTCAATGTTGCAAGCCTAAAATATAGATTTGTACCAATATTGCACGAGAAATAAATGTTTAAACGCATTTGTTCTAAACTGCCTCTAGTGATAGCTGCCCCCCTCTCCCCTAAATCAAAAAGCCATCCAAATGCCGAGACGTCCCAGTAGCCAGTGTAGGTGACAGTTGGGTTTGAAGTTGTTTGTAAGAACGAGCTTCGCTTACGCTCCGCTCGTTCGAATATGTAGTATCTTCGCAAATATTCATTTAAATTACATGCTGTAAGGGCAATATTTATCTATATTAAATGCACAATGTACTAAAGGTACTTAATTGTATAGGGATTAATGCTGTATTGCTTCAAATCGCTTCGTAAATATGCCATTTTTTTTTTTTAAAGTAAAGGATTAAAAATGGTTATTGTGGTTTATTCTTAAGAGATAGACATATACTACCACGGACTTTTTTGTAGACTTTTTTAAGGTGTATAGTACTGTAGTACATTATTTTGATTTATCAAGTAAGGTTCAGCCAGCGTTTGCAATGTAAGCGCAAAAAAATGTGTTTATTTACGACTTCACATCAGAAACCTCAAAAATTATCAGTGTTTCTCTACTATATTACGCATATATTATACATAAAAACCTTCCTATTGAATCACTCTATCTACTAAAACAAATTTCATCAAAATCTGTTACGTAGTTTTAAAGATCTAAGCATACATAGGGACGGACAGACATTAGGAAGGAACTTTGTTTTATACTATGTAGTGATGATATATGGATTTATTAGGTACCTACCAGCCATTATTCGGTCGATTGTTTTTATCATACATAATAAATATTCATCGGATACCACATGTTCGCTCATTATTCAACCTGTTAAAATATGGAGTAGTTGTTACCATTTCGATATGAATTTAACAGTTTTTCATTAATTCAGTTGAGAAAAGCAGTATTCTAGCTACATATTACGACTACGAAACGATGAGTTTTTTCGGGAGGATTAAAGTTTAAAACTACAATATTATAAGTTCCATTCAAACCTTGTTCATTCTCATCCAATCAACTGAATTTCTAAGTGTTTGCTTGACTTATTCAGTACCTGCATTAATCATGTCTGATCGAGTTACATGGTCCACATTTCAAGTAACAAGAAGTGATGGCTCAGTGATTAAATTGTGCATCCAAGATTTACCGGAAAGTCGTATAGATGAGGCTAAAGAGCTTTATATAAAATATTTTATCCCTGAAGAAACGTACCATAAGGCTGCAGGTATGTAGCAGAAAATTAAATATTTAGTCTTCTATAATCTGGGTATACATTTAAATTGAAGTACTTAATAGGAATAGATTTTATTTATACTTTTTCCCAATAATTCATAATATAATTTTTTTTAAATCTAGGTTTATGCATACTCGTCTTTGAAATATTTACATAAAATTATATTTAACATAACATAATTTATGTTTGATATATAAGTTACATCAAATTATACAGAATCGATCCTCGGTAAAGTTATTGAACATTATTCAAATGAATATTGTTGAGCTAAAGATTGAACTTAAAAGCGTACAGTCAGAAGTAGCTAAGCGGGTAGGGTGTTTAAAAAGACCTACACAAGCTCTTATTCTTTTAACAATAAAGTCGTGTCCAGCTCATTTTGAACACCCTACCCGCATAGCTATTTTTGCTGCTGACTATACCTTAGGGCAGACCTATTTTAGTAAACTGACGCACACTGATGATGATGAAATGAATATCTAACCTTAAAACCCTTTTTATGTTTTCTCCGTAGGTGTAACGCAAAATCCGAAAGCGGTAGAAGAATGTCGAGTAATAGTGAGTGAAATGATGAAGGATCCTGCTATGCACCATGTTATATGTTGTGAGGACAAAGGAGATGGTGAAGCTGGGAAAATAGTAGGTGTTTCATCGATAACGTTAACTGCAGTAGGATCCGAACCACTGGAAGAGATAAAGGTATTTGAATTTGCATGTTTACTGTATTGAAAAAAAACTTTTCCTTTAATTGCACACCATCATTTACGTTATAGTATCACAAAAATAGAGTTGCATTCCTACCTACTATCTTTCTACAATTATTTATAGAAATAATATGTATGTGGCTGCTAACGTGTGATGATACAAGTGATTGCGTTTATGTATATAGCTGTGTGTACTTATGTACTTCATCTTTATATGTATTGTATGAAAATTGTAAAAAATATATTGATAATGTAATGAACAGCATATCGCAATGTGTTCATGTCAACATGTATGTGCATTTTTACTATCAAATTTATACCTACATATCGTACATGCAAAAATGTTTCTGCCAAAGACATACCCACACAAATATTTTATTTTCATTTAATTTCAGTCGGTATCACATGAGGTACAGACGGTGTTTAAGTTGCTGGACGCAACGTCAAATTTGCAAAATGTTATGAAGGAGCTTCATATTTCCAATTACTATGATGATAGGGGCATGATTGTGCACCCTGAATACAGACAATTAGGAATCGCAACTGAGTTCCTAAAGGCTAGGTAAGAGTTAGAACCTTGGTTAATATTCAGATTATAACATGAATATCCGGCCAATTTATAATTTTTTGCATATCAAGGGACACAAAAATTACTATTAAATTTTTTGTGCGTAAAAAAGGTAAGAAAACTGCTAAATAATCCTACTCGCGACTAGAAACTAGCTGTCCCGACGAACTTTGTACCACTAACTTTTTTTTCTCCTAAATATATTCTATTTGTTAGTACCAGAGATGAATCTAACAAAATCATGAATAATTAAAATCGGTCTATCCGTTCCTGAGTTATAATGTTATAAATGGTGTAACTGACAAGACTATAATAAAAATATAAAATGACAACCTACTATTATAATAAAATAGTCTCTATATTTAGGTACATGCTATCGTGAAAAAAATATAGAATTTCAGACCATTTAGCTGGTATCTGTTCTGTAATAAGTTAAACTACTGGGATTGTAAATATGTACCTATTTACAACTCTTAGGCGACTGGCATGCGAGATGAACAATGTGGCAGCAACAGGCGCTCTCATGACGTCCATCGCTACTCAGAAGGCTGCTGAAAAAGACAACTGGGAGACGGTCCTGGAGGTCAACTTAGATGACCTTGGACGTAAGCACGGCGTCACTTTTAAAGATGGCGGCGTCAGGAAACTTATGATCTGGAAAAATCCGCAATTTAACCATCATCAAAACGGAAAATAAATATAGCTTCATTTGTTATTCTTTTTGTTTAATTGTTTAAAAAAGCTAATGTTATTATAAGTCTCTGTTGTAAAAAAAAACAGATTGAAAAGGAGCATTTTGAAAGGCACGATACAATTCATGGGGTATACTCGTAATTGATTAAATTTACGATAATATTACTTTATTGTGTTTGTTACGGCATAGGAAATATGATTTTAATTATGAATAAGTAAATTGAGCTTCAGGACGTTACTGTAAATAACAAATCAAAGTTTCGTCAGACATGTAAATATTTATACGGGTAAAATGGAAAAAGGCAGTAACCCATTATTTTTTAACATTACAGACAGAGACCTTGCAAAACTATCTCAATAGTTTGACTGCAAACTATCTCAATATTTCTTGCCCTTACTTATCTATATCCTTTGCACCTAAATTAAAAAATCGTGTCCTAAGATAGGCCTGGAATGTCAACTTAAACGACCTTGGCATAAGTTCGACCTTTGAAGATCGCGGTGCAAACTCTACCTCCCTTTTCACCCTCTTAAATGGTAAATTCTGGGATAAAAGCTATCATATGTCCTTTCCTGGAACTCAGTATATCTTTATACCAAATTTCATCTAAATCGGTTCAGCGGTTGAGGTATGAAGAAGTAACAGACAGACAAACACGATTTTGTATTAAATTTTATAATATTATATATGGATTTATTAGTTACCTACCAGTTACTTTTCGGTCGGGTTGTATTTAACATACATAATGAAATATTGATCTACTTAATACCACATGTTCGCTCATTATTCAATTCACGCTATAAAAATATAGAGGAGTTTGTTCAGACACGCAGTATTCTAGCTACATATTACGACTACGAATCGATGAGTTTTTTCGGGAGAATTAAAGTTTAAAACTACTATATTATAAGTCCCATTCAAAACATCCAGTCAACTAAATTTATAAGTGTTTGCTGACTTAGTGCCTGCATTAATCATGTCTGATCGAGTTATATGGTCCACATTTCAAGTAACAAGAAGTGATGGCTCAGTGATTAAATTGTGCATCCAAGATTTACCGGAAAGTCGTATAGATGAGGCTAAAGAGCTTTATATAAAATATTTTATCCCTGAAGAAACGTACCATAAGGCTGCAGGTATGTAGCAAGTCGAAAATTAAATATTTAGTCTTCTATAATCTGGGTATACATTTAAATTGAAGTACTTAATAGGAATAGATTTTATTTATACTTTTTCCCAATAATTCATAATATAATTTTTTTTAAATCTAGGTTTATGCATACTCGTCTTTGAAATATTTACATAAAATTATATTTAACATAACATAATTTATGTTTGATATATAAGTTACATCAAATTATACAGAATCGATCCTCGGTAAAGTTATTGAACATTATTCAAATGAATATTGTTGAGCTAAAGATTGAACTTAAAAGCGTACAGTCAGAAGTAGCTAAGCGGGTAGGGTGTTTAAAATGGCCTACACAAGCTCTTATTCTTTTAACAATAAAGTCGTGTCCAGCTCATTTTGGACACCCTACCCGCTTAGCTATTTTTGCCGCTGACTGTACCTTAGGGCAGACCTATTTTAGTAAACTGATGCACACTGATGATGTTGAAATGAATATCTAACCATAAAACCCTTTTTATGTTTTCTCCGTAGGTGTAACGCAAAATCCGAAAGCGGTAGAAGAATGTCGAGTAATAGTGAGTGAAATGATGAAGGATCCTGCTATGCACCATGTTATATGTTGTGAGGACAAAGGAGATGGTGAAGTTGGGAAAATAGTAGGTGTTTCATCGATAGCGTTAACAACAGTAGGACCCGAACCATTTGAAGGGATAAAGGTATTTTAATTTTCATGTTTACTGTAGTAAAAAAAAAACTTTCTATTATGGTACGGGCGGCGGCCGTAGGATCTATTACGTAACGTGATACAAAGATAAGCCTTATGGCACATGTTCATAAAAGTGATGCTGAGTTCCGGAAAAATAGTAAAAAAAATTAGAATTGGCCGAAAGCACAAAAAAGTACCACTTCCGGTTTAACAGAAGTTAATAACATAAGCCATAGCTTATGGCGCTTATCTTTGTATCACGTTACGTAGCAGATCCTACGGTCGCCGCCCGTACCATAATTTACTACTTTTCGGGCATTTTTCTGGGTTGTGTTCTGGAGCCTCCGGGGCTGTGCCGTTCAGATGGTAAAATGCCAGATGGTATTTACTCTACTTTGGTTCCTTGGCAGAAGATTCGGCTTATCTTATGGGACGCAACGTGTGTAAGTACTATTGTAGCGTCTCATCTGGGTCACACCCTTAGAGCTGCTGGCTAGGCTGCAGAATATGCGGCTAAGCAGAAGCATGCAAAGTACTCTGACTTGTAACCAATGTATGGTATGACTTTGTACCGGTTGCGGTGGAGGTTGCAGGGCCTTGGGGTACGAAGGCTAAGGAGTGTGTGTGGGAACTGGGTCGACGACTTAAAGATAGGGGTTGCGATCCTTCATCATTCGTTCAGCAGATCTCCTTAGCAGTTCAGCGTGGCCACGCGGCTAGTACCATGGGGATGTTTGAGCCAGCTTCGGACCGGGATGTTCTATGTAACTAAGGTTTATGTGTAGCTATTACTGACAAAGCCTGTGGCGGATTTCTTCTTCTTGTAAGTATTGGTTGTTGTGTGACGAAGCCTGAGGTTGAACTGTATTTGTATCCTCCTGACGAAGCCTGCGATGCGGATTGGAAAATTTGTGAACTAAGTAATCATTATTGAATGAAATAAAGGATCCCTTTTGCAATGAAATTTAACATGTATGTGCGTTTTTGGATACCTTACATATTCATCCATAAGTACATGCAAAACTGTTTCTGCCAAAGACATACTCATATACCATTTTAATTTTATTTCAGTCGGAATCGCATGAGGTACGGATAGTATCTAAGTTGCTGGATGTAACGTCAAATATACAAAGTATTATGAAGAAGCTTCATATCTCCAATTACTATGATGGTAGGGGAATGATTGTGCACCCTGAATTCAGACAATTAGGAATCGCAACTGAGTTCCTAAAGGCTAGGTAAGATCTAAAACCCGGAAATGACAAAACCTATAACATTTATTATTTTGACAAAAGCGGGACTTAATCGCGTACACTTTTAACGCATCCATAACATTTGTAAGGCGAACTTGTCCCTTACGCTCAATAGTCTGTTAGATTACGTACTGGATGGCACCACTTCGTTCGTCGTTCGTGTAAAGTCAACTGCTACAGCATTGCCAACGATTCTCAACTTTGCCTGGCTTGAAAAACAATGGGCTTCTTCACCAAACAGCTATTTATATCTTATCTTATTCCTGAAATGGTCGCCTTTCTCCCATCCCACAAACATGTTTTTCAAGCCAGGCAAAGTTGTGTATCGTAGACAAAGTTGTAGCGTCACTGATCTATTCCTGATCTCTATCGCTCGTATTGGATTTCCTAATCTCGATGTCTGATATAGTGGTACAATAATAAAATGACAGACCAGTTTCCTTAAAAAGTAAAACATAGATAAATCTAGAAAACTTATAGTATTCGTATTATTCAGGCGTTAGTCTTACTCGTAATTAGGCTGTAGGTGATTAAAGATTTTGGACAACTTCTAGGCGATTGGTATGCGAGATGAACAATGTAGCAGCAACTGGAGCTCTCATGACGTCCATCGCTAGTCAGAAGGCTGCAGAAAAAGACAACTGGGAGACTGTCCTGGAGGACAACTTAGATGAGCTTGGACGTAAGCACGGCGTGACCTTTAAAGACGGCGGCGTCAGGAAATGTATGATCTGGAAAAATCCGCACTTTAACCAACATTAAAACGAAAAATAATTATAGCTTGATTTGTTTTTCTTTTTGTTTAATTGTTTAATAAAGCTAAAGTTATTATAAGTCTCTGTAGTAAAGAAAAACCCAGAATGAAGAGGAGCAATTTGAAAGGCAAGATATACAATTCATGGGGAATGATTTTTGACCGAAGCGATAGTGAAAGTTACCTTTTCAGCTTCCGTAAAAACGCTTTCATATGTCCATCCGGCTGTCATCGTCTGTCTGGCTGTTCTTCTCCACTCCAGTTATGGGCACCGGAGGCCTTGGTCACTTTTTTATTTGTATATGACATCTATTTACGTTTATAATAATATTACTTTATTGTGTTTGTTACGATATTGTAAATATTATAATTAATATGAATAATTAAATTAAATATTAATAAAAATATGATTTTTTTTATATATTGTTACTTACGTGAATAACAAATTAAACTTTCGTCAGACATGTAAATAATTATACGGATAAATGGGATAAGGCAGACAGTGACCCATTTGCCCTTATTTATATATCGTTTGCTCATAAATAGTAAACAATGCAATTTCCCCAGCACGGGCCAGCACCATTCACAAACATTCAACTGAATTAACTCGCCTCACGAATACAAAGGTACTACAACAGTCAAATTTGTGAGCAATCCAGCCAATAGCGGTCCGAATCAATCACTAGGAACTATTTACAGGATTTCCCTGGAGTGTGGACTGTGATTTACACACTTAACTTGCATCCTTTACAGTCCATTCACGTACTGGAAAGGTATGGGAACCGAGAATAAAGTGATTTATGTACCCGTCAGGAGCGGGTCGAGGGCATTATTTTTTTGCATTACCCAGCCAACCTTTAGTCCGGGGCGGTTTGTCTTGCCATGGCAGAATTGACGTCAATTTGCAGTAATAAGTTTGCAGGAATAGGAAAATTATTTTAGCAAACAATACGTTTCTTGGAGCTGAATTTAACCTGGTTACGCGTTATGAGAGCGTTTTTTTCTATTGAACAAGTAAAATGAAAAGTGTATTGCGTTGGGTACGATAAGATTGCTATACGATTTTTTGCAGTTCAGGTGGATTGTTTTATTTACTTTTCCAAGCCTTAAAAAAGCATAAAATAACCACGTTACCGACGTACTTAGTTTCTACTTTATATTTATGAATGCAAATAAACAATCTTTAGTTAAACAAGCAAAATAAATGATGGTGGATTAAAACTGAGTAGATCGAGAACAAGAACATGTACTGAAAATTTGTCGTCAAGTTATGGACATGATACATTCCATAGCCTTGATTATTCTCAGCTGAATAAACAAGACTTGTTTTTCACGTCGATCGGAGGCCATAGCAAAAATGTCAGTTGTTTTTAGACACGTGACCAATCGGAAAGTACTTACAAAATATACTAACTGTATTTATCAGAAAGTGACAGGTGTCTATCTTGCCCGCGAGATTCTGTCGCTGCACTGCACAATTTTGCTAACAGTGCAGTAACGACAGATGCGAAAGAAAAGTCATGAAATTATTCATCTATTACGGCCCCTGGTACTTTAATGGCAAAATAATGGATCAAATTCCGTATACTTACTGAATGTTATATACCTAACTAGCAGTTGCCCGCGGCTTCGCCCGCGTACATTATGATTAATGCAGATTTCTACTCTTGAATAAAAGTTTTTCCCCGCGACTTCCTTTGCGTAGAATTAGTAATTGACCCCCCTTTTTACCCTCTTAGGGAATGACTTCTGGGATAACTATTATGTATCCATCCCCAGAACTCAAACTATCTCTATACCAAATCATCTAAATAGGTTCAGCGGTTATCAATTCCCCATATAAACTTTCAACCCCCTTTTCACCTCTTAAAGGGTTGATTTTCGGGATAAAACTATCCTATGTCGTTTTCCGAGACTCAAACTATCTCTATACCAAGTTTATTCTAAATCGGTTCAACTGAAAATAATTCTCTATAAAACTTCCAACCACTTTGCTATGCACCCCCGTAAGCTTTGTTTTTCGGGATAAATACAATTTTGCCCCTTCCCGGGACCCAAACTATCTCCATACCAAGTTTCATCTAAATCGGTTCAACATTTAAAAATGCCCCATACAAACATTTAACCCCCATTTCACCACTTTAAATAACGATTTTAGGAAATTAAAAAAAAACACGCAAGTACGGGTCTTACGGCCTCAAAGGTTTCGTACGAATAACTTTTTTATTACATTTTTGAAAAAAGACGCTTTCAGCATGATTTCATGAGAATTAATAGGGCGGCTGAGTGCGAATCGGACACGTACCCCGATTTTTTTTTGTCTTAAGTCGGACTGGTGCTTGACTGCACTCTTATTAGTTTTCCTGTAATTTATACGTAAATAACTATTATATCTGTAATTTTTGCAAATTTTTCCGTCGAACAGTTTCTGATATTGATTAATTTACACCTTTTTTTTATAACAATATACATATAATACAAATAATTTTTTTTTAAATTATACTAATTAGAGATCCTCACATTAAGCCCTTTTATTTGATACGCCACACAATAAAGTTATTTGTTTTTTGATTTCTCATTTACCTACCCACAAACCCCCCCCCCCCCCCCCCTTAATGCTTAAAATTCATAAATTGGCGTTACATGCCTGCCTTTGGGTCACTGACTTACAAACAAAGTCGCACCATAAGGGTTCCTTTTCTACCATTTTGGTACGAAACCCTAAAAACATCCTTTTCGCTTCCGGGGACTCTTTATACTAAGTTTTATCAAAATCGGTTCAGCTGTTAAAAATTAAATTAAATGCGTAAAAGGCATTGGTCTTTTGTCGGAAGAGTGAGTCAATCGGCTAACAGCATCGTCAGGGTAGTGTGCGCATCATGCTATTTCGCAAGCAAGGTTTCAGCACCGCCTACTAGTCGTAAGTTAGGTTAATTTAATTAATATTTTAAAATGTTAAATTTAATTTAATTTAATTAATTAATTTTGTTTTGTGTTAATTTAATTGAATTAATTTATTTTATCTTATTGTATTTTATTGTATTTGATTGTAATGTAATTTTGAATGGGTTGATACCTGAATAAATAAAATTGTATTTATTTATTTATTTATTTATTCCCCATTCAAACCTCCAACGCCATTTCATCCCCTTAACCTTAGGGTTAATTTTCGAAATAAAAACTATTTATATGTCCGTTCTCGGGACTTAAATTATCTCTATACAAAGTTTCATCTTTCACGTTTAAAAATTCCCCATGCAAATTTGCAACCCCCGTTTCACCCTTAACCTTTAGGGCTGATTTTCGAGGTAAAAACAATTTTATGTTCCTTCTCGGGACTCAAACTATCTGTATGCTAATTAGCATTAAGTTTCATTTAAATCGGTCCAGGTGTTAAAAATTTCCTGATCAAAATTCCAATCCCTTTTTCCTTCAAGGGATGATTTTCTGAACGAAAACAACCCTTAGTCATTTGCAGGGATTCACACTGACTATATACCAAGTTTCGTCTAAACGGTTTAAAATTCCCTATAAAAACCTGCAACCCCCGTTTCACCCTTAACTTTTTAACCTTTAAGGGTAGTTTTCGCGAAAAAAAAAACTATTTTTTTTTCCTCCCCGGGCCTCAAACTATCTGTATATGTTCTAAGTTTCATCTAAATCGGTCAGCTGTGAAAAAATCCTATATAAACTACCAACCCTCTTTTCACCCCTTTACGGGGTAATTTTTTCAATGAAAATAACCCTTAGTCGTTTCCCGGGATTCAAACTATCTATTATATCAAGTTTCATTTAAATCGGTTCAACGGTTAAAAATTCTCTATACAACCTTCCAATCCCCTTTTCACCCACTTAAGGGCTGATTTTCGGTATAGAAACTACCCTATGTCCTTTCCCGGAGGTAAAATTATTTCTTTAACAAAAATTTCGAAATTGATGCCATTTTCGTACTTAATTAACGTCCCAAAATACCATAAATCGACTCCCATATTGATATTTAGTAATTTCAACCCTATCGCAACCCAACAGGGGGATGATATTTCACGCCCGCCACGTTGTATCATAAAATCATTGGTGTTTTCGTAATCAGCGACCCGATAAACCATAGAAAAGATACCCATGCTGATTTTCAGACTTTGTCACCCCCATTTCCCCCTTTATGGGGTTGAATTTTCAAAAAACCTGAAACACGTGTTTACATATTTATTGTTAGGAATACTCCTGTGAAGTTTCAAATAAAACAGTCTAACTAATCTTGTTTCCCTATACAAACTTTGGACCCCCATTTCACCCCCTGGGGGATGATATTTTACACCTGCCACGTTGTATAATAAAATGGTTGTTGTTTTCGTAATCAGCTACCCGATAAACCATAGAAACGATACCCATATTGATTTTCAGACATTTCACCCCCATTTCCCCCTTTAAGGAGTTGAATTTTCAAAAAAGCTGAAACACGTGTTTACTCATTTATTGTTAGAAATACTCCGGTGAAGTTTCAAATAAAATAGTCTAACTAATCTTGTTTCCTTATACAAACTTTAGACCCCCATTTCACCCCCTGGGGGATGATATTTTACACCTGCCACGTTGTATGATAATATGGTTGTTGTTTTCGTAATCAGCGACCCGGTAAACCACAGGAACGATACCCATATTGATTTTCAGACTTTTTCACCCCCATTTCCCCCTTTAAGGAGTTAAATTTTCAAAAAAGCTGAAACACGTGTTTACTCATTTATTGTTAGGAATACTCCGGTGATGTTTCAAATAAAATAGACTAACAAATCTTGTTTCCCCATACAAACTTTGGACCCCCATTTCACCCCCTTACGGGGTGAATTTTGAAAAATCCTTTCTTAGTGCACCCCTAGACCTTCCTGTCTTTAGGCCTTCCTTAGGAACCTACATGCCAAATTTGGAAACTCTAGACTCAGCGGTTTAGGCTGTGCGTTGATATGTCAGTCAGTCAGTCAGTCAGTCAGTCAGTTTCTTCTTTTATATATTTAGATGGATCCCTACTATATATTACTACATAAGTGATACGACAAATACGAATAATTAAAGAAATATTTGTTTTTAATCTACATATTCTTCATTTTTTTCTAATTAAGGACACAATTACAGAAAATAAAAAAATGAGCGCGAATGCGTACCTCGTGGATCCCTATGTGAAATAAGTATATTATGCATTAGTAATTTAATTATTTAAAGTACAATAAACTGGAATAACGCCTCCTGGCATCTAAATAATATGTAGGTTGAGTTCGCAACTTTCGTTAAATAACCTGTTTGAAGATATATTTCAAGTTGTTAAAAACATACCGGCTTATCGGTAACTAACGATGTCTTAAATTTTTCACCTTAACAGCACTTTTAGGGCCGCTATCTCTAAATCTTGATTTACACTGGCATCACAGCAATTAACTTTGCTATCTTTATAACCGGGCCGTTGGCGATAATGTCTTGGCGTATTTAGGGGTACAAGAACAGTGAATATAGTCCAGGATAGATTTAAGGTAAAAGTAACAATAGTTGGTGGTCTGTCACGTTTATTGCAAATTATTTACTTAAGTAGGTACAAAGATGGCATGTACTGGGACAAAGATTAGCTTTCAAATGTTTTCCATGCCACCTAGTATGTGGCACCTAAGATACAGTATTGGATACATTCTTTATTTAATTTTTATTTAACGCAGCACATTGCTGGTTAGTAAATTAAAAAATTGTAATTACATTGTAATTACAGGTGTAACTCAGAGAAACTTCTGGATTAATTATTACACTATTAAATCCTTTGTCTGGTATTGTAATCCTTTGTTTGGTTATTACTCGTATTATATACACACTGTATATTGGTTAGATTTAATAGCAGACAGAATAATAACAAGGAACGGAACACAGTTACATAAAAAATAGGTACGGAAATCGGATCTATTTTAACAAACAACTTGATTGACAATACCATCCCAAAACCTTGCGATCTATTTCCATTCTAGAGGTATATTAAACACGGAAAATACATTCCCTAACGTTGGGGAGATTGTACATCTCCTGTAAAGCAGTAATGTGTTAATATTTATTAAATATACAGGGTGTAATCTAAAACGTGATACAAGATTATCAAACCTGAATCTATTCATGATATTGAACAACTTTTACTATGGGCTCAACTTTGTAAATTTACAAAAAAAATTAAACTTCTCATACATTTTCGTCTACCTATCCTTGACTTTTTCTATGGAGCAGCTCAATTTTTTTATTTTTTTACAAAGTTGCTCCCATAGTAAAAGTTGTTCAATATCATGAATAGATTCAGGTTTCATTATCTTGTATCGCGTTTTAGATTACACCCTGTAGAGACTGTAAATGATAAATCTCTGTTATATCGTCAGGTGACATGCAAAACTCACTAAGTACTACCACATGTTCATAGATAGTTATAATAAACCATACTGGCAACATGACAAGGTTGATTTACGTTTTTTTTTGTTATTAGCAAGTTTTGCTTGTCACCTGACGATATTGTAGTCGTAATTTAGTTATAACATTATTTAAATAAATTTTTTATTCAGGTATTGGCGGCTACATTTGTATTTTCAATGTTTCAATGCATGTACTTTCATGCAACTCAATAAATTCTTCTGTAATATTTTATTGATCGTGTGAACGCGCCCTTGTGGCCTACTTGAAGAATACCTAAGTTTTCAAATTCCGAATTTTGTATCAAAACGACACATTAATAAAAATGTCCCGTTATACTTGATGATATTCTGATGGGACTTGACAATAACTTATACAGTGTGTTTCTGTAATAGGAGCAATAAAATAAAACGTAGATTCTACTCCTCAAACCAGGAAACGTTTGTTCAGCGACTTTTAAAAATAACGTATGGTTTGATTTTTAGGACACTTTAAAGTTTTTTCGAACACGCAATGTATTCCGAAATTGACTATGTCTGTAGGGTGACAAGCAATGTCAATTAGACGGATTTTAACGTTCATTGAAAATACTATTTAGTTTGTATGAAAAAGAGACAATCTACACAATACATCTTTTTTTAAAGTTGTTGAACAAAAGTTTTGTAGTTTGAGGAGTAGAATCTATGTTTTAATTTATTGCTCCTATTACAGAAACACACGGTATTTATGTATTATAGGTACTCGGTTTGCTTAGGAACACATTTTTTAACCTACCTTTTTTTAGATTCGTTTAGATAGAGACTGTATCTTATTATCACTACTTTGTAGTTACGTATAAGACGTCTATTTTTACGCAAATCTCAGCCTTAATGTATGTAAATGATAAAGAGCAAAAATGCAAAGCGCCTACAGCAATGACGCGGGCAAAGTCGTTATAGCGACTCACTTCGATCACAGCGCAACGCTTGGATGCCTGTTCCGGAGAGATGAATGCCATGAATATTTATTTATCTATAATCCTGGAAATCCTTAAGTTTTTAATGAACTAGGATAATCTGCAGTGACTACAGTGTAATTAAATACATATCCGAAACCCAGTCTGGATCCTTCACTGCATTAGCAGCACCGACGCCAACGGCAGGCAACTACATACTTAATACTAGAATTAACCCCTTACCGCATGAATTAATAAAGAAATTGTTCAAATGTGAACTCTGATACATGCCAATGGAGTTTAAAATAATAACGGCCATATATGGCTTCGTATGCGGTAAAGGGTTAAGTATTAGAGTTTATTCTGGGACGGAATACGAACTTAACATAAGCATCGATGTTCTTGTGTTTGATTTCATATTGACGGTATAAATCGAATACTATTTACTCGATTTTATGCAAATATGCGAGAAAAAAGTGCATTTTAATTCAATCCATGGTAGATACCTACTACCCACATAAGTACATAATATACATTCAGCTATTACAATTTATGCACCCTGGGCGGGTAGCAAATCGCTATTACTAGTAGACATAAATGTTTAACTACTTACTTTAATTCTACTTACAAACAATTTATTAAGAAGATCACACCAAGACAAAAAATCAAATGACAATATTAAAAATAAATAACATTAGTATAAAATAAATATATAGTCAAAATTTATACATAAACAACACTAAATAAATATACAATTAAACTTATAATATAAAATACAGCACACTAGCCTAAAATAACACACCCTGCATCGTACCTGGCTGAAAGGTCCCTAAAATGCCTGCAGCATTCCACTGAACCATAGAGAAATAATAAGCCTTATAGAGTTCTCACTCCATACAACTGGTTATTAGCCCGCAAGCTTGACATTTTGAAGGCTAGACGACTAAGGGGTTGGGGGAGGAGCGGGCAGGGGGCGTGAATACCAAGGTTTTACAACGGGTACCCCAATCACACCTCTTGCCCGCTCCTCCCTCAACCCCTTAGTCGTCTAGCCTTCAAAATGTCAAGCTTGCGGGCTAATAACCAGTTGTATGGAGTAAGAACTCTATAAGGCTTATTATTTCTCTATGACTGAACTGAACTCTTAGTATAATCTTTTCACTAACGTAACGTAACGATTGCGTTTGCTTTAGGTCTTAATATGGGATTTTTAACACAGCAAACCAAGTATCTACTAATTCAACGAGTACCTATCTATAGAAGTATCAAGGTATACTCGGTGATTTAGTTTTCGATACGTTCCGCTTGGTGTGCTGTATTAAAAATCCTATACAAATTAAGACCCCAACGTAATCGTTACGTTACGTTAGTGAAACGATTATACTAAAGGTACTGCAATCCAAAAAAAAAAATAAAAAAATAAAAAAAAAAGGAAGAAGGCGCCGTGGGAGGCCTAGACGGGCGTTTATAACCCAGGCTAAGGAAAAGGCTAATGTAGTGTCTTATCGGGAGCTTAAAACAATTGCGGAGAGGCGAGATGAGTGGCGGTTACTCCACCGACAAGAGCAAAGCTCTTAAATAGACGATGATGATGACTGCAATCCTCTATTAACAAGTTCCCTTGCTCATAAGACATAAAAGTAGTACAAGCATAAAGTCTAACGATAGTATAAGCTCAATCCAAGCATAAACACCGAAAACTTGGTTACAGATTATTTTAATCAAACTTGGGCAATATGGTTGAAGTTTTATCGCCGCAGCAACCCTTAAGCAGAGACTATAGAGATATAGACGACCACAGCCTAAGAACTTTTTACAGCTCCTAGTAACAATGAGCGTACTAGTAGTAGCTACTATTAGCTAATAGGTGGAGTAGCAGTGCAGGTGACAGTTAAATTCTCTTACATTTTCGGTATCTTTAGGTGGCTTTGACATAGATGGCGCAATCGACATGACACATGAGCTTCAAGAAGTTCTTAGGCTGTGGTCGTCTATATCTCTATAGTCTCTGCCTTTAAGCGACATACCCATAGAAATTGCTGGCCGCGCGCCAACTGGTAGCCAGCAATTGCCTCCAGGAATTAAGGAGGGATGTTAGGTTTTGAGTATGGATGGCTAAGCAACAGATTCGAAATCGAACATATTCAGGTACCGAGTAGTTTAAGTTTTTAATAATATACTGAAAAAATATTTTTTATTTTGATTGAAATAGTGATTTACAGACCTTATCAGGTGGGCTTTTTAGGCCCGTGAATACTAGATTTTACCAATGAAAATTATTACTGCTGGAGCATGAAATAAGAACAGCTTCTACTGGAAAAAATCTCGATACCTACATACTTAATAGGTACGTTTCATAGAAACCTTTGACAGCTCAGAAAGTCTGGTAGAGAATTAATTAAAACTTATAAAGCAGCTGATCCTGCTTTCGATTTCATAGTCTAATAACTATGATATCGAAAGTACTATTAGGAATTTTCAAATCTACTTAAATATAAACTCCTAGAAATAAATAAAATTTACAAAGAGGGACGAAGTTGATAACTCGAGATATAAAATTGAAGAAATTTGAACCTTATGATTTTTTTCTTAAGTTCAAATTTCTTCAACTTTCCGCAGGGACTTGTCAACTTCTTCCCGCCATGTACGGTATTTATCATTACAAAGCTTTCATTCCACCTTCCACACATGATAACACGCAGGTTGAAAGTTACCCGCCTTCATAATTGAAGAAACCACATGAAACGTGTCGCGTGCCTTTATTTAATTACCTTTGAACAAACGTGTGACAGGCCTTTGAGGATTGTGTACGATCCTGGTGCTCAAATACTACGGGTATTTAATTAAAGGATTATTTAATAAGATTGTTAACTTGATTTTTGGAATATGATCTAACAACAAACTAACATATTATAGCCTGGTAAATAAATGCTTAAAAACGGGTCTAGCTGGAAAAGTCGAAAGCAGAAATGTTGACTTTGGAACTTTGTTAAGACTAGTTAGGAGACTAACATACTAAAAGTCCCCAGCTTGCGGAGGTGAGCCCGAGGACGGGGGAGGTAAAGAAGGTCCCCATTTTTTGGTTATTTGCTTACATTTTTAAAACCATGGGTCATATACAATTTTGTTGTAGTACATAATTAAAGCTGATAAAATTCTCTACAACTCTCATGAACTTACTATTTACTTAACACTAATGGTTGTCCAGATATGAGCTCCGAAAAACGGACGATTTTGTAAAGTATTCTGACTGACATGTATATTCAAAGCATATATACTTTATGAACGTTGTCCTAAGATGACTCAAAAGTCGATTCTTAGGGATATAATGGGTCTGTTGCCGGGGGGGGCCCCGCACCGCCGCCACCCGCCGCTGTAGACAAGGGGGGCCCCGGCACAAGCCGTCGGGAGATTGAAGACAATAGTATAGAGGCAGCAGGTCATTTGTCGAACTAAATGCTTACCGGCTTGCCTAGCACTCGTAGAAAAACTATTGTGTGCAACGGTACATAATTAGGTCTTAAAATTCTCGGGTCTGTTTTTACAAAATTCGGCTTCGCCTCATTTTGTAAATTCGACCCTCGAATCTTAAGAACCCTTATTATGTAACTGTTGCACAAAATACTATTCACGGCGTCCTGGGAGGCAAGAATACCGCTCAATTTTATTCCTATTTACATTTGGAACCCTCACATACGTCCCTAGGGACATAACAAACACTTTCTACCGATATACAGCTATTGTCGTTCCGAATTCGACCTTTAGCCATCGATTTCGGGAACATTTATCTTTTGTTGGTTTTTATGTTCCGATCACGCTATTGTTGAAACGTATGAAGACAGATTGAGAAGACGCTAACTATACAAGGTGTAGGTATTAAAAGTACTGGTGATCCTTTTATAAGCATAATTGGTATCGTATTGTAATTACCACGTTGCACGTGCACGTTGAAATCCGGCCACGCATGGCATGGTACATCTCCCTTTCGGATACACATTTTCAAGCAGTTCTTTTTTATAAATAATCTCTAATCATAGTAGTATATAATGAAAATAGAATCATATTAAAATTGTATGGGCTTGTCTCAGTTTTTACTGAAGGTATTTCATCATATCTTTTGCCTCTTGTATGTTTTGTCCAGCGTTTTTTGATAATCTTCACTCGCTTCCTGCTACAATACCACAATTGTATTTATATTTTCACAACCGGTTTTATGGTCAATAGAATGTCATCTTACAAACAAAAAAATGTTTTGAAACTCTATTCTACTTGAGGTAGTCAGGAAAACTTTCTACTCCAAGCACTGAAAGTAATTTTTATATGGCAGCCATTTTTTTGTCAAAAAGTCAAACTCACCAAAGTTAGAACACCTCCGAACTATTTCAATCTAAATACACTTAGAAAAATGTTAGCTATGGTGAAAATAGAATTTAATAAGGTATCATTTGATTCATCTTATTTATAATAAAAAACTATTTTTAACAGGAAAATTTGGTAAACACTGTCAGAACACTGTGGACAAAAAAATATAGGCACTGTGGAATATATAGTGATCAAACCCATAGACAACGTAACGTTTATATTATGTTTTAAACTTTATTATGTAGCTTGATAACCCCAAATTATTAACCAACACTTCTATGGTTGAATATGCACATTCAATAAAAAGATGTATCACACCATGCGCGGCCGGATTTCAACGTGCACAGTCTTTAATCTTATTTTTGTTTCACACTTTTTAGTGATAGGTACAGTTTCGTTTATTATACCAACAATAAATACATAGAAAAAATAAATTTTGTTATGCACTTTTTCTTATTTGCGTATAAAGCTAAAAAATACTACTTAAAATAGTCATAAGAAGAAAATCCCGTCCAACAGGTCAACCTGCGGCATGGACCCCATTAGTGTTAATTATATTCCTAAATATAAAATACCATTTCATCATTTCTGACAGAGTTTAACATGTCAGAGTCAAGCGCTCGAAACTCAATACCTAAGTGCCCTTCTGGTGTCGAAGGCAGCAGACATATTGATCTGAGTAATAGTATTTAAATTTAAGTTCAAATTTTAGTACTATGATAGATTTTTTTTATACATAATACATAAGCTTTTAATATTTCATAGCTAAGCCATAAAAGAAACACAGTATACCTACCTATTTCCATAGTCACAAAATTTCGGTTCAAATATTAGAATGCAATTGCTACTCGTACTTCATAGCTACGAAGCGTGTAGCGTTATGTAGTAGCTTTTCCCAAAGGTGGTACACTGAGAGCCGTTTGCAGCGACTTTTGCCTTGTGCACGGTAAACATCACGTAAAATTCGGAGACAGGTAAGGGAACGTACCCAAACTACGTGACCCATTTTTTTCAGTTTTTGACCCCCCCTCCCCACCCCTCGGTGACTAACCGTAGTAATTGCAAAGAACCCCCCCCCCCACTCCCCCCTAGTTGTCACGTGGTAAAACTCGCACATAAAAATAAAAAAAAAATTAAAATTTAAACTGTTTATTTTAAAATATTTTACTAAACTTTCAACTACTTGTTTGGGTAAGCTGTTCAGGGTATTAGGTAGGTATGTTGACCAGAGCCTTTTCCCATACTCATTGGTCTTTTTAGAATAGGGTATTTTAAAATAGGGTTCATCAGTTAAGGTCCGGAGGTGAGATGGTCTTTTATACCTGTCCAGTTGGCCCAACAAGTGTTTGTATTCTAATATCACAGCAAGTTTTGTTTTATCAAATACACTCAATACTCTACAGTACTTAAATAAATTATGATAATTATTTTTATATTGAAGTTTTATTTTTAACGGGACTATAGCTTTTAGCAATCTTATTTGAATATTGTATATTTTTTGCAAGTATGTTTTATATGTTCTCCCATAGCTAGAGATACCGTAATTAATAACAGAGTCTGCAAGTGCCATATATAATAGGCGTAGTATGGAATATGGCATTTTATGCTTTAATATACTTAAGTTGCCTAAAATTGCCCTAAGTTTATTGCACACATGGTCAACGTGTGGACCCCAGTTAAATTTGGTGTCAATTTTAAGTCCCAGGTAGGTATGTTGATCCACTAGTTCTAGTGTTTCACAGTTACAGTGTGTTGGCCCTGTGTGCATACAGACATGTTCATGGGCTACAATTCTAGGGGAGAATGAAGTTTTAACATAAGGTGAGTGAATGTACATTATCTTGGTTTTTTGATAATTTAGGGATAATCCTGCATCATGTGCCCATTTACATAAGGTATCAAATTCACTTTGCATAAGGTATCAAATTCACTTTGCATTTGACTCTCCGCCACCTTGAAATCCACATATAGTTTAGAGTGATGTTTTGGACATAGAAAGCAAAAAAACATAATTTTGCCTACTTATTGCCTTTTATTTACTCGACACTGGCCGCGTGACGCCAAAAGTGCATGGAAACCTATAATTAGAAGCGCGATATTTGAGCATAATTATTGACTACGTGACAGAACCTAAGACTACCCCCCTCCCCCCTGTGACCTAGAGTAGTATTTTGACGACCCCCCTCCCCCCCCCTAAACTGGTCACGTAGTTTGGGTACGTTCCCTAACCCCATGACAACAAAGCTGTAAATACCTAATTTTATTTTTGTCTGAATGTGTCTGCACGGTCGGCGATGCGGATTTTGGACACATTTTGCAATGCTATTGTGTAGAGCTCCTATAAGTTAGGAATGTGTGTAATATTTTTGTAATGAGATTTTCCGATTCTCGCATGGAGTGTGATGTGACGTATCTTTCCTACTTAAGTATTCTCTTAAATAGTTTCGTAGCGTAACTAAATACACATAAAAATCATTTCAGCAATTTTAAACTTTATTGCACAATTTATAACAAAAAGTACAAATAGTGGACTTAACGCCTTAAGGAATTCTCTACCAGTCAACCATTGGGGCAAGATGCAATGTTTTCATTTATGCTTTCATTTGAAAGAATCGCACGTAGAATAGACCACGAGTGTGTAAAAAAATTAAAATACTATAATTTATAGTCAATAAATGCTGTTACAAACTGACAATTTAAATGTTCGCGCCTAAACGGTTCGACAGTTCATGTGACGTCACTCATGTGTGTGTGTGACTCACCATATTTGTTCGTCCTTGGTTTGTCCCTGTCAAACCTGCCAACAGTGTCAAAAGTGTCAAATTCTGTTTTTTTTGGCCCGGATGCTCTAGCCCTTTAAGCCAAATCCCATAGAACAAAACTAGTGACAGTTGCCAACCCCATTAGTTGTCATACAGGTGTGACGTCACCAGATACTGATTGGTGGATTAAAACACGTTCCGTTTCACATGACTTTAAATCGTGATTATTGTTTGAAATTAGTATAAACTAAAGTAAACACGTTACAATACCTATTATTTTATGTTTTTCCAACATTTTGATCACAAAATAATGATTTTAAACACAAAACTTCCGTGGGAATCAGACATATTAAATAAATAAACCCAATATTCGAATTAAAAGACGTGAGTAACCCGTGTTTATTTATTTAATATGCATAAAATAATGGTAAATATTATACCTGCATCTTCCCTATTTTCGTTTTAGTTAAGGTGTCATTGTTTAAAGTGTCTTTAAAACGGTCTAACTTTTAAACCGAAGGTCCAAAAAAATTTTAAAAAATCATGGAAGTGAAGCCTGATAAGTAGGTACTTTCAACAAAAACTATATTGAACAGAATCGGTTTCATCAAAAACTATATTGAACAGAATCGGTTTACCCGTTTTTGACTTATTAAACGACATCTTGAACGGATGTATGTTAACAGGCCGGCAACTACGGAACCCTACACTGAGCACGGCCCGACATGATCTTGGCCGGTTTTTTAATAAATAAAAGACCTAAAAATATACCATAATAATAATTCCTAAAATTCTTGGCACTCCCGATAACCGATAGCCAATAACATTTTTTGCGCCAGAACTGAATCCGGACGATAATTCATCCGGAAAAAATCAATTACCGGATATGAGCCATCCAATAATCCGAATCATATAAGGTTTTTTTTATAATTATATTTATTCAAGCTACTTGCTTTATTTAATTAAAGATTGCGGTTAGGCGATTATCACACTGGCGACGGATTCGCATGCAGCGCCGGTGCGCGAGCCAGATAGCGTTCTACATGTGTATAGCGCTATCTCGCTCGCGTACCGGCACCGCATGCGGATCCGTCGCCAGTGTGATAATCGCCTTAAGTCGAAATTTGTACTTTCGAAAATTCTAAATGTTCATATTTTAATTTTCTTACTTTGTTTTTACATGAACGGCTTAACATGTTCTATTACTTAAGAAGACAGTAATGTGCTAAAAAGTAATATATAATTATATTTTCACCACACTTGCTCATAAAGCATGCCATAACACGCAGATGTAGTTGTGAGTTATACTTATGATTTAGTATAGGAACTTTAGGAATTTGTATTAGCTTATTGTTTTTATTTTGTCTAAAACTTTATTTTTCCTTTACAATTGTGATTGTGTGCCATCCGGAGGGTAAGAATATTGCAAACTCGAGTCATAAAAGCCCTCGGCTTCGTTCTCAGGCATCTATTAAACTCTCGTTCTCGGTACTTCTCTTATATCTCGTTGCATAATGTACGCCCAAACAGTGTTCGGGCCATAACTCACCCGGACGAGTTTCAATTAGCGCCGGGCATGAGCAGGTGCGAATTAATCCATTGCCTCTAATCCGGATCCAATTAACGTTTTTAATAATTATTTACGGATAGGTCATAGATTAACAAAGTCTATGGACGCACATTTCTGGCTTCCGAAAAATAAGGCTGATTCCTTGATCGCGATCTAGAATCAGTTTTCTTGACTCTGTTACGACTTAATCAAAATCGTATGTTTATATTTGATCATTATGGCTTTCGACATATACTGTATGCGAAGCGACAAGATGTCCGTTGATTACAGTGATCAAATTGTATGTAAAAATGTGTGTTTCTTAAATCCAAAAAATCACATTATATACCTATCATATCTTATTCTCTTATTTCACACCCCTAAAATCACCCTGTACAATGAGTGTTTTTTTTTTGTTGTATTGTATCTATGTTGTTAAGTCATGCAATAAGTTAGAATGGATTCAAATCATATTCAGCATACACAATTAACATACGCATATAATTAGAGAAAAAGTGAAAAATTACAAATCGTGGCGTTGCATTTTTCTTAAAAAATTTCGAACAGTTTGATACTAGCTCATTACTTTGACGTCTTTGAATCCGGTAGTAGAAATGGTATCGAAAAATTTCATTGATATGGAAATCCGGATAAACAAAGCGGATAAACCGGTAGCAAGCTGACGCAAGCTAAGTTGTTTTACTAAGGCAATGTTAGAAACTTTACTTTTTTTTATACAACACAACAGTGGCAAACAAGCATGCGACCTGGTAACAAGCAGCTGGATGCCTTCAACTCCTGACGGATAAACGTGCACTTTATCGCCTTGACAATAGAGGCGTTGTTCAAATATTTGTGACCACCTTGGCCATTTAGATATATCTGATGGCGACTGTATAAAAATTACACTGGTCCTGTTTAACCAGATCTAAACTTTTTTTAAAGTTCATGGTTGATTTTGCTAAGTCAGTTTAATATGCTCGAGTGAAACCGCGAGGGAAGCTTAGTTAACGATAATACGGCAAGTCGAGCCCCGCCTGTTGCTTCACTCAACTTTCTGAATATCTATCCGTTGCCAAAGAACATATAATATCAGGACTAACTGTCAGTGCTATACAAAATGTTTCTGTAATTAACCAAACGCACTGCTATCTATCGCGTCACTAAAGCAACAAGTCTCGGTGATTTGATGATATGACTACACTGTTTGGCAGTTGTCAATAAGGCGTTAATGTCATAAAAACGGCGATTTGATACTGTCAGAATGACGCAAGTTCGAGACAATAGACGGCGCTACGGCACGGAAACCGAAAATATAGGTAAAGGTGATTTATGAAGGTTGTTATAGGGAACTGAATAAAACAAATTATGATATTCGAGAAGGTTCCAAATTCAAACACGAAGCCAAATCGAGGAACACCAGGTATAACAATGACTAAATTCACTGTGATGAATTGAGGAAGGCCTGTTGTAATTAGGAGTACGTTAGGCTGGTAATCTACAGGAGCCATCTTTGTGTCCGGGCTCTCCAGTATCCTTCACAGTTTTTTTTGTAATGGTGCTGTCTGTTTCCGATTTGTGTTAAGTCTAGGTACGATTATGGTCCTTGATCCGCCACTCAAAATACTCGGCAAACCGCTCGCGGCTTTTTCTCCCTCCGAGTGATGAAATTCTCGCTCAAACTCGATGAAAGAATTTCCACTGAATGGCAACTTCAAAGAAAAGTGCTCGCTGTTTGTCGACCCTTCGGATCGGAAATTATGGCAGGATTTCATATTTCTGCGTGAGAAAAATAGAGTTTTGGGTGTGAAGAAAAATTAAATTAGCAAGGGCTGTTTTTCCAGGTTTCGAGTGTAAGGCTCGGGATACACGAGGCTAGGTCTTCAGAATCTGTAACGGTTCTCCGACAGGTGATTCAACGTCGCACGATTCGCCGACAGAACTATTCATCCTTTGATTTTTAACGACAGAACTTTTTTCCGACGAAATTTTCGCCGACAGATTATTAACACGTTTCCTGTCCCACGGGCCGACCGTGAAAATTGAAAATATAAATTTTATTATGTCCCTCTATATCACACTTGCTTATAAGAAGAAAAGTGATGCTGATAACGAAATTTTGACCGCCGATGTTTGCGCTTGCAGGCCCTTGCATCTATTCGAGTACAGTCGAGTTCATAATTATATGAGCATTTCCCAAGGCTTCAAAAATTAAGTTGGCCAGTAACTGGCAATTTACCCTACATTGCAGTCAGTGTCGCTATTTTACTCGATTATTGTCACTACGCTGTGCATTTTTTTTTATTGTATCACTAAAGAAAAAGAGACCCTCTCGCTCAGGGAAGAAATCGAACCAACGTCTTCAGCTTTGACAGCAGAGTGTTTCCACTTAAAACAACAAAACTACTTACTTACTGCAGTGGCGTCGCGACCCAAAGTGGATCTTGGCCTCCGACACCGAAGATCGCCAGCCTTCTCTGTTCACAGCCGTCTGTCCAGTCTACGGTGCCCAGCGCGGTGAGGTCCTTCATCACCTCACCTTTTCAGCGGTACCTGGGACGCCTAGATGGTCTTCGACAAGTTGGCTAGCCAGAGTATGCTCTTCAGACAGCACGATCCGTGATCGATATGGGTGAAACTAAATATTTTGTAAATAAAAGTTTTTTTTTCTGTATTTGTATCGTATTTTGGGGTCACTTTAATCTGTCAGCATGATGCAACAAAGTTTGCAATGTTCATTCTGAGGAGTCAAGGATTTACGAATAATTTGCATAAACCTCTGTCACGGCGTGGATTGCTTCTAAACGAGGGCTCCATACCTCGTAATCCCTTTATGTAGATGAGACAGGTCTTACTTGTATTACCTTTCTGTGTTGCAACAGGTATGTTGACATTGTTGACCACAGGAAATATATTAAGCTAACAAAAACAAATACTCGTAGGTTAGGTAAATACAACTTTTATTTATTTATTCATAGGAACGAAGAGTGTCCCACTGCTGGGGAGAGGCCTCCCTCCTTCTCTTCCACGTATCTCGGTCTTGACCCGTCTCCCACCAGTTTCTATCGAAGGCGTCAGGTCGTCTCGCCATCGCCGACGAGGTTTGCAGCGGGATTCATGATACTCATTAGCTACCTATACGCTTGCCATGAGTTATGACATGAGTGTTCTATCTGTGCATCTTGCTTGTAACGTATTAGTGTAAACGAGATGCAAATATAGAAATAGCACTACCATGAGTTTGACACTGTCATTTTTCGGTAACGAGTAATGAATTTTCTATCTGTGCATCTCGTTTACAATAATATTTAAGTTATATGTATAATTGCATATGTAGTAGTATTGTTTGTGTACAGGCATTCTATATTTGAATCAGCACACAAAGAGGCACAACACGGTACAACCACTACATATGCAATTCCACGCTCTCGATAATTCAACTATACAAGGTGGTTACAAGCAAGATGCACAGATAGAACACTCGATACTCGTTCTCGAAAACGTTAATGCCATAACTCATGGTAAGCGTACTGACCTAAGCTACGGTTCGACCGTGAATCTCAAACGGAAAGGAAACAAAAGCGAATCAGCCAGAATCCAGTTAACGGCACTCGTGTCCATTAGAGGACATCCGTGCACGGACGAGGGCCAGATTGACAATCATAGATTCATTTCCCGTGCTGGGAATGGGAAACGTGCTAAGATTGGACTTTCGGAGGTACCTTGATCAGATGTTCATGTTAGAATGTTACTGGGCCTCGACCCAATCTCAATTGATAAACTGTTGACTTTTACTTGCTTTTACACAATACGGGTAAACGTATAAGTAATTGACATATTTTTTGTAAGTCTTGTCAACCGGCTTCAAGATTTCGAAGGAGGATGTTATTTTTTTTTTATGTACCGTTCACCGATTATTCGAAGACGGCTGTATCGATTCGGAAAATTCTTTTTTGTTTGAAAGAGTGTACTTCACAGTTGGTCCCATTGTCATTAGGTCCAGATCTGATGATGGAATCCTGGAGAAATCGAGGGAACTCTTCAACTATTATTGGCACACCTATAGTGATTTCACTTTTTTTTACAGGAACCGGCCACTTCCTCTTGGAATAGCGGATCCTAAGTGAAGTCGATTGTTTTTTGTTTAAAATTATTATTATAGTAGGATTAAAAATGTCCTGTTTAAAATAAATACACCGTTTGCCAATATACTTTGTATTAATACTTATCCCAAAAAAAAATGTATGGAACTTTAAGGAAACTTTTTTTCGTATAGGGGTGGAAAAAGCTCGTCACTCTGAATAGAAATAATTTAAAATTCTAACAAAATAACACAATTTCTAAAAGAGGCAATTTTTGAGAAACGCTCCTAAAACGCAACCTTAAAGGCGATTTGCAAGGACCTCAACTGTCACACAGTCCATAAGAATCAGCCTTTTACCATTAGGGACATAGAGAAATAAGTAATAGGGTGGAGCGAAAAATACTGTTTTGCAAATTTAAACTTACACAGGAAAGTCAACTGGTCAATCAATAGTACATAGTTTCAGAATCATTAATGTAAAATATTAGTATTTTAAATCGACATCTAAAAGTGGCGCATTGAGTTTGAAATTTTGAAAACCTGGAACAAGACTTAAAATTAAAGTTGTAAATATTATTAATTTTGAACTAGCATATCCTTAATAGCCTTACAATTAAGCGATATCCATCGAAAGCACGATAAAAAACACACTTTTAACTTAAGAGTCGCCAGGACGCTCGCGTTCCCATACAAACGTAGTTTTGCTCTCATTTTAAAACGACATGCTTTAGAACCACGAACTTTGGCATGGGCATTCTAGTAGTACAAGAAAATACAGCCAGATACAGATTTACATACAAAACTTATTTTTGCTATGTTTTCTTTGTGTTACAATTTTTAGCAACGAAAACGAATTACCGACATAGATCTGTACTGCTAGAATATCCACCAAATTTCGTGGTTCTAAAGCATGTCGTTTTAAAATGAGAGCTGAACTACGTTTGTATGGGGACGCGAGTCCACGCGAGCGTCCTGGCGACTCTTAAAAAAAAACCTGAATTCGTCATAATGCTCTAAGAGCTCAGGTGTTTTTTTTTAAGTTAAACGTGGCCTTTTTATTGTGATCTATTGATTGACCACACAGGAAAGTCTAAATTAGCAAAACAGTATTTTTCGCTCAACCCTAAATTAAGTAACCATAGAGTGCTCACTTATTCAGCCGCTTTTCGGTGAAGGGAAACATCGTAAGGAAACCGGAACCAAAAACACCTAGTTTCCCCTCTGGGTTGGAAGGTCAGATGGCAGTCGCTTTTGTAAAAACTAGTGTCTACGCCAATTCATGGGATTAGGTTGTCAAGCGGACCCCAAGCCGGGATAAACGCTAAGAAGAAAAAGAGCGCTCATTTAGTTTGAAAGCTTGAAATTCTTAAGGTTAGATGACTAAGGGGACTGAGGGAGGAGCGGACAGGAGCCGTGGACACCAAGTTTTACAACGGGCGTCCTAATCACGCCACCTACCCGCTCCTCGCTCAGTCTCTTATTCTTCTAACCGTCGTAAAGTCAAGATTTCTGTTGTAGGGGGGAAGTACTCTAAGCTTACTTATTTCTCTATGACTAGGGCGATAAAGTGTACACCGGGTGGCCTGTAGTACAGCCATCTCAATAAAAAACCGCCCACGTCTCGTTATTTAAATCGCCGGGCACGTACGCCATCAGTGTGCCACGGTGCGGAGACATCATGTTTCCATAAATTCTTGAACTTACTGTTATGACCTGAAAGCTTTCTAGGTATTTTGTCTAGGAAAAAATAAACTGTTTTGTTAAAAAAAATTAAATTCCTTTCATTTCAGCATAAGACATAAAATTAATCATACTGAACGTAATTAATGGCTCCCATGTAGGTGCCAAATACAAGTATACAATGTGGAACAAATGAATGGGCCCTGGAGGGAAAGTACCTTAAAACCTCAAGTTAGTTCATTTTACTTAAAGGAAACATACTTTTATTTTCAAAAATAAATAAAACTGCATTCATAGATTTTTTTACATTTTCTTTGTTCGCCCGGGAGTCGAACCGACTAAAAATAAAAATCCCATATTAAATCCCATCCAAAACATGAATGAATATGAATGAATGCCCAGTTCATAAACGGTTTCGCTAGTAAAAGAAATGATACCTATCTAACTGAAAACCAAGTTCATTCAAAGATCCTAAAAAAACACTGTTGCTGCCAAATATAACGTTTTTTATACTCGGCGACTGTAATACTTGATTTGAGATTGTGTTGGCGGAACTACTAGCGCATACTTTTCGATAGAGCTTGTATGGTCACATATTGTAGCATCCATAATAATCACAGAAAGGATTTCCATACAATATTGTGACACTGTTGCCGGGCGCCGCCCTGCGCGCCCCGCCTGTAGGGCGGGCGCCGCCGGCACAATCCACCGGGAGATCGAAGTTACTCAATTATATAGAAGCAGCAGGTTGTGCACGGCATTCATCGAACTCAATTCTTACCGGCTTGCATAAGCACTCGTAGAAAAACTATTGTGTGCAACGGTACATAATTAGGTCCTAAAATTCTCGGGTCTGTTTTTACAAAATTCGGCTTCGCCTCATTTTGTAACTTCGACCCTCGAATCTTAAGAACCCTTATTATGTAACTGTTGCACAAAATACTATTTCAATTGCTTAAAATGATTTGTTGTGTTAAGGTTAAGGTTAACGCGGGCTATTTTCCGCAACTCGACGTCTATACAAGGTGTAACAAAAATACTGGTGATCCTTTTAAGGGCATAATTGGTATCGTATTCTTATTGTGAAAAACTAAGAAAAAAAAATTTTCTCACGAAAAAATTTTTGGGTTTTGTATGGAGGGTTGGCCAGCTGGGACGACTCGCCCCATACAAAAAAAAATGTTTTTTCACGTCCCAAAATTTTTTCTCCTACTTTTTCCTACTCACAAAACGATACCAATTATGCCCTTAAACGGATCACCAGTATTTTTGTTACACCCTGTATATTGCAGCCTATTTCGCGTGTTATTTGCTACTTAAGAGACTGACAACACCCGATGACCTTCAAATTGACTTTACTTAAACTGTCATATAGCTATACATATAACTGCTTGTTTTGGGAAAGCAAAAAAAATATGTTAGTATTCATTATATTTAGAATCAAGTATATAATGTAAAAAATATATGTTAGTATTCATTATATTTAGAATATAAGTACTCAATAAATGCGTAGTTATTTTTTTTATTCATAATTTTGCAAAATTTGCAATTAGCTTACTAATCGTAACGCAGTGTTTCTCTTTCACTCGCGGTGAAAAAGACAGGGATGGAATTTAGCTGTTGCCATCCCCTAGTGTGACTGTTAGCCTGCCGACCCCGGCTATATAGGTAGGTAATGTAGGTATCAACAGCTACCAATGGAGCCCTTTCGGGCATCAGATGTTTATCTAGGACATCTAAGTAAATAGACTCCTTTGTTAAGCCTAATGGTGTGTGTCTTTCTCAACACAAACTTAGATCCTTGCCATTTTGTATTGTTTATGAATTTATTTTATACATTTCTACTATACAAGGTGTAACAAAAATACTGGTGATCCTTTTAACAGCATAATTGGTATCGTATTCTAATTACGGAAAAGTAAGAAAAAAAATTTCACGTTAAATTGATTTTTTATTTTGTATGGAGGGTTGGCCAGCTGTGACATGTTCCATACAAAACAAAAAAAAATTTCGCGTCCAAAAAATGTTTCTCCTATTTTTTCTTACTCGCAATACGATATCAATTAAGCCCTTAAACGGATTACCTACCAGTATTTTTGTTACATCCTGTATGGAGTAGGCACCTACTGGGACAATCATCATAGTATCTATTATATTAATTTACATCTCAAATAGGCGGATCGACTGGCGCCACGTCCCGCTACGGTGAAGAAGACAGCGCTATACTTGCAGAGCGCTATCTCGCTCGCACACCGGCGCCGCATGCGGAAACCGCAACAGTGTGATAGCCGCCATAGAATACTTTTATACTGTTAGTCGAAAACAACCGTATAATTCAGTAGCCTTAGTATAATTGTTTCACTAACGTAACGTAACGATTGCGTTTGCGTTAGGTCTTAATTTGTACGGGATTTTTAACACAGCACACCAAGCGGAACGTATTGAAAACTATATCATTGAGTAGAAATACTTCTTAGATACTCGGTGGTTTAGTTTCAATACGTTCCGCTTGGTGTGCTGGGTACTATAACATAAATTGAAACTTTTATGTTTCTGTGGGACTTTGTTGACTGGTGTGAGATTGTTCCATAATATTTATTTTTATTTACTTAAGAGTCGCCAGGACGCTCGCGTGAACTCGCGTCCCCATACAAACGTAGTTCAGCTCTCATTTTAAAACGACATGCTTTAGAACCACGAAATATGGCATGGGCATTCTAGCAGTACAGATCTATGTTGGTAATTCGTTTACGTTGCTAAAAATTGTAATACAAAGAAAATATAGCAAAAATAAGTTTTGTATGTAATCTGTATCTGGCTGTATTTTCTTTGTATTACAATTTTTTGCAACGAAAACGAAATACCGACATAGATCTGTACTACTAGAATGCCCATGCCAAATTTCGTGGTTCTAGAGCATGTCGTTTTAAAATGAGAGCTAAACTACGTTTGTATGGGAACGCGAGCGTCCTGGCGACTCTTACCTAAGTTATTTGCGCAAGCATTTTAATGTATACGTACGATTTAGTTCATTGATGTTGCATTTAGTGCAATAAAGTTTAAAATAATAGTTATGCGTTATGTGACTATTACCTGATGTCTGTTTAAGTGTTTATTATAATTACAATATCACAATTTCTAGTTTGCTCACATTTAAAGCACCCCTTAATCCTCATAAAAATCCATCGAAAACTTAAGAATATTTTAAAAGTAGCTAATTCCTTATGACACTAAAATTTTCCTATATGTAAAATTTATAATAAATACACTTTTAGAAAAGTCCGATGGACCTTTTTAACTCCTGATGCTCCAAATTTTGGACAAAAGCAAACCCGTGAATATTATATTAGAAAATTCGAGAGGTAAGGCCTTGACCCGACCAAAGCAACAGGTCAGGGTACAGTCAACAGCAAAAGTAGCTAAGCGGGTAGGATGTTCAAAATGACACGATCTTATTCTCATGAAAATAAAGTCGTGTCCAGCACATTTTGAACACCTTACCCGCTTAGCTACTTTTGCTGCTGACTGTAGCAGTGCCACATCCCAGTATATTCTACAAGCTCGTATCTAATGTCTAATGAATATGTCACAAATAAATTTGTACTCTATAATAAGCGCCATATAGTTGTTTACATAATGTGACTCTTCAATAAGTATTGATGCTATTTCTAATAAAGGAAAAAATCATATAATATACCTTTTTCTACTCCTGCATTCTAATTTGCCAATAAAATAACTGACAGGTATATTCAAAGCATATACTTTATGAACGTTGTCATAAGATGACTCAAAAGTTGATTCTTAGGGATATAATGGGTCTGTTGCCGGGGCGGGCCCGCGCGCCGCCGCCCGCCGCTGTAGACAAGGCGGGCGCCGGCACAATCCGCCGGGAGATTGAAGACAATTGTATAGAGGCAGCAAGCAGGTCATTCGTCGAACTCAATACTTACCGGATTGCCTGGCACTCGTAGAAAAACTATTGTGTGCAACGGTACATAATTAGGTCTTAAAATTCTCGGGTCTGTTTTTACAAAATTCGCCTCATTTTGTAACTTCGACCCTCGAAAGAACCCTTATATGTAACTGTTGCACAAAATACTATTAGGGCAGCTTTACATTTTACATCGTCATCGTATCAAGCTGATTTGATGCTATTGAAATAAACCTGTAAACACGATATGGTTTATTGTTGAATCAACCTATCAGATTAGATGTGGGTAATTCACTTTGCGGCTGACGGGTGGGATACTTCTCTTTATAATATACATATTTTAGAATACCTAAAGATCCTTTAGGAGTGTGTTTGGGTTTGGTTTGAATAATTAGAGTAGATAATTAAACAGAAATGCTTTACAAGGATTGTCGTTGATGTGGGTTCACTAGATGCTGACAAAATACAAAGATATTTATTTTGTATAATCTACGACCTTATTACAAAGGAGTAAGGTGCAATAGTGTAAACATATTTTTGACGTCGACCGTACCAACAAAATAATTAATATTGAGTCTGAGTCTTTGTATAACGCTAGTGTAAATATTAAAACAATTGAAGATTATTGCGTTTTATTGTTAAATATTTCTTGACAACACGTATTATTTTTCAATATTTAATATAAACGGACTGTGTATCGCAAAAATTGTAACAATCAGATTATCGGCCACCTTTATCCAACAAGTAGTTTATTTATTGGTAGTAAATATCATAAATTCATAAATCACAATACTATTTTCAATCCCAGAAAATGTTATTTTTATACAATAAAATGCCAGTAAGCATAAACCCACTATGATCCCCAGTTTTTATACAACATGGACTATTGTTATGAAACTCATCTCAGAAGCACTACATTTAATATCTGTAACGCCTGACGCTCAAGTGAGCGACAATTCCAGTTGCTCCATACGAAAATGACGTAAGAGCCCGTTCATATTTTTCAACTTCCGAGACTATCTTTCTATTCAGGGTAGGGTTGTCATGACCAAGGGTTTTAATAAGGACAACCTCCTAAGACACTAAATGAATTAATGTTGAAGTGGCCTCCTAAATAAAATAAAATGAATTTATATGATACAACTGAAGAGCAAAACAAATTAATTTTAATAAATATTTTGATTTGATCTGTGTCAGCCAGAGGCTTGGTGTCGGCCCTGGGCCTAGGTCACTTTTTCCTTTGTATGTGACATCTACAAGATGTAACAAAAATACTGGTGATCCTTTTAAGGGCATAATTGGAATCGTATTCTAATTAAGAAAAAGTAAGAATAACATTTTTTCGCGCGAAAAAAAATTTTGGTTTAGTACGGAGGGTCGGCCGGCTGGGACCACCTGTCCCATAGAAAAAAATTTTTTTTTCGCGACCAAAAATTTTTTCTTCTACTTTTTCTTAATCGTAATATGATACCAATTATGCCCTTAAACGGATCACCAGTAAAATTATAGTAAAATTATAAGCAAAAATTTTTTTCGCTAGAAAAATATTTTTTCTTACTTTTTCATAATTAGAATACGATATCAATTATGCCCTTAAAAGGATCACCAGTATTTTTGTTACATCCTGTATAAGTTTAAAATTTGTATGGTGTAACTTTCATGGTTTTTACACACATCTATTTGTACAAAAGGGACCGCGTATCTGAATTTTAAAATTACCCTTGAAGAGTTCAAAGCCCTTTCGTGAAGCCATGAAAAAAAAACACTGCAATTTCAAGCAGGGCGGCGGTTTTAAGGATCTTATATACATTAAATCCTGCCATTAGTAAATCGTCCTCGAAACGTCGAAAGAAATCTAAAAAATATATGCGCAGTAAAGTCCTGTTTAAATAGGTATTTGACTATCTAAATTGTATGAATAACTAAAATAAAAAAACGTTACTTACTTCGTTTTCTTTACGAGACGATTCTTCCGCTCACTGAATCCACCGCATCGATTTTTGCCACAAAAGCGGGCTTTCAAATCAGTTCGCATCAACAGGTGAGTAAATCACAGGCGTAGCGACGACGGGAGTTGCAAGGACGGCATCATTATTGTCATAGATCTCTATTATATATAATAGTGACATATGGGTTATGCACGCTCCAAAAGTGAAGCCCTTAAAATGAGAGAATTCAAACAATTGTCATTGTCACTAGTCGCGCACCGGCAAGCGAGAGATGCGGAAGTGCCAATGAGCTGCCGTCGCCAGCGATTTTGTTAGAATAACCCATCCACAGTAAATTTATATAATTGATAGATCTTTGATATATTTATTCTAGTTCATGTTTATTGGGTGAAATGTGGGTCATGATCCTGAACCACTTTTTAACCGACTTCAAAAAAGGAGGAGGTTCTCAATTCGACTGATATTTTTATATATTTTTTTTCGATATCTCCGTGAATCGTGAACCGATTTTCAATTTTTCTTTTTTGAATCGTACGGGTTAAACCCTAGATGGTCCCATTGTCACCAAGTCAGGGTCTGATGATGGGATCCTGGAGAAATCGAGGGAACTCTTCAACTATTGTAGGCACACCTATAGTGATTTCACTATTTTTTATAGCAACTCGGCCACTTCCTCTTGGAATAGCGGGTCCTAAGTGAAGTCGGTTCTTTTTTTGTTTAAAATTATTCGGACTCAGTAACGGTCACCATTATCATATAGTACGAGTAGGTACCAGTACATCGCCATCAGATATATAGGAGCGGCCAAGGTGGTCACAAATATGATATCTGAACAACGCCTGTAATGCCTCCTGGCTGCTCCGATATATTTGATGGCGACTGTACCTAGTAAATATTCATCATATCTATAATCTTTTTTTTTTTCAATCGCAAAACCAAAGATTGAGTCTCAAACATTTTGTCTCCTGCTTTTGAAGAGATTTTTCTCTAGATTTGTCCACAACGACAATGATACCATTTAGGTAAACTCCTGGTCCAAATATACAAATATACATAGGTAAGTAATTTGAAGGCTAACATGTTCAATAATAAATAAATAAATATTTGGACAATCTTACACAAATTTACCTAGTCCCACAGTAAGCTCAATAAGGCTTGTGTTGTAGGTACACACAACGCCTCACTAGGTATACACTTTTGAACGTTATTACAGCGGAATAAGGTTCAAAAGTGTATACCTAGTGAGGCGTTGACTGTACTAGGCGACGATATATACAGGGTGTAATCTAAAACGTGATACAAGATAATCAAACCTGAATCTATTAATGATATTGAACAACTTTTACTATGGGAGCAACTTTGTAAAAAAATAAAAAAAATTAAACTTCTCATACATTTTCGTCTCCCTATCCTTGACTTTGTCTATGGAGCAGCTCAATTTTTTTATTTTTTTACAAAGTTGCCCCATAGTAAAAGTTGTTCAATATCATGAATAGATTCAGGTTTGATTATCTTGTATCACGTTTTAGATCACACCCTGTATATTACATAGAAAACATCCATTACTCAGGAACAAATATCTGTGATAAACACACAAATAAATGCCCTAACCAGGATTCGAACCCGCTCCTGCTTCATACCAACTAGGCTCGAGGCTGTTATTAACTTTTTTGCCACATTTATCACACAGACAAGATTCACGATTCCATTGAAATACAATTTGCTAAACTGTACCTCGAATAGTGTAATCCATGCATAAATTCATCAGACCTATTTAATAATTCCGCAGTTTGTCAATGAAGTTTCACATATCTAGTTAGAAATTTAAATTAAGCTTGGCATCTGTCGTTACTGCATTAGTGAACGCGATTTTGCCCTGCCAATTTTAGTAACTTTCATCCTGCCCTTCTATTAAATAAGATTACTACTTAGTGGTCGTACGCTAATAGAAAATAATATCAGAGTAGTACACCCAGTTACAGTCCGTGAGCTCTAAAAAGAACCTTCGGGTTTTAGAAAGAGACGTCGGGTATCAATCAACAGAGACACATGAAAAAGCAGAACAGCAATATTACCTTCCTGTGTCATCGCTGACTCCCGAAGGTTCTTCTTAAAGCTCACGGACTGTAGCACTTTTTTTGGAAATCTCTATCATTTCGTTCTGATCGTTTTTAGGGTTTCGTAGTCAAATAAGAACCCTTATAGTTTCGCCATGTCCGTCTGTCTGTCTGTCGGTCGGAAGGTCGGAACACTGAGCATGGCCCGACATGCTCTTCGCCGGTTATTAGTATACATACCTCTCTTTTACATCGTGGATTAAAAAGTACAGCCTTGGCCAGAAGTGTTGAGCACCAATGCGATTTTCATACAAAACTGGAAAGTTTAGTCCATCGTTTCCATCTTTGTTTAAGTTATTTTGTCAATTAATTTAAACTAATAGGCATGTTTTGTTGAAGTTATTAGTAGTAACTGCATAGAATATTTGCAATATGTCGCACCGACTAAAATTTACATTTTTGGTAGGTACCTTCTGTTTTCATATTTTTTAAGTACCTTGAAAGTGTTATTAAGTGACGTTTTTTATATTTATAAATAAAATATAACATTTACCGTTACCGTACATTGTTAGGATAGGGAAATAATGCTTAACATCAAAATTGTAAACAAAAAACACCTATGCTCAACACTTCTGGCCAAGGCTGTATATGAGACCATTGAGTAACAGGAGGTGACATCCGAAAGAATTTATTTTCGCCGTGATTTTGATTTTCGCCATGAGATTTAGTTAGCGCTTAAAGTCCATACATGCGCTCTTAAGAGTCGCCAGGACGCTCGCGTTCCCATACAAACATAGTTTAGCTCTCATTTTAAAACGATATGCTTTAGAACCACGAAATTTGGCGTGAGCATTCTAGTAGTACAGATCTATGTTGGTAATTCGTTTTGGTTGCTAAAAATTGTAATACAAAGAAAATACAGCACGATACAGATTTACATACAAAACTTATTTTTGCTATATTTTCTTTGTATTACAATTTTTAGAAACGAAAATGAATTACCGACATAGATCTGTACTGCTAGAATGCCCATGCCAAATTTCGTGGTCCTAAAGCATGTCGTTTTAAAATGAGAGCTGAACTACGTTTGTATGGGGACGCGAGTTCACGCGAGCGTCCTGGCGACTCTTAAACCACTGATATGATGCCAAACAACTGACATCTGTCAAACACCAAACATGGCGCCCAAATTTTATTCTAGATAGCCGACTAGTAGAATACATAATTAATCTATGCATGAGACAGTTTTATTAATATACAAAGTTAAATGAACTAGTCTTACGTTCAATTAGATCGAGTGATTCCACATTGCCAATCTTGTAAATTGACAATTTCACTCAAGAGCTTGGATTTAAGTACTAATAACTGGAAGTTCACTTAATTCCTTTTTCAAAAGATCTTGAGTCAAATTAAACCCAGCGACGGTACCGTTGGGCTCAAGTTAATGGCGGGCCGGCCCTTAGGCGCATTAATAGCGGTTTATACCTGAATTAGTTCACTATTCAGTGAATAATTATAGGCTACATAACTTGGTATTGGTAAATGTATTTAGTGATTCATGTCTCAACAGAGTTATGAAGTTTAATAAAATAACTCAGGTTTGTAGTATTGTTATTTAAGTATTTTAGTAAGTAGGTATATATTATAATTTGTATCAATTAGTTAGACAGAATAAACTAGGTAGGTATTTTAAAATATGAAATTCCTGATTGAGTTCGAATGCGCTACGTCAATAAGAGAGCAACATTAATTGTTCGCTGAAATTGCTGAAAAAGCGAAAAAAAGAAATGGAAAAATTTCCGAACGTTACACACAAATTAAAATACAACATGAAACAGAAAATAAATTTTGAAATAAATACCTACACGAGTTTGAAAATTCATGACCCGCCAGTTAACCGTAGGGCAAGAAAGAAGATTTTATTTTCACAAATAAAATAAAACAAAACAAATACAAATGCGCTATCGCTAGTTCGAGTAGAAGTTACCTGCACACTTCTCTAAAGTTCCATATGTTACAAATGTAATTATAAAGCCTGATCAGGAATATATGACCATGCGCCATGTTGCGGTATTTCATTGGAACGAATATACTGGTTGTCACTGTCGTCAGTGTCATTGTGGGGGTTTCCTTGAATAATAAGTAGTAAGTAAAGTGTTGAATATTAAATAATAATTCACAAGAAATGCCCAACACTATTCGTGGCTAAGTGCAAAATGTTGTGAATAATGTATGTAATAAACTGCTTGAAATAAAACCCTCGGGTATTGAAACTATTTCACTACAAAACAATTACAAATTAACAGGTTAACAAATCAAGCAAGATTACAATTTACCATAGAGTTTATATGATTTTTGACTATACTGAACTGTTGCCATATAAATGAGATTAATAGCGCCCTCTTGACAATGATCATGATCATATATTCCTGGTCAGGCTTTACTTTCTTCAAGAAACGGAAAAAATTCAAATGCCCATTCATATGTAACTTAGTTTACATATAATTTCTCACGTATGTCGACGTCTATTAACCTGACGAGGGGGCGACGCGTGTAACATACCATTTAAAAACGACGTAACCGCCCAACTAGCAAAATTGCTGTATAAACATGCCTTTATAAGAACTAAAACATTATAAAAGGTTTATATACATCCTGACTAAGAAGGTACATCTTACAAAGGCTTTTTATACGACTAATTGGTCTTCAGAACATTTAAACTTATTAAGTACTCTTGTAGACGTCTATAAGAAATTGTAATAAAACATTTATCAGAACCAAGGTTTTACAAGTGCATTTTATAAGCCTAATTGGTCTTGAGAACATTTAAACTTATTAAGTACTCTTGTAGACGTCTATAAGAAATTGTAATAAAACATTTATCAGAACCAAGGTTTTACAAGTGCATTTTATAAGCCTAATTGGTCTTGAGAACATTTAAACTTATTAAGTACTCTTCTAGACGTCTATAAGAAATTGTTATAAAACATTTATCAGAACCAAGGTTTTACAAGTGCATTCTATAAGCCTAATTGGTCTTGAGAACATTTAAACTTATTAAGTACTCTTGTAGACCTCTATAAGAAATTGTTATAAAACATTTATCAGAACCAAGGTTTTACAAGTGCATTTTATAAGCCTAATTGGTCTTGAGAACATTTAAACTTATTAAGTACTCTTGTAGACCTCTATAAGAAATTGTTATAAAACATTTATCAGAACCAAGGTTTTGCAGGTGCATTTTATAAGCCTAATTGGTCTTGAGAACATTTAAACTTATTAAGTACTCTTGTAGACGTCTATAAGAAATTATTATAAAACATTTATCAGAACAAAGGTTTTACAAGTGCATTTTATAAGCCTAATTGGTCTTGAGAATTTTTTAACTTATTAAGTACTCTTGTACACGTTTATAAGAAATTCTTATACAATATTTATCAGAACAAAGGTTTTACAAGTGCATTTTGTAAGCCTAATTGGTCTTGAGAACATTTAAACTTATTAAGTACTCTTGTAGACGTCTATAAGAAATTATTATAAAACATTTATCAGAACAAAGGTTTTACAAGTGCATTTTATAAGCCTAATTGGTCTTGAGAATTTTTTAACTTATTAAGTACTCTTGTAGACGTTTATAAGAAATTCTTTTAAAATATTTATCAGAACATAGGTTTTATAAGTGTATTTCATAAGACTAATTAGTCTTAATCATTATTTACACTTAGCAAAGTACCTTAGAAGTCAGTTCGTTCTTAGTTGAGTCAGCGGTAAGTGTTTTATCAGACTTCTTGCTCTTACTAAAGCCTTGTATTTGTATATACACAAATAACCTTAAAATCACAAACATGGCCACCATAACCATAGCCTCAGATAAGTATTTAAAAAGTGCGGAAGGCCTAACATTGACTTAACGAGTGTTTAATAAGAAATATCAGCCTTACATGCATCTTAAACAAGAGCAATTGTACTTTTAACTGCTTTTACAGTGTCATTTATTGAAACACATTTCAATTTCACAAATAATTTTACAAATAATAATTTTTTTAAAGTCATTCCAGAAGGGCCCGTGAAAATATTGTTAATAATATTACAAATCTATCGAGGAAATGTACTTCGCAAGTTGTTCATCAATATAATACCAAGATAATTTGCATGTCAAAGAAATAACAGTTAGAATTAGTAAGAGTATATTTAAACATGTAATAGACTTACCTGGGTTTTAATATTTTTTTATATAACTTCACTTTGTCCGAACACGTTACGTTTTCTGCAATGGCCTCTTCGACAGGTTGTGCTAATACTCTTACAATGAGATCACAGAGAGGAATATAAGGGGAATCACACTTAGAACGGCGTTAGTAAGAGTACTCAAATACTTATTAACCTTACAGCATGCCACTGTAAGATACTTGTAAGTCTATTTTCTCTTACAACAGCATTAGCAAGATGATCTTAGGGTTAAAAATACACTTAATAAGACCATTATACAATAACTATAAGCAGAATTGCTCTTATAAAGTGCGCCCAATTCCACACTTATAGACGTTTTAAAGTGTACTGTAAGAGTAATAAAAATGTGGTCTTAGGATATTTGTAAGAGAACATTTTGCTAGTTGGGCGCCGCGTTTTACATATTAACATACACCGTTTTGTATAAATGATAACTCGTGACATCCCCAGAGATTGATAAGTTTCCGGAAAAACTTATCTGATTTGCCCCGGGACGTAAATTACTTGGTAGGTCAGGCTAATTCTGCAAATTGGCTGGCCTTTGATTATGTCTCCTGAATATTGCTGATTGCAAAAAGAATTTCTACTTGATCTTTTCGAAATGAGTTGCTTCATAGGTTGATTTTTTGAGCTTCGACCAAAGTGAGCACGAGTTTTTCGCTTCAGCCTCACGTATTCTACAAAATGTTCATGAATTTAATGATAACACTTTTTATGAGCGGAGTATAATTAATTTTGCTTTAAATAAAAAGTAGATAAAAAACCCGGCCAATTTCGAGTCGAAATCGCGCACGAAGGGTTCCGTACCATTATCTGTAAAAACGGCAAAAAAACATATCTGTTGTATGGGACCCCCTAAAATATTTATTTCTTCTAAATCTTATTAGTTATTGTTATAGCGGCAACAGAAATACATAATCAGTGAAAATTTCAACTGTCTAACTATCACGGTTCATGAGATAGATACAGCCTGGTCACGGACGCACAGACAGACAGAGGGACGGACAGCGGATTCGTAGTAATATGGTCCCGTTTTTACCCTTTAGGTACGAATCCCCAAAAATACGGCAAAATTCAGTAGTAATAGTAGTATAAAACTTTATTGTACAACAAAGAAATATACAATAGGCATACACAATATATGTACAAAGGCGGACTTGTCCCTTAAGGGATCTCTTCCAGTAGTTCCAGTCAACCTTTAGGTTGTGGGTAATATCAGATAACGATATTATATTTTACGCAGTTACGTCGACTAAATCCAACTAGTTTTAAGTATTTCTAATTGTTGTAATGCTATGTAACTTTTTTTGAGATACTAAAATAAAAAAATAAAAAAATAAAGATTAGATGAAAGATATAAACATCCATAACTCAAAAAGGAAATATCCGTGATAATAGTAGGAATTAATGCGCTTACCAGCTGGTATTCAAAACCAGGACGTCCTGTTTCATAGGGTCTACCGACCAGACTAGGTTAGGTTGTAATTTAGACTAAAAATACCTATTTCATATTCCAATATCACAAAATGGATCGGAACGGATAGCATGGTTGCCATTTTATCACGTATTGCGTTACCAGTCAGTTTAGCACTTAAAGCCTGACCAGAAATATATGAATATTGTCAAGAGGGCACTTTTTTCTCATGTAGGTATATTCAGTTTATAGTATGAAAATTTTAGTTCCAATGAAATTCTGCAACATGGCGCATGGTCATATATTTCTGGTCAGGCTTTAAATAGGTGTTAGAGCGTGAAAGCTAATGGTGACAACTGATAACCTTAGGCTAGCAAGACCCCTATACCATGTGCCAACCTGTGGCACATGGATACCCACTCCTTATTTGACACATTACCAGATTTTTTCAAAGTGATCTCACTACCGACTGTCAGTTTTTGGTAGCCGAATTAAGCCCCGGTTTGTACCATAAACTTGTATCTGTGTGAAGTCTGAATGCTAGTTTGTTTCAATATTCAAACCATTTTTTCCTCCAACAACTTGCACGCGTATTTTCCGATAAATTCTTCTTTGTAACGTAATTTAAGCTCCTTTTGTAGAAACTTTTGTCGCTTGATAGCCTATTGTTTGGCCACTTTGAGTCCATTTTTTCTTTAGAAATTCGATGCTATTGAAATAAAGTAGGTGAACGTGAATTTACCTGGGTATGTTCTTACGTAATACTTACTTGAAATTACTAAACCTGTTCGCTTTTTAATACTTTTCGCCCAGGAACCCAGAAGGCGAGCTCTCTATGTGTAGCAGTATTTCCACTACAAAGCGGTAAAACGCTGGAATCGGCGAATATAGCGCGTGTCGAACTGAATGTAGCAGATATCTTGCACTACTACAAATTTACAAAGTTGACCCCATAGTAAAAGTTGTTCAAAATCATGGATAGATTCAGGTTTGATTATCTTGTATCACGTTTTAGATTACACCCTGTATAATACAGTAGGTAACCAATTAAACGCCTACATCTTCTACACGGAAATAAAGTATCTTCATCAGAAACAAGACCAGACCTCTCTCGTCAAGACAAATCCTCTTCGTCAAAACAATATTGTTTTGTATTTAACGAAAACAATTTGCCTAGAAAGCGATCTCTTTATTGAAGTAAAATGTCTTTATTGAGGTAAAATATATCTTGGGCTAAAGATATAAAATTAGTCCAAGAAAATATTTACTTATCTATACATCTTCTATCTATCTTCTATACATATAATAAAGCCGAAGAGAGTCGAAAGTCTGTACATGGAAGATATTCGAAAAAAAATTGGCTGGGGATACTTAGAATCGATAACAGAACACGTTCCAACAGTTTTTGAGAATTTTTGTCTGTCTATCTGTTTGTCTGTTTATTTGACCGCGCATCACATGAGAACGGCTGAAGGGATTATGATGAAATTTCGTATAGAGATAGCTTGAGTCCCGGGAAAGGACATAGGATAGTTTTCATCCCAAAAATCAACCCTAGAGGGGGTGAAAAGGGGGTTGAAAGTTCGTATGGAGAATTTTCAACCGCTGAACCAATTTAGATGAAAATTAGTATGGAGATAATTTGAGTCCCGGGAAACGACATAGGATAGTTTTCATCCCGTAAATCAACCCTAGAAGGGGTGAAAAAGGGGTTGAACGTTTGTATGGCGAATCAATAACCGTTGAACCCTGGAGATGCTCTGGGGAAGGATATAGATTAGTTGATATCCAGAATTCATTCATTAACGAGGGATTACTAATTCCACGCAGACGAAGTCGCGGGCAAAAGCTAGTGTTTAAATAAATGGCGTAGAAACCCTGGGACCGTGGGGACCCAGCGCAAAGACGCTTTTCAAAAAAATCTCCAAGCGCCTTGTCGATGCCTCGGGTAACCAGAAGGCTGGCAGCTATTTCGGCCAAAAGATAAGCCTGGCCATCCAAAGAGGTAACGCTGCCAGCCTTCTGGGTACCATAACCCACGAAGGCGACTTGGGGAGCATCTTTTATTTATAAGTTTATTTTAGTTTTATATATAGGTTTATTGTTTCTGTAGTTTTATTGTGTTTAAATAATAATATTTTCGGATATATATAATAAGCTTGGCTGAAGATATCCTTTTTCAACCGACTTCAAGATTTCGAGGGAGAAGGTTATCAATTCGTCGGGATCTTTGTTTTTTTTTTGCTTGTTTTTTTTATGTATGTTCACCGATTATTCGAAGACAGCTGAACCGATTAGGAAAATTCTTTCTTTGTTTGAAAGAGTATGCTTCACAGATGGTCTCATTGTCACCAGGTCCAGATCTGATGATGAGATCCTGGAGAAATTGAGGCACACCTATAGTAATTTCACTATTTTTTACAGCAACTCGGCCACTTCCTCTTGGAATAGCGGATCCTAAGTGAAGTAGGTTCTTTTTTGTTAAAATTATTTCCGTGTAATTTAAATAAGTCAGTAAGCACGTTTCCAAACAGAGTCCCTGCCCTGTTCAAAAAGCAAAACCCGATCAAATGAAACCTGACGACGCATTGTTCCTTGTTCTATAGAAATGTGGGCCAATGTTCTTAAGACTTACCGAGCATTAGCATCATAATATCAACAAGTTAATAAGCAACTTTAAATAATGTGGTTAACCTTATGGGATCCACCCACTATCAGTCGGCCTGACGATATTGGCCTGTGAGTTGTTCGGAGCTGTCAAATTTTTGTTCTAATTGACGGGCCGATATCGTCAGTCGGACTGATAGTCGGTGGGCCCCCTTACACGAATCGGCCTAGCCCGTAACTAAACAAAGAAAGTTCAATACATACATACGAGTAGATAGATAGATAGATAGAACCCGTAACATAATTAACGAACTTATTGGTGATAAACCAGGTTACCAGGATAACATGGATACTTGCCATTTTATCGCCTGCACGTGATGAGTCCCTTTTATACTTATAAACTTGTTAGAAGCTAGTACGTGACAGAGATATGGTGACAAGCGATAAAAGCGCGACAATATTTGGCTAGCAGGAACGTCATCTTCGTAGGCAGGGACACTACCAACAAGGCTATGGAGGCTATTAAACTTTATACCACGGTAGTGACAAAGAAGTATATGGCCCGCCCCCGCCTGATAATAAGGGACGCTCCTCCAGACGCTTGCAACCAGCTCAATGATGGCAACAGTGATCATATGGATATCCATATGGATTACGTGATATAATTAAGCTTGTATAAAATGGCAGTCGCCGCCATTTTATCGTTCATGTGATAATTGTAACCATTTTATCACGGTATCCATGGACAATTATGTTATTTGTGATAATGACAAAATCATTTATAAAATGTTTATGACAATTCAAGTTATTTGCAGGTGAAATGCAAAAGGCCTACCGCCTGATCGAAATGTCAATATCTGCGTCTCTCGAATAATTCTCTCGAAAATTTCGACTTTTCGAGTTTTTTTATAGGCCTTCAGGACTCTCAAAATAAATACATTCAGGACACTCGCCATCAGACATCGCGAGCAACGCCTCTATTGTCAAGGCGATAAAATGCATGTTCAGATATTTTGAGTGCCCTGGCCGCTCCGATATATTTGATGGCGACTGTACATTTTTCAGTCGAGGAAGCGTCAGAAACAGGATTTTTCGCTGTAACTTTTAATGGACCGAATCTTCAATAATATAATTTTAAACAAAAAAAGAACCGACTTCACTTAAGATCCGCTATTCCAAGAGAAAGTAGCCGGGATGCTGTAAAAAATAGTGAAATCACTATAGGTGTGCCTATAATAGTTGAAGAGTTCCCTTGATTTCTCCAGGATCCCATCGTCAGACCCCGACTTGGTGCCAACGGGACCATCTAGGGGTTCTACCTGTTCGATTAAAAAAACTGAAAATAGGTTCGCGATTCACAGAGATATCGAGTAACATACATACAAAAAAATAATAATGATGATAAAAAAAGAAAGTCAGTCGAATTGAGGACCACCTCCTTTTTTTTGAAAACATTGAGATCTTTCGGTTAAAAACATTGAGATCCGTAACAAAATAATTGCAAATCTAACTGAATACAAATCACATACGCAAATTATTTTAATATTTGGAATAACAACTGAGCCCCGCCTTATTAGGATTCTCTTTCATAATTCAAACTGCCGTTAAGAGTTTCCGCATTTATTAATAAAGGCGTATGTGTATTTTACTCCTGAAAGAGTTACGACCTTCTTAAATTAACGAGTGACTACAGAACTTTTTAGGTACAGTTCGTGAGGACCTTCGGGAATCGGCGATGACACACGAAGGTAATATTGCTGTTCTGCTTTTTTATGTGTCACTGTTGATTGATACCCGACGTCTCTTTCTAAAACCCGAAGGTTCTTTTTAGAGCTCACGGACTATAACGGAAATTAATCGCCCGGGAAATTTACGGACTGTCATTATTAATTAGATTATATTAATTAGATTAAGCTTACTTGGAGGACAAATCTGAGTTTTCATTTGCGATGAGATTATTGGTTTTTAAGTCTAAGATTAGTGACACCCATGTACTAATATTTTTCTTGACGAACAGTTTTTTGAATGATAAAACTTGAAACTTGAAAATACTTGTTACAATAATGGTCAATGTTTTGTAAATTTGGTGCTTTTTTTTCTCATGAATATGAATGGTATAAATCTAAGAGTTGACATAAACTACACTTGACCATAGAGTAACTTATATAGTGAGCAGCAGATCCTAAGAACCTTTTGAGCTTTTTGAACAAATAGCGTACCAGTAGTACATTAGTAGCTTCTAGGTGGAGTAGCAGTGCAGGTGACATTTCCTCTTACATTTTCGGTATCTTTAGGGGGCTTCCGGACAGAGGGCGCAATTGACTTGAACTTCAAAAAGTTTTTAGGCTGTGCTGCTCTTTATGACTTGACGGACTGATCAACGTTATAAACATGGCGGTGTAGCTGTCATCCCATACAAAACAGTCAAACTTTTCATACAAGTAGATTTTAACTATGACGATGCATGCCATACTATAAATAATGACGCTGACGATAACATTAACAAACGGTTTTTATGCAACTGGCCCTAAGACTATCCCGTTCCCGTACCGTGTTATTTATATCCTTATATTTTTGTTATTATTTGATATCATATTTAATGCAAGACATTAATCTGAGCTCCTGCCCTACATTGTAAATAAAGCTTGACCAGGAATATATGACCATTGTCGAGTGGGCGCTTTTTTAACCGACTTCAAAAAAGGAAGAGGTTCTCAACTCGACTGATTTTTTTTTTTTTTATCATTTTTTTTTTTTTTTTGTATGTATGTTACTCCATATCTCCGTGAATCGTGAACCGATTTTCAAAATTTTTTTTTGAATCGAACAGGTATAACCCCTAGATGGTCCCATTGTCACCAAGTTGGGATCTGATGATGGGATCCTGGAGAAATCGAGGGAACTCTTCAACTATTATAGGCACACCTATAGTGATTTCACTATTTTTTACAGCAACTCGGCCACTTCCTCTTGAAATAGCGGATCCTAAGCGAAGTCGGTTCTTTTTTTGTTTAAAATTATTTCTCATGTTTATGATAACAGTTCAGTTTAGTATGAAAATTTTTGTCCCAATAAAATTCCGCAACATTGCGCATGGTCATATATTTCTGCTCAGGCTTTAATTTTGTATGGGGAGAACTGTCTGATTACTGTCTTGAATTAAAAATACGATATTAGATATTTATAAAAATATTATAAGCTAGAAACGTATAAAGCGCTAACGCCAACGCCATCTATCAGTAAACGCTTGAACTAGCTCCTAAACAACAAGGCCAAGTTTCCGACAATATGGCTACACAAAGCTAAAACATTAAGTTACGCAGTTTTTATAATCTAGGTTCATTCCTTGTATAAATTATTAATAAAACAGACAGATATCACAGATAAGACAAATCTCCTGGAAAAACGTAATAAATAATAACCTGTATTTAGATAACACGTATACTTTTTCATGTAGAATCAGAAAACTAAATCTCACAAAAACTTCACCTATATTATAAATTTATAACAAACAAACATGAGAACTCATGTATCTGGTCTTCATGCTGGAAGTGGATGGGGCTTTCTTAGTTTCGAATTCAATTATGTTAGGAGTAGAGACAAATAAATAAAAGATTGCAAAGTCTTTAAGAAGCTTATGGTGTGCCATTATTGTTGCTATACGAACCATCCGTGGACTGCGAATATTCACGGTGCCTGCGAGGAGAGGGAAAGATTTTAACATTATATTCTATATATTTAGACACAAAAATGTCACATACTTAAACTTTTTTGAAATTCGCGTAGTTTCACTTGATTATTAATTATATTTGTTATGGTCTCTTATTTCTTTTATATTATCTGATTTAAGCATGAAGCCAGGTTCATTTTCATAATTTTTATATTTGTGAAATAATTTAATACCTTTTCCAAAATATCACCTAAACTTCGATAATTTTTTTTAATTTTTCATAAAAATGATCTAGCTAAAACTACTCTCCTATAAAATATATATATGAAAATGAAAAAAAAAACTGTTCGACTTATTCCTCAGACGACTCGATTTCCAACGTATTGATATATTTTACATACGAGTATAACTTACTTTTAATCAAAAAAATCCTTACTCTTTTCACCTCTCCAAGCAAAACTTGCGAAATAGGTGTTAGATTAGGGGAATCATTCATAAATGAAGTATAAAATAGAAAAAGCGTTTCACTTAATATAATTAAAAAAGAAACGTTCTCTTAAAATATATATACAAACGAATGGAAGTTTTGTTAGTTACTGCAAAATAGTATGATCAAGTTGAGCGAAATCGAAAAAAGTTTACCGGACTCTTAATACGTTTAGTTTAGCATCAGGAACCCCATTAAGGGCCCAAGCGAGCTCTCCGTTCGTAATCCCTTACCCCTAGATTCATACGAGAAATACGCTAGGATCAGCTACGAACGTAGCACGTAGAATACTATGGTGTGGAAAGTGTTAAGTGGTGCCATCTACTAACAACAATGTGAGTCTGACCTTAGCGAAAAAAAACACGTGATAAACAGTCTTTATTTTATCCATTTCTCTACATAGGAGCTAGAAAAACAACATTTCTTCTTTATCGAATTCTTGTTTACTTCAAAGGGACACAAAGCCGTACTTTTCTATCGTCTATTTTGTGGTAACATCTAATTAAGTGTTTGTATGTATTGTCGCTAGAAGAATGGAGTGTTAGAGACAATTCTATCTTGTTTATTTTATCCATTAGCTTCTGACGTAAATGTAGATCGTACGTAATTTTGAGAATTCTGGTAATTTGGATGTTCGCACGAAATGTAGAGTATGCGTTTTTATGGCCTTATCCCGTCCGTCCAGATAAATAAGTGTAATGTGTGATAATGTGTTTGAATTGTTAAATATTCACAAGAGAAACAAGCATACTCAGTTATAAATATAAAGTAAGATAACAATAAACCAATAGCAAAAGTTCACGAATTATATTAGTAGTGTACACTCATTAAAACGATTAACGAGCAGTCTGAATAAAATCTGTGTTTCACGGGCAAAAACGAGTGACTACATGCCATGTTTCGTCATGATTAGGTGCACCAAACACTTAGTAGAACAGCGCGGAATTCGGCTACCATAAAGAAAACTCATCCGGATGAAATTTGTCTGTAGTTTCCATACATAAATTCAGCTACGATAGATAACTTTCCTACTTTTTTCGTATGATGTCTAGTCCGAATGCTGCTCAAATGCGTGACCCGCTTTAGATATGTTTTTTTTTCGGGGGCAAATATAAAGCAAATATAAATGTATGTTTTACCTACCGTGATTTGATTTTGGAACGTCTCGTGAGAAATGTCCGAAGATAATGTTACTTGTGTATCTTATCTCCTTGGTATTGTGTCTAAAGGTCATCGTATAAATACGAATGCACAAGAATCCTTATCGCTGTATGTGTTTATCTCACAATGTCATGTTGAACTTTTTAACCTTTAATTTTATATCAGTGGCAAAATGTTCATATAACTTATAACTTGATTTGTACAAGCTCTTATTCTTTACAATAATAATTGCATCATGCATAGGGTAACTGGCCCTGTTTATTTAATTACTGGCCACAATTTTCCTCGTCATTTAAACCCTGGCCAAAGATATATGACCATGCGCCATGTTGCGGAATTTCATTGGAACTAAATTGTTCATGAAAAAAAGCGCCCTCTTGACAATGGTCATATATTTCTGGTCAGGCTTTACCTACTCAATTTTTTCCTGTCTTATTTGAATGTATATTTCATCTAGGTGCATTGTGTAACGTAAACGATAGCGGTACACAATGTGACAAGAAATGAAACTGCAAAGGGGCATCACCTTAACTTGGTCAACTGTCAAAATAGTAAATCAGCCAGACATTTCATATAAGCATTAGTTATTCATAAATAAAGAAAAAGAAAACATTGAGAGCTGGCCTAAAAGATCCCGCCACAATCATTTACTCAGCGAATAATTATACGTAGTTATTGTCCATGTTATGAAGTACTACCGTCAACTGCTACAACTTTGTCTACGATGCACAACTTTGTGTGCCTTGAAAAATATGGTTTTCTTCACCAAACAGCTATTTATACATTATTTCTGACATCGCCGCCTTTCTCCCATCTCAGGAATAAGATATAAATAGCTGTTTGCGAAAGCGAAGAAAACCATTTTACAAGCCAGGCAAAGTTGTGCAGCTTAGGCAAAGTTGTAGCAGTTGACGGTATAGATTTTACCTAGATCCTTGCTTTATAATACAATTTTAAGATTCTGCCAGTAACTGGAGGGTGGCCAGTTATTGGCGATTTGCCGTACATCAGTCGTATTTATATGACCACAACACCATAAAATTGTAATATGAGCTCGACCAATCACTAGACGAACATTAGTTTTTACCAATTGACCTTATTTCTTATGAATCAAAGTTCAAAGTCCGTTTTATTCGTCTGTTCATCAATTTGTTCTAGTGAAATATAATTTAATTGTGTAGGTATTAATTTCCTGCCAACCGAACATGCAATTGTTTATATGAAATAAAACAACTTTGAACGGATTATATCGCGTATACTGAATTTTAAATTACATCCCGACGTTTCGAACACTTTACAGCGTTCGTGGTCACGGGTCGACTGAGGAAAACATATTTACCCACATCTAAAATTACAATGTACAAAAGACTACCCACATGTATAACATTAAATGCAAACAAATAAAGGTGAGTGTACATGCCAGAAGGGCAAATAAAGCTAGTTCTACAATAGCTAATTATCGATCTACTACAAACTTTAATTAATTAATTTAAAAGGTAGGCAAAGTATACGCGATATAATCCGTTCAAAGTTGTTTTATTTCATGAATAACTATCGCGGCAACCGTAGAAGATACAATTGTTTATACTTACGAGTATTCTTCATCCTTACATTGGGACCAATTTAGAGACGTACAGTCCGTGAGGTTTAAGAAGAACCTTCGGGAATCGGCGATGACACACGAAGGTTACATTGCTGTTCTGCTTTTTCATGTGTCACTGTTGATAGATACCCGACGTCTCTTTCTAAAACCCAAAGGTTCTTTTGAGATCTCAAGGACTGTAATTCATTCGATAATTGAATTATAGTTTACCGTATTCTAATTTTAAACTAGTTTTCCAACATATTAAATAAATCACGGGTTACTCACGTCTTTTAAGTCGAATATTGCTCGACATGTTTCGCTCCATAAAGAGGAGCTTATTCATGAGCCTTTCGCGTTGGCTAACCGACGCAGACTGCGGGCCGCGGCTCTCCGCTCGCGAGCGCTCGGCGCGGGCGGTGGTGGCGGCGGGGTAGGCGAGAAACTACCCTCGTTTTCAGCATCAGAAGTTCAGAAGTTTTGTGTTTAAAATTAGTTTTCCAACGTATGATTATTATCCGTGGAGTGTCAGTGCTAAAAAGATTCCAACTTATTTAAAACATCATCATTTATTTATTTATTTTATTTAGTTATTCATTAATCATTTCATATGATTGCATCATTTGCATCGCAGGAGGCATATTATGAGTCCGTGGTGCAAGAAAGAGACCACTGTAGCGTGCTGAGATAAGCACGAACTCGAACAGTTTTAAGGAAAATCACGTATTAATATGTATTTAATTTATACATGATATAAATAACGAGTACCTAACTGTTTATTTAATACATTAATTGGCTGATAAGAGACAATAAATAAAACATGTTTATCTCACGTTTGACATTATAGTGCTCCCGCTCTAGCTCGAAATATTTAATTGCATTTTGGTCTTCTTATACATACATACAGTCAGCAGTATTATAGTTAAGAGCATAAGGCTTTCAAAATGCTCTTGAAATGTTCTTGGCATCTGTGCAAAACAGTCATACCAATATCATAGTGACACGAATTCATGTCACAATTCGTAGGTAGTTTTGTTGCAGACTTCACATATTTCTAGGGATATTTGCACATAGATTTTTTCGTAATCAGTACCATAAATTATGTGTAGCACTCTGACTTTTATTATGTCCGCTATTAACACTGTTATTATGTCCGACTTTTGTAGGTTAATTAATGATGTCGTAGGTACATAAAATTGAAATAATAAACAACACCACACCATGATAAAAATATCATTTTCTCAAACATACTCCGAAATGTACGCGTTAATGTCACGAAATGAAGACATGAAGTTGCTCATCTAAGGCTCCTTACATTACTTCTTGGCCTTGGCCAAGAAGTAAAGTATGGAGTTAGTATGAATCGTACATTATTGCCCGCTGCTCTAACTTTTTAAATTTGCTTACTAAGATTACACTGACAAAGGAAATATTACATACAGCCAACGACCACTCTCTATGAAAGCATACTTGCGACATTAAAATTAAAAAAGAACTATATTTATAAGCGGTTAAACATGGTGCTCGAATAGCTTTTTCAAATGTCAAGTTTAAAAAATAAAAAACGCGCAATGTAAACATTTTACTTGATTACTTAATAGTTATTTTAATCATAATATTTTCTTACAATGTTTGAGAAAAGCACTATACAATCCTTGGCCGGAAGAGGGATTGAAGGACTCGCTTTATCCGGCCTCGTCTACGCCTCGGCCGTCTACCGCAATCTCGTCCTTAAATCCCTTACTTCACGGCCTCTGAAGTAATGTACTATATTTTACCTATTTGACCTACCTACTTCTAAAGTCGTTCGCGAGATGTATAAAGTCCATAGTTAAAATACAAACATAATAATAGCCGTAAACATAACGACAGGTACCTCTATCTTACATATGTCATATTTATAATATTTATTTAATAATCTACAAATTTCACATCGGATGTATTTGCAGTGTGCTGACTATTGTATTTGTATATATGTAATGTTACCAGTTCGATAATTGAGAAATTATTAATTTGGATAGGTATATATTTCTAAATTTATTCACAATGGATGACGATAGGTTAGGTAACTATAACTACTTAGATCTCCATAAACATAAGTTTAATCAAATTCCTTTATTGTTATTGACATCTTAAATACAGGTATGTTCGCCCAATAAGAACCGGTTCCTAATAAGAGCCACCATTTCAAAAATCCCGCTCCTGATACTAAATTGAAATCAAGTCTCGCGCCGATGCTCCTCATTAACCAATTATTGAAGTGCATTGGCATTACTTGGGTTTTACGCCGCCATTCTGTCAGTATGCCTGTCGATGTAGTTCACGTCACGACGCGTAGGTCGTTTTGTATAATTTATTGGTGTTATTCGATTCATTCAAGGGTTTCTGATTCGTTTTCGCAAGAACTTAACACATGAAAAGGAAAAAGTAACATTTAGGCGTGGATTGTGAAGATAAGGTTATTGAAAGAACTATTTTGTTTGTCAAATTAGATGGGTTTGCTCCGGGATGGCGAAGTGCCTAACAAGGACCACCTCCTTGTCGCCAAATAAGGACCAGGCCTTTTTAATATCATGTTTAAAGACTTAATAAGGACCAAGGGCTAATGACTGAAAATGTTCATAATTATGTTGTTTTATGCTTAAAATAGTTTCACTTAGTAAATATCAATACAATACAAAACTGTGTTTTATTAAAATACATAAATCAAGTCAATTATTCTGCGTTTAAGTTTCTGTAGACTTTTTAAGGACCAACAGTACAATTCATGTGAATTTTTAGATTAATCCATCGGGAATGACAAAAACAATTGTTACAATTAACAAAAAATATTAAATAAAAAAAAAAATTATGTAGTTTCGGAATTATCTACGGAACAGGAATGACCCTTATTGAGAACACCCATTCCTAATAAGGTCCATTTACAAGTTTTTTTTAAACAGTGTTTGTCATTAATTTACTTCGGATTCGTGATTTTTACTTAATGTTTGTACTTCTAATATAGGCAATTTGTACATTTCAAATGTTTTTTAAGTTAAAATACTTCTTAAATCAGATTTATAAATATTTACAAAAACCTGGTCCTTATTAGGCGAACTTACCTATTTGAAGCCGGAAACTTGATAATGAAACGGATTTGTTTTCCGAAGACAGGAAAGGAAACTTCGTCGGCTGTAAATATTAGAAACGATTCAAAGTTTTCATATCAATTAATAATCGCAAGCCATTTTATTCCAATGATGTTTGCAGTCTAGTTCAATATGTCACCTGCACTGCTACTCCACTTAGTAACAAATAGCATACCAGTAGTACATTAGTAGCTACTAGGTGGAGTAGCAGTGCAGGTAGGGTGACCAGATCTGATTTCCGGTTTTACGGTACAACTGCATTGAAAATACGGGATTCGAGGTTAAAATACGGGACTGGGACAATGCATTGTCCCGTATTGGTTTCGCTTAATTACGGGACAGTAATAAATTCGTGCCTGAAATACGGGACATCTGGTCACCCTAAGTGCAGGTGACATTTGCTCTTACATTTTCGGTATCTTTAGGGGGCTTTCGAACAGAGGGCCCAATTGACTTGAGCTTCAAAAAGTTCTTAGGCTGTGCTGCTCTACATACTTTATAAGTTACTCTATGGTATTGTATTGGGCTGGCTAAGATCAAAAATTATGATTTCGATAATCCGAGCCACCAGCATATGTATCCGTGGGACACGGCACAGATTCAAATCCACCCAACATTTCTTCAGTTTCATCGACGGTGCTGCCCTACCCTGCACTAGCGTCTTGTTCTTGTTGTTGGTCAATGTGTATCTAAATTGTGTCAGAAATATTAATGTAACTTCATATTACGTTATAGTAGATTGTACACCAAGCACTGTTTTATGTCACGGCCGCGCTATTGAATCCTGAACGTAACGAAGGACTCTAGGTTTAACTCCCGAGCGCAGCGAGGCGGTTATGAGTTAATTCCCGAGCGTAGCGAGGGAATTTAGACTGAGGCCTGAGTGCAGTGAGGGATTTAAGCGCGCCCGTGACTAAAACAGCTTTATCTCCAAGGAGTATACTCTACTTTTCTCACCTCTTGCGAGACAATAACAAAACCAAGGCTACAAGAAACGGAATTTTATGAAAGTAAATCAAAAGAGAAAATGGATGTTTAGTACGTATTATTATAATTTTATCTTCTACTATAATAGAATCTGAAGTATTTCTCCGTATACTGCAGCGTCTTACGGTGGTCTTACGACACTCGCGGCAATTGTTTTAGGATTTAAAATGTGTTCCATTGTCAAATCAGTTCGGTGTGACGCCGCGGCACGCGGGGATTAGCTGAGGCGCCGTCCGGACTTTGCGAAATTAGACTTTAAGGACATAACAATAAGAAGTAAAATCACATTATTACCCGGCGGGTTATAAAGTAACATATTATTATTCCCCACTAAAGCGAAGGGCTACAATGATTTGCTTTCGGTGAGGTTTTCATGATACATAATTTGGCATTGTCGAGCAGGTGGTGCGAAAAATATATTATGTACAGTTTACAGCACGCATGTACTATAATATAACTTTATGTTATGATGCCAATACCTACTAAACATCCGCGGATTTATAGTAGCAAACAAAAGTAATACACTAACATGGTTTATTAACGGTTTAACCCGATTATGAGCGGACGTGTTATCTAATCAAGTGAATAACAGGAAACGTGAAACGCACCTCGCTACACCGCCGATTTTATGCGTTATAAACAAACCCCCTTATCAAGCGGGCAGTTTGGTCACTTACATTAGTGATTTACAAATTCATTAAAGGCAAATCTTTATTAAAATACAATAACATAGAAAACTTACACTAATTAATACTACCTAGCCCAGCCTACGTTCCTTAAACTATATGTATAAATGTCCCCATGTCACCGCTATTTGGTAAGGTGCCCATAAGGCTGGCTGCGTTACCTTGCTGAATGTCAATATATGCCAATGCGCTGAGCGAGGAACGAGCCAGCCCTCTGGTCACCAGTGGAGCGAATGAGCATATAGGACAGTTTTTTGAATAGATGTAGAGCCTCTGGCCCCCATGGCCCTAATGTCTCCACGGCAAACGGCGCAAACTTTTTTTTAAATTGAATTTTCAGACTTATATTTCAGATGAAATCAATATCGCGAATAACTCAAATTAGTCACAGTTTATATTGACACTGCACATCACTAATGCGAGTAGCCACCAAACTGCCTGCTTGATAACGAGCGGGGTATGGTTATAATATAAAATTAAAGCCTGACCAGAAATATATGACCATTGTCAAGGGGGCGCTTTTTCTTCTCATGTATATGATGACAGCTCAGTTTGACTTGTACTTACCTTGTCATATATGTTGAGCAGATCTCCTGCCCCTGGCTTGCTATGTGCTGGAGTGGGCTTTAAAGCCCAGTGCCACCTCTCTACCCCAGCCGTCTGCACCAGTGTTGGCCTTTGCCTCTTTGAACCATCTTCGATGTCGCTTTTTAAGAGGATACAATTAGCGGAGAGCGAGTGATATTAGGTACATTAAGGAACTGTATTATTTTAGTTGTTTGCCTCGATAAATGAACAGCTGCCAGATGCCCGGATCTAGAAACAAGGATAGTGTAGCAAATTCTAGAGGGGTTTCGTTGCTCGTTGGTTACAATAGTGTCAAATTTTACAGGGCTAGTTTCTGTTTATTAGCGTAGACTAGATTAACTAGTAGTCCGCCTCGAACTGAGAACTCGCTATTTACATGCAAATGAGTTGACCAATATAACAAGACCCTAAGGAGGATTATTTTTCTCCTTCTAGCTCCATAACCACTTGATCGATCCTGCTCATATACGAACTCTCTAATTTAATGAATCTCTGCTACAGCCCCAACAAATTTCATAAAGATCAGAAAAACGTCTAAAATTATCGTCGGACAAACTATCGAAATCAAAAAGCCATCCAAATGCCGAGACGTCCCAGTAGCCAGGTGACAGTTGGGTCTGGAGTTGTTTGTAAGAACTCACTTCGCTTACGCTCCGCGAGTTCGATTATTAATTTTACCCACCTTTAATTAGGAAATAATTTTCAATCATATTGAAAATCTCCTTTATTTGAAGCATAACTGGTTCAAGGCAAAACAATGGCGTGAATACCCTATTAGGAAAAACTCTCGTTTGATCTGAATCTCAGGGTGGATCTCATGGGCCCTGCTTATCCCTTATCCGAACCCTTATTGTGCGGAATCAGGGATGTGCCAAAGGGTGGAATTGAAATAGTTATTTCTTGATTGTTATATGTTATTTGTATCATTTACAGACTGCATGTAAAAAAAATAACAGACCAAGAGCTGTTAGCCCAAAAATTAAATAACAGGTCCCCTATCCGATATGCCGAATTGTGACACGTGGATATTCATGCGAGCTCACTACTTGTTGGACTCGTGTACCTAGTAGTATTAAGCTCCTAGATGATATACATAATTAGTCACGTCTTTAAGGGTTTTTGCATCGCAGCATCGGTATTTCGTGTTCTGGAGGAACACGAAACGTGACACGTGGTGGTGTGGTGGTGTTCTGACGGAGTTTTTTTATTGAAAAAAAAAGTCCGGTTTCTAGTATGAGACTCCTGGGTTTCCTTTGTTCCTTACTTAGCGAACTAGGTTCAACGTCATTGGCTCTTCTAATGTGTCAAAGTGGTCTCACTAGCATCTGTTAGTTAGAGTCTGTCCGGAAATAAAAGTGTCGTGGATTCGCTGTGTGAATGACTGTGGCGCCATCTCTTGAAGGCTCAAGCAGCTCAAAAGATGGCGCATTTCGCTTTCGCTTTCGCTTTCACTCTATTATGTGGGGTGTAATTGGACACGTTTTTCAAAAATCTTAGGGGTCTCCTCTCCTAAAACTATATAAGTTCTAAACCATTCTAGGGATGCTTAGAAGAGTCACGTTCTAACTTCAATCTTAGTTTTACTTTGACTTACCCAAATCTTTTAACTCATTCCTCCATTCGATTTTATTTCTTCAATAATAACTGAGAAGTATTTCTAGTACTTTTCAATTGTCAGTTTCCTCCGCCCCTAGTAGAATATTATTTATTCAAAAGATCCGGAGCGAACTCGGCTTACATTTTAAGGCATTGTTCAACTTTGACGAAAAACCCTGGATATTTTTGCGCATCAGGGAAGATAATTATAATGGCTGCCAAGCTCTTGGTCATGTCTTTATGATTGAAATTGAAAACATGCATGCAAAATACCCCATTATTTTTATTAAATAAACACGTTTCATCATCATCCATCCTCCTCGCTTTTGTCCCGGTTTTTGCCACGGCTCTATTGAGCTTGGGGTCCTCTCGGAAACCTAATCTCAGGAATTGGGGTTCTCACTAGTTTTTACAAAAGCGACTGCCATCTGACCTACCAACGCAGAGGGGAAACTAGGCCTTATTGGGATTAGATCCGGATTCCACGATGTTTTCCTTCACCGAAAAGAGACTGGTAAATATCAAATGATATTTCGTACAAACGTTCCGAAATCTGGGTGATACGAGCTGAGGTTTGAGAACCCGAGACCTTCGGACTGAAAGTTTGACGACTTACCACCAGCTCACCAGCGCTCATATAGTTACAGTGATAATAGTTTTTCCGTGTTAAAGTGTTTATGTAATTGATTTAAGATTGATTTTCGCCTAGCCCGTGGAAAAAAACATTTTCATTATAAACAAAAACACATTACCTAGGTATAGAATAGACGCACAGATCTGCCCGCCGGATTTTTCTATTACCCGATTGTATATTAAACACTTTTATAAGGCTCTTGGTGTTATAGTAAACAAACAAAATGTATGAAAACTATAATAAACGCATTTTTTTCACACATAAAACAAAAAAAACTTACCTTCTCTCATACAATTAAAACCACGCGGTGCAGTGCAGACGCCTCCTATACCTATCTATTTTCGCATTTAGGACGGCTCAAGATTACAAAAGATAAAATTTTGGATACATTTTATCTTACGAGAAATGCAATTGATTGATGTGTTTAAAAAACAGAACCCCCAATGTAATGGTACGGAACCCCCCGTTCGCGAGTCCGACTCGCACTTGGCCGGTTTTTTAAAACCTCGCGCATGAAGTTAAACTCCAAACATAATTTGTAAAAATTAATTTACATCGGTTACACCAGTACAATATCATAAGGTAAATCCAAACTGGTTTTCCAATGTAAACGTTCCACCTTTGGACTGGTTGCTGAATTTAGCATACCTACAGCTAGTTATTAGGCTAACCCCACACTAGCGTTTTCCGAGAGTCTGACGTCCTGGTGCGACGCCGGCGCCGACGCTCGGGCGACATCGACGCTCGGAAGACGCTAGTGTGGGGGTAGCCTTAGCCTTTTCTCCGTTCTTATTGCTATACAGTTCTTGCCAGCTTGTTGACAAGTTATGTCTCGCATGGGTGGTTTATCTCGACTGCGGTTGCTATCCCCTAGAACATCAGGAGTCGACAACATGCGGCCCGCGAGCCTGCTACAAGAAGTCGTCGTTATTGTCAACAACCTTTTGCCTGATAAAGATTGCAGCCCGCGTCTATTTCGTTAGCTACTGTGGGGCCCTTGACTGCTAAAAGGTTGCTGACCTCTGCACTAGATGGTCGACTCTCATGGCTGCTCTACATGATGGCCCATCATAGGGACGCAGCTATACGATGGAACGAGATCGCAATATTGTTACCTCCCTCTAACGCATAGCTGCGTCCCTATGATAGCCTATAGCCAATACACCCTAAAGCGATTATCAAACTGGCGCCGCAACCGCATGCGGCGACGGTATGCAAGCGTGACAGCGCTATACACATGCAGCGCTATCTCGCTCGCGCACCGGCGCCCCGTGCGGAAACCGCAGCAGTGTGAAAGTGGCCTTAGAAATATCTATTGAAATCCAATGAGAAACATTATTGGCGTTTTCGATTCTTGGTGCTATTTATACGCACTTACGTAACCAGGCGTGTAACAGCGGGATGCACTAATAAATACATTACACACAGAATCTGAATTGCAAATATTTTCACAGAAACGCTTGGTCGCTCAGCTTCAAAGGGGGCTATTTGACTCGCTGAAGGCACAGGTGTGACGTGGCTTTCGTATTATAAATAACCGCTCTATACCTTAGTTTTTGACACCTGTCATCTTTTATAACCTAAAATCGATTTTAGGTTATAAAATGTACTGAGATGACAGGTGTCAAAAATCGCTTCTTAGATTGCACAAGGTATAGTAATATTTGCAAGAGAATTACACCTCTAAGGTAAAACAGAACGAGGCGAATCAGGTCGTAGGGTGAAACGGGTCCAGTTAAACTAGTTTGTCAAATTTAAACTAAGGCGTTAAACTCAAAGGCGGTACGTCTGATTGGCTGTCCCCACGGGCAGGACAGGTTACCACTAATCTGCGATCTTATGAATCTGTCGGAAACGCTTCTTGATCCGTTTCGCCCTGTGTCCCGAATTGCCTCGGTCTACCCTATGTGCCAGACGTGCATGCTCCTCCGCCCTGGAATAGCGAGATAGAGAGATGGCGCTGCTAGTAATATAAATACTCACTAAATTTATTTCTGATGAGCTTAATAGGCCCTGAGATAGAATTGTCGTTTTTATAGACAATTATTTTTTCCTTCGTCTCCACATGTACGATTTGGAAATTAATAATTATTTTTTAGTAAAAATGAAACACGTGCAAAATTTGTTTTACTTAATTAATATGAAACAACTCATTCCTTTCCTCTAAGACGGTCGTCACATAACGAGAGCAACCTAAAGATATAAAAATAATAGGAAATAATGACATTGCGTCGCAGCGACATCTAGTAACGAGTAGCGTACCGTAGTAACGCTGCTCGTTACTAGATGTCGCTGGGACGCAATATCATTGTGTACTCTTACTATTATTATGTTTAAATAGACTTTTATTCACACAATACCATAAAGGTACTATTCCAACAGGAGCAAGTTGTTCCAAAAATACCAATAAGTCAAATGTACTTTATAGTCATTATTTTAAGGTTTAATTTGACTTGACCAAAATGAAAGAGAAAAACGAGCCGAGAGAGATGGCAAGCACACGGACCTCTGTCCCTTTCTAAAAGTTGCCATTCCGAAAAATTCATTATCTTTGGTAACTTATTATTTCGTGTAGGAAGTACAAAGAAATTAAATAAGTAATATGATTTAGTGTTTCTATTTATCACAATTATAATTACTAAACAATAAAAGTAAAATAATAAACACATTCGTCAAAAATATTTTACAAAGATTAACTTGGTAGCATTAAATATTTAGCTGTGGCAGGCCAGACGTCAAAGATGGCGGACAAAGAAAATCGTTCTTGTCGTCAGGAAAATTAATTTACTCGAGAAAGAAGAATATACTTGTTTTTTTGTGACTTGTCATGAAAAGTGATGTGTAAGAAACTGCAGAAGTGAATCTAATACCGAGAGAAGCAAAATATAGCGGAAATGATAAGAAATATTGATAAAACTTAAAACGTTCAAATAGGGTAACCATGCTTGTATACAGAAGAGGACAATTTTGGAGATTTTCATAAAGCACATTTAAAATATATGTTAAAATTTGTAAAATATTATGAGTATTATGACATGGTGTTTTTTCTTTAATATTATAATATTACGTAACTCATTTAAATATTCTTCTACTTTTGTATTAAAAACAGTTGGACTGGCAGATTAAGTGAGATTAGGGCAGCTCGTCCCGTCGATTGAGTCTCTATTATTAATATAAAACACGCTTTCTATCTATAACATAATATAAAAGTGGACTTCCTATCTTTTAAAATTACGTGGTCACCCTAATAGAAAGAGACAAAGGTCCGCCTGCCACCCATCTCGCTCGGCTCGCTTTTTCAAGGCCAGTACGCGGTCTTGCTTATATATCAAGTCTCTGCACAATACTGTGACTGTGACAGAATAACTGTCAAAAAGTTTTCTGAAAAATCACTAATAATAGAAAGTTCGTCACTGACGACTACTGACTAAAAAAAATCTATTAGTCAAATTAATCCTCTTAAAAGTCTCTTATTCGAGTTGTTTCTCTAAATGTTTTACCGTTATCTTGTAATGGTGATCGAAAAACCCTGTGGAAAAGGGGAACGGCCCAGGCATATTTATCTGGGCCGTGTATAACAAACAAGGTTGTTAGGGTGTGGCGAGGATCACAAGGGGTGCGGACTTACTCGTCACACTCATTTGGCAGAATTACTGTGGGTGCGGTAAAACTGTGTGGTAAAACAAAGCTCGGCGAATATCCCTATGTATGATAGGGCACAGCTCCACAAATGCCATCTCTATAATGGCTCCTCTACATGATAGGCCATCATAGGGACGCACCTATACGACGGAACGAGATCGCAATATCGTTAGCTCCCTCTAATGCATAGCTGCGTCCCTATGATGGCCCATCATGTAGAGGAGCTATAAGTAGGACAGTCGCCATCAGATATATCAGAGCGGCCAAGGTGGTCACAAATATCTTAACAACCTCTATTTGCCAAGGCGATTACCTTGCGGCTTTTGAGTACCTTGGCCGTCCCGATATATTTGATGGCGAATGTACGAGTATGATGTGGCTGAGCTCAATAAATGGCATAAATATGGAGCAGAACTCGACTGGGGAAGTCCACCTTACAGAAAACCACAGGCAAATTGCACTAACTAGACCCTACCCTAGTGTTATTAATGCCGGTGAGTAATGGGGCCACCCACTGTCGGCCTAACGATATTGGCCTGTCAGTTGTTCGGACTTGTCAAATTAATGTTGAAACTCTAGGTCCATGGGGTCCCAGCGCACACAAGTTTTTTGCAGAAATCGCAAAGCGTCTGGTTGATGTAACTGGTGACCGAAGAGCTGGCGGTTTCCTCGCACAGCGTATCAGCATTGCGATACAACGAGGAAATGCCGCCAGCATCCTTGGTACAATGCCGCAAGGGCCTAGTTTAGATTTGAGCTAGTTATTAATTTAGTTTAGTATTTGTACTGTAGTACCTCTGTATATTTAGTTATGTTAATAAATGTTTTTACTAATGTTCTATCTGACAGGCCAATATCGTCAGGTGGACTGATAGTCGGTGGGCCCCCTAAGGTCGCCACTCAGCAGTCGCTAGAGTTCAAAGATGCAGTGTGATGACGACGTGAGACCTTATCTCTTTATAGACGGAGAGCTGGCCACGTCAGATATGACACAATAATGAGAGCAACGAAACCCCTCTAGTTAGTTTGCTATACTATGCTTAATTCTAGATCCGGACATCTGGCAGCTGTAAAGTGGTGGAGGTCAAAGAATGCAAATAACTTGAAGAAAACAAATTCTAGAGTTCTGGTTTTGATCCAATAATATGAAAAATTATGGCATTAATTAGATTATTATTTTGACAAAACACGGGACTTACGCGGTAAGTGTACGCGATTAAGTCCCGTGTTTTGTCAAAATAATGAGTGAAAATCGTGTGAGTTTAAATCAGTACATTAATTAGATTATATAATAACCAAAAGCTTCGGTTGGGGGAAGTAGTGCCAAATGACATGATGTATAATATAATTTTTGGTTACTCGCCTACTGTTTTTATTTCCGCAATAATACACAATGTTTTTTGTTCTAACTAATGTTAAAATATTGGCTGTGTAATGGCATTTTTAGTTACTTTATACCTATTTCGGTATTACTTTTTTCAAACTTAAAAACTTTGTTGGTTATTCACTCTGATCTCCACCCATTAAAAGCTGCCAGATGCCCGGATCTAGTAATAGGGATGGTTATGCAATGTAACTGGACTGGTTACAAAACTCTCATTATTGTGTCACATCTGACGTGGCCAGCTCTTAGACCATTAGGTGAGGCCCACTGGCGCCGCAACCGACGGCGGCGACGGTGTGCAAGCATGACAGCGCTCTACACATGCGGAGCACGTTCTCGCTCTCGCACCGGCGTCGCATGCGGAAACCGCAGAAGCGTGAAAGCCGCCTTAGCTCTCAACACGGTGAACCTCCTATCTAATAGCTGCTCTACATGATGGGCCATCATAGGGACGCAGTTATGCGTTAGAGGGAGCTAACGATATTGCGATCTCGTTCCGTCGTATAGCTGCGTCCCTATGATGGCCCATCATGTAGAGCAGCCATAAAGGGTCGGCAAAGCCCATGTAACGTCTCTAGAGTTGCTATATACGGATAAGCTACGGTAGCTGCCTGCCATCAGTACGTCTAGCATGACTTACGTTGCGGCGCGACTCTCCATACTTCAGGCGCGACTCGAAGTATGGAGTCGCCCGCGACAATGCATGTCATGCTAAGGCCCCAGGTGAGATATATGCTTGCTTGCCACCTTTGTTGTATAAAACATTTTAAACAAAAAAAGAACCGATTTCACTTGGGATCCGCTTTTCCAAGAGGAATTGCCCGAGTTGCTGTAAAAAATACTGCAATCACTCTAGTGATTGCCTACGTGGGCCTATAGTAGTCGAAGAGTTCCCTTGATTTCTCCAGGATCCCATCATCAGACCTGGACCAGGTGACAATGGGACCAACTGTGAAGTATACTCTTTTAAACAAAAAAATTACTTTCCAAATCGGTCTAGCGGTATTCGAATAATCGGTGAACATACTTTAAAAAAAAACAAGGATCCCGACGAATTGAGAACCTCCTCCTTCGAAATCTTGAAGTCGGTTGAAAACAACACTAGCTAAGGTAATGTTTTCCGGCTACAGGTACCGGATTGTCGGTTGGATTGGTAAAATCGTACCTAATTGTATTATTCACAACAATCAATTTTAAACGGCATAAATGATCGGGTTTGTATGACCCAGCTGCCTATGACGTCATCAGGCGCCAGACAAGTAACGAATACGCATAGTAATGATGTTATTCTTATTTACAATGTATTGCTCGCTATGACCCGTGATACACTTGGTAAGTAGGTAGCTATTGTGGTAACAAACATCGGGATGATTACTTCTTATGAAGCATTGATATTTATTAAGAGCTAAATTCCCTCCCTATCTTTTTCAGCGCGAGTGAAAGAGAAACACTGCGTTACGATTAGTATGGGAGCTCATTGCAAATTTTGCAAAATGATGAATTAAAAAAAAACTATGCATTAATTGAGAAATAGAAGGCAACGAAGTTTTTAGTATTAGTGTGATGGAATTTCGTCCGTAATTAAAGACATATAAGCCAAGAAACTAAAGACGTGCAATTGTTTAAAGCTTTTTTTTTTTTTTTTTTTGAGTACTTTTTTTTGTTCGGTCCAGTCCCCGCGAAGTGTACGGGCGGCTGGATCCGTAGTGCCTGTTTTTTTTTTTTTTTTTACTATGATGAAATGATTGGTCTGTTATTATGATATTGTTTTTATATTATTGGTGATTATGAGTGGAATGTGCTGGAGGGTGGATGAAGCTATATGAATGACAATGTTATGTGTTGTTGAACTTTTTTAAACTATTAATTATAGTGCTAATTAGTTTGCAGAATGAGGTCAAGGTGCTTTCTTTGGTGATAAGATCCTGGATGTTGAATGGTTGTATATGAAGATTGTGACAGGTGATTTCATGATTGAATCTAGGGTTAGTGAATTTTGGGCATGATCGAAGAAGATGGTCAATGGTTTGTGGGATTGTGTTGTCACACGGGCAGAAGTCGTCGGTGGTAATTTTGAATCGTTTGAGATAGACTTTATGGTAGCCATGCCCAGTAAGTATTTGAGTTAGGTGAAAGGAGATGGTAATCTTTTTTCGTAGTTCGGAAATGTGGTTAAGTGTGGGTAGCCAGTTCTTTAGGTGCATTCCGGTAGGGGAGGAGATGTAATCGTTGCTGTGTTTGTTGCGCGTTTCATTTCTGCAGAGGTGCTTGATGTAGGAAATTGGAAAGTGGGCAAAGTCGGGTGCTCGGTGTAGAGTGGCAGCTATTTTCGCTTCTTGGTCGGCTTCCTCGTTTCCATGAAGTCCCACGTGAGCTTTTATCCAGCAGAACTGTATCGTGCCATCTTGTTTGATTCGGTGGATGTTGTGATGAATGTTGTTAACAGTTTTATTTGTACTATTTCTATTGGCGATCTCCTGTAGTGCTGAGAAAGAGTCGGAGAAAATGGTGGATTCTTTTATTCCGAGGTGAATGCATGTTTCGCAGGCGGCGTCTATAGCAATGCATTCTGCTTGGAATACAGAGCAGAATTTGTGAAGTTTTTTGCGTTTTGATGTACGTCGGCCGTCTGGATGGTGTATTACAAATGCTGCTCCGACCCCTCCGTCGTGCTTACTCCCGTCGGTGTAAATTCGGTGCATATTTGCGGTGTTGTATGGTTCGAAGTCTGTTGCATTGTTTAAAGCTAATTTTATGAGGTAACTTTGAAATTATTTTCTATCGAGCCGATTTCGTCCAATTAGTTAGGGAGGCGAGGTAGCTAAATGGCGTAATTCAACGGCGCCGTCGAGACCTATCAAAATCGAAAGATAAAATAATTTCGAAAAGAAAAGCTCGTATGGCAAAAACCATTTTAGCGGTGGGTTTGGCGTGTACGGTTTTTCAAAACAGTTACTTGGGCAGTCTCGAGCGCGTCAGATATTCATACTACGTATGCCCCGAGTGCCTCTGATAACAACGGTATACTAATCTGCCGGTTTGCGTGGTGGGGGTAGGCATATAAAGTAGTCAAAAATGCAAAAAAAAACAAAATACTCGAGCGCGTCAGATTTTCAGAAGGGGTGTTAAGTAGGGCCCAAGGAAGCTCCCTTTAAAAAAACTGACGATTTCGGCGTGACGATAAGTTACGATGAATTTTTGAAAATGCAAAAAGAAAAAGTTTTTTTGAAATACTCGAGCGCGTCAGATTTTTATAGGGGAGGTTTCCTGAAAGCATATTTTTTAATCTGACAAAAATGTTGGTGGGTTCTCTTAATCTGACCGGGAGTTTGAGTTTTTATGATGCTTCAAGTCAAAAAGTTTTAACTTTGGACAAAAATGTAAAGAGACCTCTTTTGTGTAAAATAAAATAACCTTTTTTGTTTATTTAAACTTTTTTTTGTAAAATGTATCGTTCGCGACTTATATGCCGTAACGCGTTCTTAGGAAGACGAAATGGCTCCTCCACACTTCCGGTCATGCGGAAACCGGCAGATTTTGTATTTTTAGTAAGTTTTAGATTATATTCTTCAAAATAAAAAAATAAAATATCGCGCTCGAGAATGCCGGATTAACGTTTTTTTTTTACAAGTTTGCGACCCTATAACTCGGCGGCGTCAAGGACTTATCGTCAGATTAGTTAAATTTAATGAATTATTAAATTCAATTTAATACCTCTACGTATGATTCTACAAAAAATGTCTACATTTTCAAATTTTTCCTTTGTCTGTGCTATATGAAGTTTCTTCTTGCAAAGTTTCAAGTTTCTGAGTTTATGGGAAGTAACCTTTAGGTTTTGAGTTTCTTGCGAGTACTCAGTTTCAAAATATGCAACTTATGAAGACTTAACAAAGAAACTTAAATTGCAATTTCTTTTGATTGCGTTGACATAAAAGTTTGGTTTTGCTACATCTAAAAGATACTATAGCCCTGAGTATTTGACATGAATTTCAATTTAATAACTTCACGCGTTTACGAGGAAAAAGGTAGTAAGTTTAAGATTTAAAAAATATATTTATGTATGATTTTACAAAACAAAACTACTTTTTATAATTTTTCCATTATCTATGCTATGACGTTGATTCGTGCCAAATTTCAAGTTTCTGAGTTCACGGGAAGTACCCCTTAGGTTTTGCGAGTGCCGAAAAACTCTACAATTTACAGCATAAACGACTGTATCTTCTGATTCCGTTGGCTTTTAAGTTTGATTTTTTCACAGCTCCAAGGGACAATAGACCTGAGTATTTGATATAAATTTCAGCTTGATATCTTGATAAAAAAAGAAATCTTTAGAATAGAGACAATAAACGAATTATTGTTTTGTCTACACTACGTAGGTACAATTTTTTAGTGGCGTTAAGGCTGGATTTACACTTGTAAGTTTTACTTACGTAAGTAGGGACGAAGCTATTGGCGAGAATGAGATGGAGATATTCGTATCTCATTCTAACCCATAGCTGCGTCCCTACTTACGTAAGCAAAACTTACAAGTGTAAATCAGGCCTAACGAATAGTATTTTATACAATAGTGACATAATCAAGAGCTTTACAGTCGAGTACCGCGTTTAGATTAAGGTACGAGATTAAAAAACTATATTATGTCACTATTGTATACAATATTTTTTCTACGGGTATTAAGTAAGAATTGATTTTCTTTCATTCTTTCTAATTTTTTTCCCAATCAAACGTCAAACACTATTTTTCAAATCGGAAGTAATTGTATCTTGGCAAATCATAGCCTAAGCCTATTCGGTGCTACAGACACCACCGAAAAGAGATAGACATATAATTGTGTCGTTGTACTTGTGATTGGTCTTTTTATAATCCAATCACAACGTAGAAGCAAGTTTAAGTAGAAGAAAATTTGACAGATGAAGTACGTTCGGAAATTATAAAGTTGAGTCTGTCCGAAAAGAAAAGTGTCGTACAATGTATGAGCTCCCATATAAACCATGACACTTTTCTTTCCGGACAAACTCTACACATTTTACCAAGATGTGAATGAAATTCTCTTTTCAAAATTATTTTAGTTTAGTGGCGGGTTGTTTTATAAATCTATTTAATGATCCCGGAAGTGCCGTAGACTATCCAACATTTAAATGTGTAAGGTTTAAGTCTGGTCTATAAAGTCCTAATATACAGATTAAAGTAGACGAGTAGAAAAATTTTACTACTTCATGGACGTGGCAGCGAAACATAATGTTTTAATAATTTTAATATGCATGAAACCTTACGATGTTTTCCTTCACCGAACTTCATAAATATCAAATGATATACAGCCTTGGCCAGAAGTGTTGAGCACCAATGCGATTTTCATACAAAACTGGAAAGTTTAGTCCATCGTTTCCATCTTTGTTTAAGTTATTTTGTCAATTATTTTAAACTAATAGGCATGTTTTGTTGAAGTTAGTAGTAACTGCATAGAATATTTGCAATATGTCGCACCGACTTAAATTTTCATTTTTAGTACCTTCTGTTTTCATATTTTTTAAGTACCTTGAAAGTGTTATTAAGTGAAGTTTTCTATATTTATAAATAAAATATAACATTTACCGTTACCGTACATTGTTAGGATAGGGAAATAATGCTTAACATCAAAATTGTAAACAAAAAGCACCTATGCTCAACACTTCTGGCCAAGGCTGTATTACAACAGATATAGATATCAAATTATACAAGTTTCAAACGGAATACATAACTTCTAGTTGAAATCCCAACGCTCTTCGATGAATTAGCAGTGCTTAAAAGATACTCATTATGTGATGGCATTAATGGTGTCTGGCAGAAAACATGTGGCCACGTAATATGAGCTTGTATTTATCAACCATTTATAAATATAACTCGTAACACTTAGTCAGTACCTACGTTTAGCGTGAAGTAAAAATTCTACCAATATATTATATTACTCTACTTCTCTAATACCTCAAAACCTCTGACAGGATTTTGATATGGCTGCTCTACATGACGGGCCATCATATGGACGCAACTATACGACGGAATGAGATCGCAATATCGTTAAGCTCCCTCTAACGCATAGCTGCGTCCCTATGATGGCCCATCATGTAGAGGAGTCAAACAATTGTTGTCAATACTTGGCATAACAGATAACGTTAGTATAAAATTTAGTTTAAGTTTTTTGCAGAAATCGCGAAGCGTCTGGTTGATGTAACTGGTGACCGAAGAGCTGGCGGTTTTCTCGCACAACGTATCAGCATTGCGATACAACGAGGAAATGCCGCCAGCATCCTTGGTACAATGCCGCAAGAGCCTAGTTTAGATTTGAGCTAGTTATTAATTTAGTTTAATATTTGTACTGTAGTGCCTCTGTATATTTAATTATGTAAATAAATGTTGTTTGTGTTTAAGATGGAGGTAAGTAAGTATTATAGATACCTACCTATATCCCGACCAAAAAGTGTAGAAATTAAAAAAGTGGCACCATCGTAGTGTCGTCCCGTTTTCTTAGATTGGTTTGAAAGGGACAACACTACGATGTTGCCACTTTTTAATTTCTACACTTTTTGGTCGGGATAAAGGTAGGTAGGTCGGGGAATCAAGCTACATAATAGCTAAATACATTAACGTGACACCATAAAAACACTTTTAATTACTTTCCTTGTTTAATGTTCACTTCATTGCCTAAATGCAAAATTAATCACAGCCTTTTCAGTCTACATCCCATTGGCAACAAAGCTGATAAGTGATAACATTTCATGTTGCTAAGTATTACATTTGGAATGAAGTTTATACTGTTTATACATATAACGTAATTTAAAAATAATATTTGGTCTTAGTTCAGTAACAGTATAAAAATATATCAAAACCTATCATTATTTATTTTATAGATTCACCTTTCAGAATTAGGTTGGAATAAGTTTTTCTTGTTGATCGGTGCCACTTACCAAGATCAGTTTCACGGCATTGAAATTCATTAAAAATGTGTTTTGCTGGTCTTTGCTCCTAGATAGTTCATTTACTACATGGTGTGCCCCAAGATTCATAACAAACCATTTTATAACGGATGTTAAAACCTATACACGGTGGGAAGGAATATACCGACAATGCCACGCATTCCTAAGGATAAAATAAGCAAAAAATGTCATATAACTTTTGGCCAAATTCGCAAAAAAAATTTTTTGTTGTTGTTTTTTTTTTGTTGTTTTTGTATAAGTACCTTTCGACATGAAAAATCGGCATGTTATCAAAACCATTGCAAAATATGCGACTGATAAGTTTTTTTCTGATACGGTTTTTTCTGGGAAGTGTCAAGTGTCTCTCACCACTTTGACGTCTGTGAATAAGGTTGTCTAAACTAAACCAGATAGTGCCAACATTATATAATCCAAAAGATGTTATGTACCGAGTTAAGAAGAAAAAAAAAAGTTTTTTTACATTGACATTATCTCTGAAACTACGCTGATTCCAGAGAAGTTCATACGACATTTTAGTTTCTAAATATGATCAAGAATACGCTGTTAGATTATTCTGTCGGTATACTTGTTCCCACGTTTGCATGTGGAAGCAAAATTTGAAGCGGCTATTTCACGTTGGACTACAAGTTTTAATATCCTTGCATCTTGCAGCCAGGAGACATCATGTTCTAATGACGTCTGCCAGTCATATAGGTAATAGAGTGCTAAGTCCATGGAACTGGTTATTAGCCCAAAAGCTTGACATTATGAAGGCATGACAACTAAGGGATGGCTAAGGGAGGAGCAGGCAGGGGACGTGAATCTGAATAATTCTAAAACTATTAAATTTAAACTTTCGTGAGACATCTAATACTATAAAATAACACGTGCCGTGCCGTGAGTCGGCGACGCGAGGCGCAGCACCACGGGCCGGTTCAAGTAGCACTCCTAGTGCTTGAAGATGGAGACCTAGGCTTTCCGAAACATGTCGCACGAAGTGACTAAAGTGACGTGAGTGTAACCGTGTTATTTTATAGAATTCTAAAACTTGGTATTTTACCACCTGCCCGCTCGAATGCACCAGAATATCGTGACGGCAAAGTACAAAAGCTATAATTATATCAAGTTTTACGGACTAGTAACCACTTATATGGAGTGAGCACTCTATGGATCCCACTATTTACATTCTACGAAATTAAGAGATAATGTTGTAATTGTAACAAGTAGTATCATGAACATCGACTATTCGGATCATTCCACCACTCTCTAAACTTCTCATAAACAGACTTCGTTTTCACCATCTTTTCGTCATTAAGAAGTGTACAGAAACCACAATAGTCGTCAGTTTCTGGGTAATCGTTTCTTCTATTATAAGAATAATGATTCGTCCATCGGAAATACTCTTTGTACACGTCGGGATTGTCTATTAAATATTTCATTTTTTTCGCTAACTTTTCTGCTCCTAATTCTCTGGCGTTTAAATAAATCCCGTCAGGCATGAATCTGAAAAATAAGAATACCGTTTAAAGATGCTTAAACAATTGTTTTGGTGACTATTCGTGTTTTGAACTCGCAAAAATATGCAGCGCATGCGATCTGCCTTACCAATAGCCTGGGGGCCGATTTTTGACAGCCGGACGCTCGAATTCAAAAAATTCAAGCTCGAAAATAATCGCACACAAAAGTTTGTTGCCAATTTTTTCGCATGGAATTAATAGTTTAAATAATCATGATTTTAAATTTCTATCACTGTTATTTTTAAAACATAATTTCATCGTTTTATTCAGAGTTTCAATTGTCACTTTCGAGTGCTCGATTCTCAAAAATCACCCCCCTGTTCGGAAAGAGAAATGTCGTAGATTGTATGAGCTCCCATATAAAACCACGCCACTTTTCCTTCCGAAGAAACTTTATTAGCCGCAACAGGCTTCGGAAACACATTCAATTGTTTTTTTTTTGTATTTTTGCAAATTAAGTTCCTAATTAAAAGTTTGAAAACTTATAATTCCAAAGGTATTTCCATCACATCAACAACAGTCTACCAATTTGGTTACTAGGCTACTGTAGAATCTAATCATTATGGCAGTTTCCCGACTGCCCGTGAATGCTTATAAAAGTAAAAAATATTCACTGTAAACTAGCTATTTTGACAAGGTCCTATAGTAAGGACTGTATCGTTAATTATGGGTACAGATAAAACCTGTTCTAACGGCTAGCATGTGTATTATTTTGTATTACTATGTTCTAAGAGTTTGATCTGAGGGTATTTTTAAGCAATATCTGGTTTAAGAAGGTTTGACATTTTTTTTATTTTAGGGACTTCATGATGCTTTTAATACCGTATAGCAAATACAATCTGGACAAGCCTATCGAGCTGAATTTGAGACTATTTCACCGACTCTTTGGTACGATTTAAAGTAAAAACAGATTAATAGGCTACCAAAACATGTTATTCAAGTGTCCTCTTCATGATTGTTCAATTGAGCAGCTGCGGAATAAATGTGGTGAATTTTTATTTTTACGAAAATACGATTTTTCACCCCACGTTTTGCAACCCCTTTAATTTTTGATGCAAGCCAAATGAAAGAGACAGCTAGAAAAATAAGCTAAAAACCAAAGCCTAACGGACATTCATGGCGTTGATCCATCGCTAAAGCGGGTCGATAGAAACGCTCCGTGATAGTTATATTAGATGTCAAAGTCAGAGTTGTCGTAAGTAACATGCCATATTCTCTAAAAGGCCACCATGCACAGACCCTAAGCTTTTTTTTAACGAATAAAAATGCTTAGACTATGTCCAGATGTTTCGCTATACAAATCATGTGTAATTGCTGTTTACATAGTACGATTTCTTTTTGTATGATATTGTCTTGTTTGCAAACCGCAAATTGGCTTGTAGTATTTGTCCAAAATCGTTATTGTTACTCGAGATGATTGGGTAAATTTCGTCCAAACCATATGCTTTACGTCGAGCTCCCATGACGAAATGTGTACCTTATTAAAGCACTGATTAAACACATGTGCGATTTTGAAATAAAAATATAAAACAAAAAAGAAACGGCTAAGTAAAGTTGTACCCATAATAAACGATACAGTCCTTATCCCAGGAATCAAATTAGCTCACTGTACATACGGCTGTCATTCGTGATGAGTGCTCCCATACAAGAGTTAGTTATTTTTTTTAGCTCTACATTGTTCAACGTTCGCCAATTAATAACTTTTCTGCTAAAAGCAAACAACTTAACAAGGAAGGAAAATAAATGATACTATTTTTATAACACTGTCATAATGTGTTTGTGCAGTCAAGGTCTGGCATCAACGTGATCAGAATCCATTAGCCAAAAATATGTGTACGATCCATATAAATACGGTCTTGTACGTTACGAATATTGTGGTCGAAAATTGCACCGGTAATATAGGCCTTGACGGTAAATAAGTTGTCTTTAACTCATTTTACATTTCAGTCCCTAATCTGACTGTTGTTATTATGTACCTACAAAATAACTTAAAATTTTACTTGAATGTAATAAAGCGTAAAATGTGTGGTAAATTGTAAGCAGTGCGTTACGGTTCACAATTTTCCGATAGTTTACAATGTCGCTAGTTGGATTATAAACTAACGGTATTTACAATTTCACGGTGTCATATAATATTAATTTCTGATGTCAATTTAACTGTATCTCATAATATGATATAGTCGTATCATACACTCAGACCTGTACGACTTATTTTATAAATATCTGAGCTCAGTAGAAGCTATTTTATTTTTCCTTAGATGTTCATATAATACATGGCGCACATATTAAATACTTACCTAGTATAATTAGCTCCTCCATAAACAATAGGTATCGCATTGTATTTCAAAGCAGACAATAGTTTTTCAGTCACGTAATCCTCACTGAACGAGTTTTCAAACGACAAGTAAAAATAGTAGTCCTTCTTTATTATCTGAAAACATGCTTCTTCGTCGTCACGCTCACATTTATATGGTCCACATGTACCATAAACATCAACTTCTAAGCCGTAAACCTTCAAGGCTTTTTGCAGGTCTGTCACAAAGTTCTCCCGACGACTTCGAGTCCAGCAATTTGATACAAACCAAGCTGCGGCTTTTGTTTTCTTCCTCAACTGCGCGCTCAACTCTTCGCTGACAGGTTTCATGTCTTCTAACTTCATCCAGTGCATTTCTTTCTTGGGCCCAATCACATTGTTGTTCGCATCTCTGACAATTATGTAGCCCCATTTAGTTTCAGAGTCTAATCTGAACGTCCACGTCCAGTTGAAGAAGTTATCCAACTTGTTGGAGCAGAGAGGGTAATTATCGGCCGATTCTATGTTCGTGAAAGCATACTTCTGATGCGGAGATCGCTTGGGCGGTATAATATTTTCAGTTGGCCAGTAAACGACTTCAGTCCCCGAAAAGGCAATAACGTCGAACTTACTAACATCTCCTAGTAAATTCCTATTACTGGTAACATAACAATTGGCATATTGACACTTTCTCTCTATAAACACTTTGTTACCTTCAAGCATATACACAAACGGTACGTTTTTTGGGTTGGTCCACTGTAAAATATATTTAATTTTTTTATCACTTTTAGTTTTATTACTACCTGTTTTGACACTTTTGACACTCTTCACTAATAAATCTTTTTCTCCAGCAAATCTTGACAAGTTCTTTTCTATTTTGAAGATATTATTTTGAAATAGTTGTTGCGTGTTTTTTATGTCCCGTACAGACATGTATAGGAACAGAGTTACGAAGAGGAACGAAGCTAAGAAGAATAGTTTGGCTAGAGGTCGCATGGCTGCGAAGTGCGACGCGCATGATGGTTTTGATTGAAATCGGGAGACGCGCGCGCCGCGGCTCGGTCAAGCACTGACTGAACTTGCTAGCGATAGCTTATCATTATCACAAGTTTGTAACACAAGTTCAACATAAATGTGTATAAGCGCCACATGTGACCTTGAGACATATTGGACTAGCAGCCATGTGGGCTACCAGTTTTTATTACCCGTGTATAAAAACAGGTATCTGGGTTTTCTGAGTCGTGTTTGTGTTTGTTTTCAAGGTGGTTCATGGTAATAATATTTTAAATAACTCGTGAATACGTAATTAAAAATAATTACTTACTGAGTTACGAATGTTACGATAAGGGAATAGATATATTTGTCCACAAATGGAATGATTCACTCAAAGACAATTTAAACAGGTCATCTTGGTAAATAAAGACTGTGCACGTTGAAATCCGGCCGCGCATGGTGTGATACATCTTTTTATTGAATGTGCATATTCAACCAACACTTCTAATTAATAATTTGGGGTTATCAAGCTACATAATAAAGTTTAAAACATAATATAAACGTTACGTTGTCTATGAGTTTGATCACTATATATTCCACAATTTCCACAGTGCCTATATTTTTTTGTCCACAGTGTTCTGACAGTGTTTACCAAATTTTCCTGTTAAAAATAGTTTTTTATTATAAATAAGATGAATCAAATGATACCTTATTAAATTCTCTTTTCACCATAGCTAACATTTTTCTAAGTGTATTTAGATTGAAATAGTTCGGAGGTGTTCTAACTTTGGTGAGTTTGACTTTTTGACAAAAAAATGGCTGCCATATAAAAATTACTTTCAGTGCTTAGAGTAGAAAGTTTTCCTGACTACCTCAAGTAGAATAGAGTTTCACAACATTTTTGTAAGATGACATTCTATTGACCATAAAACCGGTTGTGAAAATATAAATACAATTGTGGTATTGTAGCAGGAAGCGAGTGAAGATTATCAAAAAACGCTGGACAAAACATTAAAGATATGATGAAATACCTTCAGTAAAAACTGAGACAAGCCCATACAATTTTAATGTGATTCTATTTTTATTATATACTACTATGATTAGAGATTATTTATAAAAAAGAACTGCTTGAAAATGTGTATCCGAAAGGGAGATGTACCATGCCATGCGTGGCCGGATTTCAACGTGCACAGTCTTTATGAAATTTCTATGCAAAGTAATATTAAATAATTAGTCTTGTATGTTACAAGTAAACACAAGTCACATCATAAAATTATTGTATCGGCATATCAGCTAACTATGCGTAGGTAAGTAAATAACATGTTTTTGCATTACCATTTTAACTACTTACTTATCCATTTATTTTGAAGTCAACTAGGTATATGTCACATCACTATCAGGCTGCCTAAAATAACTCGCAATCTAATTCTGTTTCTACGAAACTGTCGGCTGCAACACTCAGGAAAAACAAAGCGAAAAATATAGATATAATATAATCATTCGTACCTAATTCATGAATAAGTGACATCACTCCCTACTGTGAAACAACGCCGCCGTGCAACATACCGATCCAAGGACAAAGGGCAGAGAATTCTTTACTAATGCCTACTTTCATATCCGTCTTTATCAATTGAATTTTAAGGTTCAAAATCGGCTGCAAATTTAAACAGCGCAATTTCGGGTCTTATTTTATTATCATCTCTCACCGTGTTGACACAGAACTATTATAAGCAAGCTCTCCGATTACGCATTATTGATGCGAATCTGAAGGTCAAACTTAAACTGGATTATTTGAGCTTGCTGCGTTGTATAAATAAAGAGCGCGATCTGGTCATAGGAAAAAGATGCGTCACTGTAAAGGGCGTTCTACACGATTGCCCAGACAGGCGCGCCCTGGGAAGGTCAAATGTCTGGTCGGTGTGCGCGGGTTTTGAGTTTTGACGCATATTTTCCTCCTTTTTGTACTTAAAAAATTCTAGGTAAGTGATGATGAAGCTGTGATATGGTTTAGTAAATGTTGTAGCTAAAGCATTAAACAAACAAAATACTTAATAAAATGTTGATATAGGATACTACTTATTTCAAATTCAATTAGCCTCACATTCGGCTAAATATCCAGCTATGCACTTATTACCTACATCAACCGACTACATGCAACCAGATTAAAAAACCAACGCACATATTGTACACATGGGGCTACCATCCGTCCGGGTTTCCCCGGATTTGTCCTAGTTTGGAGACCGTCCGGGGTGCGTCCGGGGGGGTCTTCAATAAGTGTCCTTTTTATGTGAGGAAACAACCCATTATTATTTAGTGCCATTATTGATTTGGACACGTCCGGGGAAAAAATGCGATTTACGCCAAATGTCCGGGTTTTTTGAATTATTGTCCGGGTTCGGCGAATTTAGAGATGGCAGCCCTATGTACACATAACGAAATACCGCTGATCTTTACTTTTAGCTTCTTGCAGTGTCATCACCAAAATAATGTAATACTCGTAATCCTAAACATAGTTGGCTTTCTGCCAAGAAGCGAATTACTCGAAGCGTGAAGACTCCGCCTAGTTAACAATAATCAATTTATTATTATTGGCCATAAATAACGGTTTACTATTAGACAGTTGTTGTTATTCTATTTTTAAAGTTTATTACACAGTTCAAGTAAGAAAGAATATCAAACGTATTGCGAAGCAGTCAGATTTGGATTTTATTTTTATTTTTCATTTTAATTACACAATAGGCAGGTACATGTCTGTCTCTCAAGCTGTTTTGATATGCCTTCTTGAAGAACTACGCATTATTGTATATAGTATCTTTAATGTATTTGTAGTACTGTTTTGAAAAAATAAGTCCCGCCGAGTTTCTTGCCGGTAATAAGTAATACTTCTCGGGTCAGAGGTGTAGGGTTAGAACCGGTGGTAGTTTCTTTTCTCTCTGACGTTCGTAAGTGCATTGTAATGTGCCTAAATTGAAGAATAAATATCTTTTATCTTTTATTGTACTTATAAGCTGACTTATAAATAAACAGCATTAAAAAGAGTTTGTCTTGGAGTCGTCACATTTTTTTTACAGTTGAAACTGAAAGAAATTAGGACTCTAGGATCATATCATAACCTTGGACTAATAAAGGATATTATTGAAATCTATGATCATAACCAACCATAATCCAAGTAGGGCGATTCTAACTTTATCATTTGAAATGATTTTGTTATGAATATGTTACGATCATTACAAAAACTATTTCAAACGGGGTATTTAGTATGTGTATTTGTTTTTGTGAGTTTAGGAAACTCATCAAAACAAAAACATATGGTAAATACCCCGTTTTAAATTTTTTGTTGTAATTTTAATGAATAATGATCATGTTAGCTTAAAATAACACAATCTCTCGCGCTTGCATCACGGCACGCGAGAGATGGTGCCGTATTCTAATTTTAAAACTCATAAACAGTACATTAAAAAATACAATCTATTTCAAACAACTCCAATCCACAACAAATATTTGACAGACCCAGGAACCTTCCGCAACCAGTTATGACAATTTTGCTACACTGGAATGCTCCTACCCAGTTATAGTACTCCTAGTTTAGCTGGGAGGGGAGGGGGGGGGGGGGGGGTGCGTCTTATACTCGTAATAAATTACCAACATTTGATATAATTTGATTTTAATATCATATCAACATGTCATATTCCATCCGTTAGGGATACCAATACAAAGTATATTTTTATTAAATATAATGTACCTACGATAGAAATTATCAAACATACGGCAGCCAGTGAAACACCAGAATGACATTTTTGGAACGTTAGATAAATTAAGGGATTTTCGAGTGGTTAAAATAAAAAAAGTAAAGAAATGCAATGTGTAACTACTGTGTGAGTTATTGCTCTATTATTTTGGTAGGCGTTTTTAATGTTATCGTTCTTGTACTTAGATCTACTATAAAGAATTCATCTTTACTGTTCTTACCATGTAAACAAACGTGTGTCAATCTAGATATCGAGATGTCAGCTGTTTTTGAGGTTATTCATTCGTTATTTTAATTATTTAAGAAAATTCGATTAAATATTTAGTTTTTCTGTGGTTAATTGGTTGAATTAGATACTTTATTAGTTTCTTTAAGTAAATAATAATACTTTAAGTGACAATTCCGGAAAAGTGTAATTATGTCTTTGTAAAGTGCTCGTTTACATGATAACTATGATAAGACAAATACGAATGAATTCTGTATAGCTAATATGGTTTTTGATATTTAGATAATTAATTTTATTATGACATTTAACTTTTATATAACTTGAAATGAATTGACTAGTATTTAAACAATATTAGACATTTTAGCATTATGCATTATGAATTTTATATAATGTATTTCTTATATTATATTTTATAAAATGCACGCTTATATCTTAAGAATTTTAAATTAGGTAATAATCCGTATATATTACATTATTTACCCTAGCTGATAAGAAAAGACCGTGTCCGTGACCCTACTTTTTTGTAATGACACAATTATTTATTTCAGTAACTAAAATAATATGTACTTCGATTACAACACTTCTACACATTCCATCTGCTTTTGTACTAAAATAATAGTAAGATTTTATAGAATAGGTACTTACTAAAAATAGATGTTCATCTAAGATTATATTAAAATGACTGGAAGATTCGGCAGCTTACATTTGATTTAAATAGCACTAGCATTTCAAGCAGTATTTTAGTCTCTTGAACAAAGAACAGACTGTGCCATATTCTAACTTTAAAGTACATAAACAACACATAAAAAAATTATCGATCTCCAATACATGACAAATAAATTCAAATAATCAACCAATATTGAAGTTGATTAAGTACTTATTTAGTTAGAAAATGGTGCCCTGTAGCCTTAATCATATCCATCAGTCAGTTTAAAATAAAATGACTACTAATTCAATAAGTAGCGTAAAACTTCCGTTGCCCCAACCCGCTTGGAATATAATATGATAATATGACTTCCCGAGAGTAAGCAGAAACACATGACTCACTTCACTTCGGATAAAACCCGGAGTGATAAACATAATAGTTATTATTGTGATTTGAAATTGTTGAAAACTCCCATTTGAACTGGGAATTTTGTTTGTTTATATTTATTCTGGGTCGTGATGTAATATATTTTTTTCCGACTAAATTGTCATATGGTAATATTTGATCGATGCAGCTGCGCGGGCGCTCGGGTGACGTCGACGCTCGAAAGACGCTAGTGTGGGGCCTTAAAGATGAGGCAATACTAGTGTGTAAGCGCCATTGACAATAAAGTGCCTTTTCACCGGGGGTCATAATGTCACATAATTCTTCATTTGATAGGTAATGATAAAAATGACATGGAACCTAATATGGCTTGAGCTAACACCCGGTATTAGACATTGCAATTTCTTGGGCCAAATCTATCAGTTTGACTGGTGTAACTTTAGTTGTATTGCGTGATCACACTGGTCACCCTCGACAACCCATGACCGCGAACGCTGTAAAGTGTTCGAAACGTCAGGATGTAATTTAAATTCAGTATATGCGATTTAATCCGTTTAAAGTTGTTTTATTTAATGTGTCTCCCTAGTGTGGATCCAAAAAATATTACATAAAATCGGTTAAGCCAGCTTTGCATTATTGCAAAAAATAAAACATTTTTGAGACGCGTTATATAACAACACCACTGTTTAAGTGTGGGTGTATTGAAACGGACCGGCTATGTGGAACCCCACAATTATCATGGCCGGACAAGCTTTTGGCTAGTTTTATTTTTAAGGATCATTTCATAACAAAGGAATTACACACGAAATAAATCATCAAAATACATCAATTCTGCAGATCATTCCACCACTCTTAAAGTTTTTAAACACATTTTCACAATTTTCACACTGAGGCCTATAACCGCGAAGCACTTCGTTCAACAAATCGTCTATTTGCGTCACTCTCTTTCGTATATGCAAGAGCGATAGAGACGGGGCCAAAGTTTTGTCGATTTTCGTACTTCGCGGTAGGCCCACAGGCACGGACGTGGGCCTTTTTTTAATAATTTAGACACGAAATAAATAATTATAGTATACAGTGCAGATTCATGAACATCGGCCATTCGGATCATTCCACCACTCTTTAAAATTCGTATATATCGAAGTCTTCTGCACCATCTCCTTATTGTTAAGAAGACTGCAGAAACCACAGTAGTCGTTGGTCTCAGCGTTTTCATTTCTCCTGTAGTAAGAATAGTGGTTTTTCCATCGGAAATATTCTTTATATTCTTTGGGATTGTCTATTAGGAACTTCATTTTCTTTGCTAAATTTTTAGGATCTAGCTCTCGTGCGTTTAAATAAATTCCTTCGGGCATGAATCTGAAAAGAATATACAGCCATATAAATAAGAGTTATCTATATACAGGATGTAACAAAAATAGTGGTGATCCGTTTAAAGCTGGCTCTACATAATGGGCCACCATAGGCACCATAGGGACGCAGCTATACGACGGAACGAGATCGCAATATCGTTATTTCTCTCTAACGCAAAGCTGCGTCGATATGATGGCCCATCATGTACCTAGAGGAGCCATTAGGGCATAATTGGTATCGTATTGCGACTAAGAAAAATTAGGAGATAAAAAATTTGGGCGTAAAAATTTATTTTTTTGGTATGGAATAAGTGGTCCCAGCCAGCGAACCGTCCATGAATAATAAATAAAGTTTTAATAAATAAATAATAATAATAATAGGTACAGAAAGCCTGACATGATTAAAGAATATTTATGTTATGTTATGTTATGTTATGATTCTGTTTAGTCCTGGTAAAGTATCGCTACAAAAACTTACAGTCAAGTTCTAAAACATCGACGCGACTAATTGGACAAAAATAAGTGTACACGACCCTAACCCGAAACAAATAAGGTCGTGTTCACATATTTTTGTCCGATTGTTCGCATCAATATCTTTGAACTCGACTGTAGGTAGGTATATGGAGATAATGTGCGTGCGTCATGTATAGTCGCCATCAAATATATCCGAGCGGCCAAGGTACTCAAAAATATCTGAGCATGCACTTTATCGGCTTGACAATAGAGGCGTTGTTCTGATATTTGTGAGCACCTTGGCCGCTCCGATATATCTGATGGCGACTGTACTACTTACAGTTAATCGGGACAGTGTACAGTCCGTGAGCTTTAAGAAGAACCTTCGGGAATCGGCGATGACACACGAAGGTAATATTGCTGCTCTGCTTTTTCATGTATCAATGTCGATTGATACCCGACGTCTTTTTCTAAAACCCGAAGGTTCTTTTTAGAGCTCATGGACTGTATATATGTATTGGCTTCATGTTGATATTTATAGAATGTCAAAACATCGTTTCCAGAGAATCGAAATGAACAGTGAGCTTCATTATAATTATTTACCTATTCATCGGAATCTGATTCCGGGTAGCTATTCAATATTAAAATATTCTTAATATTCAGACTCCGACGACGATAGATTTGTCAGTTGATGTATCGCATTCAGGAGCAATGATCTCCATTATAAACGTTATATTGGTCATGTTTTTGCACTTCATAAAATGAATGTGTGTAAACTGAAGATGGCAGCACAGTCGCTCCTATTTCTTGGCTCTAATAGTCGCATGTGTCATTATTATGTAAAAAAAATGGATTAGGTTATGTTATAATAACTGTGACCCCTAACCAACCCGAATGATTACCAAAAACGAAGGTTAGGTTAGGTTAGAACTGTGACCCTCAACCAACCCGACTGGCTGTTGAAAGAGTGTGTTAGGTTAGAACTGTGACCCACCCCCAACCAACACGTTGTAATATAATAATATTTTAAATAATCATTTGCGACATGCTATATACATGCGAAACACTGGCTTGCCATCTGATGATTCTGCCAAATGAAGGAAAAAATAGTTTGGGAAGTGATAAATTGCTACAAAATTTTCGGCCACATATTAGTAAACCGGGAATTAGTGCACTAGATGGCAGATATTTGTACGTACAAGCAGAGACTATAGATAATTCTATAATTATCTATAGTCTCTGCTGACATCCACAGTCTAAGAACTTTTTGAGGCTTCAAGTCTGAAGCGCCGTCTGAACGAAACCAACCAAAGCTTCCGTCTAAAGTAGGGCACCGTACCTACTCTCTGCCCCACAGCGCCATCCAATAATTGATACAGTTACTATTATTAAAGTATTACATTAACTTTGGGTTGCTCTCGTTCAGATGGCGCAGCTTCAAAGAGTTCTTAGGCTGTGCCGCTGTATTAAATTATACTCTCTGGTACAAGGATCAGTTGGAAAGAAAAGTAAACCAATCAAGAAGTTTTAAGTATGGTAAAAGAGAAGAGAAGTTTGTTGAGAACCATAGATATCAGGAGATGGAAGATGCTTGGACACCTGCTACGGACGATGAGTTTATAAGAAACATAATAGAAGGTAGAGTTGAAGAAGTCAGGAAAGCCAAGGAGAGCATACTTATATCAAGTAAAGGAAAAGATAAACGTCGTGACGTATCAGGCCCAAAAGGAGAAGGCAAATGACAGACGGACATGGAAATTGCTCCACCGACAAGAGCCTAGCTCTTAAATATATGATGATGATGACAAGGATACGCGAGTCAAATATTGGAGGCAGCATCTTCTATAGTGAGGATCCTAAGCCACATAAAAACGTCGAACCTAAAATTTTTATGCACAAGCATAAAATTTGGCACACTTGTTTATTGTCCCCAGAAAACCCGATTAAGATCGGTACCCAAAGGTACCCCCCCTTCTGGTGCCGGGGAGGGGGGTTTAAAATACCACTCCACCCGGCTTCATTCAAAAAATTCTAACAGTTCACGTTTAGCTAATAGGTCAAGTTTGGTATCATTTTCGGATAAAATAACCACGTAGAATTCGTTTGTGGTATTAAAAAATGCAATTTACGAAGTAATTTAAAAAAAAACATACGAATTTCGAAAATCTCAACAAAAATTTTCATATTCCAGTCATCATAAATATAAATTTGCTAGTTTTTTTCACAATTTAAAAATACAATATTAAAGCATATTTCACGTAGATTAAAAAAACTATAACATATGAAAACCTTTACTAACAGGAAATAGCATTAAAAAAATATTTTACGTCGCGCGTCGCGATATTATTTTTGCCGCCGTCGGCATCCGCGGTCAAAATATCCAAATAACGCACTGTGGATAGGTACCATGTAAACTTGTTATTTATTGAAATCAATTGTATATATAACAACGATAAAAATTGTACCTGAAAAAATGTGGTATTCCGTCAGAAAAGGGACTTTTAGTATAGGAGTTGTGTGCGCAACCTCTTTTCCTTGTGCTAAAATCTTGGGTTTATAAGTGGTATTTATGAAGCTATCAAATGGGTCATTGGACCAGTTACTAGGAAAACAGCCCCTCTGGACACGAACGGTGCTATAATTACGGATAGCCAAATGCAACTCGAGCGATGGGTTGAACACTATACAAATCTTTATTCGAGTCCAGTTGATATACATCCGGAGGCTGTGCAAAGCATGCCCAAACCAAACTGGCTGTTATGACCGAGTTAGATAATCTACTGCCTGTAGAGGAGTTTGCCAAGGCTATTAATAGGCTCACGTGCGGTAAGAGCCCCGGCGGTGATGGCACCCAACCCAAACCTAAATAATAAAACTCGAATGCATGCGACCACTTGTGTACAATCTTCTGTGCAAATGTTGAGAAGCCGGAAATGTGCCTCAGGATATGCGTGATGCCAATATCACACTATACAAAGGGAAAGGTGACCGCGGTGACTGCAACAATTACCGCGGTATCTCCATATTGAGCATAGTTGGCAAGTTTTTTGGCCACATACCGCCCTAGCCAACGCAGTCGTCTCTGCTTGAGAAACGCGTTTCAAGCTAGACAGCTGTGCAATTTCTAGGACCCTTTCGTTTGTCACCCTGTCTTGCCATATTCCGAAAATCTTGAGTAGGCATCGCATGTAAAAAGAGTTTATACGACGTTCGACTTTTGCATACGTCATCCAGGTTTCAGCTCGTAAGCGTACAAGAGTATGCTTAAAATGGAAGCCTGAATGACTAACATCTTGGTCTTTATTCTAAGATGTTTGTTTTGCCATACTTGAGTACTAAGCTTCCCGAATGTGGTTGTCGCTCTACCGATACGAATGTTGACCTCCGCATCGAGCGAAAGGTTGTTCGTTACGGTCGACCCTGGGTAGCAAAAACTGTCAACTACTTCTAAAAGCGTGCCACAGAGGGAGCTCCGGAAGTCCTCCTCGTGTTTATTGACATGGCACATGGCAAACAGGGAACAAGCCTGATAGAACTGACTCACCATGGACTGGAGTTAGCAACGAAGACTGCGTCATCGGCATAGAGAAGACTGTCGACGAAAAGATTCTCGAGGTCTCTTTTTGAGTTTAGGAGCGAGATGTTAAATATTTTTTTCGTCGGCCCTCGTATGCAGATGGATATCCTGCTGGTTATCGCTGAAAGCGGTACTTAATATAAGCGAGAAGTATATACCAAACAGGGTAGGAGCCAAGACACAGCCTTGTCGCACTCCTCTGGAGACATCGAACTGCGCTGATGACGCTCTGTTAAAAACTACTGTGCCCTTCATACCTTCGTGGAAGGATACAACTAGCCTCAGAAGCTTTGATGGACACCCAATGCTCTCGAGTGCTGTGTATAAGCATAAGCCCGGCTGACTGTATCGAACGCCTTGTTAAGGTAGACAAAAGCCATAACCAAGGGGGTATTTTGTTCACGACACTTCTCCTGCATTTTACGAAGTGTGAAAATCATATCCACTGAGGAACGGTCGAAGCGGAAGCCACACTGCGACTCAGGATAAACGCGTTCTGCAAGCTTTTGGAGTCTTAAAAGAACGACTTGGCCAAAAAACTTGCTAGCTGGCACATTTCCCGCTTCTCAGCATTTTCACAGCAGATTGTACAACACAAGTGGTCGCATGCATTCGAGTTCTATTATTTCGGCTTGGGTTGAGTGCCATCTCCGCCGGGACTCTTACCGCACGTCAGCCTTTTAATAGCCTTGGCAAACTCCTCTACAGGCAGTAGATTATCTAACTCGGTCATAACAGCCAGTGTGGGCATGCTTTGGATAGCCTCCGGACGTATATCAACTGGACTCGAATAGAGATTTGTATACTGTACAACCGATGGGTTGAGTTGCATTTGGCTATCCATAATTATAGCTCTGTTCGTGTCCAGAGGGGCTGTTTTCCTAGCAACTGATTCAAGGACCCGTTTGATAGCTTCATAAATACCACTTATAAGCCCAAGATTTTAGCACAAGGAAAAGAGGTTACGCACACAACTCCTATACTAAAAGTCCCTTTTCTGACGGAATACCACATTTTTTCAGGTACAATTTTTATCGTTGTTATATATACAATTGATTTCAATAAATAACAAGTTTACATGGTACCTATCCACAGTGCGTTATTTGGATATTTTGACCGCAGATGCCGACGGCGGCAAAAATAATATCGCGACGCGCGACGTTAAATATTTTTTTTATGCTATTTCCTGTTAGTAAAGGTTTTCATATGTTATATTTTTTTGAATCTACGTGAAATATGCTTTAATATTGTATTTTTAAATTGTGAAAAAAACTAGCAAATTTATATTTATGATGACTGGAACATGAAAATTTTTGTTGAGATTTTCGAAATTCGTATGTTTTTTTTAAATTACTTCGTAAATTGCATTTTTTAAAACCATAAACGAATTCTACGTGATTATTTTATCCGAAAATGATACCAAACTTGACCTATTAGCTAAACGTGAACTGTTAGAATTTTTTGAATGAAGCCGGGTGGAGTGGTATTTTAAACCCCCCTCCCCGGCGCCAGAAGGGGGGGTACCTTTGGGTACCGATCTTAATCGGCTTTTCTGGGGACAATAAACAAGTGTGCCAAATTTTATGCTTGTGCATAAAAATTTGAGGTTTTGAGCTTAAGACCCTAGCTACTATGGGCAATCATACAGTCGTTTCAGTTTTCTATTTAGACCAAAAGATGGCAGTTCCTCCAACGCGCACGTCGCCTATGCCCTATCGGTATCGCACGTTTATCGAAGTATAATGCCATTCGATTTATATTTTACTATAAAATAAATTATAAAGCAAACATAAACGCAATATTATACTGTCAAAATAGCAATTTCATCATTTTCCATACGTTAAAGGGCGACTATGCAGACGTGACGTCCATTTTCATATCATTTTATTAGGAGCACTTTGAGAAAAAAGTGCGAATCTCAAACTTTGACTATAATTGACTTTAGTGTTACTTTAACGCCATTGGCCCTAAAGACATTTGATCCTCACAAGAAAACGAACCCACTGATACCATTGCAAAATTATTACTTATTATTCACATCGGTGACATTCGATAACTTTCAATGTTTGTTATCTAAAAGTAGGAGAATACCTTGCCAGAAAAATAAATTAATTAGTACCTACCACTGAACATCCACAACATCGCGAAGGCCAAATAGAATCTTATCGGGTTATACTAAGGGCCGGTTGCACCAAACTGTCGGTCAACGTAACCGTAATCGTAAAAAAAAATCTTGTATGAAAAGTTTGACAGTTTTCTATGGGATGACAGCTCCGTCGCCATATTTAACGTTGATGAGTCTGTTAATTGTGCGTGGTGCAACCCACCCTAACAGAATAACTGATCATTTATAATATTCCGAGTCTAACTTATAATGTCTCTTGTAATGTGTAACTTGTAATATCCGGAAGAAGGCATAAAACGCGTAGCTTATATAGGTAGGCAGGCGCGGTCGCAGACGAAAATTTTGGGGGGGGACACTAATGTAGATTTTTTTTTTCCAAGTTTTGAGGGGGTCTGTAAAAATTTTTTTCTATTAGAAATGTAGGATTTTGGGGGGGGGGGGGGTCACGTGGGACATGACCGCGCCCCCTGGGACCGCGCCTGTAGGTACACAGATAGAAAAAATCTCTTCAACCAAAGAAACCTATTTGAATCAAGAGATATCCAGTTTCCCATATAAGGAAAAAATAAAATTCTTTATTTTAAGACATAAAATGTTTCAAAGTTTATTACTTAACCTAATAAATTAAATACTTTATCCGAGATATAAAAATCTTCTTTTTAAAATAGCTTAATATTCTCACGAAGAGCGTTTGAATTTTGTTTTTGTATTGTATTTTTTTTTAATTGAACTTTATGTGTCTTAGTGCAATACATAAAGAAATTAAGCCAAGAAACTTTGTTTCTTGGATGAAGACTCATAGTTTAAATTGAGAATTGAATTTCTCCACGGAAACAAGAAAACGCATTAGTTCAAGAGCATGTGTTACTTGATGTAAAATTTGATATTTTCACACCAAGATCTAAAATTTCTTGGCGTATGAAATCGATTACTTGAAACAAACAATAACATTTTCTAAGGCGGTTATCACACTGGCGCGGATCTGCATGCGGCACCGGTGCGCGAGCGAGATAGCGCTCTGCATGTGTATAGCGCTATCTCGCTCGCACACCGGCGCCGCATGCGGATCCGTCGTCAGTGTGATAATCGCCTTAGTGTCTCAGTGCACTACTTAAAAAGCTAGTAGCAGAAACTGTGTTTCTCGGGACTAATCCCAAGAAAGGAAGTTTAACTAAAAGTAGATAATACAAATATAAATTATGATTATTTATATATACTCACAATTTATAATCGTATTAACTAGAGCTGAGATTGCTATTGTGAATCTCAAATAAGCACGGGTAAAGCGCCGAGGGTCATGAAGGACATGAAGTTACGTCGAACAGACGTTCGCGTGTTCTAACCTACACGCAGAGACATCTATTGATGCGCAGGGTAACTAACGTCCAAAACTTGAATGTTTCAAAGCAAAAATTATGTGCTTCTTCTTTGGAATAGCTGTGGCTCTTGATTGTAGGTTGAAAACATCAAAGCAAAAATTAATCTCTCTTGCCTAAAAACTTAAAAATCTCAAATCAAACTTTTGGCGCTACTTCTTTGAATTAGCTTTGGCTCTTAGCTGTAGATTGAAAACATCAAACCAAGAACTAATCGCTTTTGACGTAAACACATAAAACTCTTAAAGGAAAATTTTGGTGCTTTTTTGCCGTAAATAATTATTATCTTAACTCAAATCATTACTATTCGCTTTAAAAATGGGTAAAGCTAAAGCTGAATAATTTTAATTCTTCTTTTAAAAATCATGATAATTTTAATTCAAGTCATGTTTATTGGTCTAAGGTATTTATTACTCTCTTTAAGAAACCGCGTGCAAGAGAGTTTTGCGTTTTGAATTAAGATATTATTTCTATCTGTGTAGGAGCGAAAAAAAACTGAAGTGGAAACTGGTCGCCAAGTGGTTGTTTCATCCCCCTCTCCTCACTTTTGTGTCCCGATTCTCAGTTTTTATGAAAACGGTATAATTTATGAGAAGAATACTTATTAACAAAACATTCGCGTTTAATTTCTGTACAATAATTGTCAGAAAGTATATTGCTAGGCCTTGTCGATTTCAAATTATGAGTTGCGAAAATTGTAGACCAGATTTTGTAAATTTGTAAGGGGCAAGAGCGGTAATAAGCCTAATCCAGAAATAGTAATATCAATTAATTGTGTTAACTATAATGTAGATTAGGTTCGTACGGGTTCCCAACTGAAAATATCTAATACCACTCACTCGGTGTCACTCGTATTTTTCTTCAAGAGGGTGCAATGACAACCCAACAAATGGACTGATAGAGATAATCAAGTCGTATAAAGCTTTGTACAACGTCAAAAAGTACGTATCGTGCAGGTAAATATCGATATACCTACCTCATTAATTTAAAGTTTTAAAAATTTCACTATTAAATTTTAGGAAGTTTAAATTTAAAGTAACTTCAGGAAAATCACAAATTAAAGGGCAGCTACGGTCCAAAACGGAAGTTATTATATTTCTATGAAAACAAATGTGGTGATCGAACCTCATCTAGTAAAATTAGGGAATATCTACTTTTTCACCTTATTGCGTTGTAATAAGGTCCAAAAGTGGATACATCTCTTTGTAGTCGACTGTACAACCCAACTTTGGCTCAGGCTACTCTACATAAGCCGAATTCTGCTACTCTATGAGGTAGGGTTGCCCACAGCCTACTCTTGATATACAACGCGCATTTCTGAAGCCATTCATATTAAAGCTTGTACAGTCAGCAGCAAAAATTGCTGAGCGGGTAGGGTGTTCAAAATGAACTGGACACGACTTTATTGTTAAGAGAATAAGAGCGTGTGCATTTAGATAATTTCGACACCCTACCCGATATTAGCTACTTCTGCTGCTGACTGTACACAAACGTACTCGTATGCGAACAGAATAAAAATACAAAGTAAATGAGAAATGACATAATTGCATACAAACTACCTAATTTAAATATATAAACATGATGTAGGTACGAACCTAGTATAATTAGCACCTCCGTATACAATAGGTATAGCATTATATTTCAAAGCAGAAAGCAATTTTTCCGTCACGTAGTCTTCACTGAATGAATTCTCGAATGAGAGGTAAAAATAATAATCAGTTTTTATTTTTTGAAAACACGCTTCTTCGTCGTCACGGCTGCATTTATAGGGTCCACATTTTCCGTACACATCTATCGTTAAATTGTAAGCCTGCAATTCTTTTTGAAGATATTCTACATACTTCTCTCGGCCGCTTCTCGTCTGGCAATTGGATGTAAACCACGCGGCTGCTCTGGTTTTGTTCCCCAACTGTGCACTTAGCTGTTCACTGACAGGCTCCATATCTTCGAACCTCATCCAGTGCATAACTTTCTTGGGCCCTATCACATTATTACTTGTATTCCTTATTATTATGTACCCCCATCTGGTGTCCGAGTCTAACTTGTACGTCCAAGTCCAGTTAAAAAAATTATCCAAACTGGGAGAGCAGAATGGGTAGTTGTCAGCTGATTCTATGTTTGTAAAAGCGTATTTCTGGTGCGGCGATCGCTCTTTGGGTTTTATCTTTTCCAAAGGCCAGGAGACGATTTCAGTTCCCGAAAACGCGATGACATCGAATTTTGTAACGTCCCCCAGTAAATTCCTATCGCTGGTCACGTAGCAGTTACTAAATTGACACTTTTCTTCGATAAACGTTTGCCGGCCCACACCCATATACACAAATGGCACATATTTTGGATTAGTCCACTGCAAAATATATCTTAATTTCGGGTCAATATTTATATTTGACTGAAAGTTTGAATGTGGCTCTGGATGCTTCCATTCTTTTACGGTTAAATAAAGGAACAGTATACCGGAAAGTACTGATACTACTGATGCTAATATGAGTAATTTCACCATGGCTTTCATTTCAGCGATCATGGACGCGCATGGTTAGATTGAACGACGGGCAGACGCGCGCGCCGCGACGCTCAGACTAGAACTGACTGAAGAAATAACTCCGAAGTAAACATGGGGTTCCTATCACCAAGCCTACCATGACGTAAGCTGAAATGTGTCGAAAACATGGGATACCGCTATATCAGAGTATATATCTATAGGCTCTGGCTATATCTATTTGTCACACATTTCACAAATTTAGTGAAGAGGCTAATGAATATATTGTTTTTTTTTATTGTTTAAAAATAATTTTATGGAATCCCCCATCTTTTTTATTACTTTACTGGTTGATGATTATTTTATTGTAACAGTGTTTGCATGAAATGTAAAATTTTCATCTGTCCCACGCACAATGCTATTTGAAATAAATAATAGTGCCGGTTTTCCATCTATGTTATGTATATGCTTAGGTATATGTTTTACGTGTGATGCGGCCCTTATGACAGTTATTACCAAAGGTTAAAATTGCCGCTTCGGAGACCTAATCGTCAAAAAAGTCAAATAATTCAAGAATCCCTTTTTCATTTCCCTGTTCATGCCTCCTCCATACTTCTGTCAATGAAATGGAAATATACTTATTTGATACTTTGTTTTTATTTTTATCTAATTTCAGACAAACGGCGTGTTCAATAAATTAGTGTAGTGACGTCACTACGCATTGAGTCATCGCCCTATTCACGAGTCCAAGGTCAACACGGCAGAATTGCAGTATTTTGCGAACATGACACTGTTCATTTCCTCCTAACCTGTTTCGTGAACTATGCAGTTTGGTGGAAACAAGGCATTGTATGACAAATTCTAGCTGAATAAAAACTATCGTCATGCAACTTTCAGCTATCACAACGGGGTGCCTAATTTGTGCGCATTGCGAATATACTGTTTTATACGAATTTAACCTTTAAAGCTTAAATATTACAGACTATTAAAAATATATCAGTCAGCATAGTTAAATTTGTGGATGCCAGACATTGTGGAACCTTAGAAGTTACTCCAGTAGCGACGCCGCAAAAATGTTTGTCGGCACGCCGGAGTTAATTTGGCTTTTCTTATCATAATCAGCTGTAATCTGCCCAAGTTTGTAAACTAGGCAAGGCGCTGGAACCGTGCTCTATTCTAGTGTAATGCCTAACAAAAAAAATACTAGCTTTATAGACTTCTTCTGTGTGGGATTAGTAATCTAATCACCCCCCTTTTTATTCCATTAGGGACTAAATTCTGGGATGAAAACTATCCTATGTTCCCCGGGACTGAAACTATCTTATAATAGATGCATTTTGTGGCGTGAAAAGTGGCTCCTTTGATTTTTCAGAATGCAGCTTTTACAGCTTATTTCAATCGAACTCGTATTACTATTCTTGTTATTTTTGATAGAATCGCATGATGCAGAAACACACGCACGATTGAATAAACTCCTCTTCAAAAAGGTAAAGGATTCTCCATAAATTAAGAGATTATGTTGGAGTTGAAACTCTAGGTCCATGGGGTCCCAGCGCACACAAGTTTTTTGCAGAAATCGCGAAGCCTCTGGTTGACGTAACTGGTGACCGAAGCTGGCGGTTTCCTCGCACAACGTATCAGCATTGCGATACAACGAGGAAATGCCGCCAGCATCCTTGGTACAATGCCGCAAGGACCTAGTTTAGATTTGAGCTAGTTATTAATTTAGTTTAATATTTGTACTGTGGTGCCTCTGTATATTTAATTATGTAAATAAATGTATTATAAAACTTTAAAAAAAGAGATTATGTTATAGCAACATTAAAAATAAATGAATCCTTATCTTGGGTGACACACGACCTATGAATTAAATGTGTTTATTCATGATCTTGAAACCGAGGAATCCCCACACTATTTCTATAATCTCGGCTACATTATGGAACATTGCCAGAATTCTAAAAATTTAACTTCGCATTTCGTCGTCAACATGAATGCCGTAAAATATTAATTATCTGGCGTATGATTAATAAAGTTTGATTTTTCTATTCCAGCATTATAATGTCAATCGAATGACTTATTTACAGGAATATTAAAAAATATACTTTATAAACTTTGTCTGTGGTATTCCATATGAGAACCGATAAACAATGATCTTATGGATTTTCATACAATATACGCGTATAATACGCGTTCGTTTAACTCAATTCTTACCAGCTTCAAAAAGGAACCCTTATAGGATCGCTTTGTTGTCCGTCCGTCCGTCTGTCTGTCTGCCAAGGCCGTTTTTCTCAGGAACTCGTGGAGGTATCAAGGTGGAATTCATATCAAATACTCAGGTTTACTGTTCCTCCCTTAGAGCTGTGAAAAAATCAAACTTCTAGGCCAACGCAATTAAAACAATACCTACAACCGTTAATGCAGCAAATTGTCGACACTCGCAAGGGAATCAAAACCTACAAGGTACTTCCCGTGAACTCAGAATCTTGAAATTTGGTACAAAGCAACGTCTTAAGTATAGCACAGATAAATGGGAAATTGCGAAAACAGTAAATTTTTTGTTAAATCATGTAATAGAAATATAATATGACTCGATTGTCGTTATGGGTGAACTTTTACTTATATACTTACAGGTTTGTACGGAACCCTCAGTGCGCGAGTCTGACTCGCACTTGGCGGGTTTTTTTTATATGTATTCTGTATTCTGCATTGAATTAAGCAATACTGTTTGCAATATAATGAGCCTAACTAAGTTGACTAACACAGCATTGTTCTCGAGAATTAAGTTTTCAAAGTAGCACGTATTTTTTAACCGGCTTCAAAAAAGGAGGAGGTTCTCAATTCGACTGATTTTCTGACTCAATTTGACTACTGAGGGGTAGGCAGAGATCACGGATTTCCATTTGCTACGATCAATGCAGCAGAACGGCTCTCCGTGAGCCACTTCTCGCCCCCGTGAAGAACGATAAAAAAATAAAATTTATAGTTTTATTTTATGTAGAAATAAATTTAAAAATTAATCACTGCTTGTTCAATAGTCTGTATATAACGGCAATAACAAATAGCGTTGTTAATGAAAATTGCAAATATATGCTTTAAATTCTCATCTGAAAATTCCTTTTTCAAAAACATGTTTTAATTACGAGTAATTGAATTAGGACTCCGAAGTCAGCGATTACTTATTCATTTCATACTGATAAGGCGAGTTATGTTTCATGCATTAAACTCTATTTTTCTCTTTCTTCGGAGGCAGATGTTCGTTTGACATCGCATAGAATGCTTAGTCACAATATACAATAAACTGTACCTATTTCAGGGTATTACCTAAACAAAACCATGCCAGATCATACACAGATTTAGGTTCGCGTCTTTCCTGTGGACATTGCAAAAGTTAAGCATTTCAAAGCCAAAGTTTTGGTTCATCTCATTTTTAGGGTTCCGTAGTCAACCCTAATATTATAGTTTCCCCATGTCTATCTGTCTGTCTGTCCTAGAGGTGTGCGCCGATGCCACAATTATCGGCGGCGGCGGCGCGGCGGCGCGGCGCACATGTCTAGTCGGTCCCCGCACGGAAAAAAAGCTTCCGGAATATTTTCAATCTATGTAAGACATTATTATATTATGTTGAAAATATTTCCTCGTGACAAGCATTAGGTATTTCCTTTAACGAAAATAAATTAAAGTTTTAAATATAACGAAGCGATTTTTTTTTCTATTGATTTTCTAGTTTTCTTTTACCTATGATAATACTTGTTTGATTAAAGTACAATCTCTCTTATTTACTCAATAATATACTCTTGAAACAATACATTTTTGTATTTCTATTTTAAGAAAACGTCGTTTTATTAAGCGAAGAATCATAGTTTTGGTAAAGGAAATAAATACTTGTCACGAGGAAATATTTTCAAGAAAATAATAATGTCTTGGATTGAGAATATACTATGATATGCGGCTTAGCTCAGTTATCATTAGCGCTAAAAGGCTGATATTTGGTATTCGTACGTGGGGATATAGTACATTTCGATATTAGTGCGGAAAGTATGTCATTACTTCACGAGTACCGAGATATACTCGCCTACGGCTCGTGGCAAGACTCGGGACGAGTGAAGAATGACATTTACGCATGAGTATCGAACGACATTTTTTAAAACAGTTGCGAAAAAATTATAAAATTGTCAATTATTCACTTTTAGGTTACTTTAGTACATGTATCCGAACGCTCCGCGCGGTGCGGTGCGGCGCTGTGATTGGCTGTCTGTCACTGTCATTAGCTGTGATTGGCTGGAAAAGTAAAAAGCACTAGTGCGCGATATCAAACTTTCCGCACGCTAAGCCACTACAAGAAAAGCACTTTTTTGAGCAACTGTATTAAAAAATAGTTTTTCGCAGGAGTACGCGATGTCTTTGGATAGGTCTTTAAAAAAAATACAGGTTTTCTTAAATTATTTTTTGATCAAGTCAATACCATTGGAAATAATAGCTACCAAATTCGAAAAAGGCAGTGGGGTCATTTTTCAGAGCTATTATATGATTCCCATGTTCACTGTTAGGTACCGTCAATGGCTGTAACTTTGCCTACGATGCACAAATTTGCCTGGCTTGCAGAACATGATTTTCTTCACCAAACAGCTATATATCTTATTTTCGAGATGGCCGACTTTCTCCCAACTCCGGGATAATATATAAATAGCTGTTAGGTGAAGAAAACCATGTTTTTCAAGCCAGGCAAAGTTGTGCATAGTAGGCAAAGTTGTAGCAGTTGACGGTATGTATAGTCGCCATCAGATATATCGTAGCGGCCAATCTCAAATATCTGAACAACAACGCCCCTATCAATTCTATCAAGTCAATGCGATAATGTTCAGATATTTTTGAGTACCCTGGTCGCACCGATATATTTGATGGCAAGTTGGCAACTGTACGGAACTAACAACCAGCTGCTATTACCACCTTATTGCACTCGAGCAGTTATTAGGGGCGTTCCACCACTTTTCAAAGTTCTTATATATTGACCTCTTTTTCACCATCTCTTCGTTGTTAAGAAGACTGCAGAAACCACAATAGTCATCTGTCTCTGCGCTTTCGTCTCTTTTGTAGTAAGAGTAATGGCTCTTCCATCTAAAATACTCTTTATACTTCTCTGGGTGGTCAATAAGGTACTTCATTTTTTTGGCTAATTCGATGATGTCTAGTGATTGTGCGTTCAAATATATTCCGTCTGGCATGAACCTGAAAAATAATAAAAAATTATACGTCAGTGAGTCTATCTCAACAAAAAAAAACCGGCCAAGTGCGAGTCGGACTCGTGCACCGAGGGTTCCGTACAAGCTTAAATTGCTTGTACACATGAAACGTAATAAAGTATATGAATATGAATATTTATTTTTATTGCGTTGATATAAAACTGAGTTTACGGGAAGTACCTTTAGGTTTGATACCCTTGAGATTACCAACTTATTTTTAAATTATGCGACTTATATTGCTATTTATGTCTTTGGTAATGTTCGTATGTTTGCGACTTCCACGAAACAGGCCAGGCCTAGTGTGGGAGTCACTGATAAACTGTAAATTTTATATAAATAGTATTTTTGGTTAATAAAATATTTTTACTTCTTTTGTCTTATGATTGCGTGGACATAAAAGTTTCGTTTTGCTCTGAAAGGTATTATAAACCTGAGCATTTGATATGAATTTCAATTTAATACCTCCGCGTTTACAAGGAAAAAGGTAGAAAGTTTAAAATTATAAAAAAATTATATGATTTTACTAATAATGTCTACCTTTCGTAATTTTCCTTTGTCTGTGCTATATGACGTTGATTCGTGCCAAATTTCAAGTTCCTTAGTTCACGCGAAGTACCCCGTAGGTTTTGCGAGTGCCGAAAACTCTAAAATTTGCAGCATAAACGACTGTATCTTTTGATTGCGTTAGATTTTAAGTTTGATTTTTTCACAGCTCCAAGGGACAATAGACCTGAGTATTTGATATAACTTTCAGCTTGATACCTCCACGCATTCCTGAGAAAAATGGTCATGACAGACAGACATGCAGACAGATGGACAACAAAGTGATCCTGTAAGCGTTTCGTTTTTTCCTTTCGAGGTACGGAACCCTAAAAACTGTGTGATGTAGGTGATGTATTAAAAAAATTGTTCACGTAAATACCTTGTATAGTTAGCGCCTCCATAGACAATAGGAACCGCATTGTTTTTCAAGCCATATAACAATTTCTCAGTCACGTAGTCTTCACTGTTCGAGTTTTCGAAGGACAGATAGAAATAGTAGTGCCTTTTTATTATTTCCAAACATTCTTCTTTATCTCGATCGCATCTGAGTGGCCCACAGTTTCCGTAGACGTCTATATTTAAGTCATATTTGTTTAATTCTTCTTGCAAAGCCTCAGCGAATAACTCTCGGCCATTCGCTGTTTTACAATGAGAGACGAACCACGCTGCAGCTTTTGTTTTATTTCTCAACTGTGCAGCCAACTCTTCGCTGACAGGGTCCATATCTTTTAACTTCATCCAATGCATATCAACCTTCGGGCCTATTATTTTATTCTCAGCATCTCTAACAATTATGTAGCCCCATTTAGTCTCCGAATCTAATCTATATGTCCACGACCAGTTAAAAAAGTTATTTAATCTTTTGGAGCAAATCGGGTAATTCCCAGCTGATTCTATACTTGAAAAGACATACTTTTGATGTGGCGACCGCTTCGTGGGCGTAAGTTCATTATTAGGTGTGTTATAAACTTCAGGTCCGGCATATACAATAGCATCGAACCTGCTTACGTCCCCGAGTAAATCTTTATCGCTAGTGACAAAACAGTTCGTATACTTGCACTTCCTGTCTATAAATCCTTGTTGACCAACACCCATATACACGAAAGGCATATTCTTCGGATTAGTCCACTGTAAAATATATTTTAACTTACTTATGTTAGTTTTTTCATATATTACTTTCACTTCGAAATCTCCGACTAATTCTTTCCGTTTTTGTTTTATTGCAAATATTCGTATTTTATTAGATGTGCTTTTCCATTCATTGGACATTTTGTAGAGGTATACTATCATAAGCAGGAATATTGCTACGTTGAGCAATTTTAGTAGGCGCGTCATGGTTTTGTTAGCGCATGATTCTGCGTGTTGTATGGCAGACGCGCGCTGCAGCGCCAGAGTATGATTGAATTATACTTAGGTAGGTATACTCAATCGATCTAATCACTAAAGCATAGATGATTCGAATTTATAGTTGAGTCGGGTTTCTAGTTTCAGGAAAAGTAATTAAAAATCTTGTTTTCATTAGGTTTAGAACAATAACAGTCGGAATAGTCGGATTCGCTTACGTTTAATTATATATAATTTAATTTAGCTAACAGAAATACTAAAGATAGCGAGTGCGAGCAATGCGAGTCGGACCCGGGCTCCGATTTTTTTTTATTTAGTCCGACTCACGCTTGACTGCACTCTTATTTTTTTTCTAATCTATACGTAAATAACTAAATAAAAATGGCGTGTATTTAACCGGGCTGCTAAATAATTGTATTTGAGCAGCTATAAAAAATAAAAATGGGTACCAAAATTATTAGGTTGGCGACTAATTCGAGGCGACTAATTATTTCAATATGGGCTGCATTTTAATGCTTTTACAGGTATTGTTTAACTATAGCCAGGTATCAAATAATTATATTGACAACTGAATTAGTAACTGGGAAGCAATTTAAGAAGCCTTTTTTAAATAGAAAACGATCACCTATTAATTAAAAAATCAGCATCTTTTAAAATATTTAGGAAGCAATTAAAATGCGTTAAATCTATACATATAATAAACGCGTAAGGAGAAAAAAAATGTACATTGAAGATATTTAAGAAAATCTAATTTAGGGGGTCTTAGAAACGTTGACTGAATACATTTTGGTGATTTTTGGTATTCTTGTCTGTCTGTCTGTGAGTTTGTTCGCGATGTACGCAAAAACTACTGCACAGAATTTCATGAAATTTTGTATTATAGTAATTTATACCCCAGGGTAACATACAGGGTAGTTTTTATCCCGCTTATTTAAAAACATTTTTTCCAATTCAAACAAGTCTGTTTGGAAAGAGAAGTGTCGTGGTTTATATGGAAGCTCATACATTCTACGACACTTTTCTTTCCGAACGAGTCAATTTCGTTGTGAAAGTTGAAAGTAACCGGAAATATAATTGTCGTCAACTAAAGGATGATGCACGGTGTTCCGGACCGTCTCCGACACGACAATTCCGAGACTTCATTTTGTATAGAAAAGCGTCAAGTGATCCTAGGAGGTCCTGTATGTGTGGTGAAGTGTCGGAAGTGTTGTGTCGGAGTCTTAATACGTACCTTAAATTTGTGGGATATTTTATTCTATAAATTAAATGATAAAATGATCTATCTGGTTCATTCCTAGCCCTGTGCAGCGGAGGCCTACGCCACTTTTTCCTTTGTATATGAAATCTATATAAGGTTATAATTTATAATTGTAGTGTGTCAACATAAAATAAACAATTTATTCTTCATTCTTGACCGTTGAGTTTTGTCCGGTCCCGTCCACGCTGCTGAAGAAATTCTCGCTTCGATGTTCCGTGGCTGCGCCCTATGCGGTACTTGGCATTTGGCCTTCGCATACATTACCAAGACAGTTAAGAATTAAGTTTTGTCCGGTCCCCTTCATGCTGCTGCTGTACCAGTTCTCGCTGCGACGTTCCGTGCTTGGGCCCTATACGGTACTTGGCATTTGGCCTTCCCATAGATTACATTACCAAGACATGTCATTGTCATTCTGCTGATGGAGAAATTCTCACTGTGATATTCCGGGCCTGGGCTCTGTGTGGTATCCGGCCTTTTGGTCTTTGCATATATTGCCGCTCCCTTGGGCCTTTTTCCCTCGGGATCGCTAAGACACTTGACTATTTAGTTTATGCCCGGGCCTATCATGCTGCTGCTGAAGAAATTCTCGCTGCAATGTTCCGGGCCTGGGCCCTATGTAGTTTTGGCCTTCGCATACATAGCCATTCATCCTCGGGCCTTCGGCCCTCGGGTTTGCTAAGACACTTGACCATTGAGTTTTATCCGATCCCTTTCAGGCTGTTACTGAAGCAATTCTCGCTGCGACATTCTGTGGCTAGGCACATACTTGACATTTCGCCTTCCCATACAATGCCGCTCACCCTCGGGTTCACGAAGTTTATACCCGGCCCTGTCATTCTGCTGCTAAAGAAATTCTGGCTGCGACGTTCTGGGCCTGAGCTCAATGTGGTATTCGGCCTTTGGCCTTCTAATACGTTGCCGCTCCCTCGAGCCTTAGGCCCTTGGATTCGCGAAGACACTTGACAGTTAAGTATTGTCCTATCCCTTTCATGCTATTGCTGAAGCAATTCTCGCTACGACGTTCCGTGCCTGGGCACTTTGCGGTACTTGGCATTTGGCCTTCCCATACATTACCGTTCACCCTCGGGCCTTCGGCCCTCGCGTTCGCGAAGTAACTTGACCACTGACTTTATACCCGGCCCTGTTATTATGCTGCTGAAGAAATTCTCGCTGCAAAATTCCGGGCCTGGGCCTCCTGAGCTCTATGTAGTATTCGGCCTTTAGCATTCTCATAAATTTCCCTTTCCTCGGGACTTAGGCCCCCGGATTCGCGAAGACACATGATGATTGAGTATTGTCCGGGTCCTTTTACTGCTGAAGCAATTCTCGCTGCGACGTTCCGTGCCTGGGCACGATGCGGAACGTGGCATTTGGCCTTCCCATACATTACCGCTCACCCTCGGGTCTTCCGCCCTCGCGTTCGCGAAGGCACTTGACCATTGAGTTTATACCCGGTTCAGTCATTCTGCTGCTGAAGAAATTCACGCTGCGACGTTTCGAGCCTAAATCCTCTACGTGGAACCTATTCGGCTTTTGGTCATCTCATACATTTGACCCTTAAGTTTATACGCGGCCCTGTCATGCTGCTGCTGAAAAAAAATCCCGCTACGACGTTCCGTGCATGGACACTATAATGCGGTGCTTGGCATTTGGCCTTCTCATACACTCCCTTACATAATTAGTCAATGTTACTCTGCGTCCGTAGGAAATACCTTAGACAACCCTAAACGTGATCCCTGGGCATTGCTAAAAGAGTAACAAACTTGGCAGCTGCACTGTCTCAGCTGCACCTCGCAGCACTCACTGGATTTTGTTCATCATCCGCTTTTCTACTACTACTATCCGAGAGTATAAATACCTATGTCTAATAATGTCTAATATCCAGTGACATGTAGCCATGCGATAAATAAATAATTAGCAACAACATTTTACCATTTAACGTATAGAAAGCGTACGTTTTAGAGTAGGTATTGGTCTGGAAATAGTCAATGAAAATACCAAACCGCCTAAACACACGCGGGCGAAGCCGCGGGCACAGCTAGTATTCAATATAAGTACAACGGGCAACTTTACACGAGCAGTAATTATAAGATAAAAAGGATTCTTAAAAAGTTACTGGGGTCTATGAATATTGGTAGGTAGGTACCTATAAGTAGGTATCTACTGGCAGATATCTAGAACCAAAATTCCATTGATTATATAGACTTTGTATAGGTATTACCTAAATACCTACCTAGTTAATAGAAAATGTGAATCAGTCATTTTTAGGGTTCCTTAGTCAACTAGGAACCCTTATAGTTTCGCCATGTCCGTCTGTCCGTCCGTCCGTCCGTCCAAGGTCTAGCTCAGTGACTGATAGCACTAGAAAGCTGAAATTTGTTATGAGTATGTGCGTTAATCACGCCAACAAAGTAATTGAATAAAAACTGGAAAATATTTTTTAATACAGTTGCTCAATAAAGTTCTTTTCTTGTAGTGGTTTAGCGTGCGGAAAGTTTGATATCGCGCACTAGTGCTTTTTACTTTTCCAGCCAATCACAGCTAATGACAGTGACAGACAGCCAATCACAGCGCCGCACCGCACCGCGCGGAGCGTTCGGATACATGTACTAAAGTAACCTCAATGTGAATAATTGACAATTTTATAATTTTTTCGCAACTGTATTAAAAAACGTTGTTCGATACTCGTGCGTAAATCTAATATCGAAATGTACTATTCTTTCAGAAAATGGGCGAAATTGACCATTTTCTTCCCATCCCCCTCTTATCATTGAAACCAGTTCAAATCAAAGATATGGTATCGCCACGAGAGTTGAAGTCACACACACAAAAACAAATCATGTAATGACAGCGGGATATATCTCGGTACTCGTGCAGTAATGACATACTTTCCGCACTAATATCGAAATGTACTATTTATTAGGGTACCTCTCCTACACATGTGACCCAACTCACAAGGGTGAATTTTTTTTTCGCTCCAACCCTGTCGTGTGGCCCCCTATCCAAATTGGATCCGTTGGATAGGTCTTTTAAAAATAGTCGAGGTGTTTGAAAAATAACACTTTTTGGATAAAACGAATTGTTTTGTAAATAATAGCTCTGAAAGTTCAAAGTCGGGTGTCCCCCCAATCTAACTTTAGCACCGTGGGTCCAAAAAAAATTAAAAAAATCATGAAAGTGAGGCTTAACAAGTACTTTCAATGAAAACTATATTGAATAAAATCGGTTGAGCCGTTTTTGAGTTATCACTCAAAAACGCAAAGCAAAAGGACGTGAGTGCGGCGTAGTATAATGACGTAAGCGCCGCCAAGTATCCCTTAACAAACGACCTTTTTGAACGGATGAATTGTAACATTCCTTCAACTACGGAACCGGCATGGCGATATGCTCTTGGTCGGTTTTTAGTATGTTTTAAATTGGCCACCCTTCAATAACTGGCCAGTTATACTAAAATGGATTGTACATATTGCAATCATGCACGCAATATTTCACTGTCAATCGTTCCTTTTTTAACATTTTGGTTCAGAACCCTAAAAATATTCCAGTTTCCTGAAATTTTACTGCTCCCGTAATTAAAATGATACCTGCAACTGGTACACTCATTATGGTTAATTAGGTAAAAACAAATAGCTGGCAACAAATATTTAAAACAAGCCTGGTTTGAATAATAGATGCGAAGTTAATATTTTAGATGCCAACCTATTATTTTAAGTTCCCTGATAATTTTTGGTGTGCTATATTTTGCTGCCGTTTTTCAATGATATTGATGCCACATGTTTGATGCTTATTTTAATTTAATGTCGCTAAAATATTAATACACAGCCAATTTATATTATTATATGCCTTAGAAAAGTTGCCGATTCATATTTTAGATGCCCGTAAAATTATAAGCCAATAAAAATCTGTAATTTTTTCATAGTTTTCGGTCAAGCATTTTCCGAATAGGACGGTAAATGTTCACCTAGTTTGCAAACTTTTTCAATTTATTTTATCCTTTAACAACCACAAATGTTTAAAATTTATAAATGGGGTTGGTTAGTCGAATGTCTTTACAGATGGCGCCAGCATAGCTTGTCAGTCCTATCAATAGTTTCAAATTCTTGGTTTTTTTTTGGAAATTTCTGACCTAGGTGGGCTAGCCTTTAAGCTAAATCCCATACAACAATACTAGTGACAGGTACAAGCTATGCTGGCGCCATCTGGCCAAACCGTTGCTGACGTAAGTCAACAAAATTCGCTCTGTGACAGACAGAGTTGCACCATAAGGGTTTTTTTACCATATTGGTACGGAACCCTGAAAACTATATCCTTAACGTTATAGGATGCCACAGCCGGATTTACTATAGGTATTCGTATTAATGATAATGACAAGTTTATTATGAGCATTATTAAATTTATTCTTATTAGCTAGGGTTGATATTCCGCAATCGACAGAGTGCAAGCGTGACAGCGCTATACACACGCAGAGCGATCTCGCTCGCGCATCAGCACCGCAAGCGGAAACCGCAGTAGTGTGGAAAACGCTTGCAGGCTAACTGTAACGCAAAAAGCTTCAACACTAAGTTCTTAGGATTTCATATTGACTCATTTCTAAATTGGAAAGAACACATTAACTCAATATGCTTAAGACTGGACCGTTTTAGATTTGCGTTAGGAAAACTAAGATTGAACGTATCTCGAGAGGCAGCTCTAATGGCCTACCATGGCCACGTGTCGTCCATTCTTAACTACGGCCTTATTCTTTGGGGTAACTCAGTAGATGTTGGTAGGGTACATACGCTACAAAGAAAATGTATGCGAGCAATAGTTGGCGCAAGGATAGATGCTGACTGCAGACCAATTTTCAAACAGCTCAATGTTCTACCCTTAGCGTGCATGTACATACTAAAGATCTGTAATTTCACAAAAACGTTTCCTGACTATTTTAGACTGCGTTCCGATACCGTCAGAGGAGTCCTTAGAGCTCAATACAGAAATCTTTTATACCAACCGCGATGCAGATTTGACATATATAAAAAGAATGCCTATAACATGTGTATTGCAGTTTATAACAAACTACCAGCTGAAATAAGAGCGCTTGAAGGGAAAGAATTTAACAAAAAACTTAGAGTCTGGCTCATGGATCACTGCTTCTTTACTGTCCAGCAATACATGGAAAACAACGAATAAAATATTTACCCTAATGAAATAATTTGTAATTATTATTATTATTATCTGACATATTATGTGTGTGTAGTTAGTGTGTTTAAACTAGTAGTTCGCCCCGAATTGTGAACTCGCGAATCTTGTGTTTCGCCATAAATGTGCAATAGTAGAATTACTACAAATACCAAAAATAGGTATCGGGTATTTTTTTCTCAACTAACCATCACTGTGAAACTAAACGTCCATATTAAATTGTGCGGTTGATGCGCAAAATTTTACCGCGACGAAATCGCTTCAGATTTGAAAGTTTTTGTCTCATCTAAATTTAAATCCACCTCTCACACGCCTCTCACTCTGTTGCTTTGACATGTCGTGCTCATCTGTGGACCACCGTTTCGATCACCATCATTATGCGTCTATGGTAACTCTCTCTTACTAATGTGTTAATGTCAGTATGCTGATGGCCCTAGCAGCCAAAGCTCTAATAAATTTAAAAAAAAGTCAGTTGTCAAAATATTTACACCAAAATCAAAATATAATTGAAAATATTTTTGTAATCAATTTTATGTTCCTGTTATGAAACAGTAAGCAGTTAATTAGGATTTGACGAGAGTGTTAATCAATACCTTTCGTTTGATACCAAACTCAACCATACTTGCTCGTAAAAGTAGCAAATAAGATGACCAATGTAACAGGACCCCTTTACAAAACCTTTTTAGGCCTTCTAATTTCAGAACCCCCGTCTCAATCCAGCTCATATACGAACTCGCAAATTTTGTTGGTCTCTGCTACAACCCCAACAAATTTCATAAAGATCGGAAAATCGCTACTAAAGTTATCGTCGGACAAACTATCTAAATCAAAAAGCCATCCAAATGCCGAGACGTCCCAGTAGCCAGGTGACAGGTTGTTGTTTGTAAGAACGATCTTCGCTTACGCTCCGCTCGTTCGATGATCTATCGTCCTCTGCCAATTGACATTTCATTGTACCAACTGACCCTTAGTGTAATTAATGTAAATATAACTTTTTTCCTGACATAATGTATTAGCTATAAATTGGTAATAATTTCGAATGGATATTTTATATTGTTATTATTGACATTACAAATTCTCTGTATATACAACTCATATTGATAGCTTGATATATGTTGCTAGTTATAAGAATATTTGCATGCTGTTAAACCCAGCTGAAGAAGGTGGAACTATCACTAACCTAAAGTTAAGACATGTAACTAACCCTTTTTCTGCAAATAAACATATTATGAATTATCACTGACTGATTTTTATAATCAAGTGGCGAAGAAAATTTAATAAAAAAAAAAGACTAATAAAATATTACGAAAGATCAGATTAAACCTAATATGTACCTACTACGTACATTTAGGAGATTGGGTTCGGCCTAAAACCCTTAGCGGTAACGAACAGGTGTCACACAAAGCTATACTGAAGGTTCGGTTATCTACATCTTCACTTTAATTAAATTAGACGTGTTAGTCGATGTAAGAGTTTTCTACATATGTGTCTATTATTTATAAGAAAAACACCTTTTGAGTTAGAATATGACGAAAGACTTTGGTCATCCGAGGTCATATTGTATGTATCGCTTGTTTTGCTGCAAGATATAAACAGAGTTTATAATATAAAGTTGAAGAGCGCTGGTAGCCTTGCGGTAAGACGACTTTCAATCCGGAGGTCTCGGGTTCAAACCCCGGCTCGTACAGTCACCGGCAATAGTATCTTCCTACATGAAGGCCCAAAAAATATGTGACACGCTTTTATGGCCCTACAAATAAGAGCGTATCACATATTTTTGCGGCCTTCGTGTAGGAAGATACTATTGCCGGTGACTGTACCACTGAGTTTTTCGGAACTTATGTACGAAATATCATTTGATATTTACCAGTCGCTTTTCGGTGGAGGAAAACATCGTAAGGAAACCGGATCTAATCCCAAAAAGGCCTAGTTTCCCCTCTGGGTTGGAAGGTCAGATGGCAGTCGCTTTCGTAAAAACTGGTCTCTACGCCAATTCATGGGATTAGGTTGTCAAGCGGACCCCAAACCGGGATAAACGCTAGGATGAAGAAGAATAATATAAAGTTGAAGAAGAGAGGAAGTTAGCAATATCTAACTTCTGTTCTCTCTCCCTCTCTCTCTCATAATTAAATTCAGGTAGCTACATAGATGTTTAAAGAACGACAAACTACTCCTTTTGGACTTTACAAGTACCTTTGAATACCGATAGGTTTTGTTCTGCTCCCTTTAGGGTCGCCACACACCTAGCGGTTTTCCTCGCGGAATTACCGGAAGTAGCGGAAATTTGTCTATGGTAGCGGAAATTTGTCTATGGTAGCAGATTTTTTGTATGGAAGCCATAGACAAATTACCGGAAGTAGAGGAAATTCATAGACAAAATGCTTAATTTGTCTATGAATTTCCGCTACTTCCGGTAATTCCGCGAGGAAAACCGCTAGGTGTGTGGCGACCCTTAGGTTTGCATAACTATTATCTACTTAATTAACGATTTCTTAACGATTTGTTTACGGTGTTGACTTCCACTACTTGTTGATGCCGTAGTGGTGACAAAGGACAGACTAACAGGGCGCATTTGTGGAGTTGGCGGTGGCTTAGATATCTTAGACAGAAAACCTGCTACGTCAGATATAATGTGACAGTAATGATAGCAACCCCTCTCCCCTCTAAACCCTGTATAGTTAGTTTTCTATATTTACCTAATTTCTAGATCCCGACATCTGGCAGCTGTTCATCAGTGAAGGTAAAAAATTTAAACCACTTGAGAAATACATATCTGGGTTTGATACAATATTATGGGAAATTATGTAATCAATTCGATTTTTGCCAGGAGTTTCTGTAGAAAAAAATATGATGTGTCAATACTATTATTTCTTGGCAATTTAAATACACGCACCCGTTCGCTTCAAAGACATAGTCAATTGTTTTTGGATTCTGAGGTATATAAAGTTACACTAACTAAGAATCGTGAGCCGAATTATTTCAATAGGAAACATTACTATAAATTTAAACGTAGTATTTTGTATTTTCATTGGAAACGTAGCGTGAGTGGATTCAACGGATCCTTTTTGGGTCCCAGTAGAATGAGATGAACTCATAACTCCGAGTACTTAGTTATGGATTCTCGAAATTCAAACAACACTTGAACAATGATTTCTGAAAACGCCTAATAAAATCAAATTGGTGTTGTAAAACCTTTTAGCTTCTGAATAAGCCTCACAGATTAAATTCAGAGTTCAAGAACGTCAGGATAATACGGCCCAACGACGCGTTTCGTCGCGGGGCACTGTTGCATGCCCAACTGTTGCTCTGAATGATCTGAATCCAGCCGTGCTCGATCCGTCTGTCCACGAAACTATTAAACTTCCACGGCTTACCGAACAATGGCGAGTTAGACTGGATAACCAGTGGGAATTGTCCACAGGGGTTACATGACAGCTAGATCAATGGGGCAAATACTTTAGATTAGAACGTTAACTATATTCATTAATGTCAAATCTATAATTCGTTGATAATCGTTTGTACCTATTCATTTTAATTTTTATGTCTTCCACCGTATTTATCACTTTTCCCATTTCCGTCTCGGTAAAATCACAGTATGGTCACGGGGCGGGTGATACTAACGTTTTGGTAAAAACTGTTGTCTGCGCCGAATCATAAGATTGGCTTGCCGAGCTGACCTCAAGCTCCATTGAACTGTGGCAGAAAGTCCAAATGCCAAAAAGGAACCTTATATGTACGTTTAGCCTTGCTCACTCGGCCGGTAATTTTATTATTATCAAACGATTGTACAATACAAATTGATTTACTGAGACTTCATTTAAAAGCCTGACAATGCGTCTTCAATGAAGATTCATATAAATTGAATCTCTCCTCACAATCGTACATTCACGGAGCATCGGGATCTATCTCCAGTACATCCGCTGGCTGGGGTAAAACACGTTTCCGGAACGGCTAGGGATTACCTTCACCTGTTTGTGTCAGGGAACAGGTAAATTACTAGACGTATTTGTTCTTGTAAGACTTCGCGTATTTGTGAAAGTACACATTCGAAATTTTTACTAGGGAATGAATAGAGGGTAAGAAAGAAATCACTATAAAATAAATAGAGTTTGTCCGGAAAGAAAAGTGTCGTGGTTTATATGGAAGCTCACTAATTCTTTCCGGACAGACTCTATGAATATTTACGAAAAAATGCCCCCTAAAGTTTTATGCCCTGTTCACGAAAAAACGCTCTAATTAGCCGCTTTCATGTTTACGTAACACACGATTATTACGATTATTTCACATCACCAATCAATCATTCTAGGGATACACAATCAGCCCAAAAGAATGGCCCTACCTACAATACTGCTGCAAGAACGACTCGTGCAACAGTTTCTCTGACAATCTTATTACGGTAAGAGACTGACCGGTTAGAAATTTTCACGAGCCATATTTTCAGTAAAAATTGTTCTTTTTTTCAGGTAATAAATTCTAATTTAGTATTTTACACAACCCTGCAGTAAAAAAACATTACGCCCCTTTAGCTTTATGCCCTTTTTCGAGTCATGGCTCAGGAAATAATTAAAGTGAAAGTCCCTTGTCCCTAGTAGCTTACCGTATTTAAAAACACGCCACATACCTGAGCTGAATTAAGCTATTTGAAAAAAATGCTTAAATTTGTCTATGGACTCCATACAAAAAAAGCAGCTACCATAGAAAAATTTCAGTTGGTATAATTCAGCTCAGGTGTGTTATATGCCTAAAGTTAAACTTGAATGTATTTGGTGGCACATCCCTAGTGAGGCTTATTATCAACCGAGCGAGAAATGTGAGCCGAACGTCTCGTAGACATCTATATCACCACAATTCAATACGTCGACGAGCTAATCTCAACCTTGTTGCTGTAGAAATACGATCTAATATATGTTTGCATCTATAAACGTTGTGAGGTGGTTAGATTTAGCTGCGTTTTAACGTGCGCAGGGCATGAAGATCTGTAATAAGGCTCTAGTACTTCGGCTAAAGGCCGAGAGAAATTATAGGGGAGGAGAATTTCAATGTTTAGAAATAAAGGAAAAGTAGAAAAATATACTGCCTCAGGCGAGACTCTAACTCGCGACTCTGGGAAACATGCCCATCGCTCTGACCAATTGAGCTACTGAGACTTACCTGAAGGCTGCGAATTTATCCACCATATCCTTTATTGTATATGCGTCTTAGGGTGACGCCTAGCAACTTCTGCCGAAGAAGTCTTACACTTCTTCTTAACCGGCCATCGGAGTCCCAAGTCGCATTGAGAATGCACCAATAACAATGTGCTACTCCATACTACAATTATTTTTTTATTAAGCAGAACATCCATTACAGAAATAAAGGAAAAGTAGAAAAATCTACTGCCTCAGGCGAGACTCAAACTCGCGACGCTGGGAAACATGCCCATCGCTCTGACCAACTGAGCTACTGAGACTTACCTGAAGGCTGCGAATTTATCCACCATATCCTGTATCGTATATGCGTCTTAGGGCAGACGTTCTGCTTAATACAAAATTAATTGAGGAGAATTTCGTTTCGATCCAAGGCCCAAGGGAGGAGTATTTCATTGATCAAGGGGTCAAAAATGCCACCAGCCCTAAGGGTTCTTATTTTCCTTTTGAGGTACGGAATCCTGAAAAGGACAAATAAAAAGTCATTCGTCCATTTTTGACGTAATATATTATATTCCGGAAATCTGAAATAGACAGCTTTAAAGGTTTATATGGGTGGGAGAAAGAAAACTAGCAGATGACGTTGTGAGTAAAAGTAATGCACTGTACAAAATAAAAATATATGATAGCCTTCAGATTTAAGTACAAAAATAGAATGATATAAAAACATAGACAATATATATCTCAACAGTATGTAAACAATAATTAAGTATAATAATAGTTTGTCTTTGCCTATATAAATATTATAGTTAGGGAGGCGAGGTAGCTAAATGGCGTAATTCAACGGCGCCGTCGAGTCGAGACCTATCAAAATCGAAAGATAAAATAATTTCGAAAAGAAAAGCTCGTATGGCAAAAACCATTTTAGCGGTGGGATTGGCGTGAACGGTTTTTCAAAAATGTTAAAAAAAACAGTTACTTGGGCATTCTCGAGCGCGTCAGATATTCATACTACGTATGCCCCGAATGCCTCTGATAACAACGGTATACTAATCTGCCGGTTTGCGTGGTGGGGGTAGGCATATAAAGTAGTCAAAAATGCAAAAAAAAAAAATTTACTCGAGCGCGTCAGATTTTCGGAAGGGGTGTTAAGTAGGCCCCAAGGAAGCTCCCTTTAAAAAAACTGACGATTTCGGCGTGACGATAAGTTACGATGAATTTTTGAAAATGCAAAAAAAAATAGTTTTTTTGAAATACTCGAGCGCGTCAGATTTTCATAGGGGAGGTTTATCTCGGTATCCTGAAAGCATATTTTTTTAATCTGACAAATATGTTGGTGGGTTCTCTTAATCTGACCGAAAAAGGTAATTTTATGATGCTTCGAGTCAAAAAGTTTTAACTTTGGACAAAAATGTAAAGAGACCTTTTTTTGTGTAAAATAAAATTACCTTTTTTGTTTATTTAAACTTTTTTTTTGTAAAATGTATCGTTCGCGACTTATATGCCGTAACGCGTTCTTAGGAAGACGAAATGGCTCCTCCACACTTCCGGTCATGCGGAAACCGGCAGATTTTGTATTTTTAGTAAGTTTTAGATTATATTCTTCAAAATAAAAAATAAAAAAATCGCGCTCGAGAATGCCGGATTAACGTTTTTTTTTTACAAGTTCGCGACCCTATAACTCGGCGGCGTCAAGGACTTATCGTCAGATTAGTTAAATTTAGTCTTTAAACACTAAAATCAACCCCCAATATCTTAATCTGATGCGCTCGAGTATTTCAGACTATCAATTTTTTTTTACTAATCTGATCGTCTATCCTAGGCGCGCGTCACGTCACTACATATAGAGCTAAATACTTTACAAGGTTGTTCTATTAGGTCTAAGGTATCTCTCATATCTTAAACTGCCACGCTCGAGTATTGCAGAAAATTCCCCTATTCGCCTCCCTAACTATTACATTTCGTTAAAATATCGATATAATTATTTACATTTAGATACAACACTAGCATCGTTTACAAAAGTTGAATTTTACCAATAAATCTCAATAAAATCAACTTGGAACTCCGCAAAAGGATCTTATTTTATATTATCCAGCATCTGCAATTATCCGAGACTATTATATTACACTAGCTGACCCGGCGCACTTCGTACCGCCAACTTCGACCGACTACATCGACATTAGGGTTTGCTCCCGGGAAATACCGGAACCGAAAGTACCGGGAATTCCCGGGATTTCGAGTCGTCTAAAGAACCGGGACTGGAAAATAAAAATCCCGGTACTTTCGGGATTTTCGGGAAAAACATTTTATATCTTTTTTGGATTCATTTATTCTTTGAAGTTCAAGTATTGCACCGTGTAATGTTTTAAATAAATGCGGGCTGTCCAACCGGCGGCCGTGGTCGCGGCGGTCGCCCGCCAGGCGTTAAGCTACCTGGCGCTGAGGGCAGCTACCGGATCCCGTGCTGCTACGCGAAAGTGGCCTTAGAAGACCTTTCCCTCGATTTCAAATTTATGAAGATTTGCGTTAACAGATTTTGGAAAAAAACATTCAGGGTGCGAGAAATGGGTCATTTTTGACAAACTTACTTTACTTACTTACTTTACTTTTATTAAATAAACAAAATGAATAAATAACTTTTTTTTGTAGCCATTGGATCCCATTCCTATCCAGGATCAAAAGCTTGTATGGGACAAAAAAAAATTCCGGCTAGAGGAGCCACAAATCGAGGAATTTTTTCCCATACATTTTGTATCAAAATGAAAACTTTAATTTTTCAAGTGTTGTTTTTTATGCCAATCGATTCCATTCCTATCCATTATCAATAGTTTCCTAGGAGCCAACTAACGGTAATGTACTAAAAAGCCACAAATTAAAGATATTTTTTTTTTCATACATTTACTATAGAGAAAAAGTGAAATTATATTTTTTCTGTCACGCAGACACACACGTTTAAGGACCATAATACTGTATGACATAATTACAGTAAAAGCATTTAAAATATCAAACAGAGATTTTAAAGCAATAAATGTATGTAAACCTGTTCTTCAATTTGTGGCTTTTTGGTACATTACCGTAAGTTGATCCTATAGAAACTATTGATACTGAACAGAAATGGGAACTATTGACATAAAAAATAGCATGTGAAAAATTAAAGTTTTTTTTTCATACCAAATGTACGGGGAAAGCTTTCCTCGATTTGTGGCATTTCTAACCGGATTTTTTTTGGTTCCATACAATGGGATCAAAAGGCATAAAAAAAAGTTTGTCAAAAATTATCTTTTTCTCGCACCCTGTATGTTTTTTCTAAAATCTGTAAACGCCAATCTTCATAAATTTGAAATCGAGGGAAGGTCTTCTAAGGCCATAATCGCGTAGCTGAAGGCAGCACGGGATCCGGTAGCTGCCCTCAGCGCCAGGTAGCTTGACGCCTGGCGGGCGACCGCCGTGACCACGGCCGCCGGTTGGACGGCCCGCGTTTATTTAAAACATTACGCGATGACATTTGTACTACCTAAATCAGCGTCAGAGGTTTTAGAAGATTTTTCCCGAAAGTACCGAAATTACCGGGAAATCCCGGTTCCATTATTGGCTAGTACCGAAAATCCCGGTTCTACGAAACAGTACCGGTACTGCATTCCCTAATCGACATCAACTTCACTCCTACGTCAGTACAGTCTGTTACCCCAATTCCTACCATCTCCCACCACTCTTTTACTATTATCCCCCACTCCCACCGACGGTACTCCCATCGACTCTAACCTTATTACCACCGACTTCTACGCCAGTTTTGCCATCTCCCACCCACTCCCATTGTCTCCACCCATTTATATTGACTTCGTACCGGCTACTTCCACCGACTCCCATCGACCTCATCACTCCTACGCTAGTCGTACAGACTCTTATCTCATTCCTACTGACTCGTACCACTCTCCCACCCTCTCCTATTCCCTTCCACCCTTCTCCTACCGGCTCCTGCTTCAATCCCATCGACTTTAGTCCCATTCCCAATGGCTCCTGCGCCAGTTTCACCCTTTCACACCCCTTCCATTGCCTTCACTCACTCCTATTGACTCACAACGATATTGACGTCACTTGTATAGACCGCATTTTAAACTTTGTTTTAATTTCTTCAATCTATATCTATACCTACTTTACTAATATTATAAATGCGAAAGTTTGTCTGTATGTCTGTTACCTCTTCCCGCTCAAATAACGGTTTAACCAATAAGAATGAAATTTGTTATGACGATAGTTTAAGCCCCCTCATAGGACATTTTTTATCCCAGAAATCTTCCCTTTTTTATTAAAGGAGTGAAAAGGGTGGTGGAAGTTTGTATGGGGAACCAATAACAGCTGAACTGATTTATATGAGGAATGAAGATGGTTTTAGTTCTGGGGAAGGACATGGGATACTTTTTTCCCTAAGTAATTCCTTAACACGTTCGCTGACAGTAGGCACGCCTGTCGACGTACTGTCATGTGACACTATAATATAAAAAAGGTCTGGTCACGTGACAGTGGGTACGCCTGTCGACGTACTGTCAGGGAACGTAAAAAAGATAGGTGGATTACTAATTTCACGCGGGCGAAGTCGCGGGTAAAGAATAGTATTTTAATAGTTATTCTGCTATTCGGTACAGCTGTTCTCGAGTTATATAAATGGCGTAACCGACACGACTTTCTAAGTTGATGTCGATGTAGTCGGTCGAAGTTGGCGGTACGAAGTGCGCCGGGTCAGCTAGATGTTTAAAAATAATTCAATTGAATCCCACATTTTTTACTGGTTGATGATTGTTTTGAAACAGTGTTTACATGAATTGTAAAATTTTTATCTAGGTATCCCACGCATAATATAATGCTATCGCTACATAGTATGAAACAAAGTTAATAGGCACGCGCCGCCGGCCCCCCAACCGCATTTTAAATCTGTTGTATCTTCGCAAATATTCATTTAAATTACATGCTGTACAGAGCAATATTGATCTATATTAAATGCACAATGTACTTAATGTACTTAATTGGATAAGGATCAATACTGTATTGCTTAAAATCGCTTCGTAAGTAAGCCATTATTTCTCTTAAAATGTAAAGGATTAAAAATGGTTATTGTGGGTTATCCTTAAGAGATAGACATATACTATCGCGGACTTTTTTATAGACCTTTTTAAGGTCTACAGTACTGTAGTACATTATTTTGATCCATCTAGTAGGGTTCAGCCAGCGTTTGCAATGTAAGCGAAAAAAAAAGTGTTTATTTACGACTTCACATTAGAAACCTCTAAAATTATCAGTGTTTCTTTACTATATTATGCATATTCTATACATATAAACCTTCCTTTTGAATCAATCTATCTATTAAAAAAAACCTCATCAAAATCCGTTGCGTAGTTTTAAAGATCTAAGCAATACATAGGGACGGCCAGACAGCGGGAAGCGACTTTGTTTTATACTATGTAGATGTAGTGATTCGTCAAACACCTATTTCATATTATTCTATTAAAGCGTAAGATGCATGAAATCCTGCGGCGCTTCCGTCTTTCTCGAACGAAAGCAGAGATCACTTAGAAAAACGCGTAAAATGTATGAAATCCTGCGGCGCTTACTGTTTTTTCGAGTTGATAAGTTTGTATGGGAGAACAATATCTTAGTTTTTTAGTATATTACTCGAATTTTTTTCATACTTTCTCACCGGGTAAACCTTCCCTGGACTTCCACGAATATTTCAAGACTATAATTAGCCAAATCGGTTCAGCCGTTCTCGAGTTTTAGCGCGACTAACGAACGGCGATTCATATTTATTTATATTAGAAGATAATGTGGTTGAAATTTTTGAAATAAAAACAAAAGTGTCTTACCGAAGAAAACTGTAGTTTTCTCCTGACTTCTTCGCCGATTTGTACCAGTTGCGGCAGTACGGCACTATGCACGACATTTCTTCTGACAAATAAATAATGAATATTCAATTTATTTCCAAAAATAGCACAATAACTTGCAAAAAAACCGTCTTCCGCTAAGTATTATCTTGTGTTTGACGTTTAGTGTTATTTGACAGTTCGTGTAAGTTTTAAATCGAGACAATACGTTTACAGCCGAAAAAGGTCGGACTATTTGTATCGTTCTAACTCATTATGGTTAACCATAAATAACCAGAGACAATTATATGAAAATACGTCTGGCTTAAAACTGCGGGTCTGTATAGTCTGTGTAAAGAGACGCAGCTCTCTGTATTACGGTATTACGCTCTCTTTCGGGGTCACTGTAAAATAAAAACTTCATGGTTTTATAATAAATACATCTCTGCATTTTACAAAATACGGTGTTTAAACTTTAATTACTTAAACTCTATCAACAATGCGAAGTGCCGTGAAATCCAAAAAAGACTTGGCTTAAAGGTCTCGTAACCAGGCCATGAAATTCCAAAAAAAAAAGAAGACAGATGCCACCATGCCAAATTGGTAATAAATCTTATAAATTTTCAAGTATTTCGTAAAGCCCTTGTAAACCCAAATATGGAGACGTAACACGCCCAAATTGAAACCCCGTTTTACAAAATGGAGCACCGAGGAAATATGAGAAGTAGACGACGACCCAGAGGAATAGCAAACGGTATACAGTATCGCAATTGTTCCAGTTTATATAATAGTAAGAACTACTACATTGCTGGTGTGGTGTTCCTTGCAATTCTGATGCTCCAGCGTAATTATACTAGTTATTCGAGGAACTACATCGCGAAACAAGAACTGATGAAGATTACAAACTGTGTCGAGAACATAGCGGTAAGCTGCATTTTTAGTACCTAAGGACTAGCCTTTACTTATCAAGTTTATTTAACTATACTATGTACACAGACACTATACAACCAGAGACTATGATTAATAATAGACAGCCACTGAACGAGAGGAACCTAAAGATACGAAAATAGTAAGAGGGAAATGACAACTAAACAACTGGAGCACAATAGTACATTACGCACCTAGGGCAGTAAAATAAAGAACGTCTCAGATCGCGGATATTTGTGGCCCGAACCGAAGGTGGTGCGTACACAATTTTACGTCTTTTCCTGGGTGTGAAGTGAGATTTGCGGCTACGCCCGTGGGCGTAATATCTCACTTACCGCCCAGAGTGACGTAAATCCAATTAAATTTAATCAATATTTTGATTTGTTTATTTTGAGTAGATACACTACTAATTAATTATAAGATTGTATAGATGTCATATACAAAGGAAAAAGTGACATAGGCCTCCGGTACCCAGGGCTGGGAAGAGGAAATGACGTTGAACTACAGCGCCATCTAGATCTACTAATGAGTAGTAGTAAAGTAGTATGTGGCTATCTAATTATTTATAGTCTCTGTTTAGGTACAACCAGAGACTATAGAGATATAGACGACCACAGCCTATAAGAACTTTTTGAAGCTCATGTCAATCGCGCCATCTATGTCAAAGCCACCTAATGATACCGAAAATGTAAGAGAAATGTCACCTGCATTGCTACTCCACTTAGTAGGTACTAGTGTACTACTAGTACGCTATTTTGAGTAGCAGTGCAGGTGACATTTCTCTTACATTTTCGGTATCATTAGGTGGCTTTGACATAGATGGCGCGATTGACATGAGCTTCAAAAAGTTCTTAGGGTGTGGTCGTCTATATCTCTATAGTCTCTGGTAAAACTATAGCCAGACTAACCAAAAACCTCAGTAACGGTAGAAGTAATAAGCTAGGTATATTATATAAATATTCATCTCTATTTTAGTTAAGGGTAATAGCGTAAGAAGAAGACAGTATGATACTGAAGTAAGACAGTTTCTGACCAAAGTATAAGCACCTATATTTTTTTCTTTTACGTTTTACGTCACTCTGGGCGGTAAGTAAGATTTGCCGCCCACGGGCGCAGCGGCAAATCTCACTTCACACCCAGGAGAAGACGTAAAATTGTGTACGCACCACGGACGGTAATAAAGAAGGCCTCAGATCACTTGTTTATGGCCCTTACCTTCGGTTCGGGCCACAAATGCCCGTGATCTGAGCCGTTTTTTTATTTTACCGCCCTAGGTACGTAATGTACTATTGTAGTTCGTACTGTTCGTAGTGCCCTAGTAGCAATAAGTTATGCAGTGTTATTTGGATAATATAATTTTAAACAAAAAAGAACCGACTTCACTTAGGATCCGCTTTTCCAAGTGGAAATGCCCGAGTTGCTGTAAAAAATACTGAAATCACTATAGGTGTGCTTATAATAGTTGAAGAGTTCCCTCGATTTCTCCTGGATCCCATCATCAGATCTGGACCTGGTGACAATGGGACCAACTGTGAAGTATACTCTTTCAAATACAAAAAAAAAATCCAAATCGGTCCAGCCGTCTTCGAATAATCGGTGAACATACATAAAAAAATACCAAAAAAAAAGCAAACATCCCGACGAATTGAGAACCTCCTCCTTCGAAATCTTGAAGTCGGTTGAAAATAAAATAAATGTCTATTTCAAAACAATTTAAACACAAAGAAACACGTACCTAATACAGCCATTATTGAAGTAGGTAGTTTCATAAGTAAATACGGAGTGAGAGAGAACCCAAAAAAGTTGATTTGTATTTTTGTTAACCGACTTCAAAAAAGGAGGAGATTAACAATTCGACTGAATTTTTTTATCATCATTTTTTTGTATGTATGTTACTCGATATCTCCGTGAATCGTGAACCAATTTTCAATTTTTTTTAAATCGAACGGGTATTACCCTAGATGGTCCCGTTGGCACCAAGTGGGGGTCTGATGATGGGATCCTGGAGAAATCGAGGGAACTCTTCAAGTACTATAGGCACACCTATAGTGATTTCACTATTTTTTACAGCAACACTGTCACTTCCTCTTCGAATAGCGGATCCTAAGTGAAGTCGGTTCTGGGTAATTCCACGAGACTGTAACGTCAGTTACCAATTCTTTCGTGTGTTCTTTGATTAATTCAGCAAATGTAAGTTTTTATACGTCTTCCCTATGCCTACAGGTAGATAAATTGACATTTAAATTTGCTTAATCAATCAAAGAATACACGAAAGAATTGGTAACTGACGTTAGTCTCGTGGAATTACTTTTTTTATTATTTACAGAAATATTTGAACATAATCCAAACTAACTACCAAGTCATGGAAGACAAAATAGCCACATATTCCAAAGAATTGCCCAAACTCCAGGAGCAAATTGAAGAAATCGCTCAAGTGGTAGAAGTCCAAAGATTCGGATGGAACCCCAGGATACATACTCCATTGCCTTTCGTCGACGTCAAGTTGAATACCCGGCTCCCCACACGGAACACTCCAAGAAATAAAGCAATAAGTCCAAGAGGACAAATGAATGCTACATTAATAAAGTGAGAAAATGATAAGTGTAAAATAAAACATAAGAGAGACATAATTTTATACATTTTATATGATACAATAATATGTGTAACGTTTCCGTCAATAACTAAAATGTTTGATTTATCATCATATCATCATTCTACTGGCGCTTGTCGTGGCTCTGGCTTCTTGCCTCGGCTCATTGAGCGTAGGGACCTCTTGAAAACCTTATCCCAGAAATTTTGGTACGCACTAGTTTTTACGAAAGCGACTCCCAGACGGTAAGGGCCTTTTGAGATAGGTCCGGGTTCTCCACGATTTGAACCATATTATACCTACTTTTTATATTCTTCTTGTAAGTCACAAGCTGAATAGTGATGGCAGTCAACTTCAATCAAACGACAGATAATTACTTAAGGCCATTCCTCGATTCTGACAAGCCACGCCCATCCGTAAGAGACACGTTTATGTCTCCCGTGCACGAAAGGAAGAGATGCAGCGCTCTTAAGGAGCAGACTTTTTGACCAAACTACGATATTTAAGCAAATCTATAAAGTTTTGTCTAATTTTGCCTCTGTGACTTTTTATATAAACCAGAATACCACATTGTTTACTTAGTTATATTACTTAATCTCTTATAGTTTACGTAAGCTAAGAAAAATAAGGGGAAAAAGGACCCAACTTCGGTTTTTTTTTTCTATCGAGGCAACTTTCAGCAATTGCATTTCGGCTTGTGCCATATGCAAGAGTATGTGGTCTAATAATATATATTCGAAAATAAATTTAGTCCCTTTTCCCGTTTAGTCAATAGAGCGTTTGAAAAACCTATAATTCTTCATAGTAGCCCCTTAATATCACTTAAATGAATACAACAAGATTAACGAAACAAATATCTTTATCTCGCTCTTTTTATTTCGAATTACGAAAGTACAAATGTAAACTATAGTAGCATAGCATTATAGGGAATGTAATACCGGTATTATATGTATGGCCCAGTACCGGTATCCCGGAGTTATCCATACAAAAAATACCGGTATCACATCCCCTAGTAGCATACGATTGATACGTGAAACGGAAAACAAATGCTCATTTTTATTATGTTCCAAAAGCCTACAAAACCGGAGGCACGACGAGTTTCCATCTAGTGTTATTGGTTAAATGATTTTCTGTCTCAATACAATTTTGTTCCATTTCATTTGAAGGTGAATTCTGTTTTCGTCACGTTAATTGTCCGCATTTTTCGACTTTTTCGGGGCCCTCGATTTGAGAAAGACATTGGTGAATGCAATTAGAGAGTTCCACCTCTTCACTGGTCTCAATGGCCTCTCTGTCAGTATCGTTAAAACAAATGAGTTTACACTCTGTCAATGTGGATTCATCTTTTGCTGGCAAGCTGCAAGTTTGTAAAAAGTCAGCTGTGCTCCTTCTAAAACTCTGCATAAAATCTTTTGTACCGATCTCAGTTTTTGTCGCCGCATCTGCAAGTTTTTTGAAGCATTTCTTAAAGCATTTTGAGTATAGCGATAGCGGAGTCCATGAAGATGCAGCCTTGTCCTTGCCTTGACAAATATGCACTTCATCGAGCAGGCTATCATATATTATTTCCATATTGTTGATAGTCTTCTGTAAATTGAAACATATGTTATATCCTATATAAACATTAAAGAAGAATGGCCCAAAAACTAGTGATATCATAGTACTGATAACTAACTAGTGATAAGTAGGTCTACTTCTACTTTGTCATCAAGCTATCGGAAATCAAGTCTTTTTAAACCGACTTTTAAGAAAGGATGAGGTAGGGTGAGGAATGTTTACTGATAAGATTTTGGTCCAGTATATTTATCACTTATCATCACCCAAACCTCTATGCCTATAGATAGAGTATTCTATATGCTATCGAAAGCGATTATCACACTGGCGCCGCACCCGCATGCGACGACGGTGTGCAAGCGTGACAGCGCTATACACATGCTGAACGCTATCTCGCTCGCGCATGGGCGCCGCATGTGGAAACCGCTGCAGTGTGAAAGCCGCCGAAAAGTGGTCCAAACGCCTAGTGTTCTCCCATGTTATCCAGACAGGCGGTGAATTGCCGCCAACTAAATGAGAAACTGAGCTGCTCCTTAAACTGACGTCATAAAGACAACCAGGCACATATGTACGAGTATATCTCTGACGACTCCTCTCTAGAGGCCAATTAAGTAAGCCAGAGCCGAGAGTCCTACGGTTCCACTTGCGGTTCTACTCGGAGTACTAAGACACGCTAAAGACGGGGACTCTGACCGATTATCTAAAGCATTCGCATCCGTGGGGTCGTAATCCCCAACAGCTTGTCTAAGGACGGCCACCGACTATCAGTCCGCCTGACGATATCGGCCTGTCAATTGTTCGGAGCCGGCAAATTTTTGGCCGAGGCCGAGATCGTCAGGCGGACCGATAGTTGGTGGCCGGCTTAAAGTTGCCCTGCGAGGTAGTTAGTATAATCGAACTCGCGGAGCGTAAGTGGAGTGAAGTGAGTTCTTACAAACAACTCCAGACCGAACCGAACTGTCACCTGGCTGTGGCTACTGGGACGTCTCGGCATTTGGATGGCTTTTTGATTTCGATAATTTGTCTGACGATAACTTTAGTAACGTTTTTCTGATCTTTATGAAATTTCTTGGGGCTGTAGCAGAGGTACAGAAAATTTGTAAGTTCGTATATGAGCGGGATCCATCAAGTGGTTATGGAGCTAGAAGGAGAAAATAATCCTCCTTGGGGTCTTGTTATATTGTTCAACTCGTTTGCAAGTAAATCGCGACTTCTCAGTTCGAGGCGGACTAAGTACTAGTTATTATAACCGACCACTGACTAAAACCATCGACGGATATGGGCTTCGTCTTGCAACGGGGTGTTGCGGAATCGCCGTCAGCATCGTGCTTCTCGCATATCAAAGTGTCTGCCTAATCACTTGGTTATCTTGATGTTACTTACCTGAAGTGAATAAATATTGGATTTCATAATCTTCAGGTCCCTATGCATCATGTACCTTTCACACAAGTTTTGAAACAGATGCCCAACAATGGTGAACATACCCACATACATCACAACTTCTGTAACGATCGTACTGAGACGCCTCGGCATTTTGTAAATGTGGACACAACATATTTTGTGTCTATATCTTTAAATTTAATGTTTTTTACATGTTGTTGTATGGTTGTCTGTTTTCATAATGACGGCTGAAAGAAGTTGACACTAGAATGAGATTAGAATAGTGCCCAAAGAGGATGCGATTTGATACCTAAAAGATGTTATATTGCATGAAAATTGCACAAAGGATTCTCCCTTTTGAGTTTAAGTATATTCAAAAATACTCTGACTAGAAATAAAAGTGTTTCATTGTAAATTTATCTTTGAAGTAGACTGTATTTTTAAATATTCACGATTAGCAATTAAAATTTGATTCAAAGTGTATAGGTATGTACCTATGACGATCCTTTTCCTCGATCGTTTTATAAAAGTTACCTTTAGTACTACATACATGAGTACAGTCAGCAGCAGAAGTAGCTAAGCTGGTAGGGTGTTCAAAATAACCTATACACGCTCTTATTCTCGTAACAATAAAGTCGTGTCCAGCTCATTTTGAACACCGCACCCGCTTAGCTACTTTTGCTGTTGACTGTACCTATTTTAAATTAAAAGTAGGGTGTTTAACCGCCGAACTATTGGCCAGAATATTTCATTGAAAAGGTGCCTTTTATCCCTAATATTAATATAAGATCGTGTTGCTGATCTTACTGCCAATGATCTTCAAAATGATGTTCTTTTTAAATTAATTTTCTGATTTGTCACCCGTCACCCACTAATAAGTTTAATTAAATAACTACACAACGTGTTTCCTTCACTTCACTTCCGTTTAAAAATATTGGGACTAAATTTAAAATAGTTTCCCGAATTAACAAGAAAAAGCAGCGAATGACCCGGTCAGATTTTTATGATAGTTGCAATATTCCCGACACCATGATGGATGTACCCACTCACTCCTTGGATGCCATTCCCAACACTTAGGGGGCCCACCGACTATCAGTCCACCTGACGATATCGGCCTGTCAGTTAGAACAAATATTTGACAGCTCCGAACAACTGACAGGCCAATATCGTCAGGCCGACTGATAGGTAGGCCCCATTACGAAACACGCTCGAGTTGAAAGTTCAAATAACATTACAAGCTACCGTGCAAACATAGTAAAATAAGTAAGCTTAGAGTGCTTACTCCATATAACTGGTTAATCACATTATCATTTTAGTCATTTGTCGCCCACTGCTGAGCATAGGCCTCTCTTCGAGTACGCCATTTGTCCCGGTCCTGAGCTAATCTCATCCAGAAGTGACCCGCAATCTTCCGAATGTCATCCACCCAACGAGCCAATGAACGCCAAGGACTCCTTTCATTCAATATTATAACTGGTCAATAGCCCAAGGCGCGAAGGGTACTGGGTAGACGACTAAGGGACTTAGGGAGGCGCGGGCGGGGAGCGTGAATAGTAAAACTTGGTGGGTATGTGGACTATGTGGTAAAAGCTCCCAACTTATGGTCCAAATCTGATTGGAATATCTTCGTTCTGACTTTTCTTTGCAATGACGCAGTTCTAATAAATGAATGAAAACATTGAAAACACCTTGACGCTACGTCTTGAATTACTTGACCATAGTTGCAGTACTAGATTATAGTTAGGAGGTTTGTATTGTACGGCGCTAAATATATTATTCTGGCAGAGAAATCGACTAGCCCTCGGTCGAGCAGCCAATGGGAATACACGCTCTGTGATTTATACGGCTATTACAGAGCATGTTTCGTGGTTTTTATACCTTTATTGGCTGTACTACACGAAATTCGTTGTAAGACAACTTAAATCTATGCGATGTTGGTCCACCCTATGATCGCGCAAAGATATAAACATAGCCAAGTGTAAAATACGGTCCCATACCTAGTATTGTGCCAAATTGTTAAGGACTTATATTTAGACTCTTAAATATATTTATTGCACGGTTTTTAATTGTATACTCGTTAAAATATTTATTTCTTAACATTGTACAATTTTTGTTCTTAGCGTGAGAATAACACTGGATTTGGATTTAAGTTACTATAATATATTATCATAAATATCATAATCTTAAACGTATTGTAAAGTTAGAACGTATATTTTTTGCTACACGGAGAGAAAATTTACTTGTTTTTAGTAAACGTTTCCTTGTTTTTAGTAAACGTTTCCTTGTTTTTTAGTAAATGTTTACTTGTCCTGGGAATTACTATTTTTTACTTGTTTCTAGTAAAATTTTCTCTCAGTGTAGGATTCGCCGCCCAAGTCGCCCAACTATATTTAGGTACTTACCTGTCTGTCCTAGAGCCACTAACACAGCTTTAATGCGTTCCCGGTAATTAATTCCTCGGATCTGCAATATATCATTCGTAAGTCGAGACGTCCATTCATAAATCATAGCGTATACTTGCCAACTTACTTACCCGAGGGCCATAATACTTCGAACGGACACGCTTGTCGCCTATATCCTATATCGATGTTTGATTATTATTTTAAAGTAGGGCATTGCCCCCTAATGCAAAAGCTGCGCCCCCTTATATGTAAATAACTAGTAAGCAGTCAGTTAGAGCAAAAATTTGACAGCTCCGAACAACTGACAGGCCAATATCGTCAGGCCGACTGATAGTGGGTGGGCACCATTAACAGACGCCCTTTTATTCAAACTGCTTTAAAAGCGGTATAATATTAGACATTGCAACCTGCAGGGCCCAATCTGTCAGGTTGGAAGGTGTAATTAAAGGTAGGGCCCGTAGGGAGCTGAAGGAGGGTAGGGAGAGGCAGGGTACACAACAGATTGGGCCCTGCAGGTTGCAATGTCTAATAGCCGTTTAAGCCTCATTCAAGGAAAAAACGAGTACCTAGGTAATATCGCCTGGAGCATTTTTTCGTGAAAACGGCGTGCACGCCCGAAGCATGAGTTTCGTGGACGAAGACCTACTTGTGTTGTGCTATACCTAAATGATGTTATGGTTTTAACTTAACGGAAACATCGAAACATTCTAACCTAATGTTTGAGTACTTTGGGCGACTTGCAATATCTACAAACTCAAGTCAGTTAAATTCGAGACTAACTTTCTTTTTACCTAAGGTAGCAACGTGACAAAGAGCGCACATCACCGCATTTTGCAATAGGCGTCTAACTTTATACTCTCGCCCCATAAATTTCATCACGTGCTAATATTATCAATAAGTAGGCGCATTTTTTTACGTACATCTACAATCTTATGATGCTACAGCAAGTACAGCAACTGACAATGCCAGTCACGGGGGGTTACAGCACCGCATTATCGTGTAGTCGTAACTCTCTTCTTCTTCGAGGAACAAAGGAAACCTGGGAGACTTATAGTACTAGAAAACCGTTTTTTTATTTTTCATTTTTTTTCTATTCCGCCACTTTTTTGCATTGCAGCATAGGCATTACGTGTTTCTCTATATATATCATCTGGAAGACTTATCAAACTAGGTTCAGTGTCATGGGCTAATTAATTTAGTTATTATGTGTGTGTAATATAGTTATTTCGGTTACTTTTACTATAGTGCATAAGATATCCCCTTTTCATATGGGAAGAATTATTAATAAATTATTTCGGTTGTTATTTATTAACGTAAATATCAAATTATAAAACTGAATTGATTTTGAAACATATGTAATGTTATAATTGTTTAAAATAATCAATTATCACTTTAAAAATGTAACGATAGGTTGACACAATAAAATTGCCAATGGAATAAACTGCCATTACGTTTAGTATTTAAAAGTACATACTGATTACATAAATAAATATGTTTAGTTTAGGGTAATAATTATGGTATCTCAATTAAATTAATAAAACTGTTTCATTTATCTGAGGGGTATTTATTGTTATAAAGTAAATATTCTCTTTTCATTTCAATTTACTTTTAATGACAATTAAACTATTGCAATTGACTGTGAACAAACATGATATTGTATTTATTTAGATACACAGTTTATTCTTAAAATGCAACAAAATAATTTTAAAGTGTACACAATATAGTCATGCTCAGATTAAGGTACTTAGCTCTGTTCATGGCGCTGGTAGCACAACAAGTGACTGCTCGTCAGTGAGCGGTCCCTTTTATACCTGGCTGAGCAGGTGGCTTGATCGAGCCGTTTCATTCGTTTACCCACATTCATAAAATAATTAGTGTTTGAGTCAATTAAATACCTTAAACTTTTACAAATATTAAATGTAAAATCCTAAATCCAACAGGCTCTTATACTAAAAGGTTTATAGTCACAAAAAGTCAGTGGCGTAGCAAGGGGGGGTGGCGGGGGCGGTCTCAGGTGACTTTTAGGTAACTAAAACTACTAATGGTTATCCGCACCGGGTGACACCCATGCTAGCTACGCCACTGCAAAAAGTTGTATACGTACGAGCACGAGTACGTTCGACGTCAAAAATATGTTTACACACTTTTGCAATAAGGTCCAAAAGTGTAAACATAATTTTGACGTCGACTGTACAATTTTCTAATTTGCCTAGATTTATTTCATCGCCATCTAGCGGAATTTATGAAAAGTATCGGCCCTACCTAAAAGACTCGCGTTACCTATCCTATGAGTTGCACAAGAGTTGTACAGAAACTTCAATGTCATCAAATCCGTAATAATTAACTAGATGGCGCTAATCAGCAATTGTTAAACTTTTTTTTTACCACTTTTCAAGTTTAACAAGTTAACCAATTATATAACTTAATTTCAAATTATTAATTTAAGTTGCTGTTATGACTAAATAACGAAAATCTTGGTGCACATCTAGTTTTCTAAGAGTTATAGGAGGGTGGAAAAATAGGCCTATTATATGATATGACCAATAAGGACAAGCAATATTATGTCACTGAATAGGTAGCTTATACTAAGTTCTAAAACTTTTATTATGACAGGTTGTCCCAAATCTTTGTGTGAATAAAATTATCGAGGCATAAATGTAGTTTGAGCTAAAACTACCACTCAGTTGTTTTGGCTAGCTACAGCTGGTAGCTAGAGCTTTAGCTACTAGCTACCAGCTATCACCCTTATTACGTAGGCAATAGAGTCCGCTAAAAATTTTAAAGCAAGCGAGTGGCTGCTAATAAATAAAATACCTAGTATCACCTACACACAATCACAAACTTGACTTTTAAGGTTTTTTCTTGGACTTTAACCCACATTGTGATTCTCAAAAATGTTTCTTCCTTGCTTCCTTCGATATCAGATCACCTTGCTTGCCGGTTGTCGCCATACCGGCCAGACGTTCAAGTGAGAACTCCGCTATAGCCGAGCTGCTCGCTCTCATTGTATTCCATACTTGGTTTTCGTTTTACATTTCGAACGGATAGTGCTGCGCGTTGCTCACGATTTGATTTATCGATAATGAATAAGGTTGGTGAGTATATTTTTAGGATTTGGTATTAGTGATGTTAACTTTAATATTTATGTAAATGGCGCTTGTAAAAAGTATGATAATATATGTTATATTAATTTTAAGACTTATAATAGTTATAATAATAACATGATGTTCGGTTTATGTTAATTCTGTTCTGAACAATAATTAATCGTTTTTGTTCGCGTTATAGGTAATAATAATGCAATCAGTTTCTTTTTCCTCTCAATCATTATTAAACATAAATTGACAACTTACCCGCAAAATGAGCCAGATAAAAAACCTCTGTCTACTGTGGGTACGTACTTATTTCTAATGCTAACTAAAATGCGGTAGATATGATATAGGCATGTGTAAAACTGGCAATAGTTAGGTACCTATGCATAATAATGCATAAAGCAGATATTGTAATAAAACCTATCGTAGGTATACCGATTTAAACTCACACGATTTTCACTAATTATTTTGACAAACACGTCACGAGACTTATAATCGCGTACACTTACTTTGTAATTTTCCTGACGTTTCGAGCGTGTCGTAACGCTCGTGGTCGCAGGCAGACCCACAGACAGGGCAGGGTAAGTCCCGTGTTTTGTCAAAATAATAAAACGTATAGATCGAGTAGTTGTGACTTTGCACTCGTGCTGTAGTTGTGCAAGTAATGTGGTAGGTACATTATTGACTAAACGATTATCAATAAAGTTTTAATATTTTCCCGTCAAAGCCTCCAAATTATCGACACAGCCACATCACTACATCCTTCCCAAACTCGCGGCGTCGTCGCGGGCATGATGTCATTCATCCTCTCGCACTCACACACATAACCCGTGTCGCGCCGCGCAGTTTACCAAGTGACCGAGTGTCTGTGATTTATTTATTCTAATTAGTTAGTTAGAATGGCCAATAACCGCGCAGCCAAGTCTGGGTTTGCCGCCGAGGCTCAGCGTAAGGTGAGTTCGAAATTCGAATTTTTATTTGATGTTTTACCGGCGTACGTTGCTTGGAAGTTCAGTACAAGTATTTGAATGAGGTAACGAATTTTAACGAGACGAGACGGAGGCAGTACAGGCGCCATCACTGCCATCAGATATATCGGAGCGGCCAAGGTGGTCACAAATATCTGAACAACGCCTCTATTCACAAGGAGTCAAGGCGATAAAATGCAGGTTGAGATGAGATATTCTTGAGTACCCTGGTCGCTCCGATCTATTTGATCGCGAGTCGCGACTGGTACCTACTACCTACCTAGCATCTCACCTAAATATCGATTAGGGATGCTGTGGATATAGGTTACTAGGGCGGCCGTGAGTTGACCTACATATTTTAACACATGTTTTACTTTACCTGCGTACTTGTTCAGTAATTACCTCATTAAGCATATGTGTTGATAAATTGCTGGCATAGTGTTTACGCTGGATAGTAGATATAGGATTTTCAGCTTTGTGATCTTTTTTATAGAGTTCAAAACCATTGAGAAATTGTTCGGTTTTGACACTGACACAATTTACCTGGAAAGGTACCTATACAATATACAAAGGTGCGTCTAGCATAACAGAACAGAACCCAGTAACATTATTATTCATTTCATTACTATCTTTACCGGATATTCATTTCAAATAAACGTCAGATACCTAAATATATTATAATATAATATCCAGTTCTCGTATTTACCTATAAAATACAATTCAATGTCATTTGTTAGGTACTTATGAATGAATGAATGAATAAATAATTATTTATTTCAGGCAATAAATCCATTACATTAATATCTTTGATCAGGGCTCGTAACCGGTTAAAGCAAAAAACCCCGAAATATAATAACCCAATATATTTAATTAATTTATGGTTTTTATATAAAGCCCGATGCTTTATTTAGGTTTTCACTTCAAATTATAGGATTTTTCGATTAAATATGAAACAGTAACGAAAGAACGAAATAAAAAACCGGTTTTTACTATGGAGCAAATTCCGGTTTCCGATCCCTGTCTTTGATAAGATAAACCTTTTGACCCGCCATACGTCAAAAATTGAGCTTTCAATTTTGAACTGTCATAATCATAATACTCATAATTTATGAAGGTGTCATTCTCGTTGTCACTTTGTCTCATAGATGGCGGTCAAAAGGTTAAAGTTGATCAATGCATAATATAATAGACCGTAAGCCAGGAACAAATTTCGTTGGTCATCGCGTCCTAGGCGATAACTTGCGGAGCGGTTAGGGGCGTATAATGTAATGAAGCCTCGCGCAGGTCAGCTGCCTCCGTTGGTGGGTAAGGAACGGCAGCCATTTTAGTAACTCATCCTTATCAGTAGGTATAAGCATTTTGCAATGTTTATGTAGGTACCTAGTACGGGACTAAGAATCAAGTATTTCCAAATTTATATTATCGCAATAATTATAACTAGCCGAAACAAAAGTTTTATAGTTGAGATTAATCTTACATACTGATTAAAAAAGTGAACATGGCGTCCTATCTCGGCTGTTTGCGTCAAACTTTTTGTTCAATAAAAAACATGTTCAATGATTCAGTATTATACGTGAGTACAGTCACCATCAGATATGTCGGAGCGGCCACGGTACACAAATATCTGAACAACATAAAGTACATGTTCAGATATTTTTGAGTACCTGGGCTTCTCCGATATATTTGATGGCGACTGCACCTATTATTATTCATCTTACAGCCAGTAATGGGTTTGTTATGTCAAACAATGGGAAGGTAATGAAAGTAATAAATATTATGATACGGTAGGTACCAGCTATGCATGTAAGTTAAAGAAAACAACATTGCGAGCGTCAGGAAATAAACTGAATGTGTTTACTTTAGAAGCTCCAAGTATATTCATTGATATTATAGGGTCAGCAACGCGCGTGTGATGTGACACCTCTGGCTGGCTCTACATGATGGGCCATCATAGGGACGCAGCTATATAACGGAACGAGATCGCAATATCGTTAGCTCCCTCTAACGCATAGCTGCGTCCCTATGATGGCCCATCATGTAGAGGAGCCATCTGCTCTGAATCAGTCTTTGCTTAAGGGGCCCACCCACTATCAGTCCGCCGGACGACATCGGCCTTTCAGTTAGAACAAAAAATTGACAGTTCCGAACAACTGAGGGCCTACCGCGAAGTTCTAAAATCGACAAAACGATGGTCCCGTCTCTATCGCTCTTGCATATACGAAAGAAAGTGATGCAAATAGACGATTCGATGAACGAAGTGCTTCGCGATTATAGGCCTGACCTGACCCCTTAAAAAAATATTCTACACCTTGTGCAAACTAAGAAGCTGTCATCTCAGTACATTTTATAACCTAAATTCGATTTTAGGTTATAAAATGTACTGAGATGACAGGTGTCAAAAACCGCTTCTTAGGTTGCACAAGGTATAATAATGCGACTCCAATATTGATGGATTATTCGTGTTTTGGAGTTGTATTGGGAATATATAGTATTTTTGATTTATTGCTAATGTATTTTAAAATTTGAATTCGGCACTTGCCTAGTTAAAATTTGGTTGTAATAATCACAACGCAATAAAATTTTGGTGCTCGATATGGTTGGACACTGTATGTATAAGAGATCATTATATTTTTATCACTCTATTGCAATATGTCAATATTTGATTGGGCGAGAGGGTAGGAAGAAAGCAATAAAAAAATACCCACAGATACTAGGTACGTAAGGTCTCGCAACAGTTTAAGTACCATGAACCATAATGTAATGTACCTATGCATTTCGTCACTACTTTGACAAAAAAAACTTGTATCTTGTTCTGTCACTCAAAAGAAAAATGTGGTAACTATGAAGTGAGGCATATAGAGTTACTGCGTTTTCAACTTAGGAAAGAAGTGTGAGATACGAGTTTTTTTTTCAAAATAGTGACGATTTGATCAATCATAATCAACATGTTTTTACGATTGCGGGCCATCTACTCATTACTCTGTGTGTTTATCCTCATTAACGATTTTTTAAACGGCTATTAGACATTGCAACCTGCAGGGCTCAATCTGTCAGGTCGGTAGGTGTAATTAAATGTAGGGCCCGTAGGGAGCTGAAGAAGGGGTTGGGAGAGGCAGGGTACACAACAGATTGGGCCCTGCAGGTTGCAATGTCTAATACCGGTTTTAAATTTCGTGGCAATCGTAGGGTCAGTAAATTTAATTATACAGGGTGGCATGTCAACGCGGCACAATATAATGTTTTAATTAGGAGACATAATTATTTTTATTCACGAATAATAATACCTAGATTAGATGGTAAAGTAAGGGATTAGGGTCCCAGCTGAAAAATGCATCTCATGTTAGCTCTATTTAGTACAAAGAAACGTTCCATACGTTCCATAATAAAATTTGTAATACTCGAGTTCGTAAACTTCGTATCCACAGTATCGGTAGACATCCTAAACGGCCGAATTCAAACAGGTTCCTTAACAAAAAACCCGACAGAACACCCACCTGTTTATTTATAGATAGATATAATATAAGTGCCTATGTGGTTTGTATGGTTAGCAATCTCTAACGATCCTATTCTGTCTACGTAAGTATTTTCTATTTTTGGAAAGTTCCATCAGGTTATTTTGCAGTTTTTTTAATTCAGAAAGCGTCCAAGCACGAGTTTTTTCGAGCCGTGGGTTTCATTTCGTATAGGGTGAAAACTCCAAATGACGCAAATTTTATTGAGCGTAATAATTCAGATGGAAACAGTAGAAAATATTTTTCTGACATTATAAAACTCATTACTTACTCATTCATTACTAATTTAAATTAGCAGACTCCAACGAATTGTTCATCATCGTAGGTCTGTCAGGTCTAGTTATTTGATATTTATATTTAATTAATTAAGTTAAACTACCTTCTGAAAACTTAACTATTTTCAGGTTCTTGGTGTTGATTTAATTTAATTAAGAAATTTATTGAAACTTGCGGATTAGCATTGTACGGTTTCCTTTCATTTTTTTTAGTGAGTGAAGCCATTTTATAAATATTTTAAATGTAAACCTTCAAAAAAATCTTAATACCTTTAGCAATAGATGCAATACAGCAAGATGAAACTAAAATATGTGACTATTGATAAAAATTTAAATATCTATAGGTAGTCAAAAACTTTGACGAGCGAAAGTTAAACATCATGTCATAAATTACAATTCTTTTGTTGTTCTCTAATTGTGATGACCCCATAATGATTAAAATAATGGTTTGAATCAAACCAATCTTTAGCACATTGCATTTGATTCGGTCTGCACCGTCTGCACTGCACATGAAATTAAATAGGTATACCAACTTTTACAGACAAAGCCACAGCAATATAATTTACTCTGTATACCCGTAGGAATTTCATTAGCTTAGGGTACGAATACAATTTAAATGTATACTACTTATTAGCTATATGCGGGTCGATGTTCTTCTTATAGTCTGTATCTTTAGGTATTTAAATAAAAGTAAACAAACAATTTGTACATTCTCGGGTAGTTATAACATTTATTGGTTAACCAACCAAAACGAGTATTATATAACCAAATGCAAAAGCGCCTAGATCTGTCACTGAACGAACGACCTGACTTTAACTTACATTATTTGATCATGTAATGTTTTCATCTACCCTCAACTGGCTTAAGGGGCCATTGGAGGGTAGATTTTGTTTACTTTTATTTAAATACCTAAAAATACAGACTATAGGTACGCTCCGACGCCCAACTCGCCCAAGTACTTCGTAAAAACAAATTTGGCGAACGATAAACCGAAATTTCCCGTTATTTACAGAATATACGGTTAAATTAGTTACGTTATTTTTTTTAGTTAGATACATGTTTCTGTAAATAATAAGACATGTTTGGACGTAAGAAAAGAGCTGCCAGGCTGGGCTAAACAAGTGGATTTTAAAGGTATTACGATATTTGTACTGAGCTGTCAATATTTTTTTTTCATCAGGAAGACTAAGGTAAGCTCTTGTATCAATTGTAGACAATGTAGTCCCGTATCCATTGATACACAAATCTAGAAAAATAAAAATATAAAACGAGTAGAAACAACAAAATTCAACGTATTACGTTCATATTTGTCCACTCCTGGATGTTACTAGTACTACATCCTATTTATTAAGTTAAGCAATCGCGGAATCAGCGCTACAAAAATCAAGTAGCATAAACCTTTTTCGCATTGACATAAGGTTACAAATCGCGATATAGGTGCTATTTGTACGCCTGATAATACGTTATTAATGTTATTATGTGAACGAAATCTTCCCACTGGGAGCACGGACACAAATACAGGTCAAGGATAGCCGACATAGCCGTATTATAGCCACTATTCAGCTATACAACCGGTTCGACAACGCTTTTTTAAGCCGGCGCGTGACTAAAGGCCTTTAACATTCGGTTTTCGGCTTAAACGGATTTAACAGCCATAATTGTCTGGAGCTAATGAATTTAGTAGCGTCTCGAATTAAAACACCAATAAATAGTGTGAAGTGAAAAGGAACGCTAAAAAGGTGATAGAAGTTCGCTTGAGCGATCTTCGAATAGTACGAACACAAATTACATAAGTACCTATCTTCTTTTAAAAAATGCGGGCTACAAAAAATATGATTCTAAATTCTACTGTTTTCTTATTTACTCTGTCGGATCTAATGTCTGGTCTAAAACATGCTCTGTGTAAAATTGTACCCAATTATTTTCCATCCTGTATAACTCAAGAATTAATACCTAAATAATTTTGCTAACAAATATCGCAGTATACGTTAATAGTTTCTTGCGTTATTTTTAAATTATGTTTTTAAATATTATTGACAAAAAATATTGATAAAAAAAATATTGTAAATTTACACTTACAATATTTTCTACGCACTTCGGTCGATAATGAAACGTTTTCCTAATAACTAATAAGCTAAATTCAATTTGATCACGTTTAGAATGTAATTTCCTAACGTAACTGTCGTCATTGCATACCTCTGAGGCTGAGCTACATCGTAATGTATTTCTCCATATAGTAACGTGACTTTTATAGGCAGGTATCTAAGTGTACCTAAATACATTCGACGCCAAAAATATGTACCTATACACTTTTGAACCTTATAACAATGGAGTAAAGTGCAAAAGTGTGTACATATTTTTCGCATTGACAGTACCCAATACATCGTATCGTATTACAAGGTGTCTATTGCCTACGCATCTTTATACAAATTTGTCTTCTCTTGCGGCTTGTAACCTTAGATACCTACCGATAAATAAATAGATTATTCTGAAATAGTATAGCAAGAGCAAGATTGCGTGCAGTGGGGTGCCCGGCTTTAGAATTGTCCCCCACCATATCGTCCCGTGGTTGCAGTGGACGTCTTATGGCTGAGATGATGATGATGATAGGAAGATTATGGGGTCCACCCACTATCAGTCGGCCTGGCGATATTGGCCTGTTAGTTGTTCGGAGCTGTCAAATTTTAGTTTTAACTGGCAGGCCAATATATAATAAATAATAAGTTGTTTATTTAGAAGCATGTGAACCACTTTTTTGTCGACCTGTTTTGGTGGCACCCTGTATAAATCTTTAGCTGAGATATGTTATAACATTACATTACATTACACAAAAAAAACGATGTACAGTTTAGCCGTTTGGTACACACATACTATATAGAGGTCAAAAGAAATGTTTTGACCCGCAGTTCTTAAAAAAATCCCTTAGGAGGGCGGTGCTGGAAGAAGAAGTATAATTTGTGATATATAGATATATTAATATTCATAAGCATATCTATCTATAAAGATTATAGTTATAATAGGAGACGTGGTGCTATGCGAAATGGCTTATCGTAAACGGTTAGGTCAAACGATGTTTACATAGCGCAGTCGCCAGCGTCGAATATTGTTTAAGTATAATTATAATACCTAGAATAGCTAACAGCTAACACGTTAAATAACAGCCGACAGAATGCTCTCCGTTTCAGTAGGAGAATAAGAATATGAATTACAAAATGCTTTTTCCTGTAATACAGTATTTTTAAATTTTGAAGAAAAATCTAATTGTAACGTTAATGCTGTAAAAATCTTGTACCAATTACGTTTATCATGGGGATCACGCCACCTAAGCAAATTTACACTTAAAGTAAAATTAACAAACATACCGTCTCGTTTAATAATTTTGTCCTTTTTCTAACAAGCATAAATGTCAATATGAAAGATAAAGACAAACGATTACGAATACGAAATCATTTCAGATTTAGATAACTCCATTTGTGACGATTTATTGACATCATCCGCCAATTGTCCTTCTGCTCTGCTGTTTTTGACCTCACATGATATTAGTCACAGAATAATCAGATTCTATATTTATTTAATGTGTAATCTGTACAAATAAGTAAGGAACAGATGTTCAATTAGCAGTCCGTTGAATTTCATACTAATTCACGATGACTCATATAAGGCCGGGCTTGCAACAGCGCCTTATATGGCCCGGCCTTTACCCCGGCCGTATTTATAAGGCTTAAATACGAGCTACTTTCAAAACTCGCCATATGTTCGAGATTGACGGTTGACCAAATTTCTCTTCAGCAGATGTTTCTAATTTCAAGTATTTAATTGTAACCATCTTTTTAGCAAATCAGGTTAACTGGTCAACTTGCCCCAATCCAGAAAATAAGAATCTGCAAAAAGAATGAGAATTAACGCACAGGTGGCGCTGCAATCGTGTAAGTAAATTATCTTTTTGTTTATATTAAATACGTTCACTGCAGAAAAAAAGTGTGCTTATAGGTAGAAGGTTCCAAAACAAAATACGAATGAAATGACAAGGTATCTCATACACGCATATTTTTTATATAATTAATTAATATTTTTTTTGAAATAAATACCAATTTTGCAAAAAAAATCTGTTAAAAAATATAATACAGGGATACTCATGTTTTTTTTTTAAATTGAAAATGGTAACATACAGGATGACTTCATAAGTGACTGTGCTGACTAGTCACTGGTCTTAAAATACATATGCGTGGTGTGGTACAGATAGTTGGCCTTCAGTAGCTAGGATATTTAAAAAATACAGTCAACTAATGGTGACACAATCCTCGTTCCTATTGACGTCCTTTACCAATCCAAGTCCCCTACCTTTATATGTTATTTGACAAAATTAGACTTTATTATTAGAGCAATAACATCGTTTCTGTAAGGGAAACCATTTAACCAATTAAATGGCTGTTTAAGGGCCTCACAGTGGCACCATCTGAAGTTAATTCTATACTTAAACTTTGCGTAACATTACTTATTACTCAGTATTAAACTGTAAGTCCTACAAAGATTGTACATTATATACTTATACTTTTCTGTTTTAACTTTTAACGTTTAGTAGGTAGATATTTATCCGATTTCCACATACATCTCATTAAACAAAATAATTGATAACCACATTGTTTTATTAACCGATATCATTAAGTTAATTAGGATAAAATGTAATGATTAAAACTTTAGTGTATGTAACGTTAATGAATTTGAAACTGTTATGACTGGAAGAGGAAATATTACTCAGACTACAATACTCGCAATAGTAGTTACCTACAATGTTATTAAGAAGGAACCGGCGGGAAATAACCCAACAGCTAATCAAAAAAGTGGAAGTTGATGCCGCACATTTATTTATAGGTACCAATAGCTTAGATGATTTTTTTTTTCATGCATGGTATTAATCGATTCGTTTTGTTTTGAGGATCAAATGTCTATATGGGGCCAATTGCCTTAAATCAACATAAAATACAGAAAAGAGACTTAAAGTCTGACATTTGCATTTGTTTCTCAAAACGCTCCTAACAAAATCTTCTCACGGCTTCATAGTTGCCCGGTTTAATGTGTGTATGGAAAAATTATGAAATTGCTATGTTGCGTTTATGTATATGGTTGCTGTACAATTTATTTCACAATAAAATAATAGAAATCGAATGGTATAATTGGTTTTTTAAAATTTCGTACTTTCATAAATGGAAAAAAAATGTATGAGTTCCTCGTTTTGCACCACCCTGTATAATGTGAGATCTGTGTACTTTTGTTATTATCACTCAATTTATTTACATGTTCTGGCATTTCTAGATTTCATATCATCATTTTCGTTATGTATATTAAATGTGAAGTTTTCAAGTCAAAGGTACATCATTGGCGGTTGTCAATAAGGCGTTACTACCATAAAAAAATATTTAGAGATAAACTCTATTAACAACCGACAATGATGTAATTACCTTTGATAACGTCCCATGTATAGTTTTTTTCCATATAATCTTCTTAGCGCAAGCCTTTTTTCGTAATCGAATCTAATCATATTGTTTATTTCAAGTATACATGCAAATATACAGTAAAATAATGTTCATACCTATACCTAATATGCATTAGAACATACCTATACAATTCCTTATTTAACTATTAATAGTACATTTCGATATTAGTGCGGAAAGTATGTCATTACTTCACGAGTACCGAGATATCTTCAAGACGCAAGACTCGGGACGAGTGAAGAATGACATTTACGCACGAGTATCGAACGACGTTTTTTAATACAGTTGCGAAAAAATTATAAAATTGTCAATTATTCACAATAGTACATGTATCCGAACGCTCCGCGCGGTGCGGTGCGGCGCTGTGATTGGCTGTCTGTCACTGTCATTAGCTGTGATTGGCTGGAAAAGTAAAAAGCACTAGTGCGCGATATCAAACTTTCCGCACGCTAAACCACTACAAGAAAAGCACTTTTTTGAGCAACTGTATTAAAATAGTACATTGTTGTAGAGGCTGGAAAGTAAGCTATAGGTGGATCGAGTTAGTTCGAGGGCCGACCCGCCAGGGGAGGCCCTCGAAGATACGAGTCCACCTATAGCGCTTTCGGCCGAGACATTACATAGTGCTTTTCACGACTACTGTGAGGAAATAAAATAAAAAAATAATTGGCATATACAAAAACTTTAATAGTTACTATTTATAGGTATATTGACGGTTCATATGCTTTTCACAAGCACGATAAAGTAAACGAGCATGTTACTTTCTGCAAATAAATGCTTCTTTTCGCCATCCTTCCATAATATGAATTGTTCGTCGGATATTATATTGTATACAAAATACCACTGTTCATGGGCCTTCTTATTTAGGACGCGATTTCACTGGTAACAAATTTCTACGCCTGTGCAGTTTCTTGAATTTCGGTGGGCGCCAGCGTATTAATAACATTTTCTACACTTATTGAACTAATTTTTACTGCATAAATACAACTTTCTTGTTTTTCAGTCAAACATTATCCAATTCAATATGTATTTTTCTCGCTCCACCTTAATTACTTTTTTTTTCACTTTTAAGAAGCGTTTCACGATGTTTGCTTAAATCCGACTCAAACGGCTATTAGACATTGCAACCTGCAGGGTCCAATCTGTCAGGTATAATTAAAGGTAGGGCCCGTAGGGAGCTGAAGGAGGGAGAGGCAGGGTACACAACAGATTGGGCCCTGCAAGTTGCCATGTCTAATAGCCGGTTCACTCCTTACCCACTTTTTGATAGAAAACCACAAACGGTTAAAAAGGTAAAAACGCCTTAAGGGTGATCTGAATGATTTTGACGTTTCTTTTTTTAAACAAGTAAATTGGTTCGATAAACAACCTTATTTTATTTTAGAATGAAAAGTGGTGCCAAAAAAAGACCTTTTTAATGTTTTAAATGATTCTCATTGGCGGGTCCAATGCAATGACATCTGGATTTTACTTTTCTACTATGACATTTCATTGCTGCAAAATAGCCATTCTTGTAGTGGTTGTCCAGATGCTACAGCAATTGCTTACTTTCCAGCTTGGATTTTGATCTTCTTTTGCCACATTTCCGAGCAGGTGGCGTGAAAAGGTACATTATACAATAGGTACCGACTTTGAATTCGTTATCGTCTATTTCTCTATGATTTCATATCCATGCAACATGTAAAGTTACTAGGAACAACATATACTTAGTTACTAGGAACAACTATGTTTTTTTTTTTTTTTTTTTTTTTTTTAGTACTTTTTTGTTCGGTCCAGTCCTCGCGAAGTGTACGGGCGGCTGGATCCGTAGTGCCTGTTTTTTTTTTTTTTTTTTACTATGATGAAATGATTGGTCTGTTATTATGATATTGTTTTTATATTATTGGTGATTATGAGTGGAATGTGCTGGAGGGTGGATGAAGCTATATGAATGACAATGTTATGTGTTGTTGAACTTTTTTAAACTATTAATTATAGTGCTAATTAGTTTGCAGAATGAGGTCAAGGTGCTTTCTTTGGTGATAAGATCCTGGATGTTGAATGGTTGTATATGAAGATTGTGACAGGTGATTTCATGATTGAATCTAGGGTTAGTGAATTTTGGGCATGATCGAAGAAGATGGTCAATGGTTTGTGGGATTGTGTTGTCACACGGGCAGAAGTCGTCGGTGGTAATTTTGAATCGTTTGAGATAGACTTTATGGTAGCCATGCCCAGTAAGTATTTGAGTTAGGTGAAAGGAGATGGTAGTCTTTTTTCGTAGTTCGGAAATGTGGTTAAGTGTGGGTAGCCAGTTCTTTAGGTGCATTCCGGTAGGGGAGGAGATGTAATCGTTGCTGTGTTTGTTGCGCGTTTCATTTCTGCAGAGGTGCTTGATGTAGGAAATTGGAAAGTGGGCAAAGTCGGGTGCTCGGTGTAGAGTGGCAGCTATCTTCGCTTCTTGGTCGGCTTCCTCGTTTCCATGAAGTCCCACGTGAGCTTTTATCCAGCAGAACTGTATCGTGCCATCTTGTTTGATTCGGTGGATGTTGTGATGAATGTTGTTAACAGTTTTATTTGTACTATTTCTATTGGCGATCTCCTGTAGTGCTGAGAAAGAGTCGGAGAAAATGGTGGATTCTTTTATTCCGAGGTGGATGCATGTTTCGCAGGCGGCGTCTATAGCAATGCATTCTGCTTGGAATACAGAGCAGAATTTGTGAAGTTTTTTGCGTTTTGATGTACGTCGGCCGTCTGGATGGTGTATTACAAACGCTGCTCCGACCCCTCCGTCGTGCTTACTCCCGTCGGTGTAAATTCGGTGCATATTTGCGGTGTTGTATGGTTCGAAGTCTGTTGCATTGTAAATTTTATTTATTTCTATGGTTATTCTGTTGGCAGGGTGGAGTAGCTTGGCTGGGGGTATTCGGGTGTCTAAGGTGAAGTCTGCCGGCAAATGTTTGCTAAGCCCAGTTCGTTTGGTGTTCTGTATTTCAGCAACTTCGTTTAGCTTGTGGTGGAGGGGTGTGAGGTCAGCTAGGGCTATAGAAGCGGTGGTTGGTAGCGTGCGGAAACCTCGGACGATCTTTATGGCGAATCTTCTCTGAAGGCTGAGGAGAGCTTGGGTCACTTTTTTATATTTTGTTGCGTTGTTCCATACTTCGGCAGCGTAGGTTACGGTTGGTTCGATTACTTGCTTGTAAATTATTGATACGTTTGCTGCGTGAATTCCCCAGGTTGGGCGGATAATTAGACATATTTTGGCGTAGATTTTTAGGGCTTTTTCAATTACGTATTCACAGTGGTTAATAAACTTAAAATTTTCATCAATTACAACACCGAGAAGTTTTATGGTGTCAGAGAATTTGAGTGGGGTATTTTCCATGATTATGTTGCAGGTTTTAGCTTTTGGAGTGCAGGTCGAAAGTTGCGTTTTCTCTGGACCAAATTTGAGGTAGTTATGACTGCCCCAGTTGGAGATAGACTGTAGGATATGGTTGGCATTTGTTTCTAGTTGGTCGTTGTTTTGAGCGGTGCAGATTAAGAAGATGTCGTCTGCGTATGCCTGGATGTAGTTGCCTTCGGGTAATTTTGTGTCTAAGAGGCTATCCATGATTAGATTCCACATAATTGGGCCTAAGACTGAACCTTGTACGCAGCCTCGGTTTTGTGTCTTGGTGGCAGTGGCATCTGCGAAATTTAGTTGTATTGTACGATCTTGGGTGTAACTTTGGATGACGTCGTATATGTTCTTTGGACAATTGATGTGTTGCAGTCTTTTGAATAAGGCAGGCCACCACGCATGATCAAAGGCTCCTTGTATATCAAGTGAGATGGCGGCGACCAGCTGTTTTTGGGCTTTTGCGTGTTTCATGATGTCTATTGCGTTTATGATTGCGTCGGTAGTAGTTGTTTGTTCCTTAAATCCATATTGTTTAGAGTTCGCTGTGTTGTTGAGGTGCATGTGGTAGACTAATCTATTGGCTATTGCTTTTTCATATATTTTCCCGAATACGTTTAGCAAACCTATGGGCCTATATGAAGATATATCAGTGTAGTCCTTTTTCTTAGGTTTTGGTATAGTTTTGATAAAAGCGATTTTCCAGTATGTAGGAAAATAACGTAGATGCAGACATCGGTTTAGGAGTCGAGTGAACAGTGATGGATAGGTCTTAATGAAGTGGTGGCATATATCGGGGGTAAGGTGATCTATTCCGGGTGCTTTTTTGCTATACATTGACTTGCTGATTTCAGTAATTTCTTCTGAAGTAAAGTCACACTCGTTGTTACTGTTCGTATAGCAGTGGATTGACGTTCTGAGATTATGTACTAACAACTATGTACCTAGTTACTAGGAACAGGAGTTCATTCAATGTCCATTTAACGCAATTTTTCCTCATGTGTCTACCTAATAGAGGAAGGAACTATCCCATTTGAAGTTCATTCATTCACTGAGACTAAAGATTGCCTTGTTTCAAACTGTAGCTTTGATAAAATTTCATTTCTGTCGGTTGCCCTCGACCATGGTTTTGAATAAGTACAAGAAACCATTTTATCTAGTTTTGTGGTAGTTAATAATGTAAAATATTTACCTTAATACGTGCTTTGCTTTTTTTTTATATGAATGTCCTATTTGCTGACAACTGTGATTGTACGGAATTTTTATGTGTGTAATATGAAATCATAGTACCTATCATTCGAGATCCGATTCACACGTTACATTTGAATCTATATGGCAATAATGCGTCACCTTACATATGTGCAGTCTTGTCGATATTAACAGAGACTAATAAATATGAAAGACTTCTAATCTCTGTACAAAGTCACGTGTCTCATCATTAAATCATTATCATTATAATAGATGGCACCACTTGAGACACCAACAAGACGTGTAACGTTATTCATTTTGTGTATCGTGACACTTGTAAAGCTCACTAGATATCATTGCACTCTTTCTAAGCCAATATTAATGCGTTAGCCCCCTTATGGGGCCCACCGACTATCAGTGCGCTTGCTTGACGATATCGGCACAACTGATAGGCCAATATCGTCAGGCCGACTGAGTGGGCCCCATGAACACGATTTTGTATTTAACGAACAGTCTTTATTTTACTTGTTTCTGACATTACGAACGTCCCCCTTTTTGCGGATAACTCGTTGCATTGCATTGACCGCGACCCCATTCCTTAGTCCTTACCGGTCGCGTCATTGTCGGCATCGGCAAGGCAGCCTGCTTTTTATTTACGGTTCACCTTACCGTACGTTTTCAAAACTTACCGTTATGTTCGTTTATTGACTGAGATTTTATATCTCACGCTTTTTGTGCAATGAACAGGTTAAAAATACATCGAAATGTTATGGCTCCTCTACATGATGGGCCATCATTGGGACGCAGCTATGCGTTAGAGGGAGCTAACGATATTGCGATCTCGTTCCTTCGTATGGCTGCGTCCCTATGATGGCCCATCGTGTAGAGCCAGCCTAAGGGGGCCCACTATCAGTCCGCCTAACGATATCGGCCTGCCCGTTAGAACAAAAATTTGACAGCTTCGAACAACTGACAGGCCAATATCGTCAGGCCGACTGATAGTGGGTGGGCCCCATATGGCAGTTTTGGAAATGCGATTCTGTGTATACAGGGTGAACTTTTGATGGGGACAGTATGGAGATCCTTTTATTTATTTGTTTTATAATTCAAATGAATTGATTTTTAATGAAAATAAACAATTTAGCGCCTTAAACGTCTTGGATTGCAAGCCGAGTTCGATATTATTATTTTAATAACAAAAATCTTATTTCCGCTGAAGACTGAGTGATGAGGTAAAAAGTGATATGCAATTTTATTCTGAATTAGTACCAATTTAAATAATAACGGGATGGGACTGCCAACGTTTAAACTCATACTCATAACTATGTAATACCTAAACCAGCATCCAAGTACAAATTGAGCACTTGAAATCTACCAGTGACGTAACTAAGTCCAGCGACATTTTACTCATCGTTATTTATGTCCATGACCGTTGCCAGCCTGAATTTGTGCAAATATATGTTGACACCTTGCACCTTATTCCATTGTGATACAGCGTTAAATATATTTTCAACTACCGGCTGTAGGTATTAGATTAGCGAATGAATGGACCCGTTGATAACGGACGTAACGACCAATTGGCCACGTGCTATGGTTATGGTTATTTGGTTATGCAGGCTGCAGGCTTATCATAAAAATTCTACGTTTTAACGGAAATATTTTAAATTCTTTACATTTTATCAGGAAAAAAAAATCCAGGGTAAAAATATTGAAGTATATTTTTTGACCTTGGCTAGCTTTGTTGGCATGTCCAAAATGTGTTGTGTTGTAAGTAGATGGTTAGTGATTCCATCTTTTTTTAGTACCTATTGTGTTACTCATTAAAATAAAAGTACATTTACTCCGAGTATTTCACTCGCATTGTTATATTTTTTTGTTAATTTGTACAATATCTATCATAAAAAAATTAAAAAATCTGCAATAATTATAATTGTTTATTTTTGGTTTAAATTTATTGTTAATCTAATTAAAGGATTTATTTAAATTACTTGTTTCAATGTTGTTTTGATAGCTTGTTGGTATGGGTACTTAATAGGTACACTACGTTAGCAACATAATATATGTATACATATATCAGGAATATAATTCGTTGCGATAATATTATCGTACAAGCTAATTAAATAGCATACTAATAAACGTTCGTATTCCGATTGTATAATATTCGACCTTTGACTGTACTACTTGTAAGCATTGAATAGTAATAAATATAGCTATTTAAATGATATTGCATTTGACTATGCAGCGCAAAGCAATATTGATTCAATATCTATAGTATAAGTAATGAATAATTATACGGATAGGTATGTCACCTATTTATGTATTTAGAGAAACATTATCAGTCGACAAATCAAAAAGATTTTACAAAGAATGAAAGAACGGGATACTGAAAAGTATGAACGGTGTGTTTTTACAGAGAATGAACGATTTAATTTTGAACCGATGCAATTTCCACCTATCAGTTATCATTAAAATGGTCTTTTGAATGACATACCTAACTATAATACCTATTTTTGTAATTAAAGGCCATTTGAATCGGAAAACTCACCCGAGAGCAGGAATCTCGAAATTAATTTTACTTAGAGCATGATTTCTCCAGATATGTAATTAAATTATAACATAAAGCCCGTAAAAGATTATTCACTTTAACCAAATAATACAGTTTATTAACGAACTTCACAAATTCAGCAAAACTATTTCTTCCAGCACCCCATTTGGAATTTACGACTTTTCATTTATGCCCTTTGGTCTCTCTAATGCGCCCTCGATCTTTCAAAGTATGACTTTGTTTCTAAGTCTAGTCTATACCCATAAATTACAGTTAGATATTCGATATAATATATATTTATATAATATATTTGTAGCAGCAAATTACAGTTAATATTATTATTCTACAGCTTTCAAGATTCAGGCATTCTCAATTTGTCCATGTTATTTAAGCTATCTGATTTTTCTCTATGGGGAACCCACAATGATGTGCAAAGTTAAACTGCTTTAAATGTGTCCCCCCTTGGAATTCACGTCATATAGAGGCAGGTGCGCCGAAATAGCACAAGGAGGACGCCTGCTTAGTTTACAAGAATCCACTTCCTCTGTCTTCCAACGTAAATTAGACGGTGGCTCGGAATATTGATGAAGACCGCTTATCAGCTCACCCATCTAGGCAAACTGTTATACCGCGTTTTACGTGCAAGCAAGCAATCAAAATAAAAAACTTAACACGACGCTCATAGACATAAATGTGTAGTGAAAGGGTTTTATTTGTAAGTTTGAAAATAACTGAATACTTTTGTTTCAAATTTCCAATGGTAATTGAGATAGGTATACGTATCAATCTTTAATTTGCAAAATATAAATGATCCAAATGTACATTTTCTACGTATTCAATTCAGTTCATTCATTCACTGTTTTATTAAATCAAAAATTCTGTTTCATTTCACCACTTCGTCGAATCACTGGGCGGACCTTTAGTCAGGTTTTTTGTCCTAAATTCAGTCGGACCTCGTTTCTGAATCACGTTTAAAGAATCCTCGATTACGTCATGTCCATGCGCACGAGTACATGTCTAGTCGTACAGTCATTGTACAAGATCGGTTGGTTATATCATTTCATTAGCTTAATTTTAAACTTAATTCTTTAGCCAATGTCATGTAGATTTTGTTTATTCTGTACTAAAAAACTTGAGTTAAGCAGGATGGTAACACAACACGGAATTATTCACGTTAGGGTTGTCGAAGAGTATCTTTTTTTTGTTTTTAACCGAATAAAACTTCTCAAAACACAGGTTTGGTTTTGGTGTTGGTATTCCTAATGCTAAGCAGTGCAATAGCAAAAACGTGACTTTCACGAGTATATGCCTAGTTCATTTGATATGCTAGAAACTAGAAATTATTTATATTAAAACTGGCGCTAAGTTGCCACATGCATATATTAATGACGCCAGTGTCAAGTGCCGTCTATTACATTTCATTTGATGTATCTACCAAGTTAATAATGTAGCGTACAATCGCATGCTTAAAGCAAAGCTATGTACGTGTCTCTAACCTCTTGTAATGTCAAAAATTTTGTCGCGCATTTTCACATTTCATTTCTATCACGTCTTTTATTTCACCCTGTATAAGTCTAGATACAATTTTATTGTTCTAAGTGTGCGACACGATAGTGAAGCGAGAAAATATTATATGTATCACAACTCATTGTTTGACTGTCTGTCTGCACCACTCCCTTAATGGATGCCACGCCTTGACAACTTACGATTGTATTGAAGTCTGGATTGTTCGGTCAATTGCTAGATATTTTATGACGATGTCATAAGATTGTGTCATGTAAAATTATTGTGATAATAATGACATGGTCGCCAGTGTTACCTTTGTGATGAAGTATCTAAGTATTTAAATCTATTACTTATTGAAATCTTCTCGTTATACATACACCGTTGCGTTGTACTTACGTCAGTAACTCAATCGTATGTAAATAAAATGTCTTTATTTGTATTGTGTCTTTCCTTAATGCGTTAAGAGGATGTCAACACCCGATGACCTTCAAATTGACTTTTTTAAACGGTCGTATAGCTATAACTACTTGTTTTGGGAAAGTAAAAAAGAAATGTTAATATTCATTATATTTCGAAAGACTTTGTTAATTCCGATACACGATTGGACAAAATCGGCCCGACAGAAAATAATTCCAAATTTACATCTTAAAATTAGCTTTAAACAATTGTATGTCTTTAGTTTCTTGACTTATACGTTTGTAATTAAGGAGAAAATTTCACCACACTAATACTAAAAGTTTTTGTCTTACTTTTCTCAATGAATGCGTAGTTTTTTCTTAATTCATCATTTTGCATTTGCAATGAGCTCCCATACTAATCGTAACGCAGTGTTTCTCTTTTATTCGCACTGAAAAAGATAGGGATGGAATTTAACTGTTGCCATCCTCTTAAGGAAAAAAACGGCAACCATTTTTAGCCACGCTGTGCCAAAAACCTTTTCATTCTAAATATAAATTCAACGGTTTTGCACATAAAGCCTTACGTTTTTTGTTAGTCTTTATGACCTTGAGCTCGTTAGAACCTTTTCAAAGAAGAGTGAATCATCTATGTCGACGATTATTAATTAGTTTCTTAGTCATATATTTCAATGCATCATTAGTTACTTTTGTCACAACTATAACATATTTGTGACAACTATGAAATCATTCAGGTCTGTCCGAATGCCAAATTTCTTGGTTCACGCAGATAAATTAAATATATTTTTTTTTTGACTAGAGATCACAATTTTATAGAATATAGGTACTTACCTAGTAATTTTCTGGTCATTATTTAACACAATATTTACCGGTTGCGTTCCCTAGTCATAATTTCGAACCCTTTCGTACACATGACCCACGCTTGTTAAAATAGTAAGCCTATTTTTGTTCTTTTTTGGGATTCAGTAAGAAGCCAAAGTATTACGTAATGTATTTAAAAGTAAATTTATACAATTATGTAAGTATTAGTTAAGTAATTGACTTGTAAAATTTCGATCACTGAATTAAATTTCACCCTGTGTATTAAAACTTCAACTTATGTACCCTACACATACATACCTATGAAAAAATTAATAGACGACCATAAGCAAAAACAATCCACTTCCATTCTTCAATCGTTTACGAGAGCAACAACAGACTTACTATGCACTATTGTTCGTATGTTCTTGACAGAGACACGAAGATTATAGACTGTTAATCTCCATACATAGTCGCGGAGTTCCTCATTGTCTTAATAAAAGCGAAGCGTCAGATTAGCGAAGTTTCTATTTCATACTGTAGGTACCGAGCAGTGGCGGCGCGTCCATAGAAAACGATTTTCGTCGGCTTGCCTAAATTTCAGGCGCCTGAGCCGTTTTTGTACAGCTCATGAAAAAAAAATTAAGCCAAATTCAACACCAGCTTGCCTAAGAAAAATTTTGACCCAACGCCACTGGTACCGAGTCAGCAGCAGAAGTAGCCAAACAAGTGAGGAGACCAAAATGATCTTGGCACGACTTTATTATGGCAGCTCTCTCTCAGAGACGCAGCCATACGGACGGAACGAGATCACAATATCGTTTGCTCCCTCTAACCTATAGCTGCGTCCCCATTACGGCCCGTGGTGGAGAGCTGCTATTACAATAAAAGCGTGTTAAGGTGATTTTGAACATGTCATCCGCTAAGTTACTTCTACTGCTGACTACATATTTTGTATCGTGCTCCGGCCATCGGCGCTCTGCATACCTATGGGGTGCCTATAGGTTTTTTCCGGATTGATCCCACCTAAACATAATTCTTGGTCGCGATTCTGGGTTGCGAAACATAATTCTTGGCCGAATGAATAGCAAACTAAACTTGCCCGGGGTGGGGCACGTATGAGATGGTCCTACGCTATAAAAGGATCGGCTGGCGGCAGCGTAAACTCTGGCCTATGACTGCGCTTTATAGAAACAAGCTACATGTAGTCGCGATCCCCAGCAGTGAGGGAACGAGAAAGAAGATAGAAACTACCAGGGTACAGTCTTTATATTTACTAGTCTGTGATCCCTAGGCAGTTTCCCTGCACTTGACACGGTCATATTTCTATTCCGAAGAGGTTTTCACCCATAACTCGGTTTATGGTGCGCCATACGGCCGGTAACTCGAGACTTGGGTTCATGCACCTTTGCAGTGTTTGGTTTCGAGAGCAAATAATATGCGAATGTGGTTTGGAATGAGCGAGTGGTTATTTTAGCTAAGGTGATTTTCAACGTTTTAAATTGCACCCGAGCAGAAATATTTTTATCTGCGATCACTGCGTTTAATGTCAAACTTATATCAAATCATCATCATCATCTCAGCCATAAGACGTCCACTGCTGAACATAGGCCTCCCCTTTAAAAGGGGGGGTTTGCCATACGCGCCACGCTTGGCAGGCGGGTTGGCGCGCGCAGTTTTTTTTGTTTATTGTTGTTTAGGCTTTCGGAAGTTGCTGCTGCCCATCTCCCGGTATATTCCCTTACATACATATTCCCTTAGCAGACTCCTACTGCAACCACAGGACGATATGGTGGGGGACAATTCTAAGGCCGGGCACCCTACGGCGAATATCAAATCAAATTTGTAGTTTTTATTTGGAATAAAGATAATAATCAAATGCGAAATATGTATTAAGTTTCATATTTTCTATTAAGTAGTTGATGTTTGTAGGTAGGTATGAATCTATAAGTTGTCTGTCTATGGAAAAACAGCTTACATAGTGCCTAAGGGGATAAACAACTTTTTAATGTATTTTTTGTATAGCAACTTGATCAACAGAATACCTATCTACCTACTAAGCCGTTGAATAAAAAAATAAGTAGGTACCTATTAGGTTTTTGTATAGGCAATCTCAAAAAGCCTTTTAAACATATCATTTAAAACACGACTTTTGCATTTCTTCTTAAAAGTTCTTAGTAATTTTCAAATAATTTAGTCCTGTCATGTTTAAAAATACATATAATGTTAACGCCAAAATTGGTATTTACAAGCAAAGTGACTGTACGTTTCTGTAAACGTGTTGTTTTCCTTAAATTACGAATGACACGTTGACCTAGTATATATTCCAAGAAATACGAGATACATACCTTATGCAGCGAATTTCATTAGGTACCTATAGTTCACTCGGGTGATCGGTGTTAAGTAGTACTTGCCTGCTTTAAAGGAGAAAATCCGGCCAAGAGCATGTCGGGCCATGCTCAGTGTAGGGTTCCGTAAACTGAGACCATTAATTCAAAAGGTCGTTTCTTACGGGAAACTTGGCGGTGCTTTTACTTACGTCCTTTCACTATGGGTTTTTGAATGATAACACAAAAACGGCTCAACCGATTTATTTCAATATAGTTTTCATTGAAGGTACTCATTAGGCCGCAGTTTCATGATTTTTTTCAAAATTTTAGTACCCACGATTCAAAAGTTAGATGGGGGGACGGGACGCCCTGTTTTAAACTTTCGGAGCTATTATTTCCGAAAGTATTAGTTTTATCCATAAACTGTTTTAGAAGACCCTAATTCTTTTATAAAGACACACACAACTAGGTTGGCACGAAAAAAAATTTCGCCCCCCACTTCATGTGTACGGGAGGTACCCTAACAAAATATATTTTTCGCGTTTTTATTCTACCGTTTTGTCGGCTTGGTTAATGCACATATTCAAACCAAATTTCAGCTTTCTAGTGCTAACGGTCACTGAGCTAGACCGCGGACGGACGGACATGGCGAAACTATAAGGGTTCCGTTTTTGCCATTTTGGCTACGGAACCCTAAAAATGAAATTAAATTGTTGCTACCAAAAAATATGAACTAACCGTAGTAGTAAAGGAACTGTACCTTTAATCTCTACCTGTAGATATAAGGTATAATATTGTACTACGTAATGTAGGAATATCTAATTTAATTTAGATTTATTAGTAGGTAAAGACAAAGTTCATACCTAAACTTGAGTTGAGTGGGTCATGTTACCGGACAGAGTTACGGCAGAACCCTACAATTTGGAACAACAGAGTGTAGAGCACTTTGGCGGGACTCAGCTACCATAGACAGCCAGAAGGCGGCTATCCGGCTGAAAATTGTCCGTCATTCCATACAAAAAGTCAGCTACCTAGACAAATTTCTACTTTTAATTTTTTTATATGTCTTATGCACACAGTTTAAACATTCGCTCGTATTGGATTTATACACTGTATACATAGAAACGGCTTACAATTTTTTTCACATATGTACTTCTCTTAATATGAAAGGCACTCTGGCCAAAACAGGACATTTATTGGCCTTGAACCACTAGAACTTTGACTTGCACAATACAGACCACTAATTTGACCATGTTGTGTTGTGTCGCTCCCAAGCCCATAGTCCCAACATATTATATCAGACCGCATTGGTGGATGACTAATAATTCAGATAATATTCTTGTACTTGACTGACCACTAATTGTATAAGTCATTAGAGGTCATATATATTGAAGGACTCTTTGCGTATTGTCGTTTTAATGTTGTGCGGCTAAAAATGTTCTTGAGTCGCTTGAGAATAAGTCCCGTACAAAACATAGAATATTCATAGAAACGCCACAGTAGCCACAGCATCAGTTGCCACGTTCTGAAATTATCACTTAATTGCTAAAATGTAGTATCTTACTCATAGCCCTGCTTTGGCATTGCAAGAGTGAAGCAGCTAAGCAACTCTAGTAACAGATACTTGCCTGGACCCCTATTTGACATGGCAAAACCATAGACTTAAATATATAGTAGACGGCCATAGCCCGATAACTTTTTGAGGCTCCGAGTATTTAGCGCCATCTAGTTCAGAGCCACCTAAACAGAGCCAATATGTATGAGATAAAATCAGCGCCACCTAGTAACGACTAGTGTACTACTAGTACGTTAGTCGTTACTAGGTGGCGCTGATTTTATCTCATACATATTGGCTCGGTTTAGGTGGCTCTGAACTAGATGGCGCTAAATACTCGGAGCCTCAAAAAGTTCTTAGGCTATGGCCGTCTACTATATATTTAAGTCTATGTCAAAAGTGACAATCGCTAGTGAGACAACTATGATATCACACTTTTATGACAGCTGAAATCTCTATGGATTCACAAAATATTGATATCCACTTACGTCAAAATCAATAAAAAGCTAGCGAGACCTTCCGTAAATATGACAGTAAGGTGTGGACACGTGTGGACAGATTGATATTACTCTATCCAGTAGCGATTCAACTGTGATATCCACGTATCACAGTTTGGCATGTCGTGTATTCTCCCCTCCTCCTGATTCACTCTATTGTAGATACTAGAAATATAATGGCTCCTCTACGTGATGGGCCATCATAGGGACGCAGCCATGCGTTAGAGGGAGTTAACGATATTGCGATCTCGCTCCGTCGTATAGCTGCATCCCTATGATCGCCCATCATGTAGAGCACCCATAAGGGCCGTCACCGTGAATGTCGTGAGATATAAAATAGTCGAAATCACTAGACAATGGGGTTGGCCGGTGAAAACTTTTGCAGAGGGCGCTGTTCCAGATCCCATACAATAAGAGAAAGAGATACAAACAAAGATAGAAAGAAACAGACGTTGAATGGTCCCTAAATTTTCGCGAAAATAAATAAAAACTACTTCGCGCCATACAAATTTAGCTTTTCTAGGGACCAATTTTGAAGATGTCACTTTGACAGTTGCCAACCCCATTTTAGATTTTCTAATGCCAGTCAAAGTAAAAACAAATCAAACAAATTCCAACGTACATTTATCGGGAAAATGTCGCGTTATCAAAATGACCTTCATTTTCCACCGAGCTAAATTGTTGCATAAACATTAAACATCTCTGTTTGCATTAGCTACGTACGGTACAACCACAACATATTGTATCATCTGTATTATTACTATTAGTAAAATAGGTACCTACTTACAATATTATGGTGGAATTAATTATCTTATATTAAGTAATCTTGAATTTTTTAAATAGGTTACTTATTGAATAACTAGCTCAAATCTAAACTAGGCCCTTGCGGCATTGTACCAAGGATGCTGGCGGCATTTCCTCGTTGTATCGCAATGCTGGTTACTTATTAAAATTAAAATGATGACTTCCCAAGTAGGAATGGTATTAGTTAAATGGGAACGGATAGACCGAAATAGCATTTTGTTTATGTTTTTTCCATAGATAATAAAATAATGTTGCAATAAGATAATGTCATATTACATTTTAGAAAAGGTATTGCTTGCCTAAATGCAACATTAAATACTTAGTTCATGGGATAATTTAAAGGAACGTAAGTATGTTCTGATAAGTTAACGCCTAAAAAGACGACGACATCTATTTATAAAACTTGAAAACGATTAAATTAAGTAAGTACTTATGTGAGTATTCAATTACATCACATTTAACCTGAACGTTTCTATTTTATAGATCAACAGCAAATACAGCGAGGAGCTCGCGCAAGAATGCCTGGAATGGATCCGAGCAATCACGGGCGAGCCAGAGAACGTGTCCGGAGATATGGACAACTTCTACGAAATACTCAAGGACGGGACCTTGCTCTGCAAGTAAGTTAGCTTTTATACGCGCATCCACACCAACCTAGCCTGTTCGAAGTGATAGGTAAAGAATGCCCGGAATGGTTCGAGCGATCACGAGCGAGCCAGAGAACGTGTCCGGAGATATGGACAACTTCTACGAATTACTCAAGGACGGGACCCTGCTCTGCAAGTAAGTTAGCCTTTATACTCGCATCCACACCAACCTAGCCTGTTCGAAGTGATAGATGAAGAATGCCCGGAATGGATCGAGCGATAACGAGCGAGCCACAGAACGTGTCCGGAGATATGGACAACTTCTACGAAATACTCAAGGACGGGACCCTGCTCTGCAAGTAAGTTAGCCTTTCTTCTCGCATCCACACCAACCTAGCCTGTTCCAAGGATAAATTGCCCCTACTGTACCAATTTCTTCTAACAACTGTTTATCTAACAGACGGTACAAGCATTCAACGAAAAGTAAACTAAACATATCCCCGTTTGTTTTTTTAACCCGTCAATACGTCACTTTTCAGGCTAGCCAACAACATCCAGCCCGGCCAAGTTAAGAAGATCAACGAATCAAAGATGGCGTTCAAATGCATGGAGAACATAAACGCTTTTCTAGAAGCAGCCAAACAACTCGGAGTACCAGCTCAGGAGACCTTCCAGACGGTGGACTTGTGGGAGCGACAGAACCTCAACTCCGTCGTCATCTGCTTGCAGTCACTCGGCAGAAAGGTAAGCATCATTTAATGCTAGGATAAAGTCGGTAAGATCGTTAATACATCATGCAGCGTGTGGCCATAGTCTAGCCAGTAGGCTCTAAGGAAAAACTGAACTTCAATTCAATTCTGTGGTCGTCTGCTTGCAGTTGTAGCGCAGAAAGATAATTTCTACTAGTGACATCTAAAAAAGAATTAATTTATTTGCCGAAATTTAGTTTAAAATCTGTTTGCAACAGCGTGATAACTGAGGCTGCTTAAGGGGCACTTTGAAAAATTACAGTTTTTTTCAAACGCTCTTAATAAGAGATTAAGCAATATAACTAAGTAAAAAATGTGGTATTCTGGTTTACCTAAAAAGTCGCAGAAGCAAAATTAGACAAAACTTTATAGATTCGCTTATTTATCGTAGTTTGGTCAAAACATCTGATCCTTAAGATCGCTGCATCTCTTTCTTGCGTGCACGGTAGCCATAAACGTGTCTCTAACGGATGGGCGTGGCTTGTCCGAATCGAGGAAAGGCCTTAAACTCAGAAAACAGTTGACCCTATGGTTGGTCATTTGGCGGGAGTTACTAGACAGAAAGAAACCTCTAGCGACATCTAGTTCTATAGTGTGAATAAATCTTATTTTTTTGGGATGGGATGCACTACGATACCAACATACCCATTTTAGCCTAGATAGCAATTTTTTCCAATCAATTTTGGCGATTGAATTCATTATAAATATTTATTGCGTACACGTACCTACTCTCCGAAAATTAAATCACGCAACCATTATCCTAAAGTAACCGCAACTGAACCATGAGTCATTTCATTACTTAAGAGGCCTTATTCCCTATACGCGCATATTTTGCGAAAACCTTAATTTTCTTTTGAGGATATGGCAAAAATACTTAGTGCTTTTAACTTAACTTTTTATGTATATGATAGTCCGTATCTTTATCTAGACGGCCACCGGAAAAAAAATACCATTTTTGAACAAAAATTAGGAAAAACATGGCTTCTCTTGGAAGGCCTTTCCGGAATTTGCAGATAACATGTCGTTTTGTTTTAGGATAACTTAAACATAGAGAACATTTCTTATAAAATTTGAATACAATTTCATTCAGCACAAAATTTTTAAGACGGCCACCGCAAAAAAATTTAAAATTTCATCTTGGATAATAGAGAAAATACTTTCTGAATACTTGTAATTTTTTGATTAAAACAGGGTTACATTAAATTTTTTTCACGGAAGTCCTATTATTATTCTGCCTTAAAAATATAAACATAGCAAAGTTCAACTATGCATCTACCATGAAAAAAAAAACCATTACTGTAACCCTAAATTTACTTATGGTAGAATTTTTTAAAGATGACTCTAAATCCCCTCAAAACTTGACAAAACACACCGCGCCGCCGTCTCTGGCTCAGTATGGAACGAGAGCTCGTAGACGACGGACCTGTGTTAAATCGTCCCGCGCGCATTACGTAAGTTTGCCACATAGCTACACTTAGAGGTCACCTAAATCGGGTAATCTTCTATGGTATTGGCAACACGTAGTGACCTGCTTCCATTGCCCTATAGTTGCGAGAAGTATGCAGCACTGCGAATGAATTACCAAGATCCTTACTTTCTTTATTTTATTATTACTTTATTTATTGAGGTTTAGTTGATCACTGATTATGTTTAGTTTACTTTTTTATTATTACTTTGAGCCCTGATGTAGTCCAGGGTCTGATGAAAGAAGTTGGTTACCGGAACTCCTTATCTACTAGGCATAACTCAACCGTGTTTGAGGTTCTTAGACTTAGCTTGAGAAGCAGCATCACGTAAGATGAGGTCCAGGGTCTCATGATTAAGTCAGGTGTTGGTCACCGGAACTGCCTATCTACTCATCACAACTCCATCGTGTTTGGGCTCGTTAGACTTAGCTTGACGAGCACTCCCACTTGAGATGAGGCACAGGGTCTCATGATGGAGTCAGGAGTTGGTCACCGGAACTGCCTATCTACTCATCACAACTCCATCGTGTTTGGGCTCGTTACACTTAGCTTGACGAGCACTCCCACTTGAGATGAGGTCCAGGGTCTCATGATGGAGTCTGGAGTTGGTCACCGGAACTGCCTATCTACTCATCACAACTCCATAGTGTTTGGGCTCGTTACACTTAGCTTGACGAGCACTCCCGCTTTACATGAGGTCCAGGGTCTCATGATGGAGCCAGGAGTTGGTCACCGGAACTGCCTTTATACTCATCACAAATCCATTGTGTTTGGGCTCGTAATACTTAGCTTGACGAGCACTCCCACTTTACATGAGGTCCAGGGTCTCATGATGGAGCCAGGAGTTGGTCACCGGAACTGCCTATATCCTCATCACAACTCCATCGTGTTTGGGCTCGTTACACTTAGCTTGACGAGCACTCCCGCTTTAGATGAGGTCCAGGGTCTCATGATGGAGTCAGGAGTTGGTCACCAGAACTGCCTATATACCCATCACAACTCCATCGTGTTTGGGCTCATTAGCCTTAGCTTGACGAGCACTTTCACTTGAGATCGGGTCCAGGGTCTCATGATGGAGTCAGGGCTTGGTCACTAGAACTGCCTATATACTCATCACAACTCCATCGTGTTTGGGCTCATTAGACTTAGATTGACGAGCACTTCCGCTTGAGATGAGGTCCAGGGTCTCATGATGGAGTCAGGAGTTGGTCACTAGAACTCTGCCTATCTACTCATCACAACTCCATCGTGTTTGGGCTCATTAGCCTTAGCTTGACGAGCACTTTCACTTGAGATCGGGTCCAGGGTCTCATGATGGAGTCAGGAGTTGGTCACCGGAACTGCCTATCTACTCATCACAACTCCATAGTGTTTGGGCTCGTTACACTTAGCTTGACGAGCACTTCCGCTTTACATGAGGTCCAGGGTCTGATGATGGAGCCAGGAGTTGGTCAGCGGAACTGCCTATCTACTCATCACAACTCCATTGTGTTTGGGCTCCTAATACTTAGCTTGACGAGCACTCCCACTTTACATGAGGTCCAGGGTCTCATGATGGAGCCAGGAGTTGGTCACCGGAACTGCCTATATACTCATCACAACTCCATCGTGTTTGGGCTCGTTACACTTAGCTTGACGAGCACTCCCGCTTTAGATGAGGTCCAGGGTCTCATGATGGAGTCAGGAGTTGGTCACCAGAACTGGCTATATACCCATCACAACTCCATCGTGTTTGGGCTCATTAGCCTTAGCTTGACGAGCACTTTAACTTGAGATCGGGTCCAAGGTCTCATGATGGAGTCAGGGCTTGGTCACTAGAACTGCCTATATACTCATCACAACTCCATCGTGTTTGGGCTCATTAGACTTAGCTTGACGAGCACTTCCGCTTGAGATGAGGTCCAGGGTCTCATGATGGAGTCAGGAGTTGGTCACTAGAACTGCCTATCTACTCATCACAACTCCATCGTGTTTGGGCTCATTAGATTAAGCTTGACGAGCACTTCCGCTTGAGATGAAGTCCAAGGTCTTATGATGGAGTCAGTCATTTTGAAACAGACATAATTTTTGAAATCTAGAGCCCCTAATTATCCGAAAACGACTACCATGACGATTTTTCACAAAAGTGTATGCCCGCCATATTGGATTTTGAAACGGACATAATTTTAGGTATATTTCGAAAATCGAGTCTACCTATTCATTTCATCGACACAATCTAATTTTGAAAAAAAATCTTTACAGAAGGTCTAGTTATGACCCCCAGATTCCAAAATGACCACTGGTTCAAAAGTTTATATATATATAAATTATGTATGTATGGATGTATATATCCGCAGCCCGATTCTGTCATCACGATAGCGGTCGCATCTTTGCTCCGATTGCTTTTGAAACTTGGTACAAAAATCGCCCTGGTTGATACCTAGGACAAGTTCGTGAATGGGCGGAATAGGGCCAAAGGGACGGGAGAGGCCTCACTTTTTATGAAATCAGTTTTTCGGAAATAACTTTTTTCCTATGGAAAATATACCATCCGTTTTTCTTTTATATGGCGTGGGATCTGAATATCTATAACTCTTTTAATCATATCTTTAAGAAAATATCGTTAATTTTAGTCGAAATTAAAAAAACCTAATTTTTTCTGGAGAAAATTCTTAACTCCTAAACCGTGAATAATTTTATGTCAGCAATATTTTTTATCGAAAGGTCATTTTTTTTCTAAAATATTCAAAAACTATGTCTGTCGGAAAAATGAAGGTTTCGAAAAAAAAAAAACTGAAAGTGCGGATTTTGGCCTTGTTTAAAAGGTCAAAATTCTTGTGCCCGACTTTTACTGTTAAATTCATGTTAAATATTACATAGGTCGTACAAAAAAAAATTGTAAAAAAAAACTTTGAACTGGTAATACTGGTATCCCATGCGGTACCATGCAGCGCCCTTATCCATTCATCCACAAGGACAAGATGCGAAATCTACCTGTGCGTTCCCCTTGCGGGGACGGTTTTTTTTTAATCTAGAGCCCCTAATTAGCCGAAAACGACTACCATGACGATTTTTCACAAAAAGTGTAAGACCGCCATCTTGGATTTTGAAACGGACATGATTTTTGAAATCTAGAGCCCCTAATTAGCCGAAAACGACTACCATGACGATTCTTCACAAAAAGTGTATGACCGTCATCTTGGATTTGAAAACAGACATTATTTTCGAAATCTGCACCCATCAATTAGCAGAAAATGACTACCATGATGATTTTTTCCAAAACTGTATGACCGCCATCTTGCATTTTTAAACAGACATAATTTTTTAAATCTAGAGCTCCTAATTAGCCGAAAACGACTACCATGACGATTTTTCACAAAAAGTGTATGACCGCCATCTTGGATTTGAAAACAGACATTATTTTCGAAATCTGCACCCATCAATTAGCAGAAAATGACGGTTTTTCACAAAAAGTGTATAACCGCCATCTTGGATTTGAAAACAGACATTATTTTCGAAATCTGCACCCATCAATTAGCAGAAAATGACTACCATGATGATTTTTTCCATAACTGTATGACCGCCATCTTGCATTTTAAAACAGACAATTTTTTAAATCTAGAGCTCCTAATTAGCCGAAAACGACTACCATGACGATTTTTCACAAAAAGTGTATGACCGCCATCTTGGATTTGAAAACAGACATTATTTTTGAAATCTGCACCCATCAATTAGCAGAAAATGACTACCATGACGATTTTTTCACAAAAAGTGTATGACCGCCATCTTTGATTTGAAAACAGACATTATTTTCGAAATCTGCACCCATCAATTAGCAGAAAATGACTACCATGACGATTTTTCACAAAAAGTGTATGACCGCCATCTTCGATTTTGAAACGGACATGATTTTTGAAATCTATAGCCCCTAATTAGCCGAAAACGACTACCATGACGATTTTTCACAAAAAGTGTATAACCGCCATCTTGGAATTGAAAACGGACATTATATTTGAAATCTGCACCCATCAATTAGCAGAAAATGACTACCATGACGATTTTTGCACAAAAAATGTATGACCGCCATCTTTGATTTGAAAACAGACATTATTTTCGAAATCTGCACCCATCAATTAGCAGAAAATGACTACCATGACGATTTTTCACAAAAAGTGTATGACCGCCATCTTCGATTTTAAAACGGACATGATTTTTGAAATCTAGAGCCCCTAATTAGCCGAAAACGACTACCATGACGATTTTTCACAAAAAGTGTATAACCGCCATCTTGGAATTGAAAACGGACATTATTTTCGAAAGCTGCTCCCATCAATTAGCAGAAAATGACTACCATGACGATTTTTTCACAAAAAGTGTATGACCGCCATCTTGGAATTGAAAACAGAATTTTTTTTCGAAATCTGCACCCATCAATTAGCAGAAAATGACTACCATGACGATTTTTCACAAAAAGTGTTTGACCGCCATCTTCGATTTTGAAACGGACATGATTTTTGAAATCTAGAGCCCCTAATTAGCCGAAAACGACTACCATGACGATTTTTCACAAAAAGTGTATAACCGCCATCTTGGAATTGAAAACGGACATAACATTTGAAATCTGCACCCATCAATTAGCAGAAAATGACTACCATGACGATTTTTGCACAAAAAATGTATGACCGCCATCTTTGATTTGAAAACAGACATTATTTTCGAAATCTGCACCCATCAATTAGCAGAAAATGACTACCATGACGATTTTTCACAAAAAGTGTATGACCGCCATCTTGGATTTGAAAACAGACATTATTTTCGAAATCTGCACCCATCAATTATCAGAAAATTACTACCATGACGATTTTTCACAAAAAATGTATGACCGCCATCTTGGATTTGAAAACAGACATTATTTTTGAAATCTGCACCCATCAATTAGTCGAAAGCGACTACCATGACGATTTTTACCAAAAAACTTATACGGCCGCGATCTTGGATTTTAAAACAGACATTATTTTCGAAATCTGCACACCCAAATTAGTCGAAAACGACTACCATGACGATTTTTACGAAAAAAGTATACGGCCGCCATCTTGGATTTTAAAACAGACATTATTTTCGAAATCTGCACACCCAAATTAGTCGAAAACGACTACCATGACGATTTTTACGAAAAAAGTATACGGCCGCCATCTTGGATTTTAAAACAGACATTATTTTCGTAATCTGCACACCCGAATTAGTCGAAAACGATTACCATGACGATTTTTACGAAAAAAGTATATGGCCGCCATCTTGGATTTTAAAACAGACATTATTTTCGTAATCTGCACACCTGAATTAGTCGAAAACGACTACCATGACGATTTTTACGAAAAAAGTATATGGCCGCCATCTTGGATTTTAAAACAGACATTATTTTCGTAATCTGCACACCCGAATTAGTCGAAAACGACTACCATGACGATTTTTACGAAAAAAGTATATGACCGCCATCTTTGATTTTAAAACAGACATTATTTTCGTAATCTGCACACCCGAATTAGTCGAAAACGACTACCATGACGATTTTTACGAAAAAAGTATATGGCCGCCATCTTGGATTTTAAAACAGACATTATTTTCGTAATCTGCACACCCGAATTAGTCGAAAACGACTACCATGACGATTTTTACGAAAAAGTATATGGCCGCCATCTTGGATTTTAAAACAGATATAATTTTTAAAATTCACACCCTCACCCTTCACCTTAGCCTAAAACAACTACCAGACCTTACCCTCTACCCTCATCTCTTACCATAAGGCAGGCCGTGCGCTAGTTTGCCACCATATATAAAAAAAATCTACTCCAGCTATAATGGCGAACTTAGGTAAAATGCAAATGACCGGTCGGGCCGCTTCAAAATATCTGATGGTGACAGTACAGTCGCCATCAGATATATCGGAGCGGCCAAGGTGGTCACAAATATCTGAACAACGCCTCTATTGTCAAGGCAATAAAGTGCATGTTCAGATATTTTTGAGTACCGTGGCCGCTCCGATATATTTGATGGCGACTGTACATGCACTCTGTAAGGTACAGTTGCCATCAAATATATCGGAGCAGCCAAGGTACTCAAAAATATCTGAACGTGCACTTTATCGCCTTGACAATAGAGGCGTTGTTCAGATATTTATAACCACCTTCACCGTTCCGATCTATCTGATGGCGACTGTACCTCCAACAGGCCTATTGATTTTAGTTGCGTATTTAATTCTCTCTTCCATGTAAAAGAAAATAAAAAGTCTGTACAACTTATGCGTAAAAATAATTTTGCTTGTAATTGAAGTTGAAAACTATCAAGACTATTGAAGCGTGCGTATCGTCGTTGTTATTGCCGGCGGCCGTGTATTGAGCGCTAACGCCATCTATCGAGTAAGAAATCGTGAAATTTAGGAACGTTCACGGGACTAAGGCCTCTTAAGGAAAATGTGAAAAGGTTACCTGTTTACTTTGCGAATTCTCGTTAAGCTGACGACCGTTATTTGTCTAAGACCTGCCCTGAAATGTTATTCCAGTAATTTACGGCATACAGGAGAAGAGAGTCGAACGGTCCGACACTTCCAAAAAGTTCAACAAACCAGTATTAGCTTTATGCGAAGTGCTTGTGGTAAAAGTAAGAAACAAAAACGCACGACGTTGAACCAAAGTTAAACTTCAAAACTAAGGGTTGGTAGCAACAAACCGTCTGTGACCGTTAAAACATTCGCAAATTTTATCGAGTATACGTAAATTTTCATAGTACCCTGCCGGGTAATGCTGTTATGCCCGTCAAAAGTGGTTGGAGCAACTGGCAGATAACTGTTAGATAATTTTACATGTGTCCCATAGCGTCAGAGCGCCACCAAAATCATGCTCGGAGCAAAAGGCGAAGGCGACCGATGGAAATCTACCGGTTTCCAAAATACACAACAATTAATAGAAGGTTGAACATTTTGGCCTAATAAAAGCTTTTAGACTGTTCAGGGTTTCCGTACATAGTTAAGGACCATCCATCTTTTATCTCTTTCTCTTATTCTATGTAATCTGGCCGAGCGGTCTCAACTTTCTTCATCGGCCCTTGCCATAATGCCCTGGTTACACCTACCGAGTACAGTGGCGAGTCAGTACTCTCGACCGAATACTCGCAAGGTGTAAACACATCGCCGAGTACTGGGCCGGGCCATTTTGCTTACTCGGCCGAGTGGCATTTTGCTGTCTCGCCACTGTACTCGTTAGGTGTAACCAGGCCTTAATTGAGCTCTCCGAGTTCCTATGCTTAATGGGTCTCAAGGTCACATTTACCTGGTTTGCGTAGCGTTACGTTACTTATACTCTCTTTGCAATAGCAGTCTATGGCTTGTACAAAATAAATAATGAGTATGCGAGCCTGCGAGCTCATTTCCTGAATGCATGAGGCAAACATAGACCGTCACGAGTTAGCCTAACTAATTAACATCACTAGTTTATGAACCACTCAAAACTGTTACTTGTGAGTTTAAGGGAGTTTGAGTCTTAATTATATGGAGGAAAGCGCAAAATGGTAGGTCAAGTCTGATGTGATTTAGTTAGCCTTTACAAAGCTTGTATCAATTTTTCTCAAAAATGTCCCGCAAGGTTGACTTTTACGGTTTAATATCAGGCGGTGAAGTGCTTCGTTTATGATCAGTTAAAAATTTAAAAAGTTACGGAAATTGCAGTCTCGATTTCGATCCGTAAATTTCCAATACAAATTCCATTATTGTCGAGGTACATACTTTTTTTTTAAGTAGTAACGGCTATAGAACTAGGTGGAACAGTTCCTAAACAGCCAAAATAGAGAACGAGTTACAATTATTTATAATGTTGGTACCGCGTGTTTTTAGCTGTCTCAAATAGATTGGCGTTGTTCGGCAGAAAAATACACTTCTATTGAATATTAAAAAAAAGTAAAAGGCGGTAAAGCAAATGTTTTTACTTTTTCTATGAAAATTTTATAAGTAGCTAACGAAGTAAACGAAATACCTACTAATAGTAGTAATAGTGAAAGTATTTATTTAAAGAAAATGAGTTCCACTTCATGTGACGAGAATATGGAATATACGCCTCCAGAATTAAGAGCAGAGGCGAATTCTGCAATGAATAACTTGTTTCCAGCGAAATCTAAGGACAAAATTTATTTCGATTGACATACCTACTTATTTTTATTTTCTTGCACCATTTTTGAGAAAAGCACTATATTTGACTCGGCGTGAAGAGCCATTGCCGGCTTCGTATTAACTTAAACGGACTCCCGTTCCGGTCGTCCGTTTAAACATAATACTCAGCCCGCAATGGGCTACTTCACCTCCTCGACAATAATGTACTATTAAACTCTTCTCGTCAAATTATTCTCGTGTTTTGGTAGGCATTATTCCCTGTCTAGTATTACTAATTATAGGTGTTTAATTGATATTTCGTTTTTCCAGGCCCACAACTTCGGCAAGCCATCCATCGGGCCCAAAGAATCCGAGAAGAACGTGAGAAACTTCTCAGAAGAGCAGCTAAGAGCCGGCCAGGGGGTCATATCGCTACAGTACGGGTCGAACAAGGGCGCTACGCAGAGCGGCATCAACTTTGGCAACACGAGGCATATGTAGACACTTGTTTTAATGGTGCTTATGTGGTAAAACGTTTGACACAACAGGTTAATTAACTTCAAGGAACAAAAAGAAGCTACAGACTCAAACAAGATTTACTAAAAACATGGCTCGTGTTTATAACCGGTCAGTCTTATACCTTGATAACACTGTCAGAGAAACTGCTGTACGAGTCGTTCTTGCGGCACTATTGTGGGGATATTTTTGGGCTGAATGTGTATCCCTAGTATTACTTGATCGGTGATTCGTTAATACCATTACTGAGGGAAAATCTTAGGCTTCCTTTTCATCTCTCGGTTGAATGCCAAAAGAGCTCTTGGGATCGGTAACGACCTAAATACATATAGCACAATCTGACCGTAGACAATTAGGGTCAAAGTTATCACCATGACAACCTTGAGGTTACTATAAAAACTACCGATGTGCAAGTTGTAGTACGTTCGCAAAAAGCTTGGAAAAGTTATCGGAAAATAATCAAATTTAAAAACCGATCGTTCTTGGGACTGGTCACCGTCCGGTGGATCGGCCCAGATATCGTTGGGGAGACAGTGGGACTGCGGATCTGCCGCAGTGTCAACAACTGGCAAGAAGTTGCGCGGGATCGGGACAGGTGGCGCGCTCTCATTTCGGGGGCCAAGATTCTCTTTGGATCGTTGAGCCAAAATAGTAAGTTAAAAACCGATCATTACCTACAATTTTCAAATGTTATTTTTAAGTTTTCGAATATTTTCAATATCAATTTCGCTGATCAAAACAAAATACCTCAGCCCAAAGACTGATAAGTCTTTAACTGTTTAAGTATACGTTTTACCATATAAACACCAAGAGTTTATTTATATCTAAAGGATGATTAGCATTAAGACTCGACCAGGGCTATACTTTTCATGGAAATCTGGTACGGTACTAGATTACAAATTGCATAGTCTGTCGTTTTCCATTCATTTACATGAATACCATCTGTGTTTGATGAGGTAATGACATGACACTGAGAAACGGTGTTCTAATTTTAAATGTATTTTCTTAAGGCAAAGATTGTTAACTATCATGCCGAAATGTATGTTGCTGTACTTTAAATCTAGGTGGCGCTGTTTCGTGAAGTTTGTAACATCCAAATTAGTCATAATTTAAATATGTAAGCGTCAATAGGAGATGCGAAACGCTGTCTAAAAAGCCTCCAGAAAAAGTGTATGATAGTAAATAGTACTATTTAAAAATATATAAAAAATGCTAGCATCCTATATCTTAAAGCTGATCATCCTTTCCAACACCATTCATACAATTTATAATATAACAAGACACAAATTAATTGCACTAGAGATTTCATTAATAGACTAAGTAGATGTAAACAAAATAAAAATGTTGTCTTACAAGACTTGACAGTGGACCAGTTTTTGCGTTTCCTTAAAATCTCGGGTTTTGAATCTCTGAGTGTTTTTTAATTAAATTCCAATTGTTAACTGACATTATATTTTTTTATGCTTAAGCGTTTTTATCATTCCGAAGTCATTCCATTTTATGGATTATTTTTGTACTATAGATAGATATTTGTTAAGATCTTTTGTTAAATCTGACTTTGAGACGATCGTACGAATTTAAGACATTTTTAAATTGGCTTAGCTTTTGACTTAATAATTAAATAATTTAGCATTGTGCCAATGTTTATATAAAATATTTTTATTACTATTCTTCCATTGTAATGTTTCTGCTTACTTTAAATTGAAAATGTAGTAAATTTAACTTATTGCATTTATTAAATGTGCCTTCTAGCTCCAAACGGGCCAAAATACTATTGAAAAGGTGTCTACAAATTCTATAAATTTACTTATACGTATATCAGGGTTTCCTTTATTTATTAATTATTCAAGTAATCATTCCACAATTTAGACATATTAATAAGTACCTACATTAGTACATACTGTGATTAATATTTTTTTATGGACATTCTTCTATATATTTTCGTATCTATCGAAGACGTTAGACTAAGTTTCATGTTAACAAACGTAGGTACATTACATACTACATAGCTGTATGGCAGTACGTGGAATAAATAAGTACTTAAAGTAGTCTGTGTTTGTTATAAATATTCCCATTCTATGTAATGCCTAAACTCCCCGTCTCTCTCTGGGTAACCCAGCTGCTCTGCTGTTAGTGTGTCCGGATAGAGAAATGTCGTAGAATATATGAGCTTCCATATAAACCACAACACTTCTCTTTCCGGATAAAATACAGAAATGTACGCTTAATTACCTTCAATATGAAGGACTTCACGGCGTACATTCTGGCCACAAACAGTTTGGCAGTTGGTGGATACCCCAGTTCCTACAAAAGCTTCCGTCGTACAGCGCCCTCTAGTTTAACTGCTGAAATAGTCTAATGCTTGGGTACCTCAATCTTTATCCTTGCATTGAAGGTACGGAATCCTGCATTATAGGTGGCTCGACAGGCATTTCAAGATTTAAGAAATAGTAGATTGTTAACCAAGGGTAGAAAGTCACCCATTTCCGACGAGGTAGTTTGGCGCTCGAACGAAGTGAGAGCGCCAATATTCCGAGTCGGAATGGGTGACTTTTACCCGAGTTAAACACTCTACTTTTCATTTCGAAGTGAGGAAAGTAAAAAAAAAGCAAGGAGAAATTTTGATTTAGATAAATAAGTATTAATTATTGTTTGGCTGTAAAAGTTTCTGCCGTTGCCTACCAAGTAAAAAAAAAACGCTGAGTAGGTTTATTCCTCTTGTCACCGCTAAATGGAACTAAGACATTTACATTCAAACCGAAAAACCTTAACGATTGAATGAATTCACATCTTTAATGTATGATAATCGCTACAATAAATTCTAATAACTAGAAGGAATGAACTATTCTCACAGATTCGTTTCTGGCGTCGGCTAATAACACTATTTTAGGCACTTTGTTCTACTCGGTGCTTACAAGGCGAGTCCTAATAGGAACATACCATTTTGCGGCCCTAAGGAATAAACGTATCATTTTCCTCCCGCTTCATAGATAAACAACGACCTACTTTCCGAGCATGAGAAATGAAAAGTTTATTTTCTAGGGATGGGCCTGATTCAGTTGATAGAACTCTATTCCCACAAAGAAAAGAAAAGAAAAGTTATACTGCTCTGGAATTCCTACGAATATTTCCGACGCGCTGCCACTGTAGGTTAGTCGTATGATAGATAATCTTATATGGTATACATACTACGGTCATAGACTTAAAGATATAATGGACGGCCACAGTCTAAGAACTTTTTGAAGCTCAAGTCAATTGCGCCTTCTGCCAGAAAGCCTCCTAAGATACCTAAAATGTAAGAGGAAATGTCACCTGCACATCAGCTACTCCACCTTAGTAACGGATAGCGTACTAGTAGTACACTAGTAGCTACTAAGTGGAGTAGCAGTGCAGGTGACATTGACTTGAGCTTTAAAAAGTTCTTAAGGCTGTGCTGCTCTACATGAGTTACTCTATGCTATGGTAGTAATTTTCTTTCCGATAGCTCTTCTTATTCGATGGGGATCGATAAACGCGCAGAGAAATGTATAGATGTCGCCTGCAATCATAAAGAAAACATAATATTGTTGGCAGTTGTTGGTTATATTTTAGTATGTCAACTCCACATGGTACCTAAAAAAATTCTCTAAATGAAAGTAGGGTGCCAAATACAGTTCACACCAGTTCCTATATGTGGATATAATTCTCCTATTTAGGGTTCCGTAAGTCACCTAGGAACCCTCATAGTTTCGCCATGTCCAGACGTCTGTCTATCCGTCCGCGGCTTACCTCAGTGATCGTTAGCAATAGAAAGCTGAACTGAAGCACTTTTCTACACAAAAAATCTTACGGTCCGCATCTACTCGTATGGCCCCGTATCCGCGCCTGATAATGGCAAAATCAAAAGGAATTTTATGATTTTAGTGCGCAGTCTATGTCGAGCATTATATTTTGTACCAACCTGCCTACTCGGCGTACTGTGTTCTGTAATATTGGTCCAAGAATAGTTACGGAGTGGTACAAAAACTTATGTGAGTAATTTATGCTCTTAAATGTGATAAAAGCACTTTCAAGTAAGTATCATAAAGCTTGAACACAGTAAAATGTGGGCACAAGTAAATGCTTATATATTTTTATTTATACAATATGGAAACTTCTTAGTATTATAAATAAAAACTATTTGATATCATGAATAAAAACTATTATGACAGCGTTCCACTTTGATCATTTGTTTTCACGATGGCGAGCTCTGAACACAAGAAACGTGAAATTATTTTGCGCAAACATACTGAAAATCCCCATTTAAGTCATAGGTAGGGCATTAGCAAAACTTTTAAAATTACCACAATCTTCCGTATGTTTAGTTTTAAAAAGGTTCCGAGAATGATTGACAGTAGATCGCAAGCCGGGAAGTGCAGGTAAGCAAGGCGCAAAGGATAAAAAAAAAGAAGCCCATGTCTTGCGACTTTTTACAGCGAATCCGAAGTTATCGTCCCGTGATGTCGCAAAAAAGGTTAAAATGTCGCAGTCATATGTACAGAAAACTAAGTCTAGAGCTGGATTAAAGTCGTTCAAAGCACAAGCTGCACCCAATCGCGACGTTAAGCAAAATCTGTCTGCAAAACAGAGATCACGAAAGTTGTACGACAATTACTTGACAAAATTTGGATGCATCGTATTGGATGATGAAACATACATCAAAGCAGACTTCAAGCAGATACTGGGGCAAGAATTTTATACTTCTAAGAATCGTAAGGATGCCCCAGAAGATTGCAAGATAAAAAAGAGATCGAAGTTTCCCAAAAAATTCCTTTTATGGCAAGCTATTTGTAGTTGTGGTAAAAGAAGTCGTTCATTCGTAACAACAGGTACAGTAAACGGTGAAATCTCCAAAAAAGAATGTTTGCAAAAGCGTCTACTGCCCTTTTTACGCAGTCATAGCTCACAGCCATTATTTTGGCCAGATCTTGCGAGCTGTCACTACTGTAAAGCAGTACTTGAGTGGTATAAACATAACGATGTCGCAGTGGTACCTAAAGAGTGCAATCCTCCAAATTGTTCTGAACTGAGGCCGATTGAAGAATATTGGGGAATTATGAAAGGGATTCTAAAAAAAGGAGGCGGAGAAGTTAAATCGGCAGCTGAATTGCAAAACAAATGGAGATGGGCTTGCAAAAGATATCCTGATAGTGCTGTGCAAGACTTAATGAGCCGGATTCGACGCAAAGCACGCAGTACTTATGGCATATAGAAAGCAAATTTAATAATTGTATATATTTGTCAAAATGGTTATTAGTCTAGTAAATAAATGCAATAAAAATTTCCTTGAAATATGTTCCCTAACATTTTTATTTCTGTTACTTTATGTGCCCACATTTTACTGTGTTCAAGCTTTAATGTATATATACCATTATCTTTCCCTTTTTTTTAAATCACCGACGTCCAAAGGTTAAGAGTTCAAACTTATCTTACAGTCGACATGGTAATTGGTTCATGGTCTGCAGGAGTTATCATTTCAAAAAGCTAACTGCGCAAATGATGCTGAAGTTCATATTTTAGCACGCGATGAGCACGCTTATGATAAATAGCTCATTTACTTATTGTGTCTATCATACTTGCATATTTGCTAGAAATACTGTGCCTTTCTTTAATACCTACTGAGTAGACTTGACGCCGTGTATTATAGCCCGAGGATGGATTCTATCTAATGTATGAGTTCCCATATAAACCACGACACGACACTTCTCTTTCAGGACTCTACTAATTTATTTCTGCTTATACTTATTACGAGTACACCCATACCAAATACAAGGGCTCTTGTGTTTTGAACAAAAAGAGTATGAAATCATGTGTAGGCATTATCAGAGGTAGGTATTATATATTAATCTTCCGTCAACAATACCCAATGTCTCAGACGGATCGAGACCACAAAGAACATCAACTTGGAAACAAGGTCCTGATACTCCCATTGCTCCTGATACTTCGCTCAGTTGATCCAAAGTAATTCGAGCTCTTATTTCGTACCAAAAATTTGAGTTTATCAGGTCATGCTCCGATTGGTACTGAGCTGTGTTGCCTTCCGCTAATATCGGCTAGTAGAATAACAGCCAAGGAGAGGCGTTCACTGTACCCCCAGCGACGGAATTATCGCTAAACGACCTAAGATAACCCAAGCTGTTATTTCGAACAAGACCTCCGTATCAGACGACTGTGGAAAAATAAGAGGACCACTCGGCATCGTCGGAAAATCTATATGTTTATGAATAAAGTTATCTCTTACGTAGGTTCAATCATTAGGTACCTATTAGTGTTTAGGTATAATATTCTATTACTAATAATAGAATATTATTTGTAAACATTAATAGCAATAACTAATTATTGCTTAGGACATTTTCTACCCGGATGGTAACCGTCGTTTATACCCTAATGCTAATAAAGATCTTTTATTAGCAACTAGCGACCCGCCCCGGCTTCGCACGGGTGCAAATATACATACCTACATATAAACCTTCCTCTTGAATCACTCTATCTATTAAAAAAAACCGCATCAAAATCCGTTGCGTAGTTTTAAAGATCTAAGCATACATATGTAGTTATTAACATTAAGGCTACCCCACACTAGCGTCTTCTGAGCGTTGACGTCGCCTGAGCGCCGGCGCAGCGGCGACGCGGCGTCGACGCGACGTTAACGCGACGTCAACGCGACGACGACGCGACGTTAACGCGTTAACGCCCCTCGTCACCCCCCACCCCCTCACCCCCGCTCCCCCCGCTGAGAGGGGGGATGACGTCGCGTTAGCGTCGCGTTGACGTCGCGTTAACGTCGCGTCGACGCCGCGTCGACGCTGCGCCGGCGCGGCGCTCGGGCGACGTCGACGCTCAGAAGACGCTAGTGTGGGGTTAGCCTAAGAGGTTAAACGACAAACCACTAAAACTTCCCATGACTCCCATATTGGATGCAGGGTAGCTCATACTTAAGAAATATTTGAATAATGTAAGACTGGACGTTGTTGATTATAGGTATCTACTTTATTATACCATACCTACTTTATCCTTACCATCATTGAATTATATTGGACATCAAATCTATTAACAATAAGTAGAGATAATTAAGGTAGAGTGTTTGGTACTTAAATGCTCAAGCTTGATACATTTAGCAGTTGCAGGTAGGGTTTGCACGACGGATCTGAAATGTAATGAAGATCCGTTGGATCTGGATCCAAATCCAGATAATTCCATACAATTTTGATCCATATTGCAAACCTAAGTTAGGGACCGTTCAAATATTACGTAAGCAGATTTATTACAATTATTATAAAAACTGTACGAAATTTGAGATCTAAAGTAAACATTGAGAGTGGCAACACTGTTGTTGGTCGTTTCTGTCCCTTTCTAGCATATACATCCATACGCCCTTTCTCGCTCACACAGAACCCCCTACCACATTCCACCAGGTGCAGCACTGATGTTAGACATCAGCGCTAATTTTTACTTCATTGGCTTGCTGTTTTTCAATGCGAAAGGTCGTCAGCTAAACTGCTGGTGAGGTTTTTAAGTATATCCCAGTTTAGCTTTATACTTTGAAAAACAGTTTCTAACGGTTTTTACCGTTCGAAATATATTTTTGAAGTTACTGTTCCTAAGCAAATATGAACCGATCCAAAATAGTGAAGTGTTAATAAAATTACTTAAGTAAATTAAAATGATGCCCGCGCCATCGCGGCAGTCCTATTGATTATATTATTAATAATACACATTTCAATATTTGATATATTTTCCTATTTTACAAGTGTAATTGCGTATCGCGCTATTCTTAAGGCGTGTTAAATCCTTACATTTAGAATATTCATTTATTGAATTATGTTATGACATGGCTGTCATTGTAATTGGTGTTATTATGCATCGCGTTATTTATCGATAGTTGTTTAAATATGACAGGAAATTATATCAAATGTTTCTGCGTGTGGGACATACCCTCAACTTTTTAGTTGAAAAAGATTTGAACTTAAGGATCGGCACATCAATACGCTATTACCGTTGACGTTACAATTGTGTACCCTAAAGAATATATACTTTTGTTAAAAAGTGTGGGTCCGCTAGAGAGTTGATAAAGCTCCTCTTAATGGTCTTGTATTTCTACTCTCGGGGCAGGGGCACAAACTGAGTAACAACGGAAACTATAACGAATATTTTTTGTCAAAATAAATAGCTCAGTATGCTTAAATTGTTAAGAAAAGTATAAGAAATACTCTTGTGTGCAGTTGTAATTACTATAATGTAATTTACAAGTAACCGTACTGTACGGTTTTTTGCTTTATTATTGGATTGAGTTACTTTCTTATTAACTTGATATGCAACTGCATACTGCGAGTGACAGTTCTTATGTTTCATCTTTAACGAGGGGTTCTTATAAGTACTATTGAAGTACATGTGAATACGTCCCTTTAGGCAGTATTTCTAGTAAAAATTGAATGATAAAATAGGCATGGTGCCTGCGCAAGGATGACAATGCTGAATTGCTTTCCAATGAAAGCGTTCTACACTTTGATTGGCTCATAAGCCTTTTCAAACACTGCCTGCGCAAGGCTGACTATCCTCCTAAGTAAGGAATACTATAATCTGCCTCATGGGGTACATTTTGACAGGTTCATAAGCCTTTTCACTGCCTGCGCAAGGCTAACTATCCTTCTGAGCAAGGAATACTATAAACTGCCTCCTGGGCTACATTTTGACAGGCTCATAAGCCTTTTCACTGCCTGCGCAAGGCTGACTATCTTTCTGAGCAAGGAATACTATAAACTGCCTCCTGGGCTATATTTTGACTGGCTCATAAGCTTTTTCACTGCCTGCGCAAGGCCGACTATTCTTCTGACCAAGGAATACTATAAACTGCCTCCTGGGCATTAAGTTTGATTTATAACAAAAGTGCAAATAAAATTGACTGTCACCACCTGCGCAAAGGTGTATAAAATATGATAGTCATTCAGATCGGAATCTGCCTTCTATTTATTACGACAATATTGTATGATATTCTGCCTTCGCAAGGCACACTATTAAATTTATAATTTGGTCGGTCAACGAGGATAAACGCGCAAAGATATGGAAAAATTACGTCGCAAGTTGGTTATGGTTTGGGAATCTCAAATCCATGGTTATAAAGCACCATTTATAATCTAAGCGTTTTTATCCTCATTAACCTATAACTGGAGCAGTCGGAACTAACCGACGACCATGCTTACAGCTTCAGTTGGACGTCCGTGCATTTTAGTAGCAATTTCTTCTGCTTATCATATAATGAGGTCATGGTGGTAAAAGGTTAAAGCCATTGTTCCGCCTCCCAAATATAACTGATAATATAATGACTGGTTTTCACTACCTATCCTCGATGCAGGTAAACTATCATGCTGCTGCGTAGGCAAGCATGTTGAAAACTAAATGTACAAAACTGGCCTTACAAGTCGACTGGCTACACACTTCTTGTAAATATTTTGAGACTTTACTCATAATATTTGTACTGTAAAAAACCTAGTAGTACAACAGGGTTCTGTGATCTGTCCTCAGGGGCAAGTGCTGCCATGAGCACACAAAGACTTTATTTAATCAATACCTCATTTAAAGGGTTAAGACATCACGAATGACTTGAATGAGGACACAAACTAAGTACATAATGCTCTTAAAACTATCTTCTAATGGTTTGGGACAGAAGGTTTGGACCAAACCTCCCTCAAAAACCTATAAACTAAACGGTCTAGGCCAGAACTGGAGCCTTCTTTGCTACAGCAAAGAGTGCCAAGAAAGCAGTCTCTGGTTAACAAACACCCCATTCATCGAAGTTTTTAGTGACATTAACGATACTCCAATTAAATGTAAGTTTTCGCATACCTTGTTGCATAAACCATCATTGGTTTATTTCTGAATAAATATAGTAAAAAATTGGAAATATGAGTTGCAATGGATTAAGATTACAATTGTATCAATATATTGCTCTTAATTATTTAAGATAAATTGTTACTGACGATTCGAAAGTGCTTGTTGCTATGCCTACTTGAATAAAGACAATATTGACTTTGACTTTGACTAAGTATGAGACTCTTGGTCTATTTAAACAATTGTTTATTTAGATTGCATGACCCCTGCGCAAGGAGTCGTCCATGCAAAATCGCGAAACGTTTCGCATTTTAAGTACTCTAATATTTCGACCTTGTTAAAATAAGGATGAGACGATAAGCCTTCTCGGGCTACGAGTATGTTAATTTGCCAGATCAACACCTGGGCAAGTGGGAATAAATAAAATCAGGAGCAGTCAAGCTCCCGAAATCCAGTATAAACCTCAGTTGGAGGTTAGTTTAACTTGTTGATATAAATACAAGTATTCTAAGCTCATTGTTTAGCTTAAAGCTTTGTTTTCACTACGCAAGCGATTTCATTCAAAGCACTAAGTAAAGTTTGTACCTACAGGAAAAATCACATACATCAGTGAAAGTGAATTTCAAATGATAGTAGGTCCCTATGTCCATGGTTAATTACGGCCTTGCCAAGTGTACAAGCCAAATTAATCGGATATTGTAATTTGTTCATGAAATCATTGTCTGATACGTTAAGTAAACAATGCATTTTCGTAAATGCCAAAGTATGTTAACTCATGTCAGTACCCATTTACTAAATTTTAAGGAAATGTGGCGGTGTTTACACACAAGAAAATGTTGACAGAACTTGGCGTTTTTTCTACACAGTACAGTCTAAAGACGCCTGATATTTTTTATAACTGAGTGAGTTCATTCAAATCCTGTCTAGGATCGATATGATTGGGTTCCTATCAGAACCTCATGCACTTTAACAGTTAAGGAGCTACCTACTTTGTAAAACTACTTTTGTAGTTTCGGAGCGCCATACATAAACATAACATTTATTAAGCAATTCGACTTAACTTAGCCACAGCTATCTTTTCGTTAAGCCAAAACTCTGGCCGTAAACTAGACATTATGAACCTGAACTCACTACTACACTTTCCTAAAAGTCAGTTGACCTATGAACCTACGTAGTTCAAATAATAGCATCCTTAACTTAGTAATAAGGAATAAACGGAAAGACATCGGCCCCCTACTTTAAAACTTAACCTACTTTAAATTTATCCCAGATTTATATCTAGGTCCAATACAAACGTTATGACCGACCCATAATAACTTATTTTTTGTTTTGACTTGAGCCTGTTTTAAACTGGCCCAAATATAGTTATTAGCAATACCTGATTACGGCGTGAGGTCTATTCTGATATGTTTTGGAAGAAATAACCTGCAAGGGCACAGAACCTGGCCTATAACCGCGAAGCAGTTCGTTCTTCGAATCGTCTATTTGCATCACTCTCTTTCGTATATGCAAGAGTGATAGAGACGGGACCATCGTTTTGTCGATTTTCGAACTTCGCGGTAGGCCCTCTGGCTACATTTCTATAAAAGTATAGAAGTACCATTTCTTACTGTGACGTTCCTCAAGTGCACCCAGCGTACACATATGATTGTAAATAAAGTCTCAACTACAGGTGTGGTAATTTGGCCAGAGCCAAGAAACTTGTTATAAGTCTTAACAAAAAAGTAACCAAGTCCTTGGTAACATTTTACTAAAAAAGAAGATGCAGAACCCACTAGGAGACTACCTATACTAAAATCAATTCTTTTAAAATTACTAAGTACTCGTTGTACATTAAATTGATATACTGTGGTGAATGTAATGTGTAACAATGCATACTCATAATACGATGATAATCAATATAATGATATTTTAGCAACCTGGTAACGGCATGTAAACAATTGGATAAATGTTTTCTTATTCCTTAACAAGCTATTTACTGAAATAGTTTAAATATTTTCATAATTAATTGCTGTTACAACTAAACAAACTCATTTCTTTATTAATTTTCATTTATGTATATCGTAAAGTTATTCTTTATTAGTTTTCAACAATCCCTTTTATTGAGTGATTTATATACATAATGTCATTACCAATTAAGTACGTAGAATACATACTAATTCAATGTTAAGTACACAATTATCTATTCAGTGTATACGTACCTAATGTAATATAAATCCTAGAAACTTTGGAAATAAAAGTAAGCACCTTATTTTATTTCTACAAATTGTCACTGAGCAATTGGGAATTATTGTAATTTCCTAACATATCTGTTAAGGAAAGGAGAAATTATAAATAAAAACTACAAAGACAACTGTTATGTTTTATTTATTTTTTATATCTGATAACATATTATAAGGTTATTAAGTAAACCACTTACATTCCTATACCATTATGCTGGTTAATAATGATATCTCTTCCGGGAGTTTCATACTCAGTCAGTTTACATAAGATAAAACATTTTGTTTTACCTTGTTTTTAATTAGATCACCATTGCGAAAGTGTTTCTGGTGAAACATTTCTTGAATACTTACAGGTACCTATAATAACTTATAAAGTTACTACTATTTGGGTACAACATATGTGGACGAGTTTAGTGCAAGGGACCACTTTGTCGATTTATACAGACACTCTTTTCTTTCACTAATAGGTAGTGCACATTACGTAGTTTTGGAAATTAATAGTAACTCTCTATCGACAAAGTGGTCCCTTTGTCTGTACACTGCCACATAAATTTACAATCTACCCACCTCTCGCTACACAGTTATTAAAATTCTTGGTGTTGCCATACACCATCGCAATGAACATTCATTGCTGTTGTATTATCACATTGGCTTGGCGTCTTACGCTTCCACCAGGCGATAACAAACACGTCTCAATGTTTACTTTAGATCTCAAATTTCGTACAGTTTTTATAATGACGGCGTTTTACATAAAATAAAACGCTAATTATGAAAACTTACAAATTTGAGATCTAAAGTTTTTAAACCTGCCTGGTAAAAAATATAAATATTGAGACAATGAAGTAAAAATTAGCGCTGATGTCTAACATCAGTGCTGCACCTGGTGGAATGTGGTAGGGGGTTCTGTGTGAGCGAGAAAGGGCGTATGGATGTATATGCTAGAAAGGGACAGAAACGACCAACAACAGTGTTGCCACTCTCAATGTTTACTTTAGATCTCAAATTTGTAAGTTTTCATAATTAGCGTTTTATTTTATGTAAAACGCCGTCATTTACCCCCCCCCCCCCCCCCCCCATTCCCCTTGTCAGCAAAAGTAAGCAAAGCTCTTACCCCCTCCCCCATGCTTACGCAAACATTTTTCAATTACCTAGGAATGTATTTTTTTATATTATAATTTGAAAAATTAGAAGTAAATTAATCGGTTCTAAAGCGAGTGCTTAAACGTATGCATTATTTGCGGGAATCCCTGAAAATGCGTTTCATTCTCAAGCATAGACAATGTGAGGGTTGCCATTCGTGTAAAAAAGTAAATAACTACTGATGACGTTATCATCAGACCCCCTTCCCCCAAAATAAGCAAAACAAAGAGCCCCCCCCCCCCCCCCCCATAGTGCGTACGTGATACTTGAACGGCGCCTTACAGGTGCTACTTTCACAGACAGCATGCGATGCGTATGGACTCGCATGATTCGCATCAATTAAAATATAAATAAGTACCTACTTAAGATCTCGTAGGTGTGGGTCATCAAGTCTCGCTTTGTTAATTGAGTTGTTTACATAATGCTAGATCTAGATTACCTGTAATTACACGATCTTAACATGCGCAAGTTTCATGCTGCATTTGCTATTTTTGCCCGCAAAGGTTAACTAGATAATAAAACACCTTTAAAATGTCAAAAAATCGCATTTGGAATGTCATTGTCAATGTCAAAGTCACCTGTTGTGTTATGTCATTTAGCGAGTCGCAGGTTTGATTTCAGCGCAATTTATGAAAAAACAATAAATATATCGCGTAACGATGTATTTTGACGAACATAAAAATAGTTAACCGTTCGATTGTGATGTTTTTCATATGGGGTGTGTCTACAACACAAATATTTGTTTAAAAACTGACGTTAACACTCCATTATCAACATGCGCAAATCATTACGTAGTTTGCATGTAAATATTTTCCGCTAAGAATGCCTCAAGCGCTAGGCGCATTTCAAAACGGATGGGCAATCGACACAGCAGCGCCTGTTGACCTCAGCGATAAAGATAATGAAGTAAGTCGGCCCCCTGCGGACTTGTTTGTCAAAGCTATCGATAAAACACCTTTGACCTTTTAATTGTTATTCTCATCGTTAACCAAGCACACCTAATCAAGCCAGCTAGTGTAAATGCAGCCGCGTTTTCCGTAAGAACTATGCTTAATAGAGGATACTCGATGCTCGAGCGGAGTGCTTGGTAATCAATGACAATAACATTGCTGTAACTCTATGTTTTCTTATCAAGCCCTCCTGCAAAAGTCGCTAAAATGTCGTCATTCGAGCCTACTAGTTGGCGGTTTGAATGGTAAGCCATCAGAATCATTAGTGCTGTGGTCACGAGTTTGTTTACTTTGGGCTTTTTGGGAAGTTTCAGTGCATTTTTTAACAATGGAATACTTAACTCAGGTAATATATTTCAACTTATGTTTGAAGTAAACACTGGCCTTTCACATTAAAGAAATATTTACTTATGAAAATTTAGAAAACTTTTCAAGCTGGTGTGCTAGTACTTGTCGCAATAATGCTTGAGGTAGGATACCACCTATACTTTTTGGGTGTGAAATAAAATTTTAACTAAATTATAAAATTGTATGGCATCGTCATATGCAAATGTAACTACTCAAATTTTGACGTAGGCCGTGGTCTGTGCTGTACTGTTGTGGTCTGTTTCAGACGTCGATGTTGGCGTCTTTTTTGTATAGGAACGTTGACACTGACATCGGACGTCGCATATAGCATACAATAGGAGACCACAGCCTTAGTTGCCTATTAATTCTATCTTAGATTCTTTTTTTATATAAATACAGCTTAGGGGTTTTGAGAATGGAAATAAAAATGATAATGTTGGCTTACATTTATTTATTGTATGGCTGCATGTCACTGGATATATGTAAATACACCCGGTACACAAGCCTTATTGAGCTTACCGTGGCACTAGGTTGATTTGTGTAAGGTTGTCCTATAATATTTATATTTATTATTTATTATATCTACCTTCCTGAACTTTGAACAATAATGCACGACCTCCAAAGCTTATGCAAAGTTAAAGTTCATTGCATCAATCAAGTTAATCACATTGTTTATTTGTTCATAATTTACTTTAGACTGTAAATATAAATATGTCACTAATATATTTAAATAAAATGATAGTGCATGTTGAGAAAATAAAATAAATCTGTAAAGATGTTTTTCTGTTGTATAATGACGTCAATAAAAATGGTTAATATTTACTAAAGTTTCTATGAGACATCTTGTTATTAAATCTGTAAGCATGTTTAAAGTATTCACCATCATACCCAATGTACTATAGTCTACATTGTAATACAGACTATAGTCCTCAACTCCTACTACCCTAATGTAAATTGATTAGATTGGGGACTATAAATTTAAAAACAATGACAATAATTAATATAGTTGTTATTTTCCTTCTAGTAGTTTTCCACAATACCCTAAAGTTTGTTTCAATGGAAACATATTTTCATCTTCATAAACAAATAACAGTGATAAGGTTACTAAAGAGATTACTAAGTACAGATAATAATCATAAATCAAGGAGTGTTTTTCATTACAAATGTTATTTACATACAACATACATACAATCACGCCTATTTCCCAAAAGGGGTAGGCAGACATCACGGATTTCCATTTGCTACAATCAATATAGCAAAACGGCTCTCCGTGAGCTTCTTCTCGCCCCCGTGAAGAACGAGGCGTGATGGGTGGCGAACCGCATCGCCGCCATGCGGATGATTATTAATTAAATGAAAAATAAATAAATTCAAACTATTTAATATGGTATAGCAAATTGAATGAAGTAATTTCTTGTGATCTAATTAATGAGACTCAAGAAATTTAAATCTATGCAAGAAATAATACTTTTTAGATTTTAAAAACCTCTTAAATTACATTTAAAGGAGTGTACATTGTAATGCACATTGGGCTTTACTTATAGATAACCTATAAATTAAAGGATACAATTTACATTCCTATGGTAAAACTGTTTTTGTGTAGAGTTAGTAAGGTATTTCCGCTTAATAATGCAAGTGACGAGTGACGGAAGAGAGGGGAGGCCTTTGCCCAGCAGTGGGACACAACAGAGGCTATATAAAAAAAATACAAGTTTGTATTGTTTGTTTATTGCAATGTACCTATATTTTTTTGTCTCACCACCAAGATACATAATAAAAGAAACCTTATTATATCCGTATAAATTCCATTATGCGATTACCTCATGGTACACTGATCTACTAATGAGCCATAAGTAGACAAGTCTCCACCCATATCTGTTAGTCAATTACGCTGCAAGATAATGACAGATATTATTTGTTTTTATTTCTTAATTATGAACTTGCATGACCTTTGATTTGGTATAATCATGTGCTGGGTTAGTGGAAAATGGGTATCTGGTTTTAGTCAAGCAAAAATGAACCTTGTTTGTGATTAATAAGGTGTTATTTTTTAGTTATTTATAAACTTAATTTATGTAAATTGCGGAAATTGATGTTTAAAAAAATTATAGTACACGTGTGTTTTATCTAAAGGTTACTTCGAGATTGTAAGTTTTTGCGCAGAAATTATGTTCGGATAGTCATGTTCGGTTTTTTTTAGTTGTGTCAAAGTTACTATTGTGCAATACGTCATAATCATGTTATGTTTGTTTTTGAATATTGAAACTACGCAGAAAAATCAAAAATGAATTTGTTAATATACCAGAATTTATAAAATCTCCATTTTAATGATATTCAAAAATTCAATTCAAAAATCAGTTCTAGCATTATCATATCAACATCATGAAAAAAAATATGGTTCTAATCTCACAATAAATTATTGTACCAATTTATAAAAACTTTTCTTTACGCGTGGTATTGCCAGATAATAAAATAGTAAATATTATGAGATAGCAACAATAAAAATTGCTATGCTGTTGTAGTCATGTTCCGAGGGGTGTGATAGTGATATAATAACAATCATATAACGTCATAATCATCATAACATTTTTTTATCATTTATTACAAGAACTAGAGACATGATGTGTCGCGAATTTATGAGTTCCCATTTATACCATGAGAATTCTCCCGCTCAAACTCTACCTTTCGTTTTGGAGAGGTAATGATTATTTGAACAAAGAATTATTTTAATAGGTTAAATTTGTAAATAATACCTCCATCTAATGAGTAGGTTTAATTCCTATTCGTGGCTTACATATATGGCTGTTTTAAAGAATTTAAAGCGCTTGTGGATACTGGGTTAAATAAGAACCCATAATCATCTGTGTTTAAATTACTTTATTCTAATAAACTTAGGTAACTATTAGAATTTTAAACATAAATTTCTGATTAGAACAGTGCAAATACAAAAACAATTAGATATATTGACGAGTCGTTAGATTCAAATAAATATTGTCTTACAAATAATTATGCAAACTCTTATTTAGGTACATTAGCCGTCGGTATTTAAATATTTGAAACTACTCAGCTCTGAATACTCTTTAGCGATTGGCTAAAACGCTATCACTTCAACTTTGTACATGTACGGTACATTTATGAGACGAGAGTTCATACTTATCAGTTATCAGTGACTTTATACCCCCTAGTCAGAAGGCACGGATAGCAATAATCAGTGGGGGTACGACCTACGCGTCAATCGTCTGAAGATAAGAAGCTCTATATAGGAGCTATGTACCTAAAGAACACTCAGTACATTGCTACAGCTCGTACAGTGCACACGTTACATTTTCTCTTCAACCGCGTTGAGATTGTTATTTACTCTCGTTATTCTTTTGTTTTACTAATGGCTAAATTCGTTAACAGTGACTTCCTTTCCCCCAATTAGTTTCACTTCTGTGTTTAATTTCGAAGACTGTACTTTGGTTTCGGTCTGTGGAGCAGGTCTTCAAACATTCGCACGGATAGTCGCATACATGCATTTCTTTTTGAGCGAATTGCTGCAAAAGATGACCATTACTCTGTTGTTCCGTATCAACCCGATCTATTACTCAGACTACTCGGATACGATCTAAGGTTGTATGTAAAGTCGTTCTCCAGATTATTCTGCCATTGGCTTTACAATTTCGATAATTACAAGTTCGGCGTGTATTCCAAAGATATTACCTGACAGCTATTATAAGCCAACATGGATATTGTGGCAAATGTAAGTTTTTATTAGTTTTACCTAATAGTAGCGTTCTTATCGCTTAAGCTTTATTGTAAATTATAACGTCTTATCTCAAAACGACGAGAGGTTAAAGTGTATCATACAGCCAACGCTAACCAATATTTTCACGTAATTGTCAGATTTCTTGAAGTATACGTGTTAGAAAATATTGGTGCAACAATATAGAGAAGGTACAGACTCAACCAAGATTGACTGAAAATATGGCTCGTGAAAATTTGTAACCGGCCAGTTTTATACCGTAATAAGACTCAGAGAAACTGTTGCACGAGTCATTCTTGCAGTGTTTTTGGGAAAAAATTTTGGGCTGATTGTGTATCACTAAAATTGCTTGTGATGGCTAGATTTTAATAAAGTTTTATTTCTTGCAGTACCATCCGGTGTTCAAGGCGTTCCTGGCCGGCTCCTTCTCCGGAACCTTCAGCACGGTGCTGCTGCAGCCCCTGGACTTGGTGAAGACTCGGCTGCAGAACCCTGGGCAGTTGGTGGCGGCGGCTAACGTCAAGTGAGTTGCACTTGGTTAACATATTGAGTTGTTAGTCATATCATCAATTTATCACCAGACTATTAGGGTCAAAACACACCTTGAGCCAATTCATAGACAAAATGCTTAAATTTGTCTATGTCCTCCATACAAAAAAGCAAGTTTTCCTGCTTAATGTTTTGATATGAATGTAAAAGATCATTTGATAAATTGATAATAACTGGTTAATAAAGTCAAACGTATCAGATATGTACCTACGTAACATTGAATCTTGTTACTATGCCAATTACTTTTATAAATAAGACTAAATTAATCACTCACTTTATTATCTAAGTAATTAGCAAATTATAAAGTGTTACCTACTTTAATATACTTATTATAAGATTATAACTGATTGGAGTGATGGGTCCTTCCTTTTCCTTACTCAAAATATTTGAATTTAAAACAATCAGCATAAGAGTGCACTATGACTGTAACATTAGGTAATTTCTTGTATTTATCATCAAATATCATAATCAGGGGTCGGGTTATTAAGTTATCGACTATCACGCGTCGACACGTGCCAATGTCCGTCGGCCGATATTTACTTTCTATTTAATTGACTTTTCAACAAAACATTATATTGTACCATTTTGTTTATATCAAACGTTTCAACTTTATCATACAATTCTTCGAGGAGTCAGGAGATAGAAGATTGTTTTAAAATGGGTCAATTTTTTTTAGCAAAAATTATGTACATACCTACATATTATGTTTTTCTAACCATCGGTGACCCTGTTAATTGCAATAAACACGTTGGTTTTTATCATAGAAATTAATACCGGTTTAGTGCAATTAGCTTCTTTGTAATCATGATTTTGAAGTAGACGACAGGTAACGTAGTCATAAGAACTATTTTGGTGCACAAAAAAGTAGATACTCCGTGCTACAACTTTGCCTACATTGCCTGGCTTGAAAAACAAGGTATTTCAACAAACAGTTCTTTATATCTCATTGCTGAGATGGCCGCCTTTCTCCAAGGAATAAGCCAAGTAGGCAAAGTTGTAGCACGTGAAGGTACACCCAAAAATAGCGTACAATACCTCAATTAGAAGTTAAACCATCGTCATCTTTCAGTGGCCGCATCCAGCCTGGCATGATAACAATCTTCGCCAACATCGTCCGTCAAGAGCACATCATCGGACTATGGCGCGGGATGGTGCCGTCGGTGGCCCGCTGCGTCCCCGGCGTGGGGCTATACTTCTCGTCTCTACACTGGCTGAAGGCCAAGATGGGGAAGACCAGGAACCAGGACCTGGGGGCGCTGGAGGCGGTCGGTTTGGGGGTTGTTGCTAGGAGCATGAGTGGCGTGGCGCTTATACCTATCACTGTCATCAAAACTAGGTGAGTTGCGACTTTATGGCATTGTTTTAAGGTTCGTTTAACGAAGGTACTCGCTAATCTACGCATAGTAACAGGGCGTTTAAAATGTACTAGAAGCTCTAGCTAGAATGTATTTTACAAACATGTATGTGTAAAGTTACAAATTTTTCACGCCACCTGCTCGGAAATGTGGCAAAAGAAGATCAAAATCCAAGCTGGAAAGTAAGCAATTGCTGTAGCATCTGAACAACCACTACAAGAATTGCTATTTTGCAGCAATGAAATGTCATAGTAGAAAAGTAAAATCCAGATGTCATTGCATTGGACCCGCCAATGAGAATCATTTAAAACATTAAAAAGGTCTTTTTTTGGCACCACTTTTTCATTCTAAAATAAAATAAGGTTGTTTATCGAACCAATTTACTTGTTTAAAAAAAAGAAACGTCAAAATCATTTAGATCACCTTTAAGGCGTTTTTACCTTTTTAACCGTTTGTGGTTATCTATCAAAAAGTGGGTAAGGAAGGAGTGAGTCGGATTGAAGCATGATTGAAGCAAACAACGTAAAAACGCTTCTTAAAAGTGAAAAAAAGTTAAAAAGGTGGAGCGGGAAAAATACATATTGAATTGGATAATGTCTGACTGAAAATCAAGAAAGTTGTATTTATGCAGTAAAAATTAGTTCAATGAGTGTAGAAAATGTTATTAATACGCTGGCGCCCACCGAAATTCAAGAAATAGGCGGTCGCTAGAAATTTAATTTGTTACCAGTGAAATCGCGTCCTAAATAAGAAGGCCCATGAACAGTGATATTTTGTATACAATATAATATCCGACAAACAATTAATATTATGGAAGGATGGCGAAAAGAAGCATTTATTTGCAGAAAGTTACATGCTGTTTACTTTATCGTGCTTGCGAAAAGCACATGAACCTTCAATATACCTATAGTATCTATTAAAGTGTTTGTATTATTATGCCAATTAATTTTTTATTTTATTTCCTCACAGTAGTCGTGAAAAGCACTATGTAATGTCTCGGCCGAAAGCGCTATAGGTGGACTCGTATCTTCGAGGGCCTCCCCTAGCGGGTCGGCCCTCGAACTAACTCGATCCACCTATAGCTTACTTTCCAGCCTCTACAACAATGTACTATTGATTTTAAAAGTTTAGTTTGAGAACGTTAGCCACAACACGATTCAGCATTATTATCATGAAAAAAATAACCGTATTTTGTTTTAATTATCATTATCAGATTCAATATATCAGTATTACGTACTTACTTTCAAATCTGGGGCGTCAGCGATTTCTCGATAACGTATGGTCTGATTCCACGACGTATGTAATTGTATAGGTACATACGTAAATTTTATTCTACTTTTGATTATCATAAACTACCGCGTAGAAGTACTAATGCGGTCGAAACGCAGTAGCATATAATGTAATTTACATTGAATGCTTGAAAATTAGCATTAAATTGCACAGTAATGGTATTGATGAAAAACGGACATCAACTCGATTAACATAGAAAGCGCCAGGTTTGATTTTTCAAAATTCAACGGATTAATTTATTTTTTCTTTGTTCTCAGATACGAATCTGGCGTGTACAAGTACACCAGTCTCTCCGGAGCCCTGAAAGCCGTGTACAAGGCCGAGGGGCTCCGGGGCCTGTCCTGCGGCCTCGGGCCAACCTTGGCGAGGGATGCGCCCTTCTCGGGGCTGTACCTCATGTTCTACACTCAGACAAAACAGGCTGTGCCTAAAGGTAACTGTCTTAGATCGTCAGGCCCAATGTGCAATATAATGTACAATTAGTTTTAATGTACATAATGAGGGTTTCCTGAATCGATTTTTCACCAGGTGGCAGCACCGTGGCGAGAGGTCCAGCTGTCATAATCCACCAATCATGTTTAATGACATTTTTTTGATTGGTGGGTTTTGACATCTGCTGTCAAAGACCTCTCGTCACAGTGCCGCCGCCTGGATTTCAGAAAACCCTCATTAAAACATTCACGCAACAAACAAGTAAAATCAGAAAAACACAGTATTCTATTTTTCATACAGAATATGTATTTTAAATACTTGTTTAATAACTTAGGTTTAAACTTGCTTCGTTTTTAAAAATATTTGAAATGTATATATATTGAAATGGATGGCATTGTAATGCACATTAGGCGTTACAATATTTATTAAGGAAAAACAACATTATCTTGTTTTCAAATTTACATTCTGCCTATTTTAGAGAAAATACTTATTTTATAACAAAATCGATCATCAAATGAGATTATGATTACTTGATTAGATAAACATTGTTAATTCACGCATTGTTACAAAAAATACTAGAAACTTCTATGACGATAATGAAATTCATACAAGAATAACAAATAATAACGTCATCGTCATTAGATTACATTGTAGCGTATTGGTTAGCAACAGTATCAAGAAATACGTAATAAACATCTGTGTATATATGTAGCAAAATATTATTCATCATTGCTTCAAAAACAGCTTTACTCTTGTTCGAATGTGAGCCGTATTTTATTGCTTTAAGGTTTCATTTTAATTACTGAAATGTGTTTTTTTAATTAAACATTATATACTTATCTGCTAACGGTTGCTACCACACAGTACTTATCATAAAAGTAAAATGGCGAGCAAAGTAAATAGCACCTTATCAACCTACTGTAAAACACAATATTGGCTACCCCCTCTTACTTATCTTTTTGTCGCTTATTATCTTCATACTAGAAGTTACCACCATTAAAATTTACACTATATGTCTTAAAGATAAGGCACAAATTTGATTCTTCCTTGGATCTCGTCTCGATTACCCATACCGCTATCCAATTTCACACCTTATCACCTATAGTATCCGCAGAATTTAGTGGCGACTGAGGTCATAAAACTTCTCTTTCACACTGGCACCGTCACGGCAAGAGAGAAGGAGACAGCGTTATGAACTCAGTTGCCACTTAATTCTGCGGATACTATGGACGCTAAGACCCAATTTAGACCACCGCCGTTTATTTCCAGAATGGATGCAATCACCAAGCGCGGCCAGCGCTATACATTTCACGTGCGGCGTTGTGGCCGGTATAGCTGCCTCGCTCGTTACCAACCCTGCCGATGTATTGAAGACAAAGATGCAGCTATACCCTGAGAAGTTTCCTAATGCGTTCACAGCTGCCTTATACGTGCATCAGGTAAATATTATATACCATAATATAATAGTAGTCCGCTTCGAACTGACGTGATATCACGTTATGGCGCTGAGAGCACGACTTTCCGGGCGCGTGATTTGACGGCTTTGGCGGTCAAAGAGTTAAAGATTAGGTTGAATATTGCTTGCTTTAGCAGCGTCACTCGTCAACCCTGCCGCCATTTTGAAAACGAAAATGCAGTTCTAAACCTATACGCTTGAAGTCCATTTTTCATTAGCCGCACCCAGATTCTTCCTTCCCTCTTTATCTTATGCTAATGCTAACCTATAGTTTTCTCTTTCAGACATACGGCATCAAAGGTTACTTCAAAGGTGCCGTGCCCAGAATGCTCCGGCGTACCCTCACCGCCGCTATGGCCTGGACGGTGTTTGAAGAGATTACTAGGTCTATAGGGCTCAAATGATACCCTAAGATGGTCCTACGAGTTGAACTTAATGGGACCTTAATCTTTTGAATGCCATGCGCTTGCAAAATTAACCTTAAAAAGTTGAAACATTAACTACCAGACGAAAAATGACGTCCTACTTCAGAAACCGGGCATCTATAGCTACGTACAAAACAGTGCCCAGCGAGTTTTCCGGCGTCTGAGCAAAGTTTACGAGCGCCCACGAGGCGGGTTCTTGGCAGTGAATGTGTTAAGGTGTAAGGTATTAGGTTGGTTTTTGATTGTTGGAGCTAAAAGTTACCATTGTAGGTTGGTAGAAAGAAAGTAATGCTCCAGGATACTTTGAGCCTTATTTTAATTTAACAAAGGTCACAATTTTAATATAACAAAGAACTTTATGAGTATGTCTATATAATATGTATATGTCGGCGGCCGATTGTAAAATCAGGCAGATCGTAATGTACCTGTGTAATGTTTTAACGATAGTCACATTAAACCAATGTATATAGGTAGGTTAAGTTGCTTCAGATGCCCGAAGGGCAAACTGCCCAGAAATAGGAGCCTCGCGTAGCGGGGCTCCGTCGACTCAGGGAACGAGTCAAAAGAATTCACGTTTCACGATATGCCTACTTGCCTCAGCCGACGTATATATAAGGTTGCTTCAATATAGATACAGGCGCGTGGCGTTCCCAGGATTAAGCGCACAATTTAGCAGATACTGCTCGAATGTATATTGTGATTTTTCGGGTATTATGTTCCTGTTATAATATAACCTATTACTTAGATCTATAGACTATTATCCTATACGTTTTTTTCTTGTTATTTCCTAGAAGAATCAGTTGATGTATATGTTGTTATACCCAGGCAATGTTTAGCTGTCTCTTTCTATTTCTTTATGGATATAGTGACAATGCTAGGATTAATGCTCATTTTATGCAACTGGGTATTTGATTTTAATTGTTTTCCATCAGGAAATATGTATCTTGTAGTTGAACTACGTAAATATATAACCTGTATTTTATTAATCGTTTTGAAATATTATATTTTTGATGATTAAATAAAGCTTTGGGCACAACGGACTAGTTGTGTTTTTTAAAACCATAATAGACTAAGAGCTGACCCCAGAAAATGTGACATAATAACTAGAGCAACAAAACTATAGTTAGTTTGTTGTACTGTTCTTTTAACTGTGTTATCCTTATAATTATGTTATCTAGAAATCTGACACTTCTTCAGCGGTGGAGGTTAAAATGACAGGCTGACAGGCCAGCAAAATATTTCAGTTGGGAAAAATGGTATTTAGCTACCTAATAAAATAACTACCGAAGTTGTCTCATTTATGTAGAACAGGGGATATAAAACAAAAACTTGCGGAAACAAAAACAGTAGGCGAAATACTATTAATACTATTATTGTCAAGCGACTTAACCTTTTGAACGCTTTCTCTCTCGCATCAAAATGTGGCATACACGCCAACATCTCAACTAGTGAGAAACGAATTTAAACCTTATCTGTCAACAGTAAAATTGCTTTAACCTTTTCCACGCCAAAGACGTATATATCGGCACCACAGGTCCAACGCCAAAGACCGATATATCGGTCACCGACCACAGAGCAAAATATACCTACATGCACACGCATAAAGTTTAACTTCATTTTTGACATTTAGATGTCGTGGCGTCTGAGTGGTAGGTTTTGCGTTTGACATGGCGTCGAAAAGGTTAACAGCGTCTGCCATAGCCACTTTAGTGGTCATTGGCGTGGTAGGCACGATAGTACCCGACCATTAATGGCTCTTGGCGTTCAAAAGGTTAAATATTTTTCTAAAAATTCTGAATAATCTATTTTGTGAGCTTCATTGTACAAACGTTGTTTTTTGACAAAAGCTTCGTATTTAAATTAAAACCGTTTGGGTAGTAAGAATACAAGTTTTAACAAAACTAAACGTTTATTATACATATATACAAATACACCTACTTTCTTCATATAAATTCCAAGCCTTCATATTTCATATCTTCCACAAAAGTGTCATGCAATAGCACGGTGCCGTCCGTCCGGAAGGCTGATATGTATGTGGCGGTTTTGCCCTCGAATTCTGTACTTTTTAGAGCGACTATGGCCTCGTCGTTGGATCCTGGGATGAATTTGAATGAGGAGAAACCGAGTTTTGGCTGGTGCTTGGTTATCTGAGGACAAAATAAATATATGATAACAAAAGAATGTTGCCAAAAAGTGCTGAATTTAAAAGGCATAAATTTACTGTAGTGAGTACTTATGTGCAGTAACTCAACAGAAGATCGCAGTTGGAACAGTGCTAAAATATCGGTGAAACTGTGTCAAAATTTAAAAAAAGTGAAATTGTTTTATTATTTTACTGGTGTATCTTGTAAGATGTGTTGTTTGAATAAATGTTTTATATTCTATTCTATTAAAATATCGCCATTAACTTTAGGTACAGTGGCGGTGAATTTGGCTTAAACTTTGTTCATGAGCTGTAGGAAAACTGCTCAGGTACCTGACAATCAGGTAAGCCGACGGAATGGTATTCTATGAACGCGCCGCTACTGTTAGGTAATAGTAAGATGTAGATGTGTAAATATTATGCACATTTTCATGATTGAGTAGCTCTTCCTTCATTAGGTATCTCATAGCTCTTTCAGGCGCTTTAGGTACTATCAGCTGCAGAATTGCCTACCCAGTTTATGAATGAATTCATTCATACTATGGGTATGCAATTTTGCAGTGCACTGTATAGTTACTCTTCTGGCGGCTGAGCTTGTTCGGATTATCTATTCACTATTGTTTTCAAAATCTCAAGCCGGGAAGGTGCATCATTCGATCTCTTTTGTTGTCACACAAAGAAAAGAGATTACTCGGCCCAAGTAAAGTTATTCATTAACAATGTGTTATCCGTTTACTTAAAGTACACACAACTCACACAAGTATAATTTATTAACGCATGTAAATAACTAAATATGTCATGTAATTTATTCAGTTGAATAAATAAGATACTATGTTCTGTTCGTCAAAATATGTACCATCGGGTTCAGAATTGCATTACCAATTTATGAATGAATTCATTGATATATTGGTAATGCAATTCTGAACCCGATGGTACAGTCGCGATCAAATATATCGGAGCGGCCAGGGTACTCAAAAATATCCGCACATGTACTTTAACGCCCTGGCAATAGAGGCGTTGTTCAGGTATTTGTGACCGCCTTGGCCGCTCCGATTTATCTGATCGCGACTGTACATTCATTTGATATATTTAGGTGCCACTTTTATCCCTATTACTCGTAAAGTAATAACAACTCCCGAGTGCCATACGCGGGTTGAACTTAAACTGTCCTCTTTTGAAGAAATCTTATTATTTTATTTCATTCGCAGATATTCCCTTCCATATAAGGTAATTGCATACCTTCCACATAAGGTCAGTACTTTTATTGTCTAAAATAATAATCGACCAACCTCCACAGCCTCAACCCTGCTGAACTCAGTGTCCGCAGTTATAAGATAGTTGCAGCCCATGAGCTCGTCTCTCGTCTCGTTATAGGACGCGTGGCTACACCGCCGCGGCAGGAACCTCCACTCGTGGGCCGCCGGCGACCACGCGCCGCTCTCGTGAATCATGTAGCCGGGCCATTGGATTTTGATCGCGCTGCGGATGGCTTTATACTGATTTATCCAGGATAAGTGTTGGACCTGGAAGATTTATTTAATATTTTAATTAATATATTTGTTAATTGTAACTCTGGAAAGAATAATGATTGCAATTACAATACGACAAAGATAAGGCGAATCAAATTTATGGAGTGGGTGCTCGTGCTTCTATTGGCACAAACACACACTTGAGCTGGCTCAGCTGTCACAGACAAAAATCAGCCGGAGAACGGAAAAATTCTGCTTCAGGCTACATTTTGTCTATGACAGCCGAATTAAGCTCAAGTGCTAGTCTAAATATCCATCAGGTTTTTTTAACCAAAAAAAATACGTGTTGAATATTTAAAATAATCTAACTGTAATTTTTTTTTTCGAGATTTTATTGTTTGCTATGCATAGCCATTTATTATTGCTTTAATAACAGCAACTGATAATAAATATGGACGGCGAGCTTCAAACAAACCGTCAGCCTGAAACTGGGAAACAACTCGATATACGCATGCTCACTACACTACGAATCAAAAGGCGTCAAAATATTAGTCTGTTTTCAATTACAACAATTACTTAAAATACGATTGGTCTGTGTCAAAATAATTTGCTGTTATTCGTCATAGCACTGACACTTGAAAATGACAAGACAACGGTGTCATTGGAAACGCATTATCAGTGGACGATTTCATAAAATAAAGAACAATCTTCGAATGTATCTTTTTTTTGATAGGTTTGAATTTTATTTTTAAGGAAATAAGCTGATACTAACGTTATCGTGTTTTACTGTAGCGTTAAATGACGTTATCACAGAGTGCGTCTCTATCATACCTTAATAACTGAAAAGCGTGCACACGCAGTGAGTATTATTATAGAACGAGCGGAGCGTCGGAAGTGAGTTCTTACAAACAGCTTCTGGCTCCTGGGACGTCTCTGCATTTCGATGACTTTCTGATTTTGAGAGTTCGATCGACGATTGGAAGACTGAACTTGAGTAACGTTTTCTTGATCTTTATGAAATTTGTTGGGGTTATAGTAGGGATACATATATGTAGTTTGAGAGTTCGTATATGAGCAGGATCGATTAAGGGGTTATGGAGCTAGAAAGCGGGAAAAGTTCATCACACGGGTCTTGTTATATTGGTCTGCTTGTTTTGTTTAATTTAAATATGTAAATTAAAATTCATCTTTGATTTCTTTGCGGTAGGTATCACTCATTTCCATAGACAGACTATACAGCCTGCCTCTGGTTGTAGAGCTTTATCTGCGAAGACCGATTGTGCTTTTGCGATTGTGCTTTAGCCTATAACTAAACCTGACCAGAAATACATATATGACCATTGTCAAGAGGGTGCTTTTTTTTCTTATGTATATGATGACAGTTCAGTTTAGTATGAAAAATTTTGTGGCAATGAAATTTCACAACATGGCGCATGGTCATATATTTCTGGTCAGGGTTTATGTGAATAATGGTTATTTAATGATTTTTTTTTCATACAAAGTAAATAGTAGATTGTACAACAAGTGCATAAAACGCACCATTTTACGCGAGGCGTTTATCCATACGAGCGAGCTTGCGAGCGAGGATGGATATAAAGTACGAGCGTAAAATGGGTTTTTTGGACGAGTTATACACTCTACTTTTTACTTCGATTGTGAGGAAATAAAAAGAATAGGAATTTCTTTCATAAGAAGTTTCATTTTATGCTGGGTATAGGCGGACTAAAACTCAATTTTATGCACAAGTGCATAAAAAATTGACTTCTTGTAAGGCTATTTTGACAATGGCAATTTTTTATGCACTTGTGCATAAAATTGAGTTTTAGTCCGCCTATACCCAGCATAAAGTGAAACTTTACGAGCATGAGAAGTAAAAAACTAATTTTCTTGTACTGCATCCAATAAAGCAACAGATGATTTTGATGATTTTGTACATTGCTTGCTCAAACAAGTTTGGAACTGTGAATTATTTTACAAATGTAGTTATTTTTAAAAGTTCTGATTCAGTTTTATAAGCAAAATCGATTATTTCCGGTTGGATTGAATAGCGGTACTATTTTTATACAAATGAACCGGTATATAATTTCGGTATTCCGGCTGCTAATTGATATTTTAGGATATTTTTTGGTTAATCTAATAATTTATTACGTTTACTTAAATTACATTTCAGAATATCACGTCAACAATGCAAATGTCGGCTATTTTGATTTTAAATAATACCAACAACGATCCCTGCTCCGAAGCAATTGTATACTATTTACTTTATCTGCGTCTTTTGAAATATGGGGTGTAAAAATGTATATTTAATTTAACTCAAAACATTTATTTGAATAAAAAGTAATAAGTAAATAATCATAAGACATTTCAATGGTTGTTCAAAAGTGGGCATAGCACCATCCCCATAGAAAATTATCCGGTAAAAGAAATTTAAAATAATGTGGTTTCGGCTTTACTTACGTATGATAAGTGATGTCGTCTTTTTTATTATTTTTACCAGATCAACTCTGGCACCATTTTACGGCGCAAGAAGGCATTTTTAATTATTTATTAGATTTTTTTCATAAACGTCACTACTACCGTGTCATAGGACCGCCATTTGTTAACTAAGGGGCCTCGTGGCAGAGTTTGCAAGCACCGCCCCTCGCGGCAGACTTTTTGTGGGGTCATTTTGCAGCTCGAGTTCATAGTCTAGGTATATTACCAGTCGCTGTTTAATAAGAGGTAAATTAAAAGAAGGAAATCAGTCTTGATGTCTGGCGGTTCAGACCAATAAATTTCTTATTTAGTATTCTAAGCTGTTGTACAATGTAATCTTCTACCGTTTGATAGTGTTTGATATTCTTCGTTTACAACAATAAATGTTTGATAAGACATTATCATCTTATTTCAGTAAGAGCTTAAGGTAGGTAATAAATTATTGATTTGATAATGGCTTTGATAATTCCTTAAATACTATTTGCAATGGGATAATTTGCTTTTATGTCGATATCAAATTTGAAATATCTTTTAACCTTGCTAGGCTCGGGCGCGGTCCCAGGGGGAGGGGGGGGGGGGTCACAGGGGACATGACCCCCCCCCCCCCCAACTTTCATACGTGTTGAATTGAAAAAAGACCCACTCAAAATTGAAAAAAATTTTTTTTTTGCTTTAGTGACCCCCCCCCCCATAATTTCAGGCTGCGACCGCGCCTGGCTAGGCTAAAAAGTCAAACATAATGAATGTTCAGTCATTGTTAAATATGACATTAATAAATAACAATAAAACATATTCAAAGGCAAATATAAAAGAAAATGGTCCGCCCTATATGAAGTCAATTATTTAGTTTGTATTTATTTTCTAAGCTTCTGCTTTGCTACGAAAACAAATCATGCCTTATTAGATATAGGACCACAAGAGAAACAAGAATAACTTGTACTCAAGGTGGCCTGTGGCCTAGCCAGATATACCAGTCCTTGATCACCAAACAGGCTCTCCTGTACTAATTTAGTATGTGTGCGCGACCTTTATGTGTCCACATTAGAAATATGGGCTAAGAGAATTTTGTTCTAGTGATGAACTCATCATTATCTTGCCCTTGTCCATGGAATGTTATAGCATAAAATGCAAAAGATGCGATTTGATAATCGATAATGCTGCTCAAGTCATGGTTTTTATTCTTAACAAATTTGTTTCCATGCTAGGTGATCTCATACTGTTTGTGACACTTCATAATGAGCAGTACGTTCAGTCTATAGCTAAGATACTCCAGACACAGCGGAATTCAGCAATTCATAGACAGAATTAGCCAGAAATGCTTACATTTATCTATGGTAGTGAAAATTTGTCTATGGTAGCTGAATCTTTGTATGGAGACCATGAATTTTAGAACTTACCTCCCCATGTATATTTATAACTTTCACCCACATAGGGTCATAGCTCTGGAACTCGCCTCCTGAAGTCGTCCATTCTTTTCCCATGGAACCCGCATAAAGTATTTCATCCTTCACCGTCGCCCATTCCGTTTTGAAACCTTTCTCCACGTGTCCGTTGCCATCCATTAGTATAACCCACGGTATCATCTTGTTATTGAATATTTCAAATACCTGGAAGCATTTTATTTGGTGTTTAGTTTATGTTATAGACACAAACAAGCAATCTATCGCCTGATATGATACTGTTGTCCATTGGCATGCCAGAGAAGCATGTGTTGTCAGTTTTTTAGATGGGAGTAGGTATGCTCTTTTTTTGAAGGTTTGCAATTTAGTTCATACATTTTAAGAATGAGTGTGTGTATTTAGAATTTTTGTAGCTATATGATAGTTGTAATGTTTGTATTAAGCAAAGAAAGTGGAAATGGGCAGGTCACCTAGCCAGATATAAAGATGACAGATGGACCCAAAGAGCCGTGAAGTGGCCTGGGCCTAAAGGTACCAGAAGAAGAGGCAAGCCGTGTGCCAGATGGGCAAACGAAATAGCAACAGTTGCAGGAAGAGATTGGCTACAGATTGCTAAAGATAGAACGAAATGGAACACCTTGGAGGAGGCTTTTACCCGAAGGGGGTCCACACAGGACAATCCATAATCTTAAATAATTAGAGTAAAAAAAAAAAAAAGATGTATGTGTGGAATCAAATAAAGCTTAAATAAATAAATAAATAAAAATAAAAAATAATGTTTGTATTAATATTAATAAGTATAATGATAGTTACAACTTACGAGGGAAGCCTGATAAGTCCTCAGCCTAAGGCATTAAGTGAAAGAATACTTCAAATAAAATGAATAGCACGCATTAAGAAACTCTTCTCAACATGAATTATGATTGCCATTTTGACAAAAACCTATTGTGTTATTTTAATATGGACGGTTAATATCATCATGTCTTTCGAAATCGAGTGCTCCATATTTATTTTTAAATTATATTGATATTTTAATCTCGTCTCACAAACGAAACATAGCCTTTACAAAATTTTGTTTAGTAGATTAATATTCTCCAGTTTCTCAGCTTTCAGACAAGTAAGTTGTTTTATTAAACTTGCTTAATTCGAAAAGGACATTAAGCGTCGTAATTATTGTTTCCGCTCTGAGGTCTCATTAGGGTGATTAAGTAGAAAAACAGAAAAAAATCTTATAATCTAGCAAAATTTAAAAATAAAGCAGTTATAGCATGAGTCATAGATCATTTAGGACTAGTCACAAAAAATCTATTTTGATATTTTCATGTAAAAAAAAATATTGCATGGTAGCTGCCGCAAATGAACTTGAGCCGCTTCGCTTGACGGGTTAAATAAAGACGCGATAATTTTGATTGTGATCAATAGGGGATATTACTGCAATATTCTGCCACCAGAGTGCAGCACTAGCACACCGGTAAACCATAGAGTTTTTAATACATACTAGGCCTTAAACAGTTTTTTTACAAGTTTTCATAGATAATTTATAATGAATAAATATGTCATTTGCGCACCAAGGCGGTTTGTTTACAAAGGGCCTATCGTGAAATGAGAGAATCGAAATTTTGACATGTGCCTCTCTATCGCTCGAATATGAAAGAGTGACAGAGAACCAGGTAACGAAATTTTTATTTTCGTGTTTCGTGGTAGGCCCTCTGGATGTGCTAGTGCCGCCCCCTCCGCAGAGTTTTGCGTAATATTCCCTATTTCTTAACTATATTTTATACTGGGTTAGAGGTCTAACAATTTATATTCTTTAAATTAAAAAAAAGCTAATGTGCAAAAACTTCTGACAAAAAATAAAATCGGGTCGGCCTTTTTTAAGGCACATTGAAAACTTTTTATTTTGCGTTATTGAAATACGGCGTGCTGAAATTATTCAGTGCATTTTGCTGAGAAAAGACTATATTCTAAAAGAAAAATATAAATTTTAAGGTATTATTTCACTAAATGCCTTAGGCTGAGAATTTATCAGGCTTCCCTCGTACAACATGAAAAAGGATGTTTTTCCTTAATTTATAATATTTAAACATTTATATCAAGGAACAACTAAGACATCCATCTGTTTCCTTAAATAATCTAACTTTACACATACACCCCAGTTTTTCTATGCCTTAGATATAATATAATGCAGAGATCCCATTGTCTTTGAATAAATGTTTTGAATGTATTTATTAATGTTGATAGCCTGCAGGTTCCAAAATGGAAAACAATCTTTCTTATTGGAGTCTATTTAATATAACTATTATTAATTATATAATAGAGCATAAGTTTATAATTTAATGATGAAGCGATAATAAAGTTTTCTTCTTATCTTACATTTTATCTCGGGGTCAATGTCAGTTTTAGTGCTAATGAACAAATGACAATTGAAATCTGGTATTATTAAAGTTCATGCTTATTCCCATTTCTCGAATGGCAGAGTCTGTCTGGAAAGAAAAATGTTTAAGGATGTATAAGCTGTCATATAAACCATGACACTTCTCTTTCTGAACATATTATGTAGACTAATAGTATTAGTTGTAAAATCGTGTGGGTTGCCATGGCAACACACTCATAATATTAGTCTAATATTGTTCAAGAAATAGGCCACTGCAAGTAGTGTCGGTCAATCATCTCCTACAATAACACTAGCTTTATTCAAGATAATGTCTGCCTACTATTTCTCTAACCAGAGACTTGGTCCCAGGTCCATTCCTTAATTGAAACAACCAAGTACTCACCATGCCTGATCGGTCATCAAATGTCAGAAGTCTCCCATCATACACAATCAGCTCTGACAGCTCCATGCCTCTGCCTTTGTGTGAGTAAGTAGAGGATAGAAGTGTAGCCGGCTGACTGTCCCATGCAACGGTCACTTGTTTCTTTACCGCATCATAGTTCAACGAACCTTTCTTGAAATAACTATGGAATGTATACGGATTTGACTTGCTCTTTGAACTTGTATCCATATCAGCTACTATACCAATCCTAAAAGTCACCACGTCCCCGGACACGATGGGTTTCGTCAACGGATACGTAGCATTGTATGGCCTTGTGATACTACTCCATTTCTGTACGCTATGTGACTGGCTAGTCGTCCAATTGCAGTAGAATAATATTAAAAGAAATGCGGCCAACATTCCGATTAAAAATATTAAGCGCGGTTGTAAAGTCACGGCGTTACCGACTCGATATGTGGCCGGAGTACGCAACGCTTTCCGCCAATCCCGAAGTGAACTATTCATTTTTCGCTCTTCCAAATCGTAGTTATACATAACTTACATAAATATTATCGCATCGTTTGCAGATAAACTCTAATTGACTAGCGTAATAATTAACTAAATATGGTAAACTAGTCAGCGATATTGCAACGTGTGAGTTTTACACTGTTTCTTGAAACATTGGCACTCAATTTTTGATTGTGATGGCCCCAGTTTTTAATTTCACTAAGTATGCAGCACTAAAAGATGATAGAAGAGAATTATGGCGAATAATATGGTACATTTTCGAAAATATTTTATTTTAACTCCATGAAATCATGAGTAAATTTTGTCGTCTGTCAAATAGGCTATTCTTACGATCGATTTCACGTTTCCATCATAGCTATAATTATTGAATGTATGTTTTCCCTAAAATTTGTTATCCTTAATTATTGAGAAATCCGATAAATATAGTTAGCAAATTATTAATAACTTGCTATACACTCGCATTTAACGTTTCCTTTTTAAAGTAGATAAAATTACAACATATGAAAAATTTGGGGCTGCATCTGTAATCTGCGAGCATACGTGCAGCGAAACGTAGAAACGTAAACATATCCTCAGCTGATGTGTCAATGTCAAACTGACGTTTGATGGGAAGCAAGCTGTTTCGTGTACATTTTTAAAAGCAGTTTGCATCGAGATTACTTATATCAAACAGGTTTATAATAGACACCGATATTTTGTTTCGGCTGCTTCGGATCTTTGCCTTTATCTTTGTATGGCGGTTGAACTTTTTAAAAAGTTTGTACCTCGCCATAAATGGATTTTTCACTTCTCATATGATCTCATGCTCAAAAAATCTGTCATATTAGTACAATTCATGCTGAACCACACTTCGTTATTCGTTATGCGATCTCTCTCTTACTGCTCCTGTTTTATCGTATAGAGAGAGATATAACACGCATAACGAATAACATACCTAACGAAAGCTCTTGTGCTAATATATTATACACATAATTTCACTCCTCATAGTTCTTATTATTATGTCCTTAAAGTCTAATTTCGTAAAGTCTGAACGGCGCCCAGCCCATCCCCGCGAGCCGGGCACCGCATCGCCGCACGCCGCGCCGGACTGAATTGAGAAATACCTACCGTCAAGTTAAACCATTATTTTTACCTTAGGTTAGTAAAGTTATTGTGCGTAAATAATAATTATTTTTATTTTTATTCATTTCATTATTTTCTCGCAATAGAAGTGAAAAATAGTACCTATGTATGACTATGGTCTAAAAGCCACTACCACTCGAACATAAGAATGTTCGAGCCTAACGAACACAAGAGTCAAACGATCTTGTATGCTCAGATTGTATGCAACATTAAATTTATGTTGCAAAATCGAGCTTGCAATTTCTATAAGTCTTCTTCTTCTACCTTAGCGTTATCCCGGCTATTGCCAGGGTCCGCTTTCCTGCTCGCTTTCCTCCACTTTGCACGATCCTGGGCGTCTTCTTTCATGAGCCCGTTTTCGCTCATGTCGGCCTCCACGACATTCAGTTTTATAAAGCTATTACAAGTTACAATTTACAAGCGGAACTCTCTTTCTAATCCTATGTGTTAGAAAGAGACTTCCGCTTGTAAATTGTAACTTGTAGCTTTATAAAACTGGCCTTAAGGTAGGCAAAGTTGTAGCAGTACACGGTATGACTAATCTAATGAAAGTACAAGTTTTCACAATTAGAGAACCTAACGCAGTCGAAATAAAAACAAAATCGTACGTGCGAAAAAAAGAAATTGCACGTTTGCTTTCACTGGTTCGAGTAATTCAAAAGTGATTAGGTACACGACGGACATCCTACCGCCGCAAAAAGTTTAATTGAAATAAAATCAGACTAAAGTGTTTCGGTATAGTCTGCCAATTGATATTTTTGACTTTTTGTGCGCTTTCAATTTGTTAACCGCGAGGTGATGTGTAATACGTGCAAACAATTAGGTACCTATTATTATCTAGTGATGCACCTACTATCCACTTGTTACAAATTGTGAATCCAATTTCGAGCTGAATTGAATTACCTAGTTCTATTACTTATATAGATGTATATATTACCTTTATGAGTTCAATTAAATAGCTTATATTTAATGCTATATATATATATATATATGTGAAACAACTGAAACACACATATTATATGAGTCCTTACCTGATGGGTACCTAGGAGATGAGTATAGAGTTCAGCCTAATTACAGGACCAAATACGAATACAAATAACTCCGTATGTATGTACTAAGTATTTGGTCCCCTTAAATTGACTTGAAATCGTATTCGCAGTTACTAATAGTAACTAACTCTGGTACTACAGTACAAATACTAAACTAAATTAATAACTAGCTCAAATCTAAACTAGCCCCTTGCGGCATTGTACCAAGGATGCTGGCATTGCTGGCGGCATTTCCTCGTTGTAGGTAAGCAATAAGTGTATATAACAATAACGCGACTCGTTAGTAATTCGGGTAAGCATCCTTGGTTTACATAGGTTTTTTCTACGTTTATATTTTTTCCACTTTTCACAGGGCACAGCCTGTATTAGTCACGAGATGATTTTCCTGTTTAATTGAATGCAGGGGGCATAAAATCAAAGAAATTAGAAGATGGTGGGCGATACACCGAAAGTAGAGTCCGCCTACGTTAACTTTGCACGGTTTTTATTAAACTAATTGTAACTTCCAATACCAATGTAGTTTTATCGTATAAATAGGCTGTTACTCAACATTATATCACGTGCAAAATCGGCGCAGATTGGTTGCTCCGTGTTTGGTTCACTTTGCGTTCTATAGAAACTTTGTGGAACCGAATAGTACCTAATATTATTGAAGGCTGGCGAAGAAAAAAAAAACACTTGACAAACATCAATCTGTCAAAATATTGTAGGTTACGTGGGCTACATAATGTCCCAAGGTCCACATTTTATTTTTACAAACGCGATTTGGTATATCGACTTCATAATATTAATTTTATTACTGGGACTGTTCTTTTATGTGTTCCTTTATATGGCAGGAGTAAATTACTCTAAATATAACTTACTCTACGATAACTCGAAAAAGTAAGTGGTGGTCATGTTCTTAGTTCCGAAAGCGAATGAGAAGAATAGTGGAATACATTAGATCCTTGTACTGTTGAGGTATACTTAATTCAGTGCGACGTGCGTATGGCTCTATGGAGCTGTATTGCAAGCGCATAAGGCCATCGCAGGCGCATCGTCGTTTGGTGTTCGCTTATCATCAATTTATTAGGCACATAGTAGGTACCTACATTTTTTTGCGACCTCGTGGCCTGTAGAAGCAGTCAACCTTTTTTTTTTAAATTTTAATTACTTAACGGTAAATTTTTATTTATCGAATGGTACCTTATTTTTGTGCATTCGATTGACGCCACACCATAATTTCGTCTCTGTAATACTTCATATGTTCCTGCCTTGATCTTAAGGCTTGTTTACACTTTGCGACGTAGCAAGTGCAGGTGAGAAGTGATTAGTTAACATATTTTTACGATGACAAGTCTCAAGTGTTAAGCCAATTACACATTGTTTAGATGTGCTTTGTGCAGGTACCACTGAACCCTACTCATAGTGTTGTATTCCTGCTGGTGAGTAAAGTTGCTAAAGAGCTCAAAGAGGACCCAGTGTGTTGACGACGAGGGACCCTCTTGTTCCTTTAGCGGTCAACACAGTGAATTCTGCTTTTTGTAAATGGTCGGCAACGCACATGCGACACCTCTGGAGTTGCAGGCGTCCATAGGCTACGGTAGCTGCTTATCCCTCAGGCGGGCCGTATGCTTGGCAAACAAGTCGTGGTAGAAAAAAAGGTGCAGAGTGCGCAACAAAATGCAGGAGTCCTGCATTTAATACCGCCATACCGGGCATGCAATACCGGTATTGGTTGTATGGGCAATCCCGGAATTCCGGTATTAGCCCATACATGCAATACCGGTATTGCATGCCCTATGCAGGACGAATGGGGGTTTGTGCGGGTGTACAGGGAACTACTTAACAGGCAAAAAATAGACCTTTACACACTTTAGGAATGAAAAAAAAATTCATAAATGACCTAATGTGATACGTTTTTAGATACTTGGCTGATGGTACATGGGTGCTACGTAACTAAAAAAAACGCAATAAAAAATGAGTAAAGTATCGACCCAAGCCATTCCGGAAGTAAGGTAAGTTCACTTAGCACTTATGTAGTTTCTCAACTCCAAAAATATGTCTCTTATTTTGTCTGCTACATTATGGTTCACGCACGCACGGTATGGTAAGCGCTGGTAGCCTTGCGGCAAGACGTCCGACTTTCAATCCGGAGGTCTCGGGTTCAAACCCCGGCTCGTACCACTGAGTTTTTCGGAACTTATGTACGGAATATCATTTGATATTTACCAGTCGCTTTTCGGTGAAGGAAAACATCGTAAGGAAACCGGACCTAATCCCAAAAAGGCCTAGTTTCCCCTCTGGGTTGGAAGGTCTGATGGCAGTCGCTTTCGTAAAAACTAGTGTCTATGCCAATTCATGGGATTAGGTTGTCAAGCGGACCCCAAGCCGGGATAAACGCTAGGAAGAAGATTATGGTTCACGCACGGTCCCTATGGCCTAATAAACATAGTTTTATATGTTTTATTATAACGACATTTATTTCTCCATAAATAAAATATTTAAGCCGGCCATTGCCCTCATCATCATGTCTCTTAGGGATACATTTGTCCCTAACCCTAATAGCTACATGATTAATTTGCGCTAAATCAAGACAATTGATAATGCGTTAAATTAGTGTATACGCAATACACTGCAACTCGAATAAAAAAATGTAATGAATGAAATGAAATAGGTACTTTTATTTTCAGGCAACTAGTGGCCCATAGACAAAAATACCTTCAAGACTAACATCCATAATATAAATTATGACTTAATAAATAAAATAAATAAAAATCATTTATTTCAGGTCAGGACAACCCATAAATTAAAATTAACTTAAATTAAAATTAAATTACAATTAAATTATAATTATAGTTACAATTTACAATTGATTTTTAAATTTTGATGCATATTTACATATAATTTTGAGCGGCACTGGATAGAAATCATCACTTTGATTGACCAGTGACTTAGGTAGGTACTCTGTGCTAATTAACAGTTAACTAAATTAAATATTTATTGTAATATCGATTTATAATTTTAAAACCTGCGTTTTGCGGTTACCTATATCAAAGATAGGTACAACTATCAAAGATATGTTTACATTTTTGCACCTTAATCCATTGTATTAAGGTGCAAAAGTGTAAACATATCTTTGACGTCGACTGTATACAGTGTATACGTGGTAGTGCCAGTGGAGTTGCCAGGACGCTCGCGTGAACTCGCGTTCCCATACAAACGTAGTTCAGCTCTCATTTTAAAACGACATGCTTTAGAACCACGAAATTTGGCATGGGCATTCTAGTAGTACAGATCTAGGTGGACATTCGCTTTCGGTGCTAAAAATTGTAATACAAACAAACTATAGCAAAAATAAGTTTTGTATGTAAATCTGTAACTGGCTGTATCTATTATTGTATGTAGAACTACGTTTGTATGGGAACGCGAGCGTCCTGGCGACTCTTAAAAGCAGACTGCAGACATATTTTATATTAAATCTAGCGGCCTCGCTCAAAACGCAATGCTTCGATATCTATTTAATGCGCAATTTAAACAAAACCAGAGCAAATAGGTGCTTAGGTAGTTGATAATATGGACAATATGTTTGGGCCCAGGACAAATGCACGGGTCATGGACATATTTAGTAGCAAGTAACACTCATAGTACTGTTACCGCCTTAGCCATGTCAAAAAAAATAGTGCGTGGAATCCCTCCGCGCGGAAGAAGTGAAAACTTCATAGTGTGGAAATGAAAATAGGAAGGGGTAGAAATTAGAATATAAAATCTAAATTCTAAAAACAGAAAAAACATGGAAAAGGATAGTGTACGCTGGGATTCGAACCTCCGACCTTCTGCTCCACAGTCAAAGTAGCGCCCGCTGGCCACGGGAGTACATATCTAATTGAACCAAATAGTCGATAAATATCTATCGGCAGCGTTAAAAGTGACGTCAGCGTTTAACGTATTCTTGTTGGAAGTCGTATAAGAAGTATTCACTTCAAAAACCTTAAATCAAAACTACTACGTCATACTTAAGTTGTCGTATGGCTTGAACCTTAGACATGATCCTATAGTAAGCCGCAGTCTCATGCACACACACTCATTTCTGACGTTTGAACCAATCACCGCTCGTCCACGAGTTGTATATGTGTGCGTGTCGCGCAGAAAGAAACACGAGGAAATCGGCTTATTATAGAATCACAATTTTGTCTTCACGGCACCACGTCTTCTTATTACATATGTCTATGGCTTGAACTACTTATTAGTTTTTCCTGACTTGATTAGGATGTCGAACTTTTTGTGCAATGCAGTCAGTATTTTCTCAAGGAGATTACAATCACATTAAAGAGTATTGTCTCTGTTTGTCACCAGAATACCAATCACTAACGCACTTGAACCAGTCAGGGAAAGGCCTGTGTGTTACGATCCGGGCTGTTTCTGGTTTTGTAGAATGGTAGGCAGCGTAATCACCCTAGGACTATGCTACCATTTCGCCTATACCGTGGTGAAGGATTCTAAACTAAAATTTGGCATGTTTGTGACTCATTAAAGATGGAAAAATCGAAAGGATATTAAATTTTAAACGAAGTATAATAGTGAAAAATGTAGCTGGTTTTTTATTTATTGTTAAGAAACACATAATAATGTCATGAGTGTCAACTAAACAACAATTCCATAAATAAGTGAGATGCGTGAGGGCGATTAAATAGTGTTATGGCGTACAGTCAACGCCATAAATATGTGTACACTTTTGCACCTTACTCCATTGTAATAAGGTTCAAAAGTGTATACATTTTTGGCGTTGACTGTACGCTGTAACCATAACCCTACTAGTACGATATATATTGATTCGGTTGCCCAGTGGCGTAGCGACGGGGATGCTAGGCGGCCGCACATCTTTTGAGGGCAACCAGGGCGGTAACTTTTTTGTCAGCCTCGGGCGGCGGACTCCAGGGGGGAAAGACGCTACGCCTCTTGCGCTACAGATCTCGGCGTGTGAGTCTTTTGTGCATAACGTAAGGCTTTAATAGTAGTTTATGTCACTGTTACGTAATAGGGGTCTTTAAAACACGAGTGTGGTTTTATGAAACGAACGAAGTGAGTTTCATAATAAGATCACACGAGTGTTTTAAGGCCTAATTACGTACAGTTGCATACACTGCTTTATCTACACACATATTGTAAACCCGGAATGATGATTGAATGACTGCCATTGCACGGATTGCAACGCCGTCGCCATGGCCAACTCGATTGTGCCGGCGGTCGGGAGGCGCGCCGGCGGGCGGGGGCGGGGCCCACCCGGATTTTCATAATGATATCGAATTTTTGCTTATTATTTGATAATAATAACATCGTTACAGATAAGACATTTGTTCTAACTACTAACGAAACAATCTATTTTTATGGTGGTTATAACGTGCGGTTTTTGAACGCATCATGGAGGGTTTATGATATGGGTGTAGATAAAAGTTTTTACGTGGATAAATGTCAATGTTGGAGAATTCCGAGAAAAACTCAGATTTTCAACAATCGACTGGTTTCGGAATTACCAATACCCAAATGAAAACACTATTTCTTAGGTACCTATTTCAACTTTGTGCGATGATCAGAAAATATTTTCTATTCTACGACATTTGAAATTGGGGAGAAATCGTAGTGATGTCATAAGTCATAGTACATTGTTGTAGAGGCTGGAAAGTAAGCTATAGGATCGAGTTAGTTCGAGGGCCGACCCGCCAGGGGAGGCCCTTGAAGATACGAGTCCACCTATAGCGCTTTCGGCCGAGACATTACATAGTGCTTTTCACGACTACTGTGAGGAAATAAAATAAAAAATTAATTGGCATAACAATACAAACACTTTAATAGATACTATAGGTATATTGAAGGTTCATATGCTTTTCGCAAGCACGATTAAGTAAACGAGCTTGTAACTTTCTGCAAATAAATGCTTCTTTTCGCCATCCTTCCATTATGAATTGTTCGTCGGATATTATATTGTATACAAAATATCACTGTTCATGGGCCTTCTTATTTAGGACGCGATTTCACTGGTAACAAATTTCTAGCGTCCGCCTGTGCAGTTTCTTGAATTTCGGTGGGCGCCAGCGTATTAATAACATTTTCTACACTTATTGAACTCATTTTTACTGCATAAATACAACTTTCTTGTTTTTCAGTCAAACATTATCCAATTCAATATGTATTTTTTCCGCTCCACCTTTTTTACTTTTTTTTTCACTTTTAAGAAGCGTTTTTACGTTGTTTGCTTCAATTTGACTCAAACGGCTATTAGACATTGCAACCTGCAGGGCCCAATCTGTCAGGTTGGTAGGTGTTATTAAAGGTAGGGCCCGTAGGGAGCTGAAGGAGGGTAGGGAGAGGCAGGGTACACAACAGATTGGGCCCTGCAAGTTGCAATGTCTAATAGCCGTTTCACTCCTTAGTCCCACTTTTTGATAGAAAACCACAAACGGTTAAAAAGGTGAACACGCCTTAAGGGTGATCTGAATGGTTTTGACGTTTGTTTTTTTTAAACAAGTAAATTTGTTCGATAAGCAACCTTATTTTATTTTAGAATGAAAAAGTGGTGCCAAAAAAGACCTTTTAATGTTTTAAATGATTCTCATTGGTGGGTCGAATGCAATGACATAACTGGATTTTACTTTACGCTATGACATTTCATAGCTGTAAAGTAGCAATTATAGTAGTGGTAGTTCAGGTGCTACAGCAATTGCTTACTTTCCAGCTTGAATTTTGATCTTCTTTTGCCACTTTTCCGAACAGTGGCGTGAAAAGTATTATTATCACATGGTAATCAACAGGCACCGGCGCCACCAGGCGATCTGCTGCGATAACAGCTGCATCTGGCTATGTGGACTACTGTGCGGAACACTAGGTTTAGTCATTATAATCGTCGGAATTGGGCTATCTATTAGGTAAGAGAATTCAACTACATCTTAAAGAACTGGAAGCTCATAATATAAACGCTTTAGTACTAATTAAGCATGTAATAGTAAGAAAAGATTAAAAGATACGGTGGAAGGTAATTTAACCTTTTATTTGAGATTTTATTTTAATCCATGGTACCTAAACAGTCCCAGTTATCCAGAGCAATGACGAGTAGTTTCAGTATCCGCGAGGCAACCGGATGGCTCGCGGTATTTAAGCTCCCTACGTGTTGTGGAACCACCCTGTGAAACCCGAACTGATCCACGCTGGACTTCGTTTTTCATCCGCCCCCGCCCTTAATTTCCAGTATCTATATGTGATGAAAGTGATGAAGAATGAACATGCAAATTGCCATTCACACCAGCGTCGGTTATCGATCCATCAGAGTTGGAAACCGGAAAAAAGTGAGAATGGGAGATGAAAAACAAAGTCCAACGTGCTGGGTCAGTTCGGGTTGCACAGAATTGTTCCACGGTAGGGAGCTTAAATACCCCGAGCCATCCTGTTGCCTTTCGGACACTGTAACTATTTACGCGCCATTAATACGCGCTTTAACTAAGTGAGTGCAGCACCAAAATCATATTTTTTTTTCTTGATCTGTTTTGTAATTTTATGTAAGTGGCTGGTGGCAGGTAGTACGGTACTGGCTGCAAAAAACAGGCATACAATTTTTTAAAATTTTAACCGACTTCAATTCCATGGAGGTTCTGCATTCGGTTTGGTGTTTTTTTTATGTATGTTCACCGATTACTCCGAGACCCGTGGTCCGATTTGAGTAATTCTTTTTTTGATTGAAAGGATCTACATCCAAGGTGGTCCCATATTAATCTGGTGCTGTTCTGATGATGGGATCCATGAGGAATTGAGGGATCTCCTCAATTTTTAAAGGCATATGTATGGTGATTTGGATGTTTTCTTAAGTAACTCAAGCATTTTCTCACGAAAATCACCAAATTTGATGGAGTGGACCTGATGATGATGATTGATTTGATGATAATGATGAAGATTTTTTAAAATAAAGGATGCTCAGCCATTACTCGGAGACCCGTGGTCCGATTTGAATAATTCTTTTTTTGTATGAAAATAACTACCTTGAAGATAATCCTACGTTAATCTGATGAATTCTGATGATGGGATCCATGAGCAACTGAGGGAACTCCTCAATTTTTAAAGACACGTGTATGGTGATTGGGGTGTTTTCTTAAGCTACTCAAGCATTTTCTCACGAAAATCACCATTTTGATGGAGTGGCCCTGATGATGATGATTGATTTGATGATAATGATGAAGATTTTTTTAAATGTAGGATGTTCAGCGATTACTCGGAGACCCGTGGTCCGATTTGAATAATTCTTTTTTTGTATGAAAATAACTACCTTGAAGATAGTCCTACGTTAATCTGATGAATTCTGATGATGGGATCCATGAGCAACTGAGAGAACTCCTCAATTTTTAAAGGCACATATATGTATGTTTATTTGGCTGTTTTTGAAGCAATTTAAGCATTCCCTCTCGAAAACCACCAATTTGATGGAGTGGCGCTAATGATGACGTCCATATATGATACGTGGAAATTTCCTTAGATTGAAAGGGTGTATTATGAACTTTGATATACAGCTTTGGCCAGAAGTGTTGAGCATAGGTGTTTTTTGTTTACTATTTTGATGTTAAGCATTATTTACCTATCCTAACAATGTACGGTAACGGTAAATGTTATATTTTATTTATAAATATAGAAAACTTCACTTAATAACACTTTCAAGGTACTTAAAAAATATGAAAACAGAAGGTACCAAAAATGTAAATTTAAGTCGGTGCGACATATTGCAAATATTCTAGGCAGTTACTACTAACTTCAACAAAACATGCCTATTAGTTTAAATTAATTGAAGAAATAACTTAAACAAAGATGGAAACGATGAACTAAACTTTCCAGTTTTGTATGAAAATCGCATTGGTGCTCAACACTTCTGGCCAAGGCTGTATCTTTACCGATTATTACGAGACTCGTTGTCCGATTTTGATAAATATATAACCACTAAAAATGGAAAAATAAGAACTTTTTACAAAAAAAAGATAACCGACTTCAAAAAGGATAAAATGAATAATTATATTATTTATATGCGCTACCAACTGATATGTTTGAAGTCGGTGCCAAGCCAAAAATTACAAAACCGGTCAAATCAGCTTCAAGTGTGAACATCACAAAACATCGGTACTAATAAATAATGCAAAGGTGAATGTGATTTCTTTCAGTTACATTTTCATGTCCAAACTACTTATCCAATTTCGATGAAATGTGACAGCCATATATTTATACTCTGACAATACACATCTACTTTGTCAAGAATCAGAAAAAGGCAGAAATTTAAAAAAAAAATGTAGACGCGTAAGATTGGCTTTCCATCGAAAATTTTAATATCGTGCCTTTTTTCACTGACACGGCGGATGTACTGGGTGTATCTGAGTATTCTGAGTATAGAAAAATTAATCTAGCCATTCAATTCCTTAATATTTCGAATTCAACCGTATGAAGAAGGATAAACAGTTCAAACCGAACCACGGGCTTTGTTCGAGGTACGGTTAGTCCGAACAGTGCTGTGTGTTAACAAACATAAGACGCAAGATTATACTTTCGGTACCTACTTGCCTAACAGTTAGCGCATGGTCGAAACGACTGTATACCTACGTGGAATCCATACCGTATTTATTAGATAAATATAGAGTAAACACATCGCCTCGTTCGTATTAACTCGTCTAAATTTGGCTTGGCACCGACTTTAAACATATCAGTTGGTAGCGCATATAAATAATATAATTATTCATTTTATCCTTTTTGAAGTCGGTTATCTTTTTTTAACTGACTTCAATTCCATTGAGGAAGGAGACTCTGCATTCGGTTTGGTTTGTAAAAAGTTTTTTATTTATTAAACTATTAGCAAACGAGCAGACGAGCCGCCTGATGGGAAGCGGTTCATCAAATTATAAGGGTTCCTTGTTGGCCACCCTCAAAAGAGACTAAATTGTTTTTTCGATTAGAAAATAATTTGTCTATTTACAAGTCAATAAATACTTCCTATTCTCACTATAAGACTAGATCCGACCATCTAATTACATAAATAGAAAGCTTTAACCATAACCTGCCTTAAGCGTTTTTATATTCTTTGTACTTGTTGCCTGTTCATTGTATGTTTCAACTCTAATATTAAATTGTATAAAGGTTAGTTTTCATTGACAAAACTCAGTCGAATACGATTTTCAATTATGTATATTCAAGACTGCCGGAGATTCATAATTTGTAAAAAAAAGACCAAAACTTACTAACCAGAGGCAGAGTAAAACAATTATATTTCTAAGACTAAAATTTTACTACCCTGAAAATGTAACATAGAACTATAGAACCCTGTAATATTGGGGCAGCTATGTCTAAAGGGATTGATAATGTTAAAAATCATTTTGTTCCAATGTAGGTAGAGTTTGATGTCAGTCAGCAGCAAAAGTAGCTAAGCGGGTGGGGTGTTCAAAATGAGCTGGACCCGACTTTATTGTTAAGAGAATAGCTTACCAAACTACAAACTTAGAGCGAGACACCTAAATGGCCTTAATGATTTTACTCTCATAAAAATAAGCGCTAATATCATTGTAATTGAAACTAATGGAGGCGGATGAAAGTGAAGACTCAATGAATGGGCAACAAAGACGTCGGATCAACGATTACCAACGCCTGATTCTGGAAACACGAAATATTTAACTACATATATTCTAACCATCCATATAGCCATATTCTAACTTTAAAACACATTTAGAATCCCAATTCAATACAACTCCAATGCGTAACGAAGCAATACAGCTAGTCAGTGGCGTAACTACGCTAAGTGAGGCCCGTGGCAAATCATCACATGGGGCCCTTTTTACAGAAAATGTTAAGATCCTCTTTTAGTCGTAGCTTCTCAGACTGGGGGCCCCTCGAGCCAGGGGCCCGTGGCATTTTGCCAACTCTGCCACCCTATAGTTACGCCACTGCAGCTAAGCCTAAACGCCTGAATCAGAAATATCTGTAGGTATTTGTTTGAAAATTATTCCAATGCAACTCCTATACATCTTCAATATTGGTTGATTTTGTGTTGGAGCTATGTTGGAGATGGATTGTGTTTTTAATGTATTTTAAAATTAGAATACAGCACCAGGTGCGGAGGTTTTAGCCTGCACGCAGATTAAGTAGTTACGCCTGCTGAGTATGTTGGCTTCAGTGACTCGGATTTTTTAAATGCAAATGTGTACTCAGAACTCTCGACCACTCTCTGTCTACCAGCGCTAAAAGAGGGCCTCAGCGTCGAGCATCGAACGACGCGTTTGGCGAGGCGTCAAGAGTCAAAGGAATCTGAGCAGCGTGTCCTGAGGCCACTGGCACACATTACCGTTCTTGAACGTCGAAATCCGCTCGCGTGCATGCACACATAAGTTGCGTTCTAGAGGAGGAGTGTGTTTACTAGTATTCTGAACCAAAAGAAGCACTTCATTTACCTATCCACGGATGGAGCAGCTCTAGGATTGGTTCTTAACTAGGGATAGCAACCCGGGTTTTTTTAGTATGAAGAAACCCGGGTTTCCGGGTAATACCCGGGTATTTTCATACTAAAAAAAACCCTGGTGGCATTCCCTATTCTTAACAAAAACATTCCTCGCAGCGTTTTCTCGCTAATCTCTGGTGGAAATGCAGCCACACATTTGTTTGCTCTCTTTTTCTATTTATCGATTGATGAAGGAGATAAGTAGGTAAGGATATACTTTGAAATTCTCTATTTTGTGCCATCACTAACCATCTTGGATAACATTTCGTAAGTATTCCTTGTCTATTCTTCAACAAGCATGATAAGATTCCCATAATTGGCAGAATCTTCATGAACCACGTGCTCAAAGAATGCCAACATAATCCGAAAACCAGACCTTAATAAGAAGCTCTTTGAAAATAGACATATTCTACAGGTGTTAGATAAGTTGGGATCATAGAATGACCAACATTTTTTACTCTTATCTATATAACAGCTACAAATCCTGGTACAGTTGCGGGTTCAGTTTATTCTATTCCAATCAAGTTTTGATCACGTCGATCAAAAACAGAATACGGCCTAACTTATATCATTGCAGAGTCGTGACTAGGTGTTTCATTGATGCACAGCAGACGCACTACAATTATTTTAATACAGCCGGCCGCCGAACTGTAAATATGCAGACGCCTGTACCTGCTTATTTTTGCATAACTTACTAATAATAACTTCTGATTCTGTTCTGTTTATTCAAAAAGGCCGCAAGTTAGTGTGAGATGTACAGTCGACGTCAAAGATATCGTTACGGACAAAGTTACAAAAATATGTTTACACGACTTTATTGTCTTAGCCATAAAGTATCTTTGACGTCGACTGTACCTCGACGTCATGATATTTGGGTTGCAAACGAAGAGAGTTTTTTACAATAGGATGAAACCAAATTTCACAAAATCTCAACAATTACGGACAAAGAAATCTTCCAAAATCTGATACATACCTAACCAAATGAACGCCCCATTATAATAAAAATCGTTCGCGTGTCTGTACATCCTGCCACAGTCTGTTTCTCCCATCAATCAGATCTAGAAATTTCTTTACCGTCTAATTAGTGGGATATACTTGAATTTTGCTGTAACCATGGCTGCTTAAGTTGTGCGGCTGTGAGGTCGGTAGCCACACAAGTTATTTTAATTTATTTCTTGTTATCTTTGTTTATTAATGAAGGAAAATAACCGTTAAGAAAACTATTGAAACTCGTATGTAGGAATAAAATTCTAATAACCTCAGCCGTTATTTCGACATCCATTTGTCAGGAAATACAGCCTTGGCCAGAAGTGTTGAGCACCAATGCGATTTTCATACAAAACTGGAAAGTTTAGTCCATCGTTTCCATCTTTGTTTAAGTTATTTTGTCAATTAATTTAAACTAATAGGCATGTTTTGTTGAAGTTAGTAGTAACTGCATAGAATATTTGCAATATGTCGCACCGACTTAAATTTACATTTTTGGTACCTTCTGTTTTCATATTTTTTAAGTACCTTGAAAGTAGTATTAAGTGAAGTTTTCTATATTTATAAATAAAATATAACATTTACCGTTAGGTACCGTACATTGTTAGGATAGGGAAATAATGCTTAACATCAAAATTGTAAACAAAAAACACCTATGCTCAACACTTCTGGCCAAGGCTGTACTTTTGAATATTTTTTCCCTAATTTAAGTAATTTATATTAATTTTCCCAAGCATCCTCTATTATTTTATACACAGGGTTTTATTGAGAGTAGGTACTTTTTCTCACTGGACTTATGTATTGGTTGGTATGGCTGCTACAGTTTTCTGTTATTTATTAATTATTAATTGAACCATATTTACGACTACATGGTAAGTAAATTCGAGTTTCTACAGTTGTTGTTAATTACTTTTATGGGCATTTTCAGAAAAAAGGTAGGTACCGTTTACTTTGTTTTGAAAACCTAATTTTCTACTCAGAATAACGAGGACTATCGATTTAAATAATAAAAAAAGAGTCCCACATTTTTTTGGCAGATTTGTATCGTATTTTCCCATACATTCTCTATGGATCGTCGCAAAACTGACTTATACTTTTTGTATTAATAATATGCAGTTTTTTTTAAATGGTACATTTTGGCACATTCGGGGATATTTGTGTAACATCATAACATCATCATTATTATCATCTCAGCCATAAGACGTCCACTGCTGAACATAGGCCTCCCCTTTAAAAGGGGGGGGTTTGCCATACGCGCCACGCTTGGCAGGCGGGTTGGCGCCAGACGCGGTCCCAGGGCGGGGGGGGGTTGGGGTCATGTCCCAGAAATCATACGTGTCGAATTGAAAAAAGACCCACTCAAAAAATTTAATTTTTTTTTTTGCTTTAGTGACCCTCCCCAAAATTTCAGGCTGCGACCGCTCCTGGGTCGCGTTTTATAAAGTTACAATTTACAATTTCGCTTTTTGCCTCTCTTTCTATCCAATATGTGTGCTAGAAAGAGAGGCAAACAGCGAAATTGTAAATTGTAACTTTATAAAACGCGACCCTGGTTGGTGCGCGCAGTTTTTTTTTGTTTATTGTTGTTTAGGCTTTGTTTGTGTAACATAGCGGCATTGAAACGCCACAAAATTAGAATTTTAAACACAAAGTGCGTGCACGCAATGATCGCGGAGCTCATGTTGTCCGTAAAAGTTCTCAAAGGCTCTCTTGATTGCTTTATCTTCTTGGTAATTCAATTAATATCGTGATTGTATCTGAGTAACGTAACTATGTAATGTAACGAGCGAGCTTAAAGCCGGATTCTTAACTAAAATGTTGATTATTTTACTACTTTTCTTAATGTTTTATCTTCACAATTGTTACTTTTTAATTAGACGAGTTTTTCTGTTAAATTACATAGTATCCTCCGACGACGGGGCTGGCTCCATGTAGGTACAGTCAGCAACAGAAGTAGTTTAGCGGACGAGATGGTTCAGAATCATTTTGACACGACTTTATTGTTGAGAGATCAAACCTAGAAGTTAGCAATGTCATATTGACCAGATGGTCAGATGATATTCTGCCGAACGGCGGGTGTGCAGTGGATGGGACTGGCACGGGACCGAGGAGAGTGGCGTAATAGAAGAGGCCTATACTCAGCAGTGGGTGGATACGGGCTGAATAGATAGATAGATAGATGACCTATTGTGAAGGGAAACGTTGCCAATGTTTTTCAAGTCCATGCAATCATGGACTACTACTTATTATGATTTTGGTTCGTGTTGCCACCCAAAAGTGTGACATCCGGGGTTGCAGAATATTTGTATGTAGGTAAGCAGTTCTTTTTAATTGTACTTATATGAAAGTGAGCAATCCACACGACCGATCGACCCATTTTTCCTAGAAAGCAAACAAACCACAACAAAATCGAAATGATCCTCTATTAAAACACCTTGCACATTTTATGTTCAAAACTGGTAGCTTGTCAATATTTCTTAAATAGACATCATTAGCCCGTATTAACGTAAAATAACCGGCATCTTGTCCTATAAAGAGCGCTAAAGCATGGCCAGACTGTTATTCCAATCGTTCACTCAAGTGAGACACAGTTTAGGTGAACCAACCAGTTCAAATGCGATCTTCGAATACCAACGCTTTACGATAGAATTTTTAACAAAAAAAACCGATCGGTCGAAGGAACATTATTTTTCACATCATTGGATAGAAATTAAGAATGCGCCAGTCTTAATTTCTATGCAGTGAAATGAAAAATAATTGTCTTGAAAATCTAACTTGCTTAGCACAGCGAAGAGGACAAACCGCCAAACGTGAACTATGGCGTCGTTGAAGAGTTCAGTTATGATCATCATTAGCAGTTCCACTGCATCATACACCCTTTTTTAAATGTAAATGCTTGATTTGTTGATGAAAATACTACAATCACTATATGTATGCCGTTAACATTTGAGGGGTTCCCTCGAATCCGGATGGATCCCATCATTAGAACTTGAGCGTGACAAAAAAATATCTTCAAAATCGAAATTACTTTACAATCACAGCGCAGAAGACAAATCGCCAAACGTAAACTACGCATCGTTGAGGAGTTCCATTCTGATCATCATGAGCAGTTCCACTTCATCAAATACCATTTCTTTAAAAGTAATTGCTTGATTTGTTGATGAAAATACTAAAATCACTACATGTATGCCGTTCAAATTTGAGGGGTTTCCTCGATTCCTCGTGGATCCCATCATCAGAACTGCGTTTTAACAATAACGGGACCAACCTGTACGTATATACTGACGATCACAAAAAATAAAGCAAAATCGGTTCAGACATGACGGACTTACGGAGTAACAAACATTAAAAAAACACAACAGAATTGGAAAACTCCTGTTTTGAAATCTTGAAGTCGGTTAAAAGATAAAAAGATAAAAAAGATAAAAGATATTTATTCTTCAATTTAGGCACATTACAATGCACTTATGAACGTCAGAGAGAAAAGAAACTACCACCGGTTCTAACCCTACACCTCTGACCCGAGAAGTATTACTTATTACCGGCAAGAAACTCGGCGGGACTTATTTTTTTAAAACAGTACTACAAATACATTAAAGATACTATATACAATAATGCGTAGTTCTTCAAGAAGGCATATCAAAACAGCTTGAGAGACAGACATGTACCTGCCTATTGTGTAATTAAAATGAAAAATAAAAATAAAATCCAAATCTGACTGCTTCGCAATACGTTTGATATTCTTTCTTACTTGAACTGTGTCCTCTAAATGTTAGATGATTTTATAGATTCTGGTTTGGGCCATGCATATATGTCTGTCATATAGTCGTATACAGTATAAATAAAAGCGTATACAGTTAATTTTAAACACCTCTCTAAGCTATGTTGAAAATATTAGAAGATTTGTGTAATTTATGGACGTAATTTGTTGTTTATTAGTTACTCTTCAGTAAAGGAAAACATCGTGAAGGAACCGTAGTAATTCTAATAAGAACTACCTTCCCCTGGGTCAGAAGGTAGCAGTTTAAAATCAGTGCCTGGATTTGGGGTACAAATAATTTTAAATAAAAAAGAACCGACTTCAGTTAGACTCCACATTTCCCAAAGCAAATGCCCGAGCTAGCAGTGAGCAGGTGCAAAACAATAGAAACAGTGAAAAAACCAGTAAACTTAATTATTATTATTATTAGGAGCCTGTAATGTCCCACTGCTGGGCAAAGGCCTCCCCCCGGTTTTTCCAATCCTCCCGATTCTGTGCAGCGTTCGGCCATTCCTTTAAAAAGGAGTCTAATTCGTCTCGCCATCGTTGACGAGGTCTGCCAGGTCCCCGCTTTGAAGTGGGCTGCCACTCGGTGGCGATCTAGGCCCACAGCTCGCTTGGCATGCGGCAGACATGACCAGCCCAGTCCCACTTTAGCTTGGCCGCTTTCCGAGCTACGTCGACAATTTGTGTTTTGGAGCGCAGCGTGGTGTTAAACTTAAACAAAGGAATAACAATAACTTAATTAATACATACAAATACTTAAACAAAATAATCCATAAACATACATATACTAGGTACAGTCGACCAAGAAAGTGGTCTACCAGTTTTAACAAAAGTTTCTGTGAGATGTAAGTGATGTAACGATCGCTAAGGTTGACATTTCTAACGGAGTTTAAAACATGCACGACCTTGTTGTCTCATGACGCTCAAACGAACCTCAACCGTGGTAGACCACATTTTTGGTCGACTGTACATACACAGGATAGATAAATAAATAAAATTAAATACTGTCAGCAAACATTTGTGTCAAGGGAGGGAAATGTAACTCCTTAAGGTGACTCTTGAAGACAGTTATGGATTTTGCACGCCAAATATTTTACGTTTTGGATATATGTAGATAGATACAACCTACTCAAATACAAGATAAATCCAAAATTCAAGAAAAAATATAAACATAAAGTCAACTCAACAGGCTACAGGCTTTGACGCAGGCGGTTACGAAAGGTCACGTTACGTTGGTTTTTACGAATTAGTCTAACCTGTGAATGCGCACCTTAACATGTAGTAATAAACTGCGGGCAATTATGCAACACAGTTTGAGTTCGTTGATCAGAGTTCCGGTCTATCTTTACAATGCTCTTTTATAGGCTTTATAAGCTTCCCTCTAATCCTTCCAAGATCTCAATAAGAGTTATCTTATATCAGCGAAATGTTTTTTCTAATAATTTTCTAAACACGAAGACGCAATTTGTCTATTCGCGCTATGTAAATGATAGCAATTCGATAAAATCTCGCGAAATCTTTCATGAATCAACCCGCACCTGACTGATATAATTGTATTAGTTATTCGCTGTGTGCATGATTGTGGCGCCATCTCTTGGGCAGGTGGTCAATCTCTTTTTTTCCTTTTTTATAAATAGGTTATATTCCTTGCTTATATGAAATGTAACTGGCTGATTCACTATTTTGACAGCAGACAGGGGATTTGCAGTTCCATTTCTTGTCACATTGAGCACTGCGATCGTTCTCGTTACCCCCACCCACCATGCACTTCGCACATAGCGAATACCTCAATAGGTACAGTCACCGGCAATAGTAGGTATCTTCCTACGGCTCTACAAATAAGAGCGCGTCACATATTTTTGCGGCCTTCGCGTAGGAAGGTACTATTGCCGGTGACTGAACTCACGAAATTAATTTAATTTATTCCACAAAACTTTAGGAAACTGCAACAATGGGTTAGTCATTAGGTGATGTATAACTTATTACGTATTTACGTATTACGTATTTTACGATTTATCATTAACATTTTAACCGCCCGAAGTCAAAAAATTTACCCGTAATTTTGAACTCTGACGTAATTTACGAAGACACACGAAGGTAATATTGCTGTTCTGCCTTTTCATGTGTCACTGTTGATTGATACTCGACGTCTCTATCTAAAACCCGAAGGTTCTTTTAAGAGCTCACGGACGTCGGACTGTTATACTTACGTTGTCATTGTCATATTGTCTCATAAATCATAATATTAGACGATGGAAGTTGAAAAGATTATGTTCAGACTGATCTTGAACTGTGTTCATTAATTATCAAATCTTAAGCATGTAGAGGACGTTGAACCTCAGACGTTTGAAAGAAGTAAAATTCTTTATTACACGGAGAGAAATTTTTACTACAAACAAGTAAAAAATAGTAATTCCCAGGACAAGTAAATAATTTACTAAAAACAAGTAAACGTTTACTAAAAACAAGTAGACGCTTCCCTGTTTTTAGTAAAGTTTACTTGTTTTTAGTAAACGTGTACTTGTTTTTAGTAAAAGTTTCCTTGTTTTTAGTAAACGTTTACTTGTCCTGGGAATGACTATTTTTTACTTATTTCTAGTAAATTTTTTCTCTCCGTGTAGTCAACAAATACTTACCTAAATGAGGTACTAAGCTAGAAATAGACTAATTTGACCTACCACCTAATATAGTATACACACGGCTTACATACGGAACATAGGCGTATGGCACGCCTGATGGTAAATAGCTACCGTAGCCTAGGGACGCCTACAACTCCAGAGGTATTACATGCGCGTTGCCGACATGCTAATAGAAATTTGGTAAGGAGAAAAGAGGGTCTCCCGTCGTGAACACACTGCATGCTAAATGACCTTACAATAATATTATAAAGGTGAGCGTTCAATTAATATTAAATCGCGGAAAATTCGTTGCAAATGGCCCCGGGTCCAGCCATACTGCCTTACCAGGGGCCATATTTTTTAAAAAACGTATAGAAATGTGGCATTCCACGAGAAAAGGTACCTTATGGCGGTTTGCGCTTAGGCTATTTCTAACGACGCTGCAATACTAATGCGATGCTTCGCAACGTAAGCGCCAACCGCCATAAGGTACTTTCACCCGTGGAACGTGACAAATGGTCCGAGTTCAATAAACTTCAATGCATTAACTACCTGCTAGCACTTAAACGTCTGAATCAAAAATATCAGAACAGAATTTGCTTGAAAATTATTCCGATGCAACTCAAATACAACTTTAATATTGGTTGATTACTTACTTGTGTGTTGGAGGTATGTTTGAGATAGGTTGTCTTTTAATAATAATAAAATACTTTTTATTGCACACCTCGATACAAGAAATCAAGACAGAAAATATACAAAAACTTAAGGTAAACAACAGGCGGTATTATCGCTAAGCAGCGATCTCTTCCAGACAACCGGTAGCAAAGATATTGTACTTATTTTAAAAATTAGAATACAGCACCCGGTGTACCTTCCGTATAGTGTAATAATAATAAGGGTTCCAGATTAATATTCATAGGCACTAAAGAAAAATGAAGCTACATAATACACTTGCAGCCAATTAGAACTAAGCATAACGTGGCTTAATTATAGGGTAAATAACGTACCGACTTCTCGCTCAAAGCTACGGGCAATTAATGGCGCTTAAGCCATTATTAAGGTTAATCTAGTATAAATAAAACATGAAATGGCGTAAAGCCTGCCGAGTAAGTATGAATTGCATAACATATGTAGAAAAGGGCAAATTACCGTCATGATATGAGCGCGAAGTGAGAGCTTTTATACAGTTTAAATAATATGATGAAATATGAAATGCTGTCCCTTGTCCTGCTTACGTGTAAGGATATGCTTTAAACGCAATTAGAGTTAGACCACGGCAATATTCAGTATTTACTTTTTTTAATGCCAAAATACTTTGATTATTAAACCAACCGGATGCAAGACGCGCTCTCATTTCTATCGGAAAAAGTCTGCCGGTTTTTGCAGGGGAGGGGAACGTCAAGTGTATGCGAAACGTCAAAATAGCCACGACAAATAAACGTCAGTCCATACAATGAGTATGACTACTGGTCATACATTTTCGGCAGAGGGGAACGGTTTTAAGACAGCTTATTGTGCGGTGATCTAACGAACAAGTGGTAGCTAATGAAGAATTAGTCTCAAAACGCGCGTAACCACGCTTTAGTCGAACGAACGGTTATCCGGGGTCTCGGCCGCCCACGTGGTTGTAGGGAGGCTATCACCTTACAATCAGCAAGGCCTTTACCGAACAACGTTGCCTATATTTAATTGTACCTAATAAAAAAAGTGTGAAACGTCGTCATTGGCAGAATTCCCATTGCTATGACAAAGGGAGAAAGCCATTAAATATATAAAAAAAAAGCTCTAAGCCAAAATATAATAAATATCAAACTTATATAAAATACACAAACACAGCTAGCAGGCCGAATGATGGTCACGTTTATCATCTGATTCATCTGAAACTGCAACCATCATGTTTTAAAAAGTATGTAAGTGCGAAAGTGACGCATGACACGACGACCGATAAAAGCCTAACCATCCTATATATCCGTACAGGTGATTTGCAACTTGTGGCATAAAATACCCGTATACCTAAATATTTAATCGGTACGAGAGACAAGATAATAGTAAGACTGTAATTTCTATAAAATCGTGTGTACATGTTGTCATCAGGTGACAACGCGGCGCCTTCTATGTTTAACCGTCTTAAAAAAAGGAGGTTCTCAGTTCGACCGGTATGTTTGTTTGTATGTTATAACCTTCACAAATAAATGCTTAATCTTAAGGATATGTTTGTCATCATAATTATATTTGCAAGATTGTATTTTTTGGAAGTTTACAAGTGTAGATTGTGAACGATGCAACCGGCTCTAAGTGGCGCCACCGCCAGCTACTTACATCAACAATTGAGGCAAAATGCATGACGATTTTTTGAATGTATGGTATAAGTTAATTATTTTTGTTGTGAGAATCAAATGTACACAAAAGTCAGAAATGAGAGTCAGTCTGACACTTGCGCTTGTTTCTTAAAACGCTCCTAACAAAATATTTTTGCAACTGTGACGTCACAATGGCACAGTCGCGCTCTTTAAAGTACTAAAAAAAAAGATGTAGTTGCTATTTTGATAGTGAAATATTGCGTTCACATGGTTGCAGTATAATTTATTTTATAGTTAAATGTGAGAAATAGAATGGTATCTATCATTGTTTTCCTTTTTCAAATTTGGTACTTAAACGATTTGTAAAATGCTATTTTAATATCTTTGAACCATTTCAATGGTTCTTTTTCACTTCATTGAGATTGCTAATTTTGTAATCATTTAACTAAATTTTATTACAAAATCATCATGATCCCTATTTTATAGGTACAAACATTGGCGGTCTATTCTATTCATTCGTCTCTAGTAGCCCTTAATAGCGTATCTCGGAAGACTCGGGATAAAACCATAAAGCTATAAGCTTTCGTCATAAACCTACGAGTATCCCTGGGGAACATTTTCTTCATATTTTCAATAGACATTTTTAATTAATTTAATTGTTTTATGATTCCGGATGCAGCTATGAAAGGGATAGGGTCTTCCGTTTGCCATATTAATAATTGCTTTGTTTTTTGTTGATGTTTGCAATGTATTGTAATTAATCTAATTATGTTATTAGTCTTAAAAGCAGATGAGTAATATAATCAGAAAATACTAGTATATAAAAATGGCGAAATACATTTTTCTATCAATGACGTACAAACAATGTTTTTTGTGCCTTATAATAATTACATATGGGATAATCTAGAAAAAAAACGACTTAGTCCGGCAGTAAGCTTAATAACACTTTTCGTAAGCATTGAGGAACAGGGGGGTGATTTTTGAGATTCGAGCGCTCAAATCGGACATTTAAAACTCTGAATAAAACGATGAAATGACGTTTTAAATATAATAGAGATAGCAATATAAAAACATCATTATTTCATGTGTAAATAATGACAAAAAACTTTTGTGTGCGCTTATATTCGAGTTTAAATTCTTTGAATTCGACCGCTCGAAAGTCAAAAATCGGTCCCCAGAGGAGATGACATCCCTAAGAACTATTTTGTCCACGAAGTTGTAGTGAAAATCACTACAAGTCTATACTACTCTTTGATTCTGTCACAACTGTCAACCGCGAAACATGGTGTACAAAATTTGTTCCAGATGACAGATCTAGTAGAATACATAGTAAATCAATGGTTGTAAGTAATTATAGACGACGATACTTCTTTCCGAGTCGTATACCTTGTTATTCTGTTATTCATTTAAATAAAAACAAAACAAACTAAGACATGTAAGTAGAAGAAAAGTAAGAACACCCCACGCCCTGTTTATAAGCCAGCTGAAAATATAACAAGCAGACACACCGAGTAGGGTGCAAGGATGTTTGTCCAATTTAAAGTAATTACTCCAGTAAAGAGCGAAATTTTTGTTTATATAGTTTTAAAATGTCATCCTAAGATGACTGAACGAAAAATCCTACAAACTTTCCATCGGGAAGTAAATATTCATCAAAATATATATGAAGGGTTTCTTTTTTTTGTCTGATTTTCCGTCATCCATAAATAACGTGTCTTAAGGAACCATAATAAATAATAAAATATTGATATATTTATTTAGCCAATTTTTTTAGAAATTAATTAAATGAGGATTTTTTCAATGTAATTTTTTTGTACGATTTTCTGTCTACGCAATGATTAATATGACTTTTAAGCCATACAACTAAATATTTCTGCTATTATGAATTATTTCCAAATTTGTCATTTTTCCCATACAAGTGAAAATAAAATGACTGTACTAAATCCCGAAAAACCTAACAATCGATGTCCGTGGCCCTACGGTCTATCAGGAAAAAAACCTTTTTTAAGTGTGGGAGCTGATGGAAATACGTGTCCCTGAAAGTAGCCGCAGCGCCCATGAGCAGGTTGCACCCTTAACCCTGCGAGCGAAAGTGCACCCCGCGGCACGCGCACGCGTAAAAGCGGGCGGCGCGCGCGCACCGCGCCACTGTTGCGCGAGTCTCCGCGCTCATCGCGAGTGTTGTGTAACTGCAGTGTTTGTGTGATTGCATGCGCAGGGAATTTTGGTGAGTTTTATTTTATTTGTGTGCATGTGTAGGAAAAAATGTGGGTTTAAAAAATTCGAAAGGATTTTTTGGATGTAAGTAAAGTTTAAAATTTAATTTAATTAAATTCCTTATTATTTTTTATCAAAAAGAAATTGGTTTATAAAGGTGTTCGAGTTAAAGAAAAAAAATTATACCTAATTATGAATATATGTGCCTAGTATTAAAATAAAATATTAAATTTACTATAAATATTATACCTACATAAAGCAATCTGTACAATATTTAAGATAGGTAGATAATTAATTCAAATTATTCAAAAAATTTACCCAATGTTTAATTTCGGTAAATATTTTAACTTATCAAAAGTCTCATGACATAAACGCATCTTTATGTATAAAATCGAAAGCAATTTTTATAAACGTCTATGATTTATAATTCACACGTATTCACGTAATATTTCTCAGCAATATTAATTTAGTTATAAATATTCATAGAGTGAATCCGTAAGTAAAACAGATACGATATAATTTGTCAAGTGTCAAAGGGACTAGCTACGTGTATGTCGCCCTGGGCTACACTTTTCTTTTTATCATACACTCCTGCGCAAGTGTTATGAATAAATGGCGATGTTACAAATAAAAATAAAAATCTTAAGGTTCTACAGGAATAAATAATAAAGAAACACTTGTTTGACATGTTTGCACATTTTGCAACAATGTATGTAATTATTTTTTATCAATTACGATTTTGCTGGTACCCAAACCAAAGTGCAACAGATAATCTATACGTCAGAGGCGCGTTAAAGCCTAAAATGTGATGATACAGTTTTTTAAAAAGTACTAATTACTTAAGTGTTGTTAAATGAAAGACATGCTCTTTAAGTAAAAATATCCGGAAGCGAAAGTGGTCTATATTTACACAGTTGTGTTAATTGCAAATATTTAGTTTCACGTTAACTCTAATAGCAGACATAACATTTAAGAATAAACTAATAAATGAATAAAGATAATGAAATTGCTTTAGTTATCACTAACAATTAGGTAGTTAAGGTATAGAAAAACTAAGCCTCATATGCGTATTGTGCGTTAACCAGGTATTTCCTATAAAAACTATCCCTCTTAATCTACACTTAATTATCTCAGGGTCATGTAGTTTTTCCATCTATAAAACCTTTAAACAGTATGGGACCTTCTATGCGATACGTTTTTATACACACAGCGCTTGAAAGCTTACTGTGCAAATTCATGATCATTTATTTTGCAGCAATGATCTTGATTTGTGCGTGACGTTTGAATAAGATATTCAAAAATGATTTAATTACGAAACAATGGTTCAATTAGAATAAACGTAATCGAGTAAATTAAAGTTTAATGCCCTTTATTTATTTTATGAAGATTAATTGCGTACAATGAAAGTAGTTAACGAAGCGTGGTTAGCCGCATTTCCTGAAATGTTGATTTGTCAATTTCGTATTCATATTTTTTTTGTGTACACACTAGCTTAATTTACTCAGCATGTAAAGTAAGCGTATTTTTAACGAATGCATCCTCAAGCACTAAGAATGCAACGACGGATCGTGGATCGGTTCGCCTAGCACTCTTAGTGCTTGAGGATGAAGACCTATGCTCTCCGAAACATGTCGCACGTAGTGACTAAACACAAGTGAGTACAGCCACATGCAGTGATAATAGTGTTAATATGTCTCACGAAAGTTTACATTCAATACCTATAGGTAATTTTAAATACGAGCAATTTTGTTCTAAAAACTGGAGCACAAAAATTATAAGCATGATAAATTTTTCTACATTCTCAGCGTTACCGTTTCGAGTAATCGATTGACCAGAAAAATAGTTAACAAACCGAGAAAGTGTTAGATTTCTGTGCGAATGTAGAAAGTGGTGTGTCATATTGGACAATCCGGATATAACTTCCTAAAATACTAATATGATACAACTTCATACTTCGATCCTCGACCTTATTCAGTTTATAGGAGTTTGGGAAAGTTATAGATTTACTCGATATTATTTTGATATATAACTTGGCACACTCAATATTGGCATTCTTGCATTAAATATTGAAATAGGTGATTCTGAATTTTGACTAGAATCCAGTATTTTATTATTTGAATATAACGGTCAATATTTTATTGAAAACTAGCAATAAATATAAAAACTGTTTTGTTATTTAAAATTCATGCGTGCTTGTTATACATACTGCAAATTCTGTTATTTATAATAATGCCCGGATATGTTCAAATACTTATTACCTATCTGTTTTGATGGATACCAAGGGTCTCCCAACTATTTTATCCAAGGGCCATATTTATTTACACCTCAGAAATTTTCACACGGGTCACCACTGGTTGCGGGCCGGATTGGAGCGCCTCGCGGGCCGGATTTGGCCCGTGGGCCGTGGTTTGGGGACCCTTGGAATATAACAATGCTTACCATGTCTTTGTGCCAAAAAAAGTGGCTATCTGAGCTCTACAGCTTGTTGCATCGTGTGGTGTTAGGTATACACCTAGCGACCTCACTTATATTATACAATAATTATAGGTATACAACGTGGGGGTTAATAACACCCTTCTTTATGTGTCTAGGCTTAGAAATAGAGAATTTAAGTTGGAAACTCTGCACTCTGCCTCTTGTAATCTATCGACAACTTAATATGCTTCCCTCGAAGTTTTACTACTTACCCTTGCACATTGTGGGCTCAATCATCTAGTTAAGTGGGCTAGTAATATAAAAAATGTGGACGAGTTTAGTGCAAGGGACCACTTTGTCGATTTACAAGGACACCTTTTTCTTTCACTAATAATATATAGTGCATATTGCGTAGTTTTAGAAAGTAGGTACTAGTAACTCCATATCGACGAAGTGGTCCCTTTGTTCGTACACTGACACAAATAAGCATTTCTCGTCAATTAACAGTGGAGTCCTGTGCTGCCCCCTACTCTCTACAGACTATTACTCGCATGCTCCTTTTTTAATACAATGACTGGTAAGCAGCTACTGTAGCCTATGGGCACCTGCAAAACCAGAGGTAGCACATGTGCATATTTTAATATTAAGGAAGATTCACTGTGTTGACGGCTAAAGGAACAAGATGGACCTCCGTCGTCTACATACCGCATCCTCTTTGAGCTCTATCTATACTAGTTACTATATTTTTTTAACTTCTCTAATTTAGTTGATTTGAGGTCAGTGGCGTAGCTAGCATGGGTGTCACGTCAAAATTCGATTACGAGTGTCACCCCTATGTGCCCCCCCCTAGCTACGCCACTGTTTGAGGTATGAATTCACCGAAATGTTATTACCGTTAACACCTTATTAAAATAATTTGAATGGACGCCCATTTTAAGTAATAACTTGTACTTATCGGGTAATTTTGACGATGTTTAATGCTCCCATTAAAGAAAAAGATTCAAGTATGTCTAGCTGGTTCGTTAAGATGATTACATGTACTTATGTTAGTTACAAGCTTAACATTCTTGACAAGCGAAGCTAAAGAGATTACTTCTATCAAAAACTATTTACAACTTGGGCAGACAAGGTAGGTACAGTCAAGTCCCTCTTGTTCCTTTAGCCGTCAACACAGTCCTCCTTTTTGTATAGGGTCGGCAACGCGCATGTGACATCTCTGGGGGTTGCGGGTGTCCATGCATCGAGCGGGCCATGTGCCTGTTTGCGACTGTTGTGGTATAAAAATTGTCAACGCCAAAATAACGTATATATTTTTTACGTCATTACAAAGGAGTAAGGTTGAAAAAATATAAATACATTTTTGGCGTTGACTGTACAAAATTACTAATTTTTTTTTGTAAAGAGAATTAGGAATTTCTTGATTAACACTCTCGAATCTGCTTATTCGAAAAACATACTCTAAAATGAATCACTGCATGGTGTATTACAGAGCTTCCAATTTCCAAATTGAAGGGACAAAAATATTACCTATACAGGGTATTACAAAATACTGATGATCTGTTCAAGGGCATAATTGGTATCGTATTCTAATTACCAAAAGACTAAGAAAAAAAAATTACTCGTAAATAAAATGGTTTTGTGTGGAGGGTTGGCCGGATCGGCCAACGGGTCCCTTACAAAAAAAAATCGCGTCATATTTTTTCTCCTATTTTTTCTTAGTCTTGCGATACCAATTAGGCCAATAAACGGATCACCAGTATTTTTGTTACACCCTGTACAGGTACTGAAAGATTCTCGTACCTAGTAAATTTGACCGACTGATGTACAGTCGACCAAGAAAGTGGTCTACCAGTTTTGACAAAAGTTTCTGCGAGATCTAACGATCGCTAACGTTGACATTTCTAACGGAGGTTAAAACATGTACGACCTTGTTGTCTCGCGGCGTTCAAACGAACCTCAACCGTAGGGTGGTAAACCACATTTTCGGTCGACTGTACCTATTGAAGTTAACGTGATTAAAATATCTGGACAAATAGTACGGGCGGCGGCCGTAGGATTTGCTACGTTACGTGATACAAAGATAAGCTCCATGGCACATGTTTATAAAAGTGATGCTGAGTTCCGGAAAAATAGTAAAAAAAATTAGAATTGGCCGAAAGCACAAAAAAGTACCACTTCCGGTTTAAAAAATGGATAGTATTTACCTACGGCATTTAATACCAAGATGATACTTGTGGCAACAAATAGTAATTTGTATTTAGGTACAGAAAAACCCAGTCAGCCAGTTTCTGCATGGCTGGAAGTGCTAGGCAGACTGGTTCACAAGGGACGTACATTTGGAGTCAAATTCGTTACTTTTTAACTAGTTTGTCGGGCACTTCCGGCCAAGCAGGAACTGGCAGACTGGGTTTTTCTGTACCTAAAAATAAATTACTATTTGTTGCCACACGTGTCATCTTTGTATCCAATGACGTAGGTAAATACCATCCATTTTATTACAACGGAAGTGGTAGTTTTTTGTGATTTCGGCCAATTCTATTTTTTTTTACTATTTTTCCGGAACTCAGCATTACTTTTATGAACATGTGCCATGGAGCTTATCTTTGTATCACGTAACGTAGCAAATCCTACGGCCGCCGCCCGTACGTTGCAATTTTATTACATACTAATGCAACCTCTTGAACCTCTCTTATCTAAGTTAAATCAATATTATTAGATATTATGGTTTTAGTGGTATCCTGTATCACTTAGCAGTATCAGTATCATATATTTAAGCTTCCTGTTTAGAAGTATCAAGTAACCTTTAAAGATTTTAAGTATGTATGCTTAGTTTTTACGTAATACCAGAGACTATAGAGATATAGACGACGACAGCCTAAGAACTTTTTGAAGCTCAAGTCAATTGCGCCCTCTGTCCGAAAGCCGCCTAAAGATACCGAAATTGTAAGAGAAAATGTCACTTGCACTGCTACTCCACCGACTCCACCTAGTAGCTACTGGTGTACTACTAGTACGCTATTTGTTACTAGGTGGAGTAGCAGTGCAGTGCAGGTGACATTTTCTCTTACAATTTCGGTATCTTTAGGCGGCTTTCGGACAGACGGCGCAATTGACTTGAGCTTCAAAAAGTTCTAAGGTTGTGGTCTTCTATATATCTCTATAGTCTCTGGTAGTGGTAATACATACTTACATTAATATAAGGAGTAACTAGTAACAATAAACTCTAAATTTGACCTTAAAATCAAGGTGCCCATCACGCAGAAGACATTTCAGTGATGAATTATGAAATAAATACCCACAAAATAAGTCGGTATATTTTTAAGGCCTTTTACTTAAACCCCTGGAAACGTCAAAGTCAAACTATATTTATATTATCGCAGACTTTTTAAAATCTATTAACTACCTTCCCATGAAAGCCTCTTGACTTAATATGGGATTTGAATGGGGCTTTATTTTATGGTGAAGAATAATATAATCCATCAACGAATGGAAATAAAGATCGCCTGTCAAGTGTGATAAAATACCTACGTTTATATCTAATATATAAATAGGTATGAATCACGCAATCTCTATTCTGGCTTGGGTAAGTGTTTAAGGTTAAGTACATTTAGTTGCAGGCTTCCATAGGCTGCGCTAGGTGGGCGTATGCTTGTTTGCCACCTTCGTGGTATGAAAAAAACCTTTACAATTTATTAACCAAGGCATCCTTCCTATCATTTTCCAACCACTTCAAATATGGTCAAAAATGACCCTCTGGGCATACCTATATGTGTTAGAAAGCATAAGAGATGAAAAGTTTCCGTCTATATTTTAAGCTATTTTTCTTACATATAATAACTACCTATTTATATATATAGTAATGCCTGTTTCACCAAGAAAGTATGAGCTAATTTGTCATATTCATGAAACTGAGCGGCAAGAACGTTTTCGTGAATAAGGCGTATTACGCTCAGAGCGTCTTTCTCGTGTACAGTCGCCATCAAATATATTGGAGCGGCTAAGATACTCCAAAATATCTGAACCTGCTCTTTATCATCTTGTCAATAGAAGCGCTGTTCAGATATTTTTGACCGCCCCGGCCGCTCCGATATATATTGTTTGATGGTGAGTATACGATGCATAAGTTCTTAAACCGCTGTAAATTTTCTGTGGAAAGCACTAGGAGTCCATCATTTCGTTGATTGCTCTAGAATCTAGAGTCTAGATTCTAGCTCGTTACCATATAATGTACAATAATGTTTTACAAGCATATTTCCCGCTTACAATATGAGCATTTAGTACGGGCGGCGACCGTAAGATCTGCTACGTTACGTGATACAAAGATAAGCCCCCCCATGGCACATGTTCATAAAAGTGATGCTAGGTTCCGAAAAAATAGTAAAAAGAATCAAAATTGGCCGAAAACACAAAAAAGTACCATTTCCGGTGTACAAAATGGATAGCATTTACCTACGACATTGGATATGAAGACAACAAATGGTAATTGTTTTTAGGTGCAGAAAAACTCAGTCTGGCAGTCCTGCATGGCCGGAAGTGCCCGGCAGACTAATCACTAAACTAGTTTAAAAGTAACGTATTTGACTCCAATTTTACGTCACTTTTGAACCCATTCTGTCTATACATCTTAATATCATATGCCGTATTTAAATAGGTACCATCCATTTTTTAAGCCGGAAGTGGTACTTTTTGGTGCTTTCAGCCAATTATATTTATTTATTTATTTTTCGGAACTCAGCATCACTTTTATGAACATGTGCCATGGGGCTTATCTTTGTATCACGTAACGTAGCAGAACGTACGGTCTCCGCCCGTACTATATGTATAATCCAGTGAGCACAACTCTGTGTATATTGATTTTGATTGCTTGAGGGCTTACAATTTGAGTTCTTCATAATTCCACTGTGTGAACAGAATTTGCCTCCTTACGTGTGTTCTATCACTTGCACAATGGTTTGTGGTCTGAAGAAATGTTTGACTTGTGTTAAATTGCCAATGGCCGCATTCTACCGCAACCTCGCAGTCGTGAGGTTCATCGTTCATCACACCTTGGATCCTAAATGGTTAGGCTATGGAATACCAAACTTATCTCGGGGACTAGGTACAGGTTTCACCCACAAATCATGTGATCCTATTTTGCCTACTTTTTGACAATGTCGTAATTTTTGATGGCTTAAGAGTCACCAGGGCGCTCGCGTGAACTCGCGTTCCCATACAAACGTAGTACAGCTCTCATTTTAAAATTTTTGAACATACGATTTTGATGTAACATCAATCTTGAGTTTAATGACTTTGTGTGCAAAAAAACATTCAAGGCCAAGGACAACGTTTGTTGCAAATTGCAATATTTACGGATGCTAAGATAATTGTGTCGTCACGTTTGAAAAACCTTAAGGTTGTCGCACACGTAATTACTACTAGACTAACTAAAGTAGTGAGGTGGAAATCGCTTACAAATAAATAATAGTACATCACTTCAGAGGCCGTGAAGTAAGGGATTTAAGGACGAGATTGCGGTAGACGGCCGAGTCATAGACGAGGCCGGATAAAGCAAGTCCTGCAATCCCTCTTCCGGCCAAGGATTGTATAGTGCTTTTCTCAAACATTGTTAGAAAATATTATAATTAAAATAACTATTAAGTTATTATTAAGTAATCAAGTATAAAATGTTTACAAAGCGCCTTTTTTATTTTTTAAACTTGACATTTGAAAAAGCTATTCGAGCACCATGTTTAACCGCTTATAAATATAGTTAGTTCTTTTTTAATTTTAATGTCGCAAGTATGCTTTCATAGAGAGTGATCGTTGGCTGTATGTTATATTTCCTTTGTCAGTGTAATCTTAGTAAGCAAATTTAAAAAGTTAGATCAGCGGACAATAATGTACGCTTCATACTAACTCCATACATTACTACTTGGCCTAAGGCCAAGAAGTAATGTAAGGATCCTTAAATGAGCAACTTCATGTCTTCATTTTGTGACATTAACGCATACATTTTGGAGTATGTTTGAGAAAATAAAGTTTTATCGTAAAAACATGTAGGTGATATATTATTAGCCGGTACTGTACTTACCCTCTACACTACATTTACCGCAATTCATTACACTGACAGGCTGGGTAGGCTACAAAATAAATAAAACGTGAGAAAAGGACGCATGCACTAATTTGTACGTATGATGCGATGATCACACTCACACATTAAACTCTTCAATATAAAACTGTAATTTGCGAAACAGACTAAGTATGTTTCCGATAAGCATTATTATGAACATATCCTAATATAAAAAAAGGCCAAGAGCATGTTGGGCCATGCTCAGTGTAGGGTTCCGTAGTTGCAGGCCTGTTACAATAAATCCGTTTATTAAGGGATATTTTGCGGCGCTTAGGTACTAGAGCAGGCTCCAATGAGATGTTCGTTTGCAAAAATAGCGGACCGCGAAATGTTTTATGATTCGTCTATCTGCTACCCTCGACATTATAAAAAGCCATGTTGCCACGCGCGCTCATGGTCCTTTGTCACTCAGTTCACCCCCGCCTCTTTACTGCTGCTCAAGACTCGCAGCGCGCGCTTGTGACGTTGCCAGCTCGTCGATAGGGTAGAGAGAGCTTTGGAGACGAAGCAATATGCATTGGGCTGCTTTTATAATACTACCCACAGTACTATATGGAGCGATAGTCTGGTGGCACAGAACCCATGTTAAAGAATACTAAAGAGACCTAATGAAGGTACAGAGACTGGCATGCCTGATCGATGAGATGATAACGGGGGCAAAGATATCGACAACACATGCAATGGAGGTAATGCTGGACATGAAATCACTTCATATTGAGGTTGAGGAGAGAGCCACGGAGCAGTGGTACAGAATAAAAGCAAAGAATGGAGAGGGAGCTGCTTGGATTAAAGACGCACGCAAAGATGCACTCATACAAAGAGGCGCTGTCAAGAATGGAAATAGCCGCCCCCACTCTCAGACTACCCAGTTGACACGATTGTTTCCCAGCCAGGAGTGTTACAACTCGTGCTCCCTCCAAATAGCTGTAATTTCCTCCGTAAACTTTTTACAGCCCTCCCAGCTAGATTTCTCTCTCAGTTTTGTGTGTACTTATTTCTAATTTCTCTATATGCATTCCAGCTTTGAGAGTCGTCCTTCCTCAACGCTACCCTCAATGCTCTCCGCGCTCTTCTTCAATTTTTGTACCATCTCAGTGAGGCGCGTATACAGACAGAGTAAACAGAGGAGGGGGGGGGGGGGGGGGCAACAGGGGTATCCCCCCTCTCCCCGACACGAAAGTTTTGCATACTACGGGGGCCATAGTATAGGTGCGGCCCACAAGATTTTTTGTGAAGAAATTTTTTTTCCTAATATTTCATCAAAATAAAAGTTATCTATTGGTGTAATGACTTGTATTTTATTTATAACACATACAGGCACCCATACGTAGTAATTTGCTAATGAAATTCCATAATTAAAACCAAAAATCTTTGTAATTTACTAATAAAATTTGTGAGGGTGGGGAAGAGTGGGGGGACCACAAAACTGGCTGGCAACATCTGTTAATTGGATGTCTGGGATCCATACAATATATATCAGAAGTCAGAATGAGGTCCGCAATTTTTGCAAACGGGACTCCACTGAGAGTCCGGTCTAGATACGTTATTTTAGTATGCGGCACTTACGTAATTTTACTATGTGTTTTTGAGTTATAGCTCAAAAACGGCTCAACCGATTTCATTCAATATAGTTTTTATTGAAAGTAGGTACTAGGCCTCACTTTTGTGATTTTTTGACGTCCTGTTTTAAACTTTCAGAGCTATTATTTACGAAAGTATTAGTTTTATCCAAAAACTGTTTTAAAAGACCCTTATTCTTTTTAAAAGACCTATTTAACGATACTCCGTACGTACAGCTGGGGCGAAAACAAATTCACCCCCCACTCCATGTGTACGGGAGGTACCCTAATAAAAAAAAAACTAGTTTTTCTCTATCACTTTGTTGGCGTGATTAATGCACATACTCATACCAAATTTCAGCTGTTTAGTGCTAACGATCACTGAGCTAAGCCGCGGAAAGACAGACGGACATGGCGAAACTATAAGGGTTCCTAGTTGACTACGGATCCTTAAAAAAGTAAGTGCAGAGTAACGGTGCATCAGCGTCCTTCCTGTCTCGAAATACTCTAAGTAATTAAAAACGCATTTGATTCAGTCAATGAAGATTAAAGTAACAGGATTGAGTATACAGGGTGATTTTGACTTTAGAGCGTTAAAAGCAAGATTACTTTTAAAATTACTGAAAACTTAGGAAAAGTTCAAAATTTCAATTTAGATGTATTTGTTTTGTAATGTGGGTACATAGGGTTTCGCAATTTACGTTAGTGTTTGATTGTTGGGGCTAAGTATCTGATTTCACATATTTACAAATCAGCATTTCGTACGAATCAAATGCATCTATGTAATTTTAATCATTAACATTTTAACCGCCCGAAGTCAAAAAAATTACCCGTAATTTTGAACTCTGACGTAATTTACGAAGACACACGAAGGTAATATTGCTGTTCTGCCTTTTCATGTGTCACTGTTAATTGATAAAATTTAAGAAGTCTCGGTCATTCAAGTTTTTACCCACAAAAAACATAGGCAATGGTAACAACATTGATAATACTACGCGACTTTAAAGAGGAGCACAGCTTATCCTAAAGCACAGGTCTCACCTATTTAGGAAGCAGTCTCTAGTTTTAAGGCAAAATTTGTAATTGATGTGGAAATAAATCTTTATCTTATCTTATCTTATCTTACCTAACTCACTGGATTTGAGGACCTGGGTGTCTACTAATGTCCCAAGTCTTTTAAACAACATAACCAGATCGGATTTTATTTAGGATTGAATACGGTTTTTTTACCTCATAAATTATGCTAAAATGCTTCGGGATTTTACACACGTAAACAACGTGTTTTTTGAATTTTAGTTAGAAAAAATCCATTTCAAAAACATTTTAACAACTATATTCGCAAAATAAGTGCTAAAATCCGATCACTGAACATTGTTATGTTCATAAATAATACTGCCTCATATTTGAAAAATAATGTGCATCACTATTCACGCCTAAGGGGCCCAACCCACTATCAGTCGGCCTGACGATATTGGCCTGTCAGTTGTTCGGAGCTGTCAAATTTTTGTTCTAACTGACAGGCCGATATCGTCAGGCGGACTGATAGTTGGTGGGCCCCCTAACGTGTGAACAGCCATTGGCCATTTTAAAATCAAGTGTCATTTATTCTAAGAATTCATCGTTTATCGCTTATTGGTAGAGAATCGTACATGTAGTGCGGAACGGCTAGCCGTCTACTTACTTCTGCAATCTCGTATTCCACCTCTATTACCATTTCAATTTTGAACGTTATGTTATACGTGATAAAGTTCAATTCATAATGTCTGACTTCGGCAGTTGCGCGGTAAAAAAAAGTATCCCGTGAAAATCGAGCGGCGGAAAATCGCTAGTCTTGACCTTCTTACTTATAATCTACGTTCGTCAAATGCAGGCAGTCAAGCGATTTTGAACTTTATTACCGTATTGTGACAGACATTTTAAACGCATTTAGATGAAAGTATAATTGAAGATTACCAAGTTAGTTGTGCGGATGTGGAAAACCGTTGCTAGATTATCGGTATCTAAGGAATGTTATTGACAGTTTTCTAATAACTTGACCGGTAGAAAAAACATAATTTTGTCTGAGTATAGTAACATTTCAATGCGGTATATACTGTACTTAGAAATTTAAGATCTAATAAAGACAACAAACCGAAGACGTATAAGCCATCAAAATTATACTTTCAATTTCCATTATAATACTCGATAAAAATATCGACAAATCTATATGCCCCGTAACAATATATTTGATTTATTTCATTTAATCATTGATTAATTACGTATTCTACTAGATGTGACATTTAAAACAAATGTTGTGCGCCATGTTTGGCAGTTGACAGCTTTGACAGAATCAAAGAGTAGTATAGACTTGTAGTGTTTGGACTTGCGGCCATCTTGTCGAGCAAGGTGGTTTGGTTTCGGGAAAAACTTCTTATTTTATGTTCATTTTCGTGATTCAATGTGTAATATATAGCTTATTCTGCAGTGATTTAACGAACTAGTGAGCAACTAATGAAGAATTAGTCTCGAAACATGTGTAACCCCTGTTTGAGTTAGATATCCGTTAGTCCACGTGCTGTTTGTAGGGAGTAGCTATCTCCCTTATAAAAAGCTTAACCTCACCGTACAACGTCCAGCTCTTGGAGCGAAATTTTAATTAATTAACCGTACACTTGTCGTATCTACTTCGACATTGGCAAAATTGTCCCAAATGTCCCAATATTGTGGACAGAATGCCATATTTTAAAAATTGAATTGACTTGTAGTGATTTTCACTACAACTTTTGGGACAAAATCATTCTTAGGGATGTCATCTCCTGTTACTAAATGCATTTTACACTATTTATAAAGATGCCTGACGTCCCATATTTAAAACTAGATTAGAAATCAAAACTGTTACATAAAACGAATGCGTTCGGATAATTCACACGACTCGAATCGATTTGATCGGACGAAAGTGGGTGCGTAATTGTTTAAAACGTTTCGTCTGCTCTGCCCGAATCGTAATTTGTCAAACGAAAATTGACGTACGAACTTTGAATTACGAATATACATGGTAGTGACTTCTAAAATCAACCTTGCAGGCTTGTAGATAAAGTTCAAATATTAAAGCTAGGTAAATTAGAAATATGACATTTACGAAATTAGGAGATTTTTCTTGACACGCAAACCGTAAGTGTAAGAACACACTCTTTAAAATATGGATTAGGTTTTTATTACAAGGGAATAAAATTCAAACTTCCATGCTTTTTTGTTTTGTTTTAAAGTTATTGTAATGCTGTCACTTTCGCTAAATTATGGCTTTATAATGATGGACACTTTGCAACTCAGAAGCTTAAATGAAGTACATGATAGTTGGTACTCAATCAAATTAGATTTTTGGTTCCTGGGAATAGGACTGAAAATGTAAGTGTAATTTTTTTTGATATATTTATTTTTGCGACAACGATTTTGATGTTTCAATTGTGTGTGTGACTTTTGACCGACAAATTCGTTGGAAAACCGTGTAACGGATGTTAATGTATTTATTTATGTTAGTTTCACACGCTTCATGTATCCAGAATACTTGTTAGTTTGTATGATCATATCATGATATTTATATAAGATATTTATACAAAAACATCATTTTAGACTAATCAGTATTAATTCTAGCAACTATTGGACGCAACAATGGAGTTCCATTTTTTTTCAAGGCATAATTATAGGTAGGTGTTATTTAAAATTAAGTTATACAAGCAGAAGCGCGTCAGTTAAGTCATTAAATAAAAAATCTTCTATTAGGCCACTTACCTTCCCAACAGCAATGCCTGATCCACTGTAAAAAAATTCTCAAACAACTATTTTAAGGTGTGAAATATTTGAAGAGTTCCCTCGGTTTCTCTAGGACGTCATCATCAGATCCTTACCTGATGATAGTGAGTTTATGCTCAATAAAAAATAAACAAATCGGTCCAGCTGTCGAATAATCGGCGAACATACATGAAAAAATAGCAGAAATAAAGATACCACCGAACTGAAAACCTCCTCGTACGAAATTATGAAGTCGGTCGAAAATGATAACTGATAAAACATAAAACATAAGTTGCACAATACATAGGAAGTTTTTATTAGACGTGAAAACGGATAAGTTTAAAAGGTCATTTAGGAAATTGTTTATTGATACATACGTCACAGCTCTCAATGCTAAAATTTTACTTTTTATCAAGCACTTTTTCTTACCACATAAAAAAATTAATAAGCATTACTTTCTTAAGTTTCCTCAAAAGCAGCGTGCGGTTGTGTAACTCATTTATTTCATGTTGTTCATTTATCAAGTGCGATATGGATTTTTTATTCACACACGTCATAAATCATACGCCAGTAATGCAATAATAAAAACAGAACACTGTTTGTGGTCGCTGAGTAAGGAAACGTTAACCACATTAGCCTCTTTTGATCACGCGGAAGCAAATGACAATGTAGAAGACGGTTTTTTCAAAATCGGATCTCGTTTTTTTAATTGTAATTTTTATTTATTTTTATTTCAATTCTAATTCAATTTATAGAGATTTTCCAGGTAATCTGAGGTTTTTTGTTTAGTTTTCACTGAAAACTACGTAATCACTAAGGCACTAACCCAAAAACCGCCAAAAAATAATGTAAGTACCATAGAAAACATCTACCAAAATGTATGAACCGCCCAATAGTATGCGCTCCGAGCGTGTACCTTCGTCGAAGCTAGCTATAGTCTGTATTTTTAGGTATTTAAATAAAAGTAAACAAAATCTACCCTCCAATGGCTCCTTAAGCCAGTTGAGGGTAGATGAAAACATTACATGATCAAATAATGTAGGTTAAAGTCAGGTCGTTCGTTCAGTGACAGATCTAGGCGCTTTTATATTTGGTTATATCATAATCTTTTTGGTTGGTTAACCAATAAATGTTATAACTACCCGAGAATGTACAAATTGTTTGTTTACTTTTATTTAAATACCTAAAGATACAGACTATAAATACCGAGTGACCAAAAAAGAACTAAATTCCCGTTGGCCATTACTCACCTCCGTCGCTCAAAGGCCATACAAAAGTCCAAAAATCAAATCGATCTGAGAGGTTCGAAAACCATCTAGGAGGATTGGTAGTATCCCAAAACCTTACAGCCAATTTTATTTATCGTATGGCTACACGTCACTGGACATATATGTTTAGGCATTTCTTCTGTCAGGTGGTAATATTATTAGGAAAGTATAATGGTGAAGAAAATCCAGTGAGTTCTTCTTTGGCCACCCTGTATATGTTGGTCGGTTGGTAGTATTGACAGACACCAACTGTCATTGGCTACATTGTATGGAATGTATGGATACATGATACGCCAGATGATCGTCAAGCGTGCATTGCGCGGACGAGGCAAGCGTATCCAAAATTGTACAATCGAGTGAAACGCCACTGATTATGTGATCTACATGTGCGATTTCTTCACAAACCGCATTGAAGTCAAAGATCGGAGAGAGCAATTTTTTCTGCAATTCTAATAATGTAATTAAACAAATTTCTAATTTGCAAGGCATAAGGCCTTTCACTGGGCTTTGTTGTTTTGGCAACGGCAAATAACCCGTGAATTTGTAACAATGCTACTGTTAATGAGATTCTGAATGCGAATTGGGTTTTGCGGAATCTATTCAATGAGGTCTATTGTAAATAATGACATGATAGTTAAGTTTGTATGAGTTTCACCGAATTTGATGTAATGTTTGGTTTGTTACTTTGTTGTGTTTATACAGGATGCCTCTGCCTAATTGAAAAATAGATACTTATACCTTGTGCAATCTAAGAAGCGGTTTTTGACACCTGTCATCTCAGTACATTTTATAACCTAAAATCGATTAGAGGCTATAAAATGTACTGAGTTGACAGGTGTCAAAAACCGCTTCTTAGATTGCACAAGGTATAGTAATCTGCAATGTTGGGTTTATACACGAGAAAAATATTTGGAGACATGACGTAAATGACACAAAACAGACAACCAATTTGATTCTTAGTCCTCTACAGAGCCTTGTCACAATAACTAGCTTAGTAGTGCACTGTCATGTTTAGGTATACGTATCCACGGATATCTGTAATGTTGACAAGGTTCTAGAGTGGCCTAGGAGTCAAATTGGTTGACCGTACGGCGTACATTGTATTTCTCCTAAGGTTAGTAATTTTTCGCATAAATTGTAATCCTAGTAATGTTGTAGGGGACAAAAAAGGTATCTAATATAAAAAACTACAAATTAATTTCTAATAGATCCTTTACTTACTTTTTAGTTCATGGAGAAATTTATATATATTATTTAAGTCCCTATATTGGTGGCTTATTCACTTCAAATACCTAATTTTACCAAAACCAATATTGGCTAAACAAAACCACTAGGGTTTTTGCAAAAAAAAGGTAGTGGGTAAAATTAAAACATGCGTATACTATTTTAATAAACAGAAACACTCTGTATGTGTAACTTATTAAGCTTCATGAGTCTAAAATCGCGCCTAGTGGAACGCAGGCGCAGCCTTGCGATGTAGATCACTTACCAACTAGATGAACCACACTAATTTTAAGTAATATACAAAAAATCATTTCAGGGGGAATGGGGGGATATGGACAGTATATAAAATGGTGTAAGGTAAGTGTAAGGTGTGGCTACGAGTACTCTGTAGTGCGTTATTCTTACTAATGTTATACTTATAAATGCGGAAGTGTGTATGAGTTAATGATTTTTTCCTCTTTAACGCAATAACGTTTAGCAATATTGGGTGAAGGATGACAAAGACGCGTTAGGATTGAAGTTTAATAAACAAATAGACCTGAAAATAGTTATAAGATATGAGATCTCGGAATTAACTCCTTACAAAGATGAAATCAAGGTTCAAAGTACGAGTACGAAACAGCCAGGATTTGTCCTAGTTAGGTGATGAATTCGATTTGTTCTCTAGTTTTATATAGGTAATTGGATGCGAGATTGCGGAGTCTATGCGAAGCCTAACGTGCGCTTGCACAGAATAGTCATGGCGCCGCCAGTTCACTGACCCCCCGGTACCGATATGTTTAAGGACGGTAATTGGCCATTATGATTTATTATCAATCATTTCACATTACTAGTACGCTTTACGACCTAAAGTAATTAATATGCATTTACAATAGTTCGCTATGCTATACTTAGTTGCGTCGCAAATGTGTTTCTAGTCACAGTGTGCGAGGCGCATTCAAAATATAAAATCAATATGATATTATATTTATATTATTCAATGAAGATGTTGGTACATATGTAGTTAAATCTTGAACTCGAATTTCATACCAAGAGAAATAAATATGTTGTGTTTTTTTTAAATTTAAACTTTTAAATATTTGGATTTTAATAAATTTAAACTTTTGTAAGACATACGAAAGTAACGCGTGTAACCGGTATATTTGATTTATAGTTTTAGGATTTTCTACACATAACTTGACACCCATATTCGCTATGTGCGAAGTGCATGGTGGGGGTAACGAGAACGATCGCAGTGCACAATGTGACAAGAAATGAAACTGCAAATCCCCTGTATGCTGTCAAAATAGTGAATCAGCCAGTAACATTTCATATAAGCAAGGAATACAACCTATATATAAAAAAGGAAAAAAAGAGATTGACCACCTGCCCAAGAGATGGCGCCACAATCATGCACACAGCGAATAGATTTCAATATTTTTTTTGGCGTAGAACTTTTCGTTTTTGATGGTTTATCTTTCACTGTGTAGCCCTGTAATTGACTGGTAGAGAATGCATTTATTGCATTTGTAGGTACATAAGTTATTTTCACTTAGAAATAATAATAAAATATTCAAATAAAGATTAATTAAAGAAATTAAAAATATATATTATCGGATTTTAAATATACTATGTATAATCTCTAAGTCATTGAAATCGTTAAATGGCACATTGGCATCATTATAAATAAATATAAATTTAATGGTTTTACGGTAGTTTCCTTACGTTATTTTCATAAACCTACATTCTACTTTGAATACCTTTTCTTTTATATTGCACAAGCTGGGTTCTAGCATGTCATAATTTGGAGGGTCCCTAATATTCAGAAAGGAAACTCCATATGCGTATAAAAAAGTTTAAATTATCAATGTACCCGTAAAGGATGCACTAGCTACACGCAGAAGAGCTTATGGCTTAAAACGGTCCCACTCAACATCGACATCGTTAAACCCCAGAATTCCAGAATAAGGGATATAATTTAAACCTTGTACATTAAGTTAATTTACCTGCACTTCATGTAGTTCTGCCTTAACACACGAGACTTCAGCCATTAACTACTCCATGAATGGACCCACCGCGTTTGCATAAATTTGTCTACAACGCTCATTAAAATTCTCAAAAGACTGGAATATGCAAAAACATGTGACCCTGCAGACCAAGTTGGGCTTTAAGAACTTAGGCGCTGTAGTATCCGTAGAATTAAGTGGCGACTGAGGTCATAAAACTTCTCTTTCCCACTTGCACCGCCACGGCAAGAGAGAAGGAGACAGCGTTATGAACTCAATCGCCACTTAATTCTGCGGATACTATAGCGACGTAATTCTATGGGCATGGGAAGTTTGAGCTTCTGGTGTTTTAAGGTTAATTTCGTTTGACAATCAGAGTAGCTTTCAGAACCTCGCTTTTGTTACACCTGCGTATAGCAAACTAAACTCTATTTTAAGCAAATAAAGTTGAAATTATAAATATTTGTTTCCAATTGAAGGAGCCCTTTATGTTTGTAAGCAAAGTTCATTCAGAAATCGCATACAAATGCAGGTTAATTAAGTTACAACTAGATAATTTTGTTTTGAAAAAAATAAAAGATTCTTCGTTTTCTTTGATGCAATAATTTCCCGACGAAATTGATGGCTTAATGATGTTTGTATACTTCAAGCAATAAACCATTTTATACTCTATTTGTGGGCCTCACTGTCATTTATACTAACATATACATAGGTATGTTATTTCATGATATATGCCAAAAGGCAACCAATTTCTACTAGAAATAAAGTTTGCATTCCTCCATCACTTTATTTGCATGCATTGCCACTGTAACTCACATTCTGACAATTGCCAAGTAACGTACGTAAATTGTCAATGAGGTTCACAAGTAATGTTGGTTGTCTTTGTGCTAATTCAATTGTTGACAATTGACGTTTTAATTGTTACGCGTCAATTGCAAACAAGACAGCTCGTTCCTTTGTGTAATCATTCATTCACTTATTGCAATGGCATAAGGTGCACTATTGTATACAATTTATTAACACCGCTACACTTAGTAGCAAAGAAACCGGGTTGGTTACTATAGACATTTCTATACAACGAGCTATGTTTTATCTGCCATTGAGTGTATCTATTCGAGGTACCGTCAATTGCGTGTGTAAAATGCACTTGGAAAACTAATTACCAGAAGAACCACTTCGAAATGACATAGCGGTGAAGTCATAAGTATGTTCCGTTGATTTTCTGTGACAAAATGTCGTATTGTCACGAAAATCTAAATTTGTTAAGTGCTCTGTGTCTGGAAGGGTATGTGCAGAAATTCGAGTCGAAATAAAAGTATTTCAAACCTGTGAAGCTTTAATTAGTTTTGTGAATAACTTTGTTACACAGCCTCGTAAGGCCCAATCTATTTTTAGGATAAGTAAATTTTTGATTTTATTTTTTATTAGCCTATTTTCGTGTCCCTCAGCTGAGCAAAGGTCCCCCCTCTTCTCCTCTATTCAGTCCTGTTTGTAGTATTATCACGCCATTCTATAGAGAATGCGTCCAGGTCATCCCGCCATCTCCTTTGTCCTTAGTCTGTCCAAGTCAAATGTGTCCTAAAATTAATAAATATGAGTACATTAAATTGTGCTTTTTTTTGCTTCTAAAATAAGGTCTAATTTTGATCATCATGACTATATTCTTCCTTTCTAAATATAGGTCACTAAATATAGGGCCTTACAAGGCTATTACAAACTTTACGACAAAAATCTGCGCAGTTTATCCGGAGTCTGCGTGCTAATCGCTCGACTGCTTTATGCAAAAAAGCAGAGCAGGCGTACACCTACACCTAATTTGATCTCATCAATATTAAAGACGTGCTGAAACTCGGTCGTGTGAACTGAAATTCAAAATGGCGCGTGAGCAGCGTATGAACGAGTAACTGTATGTTAATGTGATATAGTTGTGCATGTTAACAAGTACTGGATAGATTTGGCCTACACTGTAATACGATTACAGTGTAGGCCAAATACATATTTCTTCTTTAATCATCATAACGAATTTTAAAAGTTGAGCCGTGATTGAGATTTTTTCGTGTCTTTCTGGTGACCCCTAAACTCAAACTCAAACATTTATTCAGTAAGTAGGCCACAAGGGCACTTTTACACGTCAGATATTATAGATAAAAGACAGAAGAAAAAAAAAAGAAACTACACCGGTTCTGACCCTACACCTCTATCTGACCCGAGAAGAATTACTTTTACCGGGCAAGAAACTCGGCGGGACTTTTTTTTTCAAAACAAGAGTACATAAAATCTTTATGTATAAATAATGCGTTGTTCTATAATAGAACATATCAAACCACTTTAAGAGAAATACCATTTGTAAGAAAAGAGAATGTTTAAGAGTCCAAATCTGACTATTTAAAAACGAAGCATACAAAAGTTTGATATACTTTCTTAATTGAACTGTGTCCTCTACTTAAAATTTCCAAATCACAATAATCCATCATCAAAAGTTAGAAACTAATTTTGAATTTAAGTAAATAATAATCATAAAAAAAAATTCAGTGATTCTAGTAGGTATATAAAACAAAAATATACTTATTCCAAATTATCCTTAGAGATGTATAAGGTCTCCAAGTGTCTCTATATAGTCTATATAATTAAAAGAAACTAAAAATTAATAAGGTAAAACAAGCACCTAATGATGTGTCTAACGCCAATTAAACTAAAGTTAAATGTCATTAATAAAAGGTTACGGAATTTATAGCCCCAGAGAGCCTGAACAGTCCGGTCTCGTCAAACAGCACCCGTTCACGAGTATGACGCATATCTCAGCCACCATAAAGTGTCACATGTACGGTTAGTATCTTAAGCGCGTGATAAACTGTCTACAAGGCGTAATAAAAATCCTGGTGATCCTTATCGTAACATAATTATGAAAAAATAAGAAAATTAAAATTAACGCAAAATTATTTTTGTATGGATGGAGCTCTGAGAAGTGTTCAATAGAAAAAAAAAAATTTTTTACATCCAAAAATTATTCTCCAACATTTTCTCACTAGAATTATGATACCAATTAGTATTTTTAACAATATCAGTTCACTGGACAGGGACACAACGATATGTAACGTGCTTCCTCCAAGCCTTGAATCTTCAGAGAAGCCCCAATTATTGATGCGTCAAAAAATCCTACAAAGTTAAAAAAAAACGTTGAAATGTATCATTTTTAATAAGTAAGATATCTATCAACATGTATCTTAATACTTTTGCAGCACCAGTTGCAACTTAGTTCAGACATTATAACGACATATTTATCTCATGATGTGCGAACGCATCGCAATGATAAATTATGCCGCCTTCTCATTCAGATTGTCATTCTATTTGCGAATTTATCTCTCTAAATTCCCAGTATAAGATCGCTTTATAACTACACACAGTTGCAACGTATCTATAGGTCATATAAAATTGGTTATATCAAGAATTCTATGTATACGCCAGCGCTCGCAGCAACAAGAATGTTCTAGCAAACACTCATTGTAAGTGTTGAGCTTATCGATACTAGTATCGAGATGGCGAATGATCAATAAAGATGTCTGCACTAGTGAAGGCTGGTTTTCTCATTAGTCTATATGTCCGATGCTCGTTTTTTAATGCACCAGTTTAATTAATAGGTCCTGGTCTTAACTTCGATCGGGCTATTTCTATTGATTACAGAGAGTTTAAGACCCTGGCGAATATTAAAGGCATATTGTCGCATTACTTTGTGAAGTTAAGGGCCTGGTCATTAATTTTCTTCTGATACGTAGTCACCACTAAAGAGGCTTTCTACCGTAGCGGTTCTTAAGCGGTCCAGACACTGTCAGTAATAATGTCATTATTTCTGTACCCATCCTTCTCTTCTTCATATAATAGAAAAGGACGGGTACAGAAATAATGACATTATTACTGACAGTGTCTGGACCGCTTTAGGTATAATTCTTATAATTGAAGTTAATACAGGACATACCTATAGACTAAGATTAGATGGTAGTGCACCCTACCTAATCGGGTAGCAAGATTCGGCATATATAGGGGGTAGCACCTTAAAAAGTTATGACTTTTAGTATGGGACACTATGAGCCAAACCTGGAGCGTTCGGAATGCAGCCAACTTTTCGGGTACCAAAAAAAGTCAGAAAATACCTCATCGGGTAGCAAGATTCGACATATACAGGGGGTAGCACCTTAAAAAGTTATGACTTTTTGTATGGAACACTATGAGCCAAACCTGGAGCATTCGGAATGCAGCCTGATTTTAGGGTGCCAGAAAATATCGAAAAATACCTCATCGGGTAGCAAGATGAAACTAATGCCAAATGAAAGTACTAATCATCCTGTTAATAAAAAAAATTGGTAGTCGGTCCTAAACCTGGAGCATTTCAAATGCAGCCAACTTTTGTGATCGAACAAAAAACTCATCTGATACCATTACAACGTAGAAATGGCCCCAGAAGATGGTTCAAAAGACATAAACAAGCTTAATTTGACAGAATTTATCAAATAGTGCCAAAATATTTCAGGTTTACTCACCCAAACTTATCACTTTCGTGATTTGGCTTAATTTTAGGGTACCTGAAGATTTAAAAAAATACCTTATTGAGTAGCACGATAAGATGTATGCCAAATGAAAGGACTTATCATCCTATTAATAAATAAAAATAGCAGCGGCTTCTAAGCCTGGAACATTCCAAATGCAGCCAACTATTGTGATCGAACAAAAAACTCATATGATAAGCCAAATCACGAAAGTGATAAGTTTGGGTGAGTAAACCTAATATATTTGGCACATTTTGATAAATTCTTTCAAATTAAGCTTGTTTATAAATTTTGAACCATCTACTGGGGGCCATTTCTACGTTGTAATGGTATCAGATGAGTTTTTTGTTCGATCACAAAAGTTGGCTGCATTTGGAATGTTCCAGGTTTAGGACCAGCTGCTATTTTTTTATATTAACAGGATGATAAGTCCTTTCATTTGGCTTACATCTTATCGTGCCACTCAATAAGGTATTTTTTTTAATCTTCAGGTACCCTAAAATTAAGCCAAATCACGAAAATGGTAAGTTTGGGTGAGTAAACCTAATATACTTTGGCACTTTTTGATAAATTCCATCAAATTAAGCTTGTTTATGTCTTTTGAACCATCTTCTGGGACCATTTCTACGTTGTAATGGTATCAGATGAGTTTTTTGTTCGATCACAAAAGTTGGCTGTATTTGGAATATTCCAAATTTAGGACCCACTGCTATTTTTGTTTATTAACAGGATGATAAGTCCTTTCATTTGGCATACATTTTATCGTGCTACTCAATAAGGTATTTTTTTAAATCTTCAGGTACCCTAAAATTAAGCCAAATCACGAAAGTGATAAGTTTGGGTGAGTAAACCTGAAATATTTTGGCACTTTTTGATAAATTCTGTCAAATTAAGCTTGTTTATGTCTTTTGAACCATCTTCTGGGGCTATTTCTACGTTGTAATGGTATCAGATGAGTTTTTTGTTCGATCACAAAAGTTGGCTGCATTTGGAATGTTCTAGGTTTAGGACCCGCTGCTATTTTTTCTATTAACAGGATGATAAGTCCTTTCATTTGGCTTACATATTATCGTGCCACTCAATAAGGTATTTTTTTAAATCTTCATGTACCCTAAAATTAAGCCAAATCACGAAAGTGATAAGTTTGGGTGAGTAAACCTAATAAATTTGGCACTTTTTGATAAATTCTATCAAATTAAGCTTGTTCATGTCTTTTGAACCATCTTCTGGGGCCATTTCTACGTTGTAATGGTATCAGATGAGTTTTTTGTTCGATCACAAAAGTTGGCTGCATTTGAAATGTTCCAGGTTAAGGACCCGCTGCTATTTTTTTTAATTAACAGGATGATAAGTCCTTTCATTTGGCATACATCTTATCGTGCTACTCAATAAGGTATTTTTTTAAATCTTCAGGTACCCTAAAATTAAGCCAAATCACGAAAGTGATAAGTTTGGGTGAGTAAACCTGAAATATTTTGGAACTTTTTGATAAATTCTGTCAAATTAAGCTTGTTTATGTCTTTTGAACCATCTTATGGGGCCATTTCTACGTTGTAATGGTATCAGATGAGTTTTTTGTTCGATCACAAAAGTTGGCTGCATTTGAAATGCTCCAGGCTTAGGACCGACTACCAATTTTTTTTATTAACAGGATGATTAGTACTTTCATTTGGCATTAGTTTCATCTTGCTACCCGATGAGGTATTTTTCGATATTTTCTGGCACCCTAAAATCAGGCTGCATTCCGAATGCTCCAGGTTTGGCTCATAGTGTTCCATACAAAAAGTCATAACTTTTTAAGGCGCTACCCACTGTATATGTCGAATCTTGCTACCCGATGAGGTATTTTCTTACTTTTTTTGGTACCCGAAAAGTTGGCTGCATTCCGAACGCTCCAGGTTTGGCTCATAGTGTCCCATACTAAAAGTCATAACTTTTTAAGGTGCTACCCCCTATATATGCCGAATCTTGCTACCCGATTAGGTAGGGTGCACTACCATCTAATCTTAGTCTAATAGGCGCCTTGTGTAAAACCTCCTCCTCCGATAGCTAACGCCTTTATGACACTTGTATCCTCGTTAATTATGTGAATATTTCCCGATAACAATCTAAAACAAAATTAATATTCAAAACCAACATAAGTCTTAAGTACACCGATATAAGTCAGATCCTTGATTTCTTAAGTTCGTTAAAGATTGAAGAGATCAAATTACAAAATAATCAGTAGAATATGAAACAATGTTTCCTACAATAAGTTGCTGCAATGTTCCCATAGTGCATACAATTATGTAGTTTAATTTGAAATGGTCTGATGAGCAGAAAGGAAGCCCGTTTTGTCTCATTAAGGTTTTTTAATGTTTTGGTTATTAAAATGTCGTCATGAATTCGATGGTTTGTAACAATCAGTGATTCCTTATTAATTATCTATTTATTTACTTGAATAAAATATGAAACTGTGCTTTACTGAGATTTAAAAAACGCGTTTAAAAACAATTGTATTGTAAAGTAAAATTTCCTAAAATGGCTGGCATCCATGGCTGCCTATTGTTATTTAGCCGTCAATTAAGTTTCATTCCTCTCGTCCATCAAACTGCACTTAATTCGTTTCGTCACATACCTCTTTTAAACGGCAAAAAAGTGCTTGTTTTCTTATAGCTGTCCATTTATTGAGTTAATGCGAAGCGACACAGTACGTCAACATAATCAGGGGATATTCCAATCCCTTGTTGAGAACGGGCTAGTCCGCAGACTCGAGATAGTATAGGGTACTTAATTTACTTTATCCTCTGTCTTTTGACTATTTCTAACAAAAACAAATAATTCATTGACGGATAGGGACAAACTCTTGCATTTTACATACGATTATTAATAATTATTTAGTATGGACTGCGTGGTGCGGAAAACAAAAGCGCTTTTGTACAGCACTGAAAAAAGTGAATTTCACAACTTTCAACTGTGACAATATCTACATATATTATATGTCCTGTACCCGCTAGGGCGGTACCGTCTATCAAACCCAAACAGGGGCCGTATTCTAACTTTAAAACACGCACAGACACGATCCAACTTCAATGCAAATCCAATGCAATAATAACACAACACAGCTAACGCCTACACGTCTGAATCAAAAATGACGAAATTTGCTTGAAAATTACTGCGATGCAACTACAATACGACTTCAATGTTGGTTGATTATTGGTTGAGTGTTGAAGTTATGTTTAAAACAGATTGTTTTGTTAATGTATTGTTTATACATTTTAAAATTAGAATACGGCACCAGAGCTAAGTTGATGTTGGGGAATGTGCATTGCGTAAGCTGTGACAATTTTTTCAAATTTCGTACGCTATATTTTCATGCGATTTTACATATATCTGTACACCTTCGAATAACTAATGTCTGGTATAGCAACTAGACTAGTTAATAACAAAAGGGCTGCAATATTTCCGATTAGTCTGATTACGATAAATAGTTACTAATTTCAGGTGTCACGCTACACTGGCGCATCTGAAACCTCAACTTAAAACCTCGGCATCCAATGGGAATACACATTCAACTTTTGTTCGTGTTTTGCTTTTCAAAGGTCGCATTCGTCTTCGATCCGCACTTTAATTGGTCACCCACTTGTCAACAAGGCTAGTGTTACCACAATGTTTAAATTTAGCAAATTGGTCCGTGTCGGGCGGGAGTAAATGTCAACTCTTATGGTTTTCTCGATTAAAGTTATTTTTTGTGTAACTCGAAACGTACTCTATTTTTAACGAGGCGATGTATTAAATTAATATGATTAATTTTAACTAAATGACATACAGGTGTTTTAACATTGCAAGTAAAGGCAAATAACTCCATACAAATATAATAAAGTCATAATCTTGCTTTTACATTTTCGTATCTAGTGTATGATATTCGTATGATAACTACCATACGAAACTAAAAACTTGTTTTTTTTTAAAAAGGTACAGTTAGACAGTTATCTAGGCAGAATAATTACAAATATGTATAGAACTTGTGTACAGTCAGCATCAAATATATTGTAACAGCTAGAGTAGCCTTCACACTTAGTAGTAGATCTTCACACCATACAAAATATATGGTGTAACGAACTATTTTGATCACTTTGGCTGTTACAATATATTTGACGCTGACTGTACAAAACAAAAACAAAAATAATAGAAATCTTCGTAACAAACATAAATGTACTTAGTACAATTTTTTACCACACTAAAAATATTTGAAAACATTATCCGATGCGTGTAAAAAAGTTACGAGTATGAGTTATTAATCAAATTACCGATAATAAAATTGACTTCGAAGTGAAACGAAAAGTGTAAACGTACTTTACAGCATACGTGTTTTTCTGCCTGCCTCCATAATTCCTCATTTGCTTAAAAATAATGTTGAAAAGAACCAATCCAAATCCATATCAGGCAAATGCAAGTAATGAATCGCGATTTTAATTATTGCACTCCAATTATCAACGATTATCTTACTCAAAGAAACTATGCCTATACCTACTTCAAAGTCAGTATTTTATACATTCGATTTTGTACCTTCTTGTCATAATTATAAAGTAAAAATTACACGCAGGCACCATATGGTGCCGTGTTTTGAATGTAGGCTTTATTTTGTTTATGTTAAGGTAGAATATCGAATGGATAAAAACCATCTGTCCAAACTTCTCTGCACGTATTGTACGCCGTACGGCCAGGGAAATATATTCTTTAGCAGTTTACGGTTCACTTTACATTGGACATTTCTTAGCATAAGTATGACAAAACCAAATTTCCTTGAACCGCGAACTGCTAATTGTACGACAACTATGATGATTGCTGACAATTAACGCGTTTAGGAAACCTGCAATGAAAATAAATGAATATTTAAGCGACATTGCCGCACATCATCTTGAGATCATGATCTTTTTAGGTAATTAATTGTTCGTGGTTTAAAAGAATGTCGTCTTTGCAATATAACAAATATGCTGGTAATCCTTTCAAGGACATATTTGGTATCGTATTCTAATTATGACAAAGTAAGAAAAAAAATTCTTCTCGCATTTTTTTTATTGGTTTTGTTTGGAGGGTTGGCCAGCTGGCACGACGTGTTCCATACAAAAAAAAATTCGCGTACAAAATATTGTTGTTCTACTTTTCCCTACTCGCGATATGACACCAATTATGCCTTTAAACGGATTACCAGTATTTTTGTTACGCCCTGTATTGATTAAATATTTTAATTTACCTCTTATCTTTGTTTTCTTATTTTTTATACGTAAATACTCTACATATAAATTTGCGAGATGATTTTTTTTATCTATTATATCAGAACAAATTTGTTGTACCCCAATTAAGATCTTAATCTGATATTTTCTTAATTGACTCAAATTAGCATCCGCATACAGTATTCGCTATGTCCGAAGTGCATGGTGGGGGTAACGTAAACGATCGCAGTGCACAATGTGACAAGAAATAAAACTGCAAACATCACCTATGTCACCTCAACTCAGTCAACTGTCAAAATTGTAAATCAGCCAGAGATAAAGCAGTACAAGTCATTCTTAAAAAAAGAAAAAAATGATTGAGCCCTGACCCAAAGATGGCGCCACACAACGAATAGTCGAGCAAAAGACTTCAACGCGTAAAATAAGTATGACGCAAAATTATTTTCAACTAAATCATTCACATATAAAAAAAACACGTTTTTTTTACAACTTGTACTCTCGTACCTACTGTGTGTCAAAAGTTAAAAGGTGACCATGATTTTTTTAACTAAAAATTATTATTTATTACTAAGGTTAATAAAAATACAGTTTCACGTTATTTAATTGTAATTATATATTTATTAATCACTGTTCATATATAATATTATTGTGAATACATTTAGCATTAAAATGACGACTTGGAAATAATAGTGCCTGATCAAAAATGCATTATGTTTCTGTATAAAATTGAAGTTACTAACGAAGAACAAAAAAATAATTGCTATACTGATATTTATAATAGAGCGATTTACCTATAGGCTCAAAAGGCTTGTTAGTACTAACGTAGTATAAACTATAATTAACTTTTATTAACAACTTATACTAAAATATCAATATCAGAGTAAGTTGGCATTTCAATATCAAAGGGTTAAGCCGAAATGGTGGGAATAATGATCCCCACTCGCGATTGCTGCGAATTCTTGACCTTTAGGGGATTCGATAAAAACTGGGCCTATTTTAATTGGAAGCAACTATCAGCCGCAAACTGGTATAGTCCTGTCTGAAAATATTAACATCTCTGTACTTACTTTTAACAGAGACGAGTGGAAAAGAAAAATTGGCAATGTCCTATAAAAGTCGGGTTCATTCCGATATTAACCAATTGTTTTACGAGATGATAAAAAAAGCATGATTTATTAGTGGGGATTTCGTTTTTAGCATATCTATTCTAACTTTCAGCAACTTGACGTGAAGTACAAATTACAATCACATAAGTAATACAGTCAGCACCAAAAGTAGCTAAGCGGGTGGGGTGTTCAAAATAAGCTGGACACGAGACACGACTTTAATGTTAAGGGAATAAGAGCGTGTGTATGTTATTTTGCACACCTTACCCGCTTAGCTACTTCTGCTGCTGATTGTACTTGTTTCAGTCCAAGGAAATACGTCCTGACTTTGTCGATATGCAGTTGTCGCTCTATTTAATTAGTGAAAGAATTAAGTGTCCACGTAAATCAAGAAAGTCGGCCTTTGTACTAAACTCGCCCATGGCATATAGTTATAGTTATAGGGAAATGCAAATTGCAATAAGAATCCACTTGACGATAACGAATGAATTGAGTTCTCAATGGCACTTAACTTCTGTAGATAAGGAGATACGTAGCCTAGATATTATGCTCAAGATTTAAACTGCCTAGTTTTTAACTAAATTAACATTAATAAATTAATTAAAGTACTTACATATAAGAAGTAAAAAAGTAAAATATTCTTTATTTATATACTTGTGTAGATTCTTGTATCTACTAAAATCTATTAAGGTTACATATCTTGATATGGCTAATTAATAACTGGGACTGACACTTTGGGAAACGGAATGTTGTAGTCATTGACAGTCTTCATTATTTACGTATCTCTGCTAGAAACTTCGTCGTGTTTTACTTGCCCTTTTCGCACCACGCTAAATAAAAAGGGATAAAAGCTAATTTTTAAACGTGACCAGTCATGTTAAGTTAAAGATATTTATAAAACTATCGGATGTGTACATATAAAGAGGCAGATCTGGCGGTGCCTCTTTTTGTAATTTAGGTAGGTATAATTTCACACAATAAGCTTAATGGACTACGGCTTAATTAGGCATAGACCGATAAACATTAAAACTTAAACTTAAATTTTTCCAGTTAAATATTTAAGTCTTGGTGACATAACTGTTAATTATTAAAATTTAATGCTAACAAAATCTCTATAATCATATTTTGTAGACACTTTTTTTTTTGCTTCAAGGTATACTATAAGTAATGATTACAAATTATTATTTTTTTAAATTCTTACTACATCACATTGTTGATTGTTTCCGAAAATAACTATATTAAATTATATTTATTTATTTGCTTCCTATACATATATGTGCGATTTTCAAGTCAAAGGCAAAGGTACGTGATTGTCGTTTGCTAATAGAGTTTATTTCTAAATTAACTTTTATGACCGTAACGCCTTATTGACAACATACAATGATGTACCTTTGATTTTAAAACGTCACATATGTAGACGTTAAAATATAATGAATAACATTGAATTTTATTGTTTGTATCTTTTCAGATAACTGGCTGTTATCACGGAAGCTGTAATCTCGGTAAATTTTTTTTAGTTTATAGTTTACCTACTACGATAAGAATTATATTATATTACCAAAGATACTTAATGCAGGATAAATATGGTTTATCACATTATCACTTGAACGGGCAAGACTGAAAAAAAATCATCAATTTCAAGCCTCATCGCCACTCTATACTCCTAAAAAATCTCCACAAAAATGTATATAAAAAGATGATGTCTTTTTTGAAACCATTGCCCAAATTTATTAAAATTTGTTTACAATATTACCCAAATATATTAAAATCATGAATAGATTAAGCTTTTAAATTACGTAAGTATACCAAAATCAGGTCAATCTGACACCGTAAAAAGGTTTAAATTTAACTTACAAGGTTTGAAGCACAAATCCAAATCAAGCTAAATAGGTATAATTTAAAACAAAAAAAGAACCGACTTCACTTAGGATCCGCTATTCCAAGAGGAAGTGGCCGAGTTGCTGTAAAAAATAGTGAAATCACTATAGGTGTGCCTATAATAGTTGAAGAGTTCCCTCGATTTCTCCAGGATCCCATCATCAGACCCCGACTTGGTGACAATGGGACCATCTAGGGGTTATACCTGTTCGATTAAAAAAAAAAATTTGAAAATCGGATCGCGATTCACGGAGATATGGAGTAACATACATACAAAAAAAAAAGATAATTTTTTTTTTAAGTCGAATTGAGAACCTCCTCCTTTTTTGAAGTCGGTTAAAAAGTGTGTAAAAATAGGAAGTGGTCTTCCCAGAATAGCCAATGAGCGTGAATAAAAGACATTGGCCAGAAGTAAAACCTGCTTCTAAATCATAGGCAAATATAATACAGTTGGTCTACGACAAATAACACGGCTGGTTGGCCATTATGCAAATTTGCTGGTGTTGATCTGGGTTTAATAGCCGAGTAATAGGTTAAACTTAGAGTCCTGGGGAAGTTCCGATAGCTTACCTCCAAATCGAGTGTGTGTTGGGGTAAGATTGAATAGTGTTTTTATGAGGGATAAGACAAAAATCGTCCATATTCCGGAGAATTACAGACTACTTTTTATCTTAACCCTCTTTCAATCTTACCCCTGAATAACAACTTATATTAATATACTTTTTAGACAGATTCAGTATAAACCTCCAATTTTGAACTCTGTCATAATTTTTGAAGGTGTCATTCACGTTCTTACTTTGTCTTATATATCAGACAACGGCGGTCAAAAGGTTAAAAAGAGATGTAGTATCAAAAAAACCGTACGAGTTGTGGCCCAGGTTCAGCGTAATACCTGGTGACACCTAAAACGTGATACAATTATAATAAAATCTAATACTGTTTTATTAGGCAGGCGGACGGTTCTTCATCCAATAGCCCATTAATCAGTGCATACTTTTCACCCAATAGCCTAGTACATTTTAGACTCCATTAATTCTCAATAGTCATGGCGGGTGTTGTCTCTGCGTGCGTCCCATGACACGGGCAGGGGCAGCATCTGCTTAGTGTCCCCCTCACTTTTCATTAAATTGTCAAAAGGGCCTCTGCGCGTTGGCTTCGGCTCCGCATACGCCTCCCAAAGGTCCGGAAAACCATTGTTCCGTGGTCGGGAAAGACATACAAAAAAAAGTTTTACTATGGGATCAACTTTGTAAATTAAAAAAGAAACTGAGCTGTTCCATAAAAAAGGTCAATAGGTAATGAAAATGTTTGAGATTTGTTTCAATTTACCCTATACTAAAAGTTGCTCAAAATCATGAGTAGATTCAGGTTTAATTATCTTGTATGACGTCTTGACTATAACCCTGTAGATACCAGTGCACACTGCAATGCTTTATACTGGTTCTCTGAAAAAAGTCGCTAGCGCTGGTGCAATACATGACAACTGCCTGATGCTAAGGCATTGCACCCTGGGGGTATACCGATTATTTAAATTGATACAGTCTGACAGGTTTCCCACGTCATCATAGCCATTGTCCTTTTAGATAATTTAGATAGTTTCACTACCTAACGCGATTCTAATACCCTGAAAAAACCTCATTTTGTCAGTTAAAAGTAATAAAAGCAACAATTATTCATCTATACTTAATGAAAATCAACCGACTTCACTTCTTAGGCTACTCCATCTTTCCAAGAGCGAATTCCCGAGATAACAAATCAAAGCAGTATATAATAACGGATCCATGCGGACAGCGTCACGGAATATCCATTTGTTATATACCAAAACCTTCTCCAGAAAATTACAAATACTTTTCTGAAAACTGTACCAAAATCGGTTTAGTTCAACACGAGATAATCGCGGAAAAACATACATATGTATACAAACATACGGATTAAACCTCCCTTTTTTAAGTCTGTTAAATATCACAAAAAATTTAAACAAGCTCTGCTGGTCATTCCTTAGCAACGGAGACTTCTAGAAAGCTTATAGTTTCCATTATTTATTTGTCTGCCGGCGATATAATTATTAATGAATGGCAAATTTGCGTCGCACTCGCAAAATGCAAATTACGATTTACTTTATTTCAATACAAAGTTCCATGAACTTGACAGTTAAGTTAATCGGCCGTTAAATAATAACAGTCTCTTTGTTTCATTTTAACTAGATAATTTTACGGTGAATATATATTTTAGGCTCGTGACTAATTTATAGTAAGTATAACTTGTAAAGTAGGCAATCGATTGGGTGGGGACAAAAAATTAAAGGTACTTTTTATATACCATGACGGTGGCAAATAAGTATACGGTTCGCCTTATAGTAAGCAGCTACCGTAGTCTATGGACGCTTGCAACGTCAGAAGTGTTACATGTGCATTGCCGACCCTTTACAAAAAAAACCGGCCAAGAGCATGTCGGGCCATGCTCAGTGTAGGGTTCCGTAAACTGAGACCATTAATTCAAAAGGTCGTTTCTTACGTGAAATTTGGCGGCGCTTACGTCATTTTTACTTACGTCCTTTCACTATGGGTTTTTGAATGATAACTCAAAAACGGTTCAACCGATTTATTTCAATATAGTTTTCATTGAAGGTACTCATTAGGCCTCAGTTTCATGAATTTTTTCAAAATTTTAGGACCCACGATTTAAAAGTTAGATGGGGGGGGGGGGACGCCCTGTTTTAAACTTTCGGAGCTATTATTTCCGAAATTTTTAGTTTTATCCAAAAACTGTTTGAGGAGACCCTAATTCTTTTTAAAATACCTCTCCAACAATACCCCACACAACTTGGTTGGAACGAAATAAAATTTCGCCCCCCACTTCACGTGTACGGGAGGTACCCTAACAAAATTAATTTTTCGCGTTTTTATTCTACCGTTTTGTCGGCTTCGTTAATGCCAATTTTCAAACCAAATTTCAGCTTTCTAGTGCTAACGGTCACTGAGCTAGACCGCGGACGGACGGACGGACGGACGGACATGGCGAAACTATAAGGGTTCCGTTTTTGCCATTTTGGCTACGGAACCCTAATAAGGATTCACTGTGCACTATGTCGTTTACTCCATTTTCCTACGCGTAATGGAATGTTACGTTCCGTACCTAAGATATACTACTTAGCACACAAAAAACTAAAGGTTTACTTATACCCGTTTATTGAAAATGGGAGATTTTGACGAAAACTAAAAAACAGCTCATGAAATAGTTCAAAATAATTTTCATTCGAAAGTGCCTAAGCAACATTTTAAATGATGCGTAGTTAAATTAAACTATTAATAAAAAAAGACATTTAAATAAATAATAACGGGTAACTCACGTAATTATTTATTATTTATTTAATATGTGTGAATCTCACGAAAGGTTTGTGTTTAAAATGACATTATGCAAAATACTCCAAATAGCTAGTTTAGTAGGGCATAGTAACATTTATACATACACTTGAGAGCAAAAATTTCGGGTCAGTAACATAAACTTTAATATCTTTAAAATTAATATCTTTTGAGATATTCAAGAAAATGCTAGTGACCCGAAACTTTTGCTCTCGAGTGTAGTTATAAGTATCCATGGGCAACTATGCCATCACGACAAGGTTCTATTCGCTATGTGCGAAGTGCATGGTGGGGGTAACGAGAACGATCGCAGTGCTCAATGTGACAAGAAATGAAACTGCGAATCCCCTGTCTCCTGTCAAAATAGTGAATCAGCCAGTGACATTTCATATAAGCAAGGAATACAACCTATTTATAAAAAAGGAAAAAGAGATGGCGCCACAATCATGCACACAGCGAATAGCGGCCTATGAGGGCTACGGCCTACGAGTATGAATGAAATGTTTGACTCTGCTATTACTCTATGTATACGACTAGAGTTGACCTCGTGTAAACTTTCCATTATCCATTTTATAGTTTAGAAGAACTTTGCCCAGACGTCGACGTTTGTCCATTTACGATCGATTGTCATTTGTTTCCCATTATTGCAGCAAATGTGCCCAGTCGTGTAGATTTACGGTGTTTGAGTAAATAACTCACATGCTAGGAATTGTTAGATGTATGTTTTTACCCGCATACATACATTCTCACACGTCGTTTCTATTTTTTATACTCGTTATTGATCGAAAATGATACAATATATTTCTTGACGATTTTTTTCTTTCAGATATCAAAGCCGTCAAATTGCATTATTTTATTACATTGCTTCTGCATCATCTCATCAGACTACTTACTACAATTTTGTACTAAGTCTGATTCAAGCAATTGGTGAGAAACGGTTTGCTACTTTTAAAGCGGTAAACATAAATGAAATGTAGGTACTTGTATTACACTTGTAATACACTTGTAATTTAATCACTCATAATTAAGTTTTAATTTACTGAAAGCGAAAATTGGCATGTGTACCACCCAGATACTGCTGAATACAATTACATTTCCTTTTCCGTTTAGTGACGAAAGTGAAATCAATTTATTTCGCACCTTGTCGTTTTGAATTGTTGATATAAAATGAGCCCAAATTGTCAAGTACGTCAGTGCGACAAGGTTCTTGTACAACCACGAACACTATACATTCACAATTCGTAAATATATCTTATTACCAAGATATACGGTTTATTTTTGATAAGTGAAAAGTTGCTGTTAGTATAATTAAAATTAGCTCAGTTTCTGAACGTTTATTTAAACAAATTAAACAGATTCCGACCAATTATAGTCCATTAGTGCGAGATAAAATATAATACTCTCACTTGAGTGACATACTTCAAAGTTTTCATCGCATGCTTGTTACTAAAATATCACGGGTGGTTGCAATAAGCTTCTCAGAAACGGATGTCGTCAATTATATACAAATAATGCGTAATATCAAGAAGCATGCATATAAAAAAAAAACTGACGAAAGTTTAAATACATTAATTTATTATTAACTGTCGTATTTTTTCATTTGACAGTTTTTATTAAATTTTAAAGGTATGTACAGTCACCAGCAATAGTATCTTCCTACACGAAGGCCGCATATTACCCTACAGATAAGAGCGTGTCACATATTTTTGCAGCCTTCGTGTAGGAAGATACTATTGCCGGTGACTGCACTAAAATTATCTGCTTTACTCACTTGTATTTGGTCACTACGCGCGACATACAGTCTGATTATAAATATTATGTATGTATTTATTCAAATCTTAAGTAAACTATATATGATTTCAAGCTAACTTGATCATTAACGTTAACGCCAGTTATAACTGAAATAAACAATTTAATGCAATATACTATACTGGTACGATTTAACCCACATACATATGTATAGAAAACATCCATAACTCAGGAACAAATACTTATCCAATAATAATATTATAAATAAAAACCCTAACAGGGATTCGAATTCAATGCCTAATGGCTTCCTAAAAAATTACTAATCTTTGTATTTTGAACAATCACTTTTTCCTTTAACTTAGTACCTAATCTTACACTAGGTTTCTTTAAAAAACTGTTGTCGTTAATCACCCCACTTGTCTCAACTTACCCCATTTGACGATATTCAGTACAAAATGAAGTCACCAATTAAACTTTTTCTTGCTACCGTGCCCAAGTCTTGGCATATGGGTTGTTTCCGTTCTAGCGCCTTCAGTCGCGTGTCGACCAACGAACCGTGACCGTCCGTCACTGGAGGACGGAGCTTACACACTAGATAGAACAGTGACTCAGCAACAGAAGTAGTTAAGCTGTTAGGGTGTTCAAAATGACCTACACACGCTCTTATTCTCTTAACAATAAAGTCACTGGACACAGCTCATTTTGAACATTCTACCCGCTTACCTACTTTACTGCTGTACAATAAAACTCGCTTAAGACGATTTTGAACCTACCCAAAAACGCGTCCTAAGCGGGAAAGCGTATTACGCGGGATTATCTCGCAGAAAGTTGCAGTGACTGATATAAAATGGCGTATTATACGAGATATATTAAACTTGATCGTATTAAGAGGGTTCTACCGAATTTCTAAATGACTTGCACTCACGGCATATGACGCTCATATACTTCAGTCGTGTTGCGCCCAGAAAGGTCTACGGTACCGAAACTTCAGCCCGTGCTTCTGACTGTTGTATATTATGGTGTAAAAGCCTTATTTATAAAATGCAATAGATATGCCTCTCTTAGGTATCTACATATCTACTAAACTGATAAGTGGTAGGTTGAATCTATTACTGATGAATCAAAAATGCCATGCTGACAATTAATGACAGACGAAATTTGACAGCTTTGGTTTTGATGTACATATATTTTTTCTGTACAATCAGTATTTTTCTGCTAAGCGACTTAAATATTTCTCCTTAAAAAATGCACTATCTACGGGAGATGATCTACGCAGTAAGCGGAGCAAAAACCCAGTAGAATACATAATGTATGTATTCGGATTAGATTTAGACGCCTATTCCCGCAAATTTCCGTTTCTACGTGACAGTCGTAACGACAATGCATCTTTAAATTGCAAATCAGTCATAACTGCATGTGTTGCATGTTTAGAATGAGCACCTATAAGAATATTTTACAAGAAATGGAAAAGTGACATTCAGGTGAGTGTTCGCGTCGGTTAGCCAACGCGAATGGCTCATGAATACTAAAAAAGTACACTAAAAAAAATAGGAACTACGAAATAAAAATTCGAGAAAAAAAATATAACTAATTTCTCTTTGATATATTGCAAAAATAACGTAAAGGAAAATCCTAATAAATATCAAGTTACTTAACCAAGCTATAATTAAGTTGACAAATCAACCAATAGTCGTCATGAGTTACGATTTGTAACAACGCGATGTTACATAATGACTCTAATATATTAAATTATACGTTAAACCAACACGCTGTTCAATGACTAACTTTAAACCTTATTTATATAGATATAAGATCCACCAATATGCTTATTTAAAAAGTATTGCTGTAGTATCAGATCGCACTGTTAATTGGCAACAACAAAACTTTATGGCATTAGATATAAGGATCATTACTGGTTACAAGTCCTGCTACTACATTCGCCATCAAATACATCGGAGCGGCCAAGGTGGTCACAAATATCTGAACAACGCCTCTATTGTCAAGGCGATAAAGTCCTTGTTCAGATATTTTTGAGTACCCTGGCCGCTCCGATATATTTGATGGCGGCTTTATATTGATCATGTAAGGCGATGCGCGTTTAATTTCCTAGTCGTTAGGTTATGTAGATGTATTCATATTATACGGATCTGTAGACGGGAAACTGATTTTTAAATGCTAAGTATAACAATTAGAAGATTTATAAGTGGTAGAAAAAAATGAGGAAGGAAGCGTTTCTATAATTTCAAAGATTTAAGGCATATGATATGAGTACCTATACCTATGGAGGCTTCATTATGTAAAAAAATGCTTGTATTAATTACATTGAATCGATGTCCACTTGAATTAATAAGTAACTGTCTATGTTTTTTTAGGTTTGTCAATGACTATGAATGATTTTATGATGTCTATATAAATTTCTAAATGTTCATATTGGTATTTGCTATCATTTGGGTACCAGTCTGAAACAGTTTTTCTCAATTTTGCTGTTTTATCAGGCATTATGAGGTACTTATATCCTCCACTTTTTTTAGTCAATGAGTGTTAGAATGTCAAGTTAGAATTTTTTTAAATACAATAAGGAACACTAAATTAAGAGTATTAAGAGTAATTAAAAAAAACTAAATAATTGTATAACTAAGCACTACAATTCTGTAAATATTTCATTTCATACCAAATTAGAGTTAATGTGCCTAAAGTAGAACAACGTTTTTTTGCGTTAATTCGTGAACTTTTTTATTTGACCGCGATAGTTTTTCTCAAACCACTTAGGTTTAGAGTTCCACTAAATTCGGAACTTATGTACGAAATAACATTTGATATTTACTATTCGCTTTCCGGTAAAGGAAAATATCGTAAAGGAAATCGGACCTAATTCCAATAAGACCTAGAGTCCCACTGGGTCGGAAGGGAATGGCAGTCTATTTCGTGCCGGAACGGCTACCATTGTTGCCGTTGTATCGCCTATCTCGTCATGCGTCACTTTCGCACTTACATACTTGTTAGAACGTGACAGCTATGGTGACAGGCGATAAAAACACGTCCATATTAGGCTAGCAGATTTCATATGGTATGGCATATCGTCACTAGCTTGACATTTTTTTAGTTATCGTTGTAAGTTCAGTAGGTCGGCAATGCGCATGTGACACCAATGGAGTCGCAATCTTAATAGGCTGCGGAAGTTGCTTACGATCAGCCAGGCCGTATAATTGTTTGCCACTATCGTGGTATAAAAAATGCACCCCTACATAGTTACCATTTTATTTCTTTTGATTGACAGAACAAGATATTTGCTAGTTTTTCTTCAAAGTAGTGACATTATAAATCTATACTCCAACCAAAAAGAGTAGAAATTAAAAAGTGGCAACATCGTAGTGTCGTCCCGTATAAACGTAAACAAAGTACGGAACCCCTTTGGTCCACGCCATTTCATACTAGACCAGTCTCGATGGACTTAATCTTAGAGCTTTAAACCAAGCGGAGTGGTCATTGACAGGCGTTCCCCTCTGCCAAAAATGTATGACCAGTGGTCATACTCATTGTATGGACTGACGTTTATTTGACGTGGCTATTTTGACGTTGCGCATACATTTGACGTTCCCCTCCCCCGCAAAAAACGGCAGACTTTTTCCGATAGAAATGAGAGCGCGTGTCGCATCCGGTTGGTTTAATAATCAAAGGACTTAATGGTAACGTCCCTTGGAGTGTTTAAAGTAATTTTAAGCGTCCTCAACACGAGTTTACTTGTTTTAACGAGATTTGCTCATCATTGTTCACGTTTAGATTAAGTTAAAGTTAGAACTGGCGTTATTGAAGTATAATATAATTCATTTTTGTGACTTGTTACGGGATTTTTTTTCTGATAGGAAAATTTTTTTGGGTGTAAAATATCACAGTGGATAGAGATGAAAGAATCATTGAACTGGACTACAATCAGCCTTTTCTCGTTATTTACGTGGTGTTCGAGCCAAGTAAAAAAAACGAACAATGAATGCTATGCCTACCCATGTATAATTTTATTGTTGATAAAAGTAACAAAATTATCTGACAGCAGGTAGGTAAAATTAATTTTTGTGAATCATTTTATTCGTCTGTTGCAATGCGTCGAAAACTTTGGGGTTCCAGTACTATATATGTAGGTATGTACTATTATTAAGGGGGTCAATAAACATAAGCAAGTAAGGAAGCTACATCATGTATTAGGTACTTATATAATTATGTTACATTGACATGATGGTTGCAGGCAGAAAAAGGCATAATACTTATTTCACAAAACCACATAAGTGCGTCCTGCACTGTTTGCTATCATGTGAATGTAAAAATATTCGTTAGTTTTGACACATGTTAAATAAATGTGGTATAAGTAAATTTTATACTGTTCATTGTTAGAGTATAGTTATAGATAGGGCTATGTTGCTGTTTTTTTGTATGGCCTATTCTAGTATCGGTCATACAAAAATACCATTGTAAGTACTACTCACGAATCTAACAATAACCTTAATCTGCTCTGGCCATCTAATTGTAAGCACACATGCAAACATTAGACGGAAAACATTTGCAAACACAATCCAACGATCGTTTACCTTTACATGAACACTTACGCCAAATTATAAAATACAACTTATATACAAGATGTCCTACTATAATGAAATTTAGAGAGATGATAAGTACTTCAAAGATATTATTTCCAGTAGATATCATTTGCAGATGATACTTATGATTACGAAATATATGTAGTAGGTATATATTATAATTTATTGTTATCATCAATTTTATAACTATAGCAAAGTTATAAAACCTATCATATCTTTCAGATAGGTATTGTTTTATTTAAGAATATTTTATTAAAGTTTTCATTAGTAAAAATGTTTCTTTCGACAAGTTACTAAAAAAATAATAATTAAGGAATGAATTTCACCAAATATGTAGGAAGTTAAATGTGTTCAAGTGAAAAGTTTAGGAATTAGGATCACAGTTTTTTGCATTTATTAAAGACTACAATATTCAAAGCACTTTCTCCCCGTGCTACGTTAGACACATCCTGTACATGTAAATTGCACTGTCTCACGTAACCATGCATATAATGACTAAGCAATAACTTAATAAGTAATTGTAACTGAGATTGTATCGGCGTGATAATTACGTCAAATTACGTGTTCTACAATATTCTCACTTCCGTGGCGAAAGAAAATTACTTTCAGCATGTCAACAACATATGAGTTATGAAATATATACATGTTTTTTCAACCTTTAGCTATATTGAGCGAGGTTACTAGGTTCACTATACTTAACGACTTTAATAGGACCGTCTTCAGAATTCAAAAGAAAATTTTACCCCTCCAAAGAAAACGTTAACATCGATTCGGCGTAAAAGAGAAAACAAAGTACAAAGGCGAACTTATCCCTGTAAGGTAATAGTTATTGTTTCGTAAACTCCCTGTTTTTATTTCGCCAAAATGAAGGCCCTAACGTAAACTATAGGAGCAAATTGACCAACCTGGGGCCTATTGTGCGAGCGATATATATTAGTCCACCAAACGTCAAATCGGATGAGTTTCCATGACAACGTCCTAATCATAATAGTGTAATACTGTTCGAGAAATGGGCCCCTGCTGTATAAAGATAACAAATGACGGACATCAAACTCAGCAATGTAGGCAGACATACAAACACGAATACATTTCCCGGATTCCTTGTAATCTGAATGATTAAAGTCGGGGCCTAACAAGCCTTCTGCCTTGAAATGGCGCTCGATCAAATATGCCGTTCCCTTCGTTATAATGCTGCAAATCCAATCGAATATCGGAGCAGCATTTGAAATTGTAATGGATTTTCTTGAAAGCTGATATTTGTTGTTCAGTCAGACACAAAACCAGTTGACGAGATTTTCAAAAGGCTTGATATCTATGACTTTTTATTTAGAAATCAAGAGCGTGGAGATTATTTTAGACATATAAATCGTCAGTAACTGGCCACCGTTCAGTAACTGGCCACCTCATACTTATTATCAACTGTGCATCTATAAACATAATTCATTTTAGTATAAGGTTTTAATTACTTGTCACCTTTCAACAACAATCCAAGTTATAGGTACTAAAATGAACTCTGTCTGTAGGTAAATTGAGTTCATTTTTAGTATGAGTGGCCAGTTACTGAACGGTGGCCAGTTACTGGCGATTTACCTTACCTAGCAACTTCTACCACAGATGATATAATAGTTCTAAGGACTTCTACTGCTAAATGTTTCTCCTTCTTCATCCTAGCGTTTATCCCGATTTGGGATCCGCTTGACAACCTAAACCCATGAATTGGCGTAGACACTAGTTTTTACGAAAGCGACTGCCATCTGACCTTCCAACCCAGAGGGGAAACTAGGCCTTTTTGGGATTAGATCCGGGTTCCTTACGATGTTTTCCTTCACCGAAAAGCGACTGGTAAATATCAAATGATATTCCGTATACATATATAAGTTCCGAAAAACTCAGAGGTCCGAGCCCGGAGCCGGGGTTTGAACCCGAGACCTCCGGATTGTAAGTCGGACGTCTTACCGCAAGGCTACCAGCGCTTCTACTGCTAAATGTTTGATGTTTGATGTAAAATAATTAACGATTTATGTGGAGTAGGGTGGCTTCTGACTCTATTATCAGATAGGTGGATACTAACATGAAAATGGTATAAAAACAACAAAAAAAAACCAATTATACCAATTTATTGTATTGACAATTGACATCCGGATTACTAGCCGGCCGCAAAATGACATGCTGTGCTCCTGTGGTTGTACAAATAAGATTGTACCAGATACGCCCCTTGTTGAAGAATATACTATTTGCCTGACTTTACTTTGGCATTTCGCGTCGATATTACTCTTAAGGGGCTAACTGAGATTTTCATCGATTTTTGACAAGTTTTGAATTGTATCTCCTACTTTTCCATTACTGATAGAATTATAAGACAAGCGGCTATCGGTTCTTCAATCTTTTATCTCCATTTTTGTCTACCGGATTTTGAATGTAATATATGTATTTTTCTATGATTTTTTTAAATATTGTTTAAAAAACCCTATTTTTGTATCTCCTTTGTTGTGAAAGATCATACATATACAAAATCTACATATTTGGGTTCGTCTTTGAAATATCTAAAAATTTGTCTACAGTTTTAATTTTAAACTAATTAATACAAAAGTTATGGCCATAAAACCTGTTTTAGGGCCAAACAGACAGTAAGCTTTGAAGTAAAAATGGTATACTATATTGCTTAAAGCCGTCGCTGTTAATATGATAAGCTTCAAAAACATTAGAAAACTAAGGGATTCAGATCGAAGGTCATTGGGTCATGTTATTTAATATAAGTATCATACCTACATTCAGTTTTAATTGCAATTTATGTATTAAAAACGCGCGACATGCAGAAGAGAGGCTTTAAAATTTGAGGCGATGTAATAAAAGTTTCACTTTAAAAAAATATAGCAATAAAATTGTATATACTTGATTATTAAAAAAAATCCAATTTTAGATAGCGTACAACTTTAATAGGCAGTTTTGCGTTATTAATAGACGGTAAAATACAAATAAAAAAAACTGCGCAAGCGCGTCTTAGATTTGAAGCCTAATAAATATGTGTTCCCCTTGTATCCACCTTTATAGAGTTTCTAGGCCGTACAGGCGAGAGAGGAATTCCTTTATTTCCGTCCATAATCCTTGGTATTCGTGATCATTATAGCAAAAATAATTGAATGGACGAAGAACATTTTTTTTCTTATTAGAAATTCCTGTTTCAATTTCAATGTCTTCCTGACAATCCATAAAAGGAGGCATAGTTTCGCAGAAAAGAGTGTGACATTTCTTGTAAAAAATACCGCGATCACTGGTGTGAGGTTATTTATGACTCTATTAAATCTGGCATTGCTCCTTACTAGATCAGTAGAAAAAAAAAGAGTACCATTTTTTGATCTAGAAAAAAAATTGACGGTATGACGGTAGTTTACTTGGGAGTATAAGTACATTGCATACGCACACAAAAGCTTACCATTATATGGTCTGTATGTTTATTTGCCATCGTCGTGATATTAAAAAATTACAGAATTATGAAAGCATATTCGTTTTAATTAAAAATCAAGAATATCTAAAAAGTACCTGCAATATAACAAAAAAAAACGAAATTGCCTGACAGTACTGTATATGCAATGATAAAAATTACCTATCGATTTCACAAATTCACTTGTAAGTATTGGCCCTAGTATGGAAGTCTATCTTAGTACGATAAAAACGCGTTTTCTTTTTAATTACGGTTAATACCGCATTAGACTAAATTACTTCTTCTTATGTCATTATCTCCTAAACGGGCAAAAACCACTTCATCAATAAATATCGTCTCAATACTACATGGTGGTAGACATTACACTGTCAGTATAGAAGGATGCACCGTGATTTACAGTGTGGCCGTGCCATTAATGATTGAGTACTGGCATTGCTAGCATACCTTTTACTCTTATTTAACTCTAATGTAATATTTACTTATCATCACACTTGCTTAAACAGTGAGGTATGCCATGAAGCGGGAGTTATAGTAGAAGTTTAGTCCTTTGGATGTTAAGGATCCTTTTTATCTAATTTAATTTTTTTTTCTTAAAACTTTATTTTTCTTTGCAAGTGCTATACAACATTCTGGATAATTCGGTGGGTAAGAATATGTAGGTTTTTTTCTTGTAATTTAATAATAAGTGCTCTATTTTATGTACAAACATAAACACTATGGAATGTGACTTAATAAACATTTTAAAAATATCCAATGTTCCATAAAATTGCCATAATCTTTGAATATCTGCTACGATCAAAACGCACCTGCCACAGACTAACCACACAACATAGCGGGCTTTTGCTATCTGCATATAACGTAATTCACAAACTATATTTACATTAAGCCTACGTGTTGCGGTTGCTTCAAAAATGTACTGGTCTGCCTTTGTAATGTTAGGTCTAGCTACTGATAACTTCTGCGTACTATAAAATTACAAACACATTAAGTTAATGATCTTAAATATTATCTTGTAAATTGGTTTAAATTATAATGTAAAGTGTAAATACAAAAAGTACACGAATTACTGGACCCACAGGATGTGTTGATAATTTTAGAGTATTGTTGACAAGTAACATAGTGTTTCTTAAGAAAATAATTAATAATGTATGGCAATGTTTAATTCTGTCAGTAAATAAATTCGGTAAGTTTAATTCCATCACAAATACTAACTACTACTATAATTAGTAATTACTATAACTATTACTATAATTAGTAATTTATTTATTTTCAGCATTGGAATGTAACGTGCATTATTAAATGCACGTTACATTCCAATTATTATGGAAATAACTTACAAATCGTAAAACATCAGTAGTTCAGTACCATACTTGCAAAATTATGATACAAAAATGACCACTTACCTACAATCATTTAACAATAACCGGTGCGACTGGTCTTAATATGGACCTATTTCTAAAGACAAATGATATACAAATAATAATTTCACTTGGTCATAGTCGTAAGGTGGAAACACACGGCGCGCTGTTGCGTTGTGCTACTTGTGCTTCGCTGTTGTGATTTAATCTATTAGAACTATTATATAATTCAAGTATACGTACGTAACATACGGACGTATGGAACCCACTCTCTTATAGATATAGTATTATTATATTATAATTTAAAATATTTTGGTATTAAATTACGGATAAAAATTATCATAAATGGCTCCTCTATTTACCTACCTGTATGTTTGCCAGATTTTATCCAAATCCATTAATCCGTTTTGCGCGAAGGAGGATAGATAGATATCCATACATCTCAATGAACAAACATTCGCATCCTCTATTAGTAGTTACTTACAATAAGACAAGTAATGCTACGGAGTACAACACAACTCGTCTCCGTGTGTGATGCACCTAAAGGCGGCTACACACTGCCTATTAAGCGGCGGTTAGAAATTACAGACGCATCGATCGCCTCCGGCTTGGCAAAGCGCACCTATATCCTGCGTAGATATTCACGAAGATGGCTCTCTGATCTGCAAGGACATCAAAAGAAGGACTCTGATGAATTGAAGGATGCAACTGGTGTGCCAGAAGCATTTTCGATCGGCTTAGAAACATTTTATTAGATATTTATTTGATTCATCGTCTGTATTTTCTGATAAATACGATTTTAGTCCCACTTAAGATAAAATGAATACATTGTGTAACGTACGGGTTAAGAGAAATATTGCGAATGAGAGTCTAATTGAAGACTAAGGCCCTATCGAGGGCGTTTATAACATGACTACAATATTCTAACTCTCCAAATTACAAACACACTATGTTTTTCAACACCGAGTAACTAAAAGTCCACAGATTTATATCTGCCTGTAATAAGAATATGTGGACTTTTTGTTGAAGTGTATGATAATAGGCTTATAATGAATCAGCGACTTCATTATATTACTTAATATAAGAATTGTCATCACAAGTACACTAAAATCATTGGAAGCTATAAATGTAATTTTCACAGCTTACACCATTACTATTTTATTTATTTTGTATGTATGAATTGTGTTATTTTATTTTAGTTTAATTTAATTCTAATTACATTTACACATGTATTGAAATTTCTCTCGAGTAAAACAATTTCATTTCATTCCTACACGACATTCATGGCATTTTGGCATTTAAAGAACTAAGGTATAACTTAATTATAATTACACTAGAAGCTAGCTCCCAACGACATAACGTTTCGCGAATGCCAGCCTGTACCGTTCGCATTCCTTCATGCACTTGTAATGTCTGGACTGTGGGCTGTGGGCTCTTTGAAAGGTCCTAGACGTTCTACGCTACGGTTTGATCGCTTTGTATTGTATACATTCTGTTAATAGAATTTGAAACATGCTAGGTTTTAAACTGCCGTACGTGAGAGGGAAATAATAATGTTATTTTTACAGTATCGTACAGAAAGACGTACAATATCGTACAATATCGTATTGGTTCAACGAATGTCGTAAAAAGATGTTGAATCAAATGCAGCCTATAAGCCAGCAACAAATTTCATGACCAATCGCTTCATTCGCATCCCAGGCGATAATTTGTGAAGAGGAAGGGCGATATATAAGTAATGAAGCCTTGTGAAGGTCAACTGCCGCTCTGTTGGCAGGTTCTGAAAAAAAAATCTATCGAATCTCGATTGAAAATTTGATATCGACATATGATGTTACAGTAACCAGGAATAAGTAGTTTTTAGCTCGATTATTAAAAAAAATCAGATATATTTTATATGGAATACAAAAATTAATAAATACTTAAACCTAACTATTTTACTGCCCATGCATAATCAGTCTGAATAATTACTAAAATAGGCTAGCACAAAAAGTAGTGCTTGAGGGGTACGGGACTTTAGTAACGTGAAATGACATGACCGACTGTTTAGCACGTTTTAGTGTCAACACGTGACTTGTAAGCTTTTGTGACATATCTAAGATATACATAGGTACCTTCGTTTGCTAGCTTTAAAATATATATTAGATTTGCTGGAGTTGCTTCGGGTGATTTTTAAGATAATTCTGATTGCTGTTTATTCATTATAATTAGCTGCATTGCATAGTTAACTACAAAATACAGCGAGCGCGTGAACGTCAATACGAGTATGTATGAAGTACACGGAAAAAAAAGCTTCCGGGATATTCTCAATCTAAGACATTATTATATTATATTGAAAAAATTTCCTCGTGACAAGCATTTATTTCCTTTGGGTAACGAAAATAAATTAAAGTTTTAAATATAACGAAGCGAATATATTCTTACAGATTTTCTAGTTTTCTTTTACCTAAGATAATACTTGTTTGATTATTTAAAAGTACAATCTCTCTTATTTACTCAATATATTCTTGAAACAATACATTTTTGTATTTCTATTTTAAGAAAACGTGGTTTTATTAAGCGAAGAATCATATTTTTGGTAAAGGAAATAAATACTTATCACGAGAAAATATTTTTAAGAAAATAATAATGTCTTGGATTGAGAATATCCCGGAAGCTTTTTTTCCGTGTATGAGCGCATTTCTATTTCTGAAATATCATTGGTAAATAACCAAACGTACCTATGTAAAGCACTTCAAAAGCAAATCTAAACGCATTCCTCCTTCCATTCAAAACTATAACTTTCAAAAATCACTAATTCCATCGCGCACGATTACATGCTTAATACGTGATATGTAACACGTAACAATACTTTAAAGATTAACAATTATGGCTCACAAGAAAGTCTAAGCGTTTTTTCACTTTCGCCGTTACAGTACAGGAAATCCGTGAAGCATTCGAACATCAATCACTCGGGCAATTTCGTCAAACGTCGGTCGGTGTCGGTGATAATCGACTTGCATAGCTTTGAACTCTGATATGAGAGGGAAATGACTAGATGATTGTTTAGGATGTTGCTAAGTGGTAATCTATAATAGTTGGCGCATGACTTTTGGGTAGGGTTGACTAATAAAGTCTTCGTGAAAGATAATGTCTGTAAGCGTGCCCCACCGTAGACCGCATCATCACTTACCATCAGGTGAGATCGTGGTCAAACGCCTGCCTATTCTGCATAAAAAAATGATCGTGTTAGGTATTTTGCTTTCAGAAGAACGCTAACTCTTGTGACTAGATGATTGTTGAAATCTTGGTAGCCTAAATAGCGTGTGACTTTTAAATATGACTTTTGAGCAGTGAAGTTTTCTTTGTGAAATCAGGTGGGCGGTATACTTGTTTGCCATAAAAAATGTAATGAAAGATTCAGTGCTAATAGCCTTACTTTTGGGTCTTTTCTTCCAAGACAATTTATCAACGTTGACTTGCAGGTCAAGCGAAACAAAAGGCCATTATTATATTATTTTCGCACTGACTACCCGAACATGACCCGGCGCATGTCTCACTTAATTTCCGTCACTTATTCTAAATTAACGCTAGATTTTCCCATCATTGTCTTCCTTTAAATATTTCACCTCATAGCGGCAAAATGTTTACAAAAACAGCGATAACAAAGCAATCGGTAAAGCTTCTATTACTATCGACAGAAGGGTTATTTTGCCAATGTATAGTTCTCAGCCGTTTTTTATAATATCTTTATTCGTTAGGGTTCATGCTCCGATTCGCGCTTGATGTCCTCATGCACTGCTTACCTGATAATTAAAATTGCATTAGTTTATCAAGATTGTGTTCAATTTAGTTTTATTATGCAAATTTTAACAGTTTACTATGAATATGAGTAAACGTGCATGTTTATCTTGATTTTCTTAAATCCATGATATATGGTCAAACTTAATACAATTCTTGCTAATCCGTAATGATCAAGGAACGTTGAGCACCCTTAAGTCTTTTTTTTGTTCTTAAAGAGAACATTATTTGAATCTTCATGGATTTTTATTTGAAAACAAAGTAGCAATGATTTTAGACATATTTCATCAAATTAATTTCAGCCATTTTAGTTTTTCATTTTATCTTATTGAAATTATAATATTTTTAATGCACAAAATTTCAATTTTATGGCAAAGATAGTGGAATCAAAAATGCCTGCCTCAGTAAAGTCAATCAAAATATAATGTGAATCCTCTGGAGTTATGGCTAGGTACGCTAGTTAGGCTATAGTAAATTACTAACTACCTAGTATAAAAAAAAACCTGAAATATGTACATTTCAGCCGCATAAATTAATACACCAGATTTAAAATCAAAGCAGTTAAAAATAGAGGTGATTGTTTAATAATGCACCTAAACCGATTTAACAGGGCCAGTGTCATAATAAAGTATAAACAGACAGTTACGCGATGGAATGTCATGATTGCTTCCGCCCTTTTTATGTGTGCGCGCATCGCTGGATTAAGTCATTTAAGCAATTTATCGACCATCAATACCGTTTGACGATAAATTATCTGGTGTAAAGGGATAATGCTCAGGTAGCACTTGACATAATGTATGCTTTTGCGTGTAAGCTATGTATGTCTTAATTTAATCTCTGTGTAGTCTGTCAAATCTAAAACGTTATTGATGGTTGTTATTGTTAGTGCTTATTTTAATGTTAAGCCCCCTTTAATGATAAGTTCCATTTTGGATGCAAGTCGCTTCCGACCGGTACTTATGGAGGTCCAAAGGGGAAGCCTATGTTCAGTAGTGGACGTCTTATGGCTGAGATGATGATGATGATGATTTTAATGTTAATCGGTGATATATCTGTGGCCAGGAGTTGTCAAATAGATAATTAAAAACGAATAGTAACGAAAGTAATGAACACAGAGTTATTGTTTGCGCTAAACGGCCACGGGCGTTTTCGTTAATTACCAACCAAAATATAATTCAATAGACGAGAACTCATGCAATTTGCTTCATCATTCACCAATTACATCGTGTATTTAATAGCTATTTAAAATATTTACAATTGTTTACGTAACTTTTAATTGGAAAACATGCTTTAAATTTAACTTATAAGAGTGTGTTCGGAGGGAAAGTGTAAAATGATTTTTATAAATAATTATATTAATGATATACGTTTTAATTTTTTTACTGTATGCACGAGTACATCTATTTTAATGACAGCAGCAATCTCAACACCTATAATTTTGCATGTCTATAATAAAAAGAGTAATATTTTAATATTTATTTCACAGAAAACGTAAAGATTTCTTATCAGCGGCAAAGTATGAGTAGGGAAGCTATTTTTTTCATAATTTTTATGTTTAGGATGATGATAAACCTCGCAATTTATAACCAAACGGTGGAAACAACTTGTAGTGTAGAAAAGTGAGGGGATTTTCTAACCACAAACTCATTGTCATCAAATTACGCTCGTAAAGTGTGTAGTGTCTTAAAATGAACGTAATGAAGCAAGACATGAGCATGATGACCAGTTTCACATTTTTATGACTTCTAGTATCGTACCTATACCTATATAATGTGTCGAGAAAATAAATAAATAGAGGAGCACAACAGTCTAAAAACTCATAATTATGCAGTAATCTTGTAGTGTATACATCATTGGATATATATACATATAAGAACGATTTATTCATGTATTGATGGCAGTAATAAATCATCATTTAAGCTGAACACTCATTTCTACTCAACTCCGAACTCTCACCTTACATGGCGACCTTGCCAGGATTCAGATGGCGCTTCAGAGGTACCCGCATAATGTGTTGGGCCGTACAGAGCCATCTAGTTAAGCTATCAAACTTGGATCCTCAAAAACTTCTTAGACTGTGCTCCTCCAGGTATTTATAAATGCTCTTTGCATGGTCTTGTCCTGTTAGTGCGATTTATTAGGACTGTAAAAACTATTTCTCGATTAGAATTATTTGTCTTGATTTAATTTCGTTTTATAGGATGTTTTAATTAAAGTCTACCGGCTGGCTCATTAAATTAAAAGTTAGATGCAATTTTATGGTGAGGCAATTCTAGTTCTATGACGCCCTTTTGACGGAAGGCGAGATTATCTCTTTTTATTGGACTGGTATGATGATAGACTTTAACGTGTGCGTTGTCGTTAAATTTGACTCAGTGTGATGGCTTCGATGAAGAAGTGCTTCTCTGTGTCATTTACGGAAATATGGAGGAGACGGCGTAACTTTTTTTACGATATTCGATCTTATACAAAGTGTGACAAAATTGCTGGTGATCCTTTTAAGGGCATAATTGGTATCGTATTCTTATTAGGAAACACTCAGAAAAAAAATCTAGCGAAAAAGAAAGTTAGTTTTGTATGGCTGGCTGGAACGACGTGTTCCATAAAAAGTATCACTTCCAAGAAAATTCTCCTTCTTTTTCTTACTCGCAATAGGATACCAATTATGCCCTTGAAGGTATTTTTGTTACACCCTGTATATTAAAATAAATATTTTTGCATTACTATTATTATCGCACCTATCCCCTGCAATATCTCAATTATTTAATAAAGAGTATTAAGTCTAAGGAACACAGTTTGTAACAGTCAAAATCCATTAGCAGCTGGTACCGAGAGACAACCTAACCCTTTCAATTTTCTCATTATCAATTTAAAACATTGATTTTTGATTTGTTACATTGAGTTGCTGTCAAAACAACATTAGAAAGTGACGTGCAGGAAAGTGATGTCATGTTGGATAACCCTCACCATTAATCGATTGTAATAAAACGTTTTAGTTTCGATTATTACTCGATCCATATTTGCATCTTATCCGGTTCTAGTTGAGTGGATAATAAAGAAATTACTATGTCTATGATTGTGTGGAATGAAGGGTTATTTTTAAATATCCGGTGCTAACATTACAATGTGTCGAGATTATTGAGTACTACCATACTACTTATTATCAAAAGCAACAAAAAAAAACAGCAACATAAAGAAAATAAATCATGTTTTTTTTAAAACTTTATTGCACACAGCGGAAAAAAATACCTACAAATAGCGGAGAATGATTCACTGTTTTCGACAAATTAACGTACCTACACTGAGAGAAAAGACAACCAGAATTCACGTTCGTTCAACCAAACTCTCATTTTAAAATAGCGCCTACAAGCTCTTTGGTTAAAACTACAAGTTAGATTTTGTTAAGTTTAATTAGTTCATTCTACAAGTTTCTTGTCATTTTAGTCTAAGTGGTATTTAAATCAACCACTCGATTATATAAAACCAACATGGCACATATTGTTTTAAACATATATTTGGCTGATTCAATCCAATATCTTTTAACAAGTTTAACCTTGTTGTTCGTACAAGTTCGACTTGTATTATCAATATTGTGATCGATTCCGTTTACTAAAATACTTTAATTTCAAACTGATAAACACGCAACAAGTCGAATTTGTTAGACTCACAAAGCAAATTTCTCTCAGTGTATCTCAGGTTTAATCGAATCTCACTGTGCTGATTGTGTATTTGTACTTGGTGATTTTAACGCCCACCCCGGAGAGCCTTTCTTTGCGGAAATGTGTGATTTTTGTGTGGAACAGAGCTGGCGATGTGCTGACTTTGAGTGGCTGGGCAGTGACTCGGGAACATATACTTTCATAAGCGACGCTCACGGGTGCACTAGGTGGCTGGACCACTGTTTGGTCACGGAGTCAGCATGGTTAACTCTAGCGGATGTAATAGTTAAATATGATACATTTTGGTCGGATCACTTTCCAGTTATTTATAAATGTAATATTAGTTGTGAAAAATCGATCACGTGTAATAAATTTCATGGGGTAACTAGTAATAATTTTACCTGGGGAGACAGAAATAATGACCAAATAAAATTATTTAATGACATTTGTTCTGATAAATTAAAATATTTAGATTTTCCCGTAGTTTTAAGTTCTTGCTGTGATCGCTTTTGTAATGACTTATCTCACCGTGAAGTATTGAAAAGTTTGTATGATGACATTGTTACTACTTTGCAAACAGCCTCTAGATTAAGTAAGTCAGTTGGAAAGTTCAGGCGCAAGCAGGTGGTAGGCTGGAATAAACATGTGAAATCAGCGCATGCGCGTGCTAGACACATGTTTCAGCAGTGGGTTTCTTTTGGTAAACCACCCTCGGGGCCTATTTTTCAGGACATGTGTGCTTCTCGGAAGGTGTTCAAGGACAGGCTTAAGTGGTGTCAGGATAATGAAGCTCAAATTAAAATGGATATCTTAGCCACTCACCATAAAGCCAAAAACTTCAGCAAATTCTGGAAGTGCACTAATAAAATCGGTCCCAAGGCTGGTCTTCCTGCTAGTGTGGATGATGCGTGCGAGCCGGGACGTATTGCTGAGTTATTTAAGGAACGTTTTAGGGTTAATAGCCCTTTAGGAGATGTGTCGCGGGTGGTCGATGCTGAGGTCCATACGAACGAGGTCCCTGTCCGTTTTACTTTCAAAGAGGTAAAGAGTGTCATACAATCAATGACTCGTGGGAAGTCACCGGGACATGATGGCCTCAGCATTGAGCACCTGCAGCATGCTGGTGATCACCTACCGCGGGTACTTAAAATGTTTTTTAATCTGTGCATGAGCCACTGTTATCTTCCAGATGATCTTATGAGGACCATCGTGGTTCCTATTGTCAAAAATAAAACTGGTGACGCCTCTGATGGGTCTAACTACAGGCCAATATCCCTAGCGACGGTGTCTGCTAAGGTGCTGGACGGACTGCTTGATAATCTGCTGTCTAAGCATGTCAAATCGCAGGATGCACAGTTTGGTTTTAAACCGAATGTGTCAACCGAGAGTGCGATTCTGTGTTTTAAGCAGACCGTCCAGTACTATAAGGAAGGAAAAACACCTGTTTTTGCCTGCTTTCTGGACCTGTCAAAGGCGTTTGACATGGTCTCGTACGACGTCTTGTGGGATAAGCTCGAAAATTGCACAAGTACTCCGAGGGGGGTGATTAACCTGTTCCGGTTTTGGTACGGCAACCAGACCAATCAGGTCAGATGGGCGGGTGCGCATTCAGACATGTACAGGTTAACGTGTGGCGTGAGACAAGGAGGTCTCAGTTCGCCAAGGTTGTTTAACCTGTACATGGATGACTTGATCGCTAGGCTCAGCAGCACCGGTATTGGATGCTCAATTGGCGGTACCACTGTAAACAATATCAGCTATGCAGATGATATGGTGCTGCTGTGCCCGGCGATCAGCGCGCTAGTCAAACTGCTGAAGATATGTGAGGAGTACGCGTTGACCCATGGCCTAATATACAACACCAAGAAGAGTGAACTGTTGGTGTTCAATGGAGGCAAAAAGGAGTATGCATCAGTGCCGGCGGTGTGTTTGAACGGAGTTCCTCTTAACAGAGTGTCGCGGTTCAAGTATCTTGGGCACTGGGTCACCGAGGACCTCCAGGATGATGCCGATATGGAACGGGAGCGCAGGGCTTTGTCGGTAAGGTGTAATATGCTGTCGCGCAGGTTCGCACGTTGTGACGGGGATGTCAAAAAGACCCTTTTCAAGGCTTTTTGCCAATCCTTTTACACGTGCAGTCTGTGGACGAACTACACTAAAAAGACCCTCAATGCCCTGCGCGTCCAATATAATAACGGCTTCCGCATGTTGATGGGACTGTCACGTTACTGCAGCGCGTCGGGGATGTTTGCGGGAGCTAGAGTTGATGGTTTTAGTGCGATAATCCGTAGTCGCTCCGCCTCCCTCATGCGCCGGGTACGTGACAGTTCCAACAGCCTGCTACGTCTCATCTGGGAGAATCCTGCTTGTGCTCTGTGGAGGCATTGTAATGAAGTACATATGGGCTCTAGGGGCATAGTGTATAATTTAATGTAAATGTCTTAATGTGTATATGAAATTTTTTGATGGAATTTAATTTTGTAATTATGTTTATTTATTGTGATGACATTTAATTTAATTTAATTTTTATTTAATATGATTGTATTGTATGACATAATTTAATTTAGTTTTTATTGTATTAGCGCAAATGTAATTTAATTATTATTTATTTATTATGTACCTACTTAATTCTATGGACATCTGGTCTGAAATAAACTATTTGAATTTGAATTTGAATTTGAATTTGAATTTGAATTTGAATTTAATCAGAAATGGTCCGATTTTTGAGCAGATATGACTTTTTTTTCATGATGTTTGAAAAGTGAAAGTACATAATATGAGTATCTCTATAATTTTAAATAAAATAGGTCACAGGATTTCAAATACCATCATCATAAAGTTATCGATAAATGGCCATTCCTATTCTTTTCTCTGCTTCTGTCTTCACCTCTAGCCGCCTATAAAAAGGCCTTCAATTCCATTGTATTTTAAATCTTAATGTTGATATACCAGAATTCCATTTGTCTTGGCAATTTTTCTTTGTGGACGACAAGAGGAGCGATGTCACCGGTTGAAAACGTGGACAATACGTAACCACCAACGTATGGGAAAAGTTTGTTGATTCCGGCGCAGTATCAGATGAAGTGGCGTGCCAATGATAATGCCTTCCAGCAATTGGTTGGGATATAAGCTGACATTGGTATATTTTTCTACCTTATATGAATGCGTATGAAAATAATTGAAACTGATTACTTTCTCACGTTACCGCACTTTCCCAGCCCCTAACCGAATTGGGTCGGTGCTAATAGGCCATTGTTGATGCTAATCTGTTGTTGCAGATCGAAACAGCCGATTGAGAAGGTGAGAAGCGTGCGCAGACCCACTTGTCTAATTGCTGAATTAAAATCGGTAAGTACCTCGATTAATTTAGCTAAATGGAACTGAATTTGTACGGTCACTTCTGAAAGTTATGGATACATTTAATCTAACAAAAACATGTACCTATCCATATTTTCAGACGTGACTGTATGTACTAAACGAAAAAAAAAGAATATCTTCAGCCAAGAATACCAATGCGAAAATATTATTGACATTATTGTTTAATCATAAGCAAATATTTTCTTGGACTAATTATATATCTTTAGCCCAAGATATATTTTACTTCAATAAAGATTTTTTTGTTGAATAAAGATCACTTTCTAGGCAAATTGTTTCCGTTATATACAAAACAATATTGTTCTGACGAAGAGGATTTGTCTTCGATGAAGAGAAGAAGAAGTCACTTTATTTCCGTGTTCATTCTCTACATTTCTGACTTTCTGTCGGTCTGCTTGCGACAATGTAACCTTGTGTATGTAATCTTGTTTAAAACGTTTGTATAATTTAAGCACATAATATGCTATTGAATCTGGATTATTCAAATTGAATGAAGGAATTACGTATATCGTTCCTTAAGGAGATCGTAAATTTTTAAATAAATACCTACATAAATACCGCAGTAACCCAAGTAATAACTAGGAAAATGTCTCGAAATGATTTGCCAACATTGTAATAGTTATATTTCCTACTCATTGTAAACATTTCTGCGTCAGATATGCAAACTATAGAAGTAATTACCGGTATACCGATCGAAGTCTCGTAATATCTAAATAGTGCCGACGTTGCCATATTTTTATATTATACTCAGGCCAACCGTTGCTTAAGAAAGAAAGGGGTAAAATTATTTGGCCAGAATTTGTATTGTAATACTGGTATTTTGTAAACACCTACCGAAAAAAACACCTATATTGTAAATCCGAGATGGACATTATATATGCTAGTTGAAAACGCCATCTCTTCAGATTAAGGTCTGTGGCTGGGATTTAGTAATTAGCCAGACGCTTAGATTAGTCAAAGTCAGAGTAATCGGTCTTGATCGTCTAGCCCAGTTGCTCACTGAGGCCGACGGGCGCCGGTAGTTTTACAATTTGCTTATCGCACTCTCGATACCATCTGAGAAACTTATGGAACAATGTAATTAAGAAATTCTAGAGATGCTATAAATTACTTTTAAAGTCACCAAGAAAACAAAGTAATTACCTCTTTATAAAAAGAAAGTTAAGTTTAACTGGAGAATTACTACATTCATTCATTACTAACTAAGCGGGTTTAATTATTTATTTAACTCCTGATAACAAAATGAAAAAGTTAAGATAAAAAGCGTTGTTTTAAGACAGCCTAATGAAATTAAAAGTTAGTGAATACACTTTTCTCAAAAGAATAATTATTAAATACGAGCTTTTAACGCCGACTTTGAATATTCTGTACTTTTCTTCCTAAAGCTACTGATAACGAACGAAGTGATCAAACGAATTCAACGTGATGATTCTAGCAAACTCAAATATAAATGATCTTCCATTGTGCATTGTTCTATGACCACCTTCGGCCTCCATCACCACACCAGCTTGACGGCACCAAAATATTGTATTTATTATCCAAGTTACGCAAGCATGCTAAAAAGCTCTATCGGACACCAGGCGGGCTAGCATATCTTACGTTGTCTCCTGTCAATTATACTTCGAGCCACGCTTGAAGTATGGAGAGTCGCACAATAACATAAGACGTGCTAGCCGTGCAGAAACTGATTAAAATTTGGCTTACTAGTACTAACAACAAACTAACTGATAAACATTGTGAGTTGTGAGATAAATAAAAGCGAAAAAAGCTGGTGTTGCAATAGAGGCAATAAAAGGAGATCTCTTTTTATATCCTTCATATAACAGAATGTGTAATAATTATAAGTAACGCAGTTTCACATGAACGCTACACTTTCTTTTTATATTTATATCTTTGGAAGTATGGTTATGAGTGACTGGTGCAACTCGGGCGCACTTCTAAGAAGGATTAACACTTCCGCCGAGGATGATATCAATTCTATTACATATATTTTATATTCAGGGCTGGCAATGTTCTACACTAAATATAACTTCAGTAAGTGAATTTGAGTTGGATGTTTGAAGAAAAATACACAAACCGATTTAGGAATAAGCACACTAAATAAAATCTTTATTTATAACTTTTTACTATTTAATCTATATCCTACTGCTGAGTTAACAAATACCCAAAATTGAGCCCTGATCATGAGCTCCGATCATGTTTATCAGGTTTTACTCCTCCTCTTTTTGTGCTTTTGAGATATTTGTATCAGTATTATGCCCTCAGTCATAGATTATAAAATACCTTTCAATAATCAAGGAAAAAATACTCGTGATGTGTCGACCTAAACTCCCAAGTAGTTTTCCCAGTCCCATTCCCAGAATTTTTCAGATAAGAAAATTTCGGAAATGTCTCACAATTTTTCATGGGGATTAAACGTTTAGTTTCTGAAATTTTAATAAAAAAATTCCTTGACCTTTTAAAAAGAAACCTTAAAGAGACCTTAGAAAAATCATTTCACGATGGCCGCTTTCTGTAGCTTTTTTATTTTATTTTATTTACATTACACAAAACCGGTTTAAGGTATATAGCGTCCTTAATAAAATCTAAGGTCCCGAGTGCCAGATTCAACTCCAGACGAATGATTCTAATTACGGGCATTAGGATGCATGGTCATGACGCATCACGCGAGATATTACACTGACTGCTTGCCATCACTTAGCATTAGAGGGTTGAGGGGTAGCTATTAGTATAGCTGTTTTCTGCGCGTTTGAGGAACATTCCAGAAAAATACCGAGTTTTATATAAAGACTCATGAGTTGTTTCTATTTTAATATGGGGAATAAGTATTTCAGAGCTGTTTTTTCAAAGATTCACAAAGTTAGTACTAGGTGTAGCGTCGTACATAAAATATATTTTTAAAACACTTGCAAAAAAAACAGCTGGTCTTAAAGCCCTCTATTTAAGACGAACTGGTTTTTTTCAAGTGTTTTAAAAATATATTTTGTACTCACAGTCATAATTTTTTTTATAGTAATAAAAAATATTTTACATATTTGTTATTCTTTGAGACCCCTATCTAGACAAACAGATGCTGACTAAGCCTTTTAGGAATAATATGGTTTACGAGCAAGAGTGTTGAAAAGGTTTTTACCATGTGCGTAAAATCGATCTTATACTATACAGGTCACTAATACCTACTTTATCCTGTTTATATATTTGTCATAAACTTTTAGGTCTTCTAGTTATATTTCTGTTATCCTTATTTTATATTTGTCATAAACTTTGAGCTTACCTCAAATCCGATGATCACGGACCAGTGGCGGCCTTACAAAGTAAATGTTCATAAGGAAGCTGGAGTTAACTCGGCTTAGTTTTCGTGTATAAGCCATCGTAAAAGTTTTGAACAGACCATAGATAACCTTAACCACTGGATAGGTCATAAATAAAACTCGAGTTCACCACACATAGGTGCTCCCGTACCTTCCGTACTAATTTTGTATGAGAGCGCGACCGCTTATTTCAGTTGAGTGAACGTTTTTGAACATTACTCAAGTGAATTAATAATATCCACAAAAATAAAGTTACAGGGGTGAACCTGGACTGATATAAGTACTACAAATTGGTGTAGAATACTATTGAGATGTGCTGTTCGAATCGTAGAAATTTACGAATAAAACTGCGCTTAATAGTTATGTGTGGTGACCTCGTGCTCCCTGTAAAAGCTTAATGATGAGGTGTCTGTGTAGTCTGTGGAATTGAAGGTTAGGCAAGCTCCGTCGCCATCACTGTCGTGTCGTGCATTGCACAGAAAGAGGTTGCATGTTCGTGTAAACAATGCGATTTCAATCTAATAACGATTCATAAAATGTTTATTAGTACATTGGTCTGGTTCATGTAAGAGATAATAATTAATGAAACACTAGTAGTAGGTATTCGAATTCGAAAATCTTCCTGCCATAAAAAGTTGGCAATTTTGACATTAGTCTTCCTCACTGAAAAACTTTAGGAATATATAAATCGCATAGGTTAAAAAATAAGAATAATTATCTGTTTCTAACATACATAGTAGACACATAACCAGTATACCCATATTATGTATGTGTACAGTCAAGTGCTGTACAGTCACCTTGCAATAGTATCTTCCTCAATGAAGACTGCAAATATATGTGATACAATCTTATTTTGAGGGCCATAAGAGTGTTATATTTTTGCTGTTTCATTGAGGACGATAAACATAAGAATTTAAAGACACGTAACGTAGTTCATATTAACAATAAAGAATTTAAACTGCAAAGAAATTGTAATTCACAACACAACTACTGTTCTATCAATGACATACAAATCGCTCAGACATATCTTCTAGTTGTACAGGCATTCGATGATGAGGGGGCATCGTAATGAGCCAAATTCTTACACGCACTTGACTGACAACTGAGGGCCGGGTTGTAGACACACGGAACATATGGATATACAGTTTTAATTTAGTTTCAAAGAGTTCTGTTAGATAGTTAACAGCTAAAGATTTGTTTACCCCAAAAAGAGAAGAATAAAGGTTTTTTTTCGAGAGTATTAACGAGTGTGAATATAATACGACTCGACGTTTAGGTGTCATTAATTATGTAGCTCATGGATGGAAATATCTCATTCAAAATATTTTTCGGATATTTTTTTAGGAGTTTATTTAACACATACTTAAATGCGGTGTAATTAATCTTCGTCCATTTGACACTGAAAAAATACTTTTTTCATACTATTTTGGTTCAATAAAAAGGATAGTTCCACGCTTGTTAAACAGGACTAAAAATACTCCGATTTTCCATCTCGTAGGCATTTTTTCTCATAGTTTCTATTAAACATAAACATTTAAATATTTTATATAATATATTTAAAACAAAGTCGGGTCGCTTACATCATTTATAACTCAGGAACGGCAGAACCGTTTTTAATGATTTCGATTTTTGGGATTCTCCCCACCCGAATAGCAGAATAATCATTAAAATATAGTAACAAAAAAATTAGGTACCTAGCGATAGGAAGTTCGCCGGGTCAACTAGTTAAATAGATCCTACCTGGCGCAAAGGCTGTCCATCGCCATCCAACGTGGAAACGCTGCAAGTGTGATGGGCATCTTTGTGCCCTGTACGACTCGTGAGGGGCTCTTTGATTAGTTACATATGTTTTTTTTACTTAAGTAGTTATATATATTTATTAAGTAGTGTTTTAAATGAATCATATGTTGTTGTTAAATAGATTGTCCATATGCTGGCCGTCGTTGGTCAGAAGTTACTTAACTGATATGAGTGATATGTTACGGTCATTTATCAAAATAGGGTTTACCGCCTCTTTGCGTGGAGAGCTTTAAGCGATGGACTTTAACGGGAATTAATACAAGTTAATAATAGAATTAAATAATAATTGTTTCAGAAGAAATATCTTGTACTATATCATTAATGCGAAATAACTCTGTCTTTGTGTCGGTCGGTCTCTTACCTGTTCATGCTTCAATCGGTAAACCGATTTAGGTGAAAAAGGAATAGAATAGTTTTTATCACGGGAATCTCAAACCAGACAACGTTTGTTCAGCAACTTTTGAAAATAACTTATGGTTTGATATTTATTTCACTTTAAAGATTATTCGAACACGCAATGTATTCCGAAATTGATTATGTCTGTAGGGTGACAAGCAATGTCAATTGGACGGATTTTAACGTACATTGAAAATACTATTTAGTTTGTATGAAAAAGAGACAATCTAAAAAAATACATATTTTTAAAAAGTTGTTGAACAAAAGTTTTATTGTTTGAGGAGTAGAATCTACGTTTTAATTTATTGCTCATGTTACAGGAAACACTCTGTAGTTTAGATTGTTTTTAGTGCTTCACGCAGAAACGGTTCAATGGATTTGGATGAACCACATACTTACGTAGATTATATTATAGTATCCTGAAAGAGGATACTTTTAATACTTTTAATTTACACATACATACATACATACATACAATCACGCCTATATCCCAAAAGGGGTAGGCAGAGATCACGGATTTCCATTTGCTACGATCAATGCAGCAGAACGGCTCTCCGTGAGCCACTTCTCGCCCCCGTGAAGAACGAGACGTGATGGGTGGCGAACTGCATCGCTAAATAAATCACCACAGCGTTCTCACGAGCAGTAGGGATCAGAGGTTTCCTTATCCCTTATCCCTTAGTCGCCTCTTACGACACCCGCGGGAAGAGACGGGTTGGCACTATTCAAAAGCCGGGGCCACGCCGCAAAAAGAAAAATCTAAATGAAATAAAATGAGGGCTTTAATATGGGAGTACTAAGGAACAATGTCAGGGTGAGAGTGGTTTGGCAATATCAAAACTACTCTTATGCTCCAAAGTTTATAATAAAAAAAATAAGATCGTAGCTTTTTAAGCCCGTTTCTGCAGTACGAGTATCTCCTTGTTGTTTTATTTTACTTTATATGACAAAGTAACTACATTGAAATCTAATAAAAGTCAAGTTTTCTTCGCCAAAGGCCTAAGATTAAGGTAAATTTCCATACAAATAGCAACTAACCAGCGATAACATGAAATAGGAAGCTTAAAAACATAACGGTGCACAGTATAATTAATATAGTTAATATTATCGATCAAGCATTAACCCTTTAGGCACTGGTCCCACCGCGAGCGAGTAAACTATGAGCTATCGGATATTTCAAGAGACAAAAGATAATCGCTCCCGTGTAAACAAAAGAGACACAAATATCATAGCTGGGCGATGAACTATACTCGCCCAGTTATATATTTGTTTCTCTTTTGTTTACACGGGAGAGAGTATCTTTTGTATCTTGAAATAGCCGATAGCCCATAGTTACTCGCTCGCGGTGGGACCAGTGCCTTAGACGCTATCAGCCATCTAGTGCCCATCAAATACTCGCCCTATACTAGTGCAGGGGTGGCAAACCTTTTTGATTTCTAATTATAAATTCAGTAATTATTAGTAACACTGTGGTTACCTTGTGAAGTCATGCCAGAAAGGCAAAATTAATGATTTAACAGGATGAGTGCTTATTTAGTCGCGTGCTACTGACGCGTGCCAATGGTTGGCGATCCCTGCTAGTGCATAAGATATACTTGATAGATAGTTATATTGATCACTTCCTCCCGCTAAACCGTCTTCTGAGGCGCCTTAGACTAGCTGTGCTGTTGCAGTCGCTACCTATACTAAGCACAGCACCATTTAAACTTCCAATGTAATCGATCGATTGATTGACATCGTTAGTCGTTACTGGACATAAGTACAAGCAGGCGGTGAATACCACAGTACAATAAAATTATTGTATATTCGCTATATGCGAAGTGCATGGTGGGGGTAACGAGAACGATCGCAGTGCTCAATGTGACAAGAAATGAAACTGAAAATCCCCTGTCTGCTGTCAAAATAGTGAATCAGCCAGTTACATTTCATATAAGCAAGGAATACAACCTATTTATAAAAAAGGAAAAAAAAGAGATTGACCACCTGCCCAAGAGATGGCGCCACAATCATGCACACAGCGAATAGATAGGACTTTTTATTAATATCTTACTTAAGCAAATCTAATACATTGTTTATGTTTGTACTTTGTATTTTCTTCTTTCATGTTTCCATACTTAAGTACTTTATGCACAAGTAAGTATTTACATACATACATATTTGGACGAGTTAGTGCATCGGACCACTTTTTCGATTTACAAGGACACTAGACAGGGCATAGTGCGTGGTTTTAGAAACTACTAGTGACTCCATATCGACAAAGTGGTCCCTTTTGCCCTGTCTAAACACATCCTCGAAATTAGTTATGTGAAAATAAAAACAGAGTCTGGAGTTAAATGTGACAATTTTAACTATGTGTACTTAATGTGTAGGATTCCTTGCCTCAAAATGAATGAAAGTTTGGGAAGGACTACAAAATCATTCTTACTCGTATATTGGTAGTCAAACGTCGCCCCAGCTTGGCACGCTAAAGGAATTATAAAGCGTGGAACTAGTAATTTGTCCCTTTAGTTCATGGCAGTGTAATGCTGATGGTATCGAACTATAAATGGTTTCAGACAGTTGGTACCAAAGTATTGAGACTCTGATATTGCGAGTTGAGCATTTTTTCCACAACTGTTTCGAAAAATGCTTTCTTATAAATAGGAATTAGGAAATTAGTCGCTATCACAGAAAATAAACTAAGCGTGTTATTTAGTTGACCGAGTATCAACTATCCTAACGATGCTCATAACGTTTGGTATGGTCGAGCTATTGCGCCAAAGAAATTGCTATTATTCATTTAAGTTTCTTCGTTATATTCGTTTTATCCTGGTGTCGTATTTTTATTTTAATAGTAGTTTATGTAACTGTTACGTAATAGGGGTCCTTAAAACACGAGTGTGGTTTTATGAAACGAACGAAGTGAGTTTCATAATAAGATCACATGAGTGTTTTAAGGCCTAATTACGTACAGTTGCATACACTGCTTTATCTACACACATATTATAAACCCGAAATGATGATTGAATGACTGCCATTGCACGGATTGCACGCCATCGCCATAGCCAACTCGATTGTGCCGGCGGTCGGCGGGGCGCGTGCCAGAGGGTCGGAGCATCCCGGATTTTCATAATGATATCGAATTTGTGCTTATTATTTGATAATAATAACATCGTTACAGATAAGACATTTGTTTCATCATCAACTTCTAACGAAACAATCTATTTTTATGGTGGTTATAACGTGCGGTTTTTGAACGCATCATGGAGGGTTTATGATATGGGTGTAGATAAAATATGTAATTAAACAATACATTAAAAACTCCAACCCACGATTAATAATCAACCAATATTGAAGTTGTATTGTAAGTTGGTATGCAATAATTTTCAAGCAAATACTAGGATTTCTGATTCAGGCGTTTAGGCGCTAGCTCTACGAGGACGAGTTGGAGTTGTATTGAAGTTGGATCGTTTCTAAATGTGTTTTAAAGATACCTAATGTGGTACTAGCTGTTGGTTCCCCGAATAAATAAATAAATAAATACACTTGCAATAAAATAGTATCAGGAACGTAAAAATGTTATTGATTTTATGACTATTTGTGATTTGCTTTTCCAAGCTACTGCTCCCTACTAGATAAAAGATAATGTAATCGATGTTATTTTTACGATGCATGATATAATAAAATAAATGCGCCATTAAAAAATTTAAAAGGCAGAATAAGTCGTATAATATTGATAATACAAACCTTATCTACATAGTACATGTACCTCAAGTATAATCAGTATTCACTAGAGCTCCCGCTACACGTGTAACACGCGGAAACGAATACCCGTGTACTTAAGACCGGCGGTGCTAAGGAACCGGTTTACACGAACCCGCCAAGATTCGGAAACGTGTCTGGGAAACGTTTCCAGGAGACGTTTCTCAGACACGTTTCCCCGGTTACACGGGTACTTAATACCGGCCCGAACGGTTCCGAAGCTCCGAAGCAGTTAGAGCTGATTCAAATAAGGTTTACTATTGAATGCTCTAATTGTGAACTGCATTATTATGCACCACACACTTGAGCGAAATTCAGCGCGGAATTCAGGCAAAAAAGCTGAATGCCGCTCAAATGTGTGGCGCTCCTTATTATATGAGGTTGAATGGATTCATATCATATAGATTTACTTTAAAATAAAAATTCTTTACCCAACTCCACAAAAACCATAATTGTTTTGGAGTCCTTTATTACATACCTACAAGGATAATTATTATTATATAATTATATTGAATATTTACGTATGTTAAATAAAATTATATTAAAATTAATTACCATGCATATATTATATAACGAAGTTCACAATCTTACTAATTACGGCGAAAATGTTGTTGTAATTAGTACCATAGTGCACACATTTAAAGTCTAAATTCAAACAACATTTTCGCCGTAATTAGTACGATCGTGAACTTGGGTATCGATATTACAGGTAGGATTAGGTTAGGACGCGTCCAACTGAACAAAAATATGTGAACACGACCTTATACCCATACGAATAAGGTTGTGTTCACATATTAACGGATATTAATGGACTCGACTGTACATTGCCGGAAAGGAGGCAATAATTGCCTCCCGACTTTCTTATTAAAACTTTACACAGTGATAACAGCAAATCAATATAAAATATATATTATACACTGATGTAGGTAATGTAAAAGTACCTATCTGAATTCATAGCTGTAGAGACATAATGCAATAACTAGGTATTAATTATAATATTGATATTCTCTTATTTTTATCTCTTTCTTTGTTTAACCGAGCATAAAGAACACGCGCGACGGCTCCTACAAAAATAGTAACTAGGTACGAATTTAAGTGAACGATAATATGACTTATTGGGATAAGCTTAGATCATAAAATGGGAAATCCTTTATTTTTACTTGAGTGACTTTCACGCTAACGTCCCGGCGGTCCAGGTAATAAAATTAAATGTGTCATTTTAGGACATCTTTTTGTGCGCTATTTTGACCAAAACGTTTTGTTTTCAAATCTTAAATGTAATAATAGTAATAAAGCTTAAAATAGGTAGATACCTATTTTAAGCTTTATGTCGATGTTATAAAGTCAACACGTCTGTAAAAAAACGTTAAAAACATTCAAATTCCCACAAACGTAATAGTTTCGCTGTGGTAATTTAAGAGCACCCTCTACAATACAACTAGTATAATAATAATAATATAAACTTTATTTCGGACTTATTATCCATAGGGGGTTAGTTACAAACATATTTACTAGTGTTAGTAGGTACAATATATTATAATACTTAACTAAGAAATTATACTATACAACAGTGTGGAGTTTTACCCAGTGCTGTAGCAGGGGGGAGTCCCACCTATCTACCAACGCTCCCATGATGCGTATAAATAAAAATAAATATTCCTAAGAATTTTTCGAATTTTCCTAAGCATCTTGTTATTTTAAAACCCGCAATCAAAGAGGTATATTATAGAGGTATGCCCGGGCTTAAAACTAGGTAATTATCATTGAATTAAAAATAATAGAAGACGGAAATAACCAAAATATCACCATATTTAAATATGATATGAGGATTCTGGTTATTAAAAAAGTTTTGTTTAATAAATTCAACACGTCTAATAAATGTTTAACTACATAATACATATCAAACTAATACAAAATTAATTTGATAGCTAAGTTTTATTTACGATGTTAAACTTCAATATTTTTGCTCTAGTTAGTGATCTATTTGTGCAAAATTTACCTGCTATTCTATTACCATCATAAAAAGGCACACCCACAGTAACCATTTATTAAATTTCTACTCTACGGACCTCACAATAAGATTCAAAATCACCAAACTCCCCAAATGTATCATATATTCATTCGTACCGTTTGAACGACTCGATCCGTTCGACTCTTACCGCCAAGGACGTTTCCAGATCCGCGTGTATTTAAGACACGGTTTTTTCGACTACACGTTTAACCGTGGACACGGATCTTAATTACACGTTTCTTAATTACACGTGCGAAACGGGCCAGAAAACCGTGTAGCGTGTTATTCGGACACGGGTATTCGAAACGGTTACACGAGACCCGGAAACGACCGCGAGCCCTAGTATTCACTAACGTAACGTAACGATCGCGTTCGCATTTAGGTCTCAATTTGTATGGGATTCTTAACCGCGAACCAAGCGGAACCTATAAACCACCATGTACATGTACATGCCATTGTTTTTGTTTAAATATTTTTTTAATTTAGTTTAGTTTAATACTATACAAAATCGCGACCATTTTAAAATACATACTTCCGCTCATTAGATGGCGCTGCGGCAACAAAGCCTGAATTTAGAAAAAAGAAAATATAGACATTTTTAGTACAGATATTATTAATGGTCCTTGGTTTAAAATAATAAAGATCAGTTGTCAGTGACATATGTTTTTTTTATCCTAAGTACCTACAACTGTATATTATTATGCTCTATCTACGGGTGAGCGATCTCACTATACGCACACGGCGGTATTCAATAAGCTTGGTTAGTTAGCATGCATATCACACTCTAGATTAAACGGTGCCCATTTATTCGGTCCGTACCTCCGAGCGATACTGAGGAAACATAGTACACGCAAATATGATCGTTCTAAAAGGGTTCTGTTCATTTTCCAGTATGATTACGGACACCCCCTATCCATATTATGTATTACCAGAAACTATAGAGATATAGACGACCACAGCCTAAGAACTTTTTCACCTAGTAGCTACTAGTGTACCACTAGTACGCTATTTGTTACTAGGTGGAGTAGCAGTGCAGGTGACATTTCTTCTTACAATTTCGGTATCTTTAGGCGGCTTTCGGACACAGGGAGCAATCGACTTTGGCTGTGGTCGTCTATATCTCTATAGTCTCTGGTATTACATATCTCATTTAGTTCAATCATTAGCCCTCCAAACGAAGGAAAACTTAGGGGAAATAATTCGTGTATAGCTGAATTTTGGTGAAGTTGTAGATAAAGGTGTCTTACACAACATACTAAAAGTACTCATAGATAGGGGTGCCGCTAACGGGGAGAGGGGGGTGTAAAGGTCCCCTTTTTTGGCTTTTCGTAAATAACTCAGTAGCGGTGGCTCATATGAAAAAATGTTCTTCTACTTAATTAATCCACAAATAATTTTCTACAAAAAAGGTTCTTTACACTTTTTTGCTGGGATCAATGTATAATGAGATTTCGAGGAAATACGATAATCACTTTCGGAGCTATTATTTACGAAACTATTAGTTTTGTCTAAAAATTGTTTTAGAAAACCCATATTTATATTAAAATACCTATCCAACGATACCCCACACATTAGAGGTGGATTAAAAAACAGAATTTACCCCCCACTTCATATGTTCGGGAGGTACCCTAAAAAATAATATTTTTTCAGATTTTGTTTTAAAACTTTGTCTGTGTGTTCAAAACACATACTCATACGAAGTTTAACTATTCAAGTACTAACCATCACTGAGCAGGTTGAAGAGGGTATTTTTTTACTTTTTATTTTTTATGCCACGACGGTGGCAAACAAGCATACGACCCGTCTGATGGTAAGCAGTTCCCATAGCCTATGGACGCCTGCAATCAATTTCCTAACCTTATAGTTTCGCTGTCCGTTTGTCCCAGTCTATCCGTTCACGGCTTTGCGCAGTGATGGTTAGTACTAGAATAGTTAAACTTCGTATGAGTATGTGTTTTGAACACGCAGACAAAGTTTTAAAACAAAATCTAAAAAAATATATTTTTTTAGGGTAGCTCCCGAACACATGAAGTGGGGGGTAAATTATGTTTTTTAAATCCCCCCTTATGTGTGGGGTGTCGTTGGATAGGTCTTTTAATATAAATATGGGTTTTCTAAAACAATTTTTAGACAAAACTAATAGTTTCGTAAATAAAAGCTCCGAAAGTTTCTGAAAGTGATTATCGTATTTCTTCGAAATCTCATTATACATTGATCTCAGCAAAAAAAGTGTAAAGAACCTTTTTTGTACACAATCATTTGTGGATTAATTAAGTAGAAGAACATTTTTTCGTATGAGCCACCGCTACTGAGTTATTTACGAAAAGCCAAAAAAGGGGACATTTACACCCCCCTCTCCCCGTTAGCGGCACCCCTATCCATGAGTACTTTTAGTATGTTGTGTAAGACACCTTTATCTACAACTTCACCAAAATTCAGCTATACACGAATTATTTCTCCTATCGAGCAGTTAGTGGGCTTCCTTCGGTGAGCTACATGTTTTGTCTGTTTCTGAGTTTCTGACAAACACAACTGTCAACATAGGTGCGAGATACATAAGGACAAAGGGTTATTAGACTTATTAGTTAAACAGGGTTTGTAAGATGATTATGAGTAAGGGTACTTGTATTGCAATTTTTGGGAAAACGCTTTCTGCCATTTTGCATTTTATAGTTTAAAAAAATAGTCTCCTTTAATATTTCCCCTGATAGTGCTGAAATAAATTAAGCTACTTTGGCGAAATTGACCGTTATTTTTCTAATCTAAAAAAATTAGGTGTAGTAATATGACAGTTGGTCAAGGAATAACGATTTTAATGAAATGATAACGGATTATTTCGTATATGTAGTAACTTTGTTACAATGTGACCCGTTTTCAACGTCCGTGTATGTACTTGCATCGTAAAAGATATTTTTTATATTTTTCTTAATACCCTTTTTATTTACAATGAAATATTTTTCTTTTAATTGCCTTATTATCTTTTGTATTCAACTGATTATCGAAACTAGATTTTATTATCCAAGAAAGCAACATAGCCACGAATAGAGTTCTGCTTCTATAACAAAATCCTTTTTATTTTCAAATTATAAAATTAAATCCTGCTAAATCACAGTTTATTTTTATCATTTAACCCTAAAAACTTGTTCAACTCTTAAGAACAAATAAAGAAGCAGTCCGGTTAAAAATAGCCCCCGCGCAAGTATGAAGTACTATTATATTTTCTGTACTTGCACTATCGCTATGCGCTGCTAAATACACATCTCAATATAGCTTTATAACTTACCGAATCTATAAATAATAACAAGCAAAAAACAACTATAGCATATAAGATTAAGTTCCAATTTAGAATATTATTCAAGGGCGTTATAAGAGTTTGCGGAAATTATCACGGGACTGGGTACTAGAAACTCTATACTAGTGAGGTAATGTGTACCTTCGATCATTTTTAATGGCGCAATCGTTAGCTTATGATAGCCCAGATAGGTGTAAGATCAATTACACTGTAGTTAAATATCAGTTAATTATTTAGTACTCATAGTTTGTCAGTATGGGCTCTATAAAAACATTGTGAGCACAAAGTTACATGTCTTTAGAATGTTGTTTAATAAGCTTAATCGTAGTTGCTTATGATCAAGCATTATTGCATAGCATTATTTTTTTGCAGGTTGTTAGACAAAAATTAACAAGGATTTTTTTTTCAGTTTGAGTTGGCTATGATATGATGTTGCTAATATGCTGTTAATAGTTTTAACTACAGCCGCTATGTATCGCGTTAGTAACTCGGCAAAGTAATTAATTATTGTATATTATCCGACTAGCGACCCGCCTCGGCTTTGCACGGGTGCAATTATACATATAAACCTTCCTCTTGAATCACTCTATCTATTAAAAAAAAACCGCATCCAAATCCGTTGCGTAGTTTTAAAGATCTGAGCAATGAGCATACATACGGACAGACAGCAGGAAGCGACTTTGTTTTATACTATGTAGTGATGCGTAATGTTTCATAAATGTAAGAACACAATTATTGCTGTGAATAGTGTGACATATCATGGGTATTCGAATGAAACAAAATAAAAATTATACATTACATTTATGATTAATAGGGAAACATGTCTGTCTATTCTCTTTAAAAAATGCGTGTACCTACAGTTTAACGACAACATTCAATAAGCATTAAATTTTCTTACACTGATATTTCTGATAAAGATTATACAATTTAGATCGGCGTAACTTATCCCTTATTGGGTATCTGACGCTACAAAGTCATCAGTTCCGTCCATAACTCGCTTTCATCGAACGCATGCCATGAAAATGTATGCGTTCTATTTTTATTCAACAGTAAATATAAATTTGTTTAATAACTAGAAACTTTCAAATAGTCACATCTCGTATTTTTTTAAATAATACTTGCACTCTAGTTGTGTAGAAATAAGGTTCAGAGTTATTTACTATATTTTCGTACGTTAGGATATATGGTAGTGCGAATATAGTTATTCCTTCGTAAGTCTTGGCACTAGTAGCGTATAACTTTTGCTAAAGTGATCAGTTAGAACAGGCTGCTTTGAATATTCAATATGGATGTATATCAATTTTCATTAACATAGTGGTGATTGAAATGTATACTATTTATTTAAGTACGTCTAACTGTATAAAGTTCTGAGTTAAATAATTATACCGCTGTGTTTTCAAACCTAGTTCCTTCCCCATGGCAAACTCCAATAGTTTCCGTTTATTGTTTTATAATTTAAAATGACTAGTACAAGTTGTACGTATAAAATATATGGAAAATTATCTATCTAATTAAAATAGCTTCAATTCGCGAAATCGTCAACGTAAAAGTCCTTAAGCTGAAACAGGTACCTAATGTACCTACTGTACTCACAATATTTGGTATCAAATCTAAAATCAATTCTTTAAGTCAAAATTTCCAAAAAATATTACTTAAATCATGTGAAGATCACTCAAAAGCACATTAAACGCCGAGTTATCATAGTTAAATAAATTATCAATTTACTATATAAAACCGGGAAAATCTATAATACAAATTCGCTTAGTAATCCGGCTGGAGACATTCATGACCATTGTAGCGTCGCACTGATTTATATTCCCGATCCCTGCCTTTGCTCACCATAGACGCACCTTCGTGACATCTCTATGCGCATACGACTGTAAAAATAAACGCAAGTGCGATTGTCCGTTGCGTAAAGCGCAGAGCGATTTATTCGGACGATATCGAATTTTGAATTTCGAAGCGAAATTTGCATCTCGCGATAGGTATCGGTCCGGTGTGCGATGTTCAATTGTTTTCTTTAATTTTGTGACTTGTTGTATTCGGAATAGCACAATTTGACTTGGTTAGCGTCATCGCTATTTTTTACAAAAAAATATTTTAGTGTGTGTGATTTTTCTGTTCCTTTTAAATGATTCCGTTTGAGAACATGACTGATCGGCTTTATCAATAATAAAAAAGTGTCACCTGTTAAATCTTCTTCTTCTCTTCTTCATCAGCGTGTGTTCGCCCACCGTTGGACATACGCCTCTCCAATCTCTCTCCATTTCGAGCGGTTGATGGCTTCCCTCATCCAGGTCTTGCAGTCTTTCTTATCTCATCTGACCATCGGGCGGGTGGTTTGCCTACACTTCTACTGCCTAGCCGGGGTCTCCACTCTAGAACGCACTTGCTCCACCTATTAAATATCCCTTTAAAAATATTTCATAATTATAAATTTGTCGGCCAAGACTCACAAGCTCATAACGGTTTCACTGTAAAAAAGTCGTCAGACCTCAGGAATAGCCAAACCCCTAAACCCTGACTTTACTAAACCTTCACCTTGGTTTAAGAAGTATGCTTGGCCGTTTGATTTGTTGATCTATTTATGTTTTCAAGATTACCTATTGACTATTGCCTTATAGATAATTAAACGTATTATATAATACTTAAGACAGGCTAATCCGCCTAGCATTACCGGCTTCAAGATAAGTACATTAAGATCATGTATACGGAACAAATGGTAATTAATGTTTGATGACCTATTTTTTATGGGTTTACTTGTATTTCTAAGTACATTATAATGTTAAGTTTTAACGCAAGTAGCTAAATGAATTATTAGCTACTATGTTTCGGGATATACAGGAGTATAATGAAATATTTATTAGAACTGGTTTAAATGTAAATCACGCAACATATTATATAATTAATATCTTTATGTAGCACAAGAAGTACATTATTACATCATTAAAATAAAATAACATAATTACTTCCACTGGTATAAAGTAATAGAATAAAAACTTGACTGTTAGATGGACAACGGTATTAATGACTTTTTATATTTCAAGGTGAATACATTTAGATAAGTTGGTTTGTTTTTTAAAACACAAATACGTAGCCCTTTGCTTTGTATTGACCTTCGAAACGAGAGCAGGCCACCTGTCCCGATCCTGCGTAACTTCCTGCCAGTTATTCAGGTAAAGCTGAAGCAAATCCACCACCACACTGTCTCCTTAATCGATACCTGGGCCGACCCATTGGACGACCAGTCGATCATTTCAAGAACGCTCTCTTAACAGCCCGATCCTAACCCATTCTTTGTAGATGATCGAACCAGCTAAGTCTGTGGGCTGTCGCTTCACCAATGATAATGGGTCCAGCCATATAGCACAAATCTCTGTGTGAGGTCCGCTTCTGTCTCCATTGTGACGACTGCACACTATGATCTATGTCCTACATTGCTCTGTGGCATTCCGTATCTGCGCATTGTAGGACCGTAGATCCGTTGCACATTGTCCGGGCGGAGCCGCGCACGGATTGCGTGCACTATGCTAAAAGGATATTTCATATTTCTAAGACCTGTATCTCATAGGACTGCCATTCGTATTTTCTAAATGCACGGAATTTATCGAGGCTGGGCTGGAGAAAATGATTAAGTTTATTCGTTATGATATTTATAAACTTATTGTGAAACGTATTTCAGTCGGTAGATCCGCGTTCTTTTGTCGGCGTTTAGGTTGGGAATAGAGTTTATATGTAGGTTAAAATAAATTATACTTGTACATATTTTTGTTGTATATGCGCAGGCTGCTTTTCTTTCTTGTCATACAGTTGATATTGTAAGTTAGTGTAGTTTGTGTGTTAGTGTTACGCTATTTATGAGTTTAAGCCGAATGTTAGTAACTTTGACAATCGAAGGATGGGTGGAAGGATGTTAAGAACAAATAAATTATATTTCTGGTTTAGATGATTATTCTTAGCCTTGAACTAATTCGTAATTATAGTATGTACGTATTTCTAATCGTAATCTATCATATCAGCCCGATATATGAACAACCTGAATGGTACAAAATGATCCGCCCTAGCAAGCGCCGATCTGACAATTTAATTGACAATTATTACTCTACTTAAGCTAATGACTCTAATGAATATTCAGAGAATCAATTACAAATATAATAGCCGCCAATTACGTCATTCCGCTTGCCTGCAAGATAACTGAAGCAAAACTCGAAACTTTAATGAGTTGGCCATCTCACGATGAAGTTTGCATAGAATAAACTGACTTACGAAAATGAAAACTCCATATATTTTTCCTTGTCGAAGGTAAAGAAAAATTACACATAGGTATATATTTTACCAGAAGAATAAACAGTTATCGTTTATGGAACACGGACGAGACACTATATTTTAAGTGGGAAATGTTTAGCAATATTTTTGTAATTTTTTAAACATTACAGGAACAAACACCAAATTATTATTTTTTTAAATATTTGGTAATATTATACTTGAACGTTTGTAAAAATGTAAACGTCAACAATGCAAACGCTTTGAAGTATCGAAAGAGTAGGTACCTACCATCTAAAGTCTTGAACAACACATAAAAATTACTACACGCCATTGAATGAAGTGAAGTAACTTTGAATAAACTAATCAACCTGGAAAATACGACATCATTACAACACAGCTATTGAAAAGTAAAATTATACTTTTACCGTATTACGCGGAACGATTTTAGACACACCAAACGTGATATTTTGCAAATTACATGCACGCGAATCGTGATTGTAGGTAAATATTTACTGTCGGTCTCATCCATTACCGTGCGACAATCATGAACGAAGCATAAAAGCTTCCTAACATAATAATCGTTTTTCGACCACTTTCTTCGACGAAAAAGTTGCGCGCCAACAAAAAATTGTTAAAAAAGTTAACTCAATTGACACGGGTGTCCGGAGTACGGTCAGCAATGGAGATTGTTAAACATTCTCGATCCACTCCGCTGGGTTAGTGTTGTGTTGTATCCGGAAATATTCCCGGTTTATGGAATTTTAATATTCATAATTTTCATTCGTATTTATTTACCTGTTTCGACAATTTGCCTAAAAGTTAATAGTAATGTATAAATACGGTGGTGAATCCTTCTAAAATATCCAGTGCCATTTATACTTAATAGAAAATATCTCCGAATGGGTGTAAAATAAACCGTACTGTCAATCACAAGATAAAAATATCAAATTAAATTACACATCATAACAATTAAAAAATATAAATGTGTTTCTGTGATTCTTGCAAAGAAACGAATGCTTGTCTTGGGAAATACGAGTATACTTATTTACTATGAATTTTTAGTAGGAAAATTAAAAATTATAATGGTTTCTTAATCATACCAAAAAGGAACATTCCCGCGATACCTCACTATTCTGCGGCCGCAATGGTAAGGCCATGGCCCGATTCACTTTTGTTGCTAACGGCCATCCCGGACCGCCAATGTCGATTATGTGTCTACTACAATTGCGTTCTTTTTTCAAATTTGCTGGCTTTTTTTTCAAATTTAGTGGCCATTATAGTTTTCGCTTTCACTGGTACGAGAATTATCGTGTATACTTTAAGTAGTTATTGAAACTAATTTGATTGTGCAAATGGGTTAAACGATATTGTGATTTAAATTTCAATTCTTTTCGTTTCAGAACGCCTCAACTAGAACTACTTAAGTAGTGGGTAAGTGTGATTTTATTATCAAGTAGTGGAAAAGATTTTAATTTAAATGTTGCTTGGATTTATTTGTTAGTTTGAATTTATATGCATTGGCATACGGCAAAACATAGTGTATCATTTTTCTACTCCTGCATTCTAATTTGCCAATAAAATGACTGACATGTAAATTCAAAGCATATACTTTATGAACGTTGTCATAATATGACTCAAAAGTCGATTCTTAGGGATATAATGGGTCTGTTACCGAGGCGGGCCCCGCACCGGCGCCGCCGCAATCCGCCGGGAGATTGAAGACAATTGTATAGAGGCAGCAGGTCATTCGTTGAACTCAATGCTTACTGGCTTGCCTAGCACTCGTAGAAAAACTATTGTGTGCAACGGTACATAATTAGGTCTTAAAATTCTCGGGTCTGTTTTTACAAAATTCGGCTTCGCCTCATTTTGTAACTTCGACTCCCGAATCTTAAGAACCGTTATTATGTAACTGTTGCACAAAATATTATTATACCACCACTTTTACCCAATAACATATAAGGTGTAAATGCTGGTGATCCCGTTAAGGGCAAAATTGGTATCATATTCTTATTACGAAAGCTAACAAAAAAAAATTTTTTACAAATGAAATGGTTTTGTATGGAGAGTTGGCCGGCTGGGAGGACAGGCCCCATACAACAAAAAGCTTACAAAAAAAAATCACAATTTGTTCTTAGTCGCAATACGATACCAATTATGCTCTTAAACGGATCACCAGTATTTTTGTTACACCCTGTATGTTTAAAAAAAAATTATTGATTGATTGGTTGATTAATTATTTTTTATGTATCTTGGCTAAATTTAATACAATTCTCAAACAAAACTCGCACCTTTATTAACTAACGATAAAAAACATGATCGCATCGCATCACCTGTGCTCTATATCTGACTGTGACTACCGAGTTCAATTAAGACATTTTAAATCAATTATTTTATTATAGGGTTTTTTCCCATAGACATTTAATAATTTAACAGCGGTCATGAAATCAAACTTATGGAATTTACGGCTAAAAATAAGATCAAATATTTTTATAGCGCTAAAGTATACTTAATCTATACATATAATAAACGCGTAAGGAGAAAAAAAATGTACATTGAAGATATTTGAGAAAATCTAATTTAGGGGGCCTTAGAAACGTTAACTGAATACATTTTAATGATTTTTGGAATTTTTGTCTGTCTGTCTGTGAGTTTGTTCGCGATGTACGCCAAAACTACTGCACAGAATTTCATGAAATTTTGTATTATAGTAGTTTATACCCCGGGGTAACATATAGGGTAGTTTTTATCCCGCTTATTTAAATACATTTTTTTCCAATTCAAGCAAGTCTGTTTGGAAAGAGAAGTGCCGTGGTTTATATGGAAGCTCATACATTCTACGACACTTCTCTTTCCGAACAAGTCAATTATGTGAAAGTTGAAAGTAACCGGAAACATAAATGTCATCGACTAAAGGATGATGCACGGTGTTCCGGACCGTCTCCGAAACGACAATTTCGAGACTTCGTTTTGTATAGAAAAGCGTCACATGATCGTGGTCAGCTGTATGTGTAGTTAAGTGTCGGAAGTGTCGTGTCGGAGACGGTCCGGAACACCGTGCATAATTCTTAATATATACCTTCAATTTGTGGCAACGGAGGCCTAGCCCACTTTTTTCTTTGACCTCTATTTAAGGTTGTAATTAATAATTGTAGTGTGTCAACATACAATAACAATTTATTCTTCACACTTGACCATTGAGTTTTACCCGGTTCCTTTCATGCTGCTGAAGCAATTCTCGCTACGATGTTCCGCCCCTGAGCCCTATGTTGTACCTGGCATTTGGCCGTCGCATACATTGCCAAGACACTTAAGAATTAAGTTTTGTCCGGTCCCTTTCATGCTGCTGCTGAAGCAGTTCTCGCTGCGACGTTCCGTGTCTGGGCCCTATAAGATACTTGGCATTTGGCCTTCCCATAGATTCCATTACCAAGACACTTGACCATTAAGTTTATACCTGGCCCTGTCATTCTGCTGATGAAGAAATTCTCGCTATGACGTTCCGGGCCTGGGCTCTGTGTGGTATTCGGCCTTTTGATCTCTGCATATATTGCCGCTCCCTTGGGCCTTTTCCCTCGGGTTTGCTAAGACACTTGACTATTGAGTTTATACTCGGCCCTATCATGTTGCTGCTGAAGAAATTCTCGCTGCAACGTTCCGGGCCTGGGCCCTATGTAGTTTTGGCCTTCGCATACATTGCCATTCATCCTCGGGCCTTCGGTCCTCGGGTTTCCTAAGATACTTGACCATTGAGTTTTATCCGATCCCTTTCAGGCTGCTGCTGAAGCAATTCTCGCTGCGACATTCTGTGCCTTGGCGCTATGCGATACTCGGCATTTGGCCTTCCCATACAATGCCGCTCACCCTTGGGTTTGCGAAGTTTATACCCGGCTCTGTCATTCGGCTGCTGAAGAAATTCTGGCTGCGACGTTTTGGGCCTGAGCTCTGTGTGGTATTCGGCCTTTGGCCTTCTCATACATTGCCGCTCCCTCGAGCCTTAGGCCCTTGGATTCGCGAAGACACTTGACCGTTGAGTATTGTCCGGTCCCTTTCATGCTACTGCTAAAGCAATTCTCGCTGCGACGTTCCGTGCCTGGGCACTGCAGTATTTGGCATTTGGCCTTCCCATACATTACCGTTTACCCTCGGGCCTTTGGTCCTGGCGTTTGCAAAGGAACTTGACTATTGAGTTTATACCCGGCCCTGTCAATCTGCTGCTGAAGAAATTCTCGCTGCGAAGTTCCGGGCCCGGGCCTGTGCTCTATGTAGTATTCAGCCTTTAGCCTTCTCATACATTACCGCTTCTTCGGGATTTAGGCCCTTGGATTCGCTAAGACACATGACTGTTGAGTATTGTCCGGGTCCTTTCATGCTGCTGCTGAAGCAATTCTCGCTGCGACTTTCCGTGCCTGGGCACTATGCGGTACTTGGCATTTGGTCTTCCCATACATTACCGCTCACCCTCGGGTCTTCGGCCCTCGCGTTTTTGAAGGCACTTGACCATTGAGTTTATACTCGGCTCTGTCATTCTGCTGCTGAAGAAATTCTCGCTGCGACGTTCCGAGCCTGAGCCCTGGGTGTACCTCGGAATTCCTAATAACGTTTGTCGTAAAATCACTTGCCCTAACCGTTTTGTCCTAATTGTCATTTGCCCTAATGATCAATTACCCTAACAGTCACTTGACATAATGTAATGTTTGCCCTAAAGCTCATTTGCCCTAAAAATTCTTACCATAATGTTTGAATATCCTAATTTTATTTGCCATAACGGCGTAGGTTAGGGTTATTTTTTTATGACCCTAAAAACGAAAGTGCTCCCAGAGATAGGTAGATTAGGGTTATTTTTTTATGACCCTAAAAATGAAACTGCTCCCAGAGATAGGTAGGTTAGGGTTATTTTTTTTTGATGACCCTAAAAACAAAACTGCTGCCAGAGATGGGTAGGTTAGGGTTATTTTTTTTTGATGACACTAAAAACAAAACTGCTCCCAGAGATAGGTAGGTTAGGGTTATTTTTTTTTTGATGACCCTAAAAACAAAACTGCTCCCAGAGATTGGTAGGTTAGGGTTATTTTTATAACCCTAATAACATATGAGCATTAGGGCAAGTGACAATTAGGGAGAATGACCAGTAGGACATTTAATATTAGGGTATGAAATAATAGGAAAAATAATATTAGTTCATTTGAAATTAGGTGTTTTGATCATTAGGGCAAATAACTTTTAGGTCAAATAATAATTATGACAAATTAATATTATGGAAAAAAAGTTAGGGCAACTGATGAATAGGTCAAATGATATTAGGTAATAACATATTAGGGAAATAAAATTCATCGATACGATGATAGGGCAACAACAATTAGGACAAATGAGCATTAGGGCAAATGATCATTAGGACAAATAGCATTAGGGAATACAAAAATAGGACAAAAAACTTTAGGGATTCAGATATAGATCCCTGAGCCCTACGTGGTACCAATCATACATTTGTCCGTTAAGTTTATACCCGGCCCTGTCATGCTGCTGCTGAAAAAAATCCCGCTACGGCGTTCCGTGCACGGACACTATAATGCGGTGCTTGGAATTTGCCCTTCTCATAAATTTCCTTGATAATTAGTTAATGTTACTCTGCGTCCGTAGGAAATACCTTAGACAACCCTACACGTGATCCCCGGACGGTGCTAAAAAGTAACAAACTTGGCAGCTGCACTGTCCCATCTGGACCTCGCAGCACTCACCGGATTTTGTTAATCATCTGCTTTTCTACTACTACTATCAGAGAGTAGAAATACCTATCTATATCCAGTGATATGTAGTCGAAAAATAAATAATTTATAACAAAAATGTACCTGAATATTACTATTTAACGTGTAGAAAGCGTAAGTAGTGTTGGTCTGGAAATAGTCAATGAAAATACCAAACCGCATAAACACACGCGGGCGAAGCCGCGGGCACAGCTAGTAGTCAATAAAAAGTATTAAAAGGACATGGAATCATCGTGATGTCACAGTTGCGTACCTATTAATATCTAATTAAGCTAATTCCGCCCGAAAATTGCATAATTTTTCAAATACCTATTTGCACTTTTATATCAATATTAAATTTACCAATATATTCTAGAAAAAAAATTATCATTAAGGTCAGCTTAATCTGATAGCCCATCATCAGTTATATCAGCCATTTAAGTCTTGATGTTGGTTTTAAGAACAACCTGTGTATAGTGTATGATATTGAAATCTGGCGTCAATTCAGTCACTTCTGTGATTCAGAACGGACTGACGACATTATTTAATATAATATTTAATTTTTATTACTCCATCAGATACACGATGATTCTCTCATCATTATGACCAAAATTATGGACTGAACTGACGCCAGAATTAGCGTGTAACCGATGTCTATAGTGTAGCTAATTTGTCTAGCAATCCGTCACCCTATTGTGTATTTGCGCGTACGATTAATCAAATAAGAAGCCACTATGCAAGTGCTAAATTTCAAATCATTCCAAGCTGCAAGATTTAAAAAAAAACCGGCCAAGTGCGAGTTGTACTCGCGCACGGTTCCGGTTTTCGCAATTTTCGCAATTTTTCCTTTATCTGTGCTATAAGACGTTGCTTCGTACCAAATTTCAAGTTTCTGAGTTCACGGGAAGTACCCCGTAGGTTTTGCGAGTGCCGAAAAACTCTAAAATTTACAGTATAAACGACTGTATCCTTTGATTGCGTTGGCTTTTAAGTTTGATTTTTTTTCACAGCTCCAAGGGACAATACACCTGAGTATTTGATATAAATTTCAGCTTGATACCTCCACGCGTTCCTGAGAAAAATGGTCTTGACAGACAGACAGACGAACAACAAAGTGATCCTATAAGGGTTCCGTTTTTTCCTTGCGAGGTACGGAACCCTAAAAACAAATAAAAACAGAAGTATCAGTAAAAAACCAGTTCCACATCTTAATCTCTACATACCAGCTGTAATAAGTTGCCGTTGACGGATTGGATGAAGTTTTTAAAGCATTTTAAACGATCTGTCAGTTTTGTTTTTATCATTCGTACCATCAGTGGCGTCTCGCGGTGCTCGTTTGCTTAAGATTTATATCCAGTGCATGCGGACAAAATATTAAAAACCTTTAAATGGCCTGACGTACTTGTAATTGTATATACAATTTATTGTGATCATTATTTATCATAAATAATACAAAATAAATGTTTGAACTGCAACTACACGACCCCAATTTGCAATTTTTGGTCTGCCTTTTGCAATTTTTTTGTTTTGTTTATTTAATAATTAACATGATCAACTGACAATGTTAGCACAAGCACCTTGGCTTTATTTAAGGTTAGCGAATATGAATTTTAAGGTTACCGACACAATTATTATCCAATATATACGAACTAACTTCCATACGATACTTCTTTTGCTTGGAAGTTATTAGAAATTTAAACCATTTTGTCAGCCTTTTGAGGATTGAATTTACAAAACTTTTTTTAGTGAAGCTCCATTATAGAATCCAAATTTTTGTTTAGGTACTTTCGACAGTTTAATCTGACAGGCGTTGTTTGTTAGTTAGGTCACAACTGTTGTGTCATTTAGACTAGTAGTCCACCAGGATTTGAGAATTCGCGACTTATAAAAAGACGCTACTCTTTCTCGCAAATGAAGCTAAATGTCAGAACTCACTTCGCCACGCTCGCTTGTTCGCTTATCATTGATTAATATAGCATCGTATAGCGTCATCTACAGTGTGTGACACCAGCGTGAGATCGGTATTGTCAATACAGATTAAGTTTCTCCGATCGGAATGATGCAACATGCATTCTCGATCTTAGTTTTCGTACAGACGTCATCAGATATAGGTTTACATCTCTGCACCTTATTCCTTGGTGATAAGGTGCAAGTGTAAATATATTTTTGACGTTCATCGTATACTATGTTACATGCGGTTATATACTTAATAGTCAGTAGCAGAAATAAAGCGGAGAGCATTTTATTAATCTTCCTATGATTTAATTTTTATGATAACAAGTGTGTTCAGATCATTCTGAAAATATCACCCGCTTAGCTACTTATGCTGCTGACTCTATAGTTAATAGTGATTATAATAAATATATAGTCATTTTAAACACAGTAGTTAGAATATATATTTATATTTGTAAGTTTATGAACATAAGCTTAGTATGTATCTACTGTTCGTTTGTTTTTTTTTCTCTGTCACCTTTTATAGACCCTGCACCTAATTAATATTTCTGTTTTGCCCATTGGTTGACTGGTAGAGAATGCCTTAAGGCGTTAAGTCCGCCATTTGTACCTTCTTGTATTGTGCAATAAAGTTTAAATAAATAAATAAATATAACATTGTAACTTAGGTTTACTGCAACGTACAAACATACAGTACAACGAAAATAAAAATATTTCATAAAACATTTGTTTGTTAATTATTGAAAATATATTTATAAGTAGCTGGCAAATACATAAAAACAAACAAACATATGTGTAAAAATAAAGTTATTCAAAATCACCTAATTAAAAGTTACGTTGTTGGTTATTGTAAATGGAGCACAATAAACTGAACCTTAAATTTTGATATAATATTAATTTGATAATTATCAATCCTCGTATTTATATGATAAGATTGATAAGCATATCAAGCACATGCAACAAGACTATAAGATTAAATTAAATTAATAAAATGTGGAAACACTTTATTCTATAAGCCCATACTTTTTCGTGACTATGGTGTCCATATAACTCGATTCCCACCGGCTTGCCTAACCAACACATCTTATGAATATACCTACTAATACCTGAATCATCTCTGTATTTATTCGTTTATATTTACTTTTACCGTCATTATACTCAGGTACTGCAGGTATCAATAAGATATAACAAATTGACCAATTTGATCGAATAAAAGCCGAATCATCCCATCATGAGTCACGAGCGCAAACTTACAACCATATCACTTTAACGTCTCCAACATTTCGTTCAGCATATCATTGGTTTTTTACTCTTGTTAAAGCGGCAAGGTTATACAATTACTCGAACAACAGTTCCGAAACTTTAAAAAAGTATTTAACGAATTGGTTTGTTTGTCAAGGGCAATGAACTTGTAAGTTACAATTGAAACTGTTAGTAACGATTGAAAGTGAATTCGTAGTGGAATTTATTTGATTACGCGTTAGGCAATACTGTGAGGTGGTCTACATTCTTCGCTTGTTATCTGTAATAGGCTTTTTCACACATGGTTAGGTTGGTAACTCTGCTCGAGTGTATCATTCCTGTGGCGCACTGTAATGAATAAAATACTTAGGTCATTTGCATGACGTGCGAGAGAGTCAATTTCATATTTTCAAAATGTAAATGTTTCTTCCATTAAGTTATTTCGTTTTAATACATTTTATCATACTAGAACTTCTAGGATATCTACTAGAAGATTTTACAGATCGACGCATATTCAGGTGTGCCGATTACGAGAAAAATTTGTTGAGTAGGAATAACCAACAAAATCTCGGAAACCGTAGAAAACTCCTACAGTCACGGATTTTAATTCTTGAGTAAATGGCTTCAAGTTACTTATATGTTTTCTATTATTTAGTACCTTATTTTATAAAAATGCGCAACGTGAAGTCAATGGCTAATTAAATCGCTCAATAAACAAAGTATGTGACCGTACTTACAAAGATTTATGAAAATTCTTGAAAACATAGAAGCTCAATTCATCTGTCAAAATAACTAATGTCAGAATCTTAATACAGAAAATTTATTAAATATAGTAATATATTTTCTATGACTTAAGACATAAAGAGTGCTATAATTCCTTGTTGATACAAAATGACGGACGTCTGAAAATACAAGTTCTCCTTAAAGTCCCAAAACCGGGGCATCTGCCATTAGGGCAGATACCTATGTAAGTATTGTACCTAAACGGAAGCAAACATTTGAGCAAAAAAAGAATGTTTCCGAGGTAACTGAATTAATCAGATAAAGATAATATAGGTAACTGAGCTTTCACAACTGTCACACAAACATAATAAAATGTATATGTAAATCATTTTCACGAGTGCAAAAACACCTTTACCGTAAACATATAATTATATTTAACGGTATGATAATTAAGTCAAGAAATTACCTACTGACAGTATGTAAAACAGAAATATGCTCATTTGTCATGTTGTTTATAGGTTTTGTTTCGCTCTAGTTCCGCTGTTTCAAACATAATTCGCACTTGGAGTTTAACTAAAATTAAGTATCTAATTATTTACGCGGCTTAGTGTTATAAAATGACTATTTATTCAAATTAACTATCACATTATAAAGCAATAAAAAGTAAAATTTTCAAAAATAGATTAGCACTAAACTTATACCTAAACTAACCATATAAACACAATTGCACCGCCAGACTCAGTCTTTGAGCAAAGAACGAGCCCATCCTGTAGTCGCCTGAAACGCCTATTAACCGGTTTGACACCTCTTTAATAGACGACCAACGACCAAATGTTTCCACGGCACGCGCCGCAAACTCATATTCGTTTATTAAGAATGCGTATTTGCGGCGCTCGAGTGTTTGGGCCTGGTCGGCGGCAGTCCCCCAGCCGTCCGGGCAGACCCTTCCACATGGGATGGTATCGACACATGTAGCGTGTAGTTGTTTTTTAAAAACTTATAAGTTGTCACCTTGTTAATAGAGAAAATTGATTTTTGATGAAACATATCATATCACATTATATTTAATTGACCGCATTAACGGAAAAATGAACATAATTTCTAATTGAATTAATCTTCCAATAATATACACAATGAACAATTAAAACGGATAATTTGTATAGAAATTTCCATATAAAGTGACCAGTTTTCATTATCGTTGTTCGTATAATATAAAATACTATCATCAGCTAATCAAGTGGCTTTCCACGGGAAAGTATACCGTAGATGTCTTAGATATCGGCGGTATTTTATAATAGTCCGCACCATGGCGTTCATACGACAATATTTAATAAGAAATTCTCTTTTCATCTCTTTGTGGCAAGTACATTATTCTGTCCATGTTAGGCTATCTCTATCAACTATGATTACAGTACAGACAAGTCGCAATTAGTGATTATTACAGAAAGAATCTGCAGTTTAATTCCCATTTGGTCACCTAGTATTGGGGTGCTATAAGCTGAGAAAAATCAGTGTCCAAAAAAAAAACGTTGTTATCTATATCTTCTTGTGTATGCTCATACAATGTCTCAAATTTATCCAGAAATATTGGTCGTCACGTCGGCATTCAAATTTTTGGTTCATTTTCATTCAATCATCACGACCAATGAAATTGTTGACGTTATCAGCGTGACGGTTAACTAGGCATCGAGTTTGTTTTAGCTAACTAATGCTTAATAAACTATTAAAAATAAAATTTTCAAACTGCTGAAATCCGTTCATCTGCGACACGTCTAACGACAGTTAAAAGTCGAGAGGTCATATATATCTCCCGTAGATGGAAGAATGGAGAACACATATTAACGGGTTAGCTTCTAGGCGTGCCGGTTGCTATAGGCTGAAGGTTGAAAACCTTCTGATGTCGCTAGTGACTTGTTCCTCATTATAATTATTGGCTAAATTCGCTGTGATGGATAGATGAATGTTGCACTTACGATCCAAAGGACGCGTGTTCGAACACTGTTGATTTTTTGAATGACATCTATTTCCAATTTGAAGTACTTTAAAAAAGTTTATACACAAAGTGCCTCGTTTCAATTATCCTTGGTTATTATGTTTTTAATAAATCTAGAGGTCGCATTACACTGGCTAGTCTAAGAACCTTCGCTAGCGCTCGCGCTAACAATGGCGGTTACGGCCAGGAAATAGCAAAAGGAACATGTACACGGTTCCTAGAAACAGTGTCAACGAATACGCCTTTAGGCGAAGCCCTCAGCTTTTTGCTAAATTAAAAAGTGTCCCATACCTTATCTATTACAAACCTGTCGAGTAAGTGGTGACGTTTTAAAGACATTTTCTATACTACACTGAGAGAAATTTGCTTTGTGAGTCTAACAAATTCGACTTGTTGCGTGTTTATCAGTTTGAAACTAAAGTATTTTAGTAAACGGAATCGATCACCAATATTGTTAATACAAGTCGAATTTGTAAGAACCACAAGGTTAAACTTGTTGAAAGATTAGGATTGAATCAGCCAAATATATGTTTAAAACAATATGTGCCATGTTGGTTTTATATAATCGAGTTGTTAATTTAAATAACACTTAAACTAAAATGACAAGTAACTTGTAGAATGAACTAATTAAACTTAACAAAATCGAACTTGTAGTTTTAACCAAAGAGCTTGTAGGCGCTATTTTAAAATGAGAGTTTGGTTGAACGAACGTGAATTCTGGTTGTTTTTTCTCTCAGTGTATGTAGTAAGTGTTAAGTAGGCGATTTTAGATATACTACCGACCCTACTGGAACAAAAAACATCTGAGTGTTTTTATTAACATGATAATCAAAAAAAAAACCGTACAGATTAAGTATACTTTTTAGTTAGTGGAATCAATTCTGCTCATGAAATGAAGTAGGGAACGTCATTTTTCTCACATTCGCGAATGCGACTATTCAGAATGCGTATGTCCGAATGCGAATACGAATGTTACGGAATAGATTTAAAAAAGTTAATCTTGCTTATCAAATCGTATAAAAATACTTCCATAGTTCAAAAATACAGAACATGATTTGTGATGATCAATAGGAGTCAAGTGATACCGTCATTTTCACTTCCTGTGTATGAGCAAGCATATGACCATTGGCGCGGCAAAAACAGGATGCGTTCTGCCAACATTCGCATTCGCAAAATATTCGCATCATTTGATGTAGTTACATCGGGGGAGATAAATGAAGAAAAGAAAAAGTTATTACACTCTTATATTCAGTTTTTATCACTTCTATAACGATGCAATTTATATGAACTGAAACCGCGTAATAAAGTTACTAAGTATTAGTAAGTATTTATTTAATACCTTCTTTTAGTGCCATTAATATCGCATCGACGTATCGCTTTGCCGTTTCACAAGCAATTATTAGTACTATGTAATCTGAATGTATTTTATGACAATTAAATTGAATAAATACGAATCTGAATAAGTATTTTATGCCAATGTTGAATTTACGGGCACTACCTACGTAATATTCATAGACATTTAATAAAACGATCACATGGATACACTTTCTTATTTAAGAAATACATGGTTTACCAACTACAATAAAAGATATAACTGCAACTATGCTATTATGTGCACCTAGTATTAGACCCACAACACAAGCCATGAGCTTACAGTTGGGACTAGGTCGATTTGTGTAAGATGTTCCCGTAATATGAAACAAACTCGTTGTGTTATTTACAATACAGGGTGTTTTTTCAATAACTATCCATATTGTCGGAGGTGATTAGGTAAATCATACTGAACAATTTTTTTATGGGACCAAACCCAAAATCCCAAAAAAAATTGACCTCCTCATAGAAAACGTCAACGTCTGATCGGCCGAAATGTATGAAACGTATTGTATTCTGATAGCGAAATATATGATTTTATATAGAACTGGCGGAACGTCTTGCCCCATGCAAATAAAATCGAGTCTAAAATATTTTTCTACTACTTATCCTGGTATAAATACGAATCCAATTACGCCTTTAATCTGATCATCAGTACTTTGGTTAGGTAGGTACACCTTGTTTGTACTTAATAACAAAATACTATATTCAAGTCAACTTACCGGTACAATTGTGTTTAAAATACATAGTAACACGACCTTTTAGTTTTATAATATTTTAAAAGTAGGATAAATTGAAACCTAAATTAATTACACGTTTTCCGATTACAGACAAACAAATTTACATGTTAAACGATAAGGCTCGTATTAAAATTCTACAAGACCCAATATTAACTCGATCTTACTAAATTAGTTTGGTAATCGTTTATACCCATCGTAACGTCAACGCGTCAACCTCTGACGCCCTAACCACAGGCCAAAATGACGGGTAGATCGCAGAGAAATCAATTACCTTAAATTATAAACATTTACTTAAAGTATACGTAATACAATGTAAATTTACTTAAAGAGCTTTTGAACAATTTGGTGTCGATCCTGTAATTTTAAGGTCCATAATCTACCCACGGACCATAAAAAAATGTGTGGCCGCCATTCACCTGTTTTAGTTTCCATTGCGTTTTTTTCATGATCTTTTGTTTACAAGTGAGTTCAAGCTGTGCGTTTAAATGTAGGTATTGTTCATAAAATAGTTCTTAACGTTTAAACGAATCTTAACGAATGATAATATATTAACAAGCGATTTATGTAAACATTGTAATTAAAATTTTAAAACTTTATTTTTTATTCTTGAAGAAATTCAAAGCTGAATGGTAAACCCCCAACCCTCTTTTATTTCATCAACCAATTAAAACGTTCATTTCAGACTAGACGTCCATAGCATAGAAATTAAATCAAATTGACATTAATAAATTGACCAATATAAAAAAGTAAATGTAAGTAATATAATTTGTAAGTTAGTTTTAATATATTTGATAAGTGTAGTTTTAGAATTTGCAATGTACTCTTGACATGTTAATTACTAGATACTCTTGTGACCTGTTTTGTGCAATAATAAATTTCATTAAATGTATCACTATTTTATGTATCTAGTAATATATTAAACAATATAGTCAAGAGTAAGTCTATATAGTTTTAGCTATTAAGGAAACACTGGAAACTACAGAAAATACATGAGCTTTTCAATAGTGTTGCGATAACCAAGTTATTACATAGTAAAAGCCGCAATAAACCTAACTTATTATAATGTGTTGACTATGCGATGTCACCAATCTGACACCATTCAATTTACGACCGTATAAGAGCAGACTTTATGAACTTCAGCAACATTTTGCGCTTAGGATTATAATTTATGTAGCAATTAAATGGTAAATTATTGCAAAAGGCCACTACCCGCGGCGGTACCCACGGTGTTTAACTATTCAGTGTTTAGATGTTTACATATGATGACTTGATGAGTGTCTTTTCTAGAACCTTGACCGTTCCTTATTTGTGCGTGTTGAATTTATACTTTGTTTTTTTAGATTAGAAAATTCGTGCGATTTTTGGGAAAACGATTTTAAAATCTGCCATTTTGCATCTTGTTGGCTTAAGCGTATCACTAATAGTGGAAAAATGTAGTCTGATTTAAATTTTGCTTATATATGGCTGAAAAATATATAGAAAAAATTGTTGAAATTCACCGTTATTTTTCTAATCTGAAAAGAAACGAGGTACTTATAGAATTTATCGATGTATGAATAATGTTTCGATTGATATATTGTACTCGTATTGTAAAGGAAAGCGACGTCAGTTCGAAGTTCAGAAATTGAGTAACGTAGAAATCTTTTAAGAAGATCGGAACTTACTTATGATTTCTACCTATAATTCCGCCATCTTAAAAAAATATAGGTACTTTAAGCTTGACTGTAGGTTTGGTTTCTTTACGAAGGATTCGTTGTTTGACTAAAAGTCGTATATAACAAAAAAAACATTGTAATTTCTTACAAGACTTTAACTAATATGTGACCCTTCAGTGTCGTTAGGCTAGAAACAAGAAATTACTTTTATTTTTAATTTATAAATGTTGGGCAGCAGACGATCAATTTTCCGCAGTAAAACAGAACGGATGCAATAACATTAATCTTATCCGATCTCCTGAAGGTGTTTAATGGGCCCGACACATGATTGCGAAACCACCTATACTTTTTCAACCAATTACAATATATAACGCGCTTAAAAGGACTCTCCAGACGATCGGGGCGGGTAAAAAATTGCGACGTCCGCACAATCTTCCCTATCAACACGTTCTACATAAATTTGCCGGGAGTTAAATTCCTTTTGGTGATACAAGTTTTTTGGATTTTATGGATTTATTTATTCAATCGTTTTAATTTGAGTATTTAAGTTTACGTGGTTTTCAGTAGAGCAAATTTTGTATTATTACAACACTAATTAAAAACATTTAAACGGATAGGTGAATTTAAGAAGCAGGTGAATACCGCTCGCTAACCCAAAGAATCAACATTCCTCCGAATACCTTTTGGTAGTTCAGGAGTAGTGGCAATCAAATATAGAAAAAAAAATATTGTCGGAAAGACATGAAGGTATGTATTATTATTGGTCGAAGATATATTATTTGAAAAAAAAACGAGAGTAAAAAGATATTAAGCGCTCTAAGCAATGTTAGCGCCTTAAGGCCCCCATTTACACTTAGCGTAGATACTTATTTCTAATTCTAAGTATTGCTACCCATTTTTCCGGAGTTATTCACAACGATTACCGAGCATACCACTTGAACCAAACTAGTATATGTATTTTGCATAATTATTTTTACACATCTCGAGGTCAAAATTAAACTAAGCCTGAGCTAACAATGAGATTATCTTTTTCATGAATTAGGATATTTACAAACTCATATCGAGCACGAGCGAGCCAAAATATAAGGCAAACTAGTGTCTCTATCTGTTTGTTTGTTTTCATTGTATGTGTTGTCATGAATAGTTGTTTTCTTTCTTTCTTTCTTTCAGTATATGTATTATGCGTTTTTTTATATAAGCAACCTTCAATGCAGTGAGCTGGAATGTTTGAGACCTGGACTCTCGTGAAATCACGCAACCATGGGAACCAGTATGTTGTTAGTACGTTCAAGAATGATGCAATTTGAGCGGCATTTGTTTTGTTGTGGGTGGTCTAGGTCTAACAAGCTAAATCTCTTTTTTGCGAATAGGTTGCATTTTATTGCGTATAACGTAGAGTTAAAAATGGACTGTACAATGAATACTTAAAATTGTTTACAAGACTGGAGAGAAATGGTTTCAATTATTTTATTTTTATTTGCGACTTACTACTTCTATTCACCATTTTCATGTTGTTTATTACATATTCGCTTCCATGTGCGTTGCTGTATTTGACAATGTATTTAATACAAAACTAAGTGAGTAATTCATAGATTTCGAGAGAGGACTAAACCAAAAACGGGACCTTAAAAAGGCAAATAAAATATTGGAAAGTCTCAAGGTCTAATATACATTTTTTTTTCCGTTAGCCTATTTAGTGTCCCACTGCTGGGCAAAGGCCTCCCCTCTCTTTCCCCATTCGCTAATATACCTACATTCTCTAATATACATACATCCCACAAACATATAACTGGTATAGTTTGGCCAGGGTTTGTTTTACTTCAAGCATAGACAGGGAGAATCATACTATCTCCTTTTTATGCTAGTACCCTCGCTACAAAAAAAGGAATGGGTATAGGTTGTTATTTCCAATGTTACTGCATTTATTGGCCAGCCAGACTATATCTTCAATATAAATTAAAATAATAGAAGCTGGATCCGGAATGCGCCGATTGTAGCAAGAGATAACTGCCATCGCTCATTCTCACACCTCGTTGGGCATGTTAATAAATAAAAAGAAAACCGTAAAACAGGGTGACTTTAGGAAATATTGAGTCAACTTGGATAGTTTTAAAACGGTACCTAGTAAAAAGTAAAAAAAAAAATACTTGATCTCTTTAAGTTAACAGTTACAAGTATAATAAACTCTTACGTATTACCAAAAGTCGAGCTACAAAAATTTATAAAAGTCGTCCCTGCATTTAGAACCACCTCGTTTTACGGAATGTATTTTTTTATTCTCTACCGACTACGAAGTAGATTAAAAATGAGAAGGAGGAGTAGATAATTCGCTGATCCAATATTACAGGGTTTTATGTTTCGCTTTTATCGAATTGAAATTTGAACATTGTCATAGTGACACTAAGTCTAAATTTAATTACCCTGAAAATGTAACATCCCTGAAATATTGAGCCTGCGAATTGTCAATGCGATTATACAGGGTGTAATCTAAAACGTGATACAAGATAATCAAACCTGAATCTATTCATGATATTGAACAACTTTTACTATGGGAGCAACTTTGTAAAAAAAAAAAAATTGAGCTGCTCCATAGAAAAAGTCAAGGATAGGTAGACGAAAATGTATGAGAAGTTTAATTTTTTTTGTAAATTTACAAAGTTGAGCCCATAGTAAAAGTTGTTCAATATCATGAATAGATTCAGGTTTGATTATCTTGTATCACGTTTTAGATTACACCCTGTATATGTATAAAAAAAAATATAATGTGGTATTTTGGGCTTCTATTTAATGCCAAACTATGAAAAGTTGTAATACACTGTTCCCGTACTTGATTCTTACAATGTTTTTTTTTCTCTGGCCATAAGTATAATAAAATACAAATTAAACATTCAAGTCAGGTTACAAAGTTAGCAACTTAAAAAAAAAATCAAGCTGTAAGTGACTCGTGTATTCCTTTCAGAAAGTAACGATCTTTTAAAGAAATAATAAAAGGGTGGTCGCATATAAACTTGTATTTAAACAACCATCCGTAGACGTCAGTAGTGCTTTTTATAATTTTTTATTACTTGTAATGTAGTGTAAACACCTGTCCTTGTCATTCAATGGAGAATTTTATTCATCCGCTTCATTTCTCATAGTAAAAAATGTATTTTTTATTATTTTGTGATTTGTGATTGTACATGGATTTATTTCAATGCAGCGTGCAAATAAAAATACAATTTCCTTAAAATTTAGGAAACTTTGAAATTTTAAAGTCATTCAATCATTAGGTACGTTACCTACCATTATTTCTTATTTTTAACATCTGGTCTAAACAAAACAACGAATCAGTAAAAAATAAATAAAACACTTAGCAAATTTAGCCAAAATTATATTGCCTTATTTGGAGGGGTATGGTTGGACGCCAATCTATTCAATGTAACACTGTCTTACGTCTCGTTATTCGATCAGATCGATGCTACATAATATTACCTTGTAAGCGAAGTATATCTAATCTATGCAATACATAGTGAGAATCAAGTTGTCCAGTTATAACCTGAGTAAGTAACGTAAAAGGACAAAAACAAGCATTTTTAAAACTATTCTTAATGTTATTATCATAGGCAATTCTCCAGTTAAATGTCAATAAATATGTCTTAAGTAATCTTGGTCTATAAATCAAGAATTAAAGTAGGTTAACTATAAATAGACCCGTAAAGCGCTATTGGCATGAAAGCCCAGTCCTTCGATTAGCATAGAAGTCGCATAAAAACTCGGCGTCAAAAACAATCACATAAATATCTTTTTTTTTTCAAGTGCAAACGTATCGTATCCAAGTTTACGCTGGTCTTATATGACCTCAAATAGACTCCGCATTATTAAGTATATTCCTCCTCAAGGTCATTACCACCTGTAAAGTACTTAAAGCTGCAATCCTTGACACTCAATCGAACCATATGTTTTTTACATGTAATAAATTGACTCGAGTTAGATTTTTGTCAAAATTGATAATTTACGGACGCTCATTACGTCGTAATGTTTTAATCACTGTATACATCGACGCAAAGTAAGTACTTACGGGGATAGTCATATAGGGATATGCTACAAGATTTGCTAATGAAATAGCGTGTTATTTCCTGAATATTAATTTAAATTATAATTCTTATTTAATTTACGCGCTCACGAGTCCTAAAAGCGGACGTAACTAAAACGTAACCACTGCGAGTGCAGTAAGCGTGTTCTATCTAAAGGGTAAATGGTCTGCATCGCTACCAGTTGATCCGTGGGTATTGCCATGGTGAAGGCCGCGCTAAGGCCGGTCGTTGACTGGGCTATTTTTACACCTGGCAACCTGCTGCGCAGAGTACCGCGGCGCAGAGACGGCGGGGGCGTGGCTTGTCATTGAAGTTTGATTGACTAACTTGGGTTATAATGGGCCTGTCATGTGATACGGGTATTCTTTTAATGTTGGATGCTTGTCATGATGAAGCTCTTGAGACACAGGGACACATAGTTTGAGCACAGGTGCCAATTGTATCAATGTACACCTTAAAGTAGCAATAAATATTGTTTATAAATTTCTAATGTAGTATTCTTATAACATGTATTAATTAGTGACTCTTTATTTATTTATTTTTAAACCTTATCCGTCATCGGTTGACAGGCAACGTATGGTCTATCGAAATGTTGCAGTCTTTTCATTCAATATAACACTGTGTCAAATGGAAACCAAGGGCTTGTATATTACAATTATTATAAATTGTAGCTATATAAAAAGCGACCCTGGTCGTCTTTCCTTGTCATCATCAAACCAAGTTGATGGGAGTCATAATTAATACATTGGCTGATTCAAGTAATACAGACATTCAAAAATGATTTTTGTTTACTTTGAAATATATATTTTTTTAATAAAATACTTGAGCTTATGAAAAAAAATCCACCCTATTTTTTTTAGAATTAGGATAGATATTTTTTTTAGAAGAAAAGGCTGTTAAATTCCACTCGATTTTTTAAAAAGGGCTATTAGTTTTAAAACATTAACGCTGTTAAAATTGTTGCCCATAATTACAGGTTAGTCACACCAATACCTGCACGATCTATAGTTTCCTACTCTGTCCGTCTGAATGATGATACGTATGATCGGATAGTGAGCAGCCGCCGCCGGCGCCTCACTTTCCACCGTGTCGTGCTTACACGCTGCAAGGTGCACGTCGCCTTAAGCCGGTCACTCACTATGGCACGGTGATTCGCGAATTGTGCGAAAAATTGCAATGTGAGTGACTGTTGTGTTCAGTGTTCACGAATGAGTAGCGTGAGTGGTTTCGTGAAGGACCCTATTCGCAAATGCATTTTCACAGTTAACATATGATACCACAAATGTGTCGAGACTACGCTACGTGAAGGTTCGAGCCTTCGAGATTTTGCGTCTTTTGATGCATGTCAAAAACAGATATATTCCGATACCTCGAATGTCATATATAAGTAAACATTCGCATACCCATTCGCGAATGTAATCCTTATAATAATATATGGAATCAAACTTATTTTTATCAGGTTCAAGGTTGTGCAGGTGTATATATTTTTGTCCAATGAATCATAGGTATTAATATTGAAGAACTCGACCGTATATCTCGAAAACTGCGGTACTGGGTCCACCGGAGCTAAAAACTCGCGTAGCGGGGGGAAATGGGATGGGCGTGTGAGTGATTATTTGCTTATAATAATAATAGGGTTGCTTATTGAGATTAAAGATGCAACTACCAAGGCTAGTTTAATGTAATACTTCTCGTGGTTGCATTTATTATATTTTCAGCGAAATGACAGCAATGGATTTTATCTCATTGAGTCAAAAAAACTTTTTGAAATTTTTTGTGCCACTTTATTGTTTATTTATTGCAGTAATATATTATATTTAACTACAATAATTCGTTCTGAAGACTGAATAACCCGCTTATTATAAATATTTAGTCCGTTTCATAATACATTTTGGAAAAATAATGTAGTAGTAGTAGTAGTAGTAGTAGTAGTAGTAGTAGTAGTAGTAGTAGTAGTAGTAAAACACTTTATTGTACAAGAAAATACACCAGAAATATATAACACAAATAAACAAAAATCACGTGATTTGAATAATCAAATAATTGCATATATTTTTGTAACTTTAACATTATTTTATTGGCTGAAAGGTTTTATTCTTGTCATTCTTCTTAGATCCATGTAAAATACACTAGGTATAAGCCGATGTGACACATTGATTTACTAGGGATTTACTACGTGACCATATAGTCAGGGGAAGTCATTTTTGTGAATATCGTATAAGTATACTTACATCCGGCTATGTGAGATCCCGGTCAAAGATAATATACTCGCAATACAGACGGACCTTTAAACATTAAAATAAATTTAAACCGTGAGATACCATCCCGTTACAGTTTCAATGTAATAATGTTGCTTAAAAGGGTGATTCAAGATCAACTTTATTAAGTTGTTCCAAGCCTTAACTGCCCAGCGTGTAATTACGTTTCATTGAAAAAAACATGTAATAAATAGTTTCATTAATTACTAATTGTTAGTTTTGAGTGCATGCATAAAATGTGGATTAATAGCCTGCGGCTTCTGAACCGCATTCTCTGTGTGTACGTTACCTATATGAAATTCCAATGTTTTAAGAGAAGTTTTTTTAAACCCTTTTTAAGTAAATTTAATATTTACTTATGACAAAATTTCTTTACATTACTAAAATGAAGTCGGTTAAAAAGGGCCTATTTCTGCAGTAAACCTGCAGGACTAAACCGATATATGAGAATAATGATTCAGGATTTTTTTAAATTACAAACCCTGTTTAGATAATATAACTTCCAACTCTTTCAAGTTACGTTAACTAAATTTGTTATTTCCATTAAATTACATACCTACTTCAGTCAACTTTCATACACAAAAAATAAAACGATTATAAAGAAACAAATTGTAGCCAACATTAATAGGTCTAACATTACAAGAATAATATATGTGCAAGTGCAATTATGCATATACATAAACCTTCCTCTTGAATCACCCTATCTATTAAAAAAAACAGCATCAAAATCCGTTGCATAGTTTTAAAGATCTAAGCATACATACAGACAGACGGCAGAAAGCGACTTTGTTTTATACTATGTAGTGATGTAGTGATGATAATAAAATAATATATGTGTATTATTAATATCACTCACACACTAGTGCTCGAAGATGGAGACCTAAACTCTCCAAAACATGTAGCGCGAAGTGACTAAAGTGCCGAGAGTGTAACCGTTTTATTTTATAATGTTAGTATGTCTCACGAAAGTTTAAATTTAATAATAATATAATAGGTCTATTAACGCACATACATGCAGCAGGCACACGACCTATTGCAGTCGTAGAAGTGCACAAAACAATTGAATTGCACGTCTCTCTTAATTGAAAACTTTAGGAGTAATTACAGTACAGATTACAGAATTAAATTAAAGTGAAAACAGGTAATTTGTAGACAATGGTGTAGAAGATGGGGTCAATTTGGTATTTTGATGTCCGAGTAATTTAAAAAGAAAATTGCTTTAAACAAAAGGCAATAATTTTGAAACTAAACGCACTCTGGAAGCTTTCTGTTTTGCAATCGCCATATACATATATTTAAAAAAACGCTCTGTCGCTTTGTTGTATATGTGGGTAAGTTCTTTATTTTGTTAATTTTAAAACAGGCTACAATAAATACCTAAACTTCAAAACATCAAAAACCTTCGTAACTAGGTATGTAATTTTTGAATACGCAAGGATTATTTAAATGTTTCACTACCCGGGGAAATAACGCTTGTAACTATTAATTTTGATTTCCTTGGCTGTAATTCATATCTGAAGGACGTGAATAGCATTTTGTATGATAACTTGTAAAACGTGCTGTATTTTTTATTGTAACATTAGTTTGCAAAAGATCCCTTCAAGTTACAATACGTATTTCAACATATATATAATATTTATAAATCTGTCAATGTTAGTAAGGCGTAACAAAAATGCTGGTGATCCTTTTATCCGATACCAATTATACTCATAATTGGTATCGTCTGTCTAATTATGAAAAAGTAAGAAACCTTTTTTTACGCGAAAAAAAGAATTGTTTTAGTATAGAGGGTCGGCCGGTTTGGACCTTCCTGTCGCATAGAACAATTTTTTTTCGCGTTCAAATTTTTTTTCCTACTTTTTCTTAGTCACAATAGGTCCGATACCAATTATGCCCTTAAACGGATCACCAGTATTTATGTTACACCCAGTATAATATGTGATTTGTATAAGAGTGTGTCTATGAAAAACGCTTCAAATGTGCTCTTTGAAAGACTTTACTAGTATTTATTTAAATTTTATTACACCTCAATGTTATTGCACAAAAGAAAATCTTGATGCACAAAGGCGGACTTAATGCCAAGACTTTGATTGTATTTACCTTTAATTATTATTAAAACAATGGTACAAGCATGCAACAATAGTTTAAACCTTTGTTTCGCAATAGATACAATAAATGCTTTACGAAGAGAAATTTCAATAAAGTCACGTGCCATAGACACTGTAATTTGATTTTTCTGATTCACTGCTGTTTTGTTAATGCGTATTATTGGTAAGGAGAAAATCTCAGTTAATGGTACGGAAATGGTTGCAGTAGATCGTTGATTGGTACCATTTCTGCACAACCATGTGATCGACTCGGTTCTCGTCCTTGCCTTGGTACTTAACTGGTACAACTTGCCCTTCCTAAGTATTGTCAAGATAGATGTCCGGGTATATTCCTCTACAGGTTGCATTTCTTAGCCGATTCTCGTAAAATTTTGTGGCTTTTTCCAATTAACATTAAATCAGCAAAAAGGACCGCGCCATTAGGGGTCTTTGGCGCCTAGGATCATTGTAACAATGGGACCGTTATAGGCTAATAGTAAAGAAAATTAGGCTTTAAACTCCATTAATTTTATAACGCTCACAGAAAAGACCCTGATCTGTGAGGCCCTTTTATTTCTACTACTTTAATTAATGATAAATAGGATATCGAACTCGCGGAGCGAAGTGAGTTCTTACAAACAAATCCAGACCGAACTGTCACCTGGCTACTGGGACGTCTCGGCATTTGGAACGGCTTTTTGATTTCAATAGTTTGTCTGACGATAACTTTAGTAACGTTTTTCTGATCTTTATGAAATTGCTTGGGGCTGTAGCAGAGATACATAAAATTTGTAAGTTCGTATATGAGCAGGATCGATCAAGTGGTTACGGAGCTAGAAGGAGAAAAAAAATCCTCCTTGGGGTCTTGTTATATTGGTCAACTCGTTTACCAGTAAATCGCGAGTTCTCAGTTCGAGGCAGACTACTAGAATAATATAAATGGGGCCTCAAGTTCTTCAGCTCACAGAACCACTTAGCTTTTAGCGCTTGATAATGAATACATTTTTCTTCTACTAAAATATTTACAGCGATTATCTAAATAGCTGACTACAAATTGTTGCAGTTTGTTTGGTTGAACAGTTACTTTAGGTTATGAAGTATTTCTATTAAAATATTAAGTTTAAGTAGGTAAGAAAATAATTAGATAAAGTATAAATAAGTAGGTCCAGATACTATTACATTTATTCATTGACTTACAGACGTTATGGCTAGACAGAGACACTTTCTGTTCCGAAAAGGTAAAAACTCATTAGACTTCGCTTAGTATTCCAAATCTGAGTTAGTAACTAAGAGAAAGCAGTCTATTTGTAGCTCTTAAAGCCTAGAAAGTAAGCATGAAATTAGGTTTTTAATGCGATGGCTTATTCCTACAATAATACTAATTATCGAAACCCAATCTAATTGTGGAACCGAATTTAACGTGAGAAAATAGTTCCTTTTATTTTTAATATATATAATAGCTCTCCGTCGGAGTGGTATTTATTAAAAACTTTCAACCTCTTTTTCATCCCTCTTGGGGTTGAATTACCAAAAATCCTGGCTTGCTCTATGACATTGAAGAGTTCCAACGGCCATGCCAGGATAGGCTAAGTGAATCTGCCCCCAGCGAGTTTTGGCCTGTACTTAAGTTTTTTGATTATTGGCCTTAAATTATTAACAAGTTCAAAAATTTCAGCCACCCAAACTTTATAGTTTTTGAAAAAAAAAACAAAAATGATGTTTCTTCAATATTTTTTTCTAGACACTTGATTTTGACATGTTTTTCATCAAAGGTAGGTTCTTTAATAATAAGCTACAAATTAAATGTGGATTTTTCAATTTAATTTGAAAAACCGGCACAGAAGGAACGTCTGCCTTCCTTCTATGTGTCTAGCACATATAATATTTTTTTAAAATTTTGGGGCCCCGTCAAATATTTCGGTTTCCAAAAGGGTTCCGTCACCAAAAATGATTGAGAATCGCTGATATAGATAAACATTTATACAACCTTTGCTAGGTTTTGAAATATATTTCGAACTATTTTTGTGCGCATGCTCAATCAGCGTATACTGTATAATATTAAAAAGGCATTATACAAAAGCAAACCGCAGACGCCATATTTTGCGGTTGTCATACTTCCTTGGGCAGCAATCACTCTAATCAAAGCTTAGTGTATACGTGCTACACTAAGCTTTGATTATAGCCCATTAGACTATTGATAATTAAAACTAAACGTCTTCTGTGAAGAGGGAGAACTGGTAATGTAGTGGTAGGATTGCCAGTATACACGTTGCCCGCGAGGAAATGTAAAGATTTTAACATTATATTCCATGTAGTATTTAGAGACAAAAATGTCATATAAACTTTTTTAAATTCGTCTAGATTCAGAGTTAATACCAATTTAAACCAATAATTTTTATTTTTGTGTTTCAGTGCATAACGCTTTTGATGGCAATGTCGCCATAGTGAGGCCTAGTCTAGACATCTTTATTGGCAGATATCAAAGTGCTAGTTTAAAAAAAATGAACTAAGCCATATTACTCGATATGATGATAAAGCATTTTTTACAGTGAGGGAGTTTTACAGTAGATTTAATGTTAAATAATATAAATATTTAGGTATTGTAGTTAAAATGATATTATTTTGTGAATTACTGTTATTTTTGATTATGTTTACATTGTACTACTGTTTTATCATTATAATGTATTATTATTATTATTATTTTTGACATCTGTATATATAGCATAAGATAGATTAAGTTTTGACATGTGTTGTTTTTTGACATTAAAGATTTTGATTTGATTTGATTTGATTTTATCTTTTCCACTTATTATTTGTAAAAAAACATTTAGAAAGTCGAAAAGAAAAACAAAAATCCTTGTTAATGGGCAGAATTGCCGTAAACTTCTACAAGTAATAAAAGAAAACCTTCTTATGACTTCAGAAATGCGTGTTTTTTTTTCGTTTCCTCCCGGGCACCGTATATACATACTGATGGTGCCTATTTAATAAGGATAAACGCGTTAGAGCGTTTTCACACGTTCGATCAATACCGGATGTCGGATGGCCCAAGGAAAAAATGAGCTGCTAGTGCACCCTATGGTCTTAAGTCCGCTCTTTTTGCGTTAGTGCTTTCTTTCGAACAATGGATATTTCATATTTTAAGAAAGAAATCTTGAATAGATCTTACTATACTCACTTGTTGTTTAGACGACGTGCGACAAGTTTCGGAGAGCTTAGCTCTCCATCCTCAAGCACCAAGAGTGCAGTGGTAATAGTGTGAATATGTCTCACGAAAGTTTAAATTCAATAATGAAAATGAAGGGTACACGGAAAGAACATGTCTAGTCCCTTTTTTCGTAAAATGAGATTTTTGTATCAAAATGTAGAGCTTGCAATGAACTATTAGCAACAACTTCTGTGACAGCTGGAATTTTTAACATAAATCCACTTTTTAATTCATAAAAACCATCTAGTTACGAAAATAGTATGGTTAATTGAATCGTTCCAAACTTTAAAACCGCTATAACTCAAAAGGTTGTCAAAGTGACTAGACATGTTCTTTCCGTGTACCCTTCAAATAATTAGGTTTGTTTACTTTATTTCCCATTTCTATTAACCTAAGGGTATAGTGTTATTTGTTCAGTACCTATATACACATTTTCACAGCCATCAATAGGAAGTAGTGTACAGTCAGCATCAAAAATATGTATACATTTCGGCACTTATGTCTGTGGGATAAGACTATAAGACTCAAATTCGTATACATATTATTGACACTGACTGTACATAGGAAACAGACGTTTTACTACATCATTCATATAATTACTTAGCAAGTTTACGTATTAATTGGTTTTAAACCAGTTTCCGGGTTTATATTCTGGATTCAGTTAAATGGTTATACTTCATGTTGTAATAAGTAATGGGACAGACGGCGCCATTTTCTATATGTACAGTCGCCATAAAATATATCGGAGCGGCCACGGTACTCAAAAATATGTGAACAAACACCTTATCGCTTTGACAATAAGGGCGTAGTTCAGATATTTGTGATCACCTTGACTGCTCAGATATATCTGATGGCGACTGTACGTAGGTACTTAATTTCTTATTGAAAACACTTTATCTAGTTAATAATTAATAGTTTCATTTCAGTTGTTAAATCTTTGACTTATTATTATTATATCCCATTTAAACCTAACTACAATTTGGGAATAATATTTTTTTTTTTTATCATTAAGTATTTATATGATTCAGATTTTTTCGTAGGAATTTGTAAAAAGTTGAATTATTCTGTTGAAATTGGTAAATATCATCGAATCAACCTTATGCCATTCTGGTTGTACCCACTTTTTATCATAGTAAATAATATACCTAATCAATCCCGTCTCTGAGACTTCGAAACGTCCAGTCATATAGACTTAAACGCGTGCTAAAGTGTACCTACATACATAAATACAAGCGTATTTACACTTACTTACTAGTAGTCCGCCTCGAACTGAGAACTCGCGATTTACTTGCAAACAAGTTGACCAATATAACAAGACCCTAAAGAGGATTTTTTTTCTCCTTCTAGCTCCATAACCACTTGATAGATCCTGCTCATATACGAACTTACAAATTTTATGTATTTCTGCTACAGTCCCAAGAAATTTCATAAAGATCAGAAAAACGTTACTAAAGTTATCGTCGGACAAACTATCGAAATCAAAAAACCATCCAAATGCCGAGACGTCCCAGTAGCCAGGTGACAGTTGGGTCTGGAGTTCTTTGTAAGAACTCACTTCGCTTACGCTCCGCGAGTTCGATAATCGATTAATATGCCCTGCACTCTTCGGACCCTGCTAATTCTCAGTAATTTGACAACGTACCACTACAAGCTATCAGTGTCTACCTTGATGTCAGGACTGTCAGTGGCATCTTGAATCGTCACTTAAAAACCGGTCATTGACAATTTACAGTTGACGTGTTGTGATTAAAATTGAATGGAGAAGTCTTCGAGTTTTAAAGACATATCAGGCTCTAGAATTTTATTATGTCAACCCTTTTTATAACTTGAACAGAATCAGACGCGACATACGTAGCATTTTCTTGACACGCTTCTAATAATAAACACGATTCATTCGCATAGACCTAATAATTTGTTTACGAGGACGTACTGGACGTAGAGTAGTAAAAACATTAATATCATAGGTACATACGTCAATCAGGGTTACTTAAGGATATTTATTTAAATTGAATGTTATTAAGACCTGCAGATATTGACTGTTTAATTAATAACTTTTTTTTTTGTTTTAGGTGCATTTGAGCCGAGATTCGGATTTGCATCCATCTTCCCCCGACCAATAGTAAGTAAAATCATGTTTATTTTGCCAAAGACTAGAAATTATGTATTCTTTTTGTCTATCTATCGTTGAATTTCATTAATCACAATTATTTACAAGTGGCGCCAGTGGACACTTTAACATGTAGCATGGCGTTGTCAGACTTGTCACTCGTAGCGTAGTATATTTTTAGTTTTTCAATATGATTTTGCCCAGGTTTGAGTAAACGGTTTATGCTTTCTTTGAATTTTCCAACTGTTAAAATAGCCTAAGTACCTATAGAATACCATATTTGTATTAAAATGATTTATTAATGTAGATATAATTTATAATGTACCTTGACTTGGTGCAAATAAACACAGAAATAATCAGTTTCCTGCGCCGCTTCATAAATTCAACATTATCTTTCACAACTCCTGCATTATTCAATTTCTTACATTGTATATGTAATATAAACTTATGATGAGGGTGACAGTTTAAAAAATCAACAAATGTTTTCAGCATTTTTAAATATACAAGTTGGTTAACCTCACCTTGATCAACTATGGGTAGAATTTGGTTTCCATATTATTAAATTGATTTTTTCCGTTTATGAGATTTTTGTGTTAAAAAAACATCGAAGGTAGATATGTATTGTATTACTTATCATATCAATTGGTTCTTAGTATTATTTATTGCATGTTGTCATTTTTTATATGGCTCTCGAATCACCCTGTGCACAGAAAGCGCTAACTCAGCCCACTGTCTCCTGTGCCTGTACTGTAGTAAACTACGATGTATACACCCTAATAATTTTCATTCTGCAGTCATATCTCTTATACCAACTCGTATCTAGTTTAGTTACCAATCGAAAATCAAGCTTTTCGCCTAATATTAAAGTATAAATTTGTAAATATCTTGGATTTGCAAGATTGACCTTCATATGTAAATTGTTGTAGGTGTCTCATACATTCTGTCTCGATAACAAAACGAACTTTACCAGAAGTATATAAATAAGATTCATAACTTTTATAAGTTTTAAATATCAGGCCCCTATTTCACCACGGTCACAATTGTAATTTTCTGACATATCCTAATTACTGACGTCACAGGCATCCATAGGTTACGGAAACAGCTTATCATTGAGCGGTCTGCACGCTTGTTTGCCACCAGCGTAGTATTTAAAGAAAAACTTCATTTATTATCACTAAAACTACTAGTTATTAAGTAAATGTATCGAAAAACTCGAAAATTGTCACGAAATTCCGACACAAGCCCAATCTTATGTCGAGAAATATTTACAATTCTTCTAAGTACTATGGTTTTTCGTGACAATTATTGTGAGCACTTCAGCAAACTTAGTACCTATTTATTGATGATATAATATAAATATGTTGAATTTTATTAAAAATATTATGGTAGTAGCAAACAAGTATGCAGCCCGCCTGCTGGTAAGCGGTTACCGTAGCCTGTGGACGCCTGTGACGTCAATAATTTGGATATGTCAGAAATTGTGACAATTGTCACCGTGGTGAAACAGGGGCCAGGAGTACTTTATTGCGATTGCAAGAAACACCATTTTAATAACATTTAATAATATTTTTTCGAAGGTTTAGCTTTTCAGTCTTACCTACCTTGTTTAAACAGGCCAGAAAGCCTGTTGATTGACATATAAACGCAAATGATATCACTTTTGTATACGGTATTTGAGTAAGATCTCTACTGAGAGTTTTAAGAGACACCAGAGACGTTAAAAACGTTAACGCAGCGTTCATGCAATAAACATTTTCATATAAGGCTGTCTCTACATAATGGACCATCATAGGGACGCAGCTATACAACAGAACGAGATCGCGATATCGTTAGCTCCCTCTAACGCATAGCTGCGTCCCTATGTTAGCCCATCGTGTCCATAAGACACGCCACGGCGTATACGCAGCTTATGCTTCGGTGTAGTGTGGATACTGTGGATGATTCTTTAATACCACAAGCCGGTAGTAGACACTTAAACTGAGCAATTTACTTTTAAATCAAAAAGCCAATAACTCAATTTAACGTAACCCGTGCGAGTTCGAGTATCTAAACTATTGTACATTTACTCATACACTCGGATTCAAAAATATTGGAGCGGCCAAGGTGTTCACAAATATCTGAACAACGCCTCTATTGTCAAGGCGATAAAGTGCATGTCAAGTTATTTTTGAGTCCCCTGGCCGCTTCGATATATTTGATGGCGACTGTACTATTATTAATTTATTATCATCTTGAGCACTTTCTGCGCATAAAAGTCAGTTTAAATTATAAACGGTCGCACTGTAAAGAGAATAATTACGTTGCTCTGGTATTAAAGGAAATAGTTACTAATTTTATGCCGGAAAACGGTGGTGTATCTCAATTAAGTTTACCTAGGTAATGGGTAATCTGAAGGTAGAATTAGTGAGAATAACTTCAGATTGTTTCAACTGTTTTACTAGGATATTGTTAAGGATGCTAGTACCAACTTTGTTCCTACTTTCTTTATGTGCTTTGATTGTACTATTTAAAATATTTAATCCCGTATTACGGATGTCTTTTATGGAGGTAGGTAGTCGCTGTGTGCATGATTGTAGCGCCATCTCTTGGGCAGGTGTTCAATCTTATTTTTTCTTTTTTTATAAATAGGTTTATATTATTCACAAAGATAAGGTATACAAACTTAATTATAACTATGGATGTATTTATTATGCATCTAAATATATCGTCCCGCGTCGTCTAATAAGTATTCACAACAAAGAGTTATTGAGCTTATATTGGGACAAGGTCGATTTGTGTAAAATTTCCCCATAAGCCTTTACTATTTATTTATTTTATTTGTCTATATGTATTTGTCTTATTTGTGGCAGAAACAAAATCAAATCAGTCATGTCTTTGCTTGCAATTTGATACTTTGACACTGCCGTTATGAATTAAAACGAGAGGTGAGTGATCAAACCCAATAAATAAAAATATGATTTTTTTGTATAGTATTAAACGGAAAATTAGGTATCTCTAGTTATCAGGTTTGACCGCTCAGCCCTCGAAAATATAATACATAAGTCTTATTTAGAACTATAAAAAATATTTATTATTCATTTACATGACAGTACAGAATTACTTGAGGCAGGCTTGAGGCAGGCTGCACAAAAAAAGAGGACAGATAAATTTAGGAAATTGACTGTCCTAAATTATGTTGTCTTTTAAAATGCCTGTCCACATCTAGAACGAGATGGTTGTAAGATCCCCACTTATTTGTAGTCACGAGAATTACAATGAGGAAACTGTTTCCAAAGAAATTGGTTTTGTACAGGAAGCCTATTCCAAATATATTATTTGGATTTCGATTTTATATTAAACAGTATTGAACCTGTCAGAAGTGATATTTATCTTATTTAAGTCCTTATTTTAATATTAAATTGATATTAAACTAATACATTACGTTAAAATGTTATCATATTATCAAACGTTTTAATGAAGGTAGTTGTCAGAAACACAATTTGTTTTGATATCATTTTGATAGCAAAGTTAGACAAACATCAACAAATACGTAATAGATTAATATTTTAAAGACGAACACCGCTCCAGCACGCTTGCAGCTAAACAATAAAGTCAGATAGGATTGTTTTGCCCGTAACCGTTGCGCGGGGTGTTTCCATCGCTAACGTAACTATAGCTTTTTCTAGCTTACGGAATGCAAAACAGCAATTGTCGTGATTTTCGATCGAGTCAAACGAGGGTTATACAAGAGACTATAGAGATAAGACGACCACAGCCTAAGAACTTTTTGAAGCTCATGTCGATTGCGTCATCCATGTCAAAGGCCCCTAAAGATACCGAATATGTAAGAGAAATGTCACCTGCACTGCTACTCCACCTAGCAACAAATAGCGTACTAGTAGTACACTAGTAGCTCCTAGGTGGAGTAGCAGTGCAGGTGACATTTCCTCTTACATATTCGGTATCTTTAGGGGTGCTTTGACATAGATGACGCAATGACATGAGCTTCAAAAAGTTCTTAGGCTGTGGTCGTCTATATCTCTATAGTCTCTGGTTATACATACAAAATTATTTCTTGGTTTAAAAAAATACATTTATTACACGTTGTTTGGATACTAATGTAGTCTAGTTTGGTTAGATATTAAAAGTAATTATGATTTTTAAGTTAGCCGCAAGCGCCCACAATAAAAAAATTACCTTAATAATTTCAGTGGATAAAACTTAATATAATTATATTCTTTTAAATAGAAAGAGATAGATATTATTTTAAATTAAAAACAACAATGCATTTATCCAATTATATTTTAAAGTCTAAAAAATAAATAAAGTTTAGTTCTGTCGTAGGAAAAGATGCTTTTTATCCCCAACGCAAAAAGAGGATTGTTATAAGTTTGACTGCTTTGTGTGTATGTCTGTGTCACCTTAATCTCTTAAAGGGGTAAACAGAGTCAAATGTGTTTTTTTTTAAATAAAAGCAAGTTTTTTAACGATCGTTCTTAGACATATTTTATTAATATCGGTTCAACCGTTTCTGTGTTATTTTTTTAATTTACATATAATAGTTTTTTAAGGTCTACAACTGAACAAAAGTTAAGTTTCACCTGACGCGCGTTATCGATAATCGTACATAATTTTATCAGACCACCAACCATATAAGCCTTATAACTATAAATAAGATAATCGCAGTGATTCAGTATACCGGCCATTCGTAGATCGCGCTGTCTCTGGATCAATTGCGTATCGGACTTATAATTTGTGGCTATTGCTTTTCAAATTTGGATCAATGGGAACGTAATTTTAAAGCCGCATTGCTTGAAGTAATTGAACGCGGTATCTAACTTTTAATCAAGTGTTGCCACATATAAATATGCCTGTTCACGACTTTTGTTTTAAATTGATAGAATATTAACCTAGACTTATACATCGTTTTTGTTGGAAAAATCGTGCAAATGTCGTAGTGTGATTTCTGGGAAAATAATTTTGAAACTCGCCATTTTGCCTTTTATTTTCTTAGGTGTATCACGATAATAAAAAAATATCTTATTTAATTTTCCCTTGTCAAAAATAACAGTCGATTACGCCCATGTATCTTAATTTTTTTCACATGGCTGAAAAAAAAAATACATATAATTAAGCTAATTGTAAAAAGAACTCTTTAGTATCAACCTAAAATAATCTTACTAGGATACAGAAAATAAATATTTTTATTTTTACAGGTTGATTTATCATGGGCCTTGGAGGGGAACTATCTTAAAACGTTGAGATAGCTCAGTCAACTGAAAGGAAATATTTATCTTTTTCCTAAAAAGTAAAACTGCATCACAGATTTTTTTAATTTTCCCTTTCTTCCAAATTTTTTTTTTTAATATTTATGACTTCTATTGTACCATAAACTTGGTTAGTACTAAGAAGTTTTTATTCTTGTTGAAAATAAGATCGATTGGCATCAATTTTCATAAAAAATGTTTTTGGCAAAAATGACAAAATGAGTAGTTTTATTTGTGAACTGTACCTTTTCCCGAAAATTTGTAAATGCCCCCTTAAAAAAATGTTTCCTATCAGTGAGCTATTTTTATCGTTTTAAGGTAGTTTTCACCACTTTTATGAGATAACGCACCTTATTTTATTATTTAAATGTAGATATATTGTAACTAAATAACAAATGTTTTCCTGTATTATGTAAAATAAGGTGAAAATTATGCATCCTATAGTTTTATGTGACAGCTCTTCATAAATCGAGTATAACATAGAAGTAATTCAGTGTATAATTATACTTGACTCAAGTAAACTAAAATAACATCCCGTTATAAAATAAGACAGTTATTTATTCGTAATTATTACTGCCGTTTATACATAGCAATTACTGCACTTGTAAATTGGTATTACCTACTTATCTTATCTTTTTAGGGATCCATAATGCGTACCTGAAAAGTAAAAGACGGAACCCTAATAGGATCACTTTGTTGTCTGTCTGTCCGTCTGTGTAGATGAATAAAGAGACAAGAGGGTCCCCTGTCTTCAGAGCACTCTATCCTCTTTGAGCTCTCTCGCAACCTTACTCAACGGCAGGATTTTAGAGTGGGGTTTTTTTACCTCAAAAATTATCCTAATATGGATATTCTTCAGGATTTTAGGACCCACGTTGTATACTTAAGTTACATCAAATACATTTCAATAATAATTTAACGTTTTAACAACTATATTTGTATAACATGTGTATGTGCCGTGTTGCACCCTAATCCGATCACTGCTTATGACCCACTGGTGTACCTCCAAATGTTTGATCAAACAGCGAACATTTGATCCAACACTCAGTTATAAATGCATATAAACTGCTATCTAATCTTAGATTACGCGCCAACTGCCAATGTGAAATCTGGTCGCATTATTTCATAGTTTAACAGAGATATTAATCTTATCGCTGACTCCCGGTCTAGGCCGGCAATGTAACGCCGCGGGGGGCTCCGATGTAATGGGGGTATGTGGTTTGAAAACTGTCATGAATCGTACTTTAGTATTTACTTACTCGTGTTTTATGATTAGTCTTTATTTAGAGACTTTATTAAGGGGATGATAAGAGCTAAATTCCCTCCCTATCCTTTTCAGCGCGAGTGAAAGAGAAACACTGCGTTACGATTAGTATGGGAGCTCATTGCAAATTTTGCAAAATGATTAATTAAAAAAAAAACTATGCATTAATTGAGAAATTTAAGGCAACGAAGTTTTTAGTATTAGTGTGGTGGAATGTTGTCCTTAATTACAGACATATAAGCCAAGAAACTAAAGACGTGCGATTGTTTTAAGCTAATTTTAGATGTAACTTTGGAATTATTTTCTATCGAGCCGATTTCGTCCAATCGTTTAATGGAATTAACCAAGTTCTTTTAAATATAATGAATATTAACATATATTTTTTTTACTTTTCCAAAACAAGTAGTTATAGCTATATGACTGTTTAAGTAAAGTCAATTTGAAGGTCATCGGGTCTTGTCAGCCTCTTAAGGAATGTATAAACTAGCATACCTATCTTCTTCAAAGTCGAATCCTCATGTCTGAGGGTTGTGATCACCATTAGTCGCTCTATGTTGTATTGCTCTCCATTCTGATCGATTCCTTGCCTTCTTAAAGGAACCCTGGAGCATACCTATATAAAAGTTGCATACCTGGTTCACAAATTTTATGTAAATAAGTAATATTCTTTAACCATTCATACGAATATGTAACCTAATGAAACGTTATGATTTACATTTACAAATACTCTCAACTTGGACACCTCAAACTGAAAATTTAAGTAGCGCTAATACCCAGGCGATTTATCAATATTAACTTGCATAATAAAACGCGACGACTGATTGTGCAGATAAAGTTGTAGTTGATTAGAAAAAAACTTTTCATTTGTGAGTTGGTAGTCGTAATCATATCATGAAAACATTTTATTACAAAGTTGATAATTATACAACCCAACTCGCACCCATGTCATCATTATGTTAGAGGAGCGCATCTCAATCGATCTAATTCCCGTCACGTAAAGTGTGACAGGGACAGCATCGTGATGCGCATACGCAAGTGACTAACGGACTTAAGCAGTCAATATTGGTTTACACATTATTCCTTGGAATAGCTCCAGTTTTAATGTCGCATGACAGAAAGCTAATGCGATTCACATACCGAAGTAGTGTTTAAGTAAAATAGCGCATAATATTTCTATTGCTGGCTCCTCATGTGGCCTTATCTGCCCAAATATGACGTATGAAGTGTGAGCATATAATATCGAACGAACTTTGTTATGTTGTTACTATAGTCTGGCTGGCCAAACTGTGCAGTAACAATGGAGGTATTAAGCTATACTCATCCCTTTTTCAGTAGCGAGGGTACTAGCGTAAGAAAGAGGCAGTATGATACTCTCTGTCTATGCTTGAAGTTAAAGAAACCCTGGCCAAACTACAAATGCTACTGTTAGGAACCTAAAAAATGTCGCTATAAAAAGCCAGGAAACAAATGACAGCCAAGCGTTCATCAACTATAGGGAGCAATTTGTTTAGGTACTACTGACAATACCAAAAAAAAGTTCAAGTTAATTAATTACTTACTTATCTTAAACTTGGGCTTACAGACAAGTAAGCTAATATTCTAATAATAAAGAAGACAGGTTTATAGTCTAAGTAATCCAACTCGCGGAACTAACTAACTTACGCATTTGTATTACTTGGGCGCATTAGTGAGGATTCCGTACGCGTACAGATCGAACGGCATATAACACCTGTAACACAGATTAAATAAAGCTTTGTGTTGGAGATATGGTACTCTCAAATCAAGAACTAAACGGTTTATTATGACATGATTTTACATGACTTGTTGTTAGTTGCAATTTGACCACATTGTCCTTTGACGAAAATACGCGTTTATTAGGAGTACATGTCATTAGCAAAACTGAGCTCATGATAGCCATTATAGCCATCCAACTGGTATAGATTGAAAAGGCAATGGTAGTATCACAAATGCATTAAATTTGGTAGTAAATATCGTCGATTTGCATGCGCGTCGGGACAAAAACTCCGAGTTAAAATTGAGTGTTTTTTTACGAAATGTTTAAACTGTTCTAGAACAGTTCTCCTGCACGGAACTTGACCCTCCTGCCCGGAACTTGAACTCCTGCATGGAACTTGGCCTGAGGGACGCGACGACCAGGGCTGTCAACACCGCTGCCTTCTGGGCATCCATCATATAGGAACCGCCGACTTGAAAGAAGAAGAAGATAGTTCTAGAACAGTTTTACCATTTCGTAAAAAAGCTATGCAGAATTTGTTGTAATTCTTTGTTATACGGTCTTCGCCGAGTTGACCTTAATATTATGTAGAATGATATAAATTTTTAGAGTAGCTTTTCTCTTATTGTACTGAGTAATCTGTGCATGTACACTGCAAGGTAATCCATTCAGATAGGATATCCATAAATCTCTTACAGTACCCATTAGTGCGCTACAATGGCATGGGAGTTGGGCAACGGTCCGCGTATATTTTAACTGTTCACTTCAGGCCTAGACCGCGAACCACTTCGTTCACCGAATCGTCTATTTGCATCACTCTCTTTCGTATATGCAAGAGCGATAGAGACGGGGCCAAGGTTTTGTCGATTTTCGAAGTTCGCGGTGTCTTCTGGTTTAAAAGTAGAAGTGCAATGCGGAAGCATTCGTGAGTCCATTTTGTAGTTTGTTCTTTGACACGTCCCAGAAGTCAGCCTTGAGGTGTTTACACACTACAATTTTTTCTCCTTCTAGCTCCATAATCACTTGATCGATCCTGCTCATTTACGAACTTACAAATTTTATGTATATCTGCTACAGCCCCAAGAAACATAAAGATCAGAAAAACGTTACTAAAGTTACCGTCCGACAAACTATCGAAATCAAAAAGCCATCCAAATGCCGAGACGTCCCAGTAGCCAGGTGACAGTTCGGCCTGGAGTTGTTTGTAAAAACTCACGTCGCTTACGCTCCGCGAGTTCGAAAACTATATATTTTGCAATTAAGAATAAAGCTGGTTTTATTTTTATTTTGATACAAGTTTTAGATTTATTTATTGATTTAGTTTATTTCGCTTGTTATGGAGTGGTTCGGATACTTTTAAAAATATATGTTATATTATTTGCTTTATTTCTTCCAGGTTCTTAAATCTTAAACAAACTTGTCCTGAGAAGCGTGTCACGTAAAGTTTAATTTTATTTTATGATTTACAATAGTGCTCTTTCTATGACAAACTTAGCCTTAATACAAAATAAACGAGAAAAATATTTTTTTTACTGTAGTACGGAAACTACATACAAACTCTCCATTTAATAAGCATTCCCTACCTTAAGCGGCAGCTATTTGAAAAACTTTATCTGTAATTTAATCAATCAAATATTACTTTGAGTTTCCGTTAAAATTTCGAACTTTAGTTGAATCGTAAATTAATGTTATATATTTCAAAACTTAAGACGACAGCCGACTAGTGTGAACCCACCTTTAGAGTTACAGACTAACTAGCACGATCACGTTATATTCAATATAAACCGTTCGTACTCGTACGTTTATAATTTGTGTAAATATCTAAATCTGAGTGCGAAAACGTACAGTCGACGTCAAAGATATGTTTACACTTATTCACCTTACTCCTTTCTAATAAGGGGCAAAAGTGTAAACATATCTTTGACGTCGACCGTACATATTATATGACATAAACACGAGCTTATTGCCAGTATAATTTTACTGCCGAGTTGCCGACTTATTGTTAACCAAAACCACTGCGATTGGGTCGAATTGACCCTGTGATTGGGACCTTTATTGGGGCAATTGCTCAAATGAAGGGTCTTGTGATAATGCATCAGGAAGAGGTCAGTACACCATTGTACACTAGGTACAGTCGCCATCAAATATATCGGAGCGGCCAGGGTACTCAAAAATATCTTAACATGCAATTTATCGCCTTGACTATAGAGGCGTTGTTCAGATATTTGTGACCACCATGGGCGCTCCGATATATCTGATGGCGACTGTACTACGTCTTTAGGGTGACTTATTCTAATCATTTTTGCAAGTACACATTTGCATGTACACAGAAAAAATTAAACAGCTAGAAATAAATAACTTAAATAAGTTTTTGCTATTTACAACCGGGTGACTCGCTTCGCATGGAGCCTGCAAAGTTCGTTGCTAAAATCAAAGAAGTCTACTTGGCTAACGTATGTATTTAAAACTATACCATTAAATATGTTAAAAATTAATAAGGGAATCAGGTAAGGGTTATATTTACTAGGACACTTATTTGGATTCAAACTAGTGCTTGGGTAAAATAACCAAGAACGTTTAGCAATCAATACAGCCTTGGCCAGAAGTGTTGAGCATAGGTGTTTTTTGTTTACAATTTTGATGTTAAGCATTATTTCCCTATCCTAACAATGTACGCTAATGGTAAATGTTATATTTTATTTATAAATATAGAAAACTTCACTTAATAACACTGTCAAGGTACATAAAAAATATGAAAACAGAAGGTACCAAAAATGTAAATTTAAGTCGGTGCGACATATTGCAAATATTCTATGCAGTTACTACTAACTTCAACAAAACATGCCTATTAGTTTAAATTAATTGACAAAATAACTTAAACAAAGATGGAAACGATGGACTAAACTTTCCACTTTTGTATGAAAATCGCATTAGTGCTCAACACTTCTGGCCAATGCTGTAATTGCTTGTTTGTCATTAACAAAGCTTTATTCCGTGTTTTAAATTATGTCTTGGTATGCAACTAAAAATATCTTTATCAAGCCAAATTGGTACTTTGCTAACATTCATTTTTTTCCGTGTAGAATGCTTTACATATCTATCATTCGTAACCTAATATAAACAATACACTCCTTTTTTTGGGCAGTCGTGTAAATAGCACCTTATTTTTGCTCATCAATAAATCTCTTTAACAGTTACATGGCATCTATAACTAGTTCTAATTATGAATCGCGTGTCCCATAATTAAGTCCTATAATAGTGATATTAATCCTGAAACGGCTTCTGGAGCAGGCAAGGAGCTTGTAATAGGCATATTTACATTTAAATTGTGTGCGCTTTCGCTGTCAGACGTGGTTAGGCTCTGAGACGGTAACATGGGTGCTGCTCACGCAACTTAAGGTTAGGCTGCTGTCTGAGTGGTCGTAAAGGGTGTAATTATAAGAATCTGTTATGATTTTGTTATTCATATGCCATAGCTCGCAGTGCATTTCACTGCATAATATTAAGTATATACGGAAAAAAAGTATCTCGGACATATCTTCATAATATAATTTTAAACAAAAAAAGAACCGACTTCACTTAGGATCCGCTATTCTAAGAGGAAGTGGCCGAGTTGCTGTAAAAAATAGTTAAATCACTATAGGTGTGCCTATAATAGTTGAAGAGTTCCCTCGATTTCTCCAAGATCTCATCATCAGATCTGGACCTGGTGACAATGGAACCAACTGTGAAGTATAATCGTCTTCCAATAATCGGTGAACATACATAAAATAACCCCCCCCCCCCCCTTAATGATAAAGGGAGGCCTATGGTCAGCAGTGCACGTCTCATTGCTGAGATAATGATGATGATGATACATAAAAAGCTCAGACGCCAGAGATACTTACCTACCAGTGGCGGTGGGTAAAAAAAAACTTGTGAAACCGGAGCTTAATTCGGTCTAAAATTTCTTTATTGATTCACTGTGGTATCGAAACGAGTGAGTCAAACTTGATAATTACTAGGTATTTTACGAACGTCAAAATTAGAGTTCTATACGAAAAAAAATGTAGTTAATAGGTGAGTCTGAGTTTTAGTCATTTTATGTAATCTTACAATCTCTCGTAAAACTTAATTCAAATGAATAATCTCTTAAGTAAATATGAGAGATTCCACTTTAACCGGTTGGTTTATTTGATTATTAGTAATTTGTTTATTACTTCATCACATATTAACAAGATTTTTCGCACGCTTTGAATGCGTAACAGCATTTTACTGCGAGAAAGTAGAAATTTTATGAAAAAATTGTAAATTAAATCTTCGGTAATGGATTGAGTCTCATCAATGTTAATAACTTTAATAAGAGAGGTTTTTAATTACAGTATGATATAATTTCTATTAATATATTCATTATAATGAATATTCATATTTAGCAAGTTGTAGTATAAACAAAACTTTTTCTTGATTTAATTATAAGTTAACAATTTATGAAACAGCGATGATTTTGTAAAGTTTACTTTTGAATTGGCGCCATCAACTTAGGTACATTAAATTATACTTACTTTTTTCTCGCAGAGACTATTATACATATAATACAGACGACCTTAGTGTAAGAACTTTCTGAAGCTCAAGTCTGACAGCGCCATCTCTATCTGTGTTCGTCTATATTAGCTATAGTCTCTGGTTCTCGGTATAAGGTCTTTATTGTATAATTGTTTGAAAAGCTTGTAAATAATATATAGATACCTATCAGTGGCGGTGGAGGAAAATTTTTCTTAGGCAAGCTGGAGCTTAATATGGCCTCAATTTTCTTGATGAGGTGTAGAAAAACTGCTCAGGTGTCTGAAAATCAGACAAGCCGGCGAGAACCGAGTTCTATGGACGCGCCGCCACTGGTACCTATAAACATTTACGTGTGTGACCAATAATACTTCTACCTATATACAAGCAGATGTTACTTATGAGGAGAGAAAGACGAACTGACACTTAATTTGCAAATCCCACTTTTAAATCCCCCATTAAAATTATCGAATTTCCGTTAAGCTTCTTATATCCGTGTAAACTCTTAACGAGACGTGTCCACCTGACTTTCAATAATCTGACATGCTTTTATTTTTATTGCCAATAATCTCACGCGAGAGAATGCATCGCAAATCGATTTGACTGCCAATAGGTAGCTGTACTTCCCAAACCTCATATCGTATGACATTGGTTCCATAATATACACTTTATTTTGTTATAATTAAGAATGATTTTCAATAAACACTCACGTAAGATAAGAGTTTGAGATAGTAACGGGCGCGATCATGCTGAGGTATTATTTTATAGGCTGTTGTCAATTTATAAGTGGCTACGCTTTCTTTTTCAAATCATTGGCTCAAGTTAACATAAAATACATGACTTTTTAGCAATATTTGTAGACTAATTTATTTACTTTTTTTTAATCAACATAAAACGCGAGCAACTTTAGAAGTATCACAAACACATTTCTGACTCATCATAGTCATTATTATAAAGGAGAATTCACTGTGTTGACGGACGGCTAAATGAACAAGGACCTCCCGTCGTAAACATTACATTTGTTATTGACTTTAAAACATTTTCATTTATTTTTCTATTTTGTTGAAAACGTTGTCTTTTAATGTTGATTACCTTAAACATGTAAACTAGTGACTCTGAGCTAAATACTTATAGACAGAGCGAGCATAGCTTAAACTAAAAAAACTATGTAACTATAGAACCTGCCCACAAAATTTCACGGAAATCGGTTGAGAAATGCGAGTATACTAGAGGAGGACATCAGCTGTAGACGCCGGGCGGACATATGTACAGTCGCCATCAAATATATCGGAGCGGCCAAGGTAGTCAAAAATATCTGAACGTGCGCTTTATCACCATGAGGATAGAGGCGTTGTTCAGATATTTGTGACCACCTTGGCCGCTCCGATATATCTGATGGCGACTGTACATACGAAACATTTTTGCTCTGAAACCGAGACCTTCGCTATCGCTCAGTCAATGTACTACATACTTACTAGCATCTTTTATTAAGTTTCAAACTAGATATTTTCTTAAGTGAGTGGATATCTACAGTATTATATTATAAGGTTCAAAAGTCGATCAAGTGCCTCTAAGTTCTCATTTGCTGACCACTTCATATGCAAAATCATCATTAAGATTGTTTTGACCTTTAAATTGAATATGAAGTGCATCATTTCAGGGATCAATACGCAAATAACTTTAAATTCCATTTTAGAAAATGCGATAATACATATATATGGCTTGGGAGATCGGAATATGTCTATTAAGATAAAATTAAACGTTACATCATTTAAAAGATATTTTTTAATTAATTTAAATAAAAATAGCCAAAGAGTCATGCTGTTTGTTAGACTTAAATCGAATATCGTAAAACAATCAAATGGAAATATAAATATGGCATGACTAATCCACTCCAACGGCACTAAGCGAAGTTATGGCGGAGAAGCAAATTATGCTAAATTATGACATACCGTTAAATTACTTGTTTGTTTTATTGATTGAAATATAAATATTTTGCGAATGGCGTCATTTATAAGGATTACGTAGCTTAAAGTTTTAAGATGATAGTCTAATAACCATAATTTTAAACAAAAAAAGAACCGACTTCACTTAGGATCCGCTATTCCAAGAGGAAGTGGCCGAGTTGCTGTAAAAAATAGTGAAATCACTATAGGTGTGCCTATAATAGTTGAAGAGTTCCCTCGATTTCTCCAGGATCCCATCATCAGATCCCGACTTGGTGACAATGGGACCATCTAGGGGTTATACCTGTTCGATTAAAAAAAAAATTTTGAAAATCGGTTCACGATTCACGGAGATATGGAGTAACATACATACAAAAAAAAATAAAAAATTATGATTAAAAAAAAAAATCAGTCGAATTGAGAACCTCCTCCTTTTTTGAAGTCGGTTAAAAAATAATAGCTGGTCTAAATTAATAATGGCTATTGTAACTTCTTTTTACTCAGAAATGTAGAGGAGAGGATTAATTAAAACGAACGAAAATAGCTCTTAAGGCAGATATGATCACCGACAAATTTTCGACAAAATAAACAGGAATTTTGTATACTATGGCTTTGAGGTTCTGCGAAACGGCTGATTTTTTTTTTTCTTTAAACATAAACTGAATAGATTCTCGGTTAAGAAATGTTACTTATAATAGGAGGACAGCTGGACATCGGCATACTAAAGCTTTTGTGCCCAAGATATAACTGAAATTTTTCGTTCGCGTTTAGAAAAAAAATCATTTTCCTAGTTTAATATATATGTATAGGTACTTAATTCAAGATTAATTCTTAATTGAAGGGATGTTTACAAAAACAACATAACTGACTACACTGGTTGACACCTGAAACGATTGAAAATGTTCTTAAAAAAGTGTCAACCGCTCTTAGCAGTTATGCTGTTTTTGTAAACATCCCTTCAATTACAATGTTACTTTTTATCAACGATTGATGAGTCTAACGTGTTTGTTTTTTATGCTAAGCCAGATTAATGGTATCGATTCATTTCATGTACTTGGTGTAAAAACCGGGTAACAGTTGGGGATTATTGCGTGTGGTCAAGCGCGAGTTGGATCTAGGCAAAGCGGAACGGATAGGTTGCCATTTTATCGCCTGTCACGTCATGCGTCACTTTCGCACTTACTTCTTGTTAGAGCGTGACAGCGTGTTATGATAAAAACCTGACTGTATTAGGCTAGCACGTCGAGGTTCTTGACAAAACATCAGACACGATGCCATGGGTAGATGCGAACTAAATACAAATTCACAAAACAAGAAGTGGCAGTTATGAACAGGCGATATAGTTACTTATCAAGATGAAACAGTCTTTAATACATATACAATTTATTTTCATTACTTGACCACCAGTAGAAACATATCACGGTAATATTCATCCTGTATTTTCATATGATATATTTTTATGATATTAAGTACCGCATGTAACCTAAGGAATGAGCGGTGTCTCCCAACACAAGCAACTTCGCTTACTGGGCAGCCCCAACCCATGCATTAGACAATGTACTTTCTTATTTATAAAAAACAATTTTGTATTTGTATCATACAATGCATTTAAACCAATTTTTTGTCACAAGGAACTCCAGAAATCATAAGCCTGCGTAGTTTGTTGACCTCCGATTCGTAACGAGGGGCGCCTTGGTGACTTACGGCGTAGTAATTTGGCCCGGTCAATTGCCCGCGATGTCATGCGTAACTTATTTCCAAAATAACGGGCCGCTTATTTATATTATTAGGGATAACAAAGAACTTGCAGATTAATACTAAGTACCTAAAATTCAGAGACTGTTCCCAGAAAAAAATTAGTAGGGGTACAGTCAGTTGCGTAATCCAGAAACTCATTCGTGATGTGTTCATGCAATTTTCCAACACCATATCTGTAATGTACAGTTGTCATGCAAACTTTCAAAGAAACAGCTGACTTGATGTGTATTTTTTGGATCTGGCAAAAGCAGACTAATTAGAACAAGGCCATACCTGGGATTTATGGTATTGGCCGTAATTTTTGTAAAAAATTGCAAGTCCATTACCATTTTTTTTTAATTCGGTACCTACTTAAAAGGATATTTAATGTATGGTATCAGTTTAGCAATGTGATGAGTAGGAGTTAGTGTAGCAATAGCAAACAAAACCTTATTTATTTCTTCTGTTTCAGGTACAACATCTGGAAGAAGATTTGGCAGCAATTTTGATACAAAACGTAAGTTGACTGTCCGTCTGCGTTTTTAGCCAATAATATGTAATTTCATTTCTGAACGAAAGTTACTATTAAACAATAAGTTGATGATACATTAAAAAATCACTTTGTAGTCATAAATCGTATCTAGATGAGCTACGGTAACCCCTTATCACCAGGCAGACTATTTGCTTGTTTGTGACAGACATGGTATGAAAATAAATCTGTCAAAAATCAAGTAACAAAAAAAAAAAAAATAGTGCTCACTTAACTTGCCGAAATGTAGATTACTTTGTTATTTTCTGATGTTTTACATAATTATTAAATCTATATGTATGTATACTATATCTATTTATAAACTCCAACTGAGTGCAACAATAGATGCGTAAGGTATTACAATAATATAAGAAAGAGTTTCCTTATAATCCCGTACTTAGTCAAGACAGTTAATTCTTATTACTTAATTTAGTAAGATCAAGACTTTAAAAAATATAGTCGTAAGCTAGGTAATAAAAAAGAACATACATAATCATGTCATGATCATATAATAAACGCTTCCATAATACTTCTATTGATTACATAATTCTATGTCCTGTATATGGAGCACATATACTTAAATAGGCAAGTGGGCACTGTGTAATACGGCGGCAGTGCTTCTGAACAAGTCTATAGTCTTCATAATTGCAAATATCAATTTGCATAAATTGATATTGCAATTACTATCGTTGATAACGCGTACGCTGCAAGCGACTATTACAATCCAGTGTAACTAGACCTCAAATCCTTAAAATCTGTTCAGTTTTTGAAGAACCACCAATTTGGGTAAAATTTATATTTTCTAGACATACTTACTAACAATATACATATAAGTTAAGGCGGCCGCTTCGTGGCTATTTATAAAATTGTGCTATCGCTTTACAATATTCAAAGGCCTCTACTGTACAGCGTCATGTGTTTATCACGCTACTTGGCTTTGGAAAAATTATCTCAACGTACAGAAACCTTTTTATTTAAAAAAAACTGATCTAGCCAAAGACTTGGCTCAGATCATTTTTTTTTTTTAAATAAAAGGGTTTCTCTTCTTTCCGAGGGTATGAAGACATTGTCATTCTCGAAAAATTTAGTTTTAAAGTGAATTATTTTTATGATAGTAAAAAAGTAACCGATAAAAATAATCTGCAGAACCGAAGAACGCATTTAATGGGCGCTCGTTGCTATTATTAGTTGGACAGTGTGAGTCTCTCTGCATAAACGAGTGACAATGGTTATTTGTGCAACAAGAGAGGAAAGTTGGTTTTTCTTGCGAGTGTTGATCTTGTTCGCGAGTGATTCTAAGTTAGAATCTTGAGCGTAGCGAAAAAAGGCACTTTCCTCACTCCAGGGAGTGATGAAAGTCGCACTTTCGTCACTGTTTTTTCACATGGAAGTAGGCTTGTTCGAGTTGCTGAGGTGAAAAAGAGGTTTGATACCTAAGTGAAAAATACAAGCCGTTGTAAAACGTATACTGTTTAAACATTATGGACTCACCATTCTCGGTAGGCGATTGCAATGACCGTCCGGAACAGAATCGAATAGACCGTGACAGATTATGATTTGCCATTCGAAAACCTAACAGATTAACAATTAAAGCTTTTATATTAGACATACAATACACTAGGAAAAACAAAGCGACAGTGATCCCTACACTACGACACACTAAATCATTACAGATTTAGTGTGTCGTAGTGTAGGGATACATATAATTAGACAGTCAATTACTTAGTTCTTTCTTTTGTCTTGGCTAAAGTCATTAAGCATAATCAGTATAAGTGAAAAAGTATTGCGGCGCCATACAATGAAATTTAATTAGGCAGTGCCATAATTTTGCTAGTCAAACACTGATTTTGTTAAATTAAATTAAGTTGTATTTACTTAAGGATGATATTTCACGAAATTTGGCATAAGTATTACCTTAGAACGTAGATATTCTGATTCCCCGCTACTATAAATATCTAAATATAGTATCTACTTAAAACCTATCACTTTATACTTGTACATCATCATCATCATCATTTCAGCCGAAAGACGTCCACTGCTGGACATAGGCCTCCCCCACTGAACGCCACAATGACCGGTCCTGTGCCACCCGCATCCAGCGGACTCCAGCGACCTTCACCAGGTCATCAGTCCACCTTGTAGGGGGCCTACCAACTCTTCGCCTTCCGGTGTATGGTCGCCATTCGAGAACCTTAGTGCCCCAACGGCCATCGGTTCTCCGTGCAATGTGCCCTGCCCATTGCCACTTAAGTTTAGCGATCCGACGGGCTATGTCGGTTACTTTGGTTCTGCTACGGATAGTACATTTGACACTATTTTGTTTTTCTTATCCGCCTATGCGTCTTTGATTGTAATAAAAAACATTATATGTTATCTTTATAATGATTATATTTACCGAGAATAATGAAAAACAGGAATCATTCAAAAACGTTTAAAATTCTTATATAGTCGTTGTGATTTTTTCACCTAGGTTATAATTATAACATAACCTTTTATAGCGTAGCTAAGGACATCATTTTTTATATCCATTTATGGATAAAATGATGGTAATTATATTCATTCCTTTATATAAAATATTTATTACTATTGAGTTTATAGGTTGTAGTTAGGTGTAAATGACTTCGTAGTAGGATAATAATTCCTTGTAATAAAAAAAATACAAGTACCTATCGTAAATTGTATCATTTTGCAATAAGGCCAATAGGGTTTTTGTTTTTTTATAGATGTAAGATTGAAATTTTGTAAATTTAGCGTTATATTTTTTTAACATCTAAATTATAAAGTAAAAGTATGTAGATAGGGAAAATACATTATAATAATAATAAATCTTCCATCGTTAATCTCCTGGCTTTCGTGTATACTTAGTTACACCTTCCTACTTAAACAATAATCTCAATTAATAAAATAATGTTTTGCCATTCAGGCTGGTGTGAACGTGACTAATTCTTCATTCAAAACTAAAAAGTCGTATGTATCTCTAACAATATTAGAGGGATCGACTCTTTGGCTTGGCGCGGGAGAAATTACATATCTAGACTTAGATCTGTAATATTTTCTCGCAAGCAAGTCTTAGTTGCGACAAAACCAACATAACTTTAACCGTAGTAACCTCCGATCGGTATTCATCGTTATACTGGTTTCGTTTAAGACAATCGCTCGCCTGTTGCTTTGTACATTTCGAGAATGATGGCCCAGAGGCGCGCTCGGTAGCCGTCTTATACCAATTAAGATCACAATCGTTAGTATTTGTTTTGTGAAATTAATCGCCCAGATGTCATATTGGATAGTCACAGCCTGAATTTAGAACAGGTACTGTTAGATAGTGTGAGAGATATCGTCAGCGCCAACTGAATTATGGTTTGATGTGCATTTGTTTTAACGCTTTCACTCCTGGGTTCCCTGTACTATATTATGGCCTACGCAGGATGATTGTGGTTGCAATGTCGTTTTGTTGCTATTTGTATATTTTAATAGTTTAAAGGTAAATAGCCTAATTATTATGAATTATGAATTATTTATTTGCTAAGCATTAGGTACATGTGGTTGTAGCGTTACAATGAGTTCCAATAATGCTTGCTACCTTATAGGAGTAGAGATATTTACCTTAAAACTAATCTTAAAATATAATACCTTAACTTAACATGCAATTAAAAAACTCATCTATTGAGTAAAAGTTTTTTTTAGTTAACCATTTTATGAGTTCAGATTTAAACTTTTTTGCTGATAAATCTAACAATGCCACAGGATTTACTCCTTTACAATCTTATTCATATTGATCCATTGTTCAAATCTTAGTTGCGCGGATATTTTGCTAATTATATAGATTTTCTATGTACATTTAAATATATTATAAGCTTTTATACTTCTTCCACTACTCAGAAATATTTAAAGTGCGCTAGAAAAACCAAAATACATTTAAGAAAACTCCAAAAATCCAAACGGCGTTGTGGTTCAGTTGTCAGTTCACTAAACTTAGTCTTAGGGCCAGTTGCACCAACCACTTTTGACGGACTCATCAGCGTCAACCGGCAGATTACTGTGAAAATTTCCATATTTACAATAAAATTTAGCGTACGTTTTAACGGTGACAGACAGTTTGGTGCAACTGAGCCTTAATATACCTACACATTGTGAACCATTTTAACTGTAACTTTACTCTTAACGTTACATAAATATGCAACCATAAACTGACGGTACTATTGCGAAAACAAGTCTTAACTTATTCAGTAGTAGAAATAAAGTAGGTTTAATGTCCCGACAGTACCACATTAATACAAATTAGAATTAAAACTAAATGTCATGCTTTCTAGCTACATGGGAGATGGAAGATGATTAATGGGGAAAACAGAGAGATAGCATCGAGGCGTATCAAAAGTTACAATTATAATTGAGTTAATACTTTGTTTTCATAAAACATTAATTAAGGTAATATTTTTACATGGACATAATAAATTTGTATAACTTAGCGATGGCGGGATGAACTGGACTCCTTTATGAAGGAGTGGTCAGACGCAGTGCAGGATAGGGATCGGTGGAAAGATTTGGGAAGGCCTTTGCCCAGCAGTGGGACACCATAGGCTCTATATAATAATAATTAACTTAACACATTGCCTTACCCTACTGTTCTTACTGGTAAAGTGTTATTTATTTTGCAATTTTATTTACAAATTGCATTTTATATATTTAACAAACGTTAAAAGAAAATAGAGTCGATTTGATGTCACAGTTAAATAAATTGTCATACAAACTTCATAGTAACAATCCATTCGAAGTAACGTCAAGTGTAATTAAGTTTCCTAAACTAATAAGTAGTAAGTACTTATTTTCAATAGAGATAGAAGTAATAATGACTGCCCCTGTCATACATTGTAAACTACTCTGTATGGCAAGAGCTGTCAAATTACTGTATCTCTAAATTAACTGGTGTTCTAGATAAAGAATCTAATTTAGGTCCTAGCAAAAAACCAAGTTTTCGACATTTTCTAAATCGTATTTACAGATCATCCTCAGTTTTTAGTCTATTAAAATCCCAAACCTTATAACCGGTTACATACTTAGGATAAACATGACACAACGACTGTATGGATTGTTTTACCAATGAAGAGTATTGGTCCAGGCTCTTACAAAGTTAGCTTAACGCTATGTCACAAATATTTGCTCACCGATTGTATGGTTTGTTAACAGTTCCTCTCTTATGCAAATATAAACTGTTAGGTTTTGGCAATGTTATTGATCTTAAAATATCTGTGAATAGGAGGAAAATGTGGGCTAATTAAAGTTATCCTACAACTCGCTTTAATAAATCAAAAGAGTATGTGGAAAAGTTACAAATTCCAAACGTTTCCTTTTGATAAAAAAAGCACTAATTAGCTCCGGCTAATGCTAAAATACTGTGCTGTAGTGCGTCAAAAATGCTAAATAATATAATATTAATGATGATTAATTTCACTTCCACTTTTTTACGCCTTTAAATCAAAATCAAACTTTATAGACCAACTAATCTTCTTTAAGACCTCACACTTACCACTTTAACATTATCTCGCACAGTTTGTCACAATTTATCTTCAGTACACTATACCGATACGTGAAAACAAAAAGTCATGCTTTAGTAATAATTACTTGGCTTTAAAGACCTTCTAACAATGAGCTACATTGCTATTTCTATTGCTAGCGGCTGCAGGCGAGCGTTTAACTGAGTTGGACCGATATATCTGATGTCCGATAAAGTTTAGTCGCAAGCTCGCCATTGTACAGTTGGCCAAAAATGTGGTATACCACCCTACGGTTAAGATTTGTTTGAACGTCATGAGACAACAAGGTCCTGCATGTTTTAAACTCCGTTAGAAAAGTCAACCTTAGCGATCGTTAGATCTCGCAAAAACTTTTGTCAGAACTGGTAGACCACTTTCTTGGCCCGCTGTACTGGCTAGCTTGCCCAGCGTTCTGCAAGCGATAATAATATGGTGCTAAAGCTAATCAGTGCTAAAGCCACACCATTAGCATAATGCTGATTGCGCATGAACAAAATAGAAGCCGATACAGCATCACGCATTAGTTGGAGCTGGGAGGTATTTAGTTAAGGATTACTCTTATGCGCATAATCAATTATGTGCGCTAGTTTAAGTGCATGCCTTTTTTATGCATTTTCAAAGTTACGAAGAGATTTTACTTTTCGTACGGGTAATACTTAAGCGCCTTGATAACTCGAAGAATACTGGAACATAGTATAAGGAAGGTGGTCTATTAGACCAGTAACCCATCTACGACCAATAAAATTCACGTTAGAAATTCAAACTCCGGACGCAGGGCTGTACCAAGCATGTTTCGCGCAACGGTAGCACTGCACTAGCCCACCCCTTATTTCGTCATGTCTAATTCGGTCGCGTCACTCGCGTCGTCAGTTGTTTTTTTGCCCGCGGCCCGCTCAGTTATTTTGTTCGAAGTTGGACTACTCGTTGTAAATGAGTGTATTTTACCTGGAAGCCTAGCCTAATGTTAAATTACTTACTATCTCTCATAATCGATAATGCCCCTAATATTCATAAGTTAAAATGATGTATGTAAATGATCACGTGAGTTTCTGTTAGTTTGTTGTTTAGGTATAGAATCTTGCAAGCCAGATTTGAACCAGTACCTGGATGTCGGGTTGAGCTGGAATTTAGCATACCTAAGTCTTGGCTGACTATACATTATTTTGGTACAGTCGACGTCAAAGATATGTTTACACTTTTGTACCCGACTCCTTTGTAATAAGGTGCAAAACTGTAAACATATCTTTGACGTCGACTATATCATCGAACTGGCCTGATGGAGACCGAAGTTGGTCATTAGAATCATGATAACACATTGAAGTTCATTGTTTGGGTTTGTTTAGAATCATTTCGTTGAGCAGTAGACGAGTTTTGCATTTTTTTTTGTATAAATTATTTATATTTTTAATTAGCGTTGTCGAAATAAGATTGCCATCTTGCGGACAGGCCCTTTTACGCGTCAGTAAATACTTGCTTTACAGATAATGAATAGTTGCAAAATGATAAGTACTAATTAATGTGCCATAAAGCATATGTAGGAATATCCCATACGGCAGTGTTAGTTTTTCCAACAGTTTAATTAAGGAGAAAGTCGTCATCAGGCGCGGCATTGTGGCGATAAAGCAAGTTGATTTAGCGCGCGGGTCCGGTATATTTTGCCAGGCATTATTCGCTACAAGCCGGCAAAGGACGTGGTTACACTTGGAACATCGAACTGGACACCGAAGACATGGTATTTATAAGATTATTTTAAGTAATTAGTGTAATTACATTAATTCAAAATCATGATTTGCAGACTAGTCGCTATTTGCAGACATAGAGAATGATGTGATTTAAACAATTTGATATGAATTTTAGGGTTCCGTATATACCCAAATGGGTAAAACGGGACGCTGTTACTAAGGCTCCGCTGTCCGTCCATCCGTCCCTCCGTCTGTCTGTCTGTCACCGGGCTGTATCTCATGAACCGTAATAGTTAGACAGTTGAAATTTTCACAGATGATGTATTTCTGTTGCCGCTATGACAACAAATACATAAAATCAGAATAAAATAAATATTTAAGGGTGCTCCCATACAACAGGCATGATTTTTTTTGCCTTTTTTATAGATAACGGTACGGAAATATTATAGCGCTAAAAGTGCAATTTAACAAAAAAAGGTTCTGAACCATGCTTGCTACGCGAGATAATAAAAATCAACTATAATCTATTTCCAGTAGCATTGTGCGTGGAACAGATGTCATGCCTATCACAAATTTTGTGAAGGGACTTATCAATATTACTTTTTTATTCGATTATCGATAAGAAGTGTGCAGGGAAATCGTAATCGGAAAAGGGTAGAGTAAAGACTTGACAGTTGATGCGAGTAGTGACGCGATCTTTTAAAATCGATTGCGAGAGTCAGTCACTGTCAAGCACTATTGACGTTTCATTCCACAAGTGGGGTGCATTGGCGATTCAATTTTTTTGTTTATAACTATATTACATATGTAGTTACTGAGAGTTGCTAAACATTGTTACAAAGTCGTAGTATAAAATTGATTGTGGTTTAAGAAGAATTTAATTGAATGCCACATTTTTTTGTAACAGTGTTTGAATAAAATGAAAAAATTTCACCCGTCCCACGCACAATGATACAGGAAATGCACTAAACATTAGTATGTAGGTACACCTGTCAGTATGTCAGTTACTTTTTCTTTCTTACAAAGTACATCATTCTTAGAGCAAAAACAGAGATGAAACCCCTATCCATAAAGATTTATGTTTGACATATCCTTTAGGATCTCTTTTAATTTTAATACTAAACTTTCAACAAAAACAATCGTTCTTGCGTAACTGCAGCCTTATTTCAAGGCTATCGCTCGACATTCCTATGGCATTATATCGCCTAGGAAAATTGTAAGTGCGCTATCTCTACACCGACTTGGCTCTCGTCCCATTTGCTTGGATAAATATACGAATGCAGCCTTATTTACAGGTGCTTGAGTACAGATACGGTGTGGTCTGGGCTATAAATTGATTTCAAGGGGAGAATGGAGTTTGTTAAACGATTTTACGAAATCTTGTATTTCTACTGTACAGTCAGCAGCAAAAATAGCTAAGCGGGTAGGGTGTTCAAAATAAGCTGGACACGACTTTATTGTTATGAGAATAAGAGCGTGTGTAGGTCATTTTGGACACCCTACCCGCTTAGTTACTTGTGCTGCTGACTGGACCTACTTGTTTGTGATATTTGGCGACAGCTTTGGTTTTAAAATAGTCTTTTAAAGCGTATTAAAGGCTTGCATTGACATCTTCTTTCTTATACTAAATAGTTTTTTTTCTAATTAGATCAATCAAACACTTAGTACCTATTCTACTTCTTTTTTAATGTCTGAAAAATGCTGCTTATTTTTTTAAACAGTGAGCGAAATATATCGTGCGATTAAAAAAAATACGCCATTACCGTTTATTCTTAATGTTTTCAGTTTGTTTAAAGTGTAGTCATATTTATTTACCATGTGTGTTTTGGTTTTTCAGTCTTTCTTGTCTATTGATATGGAAAAAGTATTTGTGACTTCAATGCCATATCGTTTGGCATTATGATAGCATCCCATCGCTGTTTTTGCAGAAAGTACAATACAGATATTATTTTGACATTTTAAGACCTTAATATTTTATTTACAAATATATTAATTGTGCAGCTCTTCATTTGCAATATTTAGCATTCAAAATCATGAAATAAATAAGGGATTGGTCTAAGAGAGAACACAGGCTTTTCGAATAGCTAATTTAAATATCGAGTCAAGAAAGAGCTTTGTAATTTCAGTTGCCATGTACAGCGATATTTATGTAAACGTGCCTGCGCAGTCAATTAATGGATTTTATGTAACAGGAACTTGGGTACACTGGAAAATGCGCATAGTGATATATTCAGTTGCTTCTTGAGATTTTGATACAATTTTTATTGAATAACTATAAAATCTTCTAAAAAGTTAGAAAGTAGGTAAAGACATATAAAATTGTGCGTTAGTTTATTTTTCATACGTGAAAGCTATTATGTCACCTTTTGTAACTTTCAAAATCTTGGGAAGTTAGAAGGCAGTCGCCTTCATAAGAACTAGTTAAGTTGCCAAGCGGAGCCCAGGCTCAATTGAGCCGTGGCAAAAGCCGGGAAAAATGCTAGGAGGATGATTATATGCTTATTTGCTTGTCCTAGTCCAGCAATGGAATTACGACTAGCACCCAGGCGCTGTTTATGGACATTTATGAGGATTATCAATAACCAATAAATAAGCGATAGCGGCAATTTTGCTACCGCACTAAAGTTTATCGCGAAAGTGCAAGTTTATGAATTATAAATTCCAATTTAGACGTTAGTTATCGTCGGTGTAGATTTTGAGATATCTAAGCAGGTGGACGATCCGGTGTTAATTTGGTTTAGAAACTTATTTCATTTAAAATTTTATAATAGGTGGAATTCATTGATGTTAGAATGAGATAAATGAGATATTTATTGATAAAATTATAAATAATTTTACATGTCATTTATGTTAAGATATTAGGTTAAGTAGGTACTAGTTACGGTAGGGTACTTGTTACTGTAGGTACATTACATTACAATGGTAGTTACATGAATAGGAATAAGGAATGTTTCTTCAATTATAATTAAGACGTCTCGCTTATTCAAATAAATTTCCTCCCTTTTTCCCTACAATGCCAATGGGATTAGGTACGTTTAAATACTGCATTTTTGTTAAATCGAATAGGTCATAAGAGTTTTGGTTTTTATTTTTCCTACCCATTTTTATTTTTCTACCCGCTGCTCGACCGTTGGGATGCAATTCAATGCAAAAAATGCAATATAATCTAAATGCTGAATGTAACCAGTTTTTGATCTTGATTGACTGGGCGAACCCGAGACCTCCGGATTGAAAGTCAGACGTCTTACAGCCAGGCGTACCTAGTTAATAGTTATATTACTCCCACCTAACGAAGATAAAACTAACGACACCTCTTAGGTTAAAGTTAAGATAATTCAAGTTGTTTGCTTGCTAATTAGTAATTAAATTAACATCTCGCACTTAAACGATTCGCTTGAGTTGTAGATAAAGCCAATTGTTTTTACATGATATTATTAAGAAATCTAAACTGGTTATTTAATACCAATACAATCTGTTTTTCAGTTAAAACCCGGTTATTTTCATATTAAAAATAAGCGGTTTGCATTCCTTAGCTAATAATTTCACTATCTACGTGAGTAAAAATAACTTATTAAAATAATCCGCAATAAACAACGCACTGTATGCCTATTTGTGATCAGATAATTATTTAATGTGAAATAACTTCTGTGTTAGTGGGTAGGTGGAGCTACAGCACCTATTGCTAGAAACGAGTATAGCTTGAATTTTGTATGTATACGTTCTTACAAGGACACCAAAATATTTTAACAGTGTTTTCAGGATTATATTTATAGGCTAAAATATGCTATAAACTTGAAAGCCTTCAAAGTTGATATTATTATAAAAATTAACTTATCGTGACTCAGTGCAGAACTACATTTTGATGGCGGTGTCGCCAATTCTAGACAGCCTTAGTGACAAAAAGTAGCAATGCAATTTAAACCAGAAATTTTACTATTTATGTACAAAACTGGTCAAAAGTAAAAAAAGGCGTAAACTTTTTTTTGCGAATTTTTCCTCTTTTCGTTTTTTTGGCCTCAAGAATGAACGGAGAAGAACGGAGAACGGAAGAACGGAGTCAGGACCGCATAGTCCTTGATAATGATTACTCATATACATTTGATGTATAGACCTATACTACTTAAACAAGAATACATAAGATTTTACAAACCAGTCATAAAAAATGCTCTATGATACTTTTTAGTTTATTATCATAGAACTAAAAAACTAGCCATTTAATTAAGAAAGGTTGTGAAACTCCAACTACAAAAAATGATAAATTAAACAAGATTATAAGGCAGCCTTACTAAAAAACTAAACGTACTCGTTATTTGCTTTGTCGTAGCATCCGAATAATAATAATAATATGTTAGCCTCTATACGTCCCACTGCTGGGCACAGGCCTCCTCTCATGCACGAGAGGGATCAGGCTATAGTCCCTACGCTGGCCCAAAGCGGGTTGGGAACTTCACATACACCTTTGAATTTCTCCGCGGATGTATGCAGGTTTCCTCACGATGTTTTCCTTCACCGTATAGCGATTGGTAAATATCAAATTATATTTCGTACATAAGTTCCGAAAAACTCATTGGTACGAGCCGGGGTTTGAACCCGGGACCTTCGGATTGAAAGTCAGACGTCATTACCGTCAGGCTACCAACGCTTCCAAAATCAACCGAAATCCAAGCATCCGAATAATGTTCAAATTAAATAATTGTGCGATTAATTTAAATAACTCACTCTCTCACACAAAAAAATATTTGGATAAAATCATACACTGAAAGAAACAATTTGTTACCAGCAACCAAACCTCGTCTACCATTAACTTAACAACTGGGACTACAAAGCTTAAGCTTATTATTACTACTTACCAAAATGGTTTCTTATTTATACTCGTACCTAAAATTATAATCATACTAGCGACGCGCCTTGCACGGGTGCAATTATACATATAAACCTTTTTCTTGAAACACTGTATCTATTTAAAAAAAACCACATCAAAATCCGTTGCGTAGTTTTAAAGATCTAAGATATACTATGTAGTGATAAACTTTATTAACTCCTTACCGAATTTTGGTTATTGATGAAATAGCCGAAGTAGTTCGGTTATCCCTTTTGTTTGTAATACATTTATCTACTTTGGAACGATAGGGTACTAAAATATCTAGTCAATTTCAGGCCAACGAAGCATAAATGTTACGATGTTTTTATAGAAATCGCGTGGCTAATTACCTACAAAAACATATTAAAATAAACGTTAAAACGACTATAAAATTTTAATCCAATCAACTGTTAGTACCTAATGCGTAAAGATGTAGTGCATAATCAACCGATCATCGATCGTGAAAACTCGGAATTCACGAATACTTCCGAACGCTATTAACGTGTCCATAAATTTAAGTACTAATTGTTGATATTTCTTTATTAAAATAACTTACTCCGTTTCGTCCTGCAATCCGCTTTGTCTCGCTCTACCAGTGGCAGCGCGTCCATACAACACGATTCCCGCTTGACTATTTTTTAGGAACCTGAGAAGTTTTCCTGAAGCTCGTGAAGAAATTTTAAGTCAAATTAAGCCCCTAAGAAAATTTGGCTTGCCTAAGAAAATTTTTAACCCACCGCCACAGCGATCTTTCCTAAAATATAAATAGATTTCTCCATAAATCTTACACACTTTGATCACATGATTAGTTTGTAAGAGATATGGTGTAACACGGTAGTGCACCATAAGAGAAACTACAGCAAATCGGCACCGATGTTATCGCTCGCAGAATATCTATTAGAATATTCTGAAATATACGTAATCAAGGTATAGTTTGTTTCAATAATGGCGTTTATGTTGGAAAGCGTAATGGAAGGCGAAGGTTCTGGATTTATACTATCGCCGGCGTATCTAATGGCGACGGAATCACGCGAGATATTGCAGTGTCTGCTAGTGGAATGCCAGAACTGGCTCGGATCTAATATGGCATATCTAATATGCTACACTTTGACAGAAAATATCAGGATCATACTACAATTTTGTATTTAGTAGAACGTCTCCAACTAATTATAGAAATAAATAAAAAGTAGAAAATACACTGCCCCAGGCGAGACTCAAACTCGCGACTCCAAGATACATGCCCGTCGCTCTAACCAACTGAGCGTACTGAGTCCTGAGTCGCGAGTTCGGGGTTTGCCTGAGACATTGAATTTTCTACTTTTTCTTTATTTCTAAACACCTACCTATGCCTTTTAAAAATATGTAAGTACTTTAATTTGTGTTCCACTGTCAGAAGCTCTTTTTCTGCAAAAAAAAATCTTCGTTTTAGAATATTTGGCAAGTCTCTTAAAAAAAGTTTAGGGTTAATTAAATATTACACCATTGCTTTGACTGAGTACTAAAATACCTAGGTAAGATTAGAATTTATAATTTGGCCAGAATTTCTCACATAGAGAGAATCGTTTTGATACTTGTCATCTCGAAAAGGAATGTTTTTTTTCTTCCATTACTGCTTCAAATTTATATTATCAGAATTTAGTAGCAGTTTATAGTGTCTTGGTTAACGCATAGTGATAATTAACCAATTAGTGCATGAGATGAGGTCTGTGTTGTATTAAGTGGGATGCACGAGCTAACATATTATTAAAACCTAATTAGTGTTCAAAAATATTTACTTGTCGATGGTCTACACACAAACCGAGAAATTCGTCCATCATGCATCTTGTATACTAGAAAATCATTCACTGTCACCCATTGACTTGAACTGTATATCGGCTGAGTAAGGAGCTACAATTTCTTACCTCGACATCGCGTTAAATCAACTTCACAAATTAGCAACGACCTTTGGTCCACTTTACCGCTAGCTGTATATTAATGTAAGTTATTAGTCTGTATTTGTCGGAAAATTATCGAGTGCTTGTGCCGGTCACCTGAATTGCTAATTTATATCGATTGTAGATTGCAATTCGCTGAAAGTGTACCCTACGAGTATATGCATGGTTTAAAAGATGTAAGCAATGAGAGATTTGGCCACCGAGGTGTAACCTTTGGAATTACATATGTAGTTGGCTGAATGACTGTGTCACGTGATTTTATGTTTACATTTATTTAAATAATATGCTTTAGTTCATGCGGAGATCTATCATGAGTCTTAGTAAATAATCAAAGATAAGGTGAGGTATGCCGTGCTAAACAATAAGAATCGAAATGTTTTTAGAATTATTTGAAAATCTATGCGGGGTTTCGTGCACCGATTTTATTAACCGATCATGTATTTTAAAGAAAAATCCTCACATACCAAATGCTGTTTTCTTTTGTACTGTTTGTAAATATTATTTTGCAACCTTATGATATAAGTAAGGGGTAAAATTAGTATTAAAAAAAAAAGTTATCGTCATCGGCAAAATAATGAACATGAAGTATTTAGTGTTTTTTTTATTTATGTATGATTTCCTTGTTTTTAATGTCTTCAACTGTTTGTCTTTATGTTTCCTTAATTTGTGGTTGCGGTGTCCTTGCACGGTAGACCCATAGAAATGTACGTAGATATTCGTGTTCTATTATAACCGAATAAGATCCAAGCAGACTAGAGGTGAATATGTTATAGAGTATTTGGATTTTAGTGTAAACATAATAACAAAGACTAGAAAATAAAAATACAGGGGGATTTTAAGGACGGGAGAAATCGTGTGATTTTCTTAACACCTTATTTTTTAGGTATACTAATTGTTATTCAGTAATATGTTTATGCAGGTAGGTACACTATAAACACGTTCGCGTTTCAATTGTGTATAAAATAATTTCTTTTTGCTGTAGCTCAAATGTAAACAAATAAAAGATATAAGCCGGTTTGAAAAACCATATCAATATGGATGAACCATATTAGACCATCGGCCTGCGGTCATCTACCTTGTTTTTACGCTAATCACTCATTATCACTCTCGTACTGCGCACCAAAAAAAGTTGAATCTGAATATAAAATCCTTAAAACTTAGGTTGTTTTTACATTGAGAATAACATGGCGCGGTGGGTGTAGTTTTTGCGCGGTGAGTCTAATCCGATGACAGCTCAACCTCATTAAAAGCCAGTAATCACTATTATCTATAGCAAGTGCCAATCAAATAGTCCAATCAAAGGTGGAGACATTGATAACTTTTTTCTATTTAAAATATTTTGGATTGTATGATTTGCTAATGGCGTTTCTTATATTTGTTACTAGATTTTTGGACTTAAGTCATATTGGAAAACGTCAGATGTGTAGAGATTATTGTCAAAGTATCTATGCAAAGCAGTCTACGTTTACTGGCGTATAATTATGATAATCGATAACTGCCAATCATAGGTGTTATTGAAAGCGCATTAGTATCGATTTAAATAAGCATTGACTGCTGATATGGTAATGCTGTAATTAACTTTTTGTCATTTATAATTGTTTGCTTTTCGTGACTTGGCCTATACCAATAACAACTTAAAAAAATAAAGCTACTTACATTTACGTTTATGATCTTCCCACAATCAAAATGGGACAAGTGTTGACAGCTACTTTACCACTCATATTTACATCAAAATTACCTACTATGAATGATGAAACTATCTCAATAACAATACATTATTTTAAATCAGTTATATAAAGTATAAACACTTTTTATTCTTCATCCTATCACCAATATTTTGAAACAACACAAGAAACAAAGTAATGTAATTTATTTGAAATGAACATTTTTTCCAATACAAACATTTGGCACTATTTGCAAAACACCCTGTATAGTAGGCATAATGCGAATAACCAGAGATTCCACGATAAAATATTTTATTAAGCGCTATTCAATTCAAAATCCAGAATTTCATACTTACTCAAGAAATCCATTGATCCTTAAATATATTATAGACAAGTAATAATGATTATGCTTAATCAACGTTTTGCATGTGCCTTAAACAATTTGCGTTGTCCGCCCTATTCAATATATCGCGATTAAACTAAAGGAAAAAAGATCTTAACTTCCTAAAAATGCATGCTATTCTAGTCTTAAACTAGCTGTGTTAAGTATGTTTTTTGAATGCAATCATGTGCAGACATAAGTAATAAAGTTTTATAGGTAGTTTCACTGGTTAGCCATTAGCATCTAGACTTGGTAGGGTATACAATCTTGTGCCAATATTTTGTTTTCTTGAAAGGGATCCTGGGGTACTTTGATCAGATAAATGTATTATTGTATTGGAAACCGGTGAAGTAAAGGATACTTTAATTGATGTTTATTAAGATGTAATCGGCTATCGTAAAATGACTTAAAGCAATTATTTATCGCAAATCTACAATTATCTTTATATTAAGCAGAACGTCCGCTAACGATACCACATTGTTTAGAAATAAACGAAAAATAGAAAAACCCACTGCCTCAGGCGAGACTCGAACTCGCGACTCTGGGATACATGCCCATCGCTCTGAACGACTGAGCTTCTGAGACTTACCTGATGGCTGTGATTGCCAATCTACATTAATACATTTTTTTTTCTTGTGTTACGAATTTTAGATAGCTTTACTTGTAAGCAATAGGTATTTAGTAGTTCAGCTAGTTTGATGGAATACTTGGTTTGGAGCGGATCGGTATCATTATGGCTATGCCTTGGACTACCAGGATTGTGTACCTATTCTAAAAAAAGTCATTCGTAGCTAATATAATCTATAGTTTTTATCTTCATTTTTACACTTGAAATTAACCTTTAGACCGCCAAAGACGTCAAATCACGCTCACGGAAAGTCGTGCCTTCAGCGCCAGCACGGGATATCACGTTCAAAATATAACCGGTTTGCCTTGCGCGCTCCCGCACGCTGGCGCTGAGGGCACGATTTTTCTGCCCGATGCATAGCGGTCAAAGGGTTAAGGAACCCTTCGAAGTTACTACATAAAAAATCCAGCCTAACTGCAAACAACAACTCCTAATTATATTAGTTACGACAGGTACAGAATTATCTCTGCCTAACAATACCGATGTTGGACAACGACGTATAAAGCACATTATCCCTCTCTAAGGCATGTTACCGGTACTAAGCTACTAAGTGTTATCACTGCCTCAAGCTCAAATTATACTGGGCATGAGCTTGAAGCCTAGACAATCTCATTCGTGAGTTACTTGACAGCTGTGTCACGAGTCTGCGACAATGAGCAACTTTTCTCATTTCGTCAATCTCGACTTTAATGTATTCCATTCTATCCCGATGGCAAATAGACAATTGATGAAATTTTACTGACATGAGGCTGAGGAGAAATTTGAGAAGGAAATTAATACTTTAGGGTTGGTTTCTAAGCGTTGTAGGTAGATGAAACGGATAGCTCTGAGCTATTTTCGATTCAAATTTAGAAAACTTAAGTTTTAGGATTATTGTTTAGAATCTTTAGTAACTGATATTCGTTAGTTAATTATAGGTATTGATCATCAGTTTGATGCTCTTAATAGCCCATACCCCACTGTAAGAGTCGGCGGTGGCGAGCTAGGATCTAGAAGACGTTGTGTTAACTACAAGATTAAAGCAAAATGGGAAAAATAAATGATATTACGAAACCAACAATGAAAAACTCTGGTAAATCTTTCAATACTAGATTCACATTTTGATGCCAACCCTAGTTTCCCTTTACAATACAGACATTAACACGGCATCAAGGCGTCAGGGCTCGGCGACATCGCTTAGCGAGTAATGGACGCAATTTGTGTCACCCTGTAGAAAGTCCAAGACACAGTGCGCGGTCACGCAATACACAAACGGGCCAGGAATGTAAATTGACCACTTGTTCACGATAATCCGAATGGCTACGCCAATGAACGAATCCACGATTGCTGACAATGTGGGAATAAATGCAGTTTTTTTCTGGCTTCCGCTCCGGACGACTTCTAAGTGGTCCAGTTTATGTGTGCCGGAGAATCGATTTTACTTTAACCAGGACTCAAATTGTCTTCTTACTTAACTTCATCAAAATTGGTTTAGCGGTTCAAATTTAAGAGATAACAGACAGGTACTTCTCATGATAGTACCTTAACATTACTTAATTTGTAGGAATATCATAACTAAGAATGTTTTAAAAACTATTAAGATAACACATAACTCACTCAGCTACTTCTGCTGCTGACTGGTACATGCCAAATATTATACCTAAAGTAAAGATGTAGAAAGGACAAGAGTTTAAGGTCATATGACTTTCATCAAAGTTTTCCATTTTAATTTCCAGAGCAATTATTGCCAGGGTCAACTTTCTAGTTGATTGGCCTTACATGGAATTCGCATTGACTGACAAAGTGCAAGTAAAAGAAGCTGTTTATAGAAAATGTCCATGCAAAGCTTCCGTTCCCCATAGCTCCAGTGATAGCGTTCACGTAAATCTTTAAACAAATATTTGCCTTAACTAGCTTGATAAACCAATATGTGTAAATGATATACAAATATAAAGACACAAACTTCTTTTCGGCTTAAAACCTTAAAATTCTAAGGTATTTGCTGCCATATTTGTTCGTTAATATTGCCGATCATGTTTGATTGTCCAACATTGTTTTCATTACAATTAAAATTCTGAGTTAATCATTGGATCATTGCAAACATTCCAACTATCCACTTTAAATTTCATGAAATTGAAACTGAGAAACCACCGAGATAACTATACAGATTTTTCACGTTACACTATCGATTAGGGGCACGACAGGGTTACAACTTACAAGATCAAACAGGAACTAGACATACACTCGAGAGCAAAAGTTTCGGGTCACATATTAATTTTAAAGATATTGAAGTTTATGTTACTGACCCGAAATTTTTGCTCTCGAGTGTATTCAAGACATACAAAAGGATTAGTAATGTTAGCTTCATATTCATAGTCATACATTTAAAGTGTCAAAAGATATAACGTATTTGCTAAACGTCAGTTTGCTTCACAAGCTGCCCACTTGTATAATGTTATTGATGCCACACTGTCTATCCACTCTATTAAATGTAAAATTGTAGTTCGTGAATGGTTAAATACTCTAAACTATGAGGCAACAGAATTATTAATATTATCAAATGCTACAAAGTAGATAATAATAGAAATAACTAAGTGAAAACACCTATCTGCACCTTTCATACACGCACACACACACACACACACACACACACACACACACACACACGCGCACACACACACACACACACACACACACACACACACACGTGCCTACTCGTTATAAAAAATAAAAAAAATAAAATTGAGTATACATAATTAGTAACTATAACTTTAGCTAAGTAAAATTTGTTTAAGCTTTAACTTTATTTTAGTTTAGTTTGGATTACTTAGTATTGAATAAGTACTGTATAGTGTTGGTTATATGTTCAACCTCAACTTGTATCTGGAAGAGCGGGGTCTCCTGACACAAGTATTCCCATACTTACTAGGAGGTCCCAACCCTTTCTAAATTTCGAAACACAATGATTGTGACCAATAAACTATTTTTCATTTTCATTTTCATTTTTCATTTTCATTTCATTTTCATAACGTCTAAAATTACAATATTATTTCGAAAGTGTAAAGATTCTCATAATTCTCACTAAGGTATTAAAAAAACCGGCCAAGTGCGAGTCGGACTCGCGCATGAAGAGTTCCGTACCATTATCTATAAAAACCGGCCGTAGCTACTATCGAATAAATTAATATCAACTATATAACTCAAACTATATAACTCAAAAACGCCTAAACCGATAATGTTCAAATATCCACTTAATCGAAAAATGTTTAAATAAACCTCAATGTTATTTTTAAGACCTATCGATTGATGTGCACCATGTTGATATTTTGTCAAAAAATATTTTTTGACAATGACTTGCATGTATTGAGTGCTCCCCTCCCCCTAAAATGATTGATGATTGAATGATTTTTTCAGAAATTTCACTACATAACTAAGTAGCAGCACACAGAATACACTTTATGTAAAAATTTGATAATGATACGTCATATAGGGCAGATGCCCCGGTTGTGGCCACTGTGCCGGTTTTGGCCAGTTTCAACTTTGAATTGGGTTAACTAAGGTATAGACAACTTTATAAGTCTATGGCTTATACTAAATACTAGAGAAAATTATGGCAATACAGATGACACTGTCATCTGTCATGTGTCAGTTGTCATTCAGTTGTCAGGAGCTATGTTGTGTCAGGTTACGTGGTACATGCTATTTGTTAACCAACACAATAAGGTTGGAAGCTCCGTAATCTGCCATTATTTTGGAAACCCTTTTGTATTTCTATGAGTTTATTGTTTAATGTACATGTCAAAAGTGTTGTCTAAGGATATGTTAGGTTACTTTCTTGGCGCGCCTTTCAGAAATTGAGTTATGCCTAATGGCCAAAACTGGCACCTTGATTTCGTGATTTCACCAATTGTGGCCATGTCTATGACCATAACTGGCTCACATACTAAGCCAGTTTTGGCCACCTATTATTGGTCCTAAATTTTAATATTATTTCAATTTTCTTTTCTCCAATATCTACGCAAATGTTCGCATTACTATAGAAAAATTATTCAAGTGCGTTGGGTTAAGACCAAATGGATTATAGACGCCCTCATAGAAAATCGTTACGTCTTTTTGGCATACATAAAAGTATATTTTTAACCGACTTAAAAAAGGAGGTTCTCAGTTTGACCCGTATGTTTGTTTGTATGTATGTTTGTTCACGATTATCTCGCGTTTGACTGTACCGAATTTGATGCTGTTTTCAGAAAAGTATTTGTTACACTCTGGAGAGGGTTTATTATAGACAAAGGGGTCATCCATTTATTACGTAAGACAATTTTTGCCAGTTTTGACCACCTTCCTCTTGTAAGTAGAAGTAAGGCATGGTCAATCCCTTCCCCGCCTAAATTGTCTTGCGTAAGAAATGAATGGCACCCAAAAGGATATCCGTGACGTCGTCCGCGTGGATCCGTTATTAAGCGATATAGTTCAACTCGACCGATTTTTAACCGCATTAATAACTATAATAGCAAAGCAAAGTAATATTCATCTTCTCCTTTTTCTTCTTCTTCTGCTTCTTCTTCTTATCATCTTCATCTTCTTATTAATCTTCTGCATACTTAGTTTTCTTCTGTATCTTCTTCATCGCAGTTTTCTGCATATTCTTTATCTTGATCTTCATCATTATCTAATTCTTTGTATTCTTCTTCTTTACCTTCATCAACATTATCACATTTTTCACACATGCCTTACTTCTACTTACAATAGGAGGATTTTTTCTTACGTAGGGCGGAAGGGGGTCAAAAAGTGGCAAAAATTTACTTACGTAATAAATGGATGACCCATTTTTCTATACTTAAACCTTCTCCAGAGTGTAACTAATACTATTTTGAAAACCGCATCAAATTCGGTACAGCCAAACGCGAGATAATCGTCAACAAATATACGGGTCAAACTGAGAATAACCTCCTTTTTTTGAAGTCGGTTAATAAAAAACACATTTGTTCCAATTCTAACGATGAATACTTAAGTTAGTAAGGAAATATGTGTATTTTTATTATTTTTTTCCATTTTGTAGAAGGTGCTGCGGTATTTTGGAACATTGTCGGTTTACCTGTTTTTGAGTTATGTTCAAAAAACTACTTTATACAGAACCCTCCATTATGCGTGGGCCGACACGCACGTGGCCGGTTTTTTTTGTTCAGTTGTTGTACTAAAATGTAAACTTACCGTCTGATATTAATATTTTATGATATATCATTGGAAACATTCATATTTTTAAATGTGGCCAAAACTGGCACAATAGGTGTGGCCACAACTGGGTCAAAACTGGCCAAAAGTGGCTCCTGGGCCCCTTTCTGACATTTCATTAAATAAAAAATTACATGCAATGACAGAATCTTAACAGCGGAGATTCATATAAATATAGTAATCAATTCTCAATGATTATGCACATAAAGAGTGTCATAATTTCTTATTGACACAAAATGACGGACATCTGAACAGTCAAACTCTCCTTAAAGTGGCCAAAACCGGGGCATCTGCCCTAGTTTCCGAGTAAAATGGCTGTGACATACGGACGGACAGATAGACACGACGAATCTATAAGGGTTCCGTTTTTTGCCATTTGGCTACGGAACCCTAAAAATACGTCATTTCAATAATGACAAACAACAACAATACAAAACATTACTAAATGTTGTAACGACAGCGCACATGTAATATAATTACTGTAGCCTGAGGCGGAACGTGATACATTTATTTATGGTAAGTAGCACAGGTTTAATTTGAACCTACATATTTAGTAAAAAACCTATTTTAAAATAAACTTTTTTTACTAAAGGGAGACCGCACGGTCTCGGGCCGAGACGTCTACGCCTTCGGCGGTCAGCAGAGATAAAAATACCTTCTTATAGGCTGTCCGTATTACCTCGTTTAAATATCACTTCCCATAACAAATACAATTAACTACCAAAATTTTTTTGGTACACAGTGTTATTGCTGACTGTACCTAGCAGCATTGTCATGTAAACTAGAGAAGTATACCAAATTTCAGCTCAATCAGACACCTGAAAGTGGTTAAAATTTAACTTACAAGATTTGATGCATATAATGACATAAACAAATAAATAAACAAACAAATATACGGGGTCAAGCTAAGTAAAACTGTGTAGTAAAAGTGCATGATTATGATACAGCTTCTTTGATTGGATTGCTATCTGCCATGTAGTCTGCATTGTAACAGTATCAGTTACATGTAGGTATTATCATGGTACAAGAAGACAAGGTATTGTAAATTTTTGACAGCTCACGATTTGTCACGATTACCCTGACCTCACTGACGTCATCAGGGAACGCTGCGGTTCTCAAAGTCCAAAAATAGGGAAAATTATTTGATATGTAACTAGTAGGTAGTCCGCCTCTAACTGAGAACTCGCGATTTACTTGCAAACGAGTTGACCAATATAACAAGACCCTAAGGAGGATTTTTTTCTCCTTCTAGCTCTAATTTTATGTATCTCTGCTACAGCCACAATAAATTTTATAAAGATCAGAAAAACGTTACTAAAGTTATCGTCGGAGAAACTATCGAAATCAAAAAGCCATCCAAATGCCGAGACGTCCCAGTAGCCAGGTGACAGTTCGGTCTCGAGTTGTTTGTAAGAACTCACTTCGCTTACGCTCCGGAGTTCGATTAATAGTGTTGTGTTCCTGCTGGTGAGTAAGGTTGCCAAAGAGCTCAAAGAGGACCCTGTGTGTTGACGACAAGGGACCTCTCTTGTTCCTTTAGCCGTCAACACAGTGAATCCTCCTGTTTTTAAAGGGCCGGCAACGCGCATGTGACACCTCTGGTGTTTCAGGCGTCCATAGGCTACGGTAGCTGCTTACCATGTGTCATTAGATAACCTTAGAGCCACCCCACACTAGCGTCATTCGAGCGTCGACATCGCGCGAGCGTCCGCGCAGCGACGACGCGGCGTCGACCGACGGACGCTTGTATCGTCCGCTATTGTCCCTAACTCAATGCCAATTTCGCTGATATGAACCGAAAAAAGGAAAAGTAATAAGCCAGCCGCTTATATTCTTGCACAAATTAATTGTCAATCAATAATAATTCATTATAGACTAAGATTAGATGGTAGTGCACCCTACCTAATCGGGTAGCAAGATTCGGCATATATAGGGGGTAGCACCTTAAAAAGTTATGACTTTTAGTATGGGACACTATGAGCCAAACCTGGAGCGTTCGGAATGCAGCCAACTTTTCGGGTACCAAAAAAAGTCAGAAAATACCTCATCGGGTAGCAAGATTCGACATATACAGGGGGTAGCACCTTAAAAAGTTATGACTTTTTGTATGGAACACTATGAGCCAAACCTGGAGCATTCGGAATGCAGCCTGATTTTAGTGTGCCAGAAAATATCGAAAAATACCTCATCGGGTAGCAAGATGAAACTAATGCCAAATGAAAGTACTAATCATCCTGTTAATAAAAAAAATTGGTAGTCGGTCCTAAACCTGGAGCATTTCAAATGCAGCCAACTTTTGTGATCGAACAAAAAACTCATCTGATACCATTACAACGTAGAAATGGCCCCAGAAGATGGTTCAAAAGACATAAACAAGCTTAATTTGACAGAATTTATCAAAAAGTGCCAAAATATTTCAGGTTTACTCACCCAAACTTATCACTTTCGTGATTTGGCTTAATTTTAGGGTACCTGAAGATTTAAAAAAATACCTTATTGAGTAGCACGATAATATGTATGCCAAATGAAAGGACTTATCATCCTATTAATAGAAAAAAATTGCAGCGGGTCCTAAACCTGGAACATTCCAAATGCAGCCAACTTTTGTGATCGAACAAAAAACTCATCTGATACCATTACAACGTAGAAATGGCCCCAGAAGGTGGTTCCAAAGACATAAACAAGCTTAATTTGATAGAATTTATCAAAAAGTGTCAAAATATATTAGGTTTACTCACCCAAACTTATGACTTTCGTGATTTGGCTTAATTTTAGGACCCTGAAGATTAAAAAAAATACTTTATTGAGTAGCACGATAAAATGTATGCCAAATGAAAGGACTTATCATTCTGTTAATAAAAAAATATAGCAACGGGTCCTAAACCTGGAGCATTCCAAATGCAGCCAACTTTTGTGATCGAACAAAAAACTCATCTGATACCATTACAACGTAGAAATGGCCCCAGAAGATGGTTCAAAAGACATAAACAAGCTTAATATGATAGAATTTATCAAAAAGTGCCAAATTTATTAGGTGTACTCACCCAAACTTATCACTTTCGTGATTTGGCTTAATTTTAGGGTACCTGAAGATTTAAAAAAATACCTTATTGAGTAGCACGCTAATATGTATGCCAAATGAAAGGCCTTATCATCCTGTTAATAAAAAAAAATAGCAGTGGGTCCTAAACCTGGAACATTCAAAATGCAGCCAACTTTTGTGATCGATCAAAAAACTCATCTGATACCATTACAACGTAGAAATGGCCCCAGAAGATGGTTCAAAAGACATAAACAAGCTTAATTTGACAGAATTTATCAAAAAGTGCCAAAATATTTCAGGTTTACTCACCCAAACTTATCACTTTCGTGATTTGGCTTAATTTTAGGGTACCTGAAGATTTAAAAAAATACCTTATTGAGTAGCACGATAATATGTATGCCAAATGAAAGGACTTATCATCCTATTAATAGAAAAAAATAGCAGCGGGTCCTAAACCTGGAACATTCCAAATGCAGCCAACTTTTGTGATCGAACAAAAAACTCATCTGATACCATTACAACGTAGAAATGGCAACAGAAGATGGTTCAAAAGACATAAACAAGCTTAATTTGATAGAATTTATCAAAAAGTGCCAAATTTATTAGGTTTACTCACCCAAACTTATGACTTTCGTGATTTGGCTTAATTTTAGGGTACCTGAAGATTAAAAAAAATACCTTATTGAGTGGCACGATAAGATGTTAGCCAAATGAAAGGACTTATCGTCTTGTTAATAGAAAAAAATAGCAGCGGGTCATAAACCTGGAACATTTAAAATGCAGCCAACTTTTGAGATCGAACAAAGAACTCATCTGATACCATTACAACGTAGAAATGGCCCCAGAAGATGGTTCAAAAGACATGAACAAGCTTAATTTGATGGAATTTATCAAAAAGTGCCAAATATATTAGGTTTACTCACCCAAACTTATCACTTTCGTGATTTGGCTTATCAGATGAGTTTTTTGTTCGATCACAAAAGTTGGCTGCATTTGGAATGTTCCAGGTTTAGAAGCCGCTGCTATTTTTTTTTTATTAACAGGATGATAAGTCCTTTCATTTGGCATACATCTTATCGTGCTGCTCAATAAGGTATTTTTTTAAATCTTCAGGTACCCTAAAATTAAGCCAAATCACGAAAGTGATAAGTTTGGGTGAGTAAACCTGAAATATTTTGGCACTTTTTGATAAATTCTGTCAAATTAAACTTGTTTATGTCTTTTGAACCATCATCTGGGGCCATTTCTACGTTGTAATGGTATCAGATGAGTTTTTTGTTCGATCACAAAAGTTGGCTGCATTTGAAATGCTCCAGGTTTAGGACCGACTACCAATTTTTTTTATTAACGGGATGATAAGTCCTTTCATTTGGCTTACATCTTATCGTGCCACTCAATAAGGTATTTTTTTTAATCTTCATGTACCCTAAAATTAAGCCAAATCACGAAAGTCATAAGTTTGGGTGAGTAAACCTAATAAATTTGGCTCTTTTTGATAAATTCCATCAAATTAAGCTTGTTTATGTCTTTTGAACCATCTTCTGTTGCCATTTCTACGTTGTAATGGTATCAGATGAGTTTTTTGTTCGATCACAAAAGTTGGCTGCATTTGGAATGCTCCAGGTTTAGGACCCGTTGCTAAAATTTTTTATTAACAGGATGATAAGTCCTTTCATTTGGCATACATTTTATCGTGCTACTCAATAAAGTATTTTTTTGAATCTTCAGGTACCCTAAAATTAAGCCAAATAACGAAAGTCATAAGTTTGGGTGAGTAAACCTAATATATTTTGGCACTTTTTGATTAATTCCATCAAATTAAGCTTGTTTATATCTTTTGAACCATCTTCTGGGGCCATTTCTACGTTGTAATGGTATCAGATGAGTTTTTTGTTCCATCACAATAGTTGGCTGCATTTGGAATGTTCCGGGTTTAGGACCCGCTGCTATTTTTTTCTATTAATAGGATGATAAGTCCTTTCATTTGGCTTACATCTTATCGTGCCACTCAATAAGGTATTTTTTTTAATCTTCATGTACCCTAAAATTAAGCCAAATCACGAAAGTGATAAGTTTGGGTGAGTACACCTAATAAATTTGGCACTTTTTGATAAATTTTATCAAATTAAGCTTGTTTATGTCTTTGGAACCACCTTCTGGGGCCATTTCTACGTTGTAATGGTATCAGATGAGTTTTTTGTTCGATCACAAAAGTTGGCTGCATTTGGAATGCTCCAGGTTTAGGACCCGTTGCTATATTTTTTTATTAACAGGATGATAAGTCCTTTCATTTGGCTTACATCTTATCGTGCCACTCAATAAGGTATTTTTTTAAATCTTCAGGTACCCTAAAATTAAGCCAAATCACGAAAGTCATAAGTTTGGGTGAGTAAACCTAATATATTTTGGCACTTTTTGATAAATTCCATCAAATTAAGCTTGTTTATGTCTTTTGAACCATCTTCTGGGGCCATTTCTACGTTGTAATGGTATCAGATGAGTTTTTTGTTCGATCACAAAAGTTGGCTGCATTTGGAATGCTCCAGGTTTAGGACCCGTTGCTAAATTTTTTTATTAACAGGATGATATGTCCTTTCATTTGGCATACATATTATCGTGCTACTCAGTAAGGTATTTTTTTAAATCTTCAGGTACCCTAAAATTAAGCCAAATCACGAAAGTGATAAGTTTGGGTGAGTAAACCTGAAATATTTTGGCACTTTTTGATAAATTCTGTCAAATTAAACTTGTTTATGTCTTTTGAACCATCTTCTGGGGCCATTTCTACGTTGTAATGGTATCAGATGAGTTTTTTGTTCGATCACAAAAGTTGGCTGCATTTGAAATGCTCCAGGTTTAGGACCGACTACCAATTTTTTTTATTAACAGGATGATTAGTACTTTCATTTGGCATTAGTTTCATCTTGCTACCCGATGAGGTATTTTTCGATATTTTCTGGCACCCTAAAATCAGGCTGCATTCCGAATGCTCCAGGTTTGGCTCATAGTGTTCCATACAAAAAGTCATAACTTTTTAAGGTGCTACCCCCTGTATATGTCGAATCTTGCTACCCGATGAGGTATTTTCTGACTTTTTTTGGTACCCGAAAAGTTGGCTGCATTCCGAACGCTCCAGGTTTGGCTCATAGTGTCCCATACTAAAAGTCATAACTTTTTAAGGTGCTACCCCCTATATATGCCGAATCTTGCTACCCGATTAGGTAGGGTGCACTACCATCTAATCTTAGTCTATTATAAATTGCAATTTTATAAGTCGCTTACCATATCGTTTCGTTCTTTTAGATTTACAAATCTTGAGCCACTCATGAGCTGCTGCCTCATCCTTTGGAACACTAAAAAAAATTACAGGACTGCTCTTTTCGCTCCGATTTTTACAATTTATCACGGAGCAACCAACCATGGCGTATTAGGTACACACATTTGCGCTTAATAATTGTATAAATTAAAACTCATAAATATTTGGGAATCTCAGTCAAATATGAAACAGCGCGATAAGTTAAAATGAAATACAGATAATACAATATGGCCGACTGTCAGTGTGATTGCTCGCCAAATCCTTGTATTGCCACTAGGTTAAAAAAAGTCCTCATTAAATTACATGACGTAAATGACTTACTAACTAAAAGTCTTGTATTTAATTATATATATTGATATGATGTTTATTTGCAACATAAAATGATTAAAAACCATATTATAAAATGAGTAACGACACGCTAACATTTTTTAATCATGAATCGTATATTCACAAAACTCCCTGACTGATTTGAAGATGTCAACGATTGGCATCATTAGTGACGTAAGTGAGGTCTTTTCGGACGAGCTGTCAAAAATTGAACACACCTTACTTCTTATTCCACCATGGGTATTATAATATTATATGCATTAAAAATCGATAATTTCCTACCTTAATGTTACCTTCTGTCCCCTGTGCGATGCGGCCTTCATTGGAAAACTTGCCTTATAGAATATTAAGTAGCTTAAGCGTAGGCAGAAGTCAAAACACCTGTAAGTAATCACTTACAAAATTTTTGTTCTCTTTTTTACTGGGTAGTACTTTTTACGATCGAACCCTAGCCGGTCAATAACTACTGAAGACATCAAAATAATAAGAATCATTATTAATGAACTTGCTAACAATCTTGACAGACATATCTATCTATGACTAGATAACTAAAGCTCTATCTTTACACTGAAAAATAACTCTTAATACATTGCACTATAACACAACTACTCAACTTGAATATTTTACAACAAAAAATATTGAGATAAACTAAGAGTTAATGTCCTAGATGAAATTTCAAACCAGAATATGTAACGATATGTTGTACTTATATTAATGTACTCAAATTTAAATGAGACGGCAATAAGAAAAACGTTTTGCATTTGAAATTATTAAGTATCTTCGGTAATCATGTTTGAAGTTTGGTTTTAGACTTTACGGATACAGATTAAAAAGAGGAGAGGAGAGGTATAAGGATTAGAAATTAGTAAGTGATCGTAATTTATTTTATTAATTATTTCGATGTTATATTTTACGTTTAATGTTTGTCCATTAATATCATCAACATAACGAGTAATGCCTGTAACTATTGGCGTGAAAATAATACTTCCTGGAATAGAAACTAGAGGTAAAAAATTAATCGAAACCCATTATGACTAAAATGGAAGTGAGTCCAACTTTAATCACACCTCCAGTAAACGGTGCGCATTAACTATGGGGCTTTTAACTTTTTTGCCAACCCTGATTAAATTAAATAAGTGTTGTACAGTCAGTGGGTAATATCACAGCAGTTTGACCACTTGACTAGCGACAGAAAAAAAGACGGCGCTTCAGTAGAAAAATGGCTACCAAAAACGGTATTCATATTTGTCTGATAGTTATCCCTTGGCCGTGGGGTGCCCGGCCTTAGAATTGTCCCCCACCATATCGTCCCGTGGTTGCAGTAGGAGTCTGCTAAGGGAATATACCGGGAGATGGGCAGCAGCATCTTCCGAAAGCCTAAACAACAATAAACAAAAAAAAACTGCTGTGGCTGAGATCATCATCTCAGCCACAAGACGTCCACTGCCGAACATAGGCCTCCCCTTTGGACCTCCATAAGTATCGGTCGGAAGCGACTTGCATCCTCGGAAGCGACTTGCATCCAATGGAACTTATCAATTAAGGGGGGTTTGCCATACGCGCCACGCTTGGCAGGCGGGTTGGCGCGCGCAGTTTTTTTTGTTTATTGTTGTTTAGGCTTTCGGAAGATGCTCCTGCCCATCTCCCGGTATATTCCCTTAGCACTCTCTCTCACTCTCTCTTAACTCATCAGTTATCCTTTCACTTTCTTACCCAGCTTTACCCATTATTACCCAATATTAAATTTCCAGCTCATTAAAAAAGTTGTGTGGGCTCATAAAGCTTTGACTGACAAAAATTTTCTTTATTCGTATCCTTCGCTGCGATTGGGCCGGTTGGCAAAACTTGACACTTAGGGCCGGTTGCACAAAACTGTCTGTGAACGTAAACGTAAACGTAAAAAAAATCTTTTATGAAAAGTTTGACAGTTTTCTATGGGCTCCGTCGCCATATTTAACGTTGATGAGTCTGTTAATTGTGCGTGGTGCAATGCAACCCACCCTTAATCTCGCTAAGCTCAGGTCGAAATAAGGTAGTCGAAACAAAGTCGCATCTTTTTTTAATCAAGTGTAAAGTGTGTTTCATATGTATATAATTATTTCACGCACTGTACTTCACTCTAAATTGGGTACTTAAATGTCGTATTATTGACTGTGCTTTATAATTTAAAACAATATCGCCGCAAAAAAATAATGTACCGTCTTGTAAAGTAATCATTAATTTAAAGACCAAGTTAACGTTTTATTGCGGACTTTAAACATCGATTATTCTTATCAGGTATTCGTTTTTTTAAGTATAGCCATGTTATTATTTTGATACACGTACTATCATGATTATCATGAAGCAGTGATGTTTTTTTGCGAGTGTACCGCATATGTTCATATATATTTTTGACACATGAAATGAATGCGTACCTCAAGTAATGAATTCTTTTCTTCGTTCAGCAGGATTGTCGACTGACAAATTTGAATAGGAAAATATCGTAAGATAGCTTATTACCTGTACAGAAAATATTATTAGCAAATGTACCTTAGGTAATATTTAAAATAGGTGTTACCATAATTAATTATAGGATATTACGAGGTGTATACACTATCAGTTTTAAAGCAATTTTATTTGCAAATCACCAATACTATGTACACGCGATGTCTAAGCACCTATATCGCAACGTCTATTTGACAAATGACAGCTGATATTAATATTCATGAAGTTAGGTGCCAACCCTGTCGGTATATTATGCATCATAACAAGCTTTAGGCCATTGATCTGATATTCTGACATAACGTTACTTAATTTAACTAGATGGAAGGTGTATCGTGATTTTATGGCGGCTTAAATATAATAAATATACCATTAGAGATCTGGAATTTTTGTCGTTAGTGCGGGATTGGGGGGATTGAATTATAATATTATTGATACGTCTGTGAGGTAATATAATGAATGATATATAGCAAATATGGAATCGTGTTGTAGAATATTTGGAACCTTACAAGTTTCGTAACTACTTGTATCTTGTATACAGGGTATAAAGCCAAACATTTTACTTTAAATTAGATATACATTTTTGTGAATTTCTGTCTAAATTATGTAAAATATATACAACATATGAAATCAAACACCTTAAGGCAGCGATTTTATTGAAGATTAAAGTTAAACCCAGTTAACATGTAGGTGTAAATACAATTTTTTATTATTGTACTCTTGCTTTAATAATGAAATTTAAGGCGAATACTATTGCCAGTTTTGGTGTCCGCTTTCATTTTTAAAGAGACTAAAACACAACCATATTGAAATGAAAAACTCTCAGGTTCATATTTTACAACCAACACACAAGACCATAGTAATATTTAAGTATCTGGTTTTTATGAGAACTAGCCAGCCAAGGCGTCTATTTCAAGTTATGTTAAGTGAATTAAACTCTTCAAGCAAAACATAACGTGGTATTCCTTGCAAACATTTTCATTTATTAAACAAGGTACTAGAACACCTTGTATCATCCATCCCGCTAAGGTAATCCTTAATAAATTCTTATCATCAAAGACTTCAGTCGAGCCGCGGGGGACATAAGGAAGCCTATTTAAAAAGTAAACCTGTTTCCACAACACTAGGTACTATGATGAATTTCTGTGAACAAACACACGGGGAAATAAGCACCCTAAGGGAATGCGAATAATGATGAAAATGAAATGAAGAACGTCACGATATAAGTGATAGCGGTTGAAGCAAATAGTTCACAAACATGAAAAAGGTGTTTCAGAAAAACATGAGCGTCTTCATTTTGAGTAATTTGCGAGTTTGTGTGGCTGTCGGCGAGTTTTAGCCATCTTTTTTAATGTGTTGAAATTCTTCTGTAAAACACTAGTTTATATTTATTAAAACCCTTTGGGCTCTATGCGTGAAACGCAAAAAATGCATCCTAGATAGAAGTGATTTAGCTGTCGTTGATACTTAGAACAAAGTCGATAATCTGCGAACGTAAAATACGAGCAGCTCGAGTGACAGAGATGAGGAGCTCGAGTGTATTTTTTGGAAGCAATTGCCCAAGCTAGGTATAGGTACTATAAAAAGTGGTACTCTAACTAATTAATACCTAAGTACACAGTTTTTCTTTTTCAATAAAAAAAACATAAATTTCTGTTGATTAACTCGCAATCATCGAAGGCAACAGTTCTAATTGAGACTATTAACATGCATTAACATGTCTGAATGAGAAAAAAATGCCTTGTATCGGCGTAAATATGAAATGATATATGGCTACTGGTCTAGTCACTGATCACTTACCATCAATAGATAGAGCATGCATATAAAAATGCGCTCACTTGTTTATCCCTTTTACACTTCACTGTGTCGACGATAGCGTCACGATAAGCAGGGGAGCTATGTACGAGATTATAATATCGCTTTTTAATTAGCTTTGACGTCCACGATAATGCAAAGCGAACTTTGCCGCTCCCATACTATATAATAAATGACATAATTATTTTTAATGTTGTAGTATTATGTGAAATGCTACTGGAGCATTTCATCGTCACGTAACCGACATTCGGGCCCATATTTTCGACTTTCCGAGCCTGGTTCTTTTTTGACTTACCTTTTTATGGTGTCATATTGGTACGATTCGAAAGTGCTTGTTGCTATGCCTACTTGAATAATGACAATATTGACTTTGACTTTGACCATCTTAAAGCTGCTTTATTTCTTAAAAAACTGTTTAATTTACTTTTAATCAAGTCGACAGAGTAATTCGGAATTAAAGCAAATGTTACGTAATCGACTCGCAAGCAAAATACGCCAATACTTTGTCCTACACGTGGACAATGGACATTGCATAAATAAAGACTTGTGTAAAGAAAACTACATGAAAAACTTACTGTTTTCATGAGTAGCCCGGCATAGCCATACTTTACTTGTGTTTTTGGGGCAACGACGAGTTTTAGGTACCTACATTTTATTTTATAATGCGGTGTCTATTAGAGTCAATGGTTATAATAAAGGAAGGAAAAAATAACAAGATCTTAATGGTATGCTAACGATCCTACGAAACGCAATCATTACTTACCTTATAGTATATACCTTAAGTTATTTTTAAACAAAACCATTTAAACTCATTATGTCGTTTATAACTAAAATAACTTATAGTTTTTGTAATTATAAAATGTCATTTCTTAACTACTGTCTTACGTACTCACTTAATCGCTGATATGACGTTCTTTTGAAGTTTAAGTACCTACCTACTTACAGAATATCGTGTAGTTCATGATAAATATACAAATAAAATTAAAAAATAAAGTTTTAGTAGTAAAACGATTAGTAACTGCGTAAAATTATTTTGTAACATTATTACTTCTAATTATTTATGTAAACACCTACATTAAATCTGTACTCAATTAAGCACTATTTGTTTTTTGTTTTTTTTTTATATTATTAGGGGGTTGAAAAGTAAATACCTATAAGTAAAAAAAAGCCAGTAAAAAAAATATTTAATAAAAACTTTTGTTACCTGTCACATTTGTATTTCAACAAAAAATTTGAAATACTTATGTGCAATTATTAAGACTTCGGTAAAAAGCCAAATATAATAATAGATTTTATTTCTATATGATTTTTATCGCAGTAAAGTAACGCCTTATTAGGCTACAGTACAGTCTTTACAGAGCTTATTTTTAGTAGGTATGTGGTCGGGCATGGCGCTAGGATCCTTTTAATGCACATAGAATATATTTTAGTAGTAATTAATACATAGTATATAGGTAACACGATCGCAATTAATGTATACTGTAACATGAAGAGTCATAATAGCATAGCATAGCTCGTTTGTGGTGCGCGTGCCGCGGCCGCTGCAGGATGCCATCGCGAGTGCAGACTTCTGGCCGAAGGGTGTTGTGTTTCGGCGGTTCCGGGGCACTCTGCCGAATCCTGCACCAGATCAGACGACGCAACGGAGCCACGAAGTTACATCGCCTAGATCAAACTAGTCTTAAGTTATTTTATATGTTTTGTTTTGTAGTTCGCAGTGCCTTGGTTTTTACTGTAATGCTGTGTAACGAATAATTTGAATAAATAAATAAATAAATAATCATCAAATGGACTTCGCCTTATCTCGCTCGGATTAACTTTCCTTGTTAAATACTTACATGCATACGAAACAGGTCTAAAACGTATGCCCTATATATGTCTAGCTCAAAACTTGATCAATAATCTGGTTCTAGGGTAACAACCGACCTTGTGAGACCACAGAACTTGTATAGTACCACAAGTAATTTGAGCTGTCAATCTCGTTTTCTTCGCACTTAAGTATTTACACCATTGATGATATTTTATAAAACGAGCGGAGCGTAAGCGAAGTCAATTCTTACACATAAATACATTCATTTTGCATACCGCAATACGGCTAAATGTGTGATAAAACCATATTATAAAACTTTGACGTATTGTTAGCACATTAAACGTAAATAAAGAACTTACAGATAATTTCGGCCACAATGGAACTGTCAGTTGATTTTGAATAGTTGTTTTGCGATAACTTTAGTGACGTATTTATGATCTTTATGTGTTTTAGTTACATCAGAGATAAATATAATGTGAGAAATCGCATATGAGCAGGATCAAGGAGTTATGGTGCTGGGTCAAATAGATTTAGGGCAACGGGCGAATTTATTGTGGACGATAGAAAAGTTAATTTCGGTATATTATAATTTATAACTACTAATAGTAGTACTAATGCCAACTATAAGAACTTAATGAAGAAGATTTGCACCTGATGGTTTAAAACGAAAACAGGCTTTAAATACCATTAATTTTGACTTTAGAAGTTATGTTATAAAGTTTAGTATTAAGATTGTGACATATTTGTTTATATAATGAAATATACGATTTAGTGTTATAAATTATAATGTACCGAAATCGTTAACTTTTCTATTGTTCACAGAAAAGTCGCCCGTTGCCCTAAATCTGTTTGACCCTGCTAGAAGGCGCAAAATAATCTTTATAAGGGTCTAGGGTATTGGTCAATTCGTTTGCAAAGAAATTGCGAGTTCTCAGTTCGAGGTGGAATACTAGTGTAGGTACATATTTTATTCGTTAAGGTCGATGACGCTATTTAATTAATGATGCAACTTATTTTATTTTCAAAAACAGTTTTTGTCATCTTAAATGTATGTATTGGCGACACGATGCCAGTTACGTACTAGCTTCCACTGTGACAGCTCGGGTAGATCACTATTAAGGCACGTTTACACCGGTCAGTACTCGATACACGGTTCGTGTATAGACACAGTCGTGAAGTTTATATTTTTCATTGTTTACTGTCGTTAAGTATATACTCAGTGAAGAAAAAGTTTATAGTTTTTTAAAACAGCAATAAATAAATAAATAACATTTGTGGTTATCCTGAATTTTAATTTTTCTAAACTGAGTTCGGCATTTACATGAGGTAAGTGCGGTTTGAAATGTTGATTTGATTTCATAAATCGTCAGGAAACAAGCAAAACTCACTAATTACAGAAAAATATAAAAGGAAATTAACCTTGTTATATTGCCAGTATGGTTCATTAAGACTATGAACTTGTGGTAATACTTAGTGAGTGTGGTGGTGGTTTGTGGTTTGCTTGCCACCTAACGAAATATTGTATTAGAGAAAACTTTATGTATATTTTTTACAAATAGATTCGTGTATAGTCTCGTTCAATGTAAGTTCCAGCGATTCATTTAGAGATAATTTATTTACTTACTAAATAAAATTAATAATTTTATTAATATGTGGAGACAATCTTACACAAATCAAACTAGATAGATCCAAAAAAAGCAAGGCATACTATGGGTATCTATTAGGCGATGATTTATGTACTTAGATATATAGAAAACATCCATAACTCAGGATAAGCACCAAAAAAATGCCCTTAACACATTCAGCACAGTCGGGTTCTCGGTGCTGAATGTGTTAATGGTATTATTTCGAGCTTTTCAATCAGACTTACCAGGTAGTAATTTTTTAAGATGTCTGAATTTTACTACAATTCCGACATTATAAAAAAAATCCTTTACTACACTATAGGACTGTAGGTAGTGTACGTACAAGGATTAATGACTTGAAGTTGCTTCTCATGTGTGACTGTTATTTTTCAGTTTTTTCATTAAGGTACCTTTTTTCGCGTGAATCCCACAATTTTGATCTACCTACTTGCTTGCTAACTTCATTAGTCTAGCTGTTGGTCCTGTATCAATTTTGTCTACAAAATGGCAAGTTTTTAAAACTTTCATATCAAAAGAATGGATTTGGTGAAAATTTTAGAATCATCCAGAATCTATACGACTTTGTTGATCATCATCATCATCTCAGCCATAAGACGTCCACTGCTGAACATAGGCTTCCCCTTTTATCATTAAGGGGGGGTTTGCCATACGCGCCACGCTTGGCAGGCGGGTTGGCTTTGTTGATAATCATAAAATATTCTTGGAGGGTGATATAAAACTTTTAAGTATTTAGTTGGTTATGATCCAAATTGCCCTATTTAGTACCCCTAATGACTGCATTTTAGTGCATATTTTTTAAGATTTAAACGTTTAGGAACATTGATTTGTAGTTAAATATATGATTTAATAGAGAACATAAACAGCAATAGGATAATTATTTAATAAAACGTTTTTATAATGTCCGCAACGTATAAAAGATGCGCGTATTTTAACACTAAATTTTATGGTGCCTTTGCAAGTAGGGGCTTCACGTAAATGTATCTCCGCAAAATCTAGATTATTAAGAATTCAGATTATTATGTAAATAAAGGTTATTATGAAATCGATCTAATACTGATTGTTATAATTGTTTAAAAAATCATTTCCAAGGAAATAAACAATTTTTTTTTCACGCTGAACATTGAACGGCAATCATAAACATATACACGCATCGTTAATATTAAGCCAATTCGGCTAAACAAATTAGATTTTTTCAACTAGGCCGGAAATCGTTTTAATACCTTTATTTGGTCCTAAATTCGTGTAAACCGAGTTTGCCCAATCCCAGCAGGTGTGAATTATTTTTGCTCCTGTGTTAATCCTGGGGACCTAATGCCAGCATGTCAATTATTCCTGGCAGCCCTATATTCACCTAAGGTCAATGAGACCTTCTTGGCCAAAATCCAAGACGAGATATTCTCTTAGTTCCTCATAAAGCCAACTTTCATCTCTGCCCCCAACAAATGCAGTTGAATTTAACCCTCATTAGCACTGAATGGATTGTCTTTTTCCGTCGGAACTACCATTTTAAAAGGATTTCCAGCCTGGTGGGAATTAATTCCTTAAAAAAGCTTTTTATAGGTCTTATTTGCTTAGTCTAAATGGTATAAGATCAAACATTTTTTACATGTATGACGATTATTGTTTACGATTAAAAAATACATATTATTATATCAGACAGAGTTTATTGCGTACGAGACGTCTTACTCCAAAAGATTACCTCTATATCGTTTCTGATGCTAGAATCACGCCAATATAGGCTCAATTTCCAGGACAGTAAGGTATTTTTCCAGATTTCTGATATTATGTCACATAAAGTATGTAAAAAGTATATCGGCGTTCATCCGAGAACGGGAGACAGTTTGATGAAGCGAATATATTAATGGGGAATCTTGAATGAATAATATTTACGGTGTATCGTTACACGGTTTTACATGGACTCCATTTAACTTAAAAGGAGTGGAGTCAATAAGATTACCCGTGTCAAAAAATTTAAAAGGAATTTAAGAGGAGACAGCATGCATTGATATATTCTAAATGTATATTTTTTTTTAATGGGATAGGATGACTTCAATCAGTGACAATGAACTTTTCTCAAACATGCAATGGAAAAGGTATTTTCGTTACGTTCCTTATAATAGAGTTGGAAGTATCATATTTCGGGGGCAGCAATTTGAGGGGACTGTCATGGGATTTCATACAAACTCTTCAGGCCTAGGCCTGAAAAGTATTATTGTCGTGAAAGGTTACTAGGTTTTACGCACAGCTGATGTTGATTTTATATTTTTCTCAAGTGACTGGATGGTTAACGTATCTGAATTGAGAATAATATGAAATGTTTACGAGTAGAATAATTCACTATAAACAATTATTTTTATAACTTTCTTTCCTTATTTCATATTGCATGTTTGAGAAAAGCAAATATACCTCGGCGTGAACATGGTAATTCCTGTTTTTCCGGCCGTTGATAATGTAGGTTCGTTTTCTTCGTAATCTATTCTAATCCGCAGGGACTTGAAAGCTACGAAGTTTAGCATTTATGTTTTCATAAAAATGAGGTTCTTTTAAACCAAGTCACTTGCAAAGTCCGTTCAAATTTAGCGTGATCAAATTTTAGTGTAATGAAAGCGGCATTTTAACTATACACTTTAACGTTTGAATAATTAAATATACTATATCTCCAATTTAATCACTTATCCCCTCGCAAGCTGAGTCAAGATTGAAGACCTTTAATGTGTAAATAATTGCTATGCATTACACGTGTTAGCGATTCTCACATTTTTACCATTCGGCTCACGAGATTTATTACTATCTACACTCATTAGTAAGCCGAAGTAATTTTTCCATGTGAAAGAATATTAATTGTTTTAAATGTTTCTACTGATTATAATATAGTACTTTTCTTGTTTCAGATTGAAGATGAAGTACTCGAAGGACCTGATCATCGCTTGCATGCTGCTCTGCTTAGTTCTGCGCAGTCATGCTGCGCCATCCTCTAGAAGATCACGAGCAGCCGCGCTGCCAGAAGCGACGAGCAGCCGCCAAAGCAAACTCACAGAAGAATACAAAGAAGATGTCACTACGGCATCGCCAGCGCCACCTACGAACAGACGCAACAAAGCATTAAACCTCTTCGGCTACTTTCCATCCTTCTTATCATCAGGATTGGACTATAACGAAGATGAAGACGATGACGTCACTTTTGCCGTCAACGACGACCATTTCGATGACGATGACCTTTCCAGAACTATCCCATCAAGACGCCGACAGCAGAATAAGAAGAAAAACGGCAATGGCGACAACTATCAAAACGATAACCTAAATTCGCTGCAATACGACAATTCTCCTATCTTCTACATCAGATTGCCTCCAACTCCGTACATGTTCGTACCTGGCCTGGGTTACGTTTCTCAGCCCCCTAACCTGGGCCCTCCTATGGGACCACCAATGCCTCAGAATGTGCCTCAAGTGGATCCGTTTATAAACCTGCCTTTAGATTTCGTGTCGAACGGGAAACCTACAGGGGTGTACCAATGGGCCGGAGCTGGAGGGTATCCTCAGGTACCGCAAATGCCTCAAATGCCTCAGATGCCTCAAATGGATCCGTTCGGTTACGGAGCACAGCCGATGATGCCTATGCAAAGACCTAGCTATAACAACGTGCCTTCCTACTCTAAACCTAAGCCTAAACCAGCGCCTTCTAATTCCAAAGTCACAAACCTAAAAGGTCAATATGTTTTCAATGGAAAACCTAATGACAGCGTGTACGTTTTGCGAGACACGTATAACTCCATATACTCGGATGCGCTTCAGAACTTCTATCCTTAAAGAGGAATCTGGTATAGCCGGAAATTGTTAAACTGGCTCGTATCGAGCTGAACATATTTTCGAATAAATGCGATGAAATGTGTGAAGTCAAAACGACATTTAAAGTGTTTAATTAAGAATGTAATATCCAGTCAGCAACTTAAAACTCCGGATTCATGGAAGGATCAAAGTTTAAAATGTATGTAAAGGCTGGTTTACACTTGCAAGTTTACTTGCGGCAACTAGGCACGCAGCTATGGGTTAGAAAGAAATAGTGATATTCATCTCTCATTCTGAACTATGTTGCTTCCTTGTAAAGTAAACTTGCAAGTGTACGAGCCCCCTTAGACTTAATTAATAAACGTTTTTAGAGATCATTCTCATGAAAATAGCAATGGGAGTCATAATAACTGTTGAAATTAACAAAAGTACTCAATATAAGTAGATATTTCTTACTTATGCTTAGTCTGTGGATATTTTGTGATTAATTTTATTTTTATGATTGCCTTAAATAAGTAGTTAGATATTTTAATTAATTTATATTACCATATTAAGCTATGTATGATCGTAACAGCAAAAATTCATTTTGTTTTAAATTGCAAAGTAAAGGTTGTCGCTCACCTATACGCTCGGCGCGGGATAGGTGCGGCGCGGCCTCCATGGGCTTTCATAATAAATAGTACTGCAACGCATACAAACTTCATCGGAAGTGTGCGGTCTTGGCTTGTTTGCGTATGGGTGAGGAGACGAGACCGTGCCTATCCCTTGTCGAGCCTATTAGTGTGCGACAACCTTAAGTTTTTCATGACTTCTAATGCTTATCTATAAAACAATCGCACCTATGACAATAAATCTAATTCCATATAATTATTGCATCGGTGCCTATTTTACCTACGGTCATCCAAAATTTTAGTACTTATGGTAAAACCATGTGTCAAAAGAACAAAGTCCGAAAATTCAATTTCTGTGGAAGATTTTTATTTACCATTATCTTTACCATCGCTTACCTTATCTTTACCCTTTTTTACTCTACGCAACTTTTTTTTTAACTTACGATTTGGTTTGACCTGACTATATTTTTATAACAACAGTAGCTAATTCAAAGCCGGAGTGCTGCAATTTAATTAAGTGCAACTCGTACTGACGAAAAGTAAACGCTAATAACAGCCATGATGTTAGAAAGACAATTTGATTATTTAATGTTAACACTGGTTGCTTATAATAGTTTTCTACTCATTTGTAAATATCTACGGGCTAGCCTCAAAATACGGAGACAGAAAAATATCACATCGAGTAGAAATCTTTAAAGTTCAAATGCCGCTCGTGACAAAATCTTTGTTAACGTATTTTCGAACAGCCGGTACCTATGGCTTTCTCATAACATAAACATGCGGGTGAATATCCCAAGCAATAAAATTTGATGGCAAGACTGAAAACGCTGGTGCAGAAAGTCAAAATAGTCATATACTTTTTTTTTTTGGAAATATCTCTTAGCTATCGACCTCGGGCATTAACTAATATTAAAATATTAAATAATTTAATCATTGAGAAAAAAAATAAAGGCCCAATTTTTCATTCAGGTGGGTTGTCCGGAACCCAGTTATTCTTGTTTAATGCCGCATAACTCTAAAACTATGCAAGATATCAAATTATTTATTAGTTCATTATAATACTATATCAATAAAGAATCCTTTAAAATATTACTTGCTTACTAACTCTTTAATAAACCCCCTTATTATGCGTAAAGAAATTTGTCCGGCAAAATAATCCTTATTACCGCGGACAAATTTCATCGACGTTTATTGGCTAAGTTTGACTTCGTACGCCCATCCGCCTCCTGCGCACTTTGAGAGTAAGTTGTGCCGAGGCTCTCACCGCAAGAAGATGTCGACGTGATGCTTAATAGATCTGCTACACACATGGTCATGTCATTTCGATGTTACGGGGACAAAAAAAATATCATTCCGGAGTTTGCTATATGTTTTTTGTTTCATATTTGTTATTTTTCAAATATTTACAGATCGTGTATTTTGTACTTGTGAGTTTAAATATCGCGATAGTTAAAGAATGTGGGATTTAGTTATTTTTTTATAATTATATTTCACCTCGGTTTATCATTCCACCAATTTCATTCCGGTGATTTCGGTGTAGTAAAATGACTTTAACACCCACCAGAATGAAAATAACACTGGAATGATATGTCATTCAGGTGGAGTGTTATATCATTCCTTTGCATACTTATCATTCACGTGCGAGTAATTTTTTTCATTCCGGTGGAAAAATGTCATTCAGGTGAAGTGTTATATCATTCCTGTGTATACTTATCATTCACGTGCGAGTAAATTTTTTAAATCTCCGATAATTCTCAAAAGGCTTAAGATATCAAGTGCTCTGTAAGAGGCTTATCAGATAACAGTCTGAGGTCTCGATTGACATTAAAAGAAACATCGAAGAAACGTAAATAAAGAATTACACCGGAATGACACAAAAAACTAGTACTGTTGAAATAGACCCATGCATGTTGTCAGGTGACAAGCAAAAGTCACTAATTACAAAAAATATTAAACGAAAATCAAGTTATGTTGCCAATATGGTTCATTATGGCTATGAATTTGTAGCAAGTACTTGCTCGTCACCTGACGATATTAGAACTAGTGTGTACAGTCAGCATAAAATATTATATATTGTAACAGCCAAAGTGATCAAATATAGTTCGTCACACCGAACTATTTGGCTACTCTTGCTGTTACAATATATTTGATGCTGACTGTACAAAAATGCTAAAATCTTACTCCACAAGAAATACACTGATACAGTCTGAAAATTAACTTAACACACATTATTTTCTTGCAAGGAAGGCTTATAAATAGTTTAACTGTATGTAAGAAATAAAAGCACTGTTTTTCTCAGTGTACCTAACATAATACTGGAATCAATGTTTTCCGTAGTATGGAAATCACATGTTTAACAGAAAATAACTATTTCTTTTGGTGTTCGTTATCTAGTTAGAACATTCTAGGTCTTATCTTGGTCTAGTTAACAATAAGTAGGTAACGCTTAAGTCAATCTACTCGTATCTTTTAATTTTAAATTTAAACTAACTTGCTCATTAATTATTTATTTATGTTTATAGTCCAGTAGTTTTATATTAATGTAGGTACAAATAAAAAAACAGATTTTCCGTCCATTTTCATTAATTATTAAGGTACTTTATCATAGAGAAAATATTTTTCTACTTCCATAATAATTACAAGTAGCTGAAAATGGGTGTAACAAATAATAAATGAAATATGTTTACCAGTTAAACATAATTTTAGTTATTAAATTACAATATAAATTGTAAATAGGTAAATATTTATTATTAAAATTAAGTATCTACCTATGAGCTTAGATAATAAATGCATTTTGAATTCGCTTTAAATTAAATCCTAAATAATGGTAGATAGTACTTTTATAAATAACAAGCTTGAAAGCGATTAAACTTCGAATGGAGTTAAAGAAAACTGTAATACAAACGATACAAACGACAATATTGTTTAGATAATTAAATGACATAATTAAACTTAAATTAAAGACTTTTATTTCTATCCCTTCCTTTGCTTATTTTAAGTTTTTTAATAAGTTCAGGTCTGAATTTAGAATATTGTGAGGCGCGTCATTTCGGTGCAGTGTACGTAGTATCAGTGGCGGCGCATCCATGGAACACGATTCCCGTTGGCTTGCCTAATTTTCAGGCAACTGAGCAGTTTTCCTACAGCTCATGGATAAATTTTAAACCAAATTAAGCACCGGCTTGCCTAAGTTTTTTTTTGACCCACCGCCTCTGGTAGGTAGGTACAGTCACTTGTAATAATACCTCACATAAACGAAGCGTGCAAAAATATCCAACACTATCTTATTTGTAGAGTCGACCACATATTTTTACCCAATCGTCGTGCAATAGTTAAGTATAGTTTTAAGTTTTGGTTGCCCTGAAAATCAGCGTTGTGGCTACTCTGTCATGACACATGCTGAGTGGCAACCATTTTGGTGTAAACTTTTTAATTGTATGTCCTTGCTTTTGTTCTATTGTGTTACACCGAATAAACATTTTTCATTTCATTTTCATTTCAATATATGATTACAGGATTTACAGGTGACTGTACCTTTGTAGCTATAACAACTTCACCTAAATAGTAATGTAAAACGATTAGGTTCGTAAAAATCATAGGTATGATATACAGGGTCGATTTTCTTTTTGGGTCAGTGAGGGCATCAGGGCAGCTACCAGACTCCTGCTGCTACGCGAAAATGGTCTTAGAAGACCACGCGCGTAAGAATGAGTTGAATGAGACAAACTTTAATTTTCAAAACTTTTTAAACAAAAAATATTTTTTTTTAACGAGCGACGCGAATTTAATGATTGTCAATATAAGTAGATAAACATAAGAGAATCATTGCTAGATATGCTAGGTTATGCAATAAATTAGGAAATTTGTGCTCATTATAGTTTGGCCCGGGTTTGTTTTACTTCAAGCGTAGACAGAGAGAATCATACTATCTATTTCTTATGCTAGTACCCTCGCTACAAAAAAAGGATGAGCATAGCTTTCACTGTTACTGCACTTATTGGTCAGCCAGTAGACTACATAACCATACATAATGAATGATCCATAGTAAAAAAAAAACATTGTTAGGCTCAAAACACACCTAGCGGAATGGAGGCAGTAATGTATGGAGGCCATAGACAAATTTAAGCGACCATCGACAAAGCTCCATACATTACTGCCAAAATTCCGCTAGGTGTGTTTTGAGCCTTCAACTAAAATAAATATAGTCTGGCTAGTCAAAAATTGCAGCAACAGTGGAAGTAATAAGCTATATTCATCCCTTTTTTTTAGCAGCGAAGGTACTAGCGTAAGAAAGAGTCAGTATTATTATCCCTGTCTATGCTGGGGGTTTTTTTTTCTTCTACCTAATCGACTTAAGGGTCAAAACAGACCTAGCGGATTTCCTCGCGGAATTAAGCCAATTCATAGACAAAATGCGGAAATTTGTCTAAGGCTTCCATACAAAAAATTAGCTACCATAGACAAATTTCCGCTACCATAGACAAATTTAAGCATTTTGTCTATGAATTGGCTTAATTCCGCTGTCATTCCGCTAGGTGTGTTTTGAGCCTTAGGCGGTATTGCCTGTAGCCAATGTCAAGTACACGTCAAGTATTAAAAGGCGGGAAATAAGAGCTTGTAAGATTCAATCTTTAATTAGCTGCTCACTTGTTCGTTAGATCACCGAGCAATAAGCTATCAATATTAGACACTGAACCACGAAAATAAAAATAAAAAACAAAAAACTATTCCCAAAGCCATGCGGCAAAGATGAGCTCAACCCTAGTAAAACAATTCCTGGCCAAACTATATTTATGATTCAAATTTGCCGCATTTTTCTACTGACAGAAATGGTTTGCCAAGTAAGGGACAAAATACACCTGAATTGTGTCTATGGTCACCATACAAATTCAAGTAACCATAGACAAATTTAAGCATTTTGTCTATGAATTTGCTGAATGGGGTTGGCCGGTCGAAAGTATTTACAGATGGCGCTAGCATAGCTGGGTCCCTGTCAGTCCTACAAATAGTGTCAAAATCACGTTTTTTTTTTAATTTTTTTTGACCTGGATGGGCTAGCCTTTAAGCCAAATCCCATACAACAATACTAGTGAAAGGGACCTAGCTATGCTGGCGCCATCTGGCCAAACCGTTGACAGTTGCCAACCCCATTCAGATCAAGCGTGTGGTGTCCCTTAACATGAAAAATACAGCGCAAAGCAATCAAGCAATAACAAAACGTTGATGACAGCTACAGGCTGTTCTGTCACTGTCAGAGTGTCGGACAGGAGACAGGTGTACATGTCAAAATTTTATTTCGGAGTTTGGGGCAGTAGCACGTTAAGTTGTAACAAATCCAAAAAAAATAGAATATTTTCCTTCTTCTTCTTTTTCTTTTTATAATAGCCACCACGGCAATCAACGCATTGCTCCGCCATTTGTGACTCTTAATTTCGACGTACGGAAACCATGTGAAGTGCTAATTGCTGGAAGTGACGTGCATCAATAAATACAAATGCGTAATGTGCAGTGTTCTCCAGTGAACCGTGTTAAATGAACAGCTAGAATGTTCAGAAGCAGGAGCTGGTTCGGGGGCGGCTGGGGACGGCCCAAAAACCCCCATTCTTTGGAACGTTTGAAGTATTTACACAACATCCTATGTAAGAACACTACAGTGTCGGAGAGTAATCGTGGTACCCTGGTGGAGTCTTTAAGGTGTATAGCTGAGATACTGATATGGGGTGACCAGAATGATAGCTCAGTTTTCGAGTAAGTATCATTTGTGTCAAGGTCTTGTTTCATAATGGCTGTGGATAGTTTGTTTTTGTTTCGTAATTGGCCCTTTGTTTAGTATTCTGTATACAATGTATGTTTTTGGTAAACATCTAAGGTAGAATTTTAATTGAGTCAAGTAACCTGCCAGCTCCTTGTCACAAAGCTGTTTACAAACGTATGTATGGTGCTGTAAAATTAAACACTCAATTAACCTTTTGAATGCCAAGCATCGGCCGGAAAAATCGTACCCTCAGCGCCATCGCGCAAGAGCGCGCAAGGCAAACCGGTTATATTTCGGACGTGATATCACGTCTTGGCGCTGATGGCCGACTTTCCGTGCGCGTGATATGACGTTAAGAATTCTTTATACCGTCAACTGCTACAACTTTGCGTATGGATCCTATGATGTACAACTTTGCCTGGCTTGATAAAGCTAAAGCTGTGGTAGCTATGAATGTGTCAATAGCAACTTAGTTTAGTCAAGTCGAATTTGTGTCTGGTCAGGCATTGAATTAACCTAAAATATCTTATCCAATTAAACTTAAACGTAATATTGCAGTTTCCGTATACATAGAGTAGCCTGGTTTTTGCCACATAGTTAGTTAAAGATTTACCTTAAAAAAGATATGTCCGTTCTTCTGCCATTCGCTGCTATATTTATTTCATAGACTACAGTTACGATAACAGAAACACATTTGTTATTGTAGTTTCTTCCTGGAAAAGAACATGCTGTCCTACTTCCTCAAGATAATGAGGCAGAAGTGCGGAGGCTCTTCATATGTGTGCGTGCAACTACTTCAGACGCTCAACATACTGTTTGAAAATATAAGGAATGAGACGTCTCTGTGTAAGTATACATGTTGTTGAAATTGCTTAAATAGTTATTAACCACTTCAATCTAGGCAGTCAATTTTCTAGCCTATGAATTAAAATTTTACGTCATAATACTTCTCGGGTCAAAGGTGTAGGGTTAGAACCGGTGGTAGTTTCTTTTTTTTCCCTCTGATGTTCATAAGTGCATTGTAATGTGACTAAATTGAAGAATAAATATCTTTTATTCTTCTTTTAATTCATGAACATATATTTCTTCATAAATACATTTGTGTGACCCCAGAAATAACCAAGAGCTTTTTGAATGGAAATTCTCCTGCAATGACTCCAAGCATCACCTTTTATTGCTTTTCTGAGTGCTCTACCATATGAGAGAACATTTTACAAACAAGATTTGATAGTTTGATGAAATAGGTCACTTGATGAACATGCAATGATAGAAATGTTTAGTTTGGAATCTTTATCAGTAAAAGCAAAGTCATGGTCAAAACTAAATTAAGCTATTTGCTATGCTTGAAACACAGATAATTTGCATGCTGTTTCGTTATTTTGACATTGTTGGGGAAAAATCTGTCATGGTATTTTTGTGACTCATGTCCTATGCGTCATTATCTCTTCCTTTAGTAATTTACTGGGATTTAGAACAATGATTTGATTATTATTTTATTAGCGATTGATCAGGTATCTTATGTATCAGGCATCTCCATTGCCAAAAAATCATAATATAATACTTCTATACCAGAATAAAGTTATAGCTTCATTAGGATAATATAAAACCAAAAAACATTAATTGAGATTTAAAAAAGTTTCCAACTTTTTCAGTTACTTCTAAAGTATCACATAGAGTTAAAAATAAATGTACATTAACCCATTCTATTAATATCCAACATTAATAGCCACAGCTAAATGTATTATGATTCATAAAAACATTATATGTAATCTCTATTGCTGTAAATAAATTGTAATAACAATTTGTTTCTATAATAAATGAACTATATTATTTCATGTAATCAGAGAATAAATCATCTTTTATGACCATAAAGTCAGCGCGGATATGTAATTTAATTAGTTTAATTACATAAAATGTCAAGTGTGTTAAGAGAGAAACACTGGGAAAACATGTGTACATGGAATTTCAATACTATTTCCCTTTCCCTTTATATCAAAAGAAAAATAAGCATGGGCATTTATTCTCTTTAAATGATCAAGTCTTTACACCAATAAACCTAACCCCAAAGTAAGCAAACCTTGTACTATGGATGCTAGGCGACGACAATATATGTATGTACACATACTTAGATAGATAAATACATAGTTATAAACACAGGAAACATCCACAACTAGGAACAAAATTTGTGATAAACACACAAATAAATGCCCTTAATAAGATTTGAACATGGGATCTCCAGCTTTGTAGGCAGGGTCACTACGAACTAGGCTATGGAATCAGCTAAATCAAGTGAAATTTCTGATCCTAACCCATTCATTATGTATACATCAGTTCACGTTTTCAGATTACCTGCTGAGCAATAACCATGTGAACTCAATAATAGTTCATAAGTTTGACTTCTCCGATGAAGAGGTGATGGCGTACTACATCTCGTTTCTCAAGACCCTCAGCTTCAAACTGAATAGCCATACAATACACTTCTTTTACAATGAGGTGAGTATTATATAGATATTTTATCTATCTTATTCAGTATTATTTATACACTGTAGAAGAGATGGAAAGTACTATAAATAGTCTGTTTGGAGGGTGCTGAATAGGGATTGCAATCCGGTGTCGGATCCGGTTAATTTTGTAGCAAAATAGTAATGAAGTTGGCCAGATCCTTATCAAGACTCAAACCCATTTGAGAGTCTTCAAAGTCTTCAAAGCAAATAAACTGAACATTTAAATTGTTTACAGCACACGAAAGACTTCCCTCTATACACAGAAGCGATAAAATTCTTCAACCATTCAGAATCTATGGTGAGGATTGCAGTGAGGACGCTCACACTCAATGTGTACAGAGTGCAGGATGCGAGCATGCTGCGGTTTATTAGAGACAGGTAATAACACACATGAAAGTCTTCAGCAATTCAGAATCTATGGTGAGGATCGCAGTGAGGACTTTTGACACTCAATGTGTACAGAGTGCAGGATGCGAGCATGCTGCGGTTTATTAGGGACAGGTAATAACACACATGAAATTCTTCAACCATTCAGAATCTATGGTGAGGATCGCAGTGAGGACGCTCACACGCAATGTGTACAGAGTGCAGGATGCGAGCATGCTGCGGTTTATTAGAGACAGGTAATAACACACATGAAAGTCTTCAGCCATTCAGAATCTATGGTGAGGATCGCAGTGAGGACGCTCACACGCAATGTGTACAGAGTGCAGGATGCGAGCATGCTGCGGTTTATTAGAGACAGGTAATAACACACATGAAATTCTTCAACCATTCAGAATCTATGGTGAGGATCGCAGTGCGGACGCTCACACGCAATGTGTACAGAGTGCAGGATGCGAGCATGCTGCGGTTTATTAGAGACAGGTAATAACACACATGAAGTTCTTCAACCACTCTGAATCTATGGTGAGGATCGCAGTGCGGACCCTGACACCCAAAGTGTGCAATGTATAGAGTTATTATTAGAGACAGGTAAGGTTTAGGTTAACTCTGACTGTTTTTCGCAACTCGACGTCTATGATTGCCTCATTCGTGCCAATCCAGTTCCTCCATGAAGCCTAGCAGACCCTTTATGTTGCTGATGACTTCAGGGAGTGCTCTCGGCGAACCGAAGTGATTTGCCCAGTATTATGCAACGCTACATCAGGACAAGACATGGTGAGGTGGGCGGCTGTTATTGTATCTATACTGTTGTTACTGACTTTAACAAGACAGGTAATATGTGACATTTTTTTGGAATCATTAGGCGGTCGTTTTTCGGTGAAAGAAAACATTGCGAGGAAATCGGATCTAATTGCAATAAGGCCTAGTATTCCCTCTAGTTTTCCACCTGAAGCAATCGCTTTCGTAATAAAGTAATAACTACAATCTATACCAATTCAAGGGATTAGATTGCCAAGCATACCCCAGGTTCAATCCTGCCGTGTCAAAAGCCGGGACCAACGCTCACAGGGCGAATAGGGGTTTGGCCCTTTACGCGTGTTTATATTTATTTGTTTATGATATTGACGTGATATCATCAATGTTTCTAGAACGGCGGCGCCATACTTCAGTAACCTAGTTTGGTTTATCGGCAAACACATACTAGAACTCGACGCGTGCGTGCGAAACGACTCGGAGTAAGTACCTTCACCTCCCTAATCTATAACGGCCTGGCAGGAAATATTGATTAGCCATAGCGCACTTTAAGTCGTAATTATTAAGGTTCATATTTCAATATATTATTAATATATATGAGGTATTTAAGATTGCTTAGCAGTATCTACTCGTATAGTACTAAAGTATAGAATATTCTCTTGTCAAATAATAATGCTTAGCAACTTTAGTTCGTCCTTCCATTTATACTGTTTCAAATGCACTACGTGCTATGAAATGGAGCGGCGACCTAGCAAAAAAAAGTCTTAAGGAGAACACACTTGTACGGAATTCAGCTATTATAGACAAAAATCTGCCGGAAGCGGAAATTCGTCTATGGTGGCTGAATTTTTGTATGGACCCTATAGACAAAAGTTTGCCAGAAGTTAAATTTTCCGCTTTTTTGTCTATGATAGCTGAGTTCCGCGCTTATTTAATTCAATTCAAGTGTGTTTGCGCTTACAAACTACAATATGCTGCCAGGCCTTCGATTGTATGAAGTTACAATAATAAAACAATTTCGTATTTTAAACTTATTGTCGTTCACATTCCAGCCACCAGTCCCAACAAAAACTGGACGACTTAGTCGCTGAGCATTTAGACCATCTACACTACATAAACGACATACTCTGTCTAAACATACCTGATCTCAACGACGTCTTAACTGAACATCTCTTGCATAAACTACTTGTACCTCTCTACATATACTCTCTAACTTCCGACTCTACAAAACCAGTGTCTCGGCAAAACTCATCGCCTTTCAATAGAGATAATTTGCAAAGTATAGAAGCTATTACAAGGAATTTAGAGGCCATTCTTAAAGGCAAGAGTAGTGATATGTCGCCGACTAGAATGACTTTCTCTAGACAGAGAATAGAATCGTCAGACGATGAAATAAAACCATCTGTATCCTGTGTAGTATCTCTGTTTCTGCTATCGCAAGTATTTTTAATAATCACGCATGGCCCGATAGTACACGCACTAGCTTGGATAATTCTGCAGTCAGATTTATCAGTATTTGAAGACGGAGCTACTAAGATATTAGAAATGTACATCAGTAATGCTAAATCTAGCGTCAAGCTTGAGTTTTCAAAACCACAGCTAAGTTTAGAGAAGGCTTTGGAAACTTCTGGTCAGGAGAGAGACTATACTACGCCAGAATTTAGTGGTCCTAAACTATTTGGTTACGACACAGATCAGTCAAGTTGTGATTTAGATCCAGAATTAGTGTCCACTTCGTTACCGTCCACATCGCATATAAGTGAGTCCTCTAGCGTCGCCCATGACTCTACAGAAGATCTGGTAACGCAGATAGCTTCGAAGTCTTCCAGTGCTGTGACTATAGCTAAGCAGAACATGCCTGATTCGCCTTTGCCGGATTCTGGGATAGAGTCAAGTTTGCCGAAATCCGGCCCCGAATTCAATAATATTACTGATGAGGAGAAACAAAAGCTGCTCGGTGTTCCTCCTAGTTCTCCTGCGTTACCGTCAGCGGCAATGGAGAAAATATTAATAAGAGAGAATCGAGAGATAGAATCGAGGCCGTTTTTGAAGACAATTTTGGATTCTCTGGATTGTAGTGAAAACGACTATAAAGCGTTATTCGCGCTTTGCTTGCTGTTTGCTCTTATAAATAACAAAGGTATTTCTACTTTTTTTTCTAAATTACCGCTTTAATAATTCTTCTAGTGATTGAACTGACCTAAATTCGTATGCCGTTATTTTAAATAATCCTACTTTAGATTTTCTATTAATACGAATGTTTTTCTCTGCTCACTTGCCTGCCTGGATTTTAGTTGGTAAGAAATGCAATGAAAAGACATTTTTGTAGGGCTTGTCCACCTAGCCTTCCATTTATATAAGGCACAAGCATCTATTTTCTCCACTATTTTTAGTAATTCTATTTTGTTACTACGCCACTAATGGCGTGAAAGACCCAAGTCTTCCGAAAATCTTTGACCAAAACTACGGCATGTGTTTTGATCTCGGCGCTGATTGAAAGAGTAGTTTTCGCATTTTTCCTTTCAAACCCTTAAATACTTAAATGTCATCGAAAATTCCAAACTTAAGTCAGTATAAATTTACTTAATTTGAATATTTTTCAGGTGTAAACACAGAACTTCTTGACACCCTGCTTTGCCCAGAGCAGACCGAAAATTCAAACGTAACGGCTGCTTCGAGCGAATCAACAGAGGGTTCACAAGATGGCGCCGCATCCACTCCGTCCAAGCGAGCAGTACAGAGCTACAACGCACTGCTCATATCTAAGCTCACGGCTATCATCACTCAAAGCTGTAAACCTAGTAAGTTATATACCTTATGTCTAAGTAATAAGAGTTACAATAGAACAGCTCACAAGATGGTGCCATATCCACTCTCTCATTACCATTACTGCACAGAACCTAGTATGTTATGTGCTTATGTCTAATGAACATTCAAACATCCAAAGTACTGCTCTAATCCAAGCTCACGGCTATCATTTGTAATAAAGAAACATTTTTCTTCTTTCAAATCAAAGATACTCTTTCAGCACAAAATTCAGTAATTACACGATTTAAAAAAAACGCTTTAATATGCCTACTTTTTTCAGCTTCGAAAGTACGCCTAGTGACGCTGGAGCTGAGCGTGACGCTGGTGGGCATCGCGATGCTGGGCGCCAGCGGCGCGGCGGGCGCGCGGCACGTGGCCGCCGCCGACAGCCTGCGCGCGCGCGCGGCCGCGCTGGCCAGGAACTTCTACAAGTGCGACGACATCTTCCTCGACATGTTTGAAGACGAGTGAGTTGGCTTTCTTTTGTGGCGACAAACTGCCCGCTTCATGGCGACCTTGACCTATGGCCGGTCTTGTTTTAGTATAGCAGATTTTTTATCAGGCAGTCAAGCAAATTCGCTTAAAATAAGAGGTATTTTAGTCTGGACGCTTAAAATTTCAGTGGTGTCACATGCGAGTTGTCGTCGGAGAAAAATATGAGTCTAGATTTCTTCGACAGCGCTTGTGACGAGTACTTTTTTATATGCCCCATGTCACCACAATCGAAACAAATCTAATGATTTCTCACACGTAACCCGTCAACCGATGTCATCTGTAAGGCGTGCCAAAGAAATAAGACACACCTACATAAAACACATAACCTTCTTTCGGCATTCGGGTAATAAAGAAGGGGAAATAATATTCCGCATATCAAAAAATACTAACTTGCACAGAATAAAAATCAGAGCATTTTGATGTGAATTCTGATTTTTTATCCATGCAAGCCAGTAATAATAGTTATATTTTGTTCTGTCTTTAAATACTAGCCATAAAGAAGCTGCCTCATGAGACCTAAGGCCTCCATTACCAATACTAGTACTTATCAGGTTTTAATTTTAGATATTGCGAGATGAGCAAGCGACCGCTGAACGTAGAGTGGCTCTGCATGGATGCGGCCATCCTCCTGCCTCCAACTCGCACGCCCATGTCGGGCATCGCTTTTGCGAAGCGGTTACCGAGCGGAGAGGTGAGTTCTACCCATTTTTTAAACCGCTGACGCAAATAGAGGTGGTATATTGCGAGATGAGCAAGTGACTGCTGAATGTGGAGTGGCTCTGCATGGATGCGGCCATCCTCCTGCCTCCAACTCGCACGCCCATGTCGGGCATCGCGTTTGCGAAGCGGTTACCGAGCGGAGAGGTAAGTTCTACCCATTTTTTAAACCCTTGACACAAATAGAGGTGGTATATTGCGAGATGAGCAAGCGACCGCTGAACGTGGAGTGGCTCTGCATGGATGCGGCTATTCTCCTGCCTCCAACTCGCACGCCCATGTCGGGCATCGCGTTTGCGAAGCGGTTACCGAGCGGAGAGGTAAGTTCTACCCATTTTTTAAACCCCTGACGCAAATAGAGGTGGTATATTGCGAGATGAGCAAGCGACCGCTGAACGTGGAGTGGCTCTGCATGGATGCGGCTATTCTCCTGCCACCAACTCGCACGCCCATGTCGGGCATCGCGTTCGCGAAACGGTTACCGAGCGGAGAGGTAAGTTCTACCCATTTTTTAAACCCCTGACGCAAATAGAGGTGGTATATTGCGAGATGAGCAAGCGACCGCTGAACGTGGAGTGGCTCTGCATGGATGCGGCTATTCTCCTGCCACCAACTCGCACGCCCATGTCGGGCATCGCGTTTGCGAAGCGGTTACCGAGCGGAGAGGTAAGTTCTACCCATTTTTTAAAACGCAAATAGGGGTGGTATAAGTTTTAAGTTTGTATGTGGCTCCTTAGCGCTAAAACGGTTGAACCATTTTTTTTCATTTGAAAGCAGGTTTTTCTAGAGTCGAAATCGGTTCTGCTGTTTCGGGGTTTTTTGTAGAGAAACCCATAGGTACTCATATAGAGGGGACTCGAGCTTTGCGCTCGAACCAGGTAAGGTCGACTCGGCGAAGACCGTCAGTCGGCGAAGGTCGGATAGCAAGCAATGAGGGGACCTTATATTCTTTTATGAATAATGAATAAAAAGATGCAAAGAAACAATGAAATAGGTTGGTTATTGTTCCAAATTTTTAATCAATCATGTAAAGGCAGGACGAAGTATATTAGCGCACAAATTTAGCTAACTTTAATTATTTTGAGACTATGTTTTTTTCTATATTATTGATGTATTGATAACACAACCCCCTGTTCTATAGTTAAACAAACTTTCTCAACAGATGGAGCGCGCCAGACGCGCCATTCGCACGTTCTTCCTCATACGAGATCTCTACTTGAAGCTGACTGGAAAACCAGAGACGCAACTGCCCCTAGCCAACCCCGCTCCTTTCGTGCAAGTTGGAGATGTCTTGGACCTAAGTACGTAGATATTAAGGTTGCTTTTACAGTACCTTCTCCTGACACGAGAATGTCGAGAATAGAAGATGCAGCTGCTATTGGTAAACCACAAATTTTTTTTACAAGTTGGTTTGGTAACGACGTGGACTCACATATACACACAAGAAATTTTCCTATTTTCGTTAGAATCAAGTTTATGTTAACCACATACAAAATCTGAAATCACTGATAAAGAGAATAGTACATTTCGATATTAGTGCGGAAAGTATGTCATTACTTCACGAGTACCGAGATATCGGAACGAGTGAAGAATGACATTTACGCACGAGTATCGAACGACGTTTTTTAATACAGTTGCGAGAAAATGATAAAATTGTCAATTATTCACTTTGAGGTTACTTTAGTACATGTATCCGAACGCTCCGCGCGGTGCGGTGCGGCGCTGTGATTGGCTGTCTGTCACTGTCATTAGCTGTGATTGGCTGGAAAAGTAAAAAGCACTAGTGCGCGATATCAAACTTTCCGCACGCTAAACCACTACAAGAAAAGCACTTTTTTGAGCAACTGTATTAAAAAATAATATACGAGTATACAGTCTTGTCTATTCATTCGTACAATGGTCAAGTGGTATTATATCTCTTTTTTTCGTTGCAGATGACTCCGACCTAATATCCTGCGATATAATTCAAAAGGATGGCACGTGGCACCACAGATTCCTAGCCGTGGACAACATCCAGATTATATTAGTGGAACCTGACAAACAACGCCTAGGGTGGGGTGTTGCTAAGTTAGTAGGCAGCCTACAGGACTTAGAAGTAAGTAAAATTGTACTTATTTCAGATTCATATTATTCATTAAAACCCGTTTAGCAAGTACCGATTTAAACTCCATGGTTTTTACTCATTATTTTGACAAAAACGGGACTTAATCGCGTAAACTTACTTTTACAATTTTCCTGACGTTTCTAGCGTGTCGTAACGCTCGTGGTCGCAGGCAGACTGGCGATGAATTGTATCAGCATCTCTTAGCTGCGCGGGTTTCCGAACTACCCGCACTTGATTTTGGTCCGTTTAGTCGTGCTTGGGATGGGGGTACCTATTGCTAACCTGTTTTCTGAATTGAGAGGCATCATATATTCTATTGTTGTTACAATTCGTGCCTTTTACATGACATTAATCGTTCCACGTTTCAGATACAAGGCGACAAGGAAGACCCCCGCTGTCTCCACCTAACCATTCACAAGCCCAGAGTCGGCGCCAGCGGAGCCCTGCCCCGCACTGTGCTGCTTCGGGCCAAGTTTAAGTTCGATGACCATATCCGAAGTATGGCGGCCAAACAACGGCTCACCAAGGTAAGCTTATAGTGTGAGACAGAGACGACCACATCTGCAATATGGCAGGTAAACTGAGTACAACAGAGGTAAATGTAATGTGCGCAAAAGATCGATGCTTCCACTGGACCGTATATAAATCGTGAGCGCCCCGCCCCGTACTGTGTTACTGATAGTCAAGTTTAAATATGGTGGCTAAACAGAATATCACATAATTTTTGGATATTATAGGATAATTAATAATTACTGGGATACTAAGTATTAGGAGGCCAACTTAAGAGTCGCCAGGACGCTCGCTTTCCCATACAAACGTGGTTTAGCTCTCATTTTATAACGACATGCTTTAGACCCATGAAATTTGGCATGGGCATTCTAGTAGTACAGATCTAGGTCGGACATTCGTTTTCGTTGCTACAAATTGTAATACAAAGAAAATACAGCCAGTTACGGATACAAAACTTATTTTTGCTATTTTTTTTGTATTACAATTTTTAGCAACGAAAACGAATGTTCGACCTAGATCTGTACTACTAGAATGCACATGCCAAATTTCATGGTTCTAAAGCATATTCGTTTTAAAATGCGAGCTGAACTACGTTTGTATGGGAACGCGAGTTCACGCGAGCGTCCTGGCGACTCTTAACCAAATATAACAACTTCAAAAATAGTGCTTGCCGTTCAATACAAGCGATTAACTCATCGTTTGTGGTTGTATTAATCACTGATATTTACAGTATGTTCGAAAACTATAAATCCATTATTTTGTCCAGGGTCGAACCAAGTCTCGCCAAAAGAAGATGCAGCAGATCGGTCGCTTGCTGGAAGTGGCCGGCATGGCGGGCGCGCCCACACTAGCCCCGCGCCACCGCCCGCTGTTCGCGCGGCCCGGCGTCAACACCGTCCGCCGGCACGGCAGTAAGTGTCCAATCATAACGAAAAAACTAAAAAAGAACCGACTTCACTTAGGCTCCACTTTTCTAAGAAATAATGCCCGAGTTGCTGTAATAATTTTAAACAAAAAAAGAACCGACTTCACTTAGGATCCGCTATTCTAAGAGAAAGTGGCCGAGTTGCTTTAAAAAATAGTGAAATCACTATAGGTGTGCCTATAATAGTTGAAGAGTTCCCTCGATTTCTCCAGGATCCCATCATCAGACCCCGACTTGGTGACAATGGGACCATCAGGGGGTTATACCAGTTCGATTAAAAAAAAATTGAAAATCGGTTCACGATTCACGGAGATATCGAGTAACATACATACAAAAAAAAATGATAAAAAAAAATTCAGTCGAATTGAGAACCTCCTTTTTTGAAGTCGGTTAAAAATACTGAAATCACTATAGGTGTGCCTATTATAGTTGAAGAGTTCCCTCGATTTCTCCAGGATCCCATCAGATCTAGATCTGGTGACAATGGGGCCAACTGTGAAGTATATAAAAGAAAAAAAAAAGAATTTTCCAAATCGGTCCAGCCGTCTTCGAATAATCGGTGAACATACAAAAAAAAAGATACCGACGAATTGAGAACCTCCCCCTTCGAAATGTTGAAGTCGGTTGATGAGGTTTCTTATTTCTATAGAGAAATGCCCATAGCATAGGGTCCAGTCGATGGCGAATGTCTAATTCAGTAGACATGCAAGTTAATGTTCAAGTAGATAGCATAAAGAATAAATGTTCCAACAGTGCTAACTACAACTTATTATTTATGCGAAGTTGTAACGCAAGTTGCTTTGGACTGTGCACGTGGTTCTTAAAAATAATGGTAGGACAAAAAATTAAAAGCATAAAATTGTTCCTCACTAAAGTTTAAATAATAAAATAACAGTCTCCCTCCTGTTTGACTCAGTCTGTTTTATAAAACAAAAATAACAAGAACATACGGAAGTTTAGGTTTATCATTTAATCCTTTAGTGTAATTTATGATCGCTCATTAATAAACCTAATTAATGTTACACAGGCACCGACGGCGATGACATAGACCGTCGCCTGCGCAGACCCAGTGGACACATGCTCAAAGATGGAATCGTCGTCTACCGCGAAAGAACCACTAGTCGAGAAAGGTGAGTGTTATCAATAGCCCCTCCCCCCCCCCCCCCTCCCTCAACGTCTCTCAGACCTCAATTAGTTAATTTATGTTTTGTACTTATCTGTCAGTTTTATGGAACGAGTGGCCTTTTTTCGCTTAACGAATTTGACTTATACCCGTTCTCACTAGGACCACAGAATTGCATTGTCACAGTTAAAATGTGCTTGGTGAAACTGACCATAAGAGTAAAGTGTGGTAAGAATTGTTCATGCAAATTTTACAACTGAGGTTGGCAGGATTATGTATGTCATAGGTTAGAGCTTAACAAGCTATAAAGCAAAATTGTATTGCCTTTAGTGGTATGTAGAATTGCAGCAGGTACAGTTACCCTATGGAGAATGCATTTAAAAGCAAAATATGAAGCACAAAATGTGGCCATCGCTATCTGCTTCAGCTGTCAAGTATAATTTCTTTGTCTAGGCAATATATTAAGGTATAACTATATACGTTCACAAATACAATCTAAATTTAACCTTATATCTTCTATTTTACAGTAGTTTATCGCGTGGCAGCAGCGGCCACGCGTCCCGCGACGGCTCGCCGCGCTCCCGTTCCGAAGAGATACCTCTTGAAGATATTAGGAGGAACGCGGTAGCCACTACCGCGCCGGCTGCCGTCCCTATGCAGGTAACGTTGAATCTGAAATAAACCTTATTAGTACGGTACTGGAACAGTTTTGAACTTTTATAATTCACAAGTGCGATTTTCATTTTTAGTTAGAGAATATAATATGATTAGTCATAGTAAAAATTTTTTTCTAACAGTTATTGACGATGCGCTAGGTATTATATAGATATTTGTTAATAACACAAAGAAAAGATTATCCAAATTACATTTTTCTTTACCACACTATTGCATTCAACTATTTCAATATCATCTGTCATTTTATAACAGTTTGGTCAATAGATTATGTGAGCATATTCGTAAACAATTTGTAAAAATATGCGTGACCTTGAATTGTAAACGAACGACAAATGGCTAAGACGATGAATGCTATTGACAAAACCGTTATAAAATGTGAAGTTATGTAGCAATAATAAAAAGCGATAGTCTGGTAGAGAAAAATAAAACTTGCATAATCTTTTCTTTATGTAGCAAACAAATACGTGTATTACACCTAGCGCAATGCTCACAATTGTTATAAAATATTTGTCATTATTAGTCCTTAACGTATTCTAACGGGGCACAATATAAAATCGGACTTGTGAGTTTTGTCATTTTTATAGGTTAAAAAGGCGTTGTTGTACTCCACTATATTGCACTTTTCTTACTGTAGTTTATAGCGTGGCAGCAGCGGCCAACCTCCCGCGATGAATCGCCGTCCTATAGTGCACGTAAAATGAACTTTATTGCACTGTGTATACAGCAGTTTATCGCGTAGCAATTCCAAGGATTACTTCTTGAGGCAACTACCGCGCCTGCTATAGTCAATATGCAGGCAAAATGAACTTTATAACACTCTTCATACGGTAGTTTATCGTGAAGCAGTTCCGAGGAGATACTTTTTAATGCATAAGTTACGTTTGTATTCATGCGCCAATGAGATTAATTTATGATGTGAGCAGAATATGGCGAATCTGAAAATGGCGTGTCCTTAATACAATATATTTCAATCGGCTTTTCTCCGACAGGCTCAACCAAGCACATCGCAAGTTCAGAAACCACAGATTTCCTCCGAAGAGACATCCTTCATATCGGGCGAGCCGCGACCCAAGCGCAAGGGAATCGTCGAAACCATTTGATATTAGCCTAAACTGAGGTATGGACAAGGGTATTATCAAGGACAGTAATAGACCTTATGTAAGTTGGAATAAGGAAGGAAGAACATCTTAAGTTTAGAACCCACATTTCATATCAGACGAGCTGCCACTTAAACGCAAGGGCATTGAAACTATTTGATATTAACCTAATTGTGGTATATCCAGAGAAAGTACAAGTTTGGAACGTTGTCACTTAAAAAAAAAAAGGATACAAATAGATCTTCTAAATACTCCAAGTTTAGTAAAGTAATATAACACAATTCATGATTAAAAATGTTATTCAAGTAAATTTTGAGTTGATTGCACGTTATAGTCATAATTGAATAAAAAAGGGGTTGAATTGACATGTTTTAAATGGGATCTCGAAATTGATAAGTATTTAGAAATATAATTAATTAATAATTCCAGCTAAATTTGCATTACATTTATTTTAACCTAATGCATTTTAATGCGAAGTTCTAACTATATTATTTGTTGCTGAGGAGCAAAATATATTTAACATTGTTTAACTCATAAGAAATATGCGAATATTTAATACGAATTTGTCAAGAATGAATGTCTGTCAAACTCGATGTTTGCATACACTGCAAGTCATCTTTAGATTCACACAGTGACACCGCGTTCTCGTACGGCAAACTAAGAAAAATGTAAACCGTCCTGCGTAAGGACTAGTGCACAGTGTTTTACAATACAACCACCCAATTACAACAGTGAGTACCTAACTTCGAACAAAAAACTGAGCGGGCCGCGGGCAAAAAACAACTGACGACACGAGTGACGCGACCGACTTAGACATGACGAAATAAGAGGCGACCTACTGCGGTGCTATCGTTGCGCGAAACATGCTTGGTACAGCCCTGCGTCCGAAACTTTTATTTAGAACATGAATTATTATTTGTTCGAAGATGGGTTAGTTGGGTTACCGGTTTAAAAGACACCAGACCAACATTTCTTATCAAAGGGTTCAACAACAAAGTCGCCAAAGAGCTGCTAGAGCTCAAAAGACACAAAACCTGCGCAGTGACCAGAATACTGACAGGTCACTGCAAGTTGAACAAACACATGTTTCTAATGGGAAAGAAACAGGACGCAGCATGCAGGTTCTGCCAGGAGGAAGAGGAAACTGCCATGCACATTCTCTGCTCCTGCGGACCACTAATGCTTAAAAGAAGTGCCCACCTAGAGAGGCATGTACTGCAACCCGAGGAAGTACAACACATTACAGCCCAAAGAATCTGGAAGTTTCTAGACTCAACGGGAATTAGTAATGAATTATAAAGGGCTGCCACAATAGATCAAATCTGGTCGAAGCGGCACACTGATAGCCCTACAAGAAGAATAATAATAATAACATTTTTCTACTCCGGTACTTTTATCTATCAATTATATAGTCCCGCCAACGAATATAAAAGCATGTCTTATGACATTTCAAAAAAGTCTATCTTGTCTATTCTTCATAAAGACCCTAGGGTTATTATGTGATAAAAAGCAACTGCTAACAGTTTTTTTTTTTTTTTTTTTTTCTTATGGACTTTAGGCGGTGTTGCCTGTAGCCAATGTCAAGTATAAAAAGGCGGGAAATAAGAGCTTGTAAGATTCAATCTTTAGGTACAATGCATGGTACAATGTCTTCAATCGATAAGTATTTTGTTTAATCAAATAAGTTTTAGGCAACGTTGTTCGGTAGAAGTGGCATAAGCCTTGTTAGTTGCTATTTGTAGAGTGATAGCTCCCTACAAATGGCTCGAGGAGGCTACAGGTTGTTCTGAACCAATCAATGGTTACACGCCTTTTAAGACTAATTCTTCATTATCCGCACACTTGTTCGTTAGATCACCGCACAATAAGCTATCTATATTACACACTGAACCACGAAAATGAACAAAAGACAAATAATTAATCCTAACGAGCTGCGACCATGATGAGCTCAACCTATAGACCCTGCTAACAGTTGTGCCCTGTGAACCCAACAGATAAAAAAGAAAAACAACACAAAATTTACAACGAAAATCAAAACTGCCAACTTAACAAACAACTGAATTCATATGGTTTGGAACAATAACAAAACTAAAATAATTGCTGCCAACATAAGGAAAAAAAGCGGTATTAGACATTGCAACCTGCAGGGCCCAATCTGTCAGGTTGGTAGGTGTAATTAAATGTAGGACCCGTAGGAAGCTGAAGGAGGGCAGGGAGAGGCAGGGTACACAACAGATTGGGCCCTGCAGGTTGCAATGTCTAATAGCCGTTTAAAGCAAGTTGAAGTAAGTTGATGACATTTGAAAAAATATATATTACCGTGTCTATGACTACGTTCTCTCAACTGTCATTTGCCACCACTTTTCAACTTCTCGCTATTTCTTAAAGCAAACTGCGTTTAATCTTGTGCTTTATTTAATCACTAGTCGTAGAAAAACTAATGTATGCAACGTTGTATAAGTAGGTCAAAAAAGGCTCATGGCGTCTTTATTAACAATTTTCGGCTTCGCCTCAAATTGTTACACACGCCACTCACCTTTTTTGAACCCTCTTATACAACTATTGCATAAAATACTATTCTAATACTGTGGTTTTGTACAGAGCGTGTTTCATTGACAAACTTATATTGAAATACATTGTAAACTTACACGCTCGCGACAGCTCAAAGTGTTTTTTTTTCTTATACAGTGTGTTTCTGTAATAGGAGCAATGTCTGTAGGGTGACAAGCAATGTCAATTAGACGGATTTTAACGTTCATTGAAAATACTATTTAGTTTGTATGAAAAAGAGACAATCTACAAAATGCATATTTTTTTAAAGTTGTTGAACAAAAGTTTTGTAAATAGTTTGAGGAGTAGAATCTATGTTTTAATTTATTGCTCCTATTACAGAAACACACTGTATTGTAGGATAGATTCGCTAAATAAAATTATGTAAATAACGCTATTGTCTGAATGCCAATGAAGGAAAGGGCTATGTCTGACAATAAAGATATGCCAGTTAATGTTAGTTGATATTTATAACCAACGCCGCAAACGATGTGCGTCTTCTATTGAAATGAAAAAGGGATTTTACTCTTAAGTTAATACGAAATTGTGGCATGTATGATGACATGAACGATATACATGTAAGTTACTAACGGGACAGATACTGCACTCAAAGAATATCAAGGCGGTGCGGCGATGAGTCTCTCTCACTCTTACATTAAGAGTTTCATGGCACAATATTAAGAGTCGCCAGGACGCTCGCGTGAACTCGCGTCCCCATACAAACGTAGTTCAGCTCTCATTTTAAAACGACATGCTTTAGAACCACAAAATTTGGCATGGGCATTCTAGTAGTACAGATCTATGTCGGTAATTCGTCTTCGTTGCTAAATATTGTAATACACAGAAAATACAGCCAGATACAGATTTACATACAAAACTTATTTTTGCTGTATTTTATTTGTATTACAATATTTAGCAACGAAAACAAATTACCGACATAGATCTGTACTACTAGAATGCTCATGCCAAATTTCGTGGTTCTAAAGCATGTCGTTTTAAAATGAGATTTGAACTACGTTTGTATGGGGACGCGAGTTCACGCGAGCGTCCTGGCGACTCCTAAGGAGCCCTTACAGAGATGTAAGGGCGAGCGAGGGAGAGCGAGAGCTCTCACAGATGAAATTGAAGCTTTGAAGGCAAGTGCCAATTAGACAACCTGATGACGATGCGACATTTAGTAGACATTTATTTCTAATGTCACAAATAAGTACAAGAATTCTATCGAAGGATGATAATAAATTTAAACAAAAAGAACCAACTTCACTTAGCCTCCAACTTTCCAAAAGCAAATACCCGAGCTACTGCTAAAAATACTCAATTCACTGTAGGTGTGCCTATAATATTCGAAGAGTTCCCTCGATTTCTCCAACATCCCATCATTGGATTCTGACCTGATGACAATGGAACCAACTCTTTCACACAAAAAAAAAGACGTTCTTCGAATCCGGTGAACATACATAAAAAAAACATGCAAAAACAAAGATGCCGACGAATTGAGAACCTCCTCCTTCGAGATTTTGAAGTCGGTGGAAATAGTACATTACACAACTAGGGTGGTAAAACAAAGTAAGGCCGAGATCGCAGAAGTTTGCGGCCCGAGATGCAAGCGAGGGACGTAAATATGCGATCGAGGGCTTTCTTTATTACCTCCCTTGTTGAGTACATCATTTTATGTCTACAGTATGTTAGAATAAAATATCTCATAGATTAGGTAAGTATGTTAGTAAGGCTTGGCCAGAAATCATCTATATTTTCATGTAGATTATACAAAACATTTCATATATAGTTATTTATATTTGTTTTATTACGGCTCCCTTCCATGTGGATTTTTCAAAATTGAATTCGCGTCTGACTGGGTTTTGGAGATCATAAGTCCAACGGTTTTCTGGTCAAGTTATTTAAAGTTGTAGATAGATACATCAATTAATTAACATTAATAAATGTATTTTTGTAATAAATAGTAAATGGATCTCTTGTTACGTCCAAAATCAAAGTCTCATTTGTTCTGAAAATCATGAATCATAAATTTCAGAATTGGTAACATAGTAAAAGTTATTCAGTATAACTTGTAAATTAACCCCGTAGAGAATAGCTCCAAAATTAAATAAATACCTTTAAACATTTCATAACATGTAGTTAGGAGTAGAAGATTATAATAATATATAGAATAAATCTAAATATATCGTATCCGTCTGATCATTCAAGTTGAAAAGTGCACCCATGTCCAGTCAACGTCAAATATATTGTAACATCTAGAGTAGCCAAATAGTTCATCACACCATACAAAATATATGGTGTGACGAACTATTTGATCACTTTGGCTGTTACAATATATTTGACGCTGAGTGCCCTTGCAATAGGTATGAATCGCTTTTTATGATATGTTTTAATATTTCCAAAATTGAAATTAAACACATTGACGGGTAATTGACGCAACTTGGTTTATGACAAGATTTTGTATTAGTTCTTATCTAAAGATGAAATGATAGCAATAGTTTAATGTGGTTTTTGTAATTCGTTTCTGACGATTCACTTAATTATAAATCTTGAAATGATACTTTCGTGCTTGGATTTATGACTGCAATAAATTGATAGACAATCATTACTTTAAATAATATAACATAGAACTACTTGTGAATCTGTTTCAAAGTAAAAAGGTAAAATTAGAATTGTCAAACTCTTCTTAAAACGCGATCTTGGTGAATTAAATAACACGGTTACACTCACGGTACCACGTCTCGCGCGTTTTGTTCGTGTCTCACGAAAGTTTAAATTTAATATTTTGGTGAATGTATGCTTGGAATTGAATATATTGCAGTCGAGAATTTTAAATTTCGGTCAATCAATTCAATTTTTAAAATATGGCATTCTGTCCACAATATTGGGACAATTTTGCCAATGTCGAAGTCGCTCCAAGAGCTGGACGTTGTACGGTGAGGTTAGGCTTTTTATAAGGAGATAGCTACTCCCTACAAACAGCACGTGGACTAACGGATATGTAACTCAAACAGGGGTTACACATGTTTCGAGACTAATTCTTCATTAGTTGCTCACTAGTTCGTTAAATCACTGCAGAATAAGCTATATATTACACATTGAATCACGAAAATGAACACAAAATAAGAAGTTTTTCCCGAAACCAAACCACCTTGCTCGACAAGATGGCCGCAAGTCCAAAAATTCGGTCATCGCTGTAATAAATGTATTTTCTTTATGACTTGCTACCGTTCTACTACTACCTTATTATAATACAGTTATGATTATTAAAATGTAAGATTATGATCTTCATTGTGTACATGTGAATTATTAGTTTTCCACTATTTAACAAAGGCATATATTTTTAAAGAAAAGTACGGTCGACTTTAAATTTATGTTGTGATTTTATTTAAGACTTGCAATAAATTGTTGTAAATAGTATTTTATGTTTGTAAAAGATTATTGTAGTTAAATCGGATTATATTGAATGTTACATTGATTTTGTGTTTTAATCATGTTCCTTAGCAAAAATCATGGTATAAAAAAACAAGGTATTCTCTAAAATTTGTTTAAATACTTACCCCTAAGTAATTTTTAAGTTTAAGTGGTGTCTGTGACGTAGTGATGGCGATATGTTATTTTCTTCTACCATGGCAAAAATATTTAGTAATAGTCTGTCATATGATATTGTGTCTTAGCGTCGATATTTAAAGCACCTTTTTTTTAAATCTAATTTATTTTCTAGTCAGGAAGATAATTTCGTCCCTAGGCGAATAAACTGAGCTAACTTTGGATTTCTGTAATTATTTTCAGAATCTTTTAAGATCTCTCGGTAATTACGCCAAATATTAGGAGAAAGGAACAAAAATTAAACGTTCACGTCAACTATTTTTGTTCTAATTTATTTGATTAATCATCTGCTCTATACACATGATATGCACCAATGCCTATAAATAATACAAACAATGTAATGAACCATACTGGAAATGATCTCAAACAATTATTTACAATAATCAATAAATTCAACATACATACCATTGCTCTTTTACCCTTTACGCTAATTACACCTCTTGAGCTCTATGACATTAAAAATTTGGTATAATCTCATGAACAGCACATTAACGGTTATTTTATATTAGAATTAGTCACATTTATTTTATTTCTTAGGTACATATTTCTTTATCATTGCGTTTTTAATACATGTACTTTGTGAGATCAAGTAATATTCGATGTAATAATAATTTAGTTCAACTGATTTCTTAAAATTACACTGAAATGAAAAAAAATCGGTGCAAAAACCAATAACTAACTAAATAATTAAGTATTGGTAAAAAACTGTTAGCAAATAGTAAATGTGTATTATTTTCCACCGCAATTTAAATTTCATAGAAAAAAATGTAGGTAATTGAAAACTACAAACAATAATCTCGAATAAATGCTTTGAAGTCATAAATAAGTTCTCAATTTACAATAAATATACAAATAAATTTCATGTAACTCACGTAAAAAACTTAACCTATATATTTGCTTAAAAATACAGAAGTTATTTCATACATGCGTAACTATACTCCATGATTTTAAAAGAACATTTAAATTTACAATATAAATGAATATCTAATATTATGCCTTATCAAGATTATGTTGAACTTATCTTATTCGACTTTATACTGAACTTATGTTGTATTTTGGTCGGCGCAACTTATATTATTAGACTTTGTTCAAGTGAAGATTATGGCAGGATTGGATATTCAATTAAATACATTTTCGATAAAAAAAATCCGGATTTATTTTTATAGGGTCGGTTTTCCGCGCCTTTTCTATGTACATATAGGTAGGTAGGTAAGGTAAGCATATTCCGATTAACCTCGAATATCGGTTAGTCTCAAAAATTTCCTTAAAACGACTTATATTATAAAGAGTCAATTTCCACTCCATTCGGGAGTATTGGAAATTACATACCCGTTTAGATATCGTACTTTGTGTACTTAAATTGTAGTCGTTTTTTTTTTTACTTTAGTGTTGGTATCGTAACTTTGTAATTAATTAAATAGACACAATAACATTTTTTTCGTCTAATACAAGTAGGTATATTTCTTCACTTAAACCTAGCCTGTACAGGTAATCTAGTAACCTATTGCACAGCAGGCACAATTTGCAATCAATTTACACCTTAAACTTAATAGGAAACTCAATAAATATTTCAACTTTTTTAATACGGTCACGTCTGAAATTATGGATATACTTGATGTACCACAAATATGTACACAGGGCTCTATGACCATAGCGCAATAGTCTTGGATACATGGTCTGTCATATTAAATGTACTTATGCATATTATCAGCTGTGACCGTACCCACTGCATTTATATCATGTCTTCACAAAATATCTTCGGAGTGTAATATTTTCTATGTTGCTACTCACAAAGAGAAGGTTGTCAAGATTAGGCCATTAATTTTTTTCTTAAAAAATGAAACTACATTTTAGGAAACATGAAACAAGCTGTCCATGTTATTGGAAGCACAAAACCAAAGATTTTACGATACTTTCACAAGATTCAAACTGATTCATTTATACCTAAGAATTAAACTAGTATTCTTCTAGCTTGCAAAATCAATAATAATTTATATCGTATATATTTTAAAGGAACTTAAGTGTTGGTGCATGCAAATTGCGATTATAATTTTTATTATAAAAACAATGGAAATGATGTAAATATTTCATTAGTTATTTACAAATGGGGCTACAACTTACAATACATTGCAATCCGTATAAGACTGAGGCCAGAAGAGCGTAGTTTTTTGGAGTTTTAATGAGCTACCTCTAGCTAGTCGCCGTGTGACCGAAGGTCGTTTTGTATGAAAACGAATTTATGTATGATAGCAAACATTACGCGACCGACGTTACGCGGCTCACAACTCAAAAAATTACGCTAGTCTGGCTACACCATACCAGGAAACATCAGATTTCAAAAAATTATCATTGATATTTAAATTTCAGCTAATAAAGTTTAGTATAGATTAAATCTGTATCTTGAATTGTTCTAGGTATAGACATTTAGTAATAGAAATGAAAAATACGTTTTTAAATAAGATACAGAGTAAGTACCGTAAAGATAGTGATCGTTTTTTATTTATTTCCATTGACGAATCATATCGTAATTTCGTATTTTTGTTAATTAATAGTGGCACGAACCTATCAAATATTTGTGCTGGTTAGTGGTGTTTACTTTACTTTAAAAAAAAAGGATACTTTATGTTCGATAATAAGTATTGGCCAACGCAACTGTAGCAAAGATAATCTAATCTTACCTTAAAAGTATATATTCGAACAGGATAATAATTATATCGTTGGTGTTTTACTATTACTTATAACCTATTAACATTGTATCAAATAATTACTTCAATTGATTGCTTTTCAAATGAGATGGGCTATAAGTAATAAATAGGCAGACAAATATTGATCAAACCTTGGCTGCCTCAGTCGTAGAGAGACAAAAACATTGCCAATCAAAAATAGATTCCTTTTACTTAAAGATTGTTTTAAAGTTTCAATATAAGTTTTTTTTTATTCATCGGCCCTGCCACTAGATAAAATAAATGAACCCTGTCACCAGCTCAATGTGCGTTTTCTCTTAATCAATACATTTTTTTTTATTTACAAATTATAGACAAAAAGTATAGCTTGAGAAGCGTGTGTGTAAATCAAATAACATTATGATAGTTTCAAATCGAAATTCAAAATGTGATATTATCATGGTTTTTCGCAACATCAATTCTACATAGGTGGAACGTTTTAAGCTTTTGGTATGTTATTTAATATGGATACTGTCTTTGTAAAATTTTAAATCGACCTAATCTGCTTGTTGCAGAAAAGATTAATTTGCTTAGTGCTACGTCGACTCACTTCGTTGCAGTTTTCTCTCCTATGTAAAATTAACATTACTTGCATTATGATATTTATGATTTAACGAACTACTTCTTACGACACTTTGTTTTACAAGCCAGTATTTCTAAATGAAGCTCATTTTTTCTTAACACCTATATTTGAATGACTCGGATCTTAGCTAGTGCTGAATAATAAAATAATGTTCCATAAATATACGCGTAGGTACACATATTTTGGCTTATCTTCTCACAGAAGCATTATTTAAATTAAAACAGTGATTAAAATAAAATCTAGGAAAACGTAATTTATTATATTAGGTTTTAACGCTTGTTTATATTTTCCTTAGGAGGAATCACATGTTACCGTTGGTCAGGTAGCAATTTCTATGTTAAATATATTATCCCGTATGACAAAATTGTGAATTCTCTGAGTTTAAATATCATTTAATTTAGTAACAAATATTGTTTTTATATTTTGTCATGCCTTTTATTCCGACAACAATGTATTAATGTATTTCTAGGTAATATATTTAAAAATAAAACATATATGTACGCATCTAGTTATTGCCAAATGAACAAAGCCAAAAGACAACTCTTATCACAAAAAGAATCGTTAAGTAATTGACCATTCTTACATTTAAATGATTCAAAGTAACTTCGCTTCAATTTATTACGAAGGTATAATTGACAGAACGAAAACTTCGACGATAAGTATAATATATTATGTTTCGTTTCTCAGAAACTAAACTCGAGAGTTTGTCAAAAGTACACACCTATTAAAAGTGTCATCATAAATATATTCTAGCTAAAATCTGCAGATATACATTGTAATAATTCACTACTAAAGGTGCAAATATTTCTAAAATATATAGTATATTTAATATTATAAACAGTATTTACTATATTGTGCAGTATACAACGCACGTAACACACATTTATGTATTATTTTATTAGAATTACCCCACGTTATCTACACATAAAAACATTACTGTCTTACAGTATGTATCACTCACTATTTTTACGCCAAATTTAGTTATTTACTCGTATGTAGCTAAGTATGTTTTTGGTGTATATACGTAGTCCTTACGCCATGTACTTAACTGAACGCTTGCTCATTTCATACATAACCAAATCGAATACTTTGAAAATAATTATAAGATAAAAATGAATATAATAAAGGTTTAAGTCAGCGCTTGAACTACCTTTTGTCCGTTATGTTTTTAGATGCGTTGTTGCCTCCTAAACTCAGAACTAAAAAATAAACTTGAAAATATCGACATTCAATCCAAATGACAATTACATGTTCCTCAAAAAATCGGCTATTTTTCTTAAGTACCTATCTACAACATCTGATGATTCAAACTAGATTCTGATGTCCTCTCTCTGTTTCATTTGGATGTGTCTAAGCTTTGATGTAACGTACCTACTTAGATATATTTTTATCTTTATCAGACTTGATAAAAAAAAATCTTTTTGGGAAAAAAATATTTTGCATCGACCTATTAACGTTTGGAAATGAACAACGCACTATATTAACGACATAATATATATATAATAACAAAAGAAAATAACGCTCATACGCAGTAACACTTTACACATCAGTTAACAATCATTATTGTCAGTTATAAATCTATTTTTATGACTTTTATATTTAAATATAAATTCGCATCTAGTAGTAGGCAGTTTTAACACAATTATGTTTAGTTACACATTACTAGTTAGCTCTCAAACGTGCAAGACTTGTGGTTTCGGCAAATCAAATTAAAACATTATGTTCTAAATCATTAAAACATGTCTATAGCCATTGTAGAGTAAAATATTGTAGCCGCAAATTTGTCAGCTGCAATGATGTGATGATCATCATCTGAGAGGTGCGTTGTAAAGTTCGTTTTTGTTTGGTATTTTAATCGTCAAACGTCAGAGCTTGACAATCTAGTTAACGGGAATTCGCGAATTCTTTGAGCTGTTGTGATGTTGTTGATGATGTGTTGTTGTTATGTGGCTCGGTGCAGTCACGGAATTTATGCGCCATTTACAGTTCCAGCTATTTTCTTCAAATGGCCCAACAATTAAAGTCCGTGACCGTACAATATTTTGCAACACTTTGGGTGTTTCAATATTTCTTTGTTTATGCCCTTATTGTGAAATTATTATTATGTAAGTAAATATATGTATATTTCGCGAATAGACACGTTTTAATTATACCCAGTCGTTTCGCAAAAACCACAATTCTTAAGCACTCATTATTCAGATTTCCACTAGTTGGGTTCAAGATGGATGGAACGAGCACAATTAGTTTTTGCTAAAGCACTCAAATAAATGCTTAGAATTAGATACATTTGAAGAGAAAATTGTAGAAAATATCATACTACTAAGGTACAGTAACTTTTGAATATCTTCTTAGATACTTTTTAATGAATTCAGGACCCCTATTCGACACGACAAACTATGATACCTACGTGAATATCTATGCGAGATCAATAATGGTTTGACACATGAACTGAGTGATTCATTGTCGAATTGGGCCCTAGATTTTCCGTCATTATATTCATCCATGGGTACATTGAACTTGTCGGTTTAAATATTAGTAATAAAAAAAGGAAGACGAAAATATGTCAAATATTACTGTACCCAAGTTATAGCTGTCTACACCGAACACGTTAATTATATTGGTCTAGCAATTCCTCAAACACTGCATTAAAATTATGAATAGCAGTCCTGCTGCGGAACTTATGCTACAACTTCTTAGAGATATGCCATGAAAAGCTAGAATATACTATATACAACTTGAAATAGAAGTTGCTTTCTTTGTTTAAAATGTCTCTTTGCTAATTGTTAACTGAGAATGCTAGATGTTTTATTTGTAATGTATGGAATTATATGTCGGTTATCATATAGCCGTGTGTATTAAGTAATGCGTTATGCGTACGCATCTGGCTTCTCAACTAGCATTTCAAGGTATATCGCTAAAATGTCTATTAAAATCAAACCTGACACTATTCCTATAACAAATAAAAACTAGCAAAACAGACTTACAATTAGTTACGATTATAGATAGGAGCTTGCAATAATATATTCAAACGTGCAAATAATCAACAATCCGTAGCTTAATGGAATAGAAAGTTCACTTCACGTCATTGCGTTTAGAGTCACGTTTATTGCTGGGCTAGGATCGTAGCTGAGCGGGGCTGAGTACGAGCTCGCCTTCGGTGGCGTTGGGGCCGAAGGAGACGTTTCTGGGCGGCGGGCGGGCGGTGCGGGTGGGGGGAGCGGTGATGGGCTTGGGCGCGGGCGGCAGCGGCACTTGCGGCGCGTGCGGTACCGCCGGCGGGGCAGTCGCAGTACGATACCGGCGCAGGCGCTCGTCCTCCTCGCCGCTGGACAGGCTGGACACGTCGCACGAGGACGCGTCCAGCCGCCGCGCGGGCGAGCACTGCGCCGGGCCCGCCCGTGCGCTCGCGCCGCCCGCCAGCGGCATCTCCTCGCCTTCTCCTCCGGACAGTCTGGAATTATTAAGGTACTTAGTAAGTTCCTACAATACAATACGTATCATCGTCAGCATCTCATCTTATCAAATCATTTCTGTCATCTTAAGAAAATAAGCGACTTTCGCATGATAAGTTATTTTCTTTGGATCAGAGCGATGATATTCGTAAAATGTACAAAGGAAGTGCGTGAGCGCAAAATCGAGCTGAAGTGGCATGCCAAACGGGAGAGACTTATGTCCAGCTGTGGACAGACGTAGATTTAGGTTTGTTAATGGTGATGGGCGTTCTGTGGATGTTATTTAGCAGGTATATCTCCTTACTTCTCGTACCTTCTGCTCTCCTTGTAGTTGGTCCGCCGTCGGCAGCAGGGCTTGGCGAATATACAGAAGGCGATTCGCAAGAGGCAACACGCCAAGCCAGCGATGATGAGCGATGGACCCACCAGCCGTAGGGCCGGTGTTTTGAACCCCTGGAATTGTCAATGCACAAAGTTAGAGGACTGTTTTTGCTTAAATTTTTCAAATACTAAACAATCGGGTTCTAAAAAAATTATATGTTATGGCGTCAATGGTTATTTACTAGGGCGTCCCTTATATTGCGATTTTGAGAAATTAATAACGCATACCAAATTTTTTTATTTTATTTTAGAATTTTTTTCATGTCATCAGTGCATCCTACTCCTATATGAATGTTTTTTATGAAAAATATCTCGTTGCGAATCGAAAACCGATATAAAAGTAGCAACTTATATTCTCCCTAAATTACTTCATAGTAATTTGTATGGGGAAGTTACGACGCAAGTCGGCACGGGTTAGAGTTACAGGATTGGCCTGATTTTATTTTTGTAGACTATTTTGGGGTGTGCGCTATTAATTTCTCAAAATCGCAATATTAGGGACACCCTATTATTTACTATTACTTTTCATTATCTTGTCTTTCACAACATTCTGTAAGTTAGACAGCGCCAAAAGAGAAGAAAAGATCGATAGCAAGCAAGTGATAAATTCGGCCTCGAAACATACAAAACATCTCACAACTAATTTAGAATAATTTAATTCCAACCTTGTCACCAGTACCGACGAAATAGACGACGAGGCCGACGGCGAGCGTCCCGAGGCCTGCGTAAAGCAGCCGCGCGACGCCCCACGGCTCTCCGTGGCCTCCGTCGGCCTCGCCGTCAGAGTCCGATGACGAGCCGTATGATGCGTCTCGAACCTGAAAACAGAGAATAGTAGAGTATATAAAGTTCTAATTTGTTAATAAAAAGGTATTAACCGCGGTTGAAAAAAAATATTTCACTGTAAGGATTTCTTTATGAAAAGAGATGTAAAAGAACAATACCTATAATAAAATTTTAGTATTTTGAAGTTATGAGATTTGCGTTTTTGTTTTGTGTAACACCCACAAGTACCTATACAAAATGAAATGGGGTTAAAAACCCACAACAAATTTTAAGCAGCTTCCAGCTGTCTTTTGTTTTGGAACATTTTACAAGTTTACTAACTTATATTGTTTATGATGTTTTATCTTTGACATATCCAAAGAGATGGCTCTTTTTCAATTGCAGCGCCATCTGCGCTTTCCTTTGCACTTTTACTCTAATTGATCAAAGTTTTTAGGTACATACAGTCGTCGTCAAAGATATGATTACACTTTTACACCTTAGATAGGTACTCCTTACTAATTAATAGCTTTTAGTGAACTATATTATACCTATTGTTGATATGAGTACCTAATAAATGTATCTCTTATCCTAACAAGGAGCAAAAATGTAAACATAATATATTTGACGACTGTAACCCACAATACCCACATACTTCATTATCGACATGCAATAAAATATGCAAATTCCGCCATTCGATGAACCTTGAATCCACAATCGCTGTTTTACTTCTTGACTAGCCAGTTGTATTCTTAGGCACGATCCATTTGCATTTGCAAGCTGTTATTATACATTTCTGGGCCATCAATAATTCACTATGTAAGTTTTAAACTTCGTACGGCGGTCTTCACATTAGATGCAGATCCGCAAACCACCCCGGCGTGGGAAAGAGGAATAACGTTATATACGTGAAAAGCGCTGTCTCGTTCATCAGATTAATAAGTACCCATCGTGCCTACCCATCGTGAGTCACAAAAATGTACCTTGTAAATAAACTAAAACCCTCTGTTTAGTGCCTGTGTATATGCCATAAAATACATCGTCTTACTTGAACCAATTCATATTTTTTTGAATCATCTAAGTAGGCACAGTCACCTTCCGATATATCGGAGCGGCCAAGCCAAGGTGGTTACAAATATCAAATATCTGAACAACGTCTTTATTGTCAAGGCGATAAAGTGCATGTTCAGATATTTCTGAGTACTTTGGCCGCTCCGATATATTTGATGGCAACTGCACCGTGCACATTAGTTTAAACTCTAAACACAACGTCAAAATTTCGCCCGTTTCAAGTTTTTGTATAAAAAATTAGAAAGGAGTAATAGACACTTAAATTCAGAAACAATCGGGCCCGACTTTGATAGCATAAACAGATTGCTTATGTTTTGTGGTAATAAAATCGTCAAACGTTGATTTTTTTGGCAACAAGAGTTACAGCCAATAAGGCCGTATAGAACCATCAAATTTGAGGCATTTTGGTAATTGGGTACACGCATGAAGTTTAAACTTCAACTAAACAATTTTTATTACGATGGTTATTGCCATATTATTATACATACGGGTATCAAAAAAAAATTGAATAACAAATCTTTGGTATTAGGAATGTAGAATAGGTAGGTAAAATTCTTAAGTATTGGTATAAGTCTCCTAATTGGGACGCCTACTGCTTACAGCCGTTTTACGTCACGGTTTAGCCTTTGACTTCAGCACTTCAGCTCTCTGCATCCAATTAGATTTTTCAAGAGCACTCTCTTCGTCTGGCGTGTACGAAGATTGATGATGGAGCTAAAAGTGGCCTGGCCGAGTGGCTCACAGGCCATCAATGAATAGACATTTTATAATGAGTACAATGATACTTCGGGCTCATGATGACTGTCAATGTTTATAAGAGCTCTTTGCGTTTGCGAGGTCTGGTAGGAATATCTGGTAGGTATATTAATTCCCGGGTTAAGGCACTTAATGGCAAAGTAAGTGATAGTTGTAAATGATTTTCACACGCTCTTAATGTCTTAACAATAAAGTCGTGCTTATGCTTAGGTTATCTACATCTGCTACATGCTGACTGTTACAATCAGCAGCAGAAGCAGATTACTACATCTTCTGTCACATAACGCCTTACCCGGTTGTTCCTGTGCCACTTGCCGCGCTGGTCGCGGCGCGCGCCGGGGTGGTCGCCGAGCACGGAGCAGCGACGCGCTGCGCCGCCCGCGCCCGCGCCGCCGCCGCCCACCGACAGTGCCGCCGCCTCCTGCCATGCCGCACGCCCGGCTGCGCACTGGAATTAAATAAATAAATAAAATTATATACAAACATATTAGACATTTTTTAAATAGCTATAGCAGCGGATAGATTATTAAAATAAAACGAACATACAAAAAGTCACACGTGTTTTCAGAGGTTTTATTTTCAATTAAATATGTACCCAGTCTTATTATGTATACCTAAGAATAAGAAAAAGGTTCCTCACAATGCGGCCCTAACCACCGGCAGCCTGGGCCTTGCTCTGTTGCCGGCGGCACCCTAGGATAGGTTTTTTATAATATGTTTATTGTTTTTGTGTGTTTTTGATGTATTTTTGTATTTTACTTTTATAAAAATATTGTAAACAACCTACCACTAAGACGAAAAATGAATAAAGAGCAATAACCTTCGAAATAAAATTACAATATTGAAGGTAGGTACCTACATATTCTCGGGGTCACTCCAAGTTTTTAGATACTTAAAGAATAAAAAAGTATATTGAAAGAACCTCGGAATTTTTTAATATTTCTCCAAACCATTGATGGTGGGGTTCTAGGGTTAAGACTTTCACAAAATCCTTTCCATCCTTTCTTTTTACATTTACTTAAAAAGCGTTTAGTTTGGGCAGATTTTTTTTTGAATGTTGTGAAATCCTCTGTGAGGCCTGATAGGTTAAACTGTCGCTCCGCGCTGTCTCTATCCTTAACTGCTGAAGTGCAATCTGCATTCCACCACGGCGGTGAAGGAATTTTTGAACTAGATGGCTTTTTCTTTTGTATATGTTCATCAGCTGCGTCTATTAATATAGATTTAAAAAGGGAGTACTTTTCCAGTGGGTTTATTATAGTAGGATCAAATTCTTTAAGTTTTTCCTCGATTTTAAATGAGAAATTAGGCCAATCAGCTTTATCTAGTCTATATTTTAGGAGAGGTTCTGGAGATGCTAAGGGGGGGATTGAAGATGGTTTAGATATTAAAATAGGAAAGTGGTCGCTGCCGTAAGAGGTGTTTAGAACCTGATAGGAGAGAGCACAAGAAAGGTTGGGCGAGCAAGCAGTTAAGTCTAAAACCGACTTGGGGTTCTGGCCAGGGTAAACACGATGAGTCGGAGTACCATCATTGATGATTGAGACATTAACATCATCAAACAAGTCGATGAGAAAGGAAGAGAAGGTATCACTGTATGATGAACCCCAAGCAGTGTTGTGGCAGTTAAAGTCACCTAGGATCAGAAGGGGGTGAGGAACAGAAAATAATAGAGTCGAGAGATCGGGTATTAGGTTTAAATTTTTGTGAGGAATGTAAATAGAAATAATATTAATTCCATTAACATTGGCAGCTACAGCATTGATTTCCTGTGTGTGGGGGGGAAGTGGGATCTGAGTAAAGGGATACTTTCGACTGATCAGTAAAGCACTACCTGCATGTCCATCGCCACGGTCATCTCGGAGACACGAGAACCCCGGTATCCTAAAGCGAGATCCAGGTCTCAGCCATGTCTCCGAGATGGCCGCAATCGTCACAGAATGAATGTTAATAATATTAATTAATTCCGTTTTTTTTTGGCTAATACTACGGCTATTCCATTGTAGAATATTGGCCATAGTTGTTTAACGATCTAAGTTCTCTTTTAAGGGCAGAAAAGTGGTAGGCAACGTTGGGCGGTATCATGTCGCTCATTTTGGCGAAGTAACTCTGCATGAGAGCGAGCATGAGAGGGACAGTGTTATCATTAGGGGTCACCACATCGTTGACTGGTGATGACAAAGCATGTCCATTTGGTAGTTGAGGAGGAGGAGTAGAGACAATATTCTGGTGGGCGAAGCGGTCGTAGCCGGGGGAAAGTGGGCTCCTTTCTCGGATTGGGAGAAATACCGTCTGGCGGTATGATGTTGTTGGAGGGGCTTGACCGGAGGGAGTGGGGTCAACAGACGGAGGACGGCGTGAGGCTTCAGGGGCAATAGGGCCAAATACGGTATTTGCCATAGTTTCAGCATAAGTTCTACGCACGGCTGGAGTACGGGCTGCTGCTTCTTGGTAGGAAATGCTGTGTTCTGACATCAGTATCTTTATCTTTTTTTGCCGACCAAATTCTGGGCAATTTTTGTCCGTGGCACAGTGGCGACCTGAGCAGTGGAGGCAATAATAGTGTTCCGGAGCTATGTTGCAAGTGTCACCGGGATGCTTTTTGCTACACTTATTCTACAATATGCTGATGACTTGGTCTTATATACTGCGTCACAAGATATAGAAGAGGCATCTACGAGATTAAATGAGGCTCTGGCGTACCTTAAAGACTGGTTGGATGAACACGGCTTATCACTTGCACCCGCAAAAAGTTGTACTGTCACCTTCACACGCCGTCAATTTATACCTGATGTTCTCCTGCATTATGAAGATCAAGTCATCCCTAACTCTAACAATGTAAAATTCCTTGGAGTAATTTTGGACTCAAAAATGACAGGTGTTCAGCACTTGAATCACGTTGTTGGCAAGTGTGAAAAGGGCATCAATGTACTTCGATCCTTATCTGGTGTCTGGTGGGGCGCTCACCCCTATTGTCAAAAACTTGTTTATAATGCCTTAATTCGCAGTCAGATGGATTATGGTACCCTCATTCTGGAACCTTGCAATAAAGTAGCCCTTAGTAAATTAGAAGCCATTCAAGCCAAGTGTCACCGGATAATTCTTGGAGCTATGAAATCCTCTCCGAAGAACGGTATGCAGGTTGAATGTGTAGATCCACCTCTATTTCTTCGCAGACAGCTTCTAGCAGACCGATATGTTTTCAAAGCTTGCTCCTTAACTGATCATCCCGTTATTACCCGTCTACAGGATCTCTCAAACATGGTATCTGCAAATTCATATTGGACACATAAACAAACTCCCACTTTTATTAACAGTTTTAGAAAAATTGAGAATCTTCCCTCCCCATTATATAGCTCAGCTACTAACCCATTATTTGAAGTCAATTACAACTGCTTAACTTACACCCCTAAAGTAGTATTAGACTTTAACATTTGTAAAAATGACCCAGGTGCTAATTATAAATTTATAAAAGAATTAGAAAAATGGCAGGACTTCTTACCTATCTATACTGATGCCTCAAAACTGAGCCTTGATAGCAAAGTGGGAGCAGCTATATGGATCCCTAAATACCGTATCCTTCTTTCATATAAATGTCCTTCACAGTTCTCCATATTTACCGGAGAGGCAATAGCCTTGATGGAAGCAGTGGCATATGTAGAATCCCACAAAATTGCTAAAGCCATAATATTTTCAGATTGTAAAAGTTGCCTTCAAGCTATTTCAGGTAATCCACTGAAGATGAAAATGATCTCCCCTTTCATCCTGAAATTGAAACAAATGCTTTACAACTGTCACGAAATAGGATTACAAGTAACACTAGCCTGGATTCCCGGCCACTGTGGTATTAAAGGCAATGAGGACGCTGACATGTGGGCTAAACAAGCTATTTCCAACGGGGCAGAGACTCACATCTCAATTCCTGCTTCAGACTTAATGATGAAAGCCCGCCGTGACTTGAGAGAAGATTGGCAGGAGATATGGAATTCTTCTAGACTCCGTGTGGGAAAACGCTATGGAGACATTCAGCCCATAATTCCTTATAAACCATGGTTCTTCCGATTCCGATCTGCAAGCAAATGGGCCACGTCTACACTTTGCCGACTTCGTTTGGGTCATGTCTGCACTCCTGTGTTTCTTGCCAAAATTAGGGTGCGGGATAGCTCCCTGTGTGAGTGCGGTCTTGATGAAGGCACTACGGATCACATTTTCTTTAATTGTAATAGACTTAATCAGTCATTATATGACATCCTTCCGAAAAATATTCCGCGACCTATCAACTTTCAATCTCTGCTTCTTCTCATGGATCCTCCCCTCACTAGAATTCTATTAAAATACATTGAAAACAATAACATTAAACTCTGATATATAAATTATTTATTTCACGCTCTATCACGCTTCATTTTATCTATCTATTTTATCTCTATCTTTCCTTTTTTCCTGTATGTTGCATGCCTCTTAACTGTCACCTCTTCCCGCGGTTTTTTCTAATGATCTGTATATGTCCTGTGTTGTCTGTGGCGTCTATAACAATGAATGTTTTTTTTGTTTGTTTTAGGTTCCCGAACCGATCAAATCCTTTACCAATTAAATCTTTTCGTCACCGAACATTCTCTTTTTGCGTGTCAAGTCCAACAACGTCGTCATTGGCACAATTCCCTTTGCCCAAATTACAAGGGGAGAAAGCCATATAAAAAAAAAAAAAAAAAAAAAAAAAGTATATTGCTCAGTGAAAATATTTCTTTATTTTAACTATAGTTAAACTAGGAAACATATTAAAAAGTATGTTTCTGCCTGTACCAATTAAATGTGATACTATTATCAGAGACTATAGAGATATATACGACCACAGCCTAAGAACTTTTTGAAGCTCATGTCGATTGCGCCATCAATGTCAAAGCCACCTAAACAAATAGCGTACTAGTAGTACACTAGTAGCCACTAGGTGGAGTAGCAGTGCGGGTGACATTTCTCTTACATATCGTCGCTGCGCTTGTAAAATCCGACATGTAAAAAAACACAACTTTACAGGAGACACAAAAAACATGTTTATTTTTTTCCTGTATAATAAATCAAAAATCTAAAAATGACAAAAATTAAAGATTCCAATATGACTCTAAGTAATGTTAGATTTGAAAATTTTACTAAGTTATTTTAGGAGCTACAATTTTTTTTTCTACATTTTAAGCACATAGTTGAATTTATTTGTGTTTTAAAAACCGCTATGTGATTATCGAGGCACATAACGGTTTAATATTTCTATATAGTGACATTTCGAATCGTCACTAAGCGGATTTATACTGCAAATAAATTAAAACCATAAAAATGCGTATACGACTGTTTATTACCACTGCTGAATATATTACATATTTAACTATATATTATTTATCAAGAACCAATTTCATAAATTATTATATAAAATCCGCTGTGTGCCCATCACAAAGCGCAATATTATTATAATGCATTCATTGATAAAAACAGCTTTGTGATATTTGATCACATAGCGCCTTTTGCGCGGCTAATTAAGGCATTTTTCACATAGCTGATTTTATTTTTTTGTTATCCAGTAAACTTACAAAAAAATGGATTTTTGAGGAATATGCACCTTTAAAAATACTTTTAAATGAAGTCAAAAACCATTTTTCTAAAAATGGTCACATATCGGATTTTACAAGCGCAGCGACGATATTCGGTAGCTTTAGGGGGCTTCGACATGGCGCAATCGACATGAGCTTCAAAAAGTTCTTAGGCTGTGGTCGTCTATATTTCTATAGTCTCTGCTATTATCGAATATTTTTTCTGCTGTTTCATGGAATAACAACGGCTTTGTAACGAAAGTAAATATCATTCAAATTTGTATATTACACGAGGTACCTACGCCGTAGCCGATAACATAGGTTTCCCGCTATGTAGCGAAAATGCTTTGTAGAGCCGTGACGATAACGTGTCGTCATGGGCACTGAATGGGTTAACTCACAAGGAGAGGCCGCACGGGCGCGCGGGTGCGTGTTGGGTCTAGGGTCTCTCACTGGTACGACGATTATTGGCAGATTGATGTGTGTGTATTGGTTGGTTGGTTGATCAGTGTCGGTCTAGAGGTCGCATTTTTAATCCGAATTCGATGAAACTTGTAGAGTAATTTTTTTTATTGGGGGGAAAAGGAGGGGGAAATGGGGGGAAGTTTGCTGTTGCGTTATTTATGGACGGATTTCAATCATTTTCGGGTAAAAGGTCAAGCCCACACTTCCTTAGAGGTTGTTCTAAAAAAAAATTTCGAGGGAGGGGGGAAAAAGGCGGGAAATGCTCCGAAGTTTACGGTTCACAGAACTTCTAGTTATAATATGGCATACATAACTTATAGACCATAGATCATAGGTATAATAGGTTCTACCGCCAGGTCACCAGCGCCTATAAGCGATTTATTTAACTAAGTATATTACAATAAGCGACGATACCTAATGAAGTGAAGTGAAGATTTAAAGCCAAAACAAAACCAAGTGCTATTCTTTACCTTATAAAAACACCAACCCTAGTTGCGTTGTTTATGAGTTCCTATACAGGGTTTTATTGCAAAGACCCCATTGTGTTAGTAGTGATATATCACCAACGCCAATGCCGGGAACTAGCTATTGGCTATTGGCCGTAACTCTTCATTTTCTGTATATTGAAATCGTGACTGGTATGAACAAGGCTTCAAAACGGGTTTTTAACAAGATTGTATCACATTATTGAAAGTTATTGCCTATTTTTTTTGTATGTTTACCCTAAACGATCGGGTGAAAGTATGTATGAATATAGTGGTACGATTCTATATTACATTTATCAGCTCGTGACATTGCAAATCTTATAACCTTAAGTAACTGGGCGTTTTCACAAAACGTTGTTGATTTTCGTGTTTTTGAAATTTTAAGAATTTTTTGGATATTCCTCCTTAGAATCGAGAGTACTATTCATTCTGCTAGGAAATGAAAAGTGTCCCAAAATTTTTATACAATTTTTATTTTCCATTACGCTACTTTCATATAAGTGCCCATAGAAAAGTAGCGTAAGAGGAACAGGACACTTTTAATTTCATAGTGGAGTTGATAGTACTCACGATTCTGAGTAGGAATATGCAAAAAATTCTTAAAATTTCAAAAATATGAAAATTAACAACTTTTTGTGAAAAAGCCCAACTCTAAAATTAAACGTTATTCGTTTCATCTTTTAATGCAGATATTACTGATCATCATTTGAACCTGTTATGAGCTATCAAAGAGTAAGATTAGGAATTTTTAACACTATGAAAAGCACAGGTTTCAGTTATCGTGTTTTAAGTTAGTTAGAGATAGGTAAGTAATGCTGGGGTTACATTCAAACAGAATACACTATCACTATCAGTACAACTTAGGGTTGCAGGACTTGCAGGGCTACGGTAACTGCTTAGTGCTTACCATCAGGCGGGCTGTATGCTTGTTTGCCACCGTCGTGGTATAAAATAGTACCTAATATTTTGCTGCAGCCAAGTAAAGGCGGCTACCGGCTATCAGTCAGCCTGCAGTCGTCCTGACGATCTCGGCCTGTAGTGTAGAACAAAAATTTGCCGGCTCCGAACAACTGACAGGCCGATATCGTCAGGCGGACTGCAGGCGGCCTGATAGTCGGTGGCCGCCCTAAAAATGGCTTGTAAAGGGTCGGCAACACCCCTCGAGATGTGTCCATAAGCTATGGTGACCGCTCATTATCCAGCGGACTATACGCTTTGGCTTTAGCATAGTTAAAACTGTGTTGGTTGACAATAATTAAATGCAAAAATACGACAAATATTTAAACTCACTGCCTCCGTGCTGGCGTGCGGCGCGCCCATCGTGTAATGTGCTTTTTACGGACATAAATCAACCAGTGTAATTGCACAGGATCACATAGTGTTGGCGTCCCGACATCGGCTAATAGATTCATACACGTGACTTGCATGCATGCATTTCGTTCTTGATTTTTACTTAAGTTTTAATTTTAACATTTGAAACTTGTCTTGGCTATAAAAGCTACAGGCAACCAAATATTACTTTAAATGAAGTGTATTCAGTGTTAAGCAATGTTTGTATACAGGGTGTTTTCTCAATCCTTAGCCATATTGTGCAAAGTAATTCGTTTGACATTACATTACCAAGCATTTTCTCCTTAACCCAGCGCTAATCACGTTTTCGATGTCTTTACGCCTCTAAGAAGCGATTTCGCTACAGCACTGCACATTATCGGCTACATTATGGCGCTACTAGTGCTAAGCAATGAATCAGGAATTATATTTGCATTAGTTAGCTGCCAGAATTCTGTATCAACTTAATTTCTGCTTGGCGAGCCTTTCACATTTACCTACATAGTTCGTAGGTGTCTATAATCTCCCTAAGCTCTTTACACTTACTAAAATCTATGTAGGTATACGTACATGTGCCATAAGGACCTAATATTGTAAAAGCGTGGGCGACAAAGGACGTGTGGGATTGTTTTTACGTGTAACAAAAGCCAAATTAACTCCAAATGAAGTTTCTAATGGCGGACACGAAAATATGAAAACGTTTCCCTGTTTTAAACTAGCTCAATAGCTTCATCTTGCTAGTAAAGATACTTTAAAAATCATCAAAGAAAAATGAAACAAAAGGTTTAAAAGCGATTAAACTTCAGGTATAAAACTTTATTAAGAAGAGCGGATTAGCTTTGGATTAAACTCTGAAACTTAATCGTTTTGCGCCGAGGTTTATTTATTTCTAACTATAATAACGACCTTAAAGCCTAATGGTAAAATCGGTCATGAACATAAAATGAGGAAAATATGATGTTTTACCAAAGGGCGTGACATCATAAAATTTTACTATATAATAAGGATAAACCCCTACAATAGTAATTTAAGGTAAGTACCTAAGAGATTGAAAAGCTTGATTATGTCACTATTGTATACAATACGAGTACTTTTTCTACAAGTGCTCAATATAGGAAAACCGGTAAGAATTGAGTTGGACGCTTCGACCTGAATTTTGGACGAATGCACTTTTGTAATACCTAACACTTTAGGTATATACCTACGTAACAGTGGCGGCGCGTCCATAGAACACGGTGCCTATCGGTTTGCCTAATTTTCAGGCATAAGAGCAGTTTTTTTACAGCTCATGAAGATATTTTAAGCCAAATTAAGCTTCGGCTTGCCTAAGAATCTTTGTGACCAGAAGAAGAAGTGGCAGCGCACTGACAGGTAACATCAGTTTAGGTATTATATAGTCTTTTCATGGTCTTTGCAGACGACCCCTGAGTCATATCAAAAGCAACAGCTGCATACAATCGTGCTGCGAGATAATTGGCACACACAACTTCTAACGCGGAGTATCGCGACTAACTAAAGTTTGTTGGAAAACAGCTGCTGGGTCATTCAGAGAGACACATACTGTATATATTTACTCTAGCTCTCATCCTTATCCTTCTAGAGTGCAGACTTTTGCCAGGTCTAAATTGAACCAGTGGTCCGCTTGGCAACCTTATCCCATGAATTGATGTAAGCACTATTTCTTTCAAAAGCGACAGCTTCTGATCAGTGAATCCTCCTTTATATTAAAGAATTGGCAACGCGCATGTAATACTTCTAGAGGTGCAGGCATCCATAGGCTACGGTAGCTGCTTACCATCAGGCGAGCTATATGGTTGAATGGTATTGCCATGGTATTAAAAAAAGATCTTCCAACCCAAAGGGGAGACTAGGGCTAAATGAGATTATAAGGTCCAATTTCCTAACAATGTTTTCCTTCACCGAAATGTGACTGGTACCTAAATGAATATCTATTGATATATCAGTACTTGCTGTTCATAAGATTTTGTTAAAAAGTTTTTGCAAAGTAGGTACGGCGAACAAGCCTTGCTCTTTAAGGCTGCGTTTCCACCAGAGATGAGCGAGGATGCATTGTGAGAAATGTGTTTCTTAATTACCAATCCCAGACTTCCGCTGTGCGAGGACAAACAAATGAAATGGTTCTATTGGGGCTTAACAAACACATCCTAGCAATGCACCCTCGCTTATCTCTGGTAGAAATGCAGCCTAATCCTATTTAACTGGTCGAATTAGAATTATCACAAATGTAAGCAAATACTTACCACTCTAGCAGTCTAGCCACACATCTCCTGTAAGATTATCAAGTCAAAGGGTCCTTTTGTTCATCAGATAAGCGACTAGAACAACATCCCAGCAAGGTAACGAGAGGTATATTTAATTGAAGCTACCGTGCATGTTGTTAGAGCTAGTTCGCACTAGTTCCCGACGAACGTTGGGTTATGTAACTAGGAGCGATATATGTACCGACGAAGTGAGGATGTGCTGATAGGTTCAAGTTTAGGTGTAGGCAGTTAGCGACCCGAAACGTTTTTAGCATAAACTAGTCAGAATATGGAGCTACGTACTTCGATATTTACTCTAAGCAATTTATGGCCTTCGTACCTAGATGTTAAGGTTTCAAATTGCATTCTCAGTATGGGCAATTATTTGTTTGTTTGTCACGAATTTATTCAAGAGTTCTTTTCGACGAATCTAAGTATGTGTTTATTATATCTATAAGTATCGTTATCCAGCACATAGGTACACGGAAAAAAAATATCTTTATCGAAGACGATTCCTCTTGGTCAAGACGATATTGTTTCGTATATAGGTGGAAACAATTTGCCTGGAAAGTGGTCTTGATTCAAGTAAAATGTCTTTATTCAAGTAAAATATATCGTGGACTAAAGTTATATAGTTAGTCCAAGACAATACTTACTTATGTTTAAACAATAATATTCTTGCATTGGTATTCTTGGCTGAAGATATCCTTTTTTTCCCGTGTACCCACAAAAATATTTGCTTAATTTGGGACTAGGACGATCTCTGTAAGATTTTTATCCAAATGCTTTTCTTTTTACGTAAATAATTCAAGAATAAATGTATTTCTGAGAATAATAGCACTAATCAATCAAAACAACATTAAACAAATTTATCCTTTCATAGATCTATAAGATACAATGAATCCTTAGACAAAATGTTTTTTAAGAACTTTGCATAACCAAACAGTGCGCAATTTTACAGTGTTTTTTTTGCACCATCATTAACCCAGCAGTCCAGATGTATCGTAAATTAGGCTAAATGTTTGTGTAAGGATACACACAGGTTATTAATATCGAATTTAGCAGGCCCTCAAGTTACATAGACTATTTTTAGACCGCAGTTTGCTTTTACAAATTACCACGCAATACAAATGGCCGACGTTGACCTTTTTCTCTGTCGCAAATTGAAGGTGCTTGTAATGATATCGGGCAAAAGATATCGTGACAAGTTAAATATTTGTATAAATTTTTAACACGTCTCTGTTTGAATATAATTGTACGTTGCTAGCACGTTTTGCGTACTCACTGAAAGCATCGCATGTTTTTTTATACATGATAGAATATAACTTCTTCTATCAGTACGAGTATATAAAACAATGCAATGCATATCATAGTTATAATTATGATACAGATACAAATAGAGTGTGTAGAAATATTTAGCATCAAACTGAAAATGTACCTACTACACTGTTCAACAAGCAATAAGTAATTTGAATATACTTACTTAACTGAATTTCATACAATTCGCTCTTAACAATTATAAATGTGTATCATTTCATTAAGTATTGTTAAATTTCATACACATAGCCCCGTAAATAACGCCAAATAGGAATAAGTGTTTATCTAAGCAGTGACAGCACACAATATAGTGTTTATAATAGAAATATTATAACATCGAAAGGTCTGCTTTTCGGTGTTAAATGCTGATTTATTCACGTTATGTTTTTTCCTCGCATACTGCATATTCTACCTTGCTTAATCTATACATATGTATAATAAAGCTGAAGTGGGTCGGAAGTCTGTACATGGAAGAAATTCGAAAAAAATTGACTGGGGATACTAAGAATCGATAACAGAACACGTTCCAATAGTTTTTAGAATTTTTGTCTGTTTCTCTGTTAATCTGTTTGTCTGTTTTTGACCGCGCATCACGTAAAAAAGGGCTGAACGGATTTTGATGAAATTTTGTATAGAGATAGCTAGAGTAACATGAAAAAATAAAAATAAAAAATAAAATAAAATAATTTATTGTGTAACTTATAGTTTAACATTAGCTGTGCTAGTATCTCTTTTTAAGCATTTTTCATAAAATAATTAATTCTAACAACGTGCGTGTGTGCGCGCGCGCGCGCGCGCGCGCGCGTGTGTGTGTGTGTGTGTGTGTGTGTGTGTGTGTGTGTGTGTGTGTGTGTGTGTGTGTGTGTGTGTGTGTGCGTGTGTGTGGTGCGCGTGTGTCTGTGTGTGTGGTGTGTGTGTGTGTGTGTGTATGTGTGTGAAAGGACATAGGATAGTTTTCATCCCGAAAATCAACCCTGGAGGGGGTGAAAAGGGGGTTGAAAGTTAGTATGGAGAATTTTTAGCCGCTGAACCAATTTAGATGAAAATTAGTATGGAGATAATTTTAGTCCCGGGAAACGACATAGGTTAGTTTTCATTCCAAAAATCAACCCTAGAGGGAGTGAAAAGAGGGTTGGAAGTTGTATGGCGAATTATTCACCGCTGAACCGACGATTAAGATGAAATTTGGTACACAGATACTTTGAGTCCCGGAAATAATATACTATAGTTTATAGGTATCCCGAAAATCAACCCTTTAGGGGATAAAAACGGGGTTGAAAGTTGGTATGGGGAATCAATAACCGTTGAACGCTGGAGATAGTTTGAGCTCTGGGGAAGGATATAGAATAGTTGATATCCAGAATTCATTACTTAACGGGGGATTACTAATTCCACGCAGACGAAGTCGCGGGCAAAAGCTAGTTTATAAATAAGTATGTACAAAATATACATTTTACAATTTTATTTTTGTCGAATGAGTATGTTAGTGTTAATAAAATAGCGAATCTTGAGTAAAAAAGACATATTTCGAACTCCATCTATTCTTTCTACATCCGTGGCATCTTCGAATCATAATAAAACGTTAAGTTAACGTGTTTCTATATTTCATATTTCGCCTACGCCTGTCACGAATAACGAAAGTTGTTAGTAACATGCAATGCTACTAAGACGTTTATATTTTACGCCACTGATTCATAAATGTTGACGTGTTGGTTTTGTTCTATATTTGTAGCTTTACTGAGAAATAAGTTTATTTTTTATGATTATATTAAAACTAAATTAACAACTAAATATTAATAAAAACCTTATGTAAACCAATTAAAACTAACTTAAAAATACTAAAAACTAAAAATCTATTTCTAAAAACGGCCCCTGTGTGCCGAGGACGCTGGCAGCATTTCCTCGCTGAATCGCAATGCTAATGCGATTTGTAGCTTGGAGATTGATTTATTTATTAAAGAACAATTTCTTCAAACTTTGAAACTCTCAACACAATAAGAATGTTAAAAGTTTGACCGCTATGTGTGTCTGTCTGTGGCACCGTAGCGCTGAAACGAAATAATGGAATAAATAGACCAGTCAATATGCGAAGCTAGACAATTTAAACAATTTATCCCCACGCTAATTAGACAGCTTTCTAAAAAAAACTGTTCGAGGCTACCAGGGCCAGAAAAGTTGACTCGTTCGTGCTCAATAAATTGACATAGCAATCCATTGGGGGAACGCAGCCACACCTATGTTAAACCTTCCTCAGGGTTCAGACCTCAGCGACCTCATCTAAATCTGTGTTTTCTATCAATTTTAATTTTGTATATAATAACATTAATTACATATCAATGAACTAGGTTTAGGTCATAATTTATTCTATTAAAACTATTTAGTTAATTTTTTTCGATTTTAAATTAATTTACGCTTAAAAGAAGTTAAAAGCTGTAATGATTGCAACGTTTTACAATAAGGGCCGCCCTGGTGCTTCCCCTTAAGTCATTTAGCAACCAACTGTCTAGACTCATAGTAATATTAAACACAACGACTATATCAACGGCTTTCGTGACCCAAATTGCTAAGAAATACAAATTTTATTCAACCTTAAATTACTACTAGAGCCTGCACCATTCCGAAGGATATTCCATAATTTCGTAACACACTCTTGTAGTTTCTAATTTGAACTTAGTCATTACGTAGCACGGTTGATATTCAAATAACAAAAAGTTAGCTGGGAGTTTGTGGCAGTAACTCGGCGATATTATTATGACTGGGTATACTAGTAGTCCGACTACCAATTACAAGCAGTTAACTAAAGAAATTTACATGGCGAGTTTCCTTGTTACGGGCGTATTAGGTACTGGTAATCGATGCTCGTGGCAGTTGTATTTTATAAAATACCAGCAGATGGAATTTTTAGGAAAACCAATTCGTAGGATTTTATTTTTTACCATTTCCATAGTTTAATAGTAGATGTTCCGTTGTTTAACCATTATATTGGTGTTCGACCGAAGTCCAGGAATAAGTGTCTTTCAAACACTCTACTTTTCATTGAGAATAGTTACGATTAAAAAAAATTAAGCAAAAACTTGTAGTAAAAATATTTTGTAACACCGGGAATTTGAAATCAGCGAGTAAATTTTGTAAAAAATAAAAATTATAATCAAATATTTATCGTTAACCTTAAAAATAAAAACTTAGAGTGGATATGAAACTCTAGCTTTAAAGAAAAACATAATAATTACTTTCAGCGAATAATATACATACACAAAATAATCCAATATTTAAAAACGGTTCATGGAATGCTAACTTTATTGCATGTCTAACTTTGCGAGTTCAGAAGTTGAAATGAGAAATCGCTTTATATTTACCGCTTGAATAGTTCACTAATATTTATTTTTTACCAAGTTTTGCACTGAAGTCATTTTAAAAATTATTCTATAGAGACAGTCTGAGAAATCCAGGGTTCTATTTAACCCTAGGTTTCTTTGTATGTTTGATAGGTACCCAGGGGCGGATATCCAGGATTTCCCCCTCTGTATCCACACATATAGAGTACTAATACTAATTATTTTATCTAGGCATTAAAAAGTGTTCGGAATTCTTGCATATGTTATAACGATCTACAAAAATATAGGTACACGGACAAAAAAGCTTACGGGATATTCTCAATCCAAGACATTATTATTATCTTGGAAATATTTCCTCGTGACAAGTATTTATTTCCTTTACCAAAAATATGATTATTCGCTTAATAAAACCACGTTTTCTTAAAATAGAAATACAAAATTGCATTGTTTCAAGAGTATTTTGAGTAAATAAGAGAGATTGTACTTTAATCAAACAAGAATACATTGTTACAGATTTTCTAGTTTTCTTTTACCTAAGGTAATACTTTTTCGCTTTTGGCTTCGTTATAGGTATTTAAAACTTTATTTTATTTTCGTTAAAGGAAATAAATACTAGTCACGAGGAAATATTTTCAACATAATAAAATAATGTCTTAGATTGAGAAAATCCCGGAAGCTTTTTTTTTCGTGTAGGTACTGTAGCAACAATTCAGCTGATGAACGAAATTAAGCAAAAAAGTTATCATTTGAACCCAGCGGAGAGCAAATAAAAAGTTTTCCTGGCGTTTTTAAAATTTGCTCGTCTATTAAATAAACAGCAGCACAAAACCAAGCTGCCCGTTCCATAATCTAGTTTGGTCAGTAGTCGTTTATTTCGTTTTTGCTGCTTTGCCGCAGTATTTTGTAAGTCGGAAGGAAGTGGGCGAAAGCTGGGCAGGAAAAAACGTCACCGTCTGTGTTAGTGGCCAGACTATTAAGTCTAGAATGGTATAAACATAAACAATGATTTATATACATGGTGTTTTTTCCATAACTAGCCATATTTTGAGAGGTGATTAGGTAAGTCATACTGGACATTTTTTTCTTTGGGACCCCACCCAGAAAACCCAAACAATAATTGGCTGCCCATATAAAACTTCGACGTCTGACCAGCCAAAAGGTATGATTCAGCCAAAACAAATGTTTGTGATTTCGGAGTTGGCACATAGTAAAAGTTGTTTAGTGTGACCTACCAAGTCAACTCACACAATCATTATTGTAAATCTATCTAATCTATTCAGTCCATGTCCACCCACTGCTGAGTATCTACATAGCCACGTATTCATGATTGAATTTTAGAATAGTAGGTACCATAGGTGCCTAATAATTCTAATTAAGTGTATATGTATCTAATTATATTTGTACACCTTATCTACAGTAATCCTCTTTAAATTAAAAATAATCGAATAAATAAATGCACACATTTTTGCATGTAAATTATCAGAGTTACTTATGATCTTATATATCAACCAACAAATAAAATAATTAGGAATACTCGTACAAATTACTTAAATTAGGAGATTTATAACTAACTACCCACAATTCATTAAGCCCCCAACACACATAATATACATCAAACATTAACTTGTCTATAAATAACTTGTATCCACCAGACGAACTGTGCCTTACCAATGCAAGGAAACCGACTTACTTGTATAGCAAAAATAAACTACAAAAACCTGAGCGAGCGACATTTTAGCGGGTAGACGAAACTTATTTATTTGGCACAACTGCACACGCTACTAAACTATTGCTTTTATATTATAAAATATATTCTTTTATACACATACATAACTACCTACCTATATTATAAGATTATAACTATAAGTACCTCATACATATACGCAACACCTATAATCGTATTTTAAATTCTAGGCGTTCTGACAGTGCTCTCCATACAAAGTGATTTACAGCGTAATCTTTAATCAAAATACGATACTGTGATACACAGTTTGGAAAAAAATAATACGTAAAGTGCAAAATTAACGAGTTATTGGTATACCTACTATATGCATTCAGACATCTTTCATATCAGTGTCTTTCCTAATTTAATAATATAGTTCTAGCACTACAATGTATGGCAGAATTGTATAGCCTTCTACATTATAAATTATCCGAACGTAAAGTTGAGCGTGAACGTCCAGGGCGTGCTTTCTTTGGCACTCGGGAAAGCGGCTATTACACTGTTGCGGTTTCCGCAATATGTGACGGTGTGTGAGCAAGATAGCGCTCTATATGTGTATACCGCTGTCCCGTTCACCGCGGTTGCACCAGTGTTATAACCGCGTCAGTATTTCTAAGTAGGGCGTAGATACACAACTTCGATTCGAACTGTTTGTGAATGAAATTAGTGAAGGAATACTCGATTGCACCGAGCCGGATGGAAAATCATTATATGCGATACGTATCGTGAACCTAGAGGTTGGTGGTAGGGATGTCACAACATACAGTTTACGGTCCTTTACCTCAAAATGGGAAAGGAAACTGACAATTTGATTGTCTAACTGCTATTGACTCTATGGAAAGATGTGATTCCATACATAATAAGACCATCGTCACGGGCGCCATCTACGATTACTTTCTACCTAGGATTAGGTTTGTTGGAATGAATAAATTATGAATATTCATGACATTATTTTGTTAAAAACGGGACTGAATCCCGTACATTCACTTTTATTATTATTTTATTATTACAAATAATGAGTGAAAATCGTGTGAGTTTAAATCCAACATTCATGTCATGATATTGCCAAGCGTGGCGCGTATTTAACCCCCCCCCCCGCCCCTTTAATAAAGGGGAAGCCTATGTTCAGCAGTGGACGTCTTATGGCTGAGATGATGATGATGATGGCCAAAGTATAGGTACAGAATTCTAAGACAAAATAAAGATACCTAAAACGAAAAACTGCCAAATAAAAAATCTGTCCTAAGTCTCGGTCGTGGGGCAGGGTGCCCAGAAGGCTGCTGATAAGGCCAAACTTGGATTAAAACTAAAACCATAAATTAGAAATTTTTGTATTGTACACCTAAACTAGATTAAAGATTGTACTATAACAACTAAGTTTAAATATTATCTGCAGATTAAAGTTTCAATAACGTACAGTTCAGGCGTAGGCGTTGTCATTAAATCAATTCTTAAGATATTTCACAAACCTTAATAGCACATAAAGGTTTCATGTAATATAAAGTGACAACCCTAGCAAGCAGGCATGCAAACAAAGGGTTCAGCACGGCCCTAGTCTTCAGGTCAGTGGTATTTTATCGCTACGTCGATACTGGGGGCTAGATGTGCGGTGAACGATTCTTATTTATAGTGTTACGGTGCATTAAAATCCGTCTAATTGACGTTGCTTGTCAGTTTTGTCACCCTACAGATATAATCAATTTCGGAATACATTGCGTGTTCGAATACATTTTTAGGTGTACTAAAATAGTACATTACACAACTAGGGTGGTAAAACAAAGAAAGGCCGAGATCGCAGAAGTTTGCGACCCGAGCTGCAAGCGAGGGACGTAAATATGCGATCGAGGGCTTTCTTTATTACCTCCCGTGTTGTGTACATCATTTTATGTCTACACTTGGCCAGAAAGCGTCTTTTTCCGTACGCGCAGCGTGCGGAAAAAGCCACTTTATGGCCAGGTGTGGCATAAAAAACCATAAGTTATTTTTAAAAGTCACTGAAAAAACGTTGTCTGGATTGAGGAGTAGAATGTATGTTTTAATTTATTGCTCACATTACATGGAACACCTGGTATAAATGAGGCTATACGGATATTATATTGATGCTTATCGACGTATCATATCGTGATAATGTTTTTTTAATTACGCGACGAAAAAGCAAACATACTAGGAAATAAGGACTACTTTATGAGTAAAATATATGTATAAGTGTTCGTCATCAATAAATATTCCATGAAGGGTATAAAAATACAAAGGGAGCGCCTAAAGCATTTCCCTGTCGTAACGAACTCCAAATTTAGAATTTTATCCGTTAACAAAATTGGCTGTTAAAGTCTGTCCGGAAAGAAAAGTGTCGTAGGATGTATGAGCTCCCATACAAAACGCGACACTTTTATTTCCGGACAAACTCTAAATACAGTTACGAGATGTGTCTATAGGAATTTCCATGCCAGGTTTTACTATGATTTTTCTATACGCCACGCCATTGGTTATTGCATAACGAATGCAGATTTTTCGCGTGTTCCACTTCGCGTGAAACTTCGTTTCAGTCCAGGGGGGTGATTTTTGAGATTCGAGCACTCGAAAGTGACATTTAAAACTCTGAATAAAACGATGAAATTATATTTTAAAAATAACAGCGAAAGAAATTTTAAATCATGATTATTTAAGCTATTAATTCCATGCGAAAAAATTAACGACAAACTTTTGTGTGCGATTATTTTCGAGCTTGAATTTTTTGAATTCGAGCGTCCGGCTGTCAAAAATCAGCCCCCAGAGAAGTTATCACGTAAAATTGCTTTTAATCTGATATTTTCTCCAGTTTAACATGGAACTGATACTTTTGTTCGAGTATGAAATCAAATTTCTTAAGGATTTCACAAATTTAGAGATAAATAATAAATAAAGACCGACTTAATTAATATAAATGGCTTATGTTTAATGCTGGCAAGACTCTCGTCGCTGATTTCTATCTTACGGTACGAATGTACTTAAAATCAAATTAATTAGTGTTTTGATAGACTAAATATTGCGTACAAATCAACTATAATATAGGTATTTGACGTTAAGTTTACACATTTAATCATTTACTTAAGTAATTTTGTTAATTACCGCTTTGTTTTTATAAAAAAATTGAACATTAATATAAGCAAAATATTAGTATTTTTTACCAGGTTTTATCAGCTAAAGGTTCTTTTTGATCTAAAAAACATGAACGTTCAAGGCAAAGCGCACGACTTTTAAAAACAAATGAAAAGAAGGCATAAAATGCTCTGTGATATTTTAAATCTAAGTCTTTGTTGTTGATCCTGCAACTTCATTAAACCTGCATTCAATTTCTAAACAAACTGCATTTGAGTCGGATAGAAATCGTAAAATCACAGTTTCAATGCATCTGAGATGTGAAACGAGTTAATTGCTTTTTGCAATTTGCGTATTGAGAACGTTTCCAAAGCGCAGCGAAACCGTAGTCGGTGCTGTCAATTAAAACGAGTGTGGGCTGTTCATTAAAGGCGAAACAGTTACAACTCTGAAATTATGCGGTGATTTTACAGCAGGGCGCGCTGCGTGATAATTTTTTTTACAATCTTATCATTCCAACAAACATTATGCGATTTTAAGCGCAATTTAACCATCCAACTTGCTTTCATGCATTCATGGTTACCTTCTCACTTTCCATCTTAAGATGAGTTCCTGCCGGAATCGTAGTTCCGGAATCAAATCAGTATGTAGGGTTGAAACATAATAATAAGAGGACTAATTTTGCAGTAATTAGATTTTTAGTACCGTAAAATGGGGTGAGTAGGGTTCGCGGGGAGAGTTGGGTTATGAATGGGGGGAGAGGGGATGAAAGGGGGATAAGATGGTATTTTAAGGCTACTTACTGCAACAAAAATAATGTATGAATTCCAATAAAATGGAGCTATAGTAATACTCATAATAAAAAAATATCGATCCAACAATCTTTCAAAATCACCTTTGTATGAAATCCCATCTCACCCCAATTACGAGGAACTACGGGGTGAAATGTGATGTCCTATTTATCGTCAAAGTTATGAAATGGAACTACCCAAAATAAAATAAAAACTAAAATACAAACGTCCGGAACACTTATTATGTACACCGTTCAGTTTGCATATCGCTGGCCCAATATTACAGGGTTCTATGTTTCACTTTTATCGAATTGAAATTTGGACATTGTCACAGTCACATTAAGTCTAAATTTAAATAACCTGAAAATGTAACATAGAACCCTGTAATATTGGGCTAGCAATATGTAAAAATAAAATGTTATCGAGGTTTGAATGTCAGTTTTGTCTCTACCCACCCCATTTTACGGTAGGCATACTATTTACAGCCAGTGGCTCCGAGTGCGAGAACAAATTACCCGAAGGTACCTATTGAATAGTACGGCCAGCAAAACCGATTCCTATGATTTCACTATGCCTATAAGTAATTAAAGTAAAATTGATAAACGGACCACAAGGTTTCATAAATCCTGGTTTACCTGAGGTGTTTATCAATCAAGCTGTGGGAATACCAGCCTTACTCACATGCATTCATGGATAATCGTGTATTTGCGTGGCGCATGGGCATGGCGTAGGCTTGGTCAAAGAAACAACGCTGCTCGGGGTTTCAGCTCGCTGTGTGTAATTGAAAATACTTCCCAATTAGTAACTGTGGCTCTATAAGCTATAGACTCGCGAACGAAACTGAATCAGTATGTATAGCTCATAAGAGTCATTAGTAATTTTGTTGTTGTTGTTGTTCACCCTAGGGCACCCCGTAGGGGGCATAGGGCCTCCGCAAGATCCTTCCACGCCTTTCTGTCTTGATGAACCGTCTTGGCCTCTCTCTAGTTCCTCTTCTCTAGTTTTGATACCTAAATATTCAATATGTTAGCAAAGTTACAATAGTCTTAAGCGCCATAGGCAATGATGGCACTTAAATTCATTGTGACATTTTTCACCATTTTCAAAAAAAGAAAGGAAAAATAAATTCGAGGTAACACTAGAACCTGCTCATATAACGCGAATCGGTCGAGAAATACGACCTGTAGAGCAGAACAGCTGGATATACGAAAGCATTTTTTCCCAAGCAGCAACCAAGCTGAAACGGAGACATTCGCTATCGCTCGGTCAATAAATGCATAAATATCCATTAGACTATAAGACTTTGACAGACTAGAACATTTAATAAATTCAGACTGTCAGTCAGTAACCTATTCTTAAACGGCCCAGCGATTGATTCCTCATTTTACCTGAGAGACGAAAGCGCTATTCAATTTGTCTTTTAAAACTAACTCTCAATTCAGTTGCCTGCGTCGATTGAACATTCGTGTTCGGAAGATTAATGATTCGAAGGGAGTAAAAAATTGCCTGACAGAGATTGCATTTCGCCGGAATAACTGAAGACATGCTTTTGTATTTCTTTCCCGACCACGGAACAATGGTGTTCCGGACCTTTGGGAGGCGTATGCAGAGCCGAAGCCAACGCGCAGAGGCCCTTTTGACAATTTAATGAAAATAGAGGGGTACACTAAGCGGATGCTGCCCCTGCCCGTGTCATTGGACGCACACAGAGACAGCACCCGTTACCTGACAGAGATTGCATTTCGCCGGAATAACTGAAGACATGCTTTAGTATTTATTATTATTGCTAATTATTAAGTATTTATTGCTAATTATTGACGTCGGTAAGTATGAAATGTATAGTTAGAAGCTTTCCAAGCTTATTTGCACTCCCCTTAATAGAACCAATACATTAGAGCGAAATTCAGCTACTTATAGACAAAAGCGGAAATTTGTCTATAGTAGCTGAATTTTGGTATGGATGCCTTAGACATATTTCTGGTAAATAACTGAATTCCGCTCTAATGTGTGGTACTCCTCATTCGCGCTGCGCGCTGGTATGTGAGCGAAACAGCTCTATGTACTACGAATAATTTAATGACATACTTTCTTACCTTCCATCAAAATTTTGCATCTCTCAACGATTAGCCTTAAATTAAAATAATACTTATATAATAAATTAATAAAAATCCCAATCGCTAAGAATTGGCTCATAGCTCATTGGACAGTCGACGTCAAAAATATCGTTACGGACAAAGTTACAAAAATATGTTTACACGACTTTATTGTCTTAGCCATAAAGTCGCGTAAACATATTTTTGTAACTTTGTCCGTAACGATATCTTTGACGTCGACTGGACAACTTAATTTATGAAGCATGGAATGGAATTAATAAAAAGGCAATGCAAGACCGTCGCGTGTGCAGTCACCCTTAGTCGTAATTGATGATTAATGATCGCACAATATAAGTTTGTGTGTTTACCTACAGTTTGTTTGCACTGTGAGAGTTGCTTTACGCAGGTACTTAGTTTTCTACTGAGGGTAGAATTTCTACTTATGCTTCCTAATGCTCTGCTCTGTTGCAAAATGGCAGGTGTAATAAAATAGTATTTTATACAATCATGACATAATTAAGAGCATTTCAGTTGTGTACCGTACCGTGTTTAGGCACGAAGCTTACTGAGTGACCTAAGTAAATATGTTACGAGATTCAAAAGCTTGATTATGTCACTATTGTATACAATAGCTCAATATAAGCAACAGGCGCGGTCGCAGACGAAAATTTTGGGGGGGGGACACTAATGTAGATTTTTTTTTTCAAATTTTTGAGGGGGTCTGTAAAATTTATTTTCTATTAGAAATGTAGGATTTTGGGGTCATGTCCCATGTGATTCTATACAAAAAAAGTCTGCCGTTTTTTGCGGGGGAGGGGAACGTCAAATGAATGCGAAACGTCAAAATTGTTACGTCAGATAAACGTCAATCCATACAATGAGTATGACCACTGGTCATATATTTTTGGCAGAGGGGAACGCCTGTTAATGGCCGCTCCAGTTGGTTAAATGCTCTAAGGTGTGGACGGATGGATATCACTCTATCTAGCTGTGAGTCAGGTATGATATCCACAGTTTGGCATGTCGATTCGGGGTCTTCATTAATATAAACCTACCTTTTATGATAATTACAGCAATACTGCGAGTATTATCGATATAACCACATACGCTAAGGATAGTTAGTATAGACCCTAATAAACAGGGTGTAACAAAATACTGGTGATCCGTCTAAAGGCATAATAGAGAAGTATTACTTATTACCGGCAAGAAACTCGGCAGGACTTATTTTTGAAAAACTGTAATACATTAAATCTTAAAGATATATAGTTATATACAATAATGCTTAGTTCTTCAAGAAGACATATCAAAGCAGCTTGAGAGACAGACAATGTAACCTACTACACCTATTATGTAATTAAAAGAAAAAAATCCAAATTTGACTGCTTCACAAATCTTCTCAAACCACCTTTATCCGATAAATCGTACATTTTAAATGCTGCTGGAGCCCGCAAATATTTCATATCAGAAAGCAACAGACTTGTCATAATGCGGTCGAAATGTAATTTCGTTCCTTGACGATTTCGACACAAATTCGCGTTAATGCGCGATTCAATTACGATAGGACTTTAATTGGGTGGCGTTATTAGATGGTGTTTGTGAAATAACTTCGCCATCAAACATTATAAGGCCATCATTATGATTTAGTTCAGAAATTACGGGAAAAAGTAATTCGGTAATAGTTATTGGTGGTACGAGGGTTGAGAGGTTAAGTACCTAATAGTTTTATTGTTGCTACAGTACTTGAATGTGGTAATTTATTGTTCTTATAATATATCTTTTGCAATATCAATGACTTAAAGAGGGAGGCAAATAGGGGTAATTTCAAAAGGGGGGGGGGGGGTCATTCGGAAAATCATTCAATTATCTCTCGTATCCCACTATAATAAGAGTCAACTTTCGGAAGTTACCCGCCACTTTTTTCCTATCGAAATTACCCCAATACACCCTTCATAGTATTGTGTTTTTTTGTATTGAAAGTTGTAACTCAAAACTTACAAAAATAACTTCTTAGAATTCATTAAGATGCATGACTAAAAAGAAACATGAAATAGCCGAAATAATGTGTGTGATTATTCGTTCCTGCAATAAGCTTTATATCGCGATATCGTGCCGTGCCCGTCTGATGATGAAAACCAGGGGTGGCCATAAAAACAGTGTACAATGAAACCTTATTCAAAGTTTTTTTAGAATTGGTCTTTGAGGATTGATGAAAGCTAAATAAATAATTGCTTCACAACTTAATTAAAATATATTAATACTTATTTAAGCATTGAATCGTCAATATGTATTTAGTAATTTCCGTCGCTTCCGTTACGATAATTACAGTTCATTTAATATTTATTCATTGTCACCAGCAGAAGCCGCTCGTACACGGTTTTTCCCGTGAGAGCCCTGTTATTTCCCTAACTGATATGACCTGACCTTGGCAACTTACAATGTTTTTAAACAATTTAATTAACCGGAATATACCTACTTACTTAATTGTGGATTAGAAGTTAATGACACTATTAAATTTAGGCTGTCACTACGGGACACTACAACGGGTTTTATTGTTCTACCGACCCGTTTTTTTAGGATAAGCTGGTGTTTGACCACTATCTCACCTGATAGTAAGTGATGATGCGGTCTACGGTGGAGTTACAGGTTTCACCAGTAATATTGTACGAAATTTCATTATAGGTGCCGCGACTCGCCGCCGCCGTGACGTGAATAGCCAGGCATCTAACATACGGAGCCTATCTGTTCCGAAAATCCCGGTAAGGACACTTTGTGTGTGACGAATATTTTGTATAAATAAATCAGTAGACCAAATTAGTTTGGTACATCTGATTATGCCCTGCAGGATGGCCAGGAGCGAGATAGACCAAAAAAGATGGCGGAATGAGCTGGATACATTTTGTAGCGACTGATGGGCCCAGGCACTAAACCGTAACGAGTTGCGGAAAAAAGGGAGAAGGCAGAGACACGATCTAGTCTACTAAAAAGTAATATGGTATTTCGTGGCTAACCTTCCATCACGTACAAATTTTCCTATAGTTGGGGCCAAGTAAATTTAAATAATTTTTCGGTGTATTTATGTATATTTATGCATTTATTTGGCACGTAAATACTACATCCAAAAAAATATCTTCTACGTATTTATTTATCAAATCTTTAATATTCGCTTCTCGCAGCGAAGTGCTGACTGGCCGCTCACATTTTACGAGACACAGAGATAATCTTTAAGCGACCATCATCTTCCACTTGACGGGACATTGCTTTCATATTTACTCGCTACAAGCTCTTAACCCTTCGTAAAAATAATCTGTTCCTTTCAAAAGGGTTTCATCTCATTTTGGATCGGGTTTTGTATTGAATATTTAGAGCGTCGTAATAAGTAAGATCTAAGAATGCATTACATTTATTTTGCAGCAATTTAAGAGTCGCCAGGACGCTCGCGTGAACTCGCGTCCCCATACAAACGTAGTTCAGCTCTCATTTTCAAACAACATGCTTTAGAACCACGAAATTTGGCATGGGCATTCTAGCAGTACAGATCTATGTCGGTAATTCGTTTTCGTTGCTAAAAATTGTAATACAAAGAAAATATAGCCAAAATAAGTTTTGTATGTAAATCTGTATCTGGCTGTATTTTCTTTGTATCACAATTTTTTGCAACGAAAACAAATTACCAATATAGATCTTTACTACTAGAATGCCCATGCCAAATTTCGTGGTTCAAAAGCATGTCGTTTTAAAATGAGAGCTAAACTACGTTTGTATGGGAACGCGAGCGTCCTGGCGACTCTTAAAGTACAGACGAAAATATAAGAAGCTGAATTTGTATAGGTATCCATCGCTTCCATAGACTTCTGTATAGGTACAGCTTCTGTATTTTACACTAGATTCTACTATCAATACATACATATACATACATATAATCACGCCTCTTTCCCAGAGGGGTAGGCAGAGATCACGGATTTTCATTTGCTACGATCCTGACAGAACACTTTCGCTTCACTCACTCTCATAACGTTCTTCATACATGCTCGTCGGTTTAGGGTACTTTTGTAATATTTCCCCGATTTGGTCGAGAAAAGTTCACCTAGGTCTTCCCCTTCCAACTGATCCTTCCACTCTTTTGTCATACACCCACTTCGTTAATCTTCTTTCATCCATCCTCAATACATGCTCAAACCATCTTAACATACCCATCTCAATTTTTGTCACTCCATCTTCATCCACTCCACACTTCTCTCTTATCAATGTCCTTTCATAAATCCTAAATAACAAAACATGGGGACTCACATTTGTGAGTATTTACCATTGACTTAGTATGTATTCTACTAGACAAGCTATCTAGAACAAAGTTTGTGCGCTACATTTGGCGGTTGACAGCTGTAATTGAATCAGAGATTAGCTTTAGCGAAGCAGACGTGACACTATTATGACAATATTCATATTCTGCCTAAACACATTTTGTGATTAAATAATTTTAAGAGAAACTGATTGTTTTTTATTTGTAATATTTATTTTCAATCTTATATCATGTGGTACTTTAGAAAAATACGACCGAGCGCTGTGTTTCATTTTGAATGTAATTATTATTTAAGTATACTTATAATATAATTACTTAACCCTTTATATTTACTTAAATTCATATAAATATTTAGTAGCTATAATGTGAGCGATATTTTGATTTTTAAGTTTTAAATTTAAATCATAAATTAGGTGCCATTTTTATGTAATTAACTCTCGCTTCAAATTTCAGCAAAATCGCCCTTGTTATACAATAATCATAATATGTGTTACGAAATAAACATTAAAATGTACCTATCTGGATTTTTTTTTGTATACCACGTTAATATTTGTATGCAATATAAGAATCTAATAAATAATATAGGTACATCATAAGTGTAGGCATATGTGTTACTTCTGCGGCATTAATCTATGCGCCGAGGAATATTGGCAACATGGCGTCGCACCGCGAACAACAATTATTTTAATTTACTGTTACAGCTAACTTTGCGCTTATTTACCAATGGAATGTAATTCCGTGGCTTCTATTACTTTTATTAGAATTATTAGAGCAGTTTTATACTACGCACGAAGCCATTATTTTTTAATATTATTATTTTTTAATTTTTGACGCTTGCGTGGCATCATGTCTGTGGTCCAAGACAGAATGTCAGGCTGATCACTTAAAGTCGAGTAAATCACTTAAACTCATGGCTGAAAAAAATAGTATGGGATGTCATCTCCTGTTACTCAATGGTATTTACTCGTAGTTTACGTATTACTCCTTTACTGTAGGTAAATAGTATTTTATGCAATAGTTAATAAAGACGCCATGAGCCTTTTTTGACCTACTTATACAACGTTGCATACATTACTTTTTCTACGACTAGTGATTAAATAATACACAAGATTAAACGCAGTTTGCTTTAAGAAATAGCGAGAAGTTGAAAAGTGGTGGCAAATGACAGTTGAGAGAGCGTATAATCATAGACACGGTATTTTTTTTTCAAATGTCATCAACTTACTTGCTTTTTTCCTTATGTTGGCAGCAATTATTTTAGTTTTGTTATTGTTCCAAAGCATATGAATTCAGTTGTTTGTTAAGTTGGCAGTTTTGATTTTCGTTGTAAATTTAGTGTTGTTTTTCTTTTTTATCAGTTGGGTTCACAGGGCACCACTGTTAGCAGTGGCTTTTTATCACATAATAACCCTTTATGAAGAAAAGACAAGATAGACTGTTTTGAAATGTCATAAGACATGCTTTTATATTCGTTGGCGGGACCATATAATATAATTGACAGATAAAAGTACCGGAGTAGAAAAATTATCAAAGAACATAAGATTTAGGTACATTACAATGCACTTATGATCATTATGTAGTATTAGTTTCCTGTAGACTTCATAGAAGTATTTAAATTGTTTTGACTTTCAACTCCTATACAACTCCAATGAATTAACTTGAAATGCAGCTCACGGCTAAATATCTTCAATCACAATTTTCTTGAAAAATCTTTCGGTACGACAATCAATCAAGCAATCAATCATTTATTTATAAACATAGGTAATTGGGTAACAGTGTTGGTATAAAGTATACAGGAACAGGTTTCGCCGATTGACATACAAATTCAAACTTGGTTCGACTCCAATATCAGTTGATTATGTATTGTGTGTTGGAGTTGTGTTGGAGATAGACTGTGTTTTCAATATATTGTTTAAGTTTTTTAAAGTTAGAATACGGTACTAAGACCCAGCCGATTATCGTTAGCAAACTAGGTATGTGTCCGTGCTAAATTGTCATTATCGATGTCCCATAGTAAAAATACACGCGTACACGGTAGGGATTTGGTCCCAGCTGATTTGAATCATTAGCAAACTAGGCAGCTGTATGTGTCTGTGCTAAATTGTCATAATCCATGTCCCATTGTAAAAGTAGGTACACGCGTGCACGGTAGGGTTTTGTCACGATAGTGCTGTGCTGAGGCCAGCGTGTCAAGGTGACGCTATGCAGATATCGATGAGTGGTCTATATCATGCATGACTAATAGATTTAAAGTGACGTAGGGATGACCTGTCGACGAATAGCAAGAAAATCTTGCTTAGATTAGAAAATTCAATATATTCCAAATAAGTAGTTTTAAACAAATCTAAGGTTGACGACTTGAGAAACAAGCTATACAATTTTTGATACTATAGTGCTGCGTCTCTTCCCGCGGGTGTCGTAAGAAGCGACTAATGGATAAGGGATAAGGGGACCTCTGATCCCTACTACTCGTGGGAACGCTATGGTGATTCATTTAATTAATAATCATCCGTATGGCGACGATGCGGTTCGCCCATCACGTCTCTTTTTGCACGGGGGTGAGAAGCGGCTCACGGAGAGCCGTTTTGCTACTGAACGTAGCAAATGGAAATCCGTGATCTCTGCTTACCCCTTTTGGGATCTCCCATCTAGTGGATTCGCCTATCTAGGCGTGATTGTATGTATGTATGTATGTAGTGCTGTGCTGAGATCAGCATGTCAAGGTGACGCTATGCAGATATCGATGACTATACTATGCATGACAGATAGTGATGTAAATAGCGATGATTTGTCGACGAGCTGATATCGATGTGTTTTTTAGAATAGACAACGCGTAACTAAATTTATTACAGCAGGGGCCAGGGGCCGTATTCTAACTTTAACACATTACGACACGATCCAACTTCAATACAACTCAAATGCATTAACCATACAATACGCTAGCGTAGTTATTAGGTATAGTTGAATTGTCGAGAGCGTGGAATTGCATATGTAGTGGTTGTACCGTGTTGTGCCTCTTTGTGTGCGGATTCAAATATAGAATGCCTGTACACAAACAATACTACTACATATGCAATTCCACGCTCTCGATAATTCATCTATACACGTCTGAATTTGTTTGAAAATTATTGCGACGCAACTTCAATACAACTTTAATATTGGTTGATTATTTGTTGTGTGGAGTTATTTTTGAGATAGATTGTGTTTTTGTGTTTTAAATGTATTGTTTATGTATTTTAAAATTAGAATACGGCACTAGGATAGAATAATAGGGATTACCGGCCAAGTGAAGAGTCTGGGAGGAGGTCGGCGATCCGTTTTCGTAAAGAATGTGTGTATAGTGCTTTCTCAAACATGCAAGCAAATAAAGAAGGAAAGAAAACCTTATTAAAACGTCCTTGATTGTCCTTAAAAAGAATTCGACGGAGTCTCACTCAATGTAAAATTTTATAAAAACAAAGATAAATCACGAAATTTATTTAGCCTATAAGCTTCAAAGACTGACATAACTGTCAAATCGCTTAAAAGCCTGCAAAAGCCAACAACATCATTCTTATCAATATTGTAGACATGTTAAAAGATCACTCGATTTGCCTTGAGCGTTTATAAGGCAAGCGACTGTCGGCACCCATTCAGCTATCATGCGGAAGCTATTAGCCCCCCCCTCTACCCCCTAAACCACCCTAACGCACCTTCGTTACCACTTCAGTATCACTAACTTGCACTTACCGCCTCTTTAAAAACAGTGTACCGTATGCCGCGCGCATAAAGCTTAAAATTGCGTAATAAGATGAATCGTAAACGCAAATGAGGGTACAAAAGTTTCAGTTTCGTCGGTGCCGATAACTTTGTACGGAAAAGAACGTCATCACTTGAACGATGTTTCGAATATTGCTGTTTGATTTGAATAAAGATTTCACGTTTGTATCATTATGATTCTACAAGTTTAGTCTACTTGAATTTAAGTTGGTAAATCATACTTTACTATAAAATAAAAAAGAAACAAGTTAATATTAAGTAGTATTAATGATATTTATTGAAAATATTCATAAGTTAGTTACATAAAAGACTTAATTTGTTAGTTATTATATTACCTTTATTATATTATCATTATTTTCACGTGCAACAGCTTCAACTTTTGCATTCACACATGCAACATGTTTATTTGTATTTACGTTATACTTAACTAGCAAAAAAGTTGTAAAATTTTCAATTTTTCCAACGAATAATGTTATTTTAAATCGAGTTTTTCAATTTAATCTATTTATTACTTTCAGAAATTTAAAGTTTATTTTATGGAATGAACTCCTTATTCATAAGTTTCATCACAGCGCGAATAATGCTATCGATTGCTTTCGAGTCGATTGCGGCGTCATTAACGCCTCGTAAGTAGTGTTGGGTAACTCATTCGTGAGGTACCTCATTTGAGCCCCTCGTTCTGTTATTTTGTCGCAGTACTTCACACCGGGAAAATGTCTTACTTCATTTCTCTTGAGCCCTTTCTACTCACTCCTTCACTCACTCACGCTAATCGCATACAAAAAATACACACACTGCACATTCTTCCAAACACTCTCAAACCGTCACACATTCATTCATTCATTCGCGGTACTCGCGCTCGCCAGCAATCAACACATTTTGTCACCTCGTTTGTGTTCCTCACCTCATTTGAAGTAAGACATTGTACCACCTCATTTTTTGAAATGAGGTGCTCACTCAAACTCATTTTAAATTGATGTCCTACCCAACACTACTCGTAAGCTGAGCGAGCTCTGCTAACTAATTACTCCCGCCGTGAGTAATAGCACAGTATAAGGAAGGTTGTCTTTTAGACCAGTAACCCATCTACGAAAAAATAAAATTACGTTCGCAATTCAAACCCCGGATGCAGGGCTGTGTCAAGCATGTTTCGCGCAACGGTACCACCGCAGTAGCCATTGAATAACAAGAGATGACATCACTAAGATTTTTTTTGTCCCAAAAGTTGTAGTGAGAATCGCTACAAGTCTACACTACTCTTTGATTCAGTCATAGCTGTTAACGCCAAATAGGGCGCACAAATTTTGTCACATCTAGTACCTGGGTTTTACCTACATAATAAATAAATAGCAGTAGCACCCCTAATCCGGTCGCATCACTAGCGTCGTCAATTGTTTATGCCCATTCGCGCTCAATTTTTTGTTTCAAGTTGAACTACTCGTTATGGGTGTACTCTGGTAATAGTCAACGCTTGCATCTAGGTTATGCATTACCAGTTATAGGTACATAACATATTACATATGCATGAAGAAGAAACCTAACGTAGAGATGAGGTATGCTGCGTATTGATTTACAAGGGTTGCATCTAGGCTTTGCAGATAATATACACGTATTAGATAATGTAAGATGACCTATGGGTCATTATCATTAAATAAATAAATAGTATGGGAAAATCTTACACAAATCGACCTAGTCCCACAGTAAGCTCAATAAGGCTTATGTTATAGGACGACAACGACGATATATATAATAGATAGATATAGATAAATATATAGGAAACATCCATGACTCAGGAACAAATATTCGTGATAAACACACAAATAAATGCCCTTACCAAGATTCGAACCCGGGTCGTTTTCAAAATCTGGCGAAAGGTTACGTTTTGGTCTTTAAAAAAAAAACTAAGAGGTTTTTCTGTTTTGTAACTGTTGTATTCATTTTTAAGGGGTAACGTCTTAAAGGCGCATCAGCTAATATATTCGATAACTACACAGTTTTTTTTTAATAAAATGATTCATGTGTCTAAAATCATCACCGTCTACCAAAAAAATCTGAATAGCTACGTTTGTAGTGAAAATGAGGGCATACCAAACGTACGATTGCGATTTTAATTTTAGTTATAATTATTCCACATTGTCTTTTTACGTAATACTTAATATAAAGCAAATTCTTTACCAAGTAAGCACATTTAAAAATATTTAAACTTTTAGCACGAAAAATCGTCATCACCGTCATGATCAAATCATTTCGGATTTATCTCCGTGTATAAATAACAAAACGCAGTAAAAGGTCCCGACTCTATTTTTCGCTTTATGGTAAATTGCAAAAAGATATTGCACTTCAAAATACAAACGTTTTAAACTAGAGAAATATAACGAAGAAAATTTGAAAACGCATTTTAGCACAATAGAGCGTCATTACCGTTTCGTTTTGGTAAAACAGATATACAAAACATAACTTAGAAATAATACCCTCGATAAATGGAACACTATCTGAAGTTTATTGTAATGCATATAATTATAGGTACTATTATGAGTTTTCAGAAATAATGGTACTAAACGTTCGAATCATCAACACCATACCCATCATCACCGTCTAAAATCAACGAACGGTGATGATTTCATGTGGATGGTGATGACGGTTCTTAAGAACTTTTATGTTTAGTTTGCAAAAATACATTAGAGAATTAACATATTGTTTTTGAAAAACTTTTCCGATGTGAAATAAACAGATTCAAGGTTTAAAATATCTACTCTGTTTAATGTATCAATCATACAAATATCTCTTGATAGGTGATAGTTAGGTTTTTATTAGAATTATGGCTAAGTATGGAAGAATTGGATAGCCGTGCTTAAAAAATAAATTTATTTTAAAACCCAAAATATATAAGTCTTCATAGTTGTAGCCTACTATTGCATAATAGTTGTATTAATCAAGGACCGGAACCGGTTACCAAAAGGGATATTAGATCGGGTATTTGATACGGTTATTTTTACAAACCCTATCAATTCGGTAAGCACATCATTAGCTTACCCAAAGGTAAGCGCTTACCGTAATCGAAAACCCCCAATAAGGTTACCCTATCAAGTGTTTTTAGAATGCGATCAAGCTATTGTAAACTCTATCGTTAAGACACTTGATAGGGAAACCACATTGAATATGGTTAACCTTATTTAAATCGGTTTCCGTAACGATAGGCTAACCCCAATGATAGGGTAACCATATCATTATGTAACCATTCAATAGGTTTACCCTATAGAAAAAAATAATTAAATGAAGGGGTGTTCCGGTCTCCGGTAGTAATATTGTTTTATTTATTTTAATTGTTTTTAAACCTTTTACACCTCCAAGTTACACATATTTCAGTTGCAAACATCCATTCGTTACGGTTTAGGTTATTATCTAGCCAACCTTACACATACTTGCGACTTTAGGGGTACCTATTTTAATATTGTATGAATAGAGCAACTAATTGATAAATACGATACATTATTTATTTTTCCAATATTTAATATAGGTACAATAAAATAAAAGCAATTTATATGTATATGTTACTTTGATATATGAATTATTATATATATGTAGAAAAACCACAAATTGGAAACAGATATCTATTATAATGAAAAAATCAACCATGGAGAACATTGGGGCCTGCAGGATTCGAACCTGAGAGATCTTCGGATTATTATATGTACCTAAAACTCATCTGGTAGTCACTGAGAGCTAAAAACGTACCAGAATGGTATGTCCTCCTGGTGATGGTCATGTAGTACAAGGAGCTGAAAACGAGGGTAAGAGCCGTGTAGGTACTGGTAAACGGTAAATGTTTCAAATAAATAATTGTTTATTGATTTGCTTAAAACTATTGTTTATTAATATCTTAGTACAGTCAACGCCATAAATATGTGTAAACTTTTGCACCTTACTCCATTGTAATAAGGTTCAAAAGTGTATACATATTTTAGGCGTTGACCTATAAATCGTCATTACCATGCACATCATATCATCACCATCCATACAAAAATCATTACCATACCATAGTCGTCATCACCATCTCTTGTAAAAAAAAAAAAGCTTATAATTTCTAAACTATGCATTTAATTCTTGGATAAATACAACATATTAGCTCAAAAAACATAACTTGATAAATTAGGATAGTTTTTGTCACATTTAGTTAAGAAAAAAAAAGTTTTATATTTTTGTATGGTGAAAATTTTCCTGGTGAAATCCACCCACCCGAGACCTGCTTCGTAGGCAGAGTTAATTACTACCGACTGGGCTAGGAGGCCGTTACGTCATTGAATGTTTCGACGAGATTTTGAGTATTGATTTAGAAGGATTTAAAATTGAGAGTTAAGTAATAGTAACTTAATACGCATTTTGTAGCGAGTGGCGAGACCATGCACTAGGCCGTGACGAGTGGCGGAAGCGAGGGGAGGCCTTTGCCCAGCAGTGGGACACAGTATAGGCTACGGAAAAAAAAAGTAATAGTTCTCCCATCTATTTTGCGGGAGCAATATCCAACGCTAGCTATCCTATTGCAGATGCATATATGCATGATGACGTAATAACCTGGCCACGTAATAGATTATACTGTATAAATTGATTTACAATAAAATTGGTTCTAGATTCAAATCCTGGATGGACATTGTGGTATTAAGTAAAAGTATAATGTTTTCCGTTATACTCGTATTCTGTAATCATGGGCGCAGAGTTAGCGAAAATACTATTTTTAAATTTGACTTAACTATTTTTTTTTTTCAATTAAAGTAGTGACTCTTTTTTTACATGAATTGTAACCAAGAAATGCTGAAATATTACCGCGACATCATGCTGAATTAAGTTTATTTTCATCATTATTTATCTTTTTTGATGCTTCTATGTTACTCTATGGAATTCATTGTATTGTATAATTCAAATATGCAATACAACTCCGAAGAATGAAGTTCTATAAAATACATCTATCATGCAAAAACTAAAAGAAACTGTTAAAGCGGAACGTTAATCCGATTGTTTGTTGTGACATTGATACGATTCAGTTTTGACCTCTTTTACGTCTGTTTTTTATCGTTATTTTACTTGCATCTCCGGACCGGGGATATGACATCGTAAAAGCGGTGAAATCGCGATATTACTGAGGTTCACCCATGTGTTGCCTGTTGTAAGTAAAATTCTGTGTCGCCACACAATACCTACTGCCGAAATATAAACTGTTTGAAAGCATTGTCGTTTAACAAGCAAGGAAAATGCTAGGAAGATAATAGTATTTTTTTTATTAGCTCAAGTAATACAATAACAAAAAATATTTGTGTGTCTTTCCCGACCACGGAACAATGGTGTTCCGGACCTTTGGGAGGCGTAGCCGAAGCCAACGCGCAGAGGTTCTTTGCCCTTTCGACAATTCAACATAAAATATATTCTTATACCTATTGCCTTTACCTGCGCCAGAACCCCAGCCATAATAGAACCCAGAGGCCTTGCTAGAGATGACGGTAAGCGCCCTGATGGCATGACCCTAGTTCCCTGGGAGCTGGGACGGCCAGCTCTGATATGGGATGTCACATGCGTGGATACCTTTGCGCTGTCCCATCTCCCAAGAACCTCGTCTAAGGCTGGAGCGGCTACCGAAAAGACCGAGCGCCTCAAGCGGCGCAAATATGCAGCGAACGATTCTAGCTATATGTTTGTGCCGTTTGCGGTGGAGACCCTCGGACCCTGGGGACCCGGAGCTCACGCGATCTTTAGGCAATTGGGGAAACGCCTCAAAGATGCTACGGGTGACCAGAGGGCTGGCGCTTTCCTTGCCCAGCGCATAGGAATCGCCATTCTGCGTGGCAACTCCGCCAGCCTTCTGGGCACCCTCCCGTCGGGCTCCGAACTTGAGCCAGTTTTTTACCTGTAAATATATACAGATGTTTATGTTTTATAATTATGTGTTATTTTAGTTTTAGTGTAGTTTTATTTTTAGAATTAACTATATAGATTTATGTTAGTTTTAGTTACTTTTATTTGTTATCCTACTATAAATTGTCTTTTATATATTATTATATTTTATATGTGTTAGTTTTTTTAATAAAACATTGTTTACTTAGTTTTTTATCTGTATTACAGTAAATCCCACTGTTGCTTAAAGGCCTCCCCCATCTTGTTCCAATTTCGCTTCTGTAGATATTATGTAGGTCAACATTTGTTTCATTTTCTTAAAACGGGTGCGATATCGTCGTTACATTAAAACCCGTTTTATACTTTCATCATTATTATCATAGTAATGTCTCACAGTTGACCTAAATAAAGGCTCCTATTTCTCACTTCTACGTTCACAATACAGCGCTCTACGTATTGTGCCGGAGTAACAGATAATGGTGCCTGAGGCGCACCAGTATGTTCTGCAATGCTCAAGTACATTACTGCCCCAGCTTACAGCTTATGTACTATCAGGTTCAGAATTGGTGATGCGATTCCGAACCCGGTAGTGCATTAGAATCCTGGAGAAAACTCGCTGTGACGGTATCCCGTCGCCTAACACGTAAACTTTAAATGTTTTTGTAGAAGTTTTGTGATGAAATCAAATCACTTGGAAGTGTGAATGTATCACGATCTAAATGGACATATAGTCAGGTTTCGTGTGAGCTTAATGGTTTTCTCCTGTATATCATAATTAGGTATATACAGGGAAATACAGTGAGGGGATATTTTTAACCAGTTTGTAGGGCAGCTACTAGATCCCGTGCGTCTACGCGAAAATGTCTTAGAGGAGCTTTCATTACTTTATAATTTATTATTATTGCTATATTATTATTTTCGTACATACACTACCGATTACGCAAAAACAAAACAATAACATTCTCTTTTCCTACATATGGTATTTCTCTTAAAGTGGTTTGATATGTTTTCTTATAAAACAACGCATTTATACATAACTATTTTTAAGATTTTATGTAAGTACTCTTGTTTTGAAAAAATAAGTCCCGCCGAGTTTCTTGCCGGTAATAAGTAATTCTTCTCGGGTCAGAGGTGTAGGGTTGGAACCGGTGTTGTTTTTTTTTTCTCTTTTTTTCTATAATATCTGACGTGTAAAAGTGCCCTTGTGGCCTACTTACTGAATAAATGTTTGAGTTTAAGTTTGAGTTCAATTGCGAGATGAATGGACTACACAATGTGATGAATTAAAACTTACCCTAGACTTTTTTATTTACTACAAAGGAAGAATATTGCGTTTGCTCTCACAGCTAAGAAAGATATGAAAATTTTCATAAAGCAACGTTTCCTGGTGAACGACGATAATAGAAATATAATTTTTTAATGGAAATATTCTGCAAAATGCCCTGATAATGCAAATTGGTTTTAATACTGTTTTATGGACATTGTACAACCGGATTGATGTCGAAAATACGTAAGATTCTTTTAGTGTTTGAGTTTACCAAGGCAATCAAATCAAGTAACACTTGTGTTCTATACCTACAGTACCTACACCTTATTTTATATGCAAACGTGTAAATTATAAATTAAAATAGTAAAACTAAATGACTACACTTTTTGACACACATTCGTACACTCGACGACAATGAAAACGAGTCACTTTATATGATCATATTTATTCAAAGGGGTTTCTATTCATTACCCCTTATTTTAATTATAACTTTATTATTCAATCACTATATAATTCACTTGAATTACTATGATTTATTATTATAAAAAGACGAAGCGTATATAAAGTTTGTAGGTATACCATACCAAATCACTATATTGCTCCGGATAGGGCGGCAAAAATACGTTGAGTCTGCAGCGACCTCTCATACCTAATTTATACTTTAGTTGCAACTCCATAGGTAATTTAGTACTGGACGCAGTAGGATCGTAGGAATAATAGGCTTTGTACCAAATCCAATGCCATCGAATAAATATTTAACGAAAGGGCGTCCCTAGCGGAGACGGTCTGAACTCTCGTCATAGAAAATGCAATATTGGGAGCAGCTCACAGAAAATTGGATACCTTACCTACTTACTGTAGTATCAAAGAACTTGTAGGTGGTATAAAAGATTACATTGAGCTGGACTGGGCAATAAAGTCAGGTACAATGTATGGACACATTATAAACGAATTCATTCATATTATATACTGTTACTTATGGTGCAAAGATATAACAAGATAAGATAAGATAAGATATTCATTTATTGCATAACTGTGTCAAAGATGTTAACAATACTACAATTAAGAACCAACAGTATTAATTAAAATGTTAAAGTTTTATAGATTTAAATAACCCGTATGCCAGTTTTCATCCAAATTTATTTAGGTAGATGTCTTGGCGTGAAAGAGGAACATATTTCGACATTATTAAGGATGATTCACGGTGTCCATTCCCGGGTCCGCCACGTCGACGGGCCGATACCGGGCGTTCCGGGCACTACACGATCAGTGACCGGGCGGTTCCGGGCCCGAGCCTTCCGATACCGCCCTGTTATATATGAGAGCTTCCGTCGAGCTTCCGGGCACGAAGCGGGCCGAGTCCGGGCTGTTTCCGGTCCGACACATCGTCACGTGGTCACTGCTTCTTGTTTCTAGTAATTATAAACTGACCGAGAAGCGAATAAGCTACGCCCTCCTATTTAACATACAATTTATTGACATTTTGCAACCTACATATTTTGGCAAATATATTCCGACACATCGTTGCAAAGGTGTTGTCGTATAAGTAGTCTCCAGGTCATCTCCGGGTGGTCGACGGACCGTGCACGGGGCGAGCCAGGTCCGAGCGTTGTTTGTAACTAGTAACGGCCGTCAAACAACAAAACATGACCGGGCCGTCGACGTTCCGGGTACTGAACGAGTCTCTTACGATACTCGGAGGTCACGTGATGTTTTCTATACAAAATGAAGTATTGGAAATGTCGGATCGGACCCGGTAATGGACACCGTGAACCATCCTTTAATCACCTAAACAAAAAACAAATACAAATTATAGATATTAGATGTCATCGAGACAAGGTAAAAATACCACATATTGGAAACAGATGTCCATTACATGAAATAATCTCGAAATACTGGATTTCTCATTGTAATGGACATTTGTTTCCAATTTATGGTATTTTATACTGTATAAAAATGTAATTGGACATCAAAATAATAAAAAAATAACTTGAAAGTTGGTTTAAAATTTAATTGGTTGGCTGTACTCACTAAAGATTCATAAGATATTTAAATATTTGATGCTTAAATTCAATATTCAAGAAAGTACCAAGCTTAACGAACTGAGAAGTGCAGCTCGATTTTAGCTGAAGTTTTGTTGAATAGCTGAAGTTTTGTTGAAATAAGTTTGATAACAAAGTATACAAGCTATCTTGTAAGTTTTATTATAAATGCGTCGTATTTATGCCATGAGATTAATTATATTATGATATGAGTTATGAACTTATGTGTACTTATGAGAAGCGATGAGATAAATTATACAGCGTGTATTTTTGATATTACCACATATGCTATGGGTAGTTAGTATAGACCCTAATAAACATACTTCCATATGTTTTATTAAAATTTTAGGACTTTTATTTTTCCATATAAAATATTTCAGCACGCAATGTATTGCTCCTACCTGATTACTTTGCCTTTAAAACGTCACAATTGATATGTGTCACATTGTACTGTATACGCAGTACATTGCTGAGTGAAATAAATTAAAAAATTAATTACTCGGTGTTAATTAACAATTAACTAAATATTTATTGCAATGTCGATTTAAAACATACAAAACCTGCTTCTGGTTTCCTTTTGTGGTAATATCAAATATACACGCGGTATTAAAATAACTAGATTAGGTAATATGTTTTGAGTTTCTAACATATTTTCGCTTTGAGCTCGCTAACTTATGCCGAGGGTAATATAGAATACAAAATATCATAAAACCTTATATAAATATATCAAGCAGTTACGTAAATAGAGACGAAGATAACGCAAATTAAGTTAAAATGTTTAATGACTTTTACGCGATACTTCTGAACGATGGAATAGCTCACTAAACTCCATACTGGTTGGCTGATATGCAGAATCAGTATCGCCATTAGCTAGGGATATGGATATATGATACGGACCCGTGTATGGCGCTATTCAGATATGTCCGCAGACAAATCCGTGTTCAATTCGCGCCATACATGACCGGATCTGTCCGCCGGGCAAATCTGCCGGACAAATCCGGCGGGCACATCTGTGCATGTATCCCTAGCTAATTCGAGCCACCGTGTGTGCATCCGCGACACACGCCACCGCGTTTGACAACGGTGCCGCCCTTCCGCATTGGATGGCCCGTTTTTTACCCTAAAATCATTCGATTCTCAATTTGTACGTAGATTGTGCTGTTGTTTTTTATGATTGTATATCAATAAATACTTTTACTCGATATTGTTGCCCTAATAGTTCTGAGATTCGTATAAAAGTACTTATTTAATACAATAAATAAAACAAGACACCGCGGGGCACATTACAACATCGAAATCATTAAATTGACACTACATAACACCACTACACAGTAATAACATCTTGTTAAAGCAATGGCATAATTTAAGTTGGTTAAAGGTAATTAAGTAAAATATTAGTATCACTAATGGATTGGTCCTGACCTACTGACCAGTAATACCGGTACGATATATTATCAAATTTTAATAGAAGCATTTCTGTAAATACTATGTAACACACTTAATACAACAAATATACCTAAACACCGATTATGAAGAAATGTTCAGAGTAAGTTGCGTAAGAATTTCGAAAAATCTAGTTAGAAAAAACTGAATATTTTCCGTAAGTCTTACACAACTGATCTCTACAATAAAACACACAAAGTAATTTTATCAGCGGAGCAAATAAGACACAGTTTTTAGTACTAAATAAATATAACTGTGTCTTATTAACCTAAATAAAAAAAGTACATACCCATGAAGCTGGTGGATATCTCGGGAAGGGGGCGATGGACTTGGTAGCGATGTTACTCGGCAGGTCATGCTTGATCCCTCTCTTGAGACGCTGTTTTCTTCTTTCCCGCGATTTACTTCTGAGCATAAGAGCTGCCTGCATACCTGCCAGTTTTGTGGCTACGGTGCGCGAGAGCAGAAAATTTAGCCTACGGCTTTTAGTCGCACGGATTCACACTTCACTTGTTTTATTGCTTTGTAATGTTCACTAAGTTTGAGTTCGATTCAATTATTGATTTAATCTCGAGCAATTTAGTTAAATCTACAGCTAGCGCGTCTATACTATTCCCTTCTAGTTTAAATTACTTTTTAAATATAAATAGATTAAGAAAGATCTACTTATTTACACTTCGAACGTCGATATCACTCTTATAGTCCCATCACAGAATAAGTTATTCCGATTTCTCACTTAGAACGCTTTAGAATTGGATAAAGATAGGCACGAGAAAGGCGAAACTATATTAAGTTGTATAGCTAATTGAACGATTTAGTTACGATAGTGGTCGTTATCTTAAAATACCGATATGTTTAACGTGAGAAAAATTAATGGAAGCAAGCGCAATTTGGCGTTTAGTATTGAACAGTCAATTGTCTTGGTTTATTCACTGCCACTCATGTTTCGTTCCGCACATCTAGTCGTAGTCTCTGGTTCTTGGACACCTTCCATCGGACGCTACTCGGCGTTAGATGTCGCTGGTTCATGGCCGGCCCACTTTTGTCACTTTAATCATCAACACTTCCCCGAAGAACATACTGTTGGATTCTTCTCAGAAACACACTATTTAAAACAAATGAATACATGGCGGGCGGGTGGGGTAAAACAACAGGGCGCGTACCTACTCCAACGAGCTAAACAGTTGCATTGTCTCACATAGAACGACACCTACACATGCTAACGGTTAATTATAGCTACGATATACCGGTTAACAAACATCGACTTACGTTACTTAATACACTGAACACAGAAAGGCATTTGACATTCTATAAACGTACCTTATACACGTAATTGTATTAATTTTCGAATAATCTGGTTTTAACCACCCTTCATTTATAATTGATTGTTTTCGATCCATTGTAATTACTAACATCAACAGCCTTAGAAAACATAATCGTTTTGCTGTAGAACTAGCGATATATGAATTGAAATCTAAAACCACTTTTTATTTTACGTGACTCTGGGCGGTAAGTGTGATTTGCCGCCCACGGGCGCAGCGGCAAATCCCACTACACACCTGGGTGAAGGCGTAAAATTGTGTACGCACCACGGGCGGTAATAAAGAATACCTCAGATCGCTTGCGTATGGCCCTTATACCTTCGGTTCGGGCCACAAATAGGTAGGTACCCGCGATCTGAGCCGTTCTTTATTTTACCGCCCTAGGTCCGTAATGTACTATTACTTAGTGTCATTTAATATACGCCAGTTTAATCGAAAATCAATGTAAGTAGGTATAGTATTTATATTAAAAGGTTTTCCAATAATTATTTTTCTAATAATACACTGACAATTATTGTCAAAACCTTTTCATATTTTCTCCATAATTTTGACAAGAATCTCGCAAGAGCATGGCTTACTCGTATCTTCACACTCACGAAGCATGGTTTATATTAACACTTCAAAAATAGGTAATAACGTATTAAGAGTTTTTCCACACCAAAACGTGCTAAAGTCTAGCGCACATATTAAGGTGATAATAGTGCGGCGTTTTAGCCAATAACGCCGACTGCATTTCTCGACGCACTCAACCACGTCATAAGCGTCGGCATAATACCACTGCATTTAACTTACTGGAAGTAAATATGAGACGGTTCCTGTCAAAATCTGGAGTTAACTACCATGCTTAACACTATTACATAAACACACATGGAGCATACAGGCTATACCTCGACGACATCGCACGCCGAGTGCTCGGAGACGGCGGCGGAGAGCGGGCGCGGCGGCGGCGCGAGGAGCCGGGACTCCCAGTGCTGGCAGGAGTAGGCGCGGACGCCGGTCGGCGCGGGGTGCGGGGGGCTGTGGCCGGGGCTCGGCGGCGCGGGCTGGCGGCCGTGCTGGCGCGCCTGGGCAACCACAAGTTAACATATTGAAGATTATTTTTAAACAGTATAATATTGTCACATGATGTTTTTTTAATAACTAGCCATATTGTGCGAGGTGATTTAGTAAGCCAAAATAATCAACTTTTACTATGGGACTAACTCCGAAATCTCAAAGAAAATTGTCTGTTTCATACATTTAGGCCAATCAGGCCTCGACATTTTCTATGGGAAAGCCAATTTTTTATGATTTCGGGGTTGGCCCCATAGAAAAAGTTATTCAGTATGACTTAACTAATCATCTCTCGCAATATGGCTAGTTATTGAAAAAACAACCTGTATAACAAGTCGAATGGACCTTTTGGTTAAGCGTAATATCGGTAATATCAATAAGTGCATATAATGTATCCTGCATGTGCATCAAAAGCATTTAAGTATCGATAAGTTTTTTTCTATTCGATGTCTTTTTCCAACAAGAAACGGTTTCTAATAAATGAAAACAATTTTTCACCTCACTAGCTCGGAAAGCCCTTTTTGTTTGTTTAATATCTATTGTGAAAATCGCTTTTTATCCACATGTGGTGAAAGAGTTTTGACATAAGTGACAAGTGGCTTAAGTGGCATTTGACAGCTAACAAAACGCAAAACGTTAAAAGTGCAGAATTTTTAACATCGCAATTAATGAATTGCATCGAGTAAAAACACTTAATACAGTCTGACAACTTTATTTTAATTCATAAATATCAGCATTCAACATTAATCTTCATTCTTTTTGTAAAAACGGATAAATTGTTCTGACAGCCGAATAAGTCTACGTACGAACAAAACGCATCTGACATTTACTAAAATCTTTTACGTCAAAACTTTTCATTTCAATTCATCCATCATATCAACGTTAAATATTCGCATGTTTTTCTAGATTGTTTTGTTAAAAATTAGTGATTCGAGTGATGAAGAAGTATTAAACACCTGAGGAATTACGGGAAACCGAGCAAAATGCACCCTTTTTCTTATTTTCCTCGCTGTAGTGAGGTGAAAAGTTTTGTGTTATACACGGGTGAAAGTTATTTTACGTCTCGTGTATTAAAGCACTCGCTACGCTCAGGATTCTATTTTTGAACCACTCGCTTCGCTCGTGGTCAATAATAGAATCCTTTCGCTAGCTCGTGTTTCAAATAACACTCGCACGTAAAATACAACTTTCACCACTTGTATAACAAATAACTATACATTAAAAAATAAAAGCCTTTATTAAACCTTGTCATTCACTTTCCATAAACGAGTATGTCCAAGTACTAGCCACATGCTAATTGCAAAACTATTTTTATTGCCTAGTATAATTATAGGCCAAGTTTTACGCTGTTTAAAACCGCATTAAATTCAATTTTACATACATAATGCTACAACACATTCCTCATAATGATGTGGTTGTGGCATGCAATAATTATTGTTAGTAACATTTCAACATCATTTGCTTGTGCACATTAGTTCATTAATTTCGGTCATGTTCACATATTAGAACTTACTATTAAGGGTTGTACTCTGTGGGGATAGAGTTCTTATAGATAAAAAAAAATGTATTTAAGTATTGCGAGTAAGGCATGTTCCTTAAAGCGTGCCGTCCGTGCTCAACGCCGACGCTAGCAAATAAATGTTTGCTTACCTTGCGGCCCCCAAGCGACGTACCATCTACCATCGCGTACATGTACCGCCACCGAGCACGTCTCAGGTAGCAGATATCGCTTGTGCCTTACAATGCGCTGTCTGTACCCAACGCCCATACCGGTAAATTAATAAATGTTTGTTTGCCTTACGGCCCGTGAGCATAGCGCCGTCCGCCGCCGCTTACATGCAAAACCGCCGAGCACAGCTCAGGTTACGGGTATCGCCTGTGCCTTACAGCGCGCCGTCCGTACCGAACGCCGACGCTGGTAAATAAATATTTGTTTACCTTACGGCCCGCAAGCGACACGTCCCCCACGCCTTACTTTACCACCGAGCACGCCTCAAGTAGCTGGCATCGCCTGTGCCTTACAGCGCGCCGTCCGTAACGAACGCCGATGCAGGTAAATAAATGTTTGTTTACCTTACGGCCCGCGAGCGACGCGCCGCCCGCCGCCGCGTACATGCACCGCCGCCGAGCACGGCTCAGGTAGCGGGCATCGCCTGTGCCTTACAGCGCGCCGCCCCGGCTCCGCCGTCCGCATCTAACGTCCACCTATAAAATGATTGTAAATAAAGTAAAATACACGATTACGACAACAATGTAATACTATACTATATACTTTAGGAATACGAATATTACTATTATTAATTATAAGTATTAGTTACTACTTACATATTAGGTAAAATGATAATAAATATATTTAATTTGATTGGTGTTTATATATATATATGTTTATATAAAAACGAAAAAGTATGTGTTCTGTATTACCTACTCATCATTGACTTGACCAAAGCTTGAGCTCAGATATTTCCCATAAAATCAAAAGTTATTCCCACTTAAGTGTAACTAGTTAGCAACTTACCCTGCTACACTAAACCCTACACGCGTTACCAACTAACTAAACTTGCATTAATTTAAATCGAGGACAGGCCCCCAGACGAAACTTTTATTGTGTATTCCATTAAAGTTGCCGCTGCAGAGTAAGTTCAGTGTAAGCTACAACTCATTAACATAATATATTAACGATACTAAAAGCGGTATTTAAACCCTAACATCAAGATTTGTTACTGATATATATAAACTTTCACGGTTTTTAGACATAGAGTAAGTCAAACCCGATAAGTCGAGAAAATGTTTCATTGTAATAAGAACTCAATGTAAGTAATGAATCGTCCGAATTTCAAAAACCAACTTTATAGACTTATCGCCTCGGGTTTGACCACAAAACCCTCATTAGTACGAGTAAAGACTGTGCACGTTGAAATCCGGCCACGCATGGCATGGTACATCTCCCTTTCGGATACACATTTTCAAGCAGTTCTTTTTTATAAATAATCTCTAATCATAGTAGTATATAATAAAAATAGAATCATATTAAAATTGTATGGGCTTGTCTCAGTTTTTACTGAAGGTATTTCATCATATCTTTAATGTTTTGTCCAGCGTTTTTTGATAATCTTCACTCGCTTCCTGCTACAATACCACAATTGTATTTATATTTTCACAACCGGTTTTATGGTCAATAGAATGTCATCTTACAAAAAAAATGTTTTGAAACTCTATTCTACTTGAGGTAGTCAGGAAAACTTTCTACTCCAAGCACTGAAAGTAATTTTTATATGGCAGCCATTTTTTTGTCAAAAAGTCAAACTCACCAAAGTTAGAACACCTCCGCACTATTTCAATCTAAATACACTTAGAAAAATGTTAGCTATGGTGAAAAGAGAATTTAATAAGGTATCATTTGATTCATCTTATTTATAATAAAAAACTATTTTTAACAGGAAAATTTGGTAAACACTGTCAGAACACTGTGGACAAAAAAATATAGGCACTGTGGAATATATAGTGATCAAACTCATAGACAACGTAACGTTTATATTATTTTTTAAACTTTATTATGTAGCTTGATAAATTATTAATTAGAAGTGTTGGTTGAATATGCACATTCAATAAAAAGATGTATCACACCATGCGCGGCCGGATTTCAACGTGCACAGTCTTTACAAACGGTACTTAACCGCTTATATAATTTTACCTAACTATTCTTCCTGATTCTAATACCTATGTTATAAAATATATACATATAAAACTCCTAGGCTTATAGACTAACTATGCGCAGAGCAGCTATTAAACTGTTTACATTTGCATAATATCTAAACAATACAAGCGTTTCGTGTTTGACTTTAAGGTTAAGGGCCTGACGGGTAGAGCAAAGGTTAAATGGTGAACTCTTAACTACTTCATTCATATTTTATTTGCTACCGATTGATTTGTAATATCATCATAATAATATGAATCAACAAGTGTCATATATTTTTTTTATTGGCTAAATAAAACAGTCAATATAGGTAATAAATCCATTACATAGACAATAATGGTTGATTATTTGCTGCGTGTGGGAGTTATGTTGTATTTTTATGTATTTTAACATTCGAATACGATATCTGTTCGTAAAACGAGCAACCATCTTTGACGAAAAGTTGTATACAATCCCATTACAGTTCCATATCGAGAGCGCGTGAAACAGAGCCGAGCCTATTACAAAGAACGTAACGACAATATTTAAATGCCGTAGCAATAAAAAAAAAAAATAAGTCCATTCATGCCTGTAATCAGCATAGTTAGAAGCAGTTTTCCATTGTTTCCGTCGTGATAGGGGTTAAATGGAGTAATAAATATACAATTATAGTCCAAGAGCAGGACAAAACACATGGCACTTCGCATTGCATGCAAATTGGTCGTTAGGAAGACAAATTCCTGTGTCTTTTCATGTTATGCATTTTCTTTTTTGTGCTTTGAACCTATTAAATGTGTTGGATTGTCCCCGCCCATGTACGAGTATGGAGCGAATTGGATACGGAGTTTTCCATACCGAATCAGTTGTTACCGATACCAAGATTCCTGGTTATTTCTGTTATGAGCATACAAAACCAGCTCCGCGTTCCAAATGATGCATTTTTTATGTGAGCCAAATTACCAGTTAGACTGGTTGTTGCTAACTAATTAGATTCCTTATATATGAAAGTAGACTTGGTCCATTCACGTGGCCTGGATCTTTTTAGCTTAAGAAAATACCCTGACGTACATATATCTACAGTGCTGGACCACGATAATATACAGCCTTGGCCAGAAGTGTTGAGCACCAATGCGATTTTCATACAAAACTGGAAAGTTTAGTCCATCGTTTCCATCTTTGTTTAAGTTATTTTGTCAATTAATTTAAACTAATAGGCATGTTTTGTTGAAGTTAGTAGTAACTGCATAGAATATTTGCAATATGTCGCACCGACTTAAATTTACATTTTTGGTACCTTCTGTTTTCATATTTTTTAAGTACCTTGAAAGTGTTATTAAGTGAAGTTTTCTTTATTTATAAATAAAATATAACATTTACCGTTACCGTACATTGTTAGGATAGGGAAATAATGCTTAACATCAAAATTGTAAACAAAAAACACCTATGCTCAATACTTCTGGCCAAGGCTGTAGATCGGTAACGGAACGGAACGGTACTAATTTAAACATGTACTGTACATTAATGCATCTTATGTGTTTCAAGCGATTAGCATCGTCACTATCGTCAGTCAATAATGTCTACCACACGGAAAAAAAAGGTTCCGGGATATTCTCAATCTAAGACATTAAATAAATAAATATTAGGACAATCTTACACAAATCAACCTAGTCCCACAGTAAGCCTAATAAGGCTTGTGTTGTGGATACTAGACGACGATATATATATTAGATAGATATAGATAAATGTGACATTCTACGAGAAAAGGTACCTTATGGCGGTTGGGGCTTACGCTATTTCTAACGACGCGACTAATGCGATGCTTCGCAACGTAAGCGCCAACCGCCGTAAGGTACTTTCACCCATGGGACGTCACAAATACTTAAATACATAGAAAACATCCATAACTCAGGAACAAATATCCGTGATAAACACACAAATAAATGCCCTGACCAGGATTCGAACCCGGGACCTCCTGCTTCATAGGCATTCATTATTAATATTATTATATTATGTTGAAAATATTTCCTCGTGACAAGCATTTATTTCGAATATATAACGAAGCGAATATATTCTTACAGATTTTCTAGTTTTCTTTTAACTAAGAAAATACTTGTTTGATTAAAGTACAATCTCTCTTATTTACTCAATATACTCTTGAAACAATACATTTTTGTATTTCTATTTTAAGAAAACGTTTTTTTATTAAGCGAAGAATCATATTTTTGGTAAAGGAAATAAATACTTGTCACGAGGAAATATTTTCAAGAAAATAATAATGTCTTGGATTGAGAATATCCCGGAAGCTTTTTTTTTCCGTGCATGTAACGTATTTAATCATTCTTAAACTCGTAAGACCTAGTGCCGTATGCTGGTTTTTAAAACACTTAAACAATACATTAAAACCGGCCAAGTGCGAGTCGGACTCGCGCACGAATGGTTCCGTACCATTATTGTTTTTTGGTTCTTGCACAAGTATGCGGGGACTTGCGAGAGTTTCGAGGTTGCCTTTAAGGCCGAACTACACCATCTACGTTACATTGCGCTGCGTTGCATAAGTTATTTTATATGTTTTGTTTTGTAGTTCGCAGTGCCTTGGTTTTTACTGTAATGCTATGTAACGAATAATTTGAATAAATAATAAATAATAATAATAAGAGTCTCATAAGACATGTGAAACCGCAACGCGCGCGCACACGTCACGCGCCGTCACGCAGGCTGTGTGACATGTCTTATGAGAATTCTTATTTTACAACGCAGCGGGACGTGCACGCACACGCAGTCAGTGTGGTTCGGCCTTAAGCCAGCGTCGTTTGTTAGTTGGCCACATTACGAAACCCTCGTAACACGTTCCCCTCGCGTGATGGTCCTATCGGCCGATCTTAACGTTCTTTGAACTTAAGCCGCGCACTAAAAACAAATCCCGAGCCGATACACCAGTCAATGGAGTCGTCGAGATTGATAAAAAGCAACTCTCATAACTTAAAAATGGTATTATAAACAAAGGTATTACTAAAAATTATTATGGAAAATTATTGTAACGATTAAGAAGGTATTTAGTACCTAGTAGGAAAAAAGTTTCCGATGGGCATAATTCTTATGTTCTATTTTTAGGTAGATTTCGAAAACCGATTCTACCTATTCATTTCTTCGACACAATCGAATTTAAAAAAAAAAAATCTTTACAGAAGGTCTAGTTATGACCCCCAGATTCCAAAATGACCACTGGTTCAAAAGTTTATATATATATAAATTATGTATGCATGTATATATCCGCAGCCCGATTACGTCATCACGATAGCGGTCGCATCTTTGCTCCGATTGCTTTCAAACTTGGTACAAAAATCGCCCTGATTGATACCTAGGACAAGTTCGTGAACGGGCGGAATAGGGCCAAAGGGACGGGAGAGGCCTCACTTTTTTATGAAATCAGTTTTTCGGAAATAACTTTTTTCCTATGGAAAATATACCATCCGTTTTTCTTTTATATGGCGTGAGACCTGAACATATCTTTAAGAAAGTATCGTTAATTTTAGTCGAAATTTAAAAAAAACCTATTTTTTTCTGGAAAAAATTCATAACTCCTAAACGGTGAAAACTTTGAACTGGTATCCCATGCGGTACTATGCAGCGCCCTTATCCATTCATCCACAAGGACAAGATGCGAAATCTACCTGTGCGTTCTCCTTGCGGGGACGGATTTTTTTATAGTTCGTAAGCATAATAAGTTAATAAAAATTAATGGTTTTGAAATAACAATGCTTATTAATTAAGAAAAACTCTGTAATACGGAATTCAATTTTTAGTACTTAACATAGTTAATGATACTGTACCGATTTACCAGTCATTTCTATACATTTAACGCTTTAAATTCCCTTATCTGTAAAATGTAATTCGCTCTAGTCTCGTACTGTCCACCATCATCATCATCATCACCTCAGCCATAAGACGTCCACTGCTGAACATAGGCCTTCCCTTTATTAAAGGGGGGGGGGGGGGGGGGTTGCGATACCTACATGATTTCAGTCCGTGAATTTTGAATCAATTACTTCCGAAATAGAGTTGATTTTATTTTCACAGTAAAAAAACGGAAAATTCGCTATAATATCAAAGGTTGGAAAAGTTCACCTTTATACTTTAGATCTTCTTTTGTTGACTGTATTTATCTGTTATGTTCTGTACAAGCCAGTTTTACTCACTTACTCAGAAAAGGCAGGGCGAGGCTAAAAACTGAATTTGGTCTTCGTCACTTAGGGTATATGTCAATACAGTTCAAGTGATATTCATTATTGGGTTACGATTCCATTGTTACTGAACAAGTCGCGTGGTTTTATTCGGATTTGTTTTAGGATGTGACACATATCGCTGTTGTCGGCTTTAAGACTAGGCTTTAAGGTTCAAATTGGGGCAATCATATTTTTAAAGTGCTTTTTAACCTGTCACGTTTAAAGATAAATTCTCTCTTACTTTTCCTTTCTACCGTAAACTGCAACAACTTTGGCAAAGTTATAGCAGTTGACGGTACCTACAGTTGATAGTATTAGTACATAGGCTAACTTTAAAATCCTATAGTTTATACAACACCGACAAGAGCCAAGCTCTTAAAACTATGATGATGACGATAATAAAATAATGAATGCGTACGTACGTAAATTTATTCAAGAAACATAAACAAGAAAATTGCGGTTCAATCAAGACTGAACATGTTTTATACATGCAGTTGTCCGTCACCGCAAGATTACAAGTCAATTTACTAACTTAACTTCAGGCTTTCATTTCTACCGTAATTTATTTTCATATTTCGGCATTTGCTAACTTTACTTTCATCTCAATAGAAGCCATTAAAAGCCACTAGCTTTCCGTAGCAAGGCTACGCCGTAGCTCGCCTACGGTCATCAGCTACGAAATTGCTACGAAGTTGTAAAATACTTTTTAAAACGTTATGGAGCAATATTTTACTTAACTAAACTTTAAAAACAAGATTTTTGATGTGCGGTAGTATTATTAAAATATTTTCTTACGTGTCCGTTGTAATAAGGTACAAAACATATTTATATACTTATTTATATATATTTATATTTATAATATATATTTATGCTGAGCTGTGTGGCCCCGGCTTTAGAATAGTGCCACTCCGTCTCTTCCCACGGGTGTCGTAAGAGGCGACTAAGGGATAAGGGATCAGAGAGGGCGGCGATGCGGTTTGCCACCTACCGCGTCTCGTTCTTCACGGGGGCGAGAAGCGGCTCACGGAGAGCCGTTTTGCTACATTGATTGTAGCAAATGGAAATCCGTGATCTTTGCCTACCCTTTTTGGGAAGTAGGCGTGATTGTATGTTGTATGTATGTATATTTATAGTATATATTTATGATCAACTTTACTAACGACACAAAACTTATTATTTACGGGATAAATAGGAAGGAGACTTTTCTAACAATCACTTAAATACAATCAATTCAAAATGCCAAAAAGGCTATGAAAAACCGCTCTTATTACCGTTAGTTAAGGTTCATAATAGATCGGTAAGTATCGAAGCCTACGAACAATGGATTATGTCCCACAAAGCACTGATTGATTGTGCCATAAGGTTGAAAATGCCTGACGTTTAACGATGATTTTTATAGGCCTATCTATTGTCAACAAAATATCTTTGGAAAGAAAAATAAACGTTAAAGATTTATGATTTCTTACATCATATTTTACAGAATGTCTTCTATAAAGTAAATTCATTTAAGTAGGCACGTTTTTTGTGTGTTTAAACACTGAATGTTGGTAATATGTACCTAATAAAAGTAAAATATTCATAAGATAATAAGATTTTGATAAGAGACAGATGTGTTAAGAGTTCGGTAACGATTTCAAAAAGAAAATCGCTAATAATGACATTATGCACACGAATATTCCAATATTCCATTCAAAAAGAAACGATCTTTCATGATATGTATACAAAATTAAAGAAGATATGTTAGTTACTGCAAAATGGCATCATAAAGTTGAGCGAAATAAAATAAAAAGTTTACCGGACTCTTAAAAGGGCTAAGTGTAGAATATGTTGTGGTCCAGTTGGATTAATCATAAATTTAATAAATCTGCAATAAAAATGAACAGACAAATATCATCTCTGTCTCTCTTTTGTTTACACGGGAGCGAGTATCTTTTGTCTCTTGTAATAGCCGATAGCTCATAGTTTAGTCGCTCGCGGTGGGACCAGTGCCTAAAGAATGTAATTTCTGTAATATGACATTTTTTTATTGTATGTACTGTAGACTAGTGAAAGTAGGGAGCATATGAGATATTTATTCACTTGAACCACCACCACAACTTCACAACGAAAAATTGGTTGACGGTATAAATAAATAATGAAATAAATAAATATTATGGGACAACCTTACACAAATCAACCTAGTTCCACGGTAGGCTCAATAAAGCTTGTGTTGTAAAATAAATTATACCTTAACGTCACCGAATTCTGATAAGCTTGGTAAGATCGTTAAAGGAAAATGTAGAAATATATTTAAAAAACACGTGATCACGGTAAATTGTCATTCCACTCAAAAGAAAGTTAGCGATTTAGCACATATTGATCTAGAATACCTATACCGAAAATCAACGATATTTGTACCAGTGTACGGAAAAAGGGACCATTTTGTCGATATGGAGTTACTAGTACTTTCTAAAACTACACATATTACGCTACCTATTGGTGAAAGAAAAAAGTGCCCTTGTAAATCGACAAAGTGGTCCCTTGCACTAAACTCGCCCACATTTATTGAACATTTTGTAGTAGATTTTTATGTACCGAGTGATTATCCACTCGATTAAATTGGTACCGCCTATTCAAATTGATTGTGTAGCCATTTTATTTCTATTTACAAAATCCATAGATAGGCTTTGAAAGACCGTCTCTTTCGTGTTAAAAAAGCGTGGGCGCTATCACAAAACTAATATAAACTATCAGGACGCTTGACGTGGCCCCGACCAGTTTTACGAAACCCATTTGCATGTGAAGGGTGCAATAAGCGGGTATGGGAGGCTGTATGTACACCCAGTTTATAATAGAACCCTCCCGCGATAGGTATATTACAGTGAAACAGGGTCTTATTACGTTAGATGGGTTATTACAAGTATGCTGGGAAGCTGCGAGCGATGTAAAGCCACATTGTAGTTTAAAATATGTTTCCAGTCATTCCTGCGGGTCTACAGTGAAAGTCGAAAATCGAAATGTCGTTATATCCGTCTCTATCGCTCTTATATATTTGAAAGATAGGGATGCAAATAGACGATCGAACGAACGAAGTGGTTCGCGGTTAATAGGCCGTGGTTGTAAATGGAAATTCATAATGAGCTGCGTAATTAATCTTTTACATGTGCCATCTGTTATTGTTTATAGTATCATTTTTATGGTTTACGAAACTAACGTACTATAGTTCAAAATCTGTAAGATTGAACTTTTGACACTTGAGTCTTGACGTAATTAGTGATGAGGCTAAGACCTATCGTTTGTCAAATTTAGCGATTATTAATTAATCTTTCGATTCGATTTTACTACAACCGATTTTTTCTTGTTATATGCCTATATATTCTCAAATTAATAATTGTTATCTACTAATTATGTATGACATAATAATATTTCCATAATTAATAGTTAATACAATATGATAAGAAAGTTTTATGATGTTCCATTTTTAACATCGTACTTGACTTTATTTTCATTTAGTTTTGGTTTTTATTTATTATTACATAATCGATTTTTATCGACTTACAGAAATGTTATATGAATCGGAACAGCAGACATGGTCACAACACTAAGTTTAAAAACAAAAAGACGTAGACCGTAACAGTTTGCATGCTAAATTGTTATTATAAAAAAAAATCAATAACTAAGATATGAAAAAATGTAGCATTCATTAAGCTATGTTTATGAAAAGTGAAATATTAGGTTTACATACATGATAAGCTTTAATAACGTTATAGGATTTTCTTTTAATTTCAAAGGGTCTTGCGCGCTTTCGTTCTACGGGTGTTTCGATGTGTCAAAAGTTCATTCTATATAGGTTGACGTTAGTTTCTTTTTATCATGCAACTTCTTAGTGCTTAAGCGCAACAATCTGGAAAACAAAATGCAACTAAAAATCCAGTGCCATTTGGAAACCTCTAAAGTTACAACAAATAATATTTGTTGTGATATTTGTTGCTGGATTTTTAGTTGCATTTGGACACGGATTTGTCTGCGGACACATCTGAATAGCGCCATACACGAACGGATCTGTCCGCCAGGCATATTCGTCGGACAAATCCGGCGGGTACATCTGTGCGTGTATCCCTAGCAAATGTCCAAACTCTCTAAAGTCATAACAAATAATGGTGAGATATGATTTCGAAAAATTAATGAACATTTCATCAATGCACATGTTAAAATCATTCATTCATTAGTATTACAAACAGTATTTGAAGCGCGCGCGTAACATTTGCATCACTGGCTGCCTCTATTCTCGTGTGTTTGGTTTGCGGCTCTGAATTCATCAGTTTCATCACACTTTGCTACACAAACACAAAGCTCACATGTCACAACCGAATCCAAGAACCACTTGTGTTCTAATAATGATACGAGTACCGATTGTTAGTGAAATTCAGTATTTACCGATTTATGTACGACAAATTTAATTAAACCAATTTAAAAAAGTGAGCCAATATTCAAACAAGTTTAGTTTGAGGCCCGGAAATTAAATATTTACGTCGAGTAGCGTAATTACTACAATACGTGTAATTGGAATAAGGTTTTATTTTATTTACCATTAACATAGGCAGGCACTTACAGTTTTACCCGAGATTTTGCCAGGAAATCTTTAAACGCACTTCCTATGATCAGAATCAAAAGTCTACCACATGATGTATTCCCAAGGAGATGAATTCCGGTATAACAAGATTTCAATTATATCGATATTATAAAAGTGACAGTTTGTGTGTTTACAATGGTTGAATGTTTGGTTGTTTGCCGAACGAAAATGTTCAAATGGATTTGGATGAAATTTGGCATACATGTAGATTATAGCCTGGATAGGATTCACTGGCGGCGCGTCCATATAACACGATTCCCGTCGGTTTGCCTAAGTTTCAGACGCCTTAGCAGTTTTCCCACATCTCATGAAGAAATTTTAAGCCAAATTCAGCACCGGCTTGCCTAAGAACATTTTGACCCACTGCCACTGATAGGATTATACCCTCCAAATGCTACTTCTACCTTACCTTAAAATAATGACATACATTGTAAAATAAACTTGGTTTTACAATCCCGGTCCATTACGGGACCAATCGTCAACAGTCCGACTGTATATCGATCATAACCCATTAGGTTGTCGCAGTGTTGACGGGTGCAACGTGCTTATTAAAGTCACATTATGACAGGTGACAATCTAGTATTACGGCCGAGGCCGGTAATGGTAGCTTTCAGAAACGTTGTTTAATTTTTAAGTGTGGTTTATGTCAAAATTGGGGATATTTTAGTGCCAAAACGATTCAAGGGTTTCAGTGCCGCAATAGTTTTCATATTGATATTTAATGAGTTTAAATCCCACAGGTTACATTTGGTTTGGTTTTATTTTACCTGTCCTGTGTTTTGTGTGCCATTATATTAAAAGATTTTAGTCTATGGTGAATGGATTTGGAATATACAAAGATTTTTATACTACTGCTTCCTCATTTATCTTAGAGCCACATTTACGATCTTAACTTGTATCAGATGTCACAAATAATGTAAAAATTATAAGAAATAAATAGTGAAAATACTTTTAAAATCAGCCATGTTTGAAATTTATTATTGAAACCATTAAATCTTAACTTAATTTAGAGGTTTTGGTTCAGAAGTGGGTCAGAATATCCAGCTCTTGAACTAGAATTAATATCTAACATGAGATTATCTGAAAATTGCAGTGGAGGTGGGTCACAAATATTCGTAAAGAAACTGGAGCTACTAGACAAACCGATGAGAATCGGGTTCTATGAACGCTCTGGCACTATTAGCTAAATTAATATTATCTAGCAGGTAAGTAATAGAAAATGGTCGTATTGAACAATCAAGCGCCTTTTCGATATTCGTGCGTTGTATGTAGTTTAAAATAATGAATTATTTTTCTATAACTATGTGAAAGTTTTGTACAAAACTTGTACCTCTACCTATTTAATTATATTTATATGAGTTATACATAAGCTCCTCATTAATTACATTAGTAATATGTAAATGAATGGCAGATACAAGCGCGCTGGAAGTTAAGTATCGCGTGCGTCCACTGACCCAGATTTTAGTCTTCATACGTTATGCTTAGAACAGTTATCACTTCTACATTCTATATAACTTACAGGGTTAATGAGAGTTGGGTGAGTTAGATATTAATTATGATTATTAAAATACAAAAAGAAAACATTGACTAAACAGCATAAAACAGAAAACGTTGTTTACATGGTGGGCACAAGGAAACTGACAGACCTTAACCACGCATTTCTGAGACCAAAAGGAGTAAAAAACGTTATGTGAATTTAGGTGAATGTCACCAAAAAAAAACTTTTTTCTTTTTTACATTTTTTGAATGTTTTGTGCACATGAAAAGTAAATCTTATTAATAAAATGATCGCCTAAAACGAATTTTTTTTTCAAAAATAAATAGTTTTTGCAACGTAATAAACTATGCCCAACAGTGGTAACAACGGCATCAAAACGGCGTTTTGTGCCGAGTAATAATAAATACAAAAAAGGTTTTTTAAATTAACTCTGTAACTAGGCATATTCCAGAACAGTTTATAGGACATTTTAGTCTCATATGATCAGGAATACACTGTTAAAATCTGTTGGGTTACTCGAGCTCACCGTGTATAATGTAAGAACGACAATCGATGTATAAGAAATGTAAGTTCAATCCTGTAATGTATTTACCTATACAAAAAGTCACGAAATCCTTTACACAAAATATTTATGATTTGATTAGTGTTATTGATTAACGATACGACAACCACTTGGCCAGTCCCTTGGTCTTATTATTCAAAAAATATTTTTATTAAATGAATAATTAAAGTTAAAGAACAGTTAATTTTAAATAACTTTGTTGCCGTAAATGTTGATGTGTGTAAATTGTTCTCTATTTTGTTATTTTTTTATTTATTACTTAATTTCGACTGGTTGAATTTTTATTTCATTTCTTTGAAAGAAGGTGAATTAGTGATTTTTACTGCGATTCAAAACCAGAAGTTTTCATTCAGATCAATTATCAATTGCTGTGGATAAGTTTTACAGTGAAATATCTCTAAATGTCGGATATGATAAGATAACAAATGAATGCAACGCCTGGCTGTTCAGAGATTGTATGTTCTGTACTTGGGCCATTAAAATGACCATGATCAGTTGATCAAGAAGGATAGGTTTTGGTCAGTTTGTACAATCTACTCCAATTCATAATGGTTATAGAGTTCATAATTAAAAAACAAACAAAAATATTATAAAAATAATTTTGTATGTTAGAAACATATAAAATTATTTAATATGTTTCTAACATATAAAATTTGTTAAATTTAATTGTAACCGTAGTTGAATAGTTAATATAGGTATCCAGTTATATTATTTACAACTGTCGGTTACTTGTACGAGTATGTAACTGAGAGACAAAGTTGGCAAATGGAAGTTACTAGTTTCTTTGTAATGTTAATCAGGCTAAAGGCGGGAAAAAGTAAATGTCGGGATATCTGAGAAGGGGAAAATATATCTTATCTGTTAATACGACGTCGGAAGGCTTTATCTTCGGAAGATATATTCGTCTCATATTGTTTGTGGGAGTAATTGTATTTATTGACCTCTAGTATTACATGCTCGGAAAATTATTATATATAGAAAAGATTGGAAGTCAACAAAGTAGAAGAAAGAAAGTTAACACGTGTAGTTTAGGTTTTTTGCAGCTGAAGCCGTGCTTAGAAATGCAAACCAAACGAACTGGGCCGTCGACTCCAGCAAAAGGGGGAGGATCCCCGCTCCTAGTCGTTCTTGGTGCAAAAGCTGTCCATAGTAATCCAGCGTGGAAATGCAGCAAGCATTATGGGCATCTTTGCACCGGGAACGGCGGGGAGCCGTTTGTTTGTTTAAATTATTTGTATACTGTATTTTTTTTCTATTCCTGTTTTTGTTGTGTATTAATAAAACCAAATGTTGTTTCGTTATCAGGGCGTCTCTTAAAGAGTCCGGTAACGATTTGAAAACAAAAATCGCTAATAGTGACATTATGCACATGAATTGCATTTGGTAAGATAGCTTGAAGTCTTGTTAATGCAAAAAAGTACTTTAGGTCTATATATATTAATATTTGATACCTTAAAACTCAATTCTTACAGAGCTTGTTTAGTGAGGACGTTGATTCATGCAATTTTGTCGTATGATTTTGAATTATTATTTGTTATGCACCCTAATATGTTTTCTACTATCTGAATAAAGCATGAAGTGAAGTTTATTTTTGTATTTCTATATTTGTAAAATATTTTAATATCTTCCCAAAAATGTCACCTTAATTTCGGCAATTTTTAGCAAAATTGTTCTAGCAAAACATACTCTCCCTCAAAAAATATATATGAAAATGAAAAAAACTTTCACACTTATTCCTCAGATGACTCATTATCCAATGTATTTATATATTTTATGTACTTGTGTAACTTAATTTTAATCAATAAAAACCTTACTCTTTTCACCTCTCCAAGCAAAAATCGCGAAACAGGTGGTAGATTAGGGTGAATTATTTATAAATGAAGCATACAATTAAAAAAACCGTTGTATTTATTCCATTCGAAAAGAAACGATCTTTCATAATATGTATACAAAATTATAGAAGTTATGCTAGTTACTGCAAAATAGCATCAAAAAGTCGAGCGAAATCGAAAAAAAGTTTACCGGACTCTTAACAATATTTCATATTCACAAGGTGAAATTGAATGAATATTTAAACATATATAATCATAGTAATAGTTTCCAATTTTGTTTATTCGTGTTTTCAGTTGGTTAGATTTTTAATTAACTTGATCTTATTCTTGAATTCACTTAAATCAACGGAGTTCTAAATATGAAAAAAGTTTGAAGTTTTTTAAAGTTTGTTCTAACTTTAAAGTTGTTTTCATAGCTCGTAAAATTTGTACTAGAATAAATTTTACTCTGTCATTTTCGTTTTTATCTGGGTACAGTTTCGGCTACTGAGTTAACAATTTAGTCAATAAAACAATGTTTTTTTTGTTTTGAAATTAATCTTGTTCATGATTAAAATTAGTAAATGTATTGTAATCAAGAACTGAAAACGGTTGAGAGAGAGAGATTGCATATACACAGGAAAATTCGACCGGTGCCGCTGTGACTTGGGTAGCCTAGGGGTTATGGCGTCTTCCGCGAATACAGATTACGCTGTTTCGATCCTAGCCCTGGGCACCGGAGGCCTTGGTCACTTTTTCCTTTGTATGTGACATCTATTGAAGTTTATAATTTACTTGTATTTTGCTCTTGAGTGTTACTACTAGTACAAAACTAAGTACCTACCACAAACTCAGGTAACCAAACTATGCTTAAAAATAGCAAGCCAGCCACAATTACTTAAATATTTCAAAACTTTCAAAACTAAGCAGATTGTGTATTTTTAATTTTAATACAAATAATCCATAAAACCCATACATACATACAAATAATCTTAATATTTGTAGGTAGATAATGCATATTTCATGTTAAGCAAAAGTTACCTCAGTTTACGGTTAGTAACTAAAATACATAATTAAGGCATACTTACTGACTAACATTTGCAAGACAAGGCCGTTCTTGTTAGGCAATTTATAACAGTCCAAAAGTTGAGTACAACTTACAAACAACTCCATAATTACAGAATCATATTATGCACAAGTTGCAGAAGTTTGCCTATCCACTTTTCGTTTAACTTCAAAAACAGCACAACTTTACATTGAAAATACCCGCCAACGGTCCGCAAACAAGGCTGAATTCATGTTGAAAGGGCATTCTGCAATCCAACCCGATAACTAAACATCGATAACAATGCAATAGTTTATTAATCAATAAAAAATGAAGGCCGTATTTTGCCGAATGGACGACAAATTAATCAGCATTTCCAACTTTTCACACGAATTAATATGAGACAATGCAACCGTAGGGCACTTGTTAGCCTATCGACTCAACTCGTAATCGTAATCACACACCAAAACCGCGTTAATGACGTCACCTTTTAATAAAGAAACAAACGAGCACGAATTTATGTGGTCGGGCGACAAAGTGACCCGTGTTAGGAAGGGAGCCAAACCCATAATCCTTAATTAGCCCACCATGTACCATTTGATTATGGTTTACACTTTGAGCACTGGTCGTTTTTTGAAAGTTGCGAGGTCGTGCCTGCGTCGGCGTGCGGCCAGCAGTGCGGTGGGGCCCGCGCGCGGGCGCTGTCTCGGCGGTGTTGCCGCCGCGCCGCCTCAGCCTCGACTGCCGTCATGGAAATTCGATTTTTCTGACGTTTCCTCCGCGCCTTGCTTCGCCACGATCGAACTGCACGCCACGCTGAATCGCCACTGATTTTGCACGTTCATTTGTTTTAATAATTTCGGTTGCTTTATGCCAGTTTTGGGGAAGGCAGACGGGAGGAACGTCGAAAGAGGCCCGATCACGCACAAATTTTCGATCTGCGAAGGAGATATGGCTTTAGGCTTGACCTTGGTGTTTTTCGTAACAGTCGGCTGGCCTACCTATAGCAACAACGTTCGGTGGTTTTGGCAATAATGGGCATTAGGCATTGTTAATTCGATTGGGCGCGTAGCTAGTTCGTGTATTTTTGTAGAAAGAATCATGATGAGTAGGCGGTTCTAAGAATTGATTCGCGACAGAGGGGTCTATCTTTGCCGTCGACTATCGGAAATGACTACTTTATACTGAAGAAGTCTTAGTTGTCTGAATGTAATAGGTTTGGTGACGTTTTCAATAATGCATAGGATATAATTGGAACTTGACTCGAGACAGTTTACGACAAGGTCTATAAATATCTGAAGTTGTCATGGTCCCAGGGTCTCGGATGTAATCTTAAAACCTATTACAAGGAGGGAAATATTAGATGGTAGGAGAAAGCAGATATATATGTCTTGTTGCTAAAGATGTTTATACAACTTTTACCGATACGTTAAAATTTCTAAACATTGAATCTTATTTTCATTTTTTTTAATGTTTTCAAATCATTGATATTTATTTATTTATTTAATCTTTATTGCACAAAAGAAAATCTTATAGTACAAAAGGCGAACTTAATGCCAAGAGGCATTCTCTACCAGTCAACCTTAAGGCAAAGCAGAGAAGTTGTGGGCGGTGCTAATATTAGTTAATCGACAACGATATCATACGTTTGAAACCTGACTTACAATACTTACATATAAGCAATACATACAAAATATAAATATAAATAAATATAATATATAAATATATACATATAATTTGCGATACATACATATTTTATTCTATAAATATATATAAAGACGATACTCACGAAACTGAAACACTTAAACATTTATTCTGCTAGCAAAGAAGCACGAGCAGCTTTTTTAAACGCGAACTTGCTGGGGGCATCTTTCACATTTCGAGGAAGAGTGTTCCACAGGCGCGCTGCCTGGACGGAGAAGGAGTTAGACATAAAACCAGTGTGGTAGCAAGGAATCGAGAGGGACAAATTACCAGAAGAGCGGAGTTGACGGACACGAGTCACGCCATAATATTTAAATAATGATTTGAGGTATCCGGGAGAATGTGGGTCATTAAGAACGGAAAAGAGCGTGCATAATAGGCGAAGGTTACGTCGAATACGGATAGGGAGCCAGCCAAGCTGAGTACGGAAAGAGGACACATGATCATATTTACGAAGACAGAAGATGAAACGAATACAGTTGTTGAGCAGGCGATCCAACTTATCAAGTAGTTCCTCGTTTAAGTCCGGATAACACACATCACCGTAATCGATTATGGGTAAAATTAACGTATTGACTAGTAGCAGCTTAGTTCTTATGGGCAAAAAGTGTTTGAGCTTATTTAGTGAATGGAGCGAACCCATGACTTTCCGACTAATTTCGGCGACCTGTGCTCTCCAACTCAAAGTACTGTCCACCAAAATGCCTAGGTCCTTAACGCTTTGACTAAAAGGTATGAACGTGCCATTGAAATTTACAGACGGAACAGAGTTAAGGTCCAATTTAGAAAGCTGCCTACTACTACCACAGACAATAGCCTGGCATTTAGATGGGTTTACAAACAGTCCAAACCTCTCAGACCAATTCTGTATATGTAGAAGGTCCCGATTAAGCTTTTCAATGACAGTCGAAAAGTCTGTAACTGATGATTGGGCGTAAAGTTGCAAGTCGTCAGCATACAGATGGTACGAACAGTGAAGATCAGGGGTGATAAAGTTAATAAAGAATGAAAATAATAGCGGGGACAGAATACCCCCTTGAGGTACCCCAGTTGCAAGATCGCACCAGTCAGAAAAGGACCTATCAACTCGGACTGCTTGCTGGCGACCTCTCAGATAGGCAGAGAACCACTTAAGGGCTGAATGCGACACGTTCAAATGTTTAAGAAGAGCAAGGAGGATCTCATGGTCAACAGTGTTAAACGCGTTAGAGAAGTCGATTAAAACAAGGACTGTAACCATTTGACCCTCCATGCCACAACGAATGTCTTCAGTCACCTTAAGAAGTGCAGTGCAGGTACTGTGGCCAGGTCTGAAACCGGATTGAAAGGGGCTTAATAGTTCTAGGGAGTAAATATAACGTGATAGCTGTTTATGGACCACCGCCTCAGCAATCTTTGATAAAAAAGGCAGAATGGAAATTGGCCTAAAGTTGGTAACGGACGTAGGATTTGTGATTTTAGGCAGTGGTATAACAAATGCTTTACGCCAAAGTAAAGGAAATTCACCAATGGCTAACGAGGTATTGATGATGTCAGCAATCACTGGGAGCACACAGTCAAGAACTGACACAATCATGAGACGACTGACATCATCACAACCTACTGCTTTTGATTTTATTGCTGCGATAATAGTTTTAATTTCAGAGACAGAAACGGGACGGAAAGAGAAGCTGTCGTAAGCATGTGAAGGGAGGGACTTAATATCAAGGATAGTGATGGCCTTAGTCTGATTATTAACAGAAAGGGCGGAGGAAAAATGCCTGTTAAGGTCGTTAAGAGAAAAGGAGGTGCTATTGAAACATTTATTGGGTTTACCCAGCCCAAGTGACTTAAGGAATTTCCAGACATCGGCCATAGAAGAGGAGGACACATTATGGTGAATGAATCGCCGTTTCGCTGTACGAACCATCTGGTTGCAACGATTACGAGCTGTCTTGAAAAGCAGATATTATTAAGCAGATATTGGGTGAATATCCCAAGCAATAAAATTTGATGGCAAGACTGAAAACGCTGGTGCAGAAAGTCAAAATAGTCATATACTTTTTTTTTTTGGAAATATCTCTTAGCTATCGACCTCGGGCATTAACTAATATTAAAATATTAAATAATTTAATCATTGAGAAAAAAAATAAAGGCCCAATTTTTCATTCAGGTGGGTTGTCCGGAACCCAGTTATTCTTGTTTAATGCCGCATAACTCTAAAACTATGCAAGATATCAAATTATTTATTAGTTCATTATAATACTATATCAATAAAGAATCCTTTAAAATATTACTTGCTTACTAACTCTTTAATAAACCCCCTTATTATGCGTAAAGAAATTTGTCCGGCAAAATAATCCTTATTACCGCGGACAAATTTCATCGACGTTTATTGGCTAAGTTTGACTTCGTACGCCCATCCGCCTCCTGCGCACTTTGAGAGTAAGTTGTGCCGAGGCTCTCACCGCAAGAAGATGTCGACGTGATGCTTAATAGATCTGCTACACACATGGTCATGTCATTTCGATGTTACGGGGACAAAAAAAATATCATTCCGGAGTTTGCTATATGTTTTTTGTTTCATATTTGTTATTTTTCAAATATTTACAGATCGTGTATTTTGTACTTGTGAGTTTAAATATCGCGATAGTTAAAGAATGTGGGATTTAGTTATTTTTTTATAATTATATTTCACCTCGGTTTATCATTCCACCAATTTCATTCCGGTGATTTCGGTGTAGTAAAATGACTTTAACACCCACCAGAATGAAAATAACACTGGAATGATATGTCATTCAGGTGGAGTGTTATATCATTCCTTTGCATACTTATCATTCACGTGCGAGTAATTTTTTTCATTCCGGTGGAAAAATGTCATTCAGGTGAAGTGTTATATCATTCCTGTGTATACTTATCATTCACGTGCGAGTAAATTTTTTAAATCTCCGATAATTCTCAAAAGGCTTAAGATATCAAGTGCTCTGTAAGAGGCTTATCAGATAACAGTCTGAGGTCTCGATTGACATTAAAAGAAACATCGAAGAAACGTAAATAAAGAATTACACCGGAATGACACAAAAAACTAGTACTGTTGAAATAGACCCTATTGCTGTAATGTAATACATTATGGGGTTACAGATAATACATACCTAACCTATATAATATTCGTTGGCACTGTTGCACCCATTTCAGTCATGTCGTCGGTTGCAATTTAGCGATTAGTTTTCTGCTCATTCGATTTTAGTTACTAGCACCCCCTATAAAGCTATTATAATAAGCATTAGGCTTCAGTGCGCGGTTTCCCAGTCTGTACTCGCGTTAACATTAACTGAGGTTTCAATTTCAAAAATAGTTCAGTTACGAATGTACGTGAGTTCTATTGCAAGTTAAGGAAAAATCGTTAAAAATTGTCTTATTCAAAAATAAAGCAATAAATCGATCTTAAATAAAACCTGTTTTTTTAACTCATAACAATTATTTCTTGTACAAAACAACCTAGGTAACCTAACTAAGTATTATACTCGTGTTTATAACTATTTCTATTTTATGGTGGCTCTAATAGAGTTGCGCCGTTTCGAGAATGGTCTCCGTTTTATATGGGAAATATTCTCGCTAGAGAATATTTGCAATTGTTCATGAAGAACGTTCTTCTTTAACTCTACTCCCACATTTTCAAAGTCTAGTTTTTATCCAATTTATGTATATTTAAATACACTTATAAATGTCAAAAACACTGAGGTCATAGAAGCTACATCACACTCAATTGTAACCTGCAAAACAATAAACACTTCTCAAATCACTTCGGCTCACAGTTGCCAAGTTTCAGGTATTTTAAATGCCACATTCTGTGAAAAGACTGCACTTTGAGGCCGAAGTTGGCTCGTTGAAAGACCGAGGTCTGAGGCCAAATGTTCCCGCCCTGGCACCGTAGAATATTTTTGCGCTCATGCGAGCGTACATCTCGGTAAGACCAATATAATTGAGACCTAAAATAGTGTACAAGGCTATACATAATCGGAGATCTCAGAAACTGGCTCCTTAAGAAAGTTAAGATGGTGTTGGCTTGACCGTTTTGAATAACGGACGCTAACGGCTTTCCATGCACTCTTTGGCATGATATCAGTGCGTTTAAAAGGTATTTTCGCATATCCTTAGCCAAAATACGGAAAGAGGCTTGTTATGTTTATAAAATATTCTTTGTAGACTTACTATTTTTTTATTTTGCTGCGTGGATCCGGCTTTAGAATAGTGCCACCCCGTCTCTTCCCGCGGGTGTCGTAAGAGGCGACTAAGGGATAAGGGCTAAGGGAACCATCCCTACTGCTCGTGAGAACGCTGTTGTGATTTATTTAATTAACAGTCATCCGCATGGCGGCGATGCGGTTCGCCACCTATCACGTCTCGTTCTTCACGGAGGCGAGAAGTGGCTCACGGAGAGCCGTTTTCCTGCATTGATCGTAGCAAATGGAAATCCGTGATCTCTGCCTGCCCCTTTTGGGATATAGGCGTGATTGTATGTATGTATGTATGTATTTTTTTATACTTATAATTTAGTTTTTTACAGTTTTATTTTAATTTGGTAAGTTCTATTAGTAGGTATATCTAGTATGTATATGATTTATTTTTAGTTAAATCTACCTTACCTTATACCTACTTTACGAGTATTAAAAGGTTTGAAATATGATTCTAAAGTTGAAATACTTTGCCCAGCGCATCGGTATTGCCGTCCAACGCGGCAATGCCGCCAGCCTTCTGGGCACCCTACCGAGTGGTACTGATCTGGAGCCCATTTTTTATTTGTAAGTATGTTTTAGGTTTTAGTAGGTATTAGTTTAGTTTATATGTAAGTAGTTTTTATTTAAAAATAAAAGTTCTAAAGGTAGATAATAAATTCATAATTCTATATCAGAAAGGAATTTTAATCGCCATACTAAATTAATAACGTATTAAACTCATTATGTAACTTCATTTTAAAAATCCCTTAGGTATAAATTAAAGTGACCCACTTTAATTGTGGTTGCGTGTAGTTTGTCAAACCAAAAGCTTGCATTTACTATACGTTCAATATCCAGACTTAAAAATGAAAAGGACATATACGCCTTTGTTATAACACACGATATGACCCCTTCTGACCGCATATGACGTAAATAAAATTGTGGTTTTCAGTCCCCGGTAAAGCTTTATTGCATAGTTTTCATAGAGGTATTACTCAAACCGTTTATATGAGCTTTCACGGCATATTTTATGTGCTATGAAAATATTGGAATAAAGATGTAAATTGCTTTATAGAGTTGCAAATTGATGAAATAAAGTGGTAAACTAAAATGGATTTATGAATAGAGCAATTTTTCAAATATCTATTGCTTATAGGGTACCGATTGGTTCCTGAAAGATGACGATCTAAACCATTTTGATAGGTCGTAGGTTGTAATGTGTAACATAAGCTTCCCTGTCCGTCCGTCTATCTGTCGGTTTGCTAGCGGGCTATATCTAAAGTATCTTTGGTAATGCATCGCCAGTTATACCTAAGTACTATTTCAAAATCATACCATATAAAAAAGGCTGATTTGACATTGGAAAAATGTTTGTACAGGGAATTCACCTACGTAAACTAGTAGTTTAATGAACAGTATGAACAAGAAGAAAAATATGTATCTACCTCACCTGTTTAAACACAGTCTTTCGACCCAAATTTCAAATACATGAGCGTTCTCATCTTTCAGTTTGAAAATGAAGTATATCCATCAAAGCCTCAGTGCACTCCTGAGTCTTCTGACATTTTGTTTAGTTAACAACTGTAATACATGTTGACGCGACATACTGCACCCACTAACGAGCGTGCTTCAAACCTTTTGCCGGCGGTTTCTCTTTTCGGCTCTTTTCTGCCTTCTTTATACTTCATAAAGCAAATTGTATGTAAAGTGCATGCATATATGTAAGTAAACTCTTCAAAAATAGCTGATAGAATTTTTATAATAAACAACATTCTCACTGCATGCGGCTGTACTCACTTGTGTTTAGTCACTACGCGCGACATGTTTCGGAGAGCTTAGGTCTCCATCCTCAAGCACTACACTGCACTGTTGCAGCAAGCTCTATCAGAGCGCGCACGTCGAGCGGCGTGTCGCGCTAACCGCTGCCGGCCACCGGGCAGTCGATGGCGCGGCACCGTAACGTCGGTTCGTGAATCGGTTCGCCTAGCACTCTTAGTGCTTGAGGATGGAGACCTAAGCTCTCCGAAACATGTCGCGCGTAGTGACTAAACACAAGTGAGTACAACCGCATGCAGTGATAATAATGTTAATATGTCTCACGAAAATTTAAATTCAATAACATGAAAGAGTGATTGTAAATAAGCTAACAATGCAAGCGTCAAGCTCGCAAGGACACCGCCGGATGGAAGCCTTGCCTCCGGGCGATTTGTGCATTCATGGCAACGGTCAGTGGAGCGCGAGCTACGAGCAGCTGGGCTAAAACGAGGCAAGTGGGGTGGCTGAAGATTGGAAGGCGGGGCAGGAGCTTGTGAAGGCCCTCTTTGTATTAGGACAACAATGACAACGTCCAGAACTGATCTCCTAGACCTTATCTTTATTGCCTTTTCAACCGACTTCAAAATTTCGAAGGCGGAGGTTAACTGTCATGAATGCACAAATCAGATGTCAGGATCAGTCTTGAAAAATCGAGGGAACTCTTCAAATATTATAGGGCACGCAAGTATTTCTTACAGTAGCTCAGGTATTTGCCTTTGGAGAGGTGGAGGCTAAGTGAAGCCGGTTCTTTATTATTTGAAATTATTTATCATCTGACCTTTTATTCTCGTGATACCACGCGTAAATCAAAACGACGTAGACAGACGAACAGACGACAGTACGAATACAAACCAAAGGTAAATCTGTACTCGAGTCCATTTACATAATATTCCATTAGGCCTCTTTGTCCCGTACGACACTAAAGTAGTTAACAGCTGCACAAGTCAATCCGCTGTCTAGTTTACGTTTACAGTGCCGTCGGGCCCCGGCTCCCTGGGTAGTTCAATAACGTAAACCAATTGTTACCGTATTGGCAGATGAGTAAAGTATATTTTCCTTGAGAGGAGGATCCTGTAGTTGCATTGTTTCAATGCAATGAGGCTAATTTAATGTGTTGCGAATTGATATGTGCGATATGACATTATAAGGAGTTAGTTCAAGTATTAATTCTGTTGAATGTTTGTATTTGTATAATTTAACTTGAAATTAGTGTTTTATTCGGTGTAATGTTTTGTTCTTTAAAAGAACCGAAGGGATTTTATTATTTTAATAGAAGGGTTACGATACGGGTTTAATTGCTAAACTAACTGCCTCTCATAAGTCAACGGAAACTAGATGTAAACTACAATTATAAATAAATGATAAAAAAGTCATATTGAAAAACGCTTTTCGACTTTCGAGAAAATAATCGCACACATCTGGGGATATAGTAGTGCCCCCGCCAAGTCGACCAACGGCAAATGCGTTTGTCACTATTATATTAGTATAAAATTAATAGAACCTAACCATTCTTTTAAATTCCTATTACTGATATTTTTAAAACACCATTTCATCATTTTACACAAAGTTTTAAGCATCAGAGTCGAGCGCTCGAATCTCAAAAATAGAAAAGTACACGAGATTCATTTGAAATAAAGTTTCCACAATCGCAGGAAAATAGAACGTGACGTTAGAAGAACGTAAGTAAATAAAAATAGCCCATTTCCTTTGTCTAGCCCCAAACAACCCCCGCTGCAAGAGTTAAAAGAACAAAATGCAATCATTTTTTGGATTCAACTCCTTTTAGTTTTTAAATAGAATTATGTTGCACTTTTGACAGTTAAATGCAAATTAGGCCGTGAAAAATATGACGGTCTTTTATGGCGCAACGTTGTATATTGTATTGCTTGTTAACAATGCATAGGTAGGTACGAGGACGCATAATCAGATTTCTGGAATACGACATCAAACCAATACCTATTTATTTTATTGTGTCAATTAAATCCCAAAAAATCCGTCCCCGCAAGGGGAACGCACAGGTAGATTTCGCATCTTGTCCTTTTTTCAAAATTCGATTGTGTCGAAGAAATGAATAGGTAGACTCGATTTTCGAAATCTACCTAAAAGAGTGAGTGATAGAAATCAAATTCGAAGTCTGCGTCTAAACTTAGGCCGTGTGGGAATGTAAGCGTCTAATTCGCGTCAAAATACCAAACCAACTGATCGCGTTCACTTCGTTTCGCGTGCCGCTTCGCATTCGCGTGTTGTTTAGGTATATACAGTCAGCAGCAAAAGTAACTAAGCAGGTAGGGTGTTCAAAATGAGCTGCACACGACTTTATTGTTAATAGAATAAGAGCGTGTATAGGTCATTTTGAACACCCTACCCGCTTAGCTACTTCTGCTGCTGACTATACGTAGGACGCTTCAATAGCTGTCGACTGTTTGCTTCTTTCGCGCCGTTTTCGCGCCGCACCGTGCCGCTTCGCGTTTGCGTTGATTCGCTAACGTAAGGTAAGACACAGCACAACACAGCTAAACCTGAAAGCTTTGTAGCTACAGAAGTACCTACGTTTCTTTCGTTCTTAATTTGTTTCAAAAATAACAATCAGAGAAAACTGAAAATACGTGTAGTTTTTTGCACCTCCTGTTAACTTTTCTACTTTATCTTCTCCGTTACCCTAAATGTTGTCTGGAAGAGATCGCTTATTAGCGATAAGACATCCTGTTGTTTGCCTCTTCTTTTGTTAATTGTATTTTTTTCTACTGTATTGTAATTTTTGAGGTGTGCAATAAAGCTTTTATTCATTCATTCAATACGTGTTACGTAATAAAATATATACTATACTACTTACCAACGAAAGGGTTGAGCTACGCTTGTGTACAAAGGTCTTAAGAGTAACAATGCACTTCAATTTAGGCGACAAAAAGCATTGAGTACCGGAGCGATGTCGTTCCATTTTGGTAGTTCTTTGTTAAAACAATTTGTGAGATCGCTTCGCTCGCTCGAGCCTTTAGTTTATAAGCGGTTCGCTTTGTTGTACCAAAATAGTTACGGCATTCGTGTAATCCGACTAGACTTTTTTTTTCTTTTTGAAATCTAGTTTCGTATAAAGATAAATACAGGTACATTTTAGAACATAGTTACAAGATTGTAACGTTTTCTACATATTATGCACAAACTTGTAGATAACATAGGTGCAGTACCTAGATATCAAAGATATGTTTACACTTTTTCGGTTGTTAATAAGGCATTACTGTCATAATATTTAATTCATTTAGAAATAATAGTACATTGTTGTAGAGGCTGGAAAGAAAGCTATAGGTGGATCGAGTTAGTTCGAGGGCCGACCCGCCAGCGGAGGCCCTCGAAGATACGAGTCCACCTATAGCGCTTTCGGCCGAGACATTACATTGTGCTTTTCACGACTACTGTGAGGAAATAAATTAAAAAAATAATTGCCATAACAATACAAACACTTTAATAGATACTATGGGTTATTGAAGGTTCATATGCTTTTCGCAAGCACGATAATGTAAACGAGCATGTAACTTTCTGAAAATAAATGCTTCTTTTCGCCATCCTTCCATAATATGAATTGTTCGTCGGATATTATATTGTATACAAAATATCACTGTTCATGGGCCTTCTTATTTAGGACGCGATTTCACTGGTAACAAATTTCTAGCGACCGCCTGTGCAGTTCTTGAATTTCAGTGGGTGCCAGCGTATTAATAACATTTTCTACACTTATTTTTACTGCATAAATACAACTTTCTTGTTTTTCAGTCAAACATTATCCAAATCAATATGTATTTTTCCCGCTCCACCTTTTTAACTTTTTTTCACTTTTAACTCTTTTAAGAAGCGTTCGTTCTTACGTTGTTTGCTACAATCCGAATCACTAATTAGAAAGAAAACTACAAACGGTTAAAAAGGTAAAAACGCCTTAAGGGTGATCTGCATGGTTTTGACGTTTCTTTTTTTTAAACAAGTAAATTGGTTCGATAAACAACCTTATTTTATTTTAGAAGGAAAAAGTGGTGCCAAAAAAAGACATTTTAATGTTTTAAATGATTCTCATTGGTGGGGCGAATGCAATGACATAACTGGATATAGAGCAGGCTCCAATGAGATGTTCGTTTGCAAAAATAGCGGACCGCGTAATGTTTTGTGATTCGTCTATCTGATATCCTAGACATTATAAAAAGCCATGTTGCCGCGCGCGCTCATGGTCCTTTGTCATTCAGCCCACCCCCGGCCCTTTACCGCTGCTCTAGACTCGCCGCGCGCGCTTGTGACGTTGCGAGCTCGTCGATAGGATAGAGAGAGCTTTGAAGACGAAGCAGTATGCTTTGGGCTGCTTTTATAATACTACCCACAGTACTATATGGGGCGATCTGTGGTCGAGTCTGGTGGCACAGAACCCATGTTAAAGAATACCAAAGAGACCTAATGAAGGTACTGACACTGGCATACCTGATAGATGATAACGGGGGCAATGAGAACGACCCCGACACATGCAATGGAGGTTGCTGGGCATGAAATCACTTCATATTGAGGTGGAGTGGAGGAGAGCCACGGAGCAGTGGTACAGAATAAAAGCAAAGAATGGAGAGGGAACTGCCAGGATAAAAGACATGCACTCATACAAAGAGACGCGCTGTCAAGAATGGAAATGATACCTTCTTTCCCACAGTCTAGAAAGTGCGATTTCAGCATGATGCCTAGTACTCGTATCTTTTCTGGTTCCCTGACTGACTAGCCCCCACTCTCAGCCTACCCAGTTGACAAGATCGTTTCCCTGCCAGCAGTTTTACAACTCGTGCCCCTCCGAATAGCTGTAAATTTCCTTCGTAAACTTTTTACAGCCCTTCCAGCTAGATTTCTCTCTCAGTTTTGTGTAGGTACTTATGCCTAATTTCTCTACATATATGCATCCCAGCCTTGAGAGTCGTCCTTCCTCAACGCTACCCTCATTGCTCTCCGCGTTCTCTTCTTCAATTTCTGTACCATGTCAGTCAGGCGCGTATACAGAGGGGGGCAACAGGGGTATCTCCCCTCCCCCCGACACGGAAGTTTTGCATGCTACGGGGGCCACAGTATACGAGTAGGTGCGGCCCACAAGATTTTTTGTGAAGAATTTTAAAATTCGTAATATTTTCATCAAAATAAAAGTTATCTATTGGTATAATGGCTTGTATTTTATTTATGACACATATAGGCACCCACAAGGAAAGGAATGCTAATGAAATTCCATAATTAAAACAAAAAATCTTTGTAATTTACTTATAAAATTTGTGAGGGCAGGGAGGGGAGAGGGGACCACAAAACTGGTTGGCAACATCTGTTAATTGGATGTCTGGGATCCATACAATATATATCAGAAGTCAGAATGAGGTCCGCAATTTTTGCAAACGGGACTCCACTGAGAGTCCAGTCTAATACTTTTACTTTACTATGACATTTCATTGCTGTAAAATAGCAATTATAGTAGTGGTAGTTCAGGTGCTACAGCAATTGCTTACTTTCCAGCTTAGATTTTGATCTTCTTTTGCCACATTACCGAACAGTGGCGTGAAAACTCTATTAACCGACATGATGTGCTTTTTGCTTGAAAACGTTGACGTCGACTGTAAGTACATGAACCTTCGAGCGGTTTTCTTATTAACTTAAAAATCATGTTAGATTACGGTTTCATTATTAGAATGATCTTATTTATCAAAATTACCTACATCTAAACAAATTGTGTTTCTTTCAACCAGTGCCACTAAAATATTTGACTCGCATAACAGCCGAAACAGCTATTGAGAATCCAGTTTGCAATTAGTTTCCTATTGATACGAAATTTCTAGAAGGACGTACATAAAATACGATACCAATCTTACACATTTTAGTTTCTCAATTATCCCTCTCTTCATTGGTACAAAAAAGTACAAAGCGTCAAGAAAGGAATTAACCAACCATGTCGCTGCTTATCGCATGTCAGTTGTTATTTAACGTCTCGAACTAGCCAAGTTCAAATTCCAAGCTCATGTCGGAAATTACAAAGCTATCAGGCCTGGTACAGTCGACGTCAAAGATATGTTTACACTTTTGCACCTTACTCCTTTGTAATAAGGTGCAAAAGTGTAAACATATCTTTGACGTCGAATGTACATTACCAAAGCGAGCTTCTTAAACGGAGTTGGCTTTGGTCCAGGCGGTCGTGTACTACACGCCGGTGCAGATGGGTAACACTTTTACTGCAGGTTTACACAATTTTCCGGGTTTCAGCGGCTAAAGTGGTAAAATTTAGAGGTAATGATTTGAAAATGAATTAGATTGATCAAAAGTGATATTTGCTGTGATGCTTATCAAAAAGAGGTTGATTAGCGTCAATATGATACGTCAAACGTAACGTACCAATTAGTGACGTAAGTTTTCAGCATCCCAGTTGTTTAGATATTTAGATTACACGAGAAGATCATTTTGATAACAATAACGTATCATGATTTTAAAATTAGAATTAATCTTTTATTAAATTAACCCCTACTCATTTTGTTGACAGAAAACAAGAAAGAATTACATTGAAAAACCTTCTATCTAAAATTACACTTATAAAAATCATTTCTACTAGAACAGACAAAGTTTAGATAGAGAATAACTCATAATTACTTACTAGATTGTAAATATAATTTGCAATTTTAGTCGGGTTATTAAAACGTGTTAAATGAGGTAAAAACGCGATTCTAAAACAGTTATTAGTCATCTTAGTAATGTTTATTATAAGGTTTATTAACGAAACTTTGGCCTCGCAAACTTAGGAAGCTGTCGGAACTTGCCAACTTATTACATTCCACGTCAGCTCAAGCCGCCGAATTTAATAAATTTAGTGCTTTCATTTATTATTGAATTACAACAGAACAATAGTTTTAGGAAGTCTAATGGAACAGCTGCTGGTTTATCAGACTGAGGAAATTTGGCTCTATTGAAAATCACATAGTCTTCGAGAATTTTCAGATATTGGCACTAATAAACGGATTCTACTGTATTTTTAAAGAAAATGTCATTTTCATTTTCGCCAAATTGTTCTGTAGCAATAAGTCACCTGTTGACCTTGCCATTACTTTTAATATGTACCCACTGTACTGTTCTATTTTATTGAGCTGTACAATAAATAATATTTGAAGTGTGTTGTAATAATATGTAGCTATACCTAAAGAAAAACACACTCATCGGTATACACTTACGAGATTTTCTTCACATTTTTACCTATGTCCGTTATCAAAATCATATATCCCTGCCTAATCACTCATAAATAATGCGTTAATGTATCAAATATGGATCTAGTGGAATAAGATCACCGATTAATCCTACTGTTATCAGCATAATCTAGTATTCATTAATGTTCATATATAAATAAAACTTAATTACGTATTATATTTGATATAAGTACATATATGTAACATACCAAGTAATATTGACACGATTAGCGTACTAATAATCATTTAAATAAGTACCGTAATGGCTTGGAATGGTAAGGCTCTTAGAGCATATTGCGGGCAAGGTACAGTCGGCCAAAAATGTGGTCTGCCACCCTACTGTTGAGGTTCGTTTGAACGTCATGAGACAACAAGGTCGTGCATGTTTTAAACTCCGTTAGAAAAGTCAACCTTAGCGATCGTTAGATCTCGCAGAAACTTTTGTCAAAACTGGTAGACCAGTTTCTTGGTAGACTGTACGGGATGCAGACAAACGGCCGGGCCATTAAATATTTAGCACTAATCACACAAGGGCTTGAGTTTGCGAATAATTTAATAAACAGTCATTAGTTTTCATGACATCGATGCCTAGGGGGATATATCAAGCTCAAAATAAATTTCCTGTAGAGTATTTTGGTCGGTACGGTTATGACCTTATGACCTAAAGTAATATAAAATAAGTGGAGTTTTAGTTGCTTTCAGTGTACACTGTACATCTCATGAAACTCAAAATTAGTCGTTTAATTTGATGTTAAAATTGGTAAGACTTTGATGGAAAGTAAAAAAAATATTTTCGTCTGTAGTAAAAGGTATCAATGAAGTTGGATTAAAGGCAAGGCAGCAAGTTTAGGAAACACAGAGAAAGATTGCTGACCCTTTTGTGCGTGCTAATTGTGTTAACCTTTCTATATATTATATGAACCTAGGACGTCTCGATATAATATGATAAAATATGATGTTGAACAATTGATGTACAGATTTTAAATAACTGAAAGGGTTATATTATATTATGTGAGCTGGTTTTTTCTATATATTTTTGCAAGTTATAATTTCATATACTTACGGTTGTTAAGCTATATGTGGGATGTACAGTCGCCATCAAATATATCGGAGCGGCCAAGGTACTCAAAAATATCTGAGCATGCACTTTATTGCCTTGACAATAGAGGCGTTGTTCAGATATTTGTGACCACCTTGGCCGCTCCGATATATCTGATGGCGACTGTACAACGATCCATGACATGACTTTGTCTTTGCTTTTATTACCAAACCCTTCGGTAATACCTCACAAAATTAACCCATATTTTGTCGGATAAGCCTCATAATTAGTTTCTTTCTATTGACGAGCCGCTTGAAGGTTTCATAATAAAATTTCATTAAAACGGGATTGAACCTCTTGAAAATATCGGAGAACAAATTGGTGCTTTAGTTTAATAGGCTTAAGGAAAGTCTGCGAAGTAAAATGAAGTTTTATCATGTGATGAAATAACAAGGTTAACTTTGATTTATTCACTAAATTAGTCGAACATAATCGAAGCTGTATATAGGATATGATTTTTAAATAAGTACCTAGTACGTCTCTGTCGTCTCAGTCATTTCAGTGGCGACCATCTATAAGGACAGTCACCATCACATACATCGGAGCGGCCAGGGTATTCAAAAGTATCTGAACATGCACTATATTCCCTTGACAATAGAGACGTTGTTTAGATATGTGTGACCGCCTTGGGCCCCGATATATTGGGTGGTGACTATACGTACAGTCAGCAGCAGAAGTAGCTAAGCGGGCGCTCTTATTCTCTTAACAATAAAGTCGTGTCCAGCGCATTTTGAATACCCTATCCGCTTAGCTACTTTTGCTGCTTGTACATACTAGGGAGGTTAAAAAAATCAAACCAGTGACCTATTAACGCCCTTCCACTTAAATACACGTTAAAATTTCACGTTGTTCACACTGGCCCACGTCGATGGCTTAACAGGGTTCGTAAACAATCATAAATCATTTAGTGGGGTGTGGCCACAGTGCTAGAGGATAGATACGAAGTATTACTGGACCGCGATTAGAATGGGATTAGAGTTGACAGGGACTTACGGCCATCTTGTCGAGCAAGGTGGTTTGGTTTCGGGAAAAACTTCTTATTTTATGTTCATTTTCGTGATTCAATGTGTAATATATAGCTTATTCTGCAGTGATTTAACGAACTAGTGAGCAACTAATGAAGAATTAGTCTCGAAACATGTGTAACCCCTGTTTGAGTTAGATATCCGTTAGTCCACGTGCTGTTTGTAGGGAGTAGCTATCTCCTTATAAAAAGCCTAACCTCACCGTACAATGTCCAGCTCTTGGAGCGAAATTTTAATTAATGAACCGTACACTTGTCGTATCTACTTCGACATTGGCAAAATTGTCCCAATATTGTGGACAGAATGCCATATTTTAAAAATTGAATTGAGTTGACAGATTTTCCATATGCTTACGTCAAAATTTGTATGGGTTGACAGCTAACTCAATCCCATTCTCATCGCGATTCAGTAATATATTGAATGAATACTAAAACGTGATTCAAGATAATCAACCCGTGATTCAATTTGGAACAACTTTTACTATTACGATGGATTTAGGTTTTACTATCTTGTATCACATTTTAGACTTCACTCGGTATACATTAATATCTAGTCAGTATTTTGTTTATTATTTTATACCCGAAGTTCTGAGGTATTGCTTAATTTAGACCATCTAATGTATATTCCTACAGTTAGTGCTCAATTTATCGTACTGAATTTCACTTAATTCGCTGCTGATTAAGTGACGTTTGGCTTATTCATATAATCACACCGATCAAATAATTCTAGGGACACACAATCAAAAACTTTAGGGCCAAGGAATCAGAAAGCCCATTTACTGTAAAACCCTGGTATAGTTTGAAATCTAGATTTTGAAAAGTTTACTTGTTTATAATTTATATATTGTGCCAATAGAGAAATTAATAATCTTTAGTGCGGACCGGTACTAAGACCCCACATTTTAAAACAGTCGCTTGTTATTTTGTGATCGTAGATTACCCAGCATTTTTGGTGCAGTGCTAGGATTGTTATTATTTTAAGGCAATCAAATTGTTAAACCAAGTATCAAATAAAACTAAAGCCGCTTAGAACTAAGTAGTAATGTAGAGATGGTTGATAATTAAATAACAATTTAAGAAAAAACGTCATCCACCAAACCAGTGCGTTTTGCTGTAAAATGTACGATCACTGGCCTTATACCGGGTGTTTCCTGTAATATAGGAGCATTAAATTAAAACGTAGACTTCAAACCAGACAACGTTTGTTCAGCGACTTTAAAAAATAACTTATGGTTTGATTTTTAGGACACTTTAAAGTTTTTCCGGACGCGCGATGTATTCCGAAATTGATTATGTCTGTAGGGTGAAAAGCAATGTCAAATAGACGGATTTTAACGTACATTGAAAATACTATTTAGTTTGTATGAAAAAGAAGCAAAGTACAAAATACATATTTTAAAAAAGTTGTTGAACAAAAGTTTTGCTGTTTGAGGAGTAGAATCTACGTTTTAATTTATTGCTCGTATTACAGGAAACACCCTGTATAAAATCGCTTCACGCCCAGACTGGAGCCACACCCGGGTCAGGGGTGTCAACACATTGTCCGCATCCATCGACAGCCCTCAATTATGTAGCGATACAGTCGTTCGATTATGAGCCTTACAGCGGATCGTTTTCGAATGAAGATTATACAGGGTGTGGCCTGTAACACGAGCAAAGAAATAAAACGTAGATTGTGTGTGACTTTTTAGACTGTCTCTTTTTCATAAAAACTAAATATTATTTTCAATGTTGCTAAAAATTGTAACACAAAGAAAATACAGCCAGTTACAGATTTACATACAAAACTTATTTTTGCTATTTTTTTTATTACAATTTGTAGCAACGATAACGAATGTCCGACCTTGATCTGTACCACTAGAATGCTCATGCCAAATTTCATGGTTCTAAAGCACGTCGTTTTAAAATGAGAGCTGAACTACGTTTGTATGGGAATACGAGTTCACGCGAGTGTCCTGGCGACTCTTAAGAACTCTACTTTATAATTGCAAAAGATTATTAAGTGGGTTACTTACCTACAGCGGCCCTAAGAATAACCATTTATATTCATGAAATTAAAATGACTCAAACTATCTAGAAAAAAATCTACATTCATATGGTTCACTGAACTTAAAGCTCGAGTCACTGGTACTGAGACTAGTAGCGCCACCTTTTGCAAACTAGGGTCAACTGCTGAGCGCCCCTATCCACCGTCAACCCAATTCCTAATTAAGTAACTTACAAAAGGTCCATTCTCGCTTATTCCTCTTGTAACAATAACAGCTTTAATTGTGAGAATTAAAGTTGAAACTTCAATGACACGTGAAATTGTATTAAGAAGTTATGAACGACACTGTAGTTTGCTAAGTAGGTTCCTAAGTTTGTTGAAGAGCTCTCATTGTCGGCGGTACTGTCGACTTACAAGTACAATCGTGAGTTACAAGTGAAGTTGTATCAAGATTTTTCATGTTTCTTTCATAGAAGATGATAGATGTAAGTCACAGATTTATAATTTACGAATTTCTTTTTGTAACTGGGATTTTAGGTAAGTTTTTAGGTAGTTTTATACAACGTGAATTTTTGATATTACCACATAAGCTATGGGTAGTTAGTATAGACCCTAATAAACATACTTCCATATGTTTTATTAAAATTTTACGACTTTTATTTTTCCATATAAAATATTTCAGCACGCAATGTATTGCTCCTACCTGATTACTTTTCCTTTAAAACGTCACAATTGATATGTGTCACATTGTACTGTAGTGTGCAGTACATTGCTGAGTGAAATAAATTAAAAAATTAATTACTCGATGTTAATTAACAATTAACTAAATATTTATTGCAATGTCGATTTAAAACATCAAAACCTGCTTCTGGTTTCCTTTTGTGGTAATATCAAATATACACGCGGTATATTTATATTTGCATTTAGTTTTAATTTAGTTTATTTTAATATTAGTTTAGTTAAATTATTTTAATTTAATTTTTGTTCGTGTTTATTAAAGCATTTTTACCCCCCATTTACGAATTGTATATTAATCAAAACGTCTGATAACAATAGTTTGTTACTCAAATAAAAACATTCAAAATTAATTAACCCAGTAGGACTTGAACCTACATCTAGACGCTTTTTTGTATTTGACTAACAAACTATTGTATGAGTGGATTTTATATATGTCATTAATTTCTTTATTTATATGAAAATAAGGTACTTACTAACATGGGGTAAGTGTAACATACCGTACCCTATTTTAGTAAAACAATTTAAAAAAAAACGTTCGCACGATTTCCTATGATCCATTCCTAAGGCGCTATCTGTGATTGATCGGTAAATGTTATTAAACAAACAATAACAAGGATCTAATTTATTGCTAATGTTAGGAGATGGGACCCTTCAAACATTACCTTGTATTGAATTAAAATATACTTTCAGATAACAAAACTAACAGGGTTCCAGCATTGGGAGTAAATGCAACATTAGATTCTAGAATTAGCTTCTTTTAGTTACCCAATTATTGAGACACATTCCTACTAATTAAGCAAATTTTGATAAAAACGATCTCATACACTTTTACATAATGCAAATCGGCAGTGAAGAATAAAATTTCACATGACAGGACGTCATTCGGATTGACAGATAACAAGCACTGTTTGAAGTTACGTTTTAAAAGCTATATTTTAGTAAAGAGTTTAAATTAGCGGGGTTTTATTTACAAATATAATAAATAAATAGTTATTTTAATAGGTTTTTGTAATAATTATTTCAATTAAACATGATATTATGAATTTCAGTTACATGCTAAAGGAAAAATAACTCAGAACTATCTCATCATTTGATCGTGCACATATTATCTAATACGTGGGTGTGTGTTGTATTTTTATATGAAGGTTTCTTCTATAGTTGCATTATTTTAAGCAATATTTTAGAAAATAGGATAAAAGTTTCAAATCAATTAGAATCGAGGAAAAAATGTAGGTACTTGTTTTATTGTGGCATCGGAGAATTATAAGATACCCACATTCTGACAGATTGCAAGAAGGGATTTTGTAATTTAAAAATTAACAATAAGATTGAAAATTGGATACATGGCAAGAATCGTTCTCCAAATGGTCTGCAGACTAAGAAAGCATGGTCATCAGCGTGTGGAAGGGGTAAAATGGGAAGGTATATAACGAATGGGACACCATTGGATAGGGGATCAGTTTGGAACAAGACCTCGGCCACTCAACAGCTCCAGAAGAAGAAACAAAGGGGGTGAGTTTTACTTTTTATATTATCACTAATTGACAAAATTTACTTTGTCCATTGTCTTCATTTATTGATATTATTTATGATGTACTTATTAAAGGATTAATTAAAAACGTGTATGTAACCTCAAGTGTGATACTGATAAATTAACCTTTGAAGATATTTCTATTTAAAATCATTTAATATGGCAATAGGAGTGAACGCTTAAGGAAAGGGGACCTAGTAGATAAAGATTAAAGGGGTTTAGGAATGCTTATAGTGGATCTGTATAGCTTTTGGCCCGGCCTTATGGATCTAATATAAGTATATTTATTTTGAAAACTTTCAATTGAAGGATCTCAGGAATTAACGCTAGTATTAGTAACTTATGCCATCATTAGAACCAGTCGAAGACCCTTAATCGGGAGCGTATCGGTTCCATGACCTATGTGAGTGGTGACAACACGCCTGGTGCGCTTAAGCTCCCAGTCGCGCTTCGGCGTGCTGAGCGGGTAGGACCATAGCTACTTCGACCCTTCTCATGAGACGATGCATACAAGGCAGGCAGTTCAGTTGACCCCCATCAATGGGAAATTTCCCCACCGCTGGAGAAGGACTGAAAGTCCCACCGCTGGAGGACTATGTGAGTCCCACCGATTTCATCAGGGAAGGCTGTATTGCTGTGCCATTTGCTTTAATTTGAACATAATCACATTTTGCTGAGATTCTTCATTTGGACTAAACTACGATCTGGTCAGGTGGGATTGGGAGGCATTCCGGAGCCTGCTTTGTCATTTTTCTGCAATAACCTGATTGTACGTGAAGCTGATATTATTATCTCTAATCGTCAACATTATTGCATATTGGTTGTGAATCAGGCGATGGGACCTGTTGAACCTACTTGAACCTATTAGGGTTTCAATAAATAAATATAAGAGTAAGGCTGCATATTCTAATCTCCAAAAGTTCTTATTTCAACAAATTAAGGGGAAATTATTTACACATATCATCAGAGACTGATATACTTGCTGAATCTTCTTATTATCACTTTTGCCGAGGCGCAGTTATAAAAGTATGGCTCGAGGTGACTGAGTAGGAAAACCGCTCTATTTTCTTCATTAACTGGACATTATTAAACATCATGCCGCAATACATACTGTATATCGACGTGTTTTACGACGTGCCACCTTCTTCATATGAATTGCTGCTGCTGCTCAACATTTGGAATATACCATGATCATCAAGTATGGAGTCTATATCATCATAATCATCATTCAACGGATCCTGCTGAGTCGCCTCGGACCTAACAGATTATATGTCGGAAAATTGCTGTTAAATCTACACATAGTATCACTCAAGGGACAAAGGATAGGGAAAGTTTAGGTAGATAGGCCCTTATCCAACCGGTAATCTTTATTTATGAAGAATGTGGTTTTTACCGGATTCCCATAACCTTTCCTCATCCTAAAAGGGCAGAACACAAGTGGAAAAGACGAGATGGTTTTGACTGGAATATGCGGTGGCGTGAGCATATTCTCCTCCCAACCCCCTCCTTTTTTTAAAAATATATTTTTCATCTTTTCTTCTAAAATATATATGTCTATATTTTACTGGTCTTTGGTAATTGCACACTTATTTAATTATAATGTTATACAGCGTATTTTAATTATGGATATTTAATTTGCTTGACTGTTTTAGGGCTCAGGTATTGTGTATGCGAGTGCACAAATGGGTTTATTATAATTTATGTTTAGGATAACTTTCACCTTTCGAAAAGATCCTGGGTAATCTACAAATACACAACGAAGGGTCGCCACTAGACATTTAAGATCATGTGCCAATTTAATATCAGAGCAAGCTACTTGTACTAATTGTTAGGATTATTTAAATTAATAAAGTTTTCTTTCAGTTTTAACTTTTGTTTGAACTTTTATTTTCCAATAGGTAGCGCCTTTATTTAGATAGCAGCTTTAGCTTTTATTTCATAGTTTAAATTTTAGGTAGAGTAGGTGATTAGGGCATTCATTACAATTTGGTGGTACCGTGACCAGGATGGGTTTAAAGTTAGGTTCTAAATTTTAAATCAATTGGTTTCTGTCAATGTTAGGCTAAAAATAAGGTAGGTAGGTAATTTAATTTTGATAGTAGCTTGCTCTGTAGTGGGTCTATAGACCCACAATTTGTTGTTGTGAATGGATAGAAAGGTGGAAGTGTGATTTTTTTTTATTACGAAAGATACAAGTCTTTAATTTTCATTAGGTGGGTTACACGCGAGGGGCAGTACGTAAACACAGTCTATTTTATTTCAAGATCTAATTGCTTGCATTGGAGAGTTTCTATTTAAAGGTACTCGTACGTTTTGTTTAATAGGTGACAGTGTATTCAAATTTTTAATATCCTTGTCAATAGTTAAAAATATGGGGGGCAGAGTAGACTGCTTTAAAATAAATCCAAAACGAGGGTTATATTGTGTAAATAGTTTTATAATAGTTTTGTTCGTAGGCACGAATTTTCTTATGATACGTATACAGATACGGCGTTAGTTTAACACGTTTAGGATATTTATTTTGTTAAGTGAATACTCATACAATTACATCAAGGAATGTGATACATATAAATCCTGTCGGTTTTATTAAGTTTCAACAGTAGTTACAAACATCCGTAGGCTACGAAGCTACTTACTGTAGTTTATGTTTAGCTCAACAGAAAAACGATGGACATTCGTACTAGGTAATTGTCGTAACTTTTATTATTTATAAAATTCAATTCCAAAATCACGGACTGAATTCGTTGCATTACATTGCTGGTATAAGTTGACCCCGAGGTTCATAACATAATAATTGTGCGTATTAGGAGATCAGGTTTATGTTGGGCAACAAGAGCAAAGTTTCGGGTGACCGTTAGTAATATAGAAATTCTTTAAAGGTAGGTTCCACTACAAACTACATGCGAGAGCAATGTAAGCGGGTCATTTGTATTGAAATTGCCTAATTGGGAGACCCATTATTCTTGCCCATGAGTGTAGGGGTTTTATGTGGTATATTGGATATGGCAATTTTTTTAGTAGGATGGACTTTACGAGCTTTTATTTAACTTGCAATATTTGTTCATATGTAAGTAGTTATGTATGTTGGTTATGTTTTAAAAATTGCAAACTCTAGCTGCGCTGGTGATAGATTGAGCACAAATTATTTTATGTACGTACATTATTTGATCTGATGATGAAGATTGCATGCAGGTCGCGATGGAAATCCAAAAATGATAATATGATTTAAGGGTGTTTTTTGAAAGGAAGATTAATAGCATTCATTAGAAACGGGTATGGTAGTAGTAAGTTAGTGTGTAGGTAGATTCATTCATGGTAGTAGTAAGGTAGAATGTAGGGAGACTTATTCTCGAAGTTTTTATTTACGAATATTAATTATAATAGTTTCCAGTTAGGCTGACAGATTCTTTTAGAATAGTTATAGGTTCATAGTGTAGGTTATCTTAATATATAGTTATAATTTGAAGTAGGAATTATAAGATAAATAGTTAGGCTCGTAGGTACAACTTTAAGATACTTTGAAGAGTAGTTACCTACTTGGGTAACAATAATTTTTATGTTTATAAACAGACTGAACGTGAGTTATCCATAGCTTCTATACATTTAAGAGGCTGACCAAATTTCAAACCAGTTGGAACCTTAATTAGTTCTTATGCAGATATAGTGAATTGGGAATATCAGTTTTGACAAACACAAGTGAGATTGGTTCGACTCCAATCTAAATCAAATTGCTGGATGTTACTACTTGTGTAGATATAGTGAATTGGAGATGTCAGCTTTGACAAACACAAGTGCGGTTGGTTCGACTCCAATCTAAATCAAATTGCTGGATGTTACTACGTGTGTAGATATAGTGAATCCAGGATATCAGTTTTGACAAACACAAGTGAGGTTAGTTCGACTCCAATCTATATCAAATTACTGGATGTTTCAACTTGTGTAGATACAGTGAATTACAAATGTCAAACACACAAGTGAGGTTGGTTCGACTCCGATCTAAATTTAATTGCTGGATGTTATGACTTGTGCAGATATAGTGAACTAGGAACGTCATCTTTAACAAAGATACAGGTGAGGTTGGTTCGATTCCAATCTAATATAAATTAATGGATTTTTCGACTTATATACCTATTTATTTATCAGACAGATTAAATTAGGACTTTACTTAGACAACACATAGTCGTCGGTACGTACAGCATGAAAAAGTTCGTGTAGGTTAGGTTCGGTTCCGTATCAAAGGAAAACAATTAAACCTTTTCAGTTTAATTCTAATACGACAATGCTACGTTCGAAATCTTCGATTCCTGCACTGCGCAATGATCGTGGGGCAGAATGTAACATACCGTACCCTATTTTAGTAAAACAATTTTAAAAAAAACGTTCGCACGATTTCCTATGATCCATTCCTAAGGCGCTATCTGTGATTGATCGGTAAATGTTATTAAACAAACAATAACAAGGATCTAATTTATTGCTAATGTTAGGAGATGGGACCCTTCAAACATTACCTTGTATTGAATTAAAATATACTTTCAGATAACAAAACTAACAGGGTTCCAGCATTGGGAGTAAATGCAACATTAGATTCTAGAATTAGCTTCTTTTAGTTACCCAATTATTGAGACACATTCCTACTAATTAAGCAAATTTTGATAAAAACGATCTCATACACTTTTACATAATGCAAATCGGCAGTGAAGAATAAAATTTCACATGACAGGACGTCATTCGGATTGACAGATAACAAGCACTGTTTGAAGTTACGTTTTAAAAGCTATATTTTAGTAAAGAGTTTAAATTAGCGGGGTTTTATTTACAAATATAATAAATAAATAGTTATTTTAATAGGTTTTTGTAATAATTATTTCAATTAAACATGATATTATGAATTTCAGTTACATGCTTAAGGAAAAATAACTCAGAACTATCTCATCATTTGATCGTGCACATATTATCTAATACGTGGGTGTGTGTTGTATTTTTATATGAAGGTTTCTTCTATAGTTGCATTATTTTAAGCAATATTTTAGAAAATAGGATAAAAGTTTCAAATCAATTAGAATCGAGGAAAAAATGTAGGTACTTGTTTTATTGTGGCATCGGAGAATTATAAGATACCCACATTCTGACAGATTGCAAGAAGGGATTTTGTAATTTAAAAATTAACAATAAGATTGAAAATTGGATACATGGCAAGAATCGTTCTCCAAATGGTCTGCAGACTAAGAAAGCATGGTCATCAGCGTGTGGAAGGGGTAAAATGGGAAGGTATATAACGAATGGGACACCATTGGATAGGGGATCAGTTTGGAACAAGACCTCGGCCACTCAACAGCTCCAGAAGAAGAAACAAAGGGGGTGAGTTTTACTTTTTATATTATCACTAATTGACAAAATTTACTTTGTCAATTGTCTTCATTTATTGATATTATTTATGATGTACTTATTAAAGGATTAATTAAAAACGTGTATGTAACCTCAAGTGTGATACTGATAAATTAACCTTTGAAGATATTTCTATTTAAAATCATTTAATATGGCAATAGGAGTGAACGCTTAAGGAAAGGGGACCTAGTAGATAAAGATTAAAGGGGTTTAGGAATGCTTATAGTGGATCTGTATAGCTTTTGGCCCGGCCTTATGGATCTAATATAAGTATATTTATTTTGAAAACTTTCAATTGAAGGATCTCAGGAATTAACGCTAGTATTAGTAACTTATGCCATCATTAGAACCAGTCGAAGACCCTTAATCGGGAGCGTATCGGTTCCATGACCTATGTGAGTGGTGACAACACGCCTGGTGCGCTTAAGCTCCCAGTCGCGCTTCGGCGTGCTGAGCGGGTAGGACCATAGCTACTTCGACCCTTCTCATGAGACGATGCATACAAGGCAGGCAGTTCAGTTGACCCCCATCAATGGGAAATTTCCCCACCGCTGGAGAAGGACTGAAAGTCCCACCGCTGGAGGACTATGTGAGTCCCACCGATTTCATCAGGGAAGGCTGTCTTGCTGTGCCATTTGCTTTAATTTGAACATAATCACATTTTGCTGAGATTCTTCATTTGGACTAAACTACGATCTGGTCAGGTGGGATTGGGAGGCATTCCGGAGCCTGCTTTGTCATTTTTCTGCAATAACCTGATTGTACGTGAAGCTGATATTATTATCTCTAATCGTCAACATTATTGCATATTGGTTGTGAATCAGGCGATGGGACCTGTTGAACCTACTTGAACCTATTAGGGTTTCAATAAATAAATATAAGAGTAAGGCTGCATATTCTAATCTCCAAAAGTTCTTATTTCAACAAATTAAGGGGAAATTATTTACACATATCATCAGAGACTGATATACTTGCTGAATCTTCTTATTATCACTTTTGCCGAGGCGCAGTTATAAAAGTATGGCTCGAGGTGACTGAGTAGGAAAACCGCTCTATTTTCTTCATTAACTGGACATTATTAAACATCATGCCGCAATACATACTGTATATCGACGTGTTTTACGACGTGCCACCTTCTTCATATGAATTGCTGCTGCTGCTCAACATTTGGAATATACCATGATCATCAAGTATGGAGTCTATATCATCATAATCATCATTCAACGGATCCTGCTGAGTCGCCTCGGACCTAACAGATTATATGTCGGAAAATTGCTGTTAAATCTACACATAGTATCACTCAAGGGACAAAGGATAGGGAAAGTTTAGGTAGATAGGCCCTTATCCAACCGGTAATCTTTATTTATGAAGAATGTGGTTTTTACCGGATTCCCATAACCTTTCCTCATCCTAAAAGGGCAGAACACAAGTGGAAAAGACGAGATGGTTTTGACTGGAATATGCGGTGGCGTGAGCATATTCTCCTCCCAACCCCCTCCTTTTTTTAAAAATATATTTTTCATCTTTTCTTCTAAAATATATATGTCTATATTTTACTGGTCTTTGGTAATTGCACACTTATTTAATTATAATGTTATACAGCGTATTTTAATTATGGATATTTAATTTGCTTGACTGTTTTAGGGCTCAGGTATTGTGTATGCGAGTGCACAAATGGGTTTATTATAATTTATGTTTAGGATAACTTTCACCTTTCGAAAAGATCCTGGGTAATCTACAAATACACAACGAAGGGTCGCCACTAGACATTTAAGATCATGTGCCAATTTAATATCAGAGCAAGCTACTTGTACTAATTGTTAGGATTATTTAAATTAATAAAGTTTTCTTTCAGTTTTAACTTTTGTTTGAACTTTTATTTTCCAATAGGTAGCGCCTTTATTTAGATAGCAGCTTTAGCTTTTATTTCATAGTTTAAATTTTAGGTAGAGTAGGTGATTAGGGCATTCATTACATAAGTCATTTGGTAAGAAAAGAACTAATCAAGAGGAGTTACATTTAAACCATATACAGTTGAATCCGGTTATAACGACGCCCAAGGGACCGATAGTATTACGTCGTATTAACCGGACGACGTACTAAACGTACTGACAATTCAAATATATACAGAGTGTTTCCTGTAACATGAGCAATAAATTAAAACGTAGATTCTACTCCTCAAAACAATAAAACTTTTGTTCAACAACTTTTAAAAAAGATGTATTTTTTAGATTGTCTCTTTTTCATACAAACTAAATAGTATTTTCAATGTACGTTAAAATCCTTCCAATTGACATTGCTTGTCACCCTACAGACATAATCAATTTCGGAATACATTGCGTATTCGAATAATCTTTAAAGTGAAATAAATATCAAACCATAAGTTATTTTTATAAGTTGCTGAACAAACGTTGTCTGGTTTGAGGAGTAGAATCTACGTTTTAATTTATTGCTCCTATTACAGGAAACACCCGGTATACAATATATCTGACAACTATGACAGTGTATCTAGGGCCGATAATTTAGAATACATTTAGAAACGCTCCAACAATACTACTACTATGCATTAACAAGGCAATACAGCTAGCGCCTAAATTCCTGAATCAGAAATGTCAGTATTTGCTTAAAAATATTCCATGGCAACTCCAATACAACTTCAATATTGGTTGACTATTTGTTTCTTGTGTGTTGGAGTTATGTTTGAGATGGATAGTGTTTTAATGTATTGTGTAAGTATTTTAAAATTAAAATACGGCACCTGACTTGTATTTATTATGGCATTGTTATTTGGAGTTCAAATCCCTGTAAAAGGGAATCCCTGAAGGTTTAGACCATAACTGATTTACATTTTCACTTATTTACACACAAACGATTAGGTACACGGAAAAAAAGCTTCCGGGATATTCTCAATCTAAGACATTATTATATTTTGTTGAAAATATTCCTCGTGACAAGCTTTTATTTCCTTTAACGAAAATAAATTAAAGTTTTAAATATAACGAAGTTAATATATTTTTACAGATTTTCTAGTTTTCTTTTACCTAAGATAATACTTGTTTGATAAAAGTATTAGGTACTATTATTTACTCAATATACTCTTGAAACAATAGATTTTTGTATTTCTATTTTAAGAAAACGTGGTTTTATTAAGCGAAGAATCATATTTTTGGTAAAGAAAATAAATACTTGTCACGAGGAAATATTTTCAAGAAAATAATAATGTCTTGGATTGAGAATATCCCGGAAGCTTTTTTTTCCGTGTACCTAATCGTTTGTGTGTAAATAAGTGAAAATGTAAATCAGTTATGGTCTAAACCTTCAGGGATTCCCTTTTACAGGGATTTGAACTCAGGCTCTATATTTACTAAAGTAAGAAAAATATTTGTAATAACATTAGTAATAACAAAATTTTCCGGACGCCGAACACTGGACACGGCAAGTCTCGGGTATGGACTAGCTACTAGGTCAATTGGCAAGGTGGGGTCAACGGACAGCGAATGACAAATTACTTTGTACGCGGGACAGACACATAGGGATTGTGGATTTAGACCGATGTGGGTACCTTTTTAAAAAACTAAAGGTGAAGAATTTATTTAGCATTTCTTAAGAGTCGCCAGGGCGCTCGCGTGAACTCGCGTCCCCATACAAACGTAGTTTTGCTCTCATTTTAAAACGACTTGCTTTAGAACCACGGAATTTGGCATGGGCATTCTAGTAGTACAGATCTATGTCGGTAATTCGTTTTCGTTGCAAAAAATTGTAACACAAAGAAAACATAGCAAAAATAAGTTTTGTATGTAAATCTGTATCTGGCTGTATTTTCTTTGTATTACAATTTTTAGCAACGAAAACGAATTACCGACATAGATATGTACTACTAGAATGCCCATGCCAAAGTTCGTGGTTCTAAAGCATGTCGTTTTAAAATGAGAGCAAAACTATGTTTGTATGGGAACGCGAGCGTCCTGGCGACTCTTAAGCGTCGTCGGTAGCTGTAGGTACTGTAATGGTGGTAAGATATTTTGACTTTTCCGGAGGTATCGGGTTCTAATTTTGGCTGGTGCCAATATATTTTTGACACACGGGAACGACGTGTCATTTGATATACAGGGTGTAACAAAAATATTGGTGATCCGTTAAGGGCGTAATTGATACCGTATTGCGACTTAGAAAATATTTTCTATCAAAATCGGTTCAACTGTTTCCGCCCGACTCCCCGTCTTACAAAACTTTTTTGTAATAGTTATCAACAAAATAGCACTAGGGACTATACAAAACAAAATGTTTATAAAAAAAATAAAGCTGTAAAAAAATTGCGCCTACTGAAAATTATGGTATATTTTCTTTGTATGTACTATATATACCTATTTAGCATTTGTATGTTTTTTGTAAGTGAACAAACCACCTGCCACCGAGAGCGTTGGAACATTACTATCGCTGTGAGGTTGGCAGTACTGCAATATAAACCCACTCCATATATGAGCAAAGCGGAGCGGGCAAGGACGCGACAAGCGCAGCGGAAATGAGAATGTTTATGTTGGTATAATAAATAACTAAACAACATTTATATCAGCATGTATATATACTAATTCTGCTTTATTCAGTACATATTCTTATTTTAACATTTAACTTTTTAAGAGCTATTTATTATAACTTTTGCTAAAGTATTGCTGTTGTATTTATAAATATAATGAAACGGTCACATCAATACTTTATATTTCTTGCAATTGAAAATATACCTACTATCTATCCCTTAACCGACCGACAGACCGACTTATTCCGCAAGTTTAATGAGAGCTTGCACTGAAACTTCCAAGAAAACTAAAATTAAACATTCAAGATTATCATAAAAAGTTATAGAAAATGGACGCGTGCGGAGTTTCGGTATCATTTTCATGTTTTTACGTCATCCAGGGACACGTTTATTAAGTGGAATCAAAATACATGCAAGCACTCTACGCTTTAAGAGTCCGGTAACGATTTGAAAACGAAAATCGCTAATATTGAAATTACTCACATGAATCGTATTTGCTGAGATAGTTTAAAGTATTTTTATTGCAAAAAAGTACTTTTGGTCTATATATATTAATAATTAATACTCTACAACTCAATTCTTACAGAGCTTGTTTAGTGAGGACGTTGATTCGTGCAACCTTGTCGTTTGATTTTTAGTTATTATTTGTTAAGGCCACTAATACGTTTTACATTATCTGAATAAAGCATGAAGTGTTTTGGGAAGATATATTGGATAAGCGCAATTTCTTCTTATTTGTAAACGCTTCGTTCATCACAGTAACACCACCTTGACACGACGCAATCGAGAATAACAAGGGTTCAAGTGCGATACAAATTCGAAACGAATTTGAAATTTGTTCCAACATAATAAAGCACAATTTGCAACCAGCTTGACTATTATATGAGTTGTTATAATACTCAACTCCAAGGTAAAGTATATACGTCTCTTCCAATGGAGGTAAAACTACGTTTTCGATTAATGGAGTCAATTAATTAGCGTAACTAACTACAATGTGTGTGAATAATGCAACTTGCAGCTTATTTAAAACTTAGACTAATTACGGCTGCTCAGTAAAGTTAGGCCAGAGTATAAGGAAAGGGCTTATATCAGACATTATTTCGGCACATATAACATTTGGGGGCTTATACTTTTATTGCCTGAATACGATATTACTTGAATCTTCGAAAGTGTCACATTTAGACGATTTTTAATTTATTTATTTCCGTTTGAAATTAAAATCCCGAAACATGCTTGCGTATTTGTAACAACAATTCGTTCGTTAGGAATCATGTCTAATTTATTAGGTACCTACTCAATATTAAGGGGACACCATTGTCGATAAGTTCCTTGTGAGTTTGAAACTATTGACCAAAATCCCCTTCTTTATACACCAAGTTCACTAAATTAAACGAATAACTAACAGTTTTTGCGTAATAGGCAATGGCAATAATATCAATGCCTTAAAACTGCCAAAAAATGCTTACTCGACAACGTTTGGACGTACATACGATATTATGAAAACAAGTATACAATTGAATGCATTAAATTTCAGTTATGTTTAGATACGAGATATTTAGCGCGGTAACAATGCTGTGATCATTGAACTGAGCAGAGCACCGTGGTCCCATTATAGCTCAACAATGCAATATACAACCTAGGCATGCAACTAGCAAAAATTAAACTTGCAATAGGAAAAATAATGCTACAAACATCTTACTCTGTGAATTGTGATGGCGTCTTCAAGAAACCGAGCGCACACAACGAACATGTTTTTTTTAAATATAAGTTTGATAGGCACATGAAGTACCTATTGTACTCGTAGCACTGGTTTTGAATTACATTTTTGCGGCAGCACCTACAATACTACCTACAATCGTATATGTAAATATAAATATTAGGACAATGTTACACAAATCAACCTAGTCCCACAGGAAGCTCAATAAGGCTTGTGTTGTAGGTACCTACTAGGCGACGATATGTATAATAGATAGACATTGATAAGTACTTAAGTAAATAGAAAATAGAAACCGTCCATAACCCAGGAACAAATATCTGTGATAAACACACAGATAAATGCCCTGACCAAGATTCGAAACCCGGACCTCCTGCTTCATAGGCAGAGTCACTACCAACTAGGTTAAGAGGCCGTTAGTTTAATTTAACATGTAAATTTGTTACTTCAAAATACAAAAAAAATATTGTACAACGAACTTGCCCGTTTAACCTAAATATCAAATTAACATAGTTCCACGGCAACAGTTCGACTTTGTCGAGTCGAGTGTACGAAGCAATTAACTTAACTATTTATAGTTAAGCTTCAACATAAGTTCAATTTAACAAAGTGAGTAATCGACGTAGGTGTAGCATTTGCATCTGAACGATGCTGCAATTAAAATCGCACCTTAATTGCTCTTTCTCTCTTATATCTACCTCATAGACTACACAGACACCTCATCATTAAGCTTTTACAGGGAGCACGAGGTACCACACGCGCAATTTTATTCGTAAATTTGTACGATTCGAAGAGCACATTTCAATAGCATTCTACACCAATCTGCAGTATAACAATCCAGGTTCACCCCTGTAACTTGATTTTTATGGATATTTTTAATTCTTATAAGTAGTTATCAAAAACGTTAACTCAACTGAAATAAGCGGTCGCGCTCTCATACAAAATTAGTACGGGAGCACCTATGTGCTGTACTCGAGTTGTACTTATGATCTATCTAGTGGTTGAGGTTATTAGGTATGATCTACATACCTTCATTAGATATATTCGTGGTGGTGGTGTTCGATTGCAATGGGGAATGCGGCTGCCAAACTTTGCTACTAGGTGGCGCCACTAAAGTTTGCGACATGACATTAGTTTGGGCCAAAGAGAAAATGAACAAAACAGTTTTTATTTGGATTATTATACGTAACTGAAATTTAATTAGTTTGTACATACATACTAATACATAGTATATGTGTACCTATAGGCAGATTGATGCCTGAAATATGACTGTTGTAATGCAATGATCATAATAGTTAATGGAAAAGTGAGTTACCACAATCAAATAAGTTTTGTATTAATTTAATGAGCTACCGGTTGTACCGGTTTAAATAGTTTTTAATATTAGACATGGTCCGAGATGAGAGCTTTGATTCTGCATTGATATCTCTGTAAGATTTTACATCACAGGCGAATTCTGTTGGTGCCTCATATTAATCGACATTTAATGCTGGATTAAACTGAAAATTATTATTTTGGTCGTAAAATATTAACCTGAAATAAACAGGAAAGCAGTTTTAAACTTTGACATTGTACATTTTCCTTGATATTTTAAGCATAATATTGTCGAGTGAAAACAGTAGGTATATAGCCAAATATACTTAACCTTTCTATGAGGTTTTTTTCCCTTTTACGGATGCGTCGCGTTCCCGTAAAAGTGACTTTAAATGTGTCAGACGTCCATATTTTTCATGATGATCCATTTTATCGCGTTAAACAGACGATTCTTAGGTACGTACATAAAAATATCCAAGATGCTCCTGTCAAAACAAAACTTTTTTATTTGAATGGCTTTGAAACCATATCCGACAGTTACTCGGCCTCAGATACAAAGTTTAATACTTATACAGATAGTTTAATTATGAAGTTTTGTTAAACATTGGTTTATTAAATACTAATATTTTTTTAAGTTATAAATTTCATACAATGAATTGGTCGAGTTGTCTCAAACTCTAGTGGCGCCATCTACAATTACCTTTGCGCCGCCTTCCCCATATAATGTGACTACCGTCCGACTGTTCTCATACGCGTAGAAATCGTTTTAAACGCGCGACTCAGTTTTCATCCCTTTAGATACATTTTGAAAAAAAAACCTTTCTTAGCTTAACGATATTTTAAAAACATGATAACTTAAAATTTCAAGTTTCTGACTGTAATGGCCATTTTGGTTTTGGTATGGATATTTCCTCCTTCAAGCAAAAAGGTCTTGAAAAGGGAAAATTAGGTACTTTTTAGAGTTCCGTAGACAAATAGGAACCCTTATAGTTTCGGCATGACCGTCTGTCCGTCTGTCCGCGGCTTAGCTCAGTGGTCGTTAGCACTAAGGAGATGAAGTCAGGGTTTAAAGTGTTAGAGCTAAACCAGTATTTATACATATATTTATTGCATTTATAGAAGTATCGGTACATAAATAATATCTCCCGAGTAAAAAATTATTATTAACACCCAATTTTCTTGTTACATCGCTTTATCAACCCGCTCAATACCTTAACATTTTCCCAAATCCATATATGTATTCTGTATCATTGTATCAATGTGCTAGAATATTTTTTTCGAGAATAATGAGAAGCCTCAGGCCAACTCGTTACTTGCCAATTACTGGGGCGATGAAACGGATCATTCTCACTTGAGTTTCACTTAATTTTCCTTTCGCCTATATTGTAATGTTTTGTTCTTTATAGCCTGTAATGTGTATTATTTAAAATCCTCAACCTTTTATTTTTTGTAATGTATGCTTTTATCTCAACAATCTGTATCTTATCTTAATTTTATTTTTCAATTTCTATTTACATTTCCTTCAGTTAAGCAACCAGAACTAGGTTTACTTTCTGTATTATGTTAGGCCTTGGGTTTTCTGACCACCCGTCGCCGGCGGCCGGCGACCGACGCCATACAAACATCCGATCGAATCCGATGTTTTGTATGGTGTCGGTCGCCGGCCGCCGGCGACGGGTGGTCAGAAAACCCAAGGCCTTACACTTTGTCATGATTATTACATTATCATAATCATGTACAGTCGCCATCAAATATATCGTAGCGGCCAGGGGCTCAAAAATGTCTGAACATGCTCTTTATCAGCTTGACAATAGGGGCATTGTTCAGATATTTATATCTATTTTTTTTAATACAGAAACTGTCATACACATACGTGTAACTGAAATAAAATGAATGTATTTTCCTTTGTTTTCTTAACTCATCAGTATACCAATAATATGCATCTTAAAAATGCAAGTACTTACTCGGCAATCTAAATCTTTGTTTGTCGAAAGTAAGTTCATTTTTTTCAGTAATTCATATAATTCAGATATACATAGGTAAACCCATATATGTAACAAATACACTCAACGACATTGAAATCTTATTGCCTTACATGTAAATTTATTGCCCAGATTTCCAATTTTCATTGTCCTTCAGTATACATACATTGCGGGTCTTTAAAGCGGCACAGTCGTAAATCCGGGTCATTAAGAGCGAGGACGGAGATTCCGCTATCTCTTACGACGTATGTGGATCAAATTCGTTTATTTACCTATGCTGATGACATTTAGTCAAGTGCGGGATTTAATTTGGTTACATGATTAATTTGCTTAAAATCTGTTACATAATTGAGCTTGGCATTACTTTGACATTATACCCATAAAACTTTTTAACCGACTTCAAAAAAGGAGAAGGGTCTCAATTCGACTGTTTTTTTTAATCATCATTATTATTTATTTGTATGTATGCTCCGTGAATCGTGAATTTTTAGTCGAACGGGTATAACCCCTAGATGGTCCCATTGTCACCAAGTCGGGTTCTGATGAAGGGGTCCTGGAGAAATCGAGGGAACTCTTCAACTATTATAGGATAGTGATTTCACTATTTTTTACAGCAACTCGGCCACTTCCTCTTGGAATAGAGGATCCTAAGCGAAGTCGGTTCTTTTTTTGTTTAAAATTATTAGTATGTGTACCTATAATGCAAATGCAATAGGTACAGTCGTACAGACTTTTAATTGGGAAATTTGGGAACATCATTTTTATTTTTCAAATGGTATGTAAGTTCTAAGAAAACGATTTTTTGTTATTCAACCTCTAAGGGTGTGAAATCGGTTTTCACGACTTCTACGCGGACTAAACCTCCAGCTAAGGCTAGTTTATTATAATTTTAGAATTACTTACTTTTACTTACTTCTTAGCAATGCGTTTCAAAAGCTAAAACGGCTATTAGACATTGCAACCTGCAGGGCCCAATCTGTCAGGTTGGTAGGTGTAATTAAATGTAGGGCCCGTATGGAGCTGAAGGAGGGGAAGGGAGAGGCAGGGTACACAACAGATTGGGCCCTGCAGGTTACAATGTCTAATACCGAGCAATAGCTCGAGTACTCAATAAAATCTGTCTTTTAACTTCATACATAAACATGGGCCAAACCTTAACTATGAAAGTCTCAAACTAATTATACTCTGGTGTCATACCTATTTGTATATTGAATACACAAAACGTAACAATAACTAAAAAGCTCAGTCACCTATCACTTTATCAACAAAAACCTTTTAAAGTACATATTCTTTATACTACAAAAAAAACAAACTGTTAAAATTGGAAAAATGCAAAACCAACAGCATTGTTTTCACAAAATTTATTTTGTGCCGAAAAAACACTGGTATTAAACTGAAGGGAATGAAATTCAGTTACGAGTACGAGTAATGGTTAGGTATTTTACCTACTCATAAAAAATTAAATCTATCTAAAATGCATTCAATTTTTAGCTTAGTTGCTAATAAAATGTTTGGAATAAAAATAAATAGATTTACTATATCTAAGATCATTTAGTAGCCGGAACAAAGTCATTTCGTTTAATTCTACAATATGCACATTGTTTATTGTTATCAACAGTCTTTTTTGGAATAATACTGCCCTGCTAGTCTGAAAAACCCTACCTCAAAAAAAGTTACATGCAAATGTATACCCTAAACTTTACAGCTTAGAATTTCGTTTTCAAATGGATTTAATTTTGACTTAGGGTTTTTCAGCTTAGCATGGCAGAATAGTTTACTTATTCACAATAACGCAAGTTGCATGAACTTTACTGAACTAAACAACTAGTCTAGTCTAAATCAATACAATACTTAGTACTTTAGTACACACTAGTCACACTACTATGATAGCTTAACTACAGTCCGTGAGCTTTAAGGGGCTACTTTGAAAAATTATAGGTTTTTTCTAACGCTCTAGTGACTAAACGGGATAAGGGACTGAATTTATTTTGGAATATATATTATTAGACTATATGATCTTGTTTTTGGCACAAGCCGAAACACGATTGCTGAAAGTTGCCTCGATAGAAAAAAAATCCGAAGTTGGGTCCTTTTTCCACTTATTTTTCTTAGCTTACGTAAACTATAAAATATTAAGCAATCATCATCATCATCATCATCTCAGCCATAAGACGTCCACTGCTGAACATAGGCCTCCCCTTTGGACCTCCATAAGTATCGGTCGGAAGCGACTTGCATCCAGCGTCTTCCGGCGACCTTTATAAGGTCGTCTGTCCATCTTGTGGGTGGACGTCCTACGCTGCGCTTGCTAGTCCGTGGTCTCCACTCGAGCACTTTTCGACCCCATCGGCCATCTGCTGTGCGTGCAATGTGGCCTGCCCATTGCCACTTCAGCTTGCTAATCCTGTGGGCTATGTCAGTAACTTTAGTTCGTCTACAGATCTCCTCATTTCTGATTCGATCACGTAGAGAAACTCCGAGCATAGCCCTCTCCATAGCTCGTTGAGCGACTTTGAACTTTGTGATGAGGCCAATAGTGAAAGACCACGTTTCGGAGCCGTAAGTCATCACTGGTAACACACATTGGTTGAAGACTTTCGTCTTGAGGCACTGAGGTATGTCGGACGAAAAGACATGACGTAGTTTCCCGAACGCTGCCCAACCGAGTTGAATTCGGCGGTTGACCTCTTTTTCGAAGTTGGACCTACCTAATTGGACTACTTGTCCTAGGTAGATGTACGAGTCAACAGCTTCGAGTACCGAGTTCCCAACAGAGACTGGGGTGGGCCCAACCCTGGAATTTGACATAAGTTTCGTCTTATCCATGTTCATTTTCAAGCCCACCTGTTGTGAAACTCGGTTGAGGTCATCGAGCATCATGCTGAGTTCCTCCATCGACTTTGCCATGACTACAATATCGTCGGCAAACCGAAGGTGAGTGATGTATTCGCCATTGATGTTGATGCCAAGTCCTTGCCATTTCAGGAGCTTGAAGGCGTCTTCCATTGCGGCAGTAAACAGTTTCGGAGAGATAACGTCTCCCTGTCTTACGCCTCTTCGCAATGGAATCGCCCTCGTACTCTGCTCCTGTACTCGGACCGACATGGTGGCGTTACTATACAAGCACTTCAACACTTCGATGTACCGATAGTCAATATGGCACCGCTGAAGAGACTCAAGCACCGCCCATGTTTCCACCGAATCGAAGGCTTTCTCATAGTCCACAAACGCTAAGCATAATGGCAGGTTATACTCTTCAGTCTTCTGTATAACTTGCCGCAGCGTATGTATGTGGTCTATAGTACTATAGCCTCTTCGGAAACCGGCTTGTTCGGGAGGCTGGAAGTCATCAAGTCTGTGTTCGAGACGGTTCGTGATGACCCTTGAAAACAGCTTATAGACATGGCTCAGAAGCGTGATGGGTCTGTAGTTCTTCAAAAGGGTGTTGTCACCTTTTTTGAAGAACAGCACCACCTCGCCTCTGTTCCATGTTTCAGGCGTTTTGCCCTCGGATAAGACGGAGCTAAAGAGCTTCTGGAGGATTTTAAGTACCGGTGTTCCACCCGCTCTCAGAAGTTCTGAAGTGATTCCGTCTTCACCCGGTGCCTTGTTGTTTTTAAGCTGCTTCAGAGCCATCCTAATCTCGTACAGACTGATGTCCGGGATGTCTTCGGTATAATGTCGGGACAGCTTGGCTCTTGGATCTCCTACCAAGCTGTCAACAGGCTGTGCGACCGACGTGTATAACTGTCCATAGAACCTTTCGATCTCGCCTAAAACCTCTGCTTTGGTCGACGCTATGCTGCCATCTTCCCGTTTCAGCTTTGTCAGCTGGCTGTGCCCAAAAGACTTATCCTTTGCGAACACTTTGGAGCCTTGGTTACGCTCAATAGTCTCTTTAATACGGTTAGTATTAAAGAGACGCAGATCATGTCGCAAGGACTTAGATATACGTCTATTGAGCTGCCTATATGACTTCGCGTCATCGGGAGACTGCAACTGTAGCGAGCGTCGTTCAGCCATGAGGTTTAAGGTTCGCTCGGTCAGTTTCTGAGGCCTATCTTTACGGCGGGGTCTAAAGAATTTTGACCCTACTGTGTGGGCAGTTTCCACTAGCCCGTCGTTGATCTCGTCCACTGAAGTTAAGTTCTCTAGGCAAGCAAAGCGGTTAGAGAGCTCAAGTTGAAAGCTTTCGGGGTTTTGAAGATGGGCTCGAGTAGGTCGGAGCGTAGACTTCATCAGGCTGGACCTTTCAAGTTTAACATTGATATTCAGTGAGCCTCTTACGATTCGGTGATCGCTACCGGTCTTTACCCTGTTGATCACAGAGACATCACTGAATATCCGTTTCTTGTCGGTCATGATGAAGTCTATCTCGTTTCTCGTGGAACCATCAGGACTCATCCAGGTCCATTTCCTGTTAGGCGGCTTCTGGAAGAAAGAGTTCATCATGAAGAGTTCCTCTCTCTCCAGAAAATCGGCCAGCCTCTGACCCCTAGGGTTCCGTTGCCCATACCCAAATTGCCCCACTCTCAACTCATCACCGTCTTTCTTGCCCAACTTTGCATTGAAGTCCCCCATAACAACAGTGAAGTACGTTTTCGAAGTATGTATGGCCCTACTTACGTCCTCATACATAGCATCTACTTCATCATCGGAGTGTGACGAGGTCGGTGCGTATACCTGAATGACCTTCAGCGAATATCTTTTGGATATTCTGAGTATTAGGTATACCACCCTGCTCGACACACTGTCGATGGTTATTATGTTGTTTACGAGGGACTTGTGAACGAGAAACCCGACACCACCTTGGGACTGTTGGTCGCCCTCCCGGTGGTAGAGCAAGTTACCAGACTTCAGGGTTACGGTGTCCTCCCCCTCTCTACGGACTTCGCATAACCCTACAATGTCCCAGTGTAACCTGCTCAGTTCCTCTTCCAGCTCGCAGATCTTTTCGTCAGTCCTCATAGTGCGTATGTTGTGTGTTACTAGGGCCAGTCGTCGTCGTGGGGGTGGGTAGCCGGGCATCTGCCGGAGATTCTTAGCACCCCGTGCTCCGCCGTTACCATGACCGCTACCCGCGCCAGGAATAGCGGAGCTGCCGGGGACTGGGGGCCTGGTATTAATGGAACTTATCATTAAGGGGGGGGTTTGCCATACGCGCCACGCTTGGCAGGCGGGTTGGCGCGCGCAGTTTTTTTTTTTTGTTTATTGTTTGTAGGCTTTCGGAAGATGCTGCTGCCCATCTCCCGGTATATTCCCTTAGCAGACTCCTACTGCAACCACGGGACGATATGGTGGGGGACAATTCTAAGGCCGGGCACCCCACGGCCAATTAAGCAATATAACTAAGTAAAAAATATGGTATTCTTGTTTATCTAAAAAGTCACAGAAGCAAAATTAGACAAAACTTTATAGATTCGCTTATTTATCGTAGTTTGGTCAAAAAGTCTGATCCTTAAGAGCGCTGCATCTCTTTCTTTCGTGCACGGGAGCCATAAACGTGTCTCTAACGGATGGGCGTGGCTTGTCCAAATCGAAGAACGGCCTTAAGAAGAAGGGGCTACTTTGAAAAATTATAGGTTTTTTCTAACGCTCTAGTGACTAAACGGGATAAGGGACTGAATTTATTTTGGAATATATATTATTAGACTATATGATCTTGTTTTTGGCACAAGCCGAAACACGATTGCTGAAAGTTGCCTCGATAGAAAAAAAATCCGAAGTTGGGTCCTTTTTCCGCTTATTTTTCTTAGCTTACGTAAACTATAAAATATTAAGCAATATAACTAAGTAAAAAATATGGTATTCTTGTTTATCTAAAAAGTCACAGAAGCAAAATTAGACAAAACTTTATAGATTCGCTTATTTATCGTAGTTTGGTCAAAAAGTCTGATCCTTAAGAGCGCTGCATCTCTTTCTTTCGTGCACGGGAGCCATAAACGTGTCTCTAACGGATGGGCGTGGCTTGTCCAAATCGAAGAACGGCCTTAAGAAGAAGGGGCTACTTTGAAAAATTATAGGTTTTTTCTAACGCTCTAGTGACTAAACGGGATAAGGGACTGAATTTATTTTGGAATATATATTATTAGACTATATGATCTTGTTTTTGGCACAAGCCGAAACACGATTGCTGAAAGTTGCCTCGATAGAAAAAAAAACCGAAGTTGGGTCCTTTTTCCACTTATTTTTCTTAGCTTACGTAAACTATAAAATATTAAGCAATATAACTAAGTAAAAAATATGGTATTCTTGTTTATCTAAAAAGTCACAGAAGCAAAATTAGACAAAACTTTATAGATTCGCTTATTTATCGTAGTTTGGTCAAAAAGTCTGATCCTTAAGAGCGCTGCATCTCTTTCTTTCGTGCACGGGAGCCATAAACGTGTCTCTAACGGATGGGCGTGGCTTGTCTAAATCGAAGAACGGCCTTAAGAAGAAGGGGCTACTTTGAAAAATTATAGGTTTTTTCTAACGCTCTAGTGACTAAACGGGATAAGGGACTGAATTTATTTTGGAATATATATTATTAGACTATATGATCTTGTTTTTGGCACAAGCCGAAACACGATTGCTGAAAGTTGCCTCGATAGAAAAAAAATCCGAAGTTGGGTCCTTTTTCCACTTATTTTTCTTAGCTTACGTAAACTATAAAATATTAAGCAATATAACTAAGTAAAAAATATGGTATTCTTGTTTATCTAAAAAGTCACAGAAGCAAAATTAGACAAAACTTTATAGATTCGCTTATTTATCGTAGTTTGGTCAAAAAGTCTGATCCTTAAGAGCGCTGCATCTCTTTCTTTCGTGCACGGGAGCCATAAACGTGTCTCTAACGGATGGGCGTGGCTTGTCCAAATCGAAGAACGGCCTTAAGAAGAAGGGGCTACTTTGAAAAATTATAGGTTTTTTCTAACGCTCTAGTGACTAAACGGGATAAGGGACTGAATTTATTTTGGAATATATATTATTAGACTATATGATCTTGTTTTTGGCACAAGCCGAAACACGATTGCTGAAAGTTGCCTCGATAGAAAAAAAATCCGAAGTTGGGTCCTTTTTCCACTTATTTTTCTTAGCTTACGTAAACTATAAAATATTAAGCAATATAACTAAGTAAAAAATATGGTATTCTTGTTTATCTAAAAAGTCACAGAAGCAAAATTAGACAAAACTTTATAGATTCGCTTATTTATCGTAGTTTGGTCAAAAAGTCTGATCCTTAAGAGCGCTGCATCTCTTTCTTTCGTACACGGGAGCCATAAACGTGTCTCTAACGGATGGGCGTGGCTTGTCCAAATCGAAGAACGGCCTTAAGAAGAAGGAGCTACTTTGAAAAATTATAGGTTTTTTCTAACGCTCTAGTGACTAAACGGGATAAGGGACTGAATTTATTTTGGAATATATTATTAGACTATATGATCTTGTTTTTGGCACAAGCCGAAACACGATTGCTGAAAGTTGCCTCGATAGAAAAAAAATCCGAAGTTGGGTCCTTTTTCCACTTATTTTTCTTAGCTTACGTAAACTATAAAATATTAAGCAATATAACTAAGTAAAAAATATGGTATTCTTGTTTATCTAAAAAGTCACAGAAGCAAAATTAGACAAAACTTTATAGATTCGCTTATTTATCGTAGTTTGGTCAAAAAGTCTGATCCTTAAGAGCGCTGCATCTCTTTCTTTCGTGCACGGGAGCCATAAACGTGTCTCTAACGGATGGGCGTGGCTTGTCCAAATCGAAGAACGGCCTTAAGAAGAACCTTCGGGAATCGGCGATGACACACGAAGGTTATATTGCTGTTCTGCTTTTTCATGTGTCACTGTTGATTGATACCCGATGTCTCTTTCTAAAACCCGAAGGTTCTTTTGAGATCTCAAGGACTGTAAGTGCGGTTAGCTTCAACAGACAAGATCTTTGAAAGCTCATAGAGGGTGTAACAAAACTGGTGATCCATTTAAGGGCATAATTGGTATCGTATTGCAAGTAAGAAAAAAATTAGCAAAAAATTTTTGGACGCGATTTTCTTTTTATATGAGACACGTTGTCCGAGCCGGCCTACCCTCCATAAAAAACCAAAAAAATTTGTCACGTAAAAATTTTTTTGTCTTACATTTTCATAATTAGAATACGATACCAATTATGCCCTTGAAAGGGTCACCAGTATTTTTGTTACACCTTGTATATGGCACTAGGTTGCTTTGTCGATGATGTCGAAAGATTGCCAAGTATTTTTTACAAGATATCATTTCAGATGATTCAGTCGCCATCAAATATATCAGAGCGGCCAGGGTACTCAAAAATATCTCAACATGCACTATCGCCTTGACAACAAAGGCGTTGTTCAGATATAAATTGTGACCACCTTGGCTGCTCCGATATATCTGGTGGTGACTGTACAATATAAACAAACAGTATAATAGCTAGACTGGATACGAGACGCTTTAAAACGAATCCGCCCTATAAATCCTATAATGACGGAGGTATGACATCATACGAACCGAACTTACCTAAACTAGTAATAAAGTTGCCGTCGTCATGCAGTTACGACGTTAGTCTAGATTTCGTATGACTTATCAATCTAGACTATGTATATGAGTTTAAGACGTTTTGCTTTTGAGTATACCTTCCTAACCTGGAAGGTTGTTCCTAATGCCTTGCCAACAAATCGCCTCAAATGAATCAGTCTGATGCGCTGATGGAAAAGTTTCCAGAATTACGAAACGCATCTTCGAAATATTCTTGTAAGTAACTGTTAAATCAAAAAACTTTGGTGCTATTCTTTTTTTACCTACGACTTTTTTTCCAAAATTCGTACTACCAGAGTTTTTAACCGCGTAAATAAGCTTCTAACCTGCCAGCTTTGATCAAGTATATTATTATACGAACCATCCGTTTGATGTAGGTAATCGTCATACAATTAGCGATCATCCTGACTGTCTGCCGGGGCTCATTAGCTAGGGATACACGCACAGATGTGCCCGCCGGATTTGTCCGACGGATATGCCCGGCGGACAGATCCGTTCGTGTATGGCGCTATTCAGATGTGTCCGCTGACAAATCCGTGTCCAATTCGAGCCATACCTACACGCACAGATTTGTCCGGCGGCATAACTGTGCGTGTATCCCTAGCTACTAGGTAAAAACAATTGAAGTACTAGACTGAAAATCTATACTTACATCACAAAGTAACATGTCACACTAACCCGTGTGTAAAAAACGTGAGTACCGTAATTAGTATTAATATTTAGACTGGTTTACAAGAGGCAATGAGATGAATACAAGAGAATAACGTTAGACAGTAGATCAGAGTTTGTGGTGGATCAGTTTAAAGTTCGGATCTGATGAGTCAGATCTCCCTAATGACTAGGATGATACTTAACTATCGGTAGTTACGAAATTCACAAACTCGAATTAATTAATTTCAAAGTCTAAGCCAAAGAATTTGCTATCAAACATACTTGCATGCAAGTAGGCGGACAGCGTGTATAACATACTGTACCTTTTAATAAAATAGTAGGAAAAATAATTAACTAGGTTCCATATTCTACTTTTAAAATACGTAAACAATACATTAAAACAATAAATAATCAACAAAAAATTATCGAAGTTGTATTGGATATGCGTCGGAATATTTTTCAAACAAATTCTGTTATTTCTAATTCAGATGTTTAAGCGCTAGTTGTATTGCGTAGTTAATGTACTGGAGTTGTATTGAAGTTGGATCGTGTCTAAACGTATTTTAAAGTTAGAATACGGCCCTAAGTGTCAACCTTTAATGTTGCAACTGTCGCAAATACGAATGTGCTTTATTTCCAATCGGTCTTTAAAAATACTGTGACAATAATTCACGTTGCAATTTTTCTAGTTCAACAGTCAAGAAACCCGCTCGTCTCATTTTCCCGTAACCTAGATATTGTTCTCCCTAGTTCTCGCAGCTCGCCGAGTATTTGATTACGGTTGCAACGACGTTGTCGCTAGAGTTACTCCACGATTGTATTTGTACCGGTCTTAGACGGGCTTAGCCTTTGTCCGGGAGCCGGATTTGACTTTTGGAAATTTCAATTCGATCGGATACTAGCCCATGATTTTGTTGGCGTTAAAATCGTGAAATTGCCGAACCTCTCGCTTAGTACTCTCATGCTTTGAACCCACATTTCATACCTTTAAGGGATTCTCGTATAACAAGTTATCTGATTAATGAATTCCGGAAAAATGTCTCTTACTGGGTGTTATATTTATCTGCACTTTTTTGTGATCATCATCATCATCATGAACTTAAGAGCTGAGCTCTTGTCGGTGAAGCAATCTCCATGTACTACTTTCTCCAGCTTTCTCCTTGACAGCCTGATACGACACGACGTTCACTTTCTCTTTCACTTGATCCATGTATGCCCTCCTTGGCTTCCCTCTCTTCCTTCTTCCTTCCACTTTCCCTTCTATGATTGTCTTGATGAATTCATCGTGTCGTAACAAGTGTCCCAACATGTTCCCTCTTCTATTTTCAATGGTTCTTAGTAGGCATCTTTTTTCTTTAATTCTATTTAAAACCTCGTTGGAAGGTGGAAATGCATGCAAAAAATACGCGAGTAAGTATAATGGATTAGCACTAATCGACTAGTAATGTTATGGTTATTATTCCACGGAATAGCAAAGCAATATTACTCTAGTTAGTAATATGCACTTCCGCAAAGTAACGCTTGATATAATAAATTACCTCCCGTTTGTACAGTCACCCTCAACAAAGGCTGCAAAAATATATGACAAGTTCTTCTGGCTCCACAAATAAGATTGTAGATACCTTTATTTATAATGGTACAGCAAGATGCACTGTAAGTAAAAAAAAGTGTTGTCGAATCAAGTTGCGATTTTTAAAATTCGTGCACCGCTCATCCGTCTTAGGTTTTGTCCGGTAGCCGTAACACAATTTCGTGCAGGGTGCAGGATTTTTAGTGAAGTCTTCAGGAAGAGCTGAGGCTTTATTGTAGTAACTCTTGTTAAGCTACACCAATAACTAGAGTAAGTTTTCGGTTACGCATTGTAACCTATTAAAAGGTAAATTAATTGACGTTTGGTGTAAGAAACAAGCTTATATAGATAAGTATTTTATTATTATATTTTTGTTTATCCTTATACGATTAAATAAACACGCAGATGACACAGATGATGCTGCAATAAAAAAAGCATCTCTTTAAACGTATTGAAAAAGGCACAAACAAATTAGAGTTTGAACAATTATAATCAGCGGGTTTTTAATCTCTTGTCTGTTTTTCAAACGATATTAATTATTTTGAAGGTTAAGGGTTAAATTCATAAGTTACTAGAAATCAACCTACATAAAAGGCTAATAGGTTGTACAAGTAGGTAATTCATAAAAGGAACCGACTATATACCCGTGACTAATGACTACATAAACACTGTTATGGCCAATATAAAGTTTCTTATTAGATAGAGATAAGATAGTTTAAGATCAACACGTGCTTTATGTAACTCTTAAATGCAATCAAGCTACTAAAGTAGTTTCAGTACTAGTAATTTTAGTAGTTGAAGTTTTAGAAAGTTAATTACCATTATTAAATGTTACCAGTAATTATTAGACTAGTTAGATTTTTAAAAATGCAAGTTCAGTATTGTAATTATAGCAATGACTTTGAGAATATCCGCTGGAAAACTCAGGATTTTAAGATTTGGATTACGTAAGAAATTTATTAGTAGGCTAACGAATGACTAAAAGTTGACATAAGTTTAAATAGTGGATGTAGATGCATTGAACATAATTAGGATTAACGTGCAAATGAACGTGCAGAAGGCATTGTAATTACAAAAAACATCTATTTAGATTTGTCAAATCCATTCACCATAGAAAAAACAATAATGTCAGTGTCTGTGATGTTATCATAATCTGTAGGTTTTACATCTGCGTTCTTGTAGGCATGCCTTTCAATGTAACTTTAGCCGTAAAACTCACTTGAGCGGAATTCACCCATCATATACTAAAATCTGCCGGTTGCTGCCGGAAGACCGAATTTGTCAATGTTTGCTGAATTTTTTTTATGGCAAAATTCCGCCAGAATTTAGATTTTTCCACCTTCTGGCTGATTTATGTCTATGTATGATAGCTGATTTCTGCGCTCAGTTCCGCTCAAGTGTGTGTAGCGCCTTACGATTTTAGTCGCTACGTTGGTAACACTAAATAACCGACTCACGCACGCTACAGGCTGTGCCCTGGTCCCCTTGACCTCTAAGGTCGTAGGGTGTGCCCTGCGTCTACGATGACGTCACAGCGGCCTAACAAAGACGATAACAAAGCGGCCAATAATTACCTAATTAGTTAAGTAGGGTATGAACTTTACACACTTTTATTTAGCTTCGCAGAGTAAATAATACTAAACAGAGGTATCACTGTGACGTCACGAATCATGTTGTCCGCTCTTAACGCATAACAAGTTGTCTTCCTCACTTATGCAAAAGTATAGGATATTATGTTGTCACAATAAAAAAAATGGACAGAGATACACACCCTTGGCTTCACTCCGTACCTAAGTATATTTGTTGTTGTTGATTCAAATCTTGTATCCCTTTCAACCACTTCCCGATGTCTGATTGGGCTGAAATTTGGTACACCTCCGTAATTTAGATGAAAATAATAAAAAAACTAACACGGAACTGATCTGATAATATAGTTGTAAGGCAGGTACTCCAGAAGGAAGGAACGTAACCATGCCGAGTTAGGGACCATAGAAAGGTCTCGAGGAGCAACTGATGAACGAGCTAAGAACAGAAGGTGTGGTACAGTCAGTAATAACTGTCCTACTCACCTCACCCGCTTTCCATCAGTATCATCGGCATCTCTTTGTATTAAAAAAATCATAACCTTGATTTATTATATCATCTCCACTGACAGCTACAGGTAAAACTAAACATTCGGATCATACTAAATAGTATCATATCATATATCATATACTTTACAATGAAACGGAACAGCCGAAACATCGCCCTTATTACATACAAAATATAGGAGATGTAGGCAATTTAATTTGGAGGGCATTATGCAAACAGAACGACATGGATGATTGTGGTCGATCTGCCACCACCACAGTGCTCGGCTGCGGGCTCGGCGGCCGCGGTAGCGGGAGCGGAAACCGACCACATTGAAACTTGGTAAAATGTATAAAATGTAGGCAATCAAATTTGGAGGGCAGTATGCAAGAGAACGACATGAATAATTGTGGACGATCTTCGGGTCGATCGGCCACGTTACCTACTTGACTAAGGGGCTGTTAGCGCAGGAGCGGTAGCAGAAATGAGAGCAATCATCATAATGCAACTAATTTGGAAGGTATTATGAAAGCAGGCTAACATCAATGATGGTAGGCGATCTACCACGGCCACTGTGCCAGTCTGCCAGTGTATAGGTATTATGATATCTGTGGCAAAAGTAGCAAACAAGAGAGCGATGACAGTCTTACATGATACATGACATAATTAATGCAGTTCTGAAATATAGGCAATTTCGGAAGAATAGTCAATCAGTCAGCGGATATAGAAATCGAATTAATGCAATTTTCATCGTATGCACCTATAACCCAGTCAATGCCAATTGGAGAGGCGTACATGTTGCATTTCAATATGTTTATGCACAAAATTTACTTTGCTACTTTTTACTGATAGTGTGTCCACGTGAAGTGTGATATAGTTGATGATATTCCATTTTCAAGCAACATATAAACAGATATGGTATGCCTTCATTTAAACATAAGGTACTATACCGTACCACGTAGGCATAGGAATTCAATAAATAAATAATGTTTGTATTCTGGCTTCGCTTCGCTTATGCGCTTTAACCATACCCTTAAAATATCATTTATTCAATTTCACAGTACAGCCTATTAGGTCGCGAATATCCACTGCTCCCATTAAGATAATGTCGTACTCCGCCTTAACAGAGACTCGGATTAAAATGAAAATGCAAAGGCCTTAAGAGGTAATAGGCTTGCCGTAGCACCTTTCATTTTCTTTGTTCACTGATACCTACTAAAGTATAATAGAGACCGTGCTCGTTGGAGGTTTCGCCACCTTGTAGCCTAAATTCAAACAGTTCACGCAAGCCCTGTGCGATGTAGGGTGTGCCATCTAGTGGACTAATTTGGTAACTTATGCATGACATTAAAATCTATAAAAAGCGTTTTGAGGAATTAATTCCCACTAGACTGGAAATCGTTTTAGTACCTTCATTTGGTCCTAAATACGAGTAATCTGAGTTTGCCCAATTCCAGGAGTTGTGCAAAACTTTTGGCAGCAAAGTAACTGCGAAATGTTTGCTCTTTTTTCAATTATTTGCTTGTAGCTCAAAACCGGTAGGTTCGTCAGAAAAAGTGAAATTAAATTCGGTTCATTTGTTGAAGGTAGAGAGGCCAGATTGAAAGTTAGCTTTATGAGGACTATTGAAAATATCTTGTGGTGGATTTTGTCGAAAGAGATTTCATTGACCTTAGGTGAATATAGGGCTGCCAGAAATAGTTGACTTACTGAAATGTGGTCCTCAGGATCAGGAGCAAAAATTTCTCAAAAATAATGCACACCTCCTGGGATTGGGCAAAGTCGGATAACATGAATTCAGGGCCAAATTAAGGTATTAAAACGATTTCAAACCTGATGGGAATTCATTCTTTGAAAAAGTCGAATATTATCGACCTAATCGGTGAGCCCTGTTATGTACTCCTCCCTTCAGAACGCGTACCTACGCTCCTTTAACATAATAATACTTGCAACCGCTAATCCTTTAAAGTCACATCTCGTTTCAACCCAAGTTAACCCTAGAAAATCCTTTCACATCCCATTAAATAGAGCACGAATCTCTCCAAAGCTGCGCTCTATACACCAGGAAGTAGAATTCCTAAACCTTCACTGAAAATGTTTCATTTTTGCCTCTTACGTCCCCGTCATCGGCGAGCAAACAAGGAAAAATATTCTACGCCGAAAACGCGCGTGTCATATGAGCATATGACAATACTCTGAATAAATGATACCAAACAACTCCCCCTACATACAATTTTCATTTTGCGGCCCACGAAATGAAGTAACAAGCAATTCAAAACTCTATACGGCCAAGAATTGAGATAAAGTGACGTGCTATTTACATGTAAAAATATTCCGCTTTTTTACTACCGTATTTGTTTGGGGTATTTTTTAGTAGAGTTATGTGGCCCATTGCGTAATTTTTACACGGTGACCCAGTGACGTACAAGGACAAAGTTGTTTATTAAAGAAAACCGAGGAAGGTGACGGCCTAGTTATTATAAAATCCCTACTATTTCATGCTTTAGTCCCATTAAGGCTAGATAATGGCGCTGACAGGATATTAATGAAGGTGAAATTATTTTCTCGCGTAATATGTTCTTAGCAAACCATATTAAAGAAAAAACATAGCGAGTAAACGTACGAAATAACGCATAAATAGTAGGTACTGCAATCGTAAAAGCACCTCATTATCTAATCATATAATGTGTCAAATCTATACACTCAATAGTAAAAAGTATCAACGTATATAAAGTGCCAAGGTACATAGACATAGGCACTTTTCACTATATGTAGGTTTTATCCTCATTAGAATGATGTAACTGGTGACCGAAGAGCTGGCGGTTTCCTCGCACAGCGTATCAGCATTGCGATACAACGAGGAAATGCCGCCAGCATCCTTGGTACAATGCCGCAAGGGCCTAGTTTAGATTTGAGCTAGTTATTAATTTAGTTTAGTATTTGTACTGTAGTACCTCTGTATATTTAGTTATGTAAATAAATGTTTTTCTTCTATTTAATTATTAGGTAGGTACTAACCCTTGTTGTAATTTTAATAACTATTGTTTGTTTACTAACATAATAAGTATGATATGTGTCAAAGTTACACGAAACAAACGATTTTGAATTTGAATTTGAATTAGTCATTATGTACTGAATTTTGTAAGCAAAATTTTGGAACTGCCATTTTTAAAATAACATTTTAAGTAACCGTTTAAAATTGTTACAACCTAACTTAAATATACTTCAAGTGCCAGTTTTTCCCTTTTTATTAAAAAATGGAGCACTCACGAAGAAATCTAGGCTCAAATGAACAAAACGTTTGACGTCTCTAGACGCAACGAGTTATTCAGGAGTTTGTATGCAGCTGAAATAACCCCTAACGTTCTACCTTACGAGCATTTGAAAACTCATTTAATTATATACCTTATTCTCATGCAGCAAAGTGTACTTTTTAATTGCATTAGAATACACATAAGTGCGTTCGTTAAGCGTGGAAGCGAGCTTCGCAAGAGCCGTTGTGCTTTTCAAAGTCATTAGCTTTAGAGGTTTCAAAACGCCTCTCGTGAAGTGAAACACTAGGACCACTTTAGTGCAAAATTTCTTTAAGCACGTTTTTACACAGTTTTATTTAGCTTTACCCCGTATATTTGTTTATTCGCTTATGTCATTATACGCATCAAATCTTGTTAGATAAATTTTAACCACTTCCCGGTATCTGATTGAGCTGAAATTTGGTATACTGCCGTTGTTACATGACAATGCTACTAGGTACAGTCAGTAATAAAACTGTGTACCAAAAAAAATTTGGAAGTCACTTGTTTATATTTGCGTTTGGTTATTTTAATGAAAATAGGGTAAAATTATAAGTTAAGGTGACATGATACACAAGCGCGTGAAATTGAGGTGTTTTTGTGCAAATTTTGTGATGAAATCTAAGCACTTGAGAGCTTGGATGTGGCATGATCTGAAGGGACATATTGACATGACAATAATACGATATGAATATGAATAAAAAAACATTGACAAGGACCATTAACGTCCAGAACTCGTCTTTACAAACTAGGATATTTCTCGATTGTATTACAATAAAAAACGCCAAAGATTCCAAGTAAAAAACGTAAAAAAACAAAGTTATTATAAAAGCTTTAAGTAAGTTTCTAAACGCCCAATTAAGCCGCTTTCAAGGGAAACTTACATAACAGCGGCCATAAGGCATGCATTACATTTCATAAATAATTCAACGCCATGTACACACGCGGCCAGTAATTACGCGCTCCGCACTACGGTCAGAAATTAACAACGAAATTGTAAATTTTTGCCTACTTATATTGTGGCTACAATTAAAGTAAACTTTATTACTACTGACGTGTAGAAAACTTAGTGATTTTATTCAAAATATAGGTTTTTATAACAATAAATACTTAGTAGGCAATGCAAACCGGTTAAAGCAAAAAACCCCGAATTTTATGTTTTTATGTAAATATTGTATTTAGGTTTTCACTTCATAATATAAGATTTTTCGATTAAATATGAAATAGTAACGAAAGAACGAAAAAAACGGGTTTTACTATGGAGCAAATTCCGGCTTCCGTCCGAGCCCTGGTAGAACTGTATGGAAATATAACCCGTTAACTGGAGAATATCCGGTGATTCTCATTCTAAATAAATATCGTTTCTCATAAATATTACGTCTTCTTCCCGCCAGTTGGATCGTTTACCTACTACTTATTGCATATAAAATACTTTAGGGACTGTACAGTCGCCATCAAATATATCGGAGCTGCCGAGGTACTCAAAAATATCTGAACATGCACTTTATCGCCTTGACAATAGAGACGTTGATCAGATATTTGTGACTACCATTGCCGCTCCGACATATCTGATAGAAACTGTACTTACCTGCAGGAAAATTTGTGCAGTACGAATGTTACATATCAATGTGTCTGTTGAAACTGCCTTTATCGCCACTAATACAAGACTGAATTATTATTTTTAAAACGATGGCTAAATTGATAATACCTCTAGCATCACTTAAATATTTAGTCATGATTTAATAAGTGACGCTGGTCACTACCCATTCTGGTGCATAACTTCACTTTTGCCGAAAACCGCAACCAAATTTGTTTGCAAACATTTTGTTTGCAAAAACAGCCTCCCACCCTTTAGACATATCTACCCTATCTACTACCTACCGCACCGCCTCCATTCTCTCAGGGGCAAAAATAAAACTCATGCATGCATGCACCCGTATAAAACAAAACACTTTCGTTTCAACGTAATATAAACTTGTATATCTGTCCTTTGCCTTATCCTTGATGGCCTACAACACATACATAGGTACGCACATACGTATAATACTTAGTAGCAGTCACGTACAGATTGTATTTGTTACTTTCACCCAACTACTTACCAAAGTTTGCAAATATCACATCTACTGTATGGACAATATTAATTAGATACACCGTTACAAGATTTGTTGTTTACTCACATACCCTGACATTTCTATTTACCAGAAGAAAGGCTTATCTTACCATGAATACGAGAGACAATAAGCCATTGTATTGCGAGAGGTAAGATTGCTATTTGGCTAATGAAATGAACAAGCGATCGGACGAGAGATTGCCCTGACTGTACAAAACTGGGGGAGATATATCATACAAGCCCGATTGGGATGAAGTTGTTCTCATTGTTTGGTTTATTAGAAAATGATGACGAGAAACTGCGAACTATTTTTTGTGTAATTTAGATTTTTTGTGTAGCCATCAGACGAAGCCTGTGTTGCGGATGTTTATTAAATTCATAAAATTTATTTTTGGATTTAGGTAATTATTTATCTAGTTCCTACACTTGATGATCATATAAATTATTATTAATAAAAACGCCCGCGCCGCGTATATTTATTTAAATAAGATATGCAATATAATAAATAAAATACTAAATAAGTAAATAACATTATTTTTAAGCTTAACTCAGGGCTCATAGCCGGTTAAAGCAAAAAACCCCGAAATAATCCAATATATTTAATTATTTTATAGTTTTTATGTAAAACCTGATATTTCATTGAGGTGTTCAATTCATATTATAGGATTTTTCGATAAAATATGAAACAGTAACGGAAGAACGAAAAAAAACGGTTTCTTAGTTCTGGCTTACCTAACTTATCTAAAACATTTGCCTGATATCAGCTTCCACCTGTTCCAAAAGTGCCAAAAATGCTTGCAGGTAGGACCAGGAAGGATTTGGAACGGGCGCGCAACCCCAAAGCTTCCAATAAACAAATTGAAAGAAAGTTGTAATCACTAACATAATTAAGTATTTAAAAATGTTGTTCCACAGTTCATATTCACAAAAGTTAGCTAGGATCTGAAAAAAACATTAAAACATTTATCGATATAGTAAAAATACGACTGCTTTTTTGTAGTACGAGTCCACGATCAGGGAGAAATATTTTGCACCGTTTTTCCGTGATAGTGAAAACTTACTTGCAACTTGTTTACCTGGCTTAAACACAAACAAATTATGAACCTCGCAACAACCCATAAATCTTCAGATTGATCTATCCACAGCTACTTGGAGATAACGAGAAATCGGTATCAAGTGTGATGGATGGTAGGCTCAGTTATTGTTTAGCTGTTGTTACCATCGCTTAACATGGGCCAGTTAATTTAGACCTCGGGATCAGTAGTAACTGGGCGTTACGGACGCACATGTTCACTGGTCTTGCTTTTAATAGGCGGTGGCAAGATTTTGGGGTTACATAAAATCTTGTAACTAGTAAAACCCACGTCAGTAATAAAAGTGAAACTTTTACATCGCCTCTAATTTTTTCGTCCGTCTTTTGCATGTCGCACACGCAATACGACTAATGTTAAAACACTTTTAAAGAACGCTGATATCATACCGTAACCAGCCTACATAATTTTGTCGGTTGGTGTCTCGGAGCGAAACAACACCACCTTATTGCCGAGCAAAACAGCCGTTTATAGATACTTAACTAAAAAAAGGAGCATTAAGCCATACGCTACGACATTTTCAAACATGTCAAACAGAAAATTGTAAACAAAGGGCCGCTAAAATTACTAAGCTGTTATGTGCGAATAAAATAAAATTAATAGCTTAAAATGGCCTATAGTTTAAGAATAAATTATCAAAATGAGGGGTACAAAAATATGAACAACCCCAATTGATAATGATAATATTGTGTCCGAAGTATTAATAGAACGTTGATGTGCAAAACGCAACCTAAAGGATTATGACGACCTCAAACAAAAATTAAAAACAGCCGCTTATTCAATGATGTCACTTCCGTTCCGACACTCCATTTTGTATAGAAAAAAAAACATCACGTGACCTTTCGAGGACCAAATTTCTAACCTCCGTACCTACTACTATTAAGTTTAAACTCAAATTCAAAATATATTTATTTCATATATTGGTTTTACAGTGGGAGCCAATACAGTGATCCCCACACTAGGCTGAGCCTGTGACGTGAGGATCTTAGCGAAATGCATGAATATTAAAGCTAAATTTAAAACTAACAATTTTGATTAAATGAGCGAGAAACTATCTGCATAAGTACAAAGAGTCAGATAAAATGGTCTTAGTTAGTTATAAGTAAGCGGTGTTTATGTAAAGTTAAGTATGTGTGTTTTTAATGTGTGTATGTATGTATGAATTAGTTATGTGTGTGTGAATGCCTACGAAATAAAAGTGTGAAAGACATAAAATAGGGAGGAAGTAGATTGGTTGTGTATTTTATTTTTGAGATCAGACGTAAAACGAATGTTGGAGTTTAGAACTAGGTAAGTACCTAGTTACACAGTATATTTTATTATATTTTTAAGTATATTATATGTATAATAACGCAATATCGGCAGCTGATTTTTTAGCTTACTGTTGGGCGGGATGAGGTGGGAGTGTGTTAGGTCCTTATTAATTGAGCAGGGGCCATATTCTAACTTTAAAACACATAATAGAAACAATCCTAACTTCAATACAACTACAATGCACGAACAACGCAATACACCTCTGCTAGCGCCTAAACACCTGAATCACAAATATTACCTATTCGCTATGTGCGAAGTGCATGGTGGGGGTAACGAGAACGATCGCAGTGTTCAATGTGACAAGAAATGAAACTGCAAATCCCCTGTCTGCTGTCAAAATAGTGAATCAGCCAGTTACATTTCATATAAGCAAGGAATACAACCTATTGACCACCTGCCCAAGAGATGGCGCCACAATCATGCACACAGCAAATAGTAAGTATTTACTTGAAAATTATTTCAATGCAACTCCAATACAACTTCAATATTGGTTTATTATTTGTTGTGTGTTGGAGTTATGTTTGAGATGGATTGTGTTTTTAATGTATTGTTTAAGTATTTTAGAATTAAAATACAGCACCAGATCCTATAATGATAATAGAACTTCACGTCCAGGTAATTACGTTTTATCAACCTCTGTGCTATTATATCATCTATGTCTAAGACATAAGTTACACAACTAACTGCAAACAACCCCCTTCAAAAGCGAGTCAAATTACACTAAAGACAAGCTCCCGAACTTGACATAATCTGTTGTACAAGTATAGATAGATAGGTATCTATCTATCCACTGAACTGATGTTCAGTATACACCGGACGCATTATACATACCTGCGTATTATGTACTCACCTATTGGGTTCCTTCCCTCCTTATTAATATTAGTGTGTAGAAACGAGACAAAAACATACGACATTGTTTACTGTTTATGCGGGCGGTTTCAGTCACGATGAAAACTGGATAAGAACTCTGAGATAATGTTTTGTTCTTGTCGAAAAGTTTTCGGACGTTAGGAGGATACGTAAAATCGTGACGTGAACGTTTAGTATTATTTAACATTGACATTAACAATAATTATTGAATGGGAATGCTTTAACTTATGTGCAAATAAATATGTTTTGGTCAGCAAAAAAAAGTTCGTCACCAAGTCTTAGACTTGGTGACTCAACCCGTCCCGTCCCCCTCAACCCCTGAAGGTTAGACTAACCTAACATTATGTCGATTGCCGACCATCAAATTTTTCTGTTGAGCAATAGTTATTTGTTATACAAGTGGTGAAAGTTGTATTTTACGTGCGAGTGTTATTTGAAACACGAGCTAGCGAAAGGATTCTATTATTGACCACGAGCGAAGCGAGTGGTTCAAAAATAGAATCCTGAGCGTAGCGAGTGCTTTAATACACGAGACGTAAAATAACTTTCACACGTGTATAACACAAAACTTTTCACCTCACTACAGCGAGGAAAATAAGAAAAAGGGTGCATTTTGCTCGGTTTCCCGTAATTCCTCAGGTGTTTAATACTTCTTCATCACTCGAATCACTAATTTTTAACAAAACAATCTAGAAAAACATGCGAATATTTAACGTTGATATGATGGATGAATTGAAAATGAAATGAAAAGTTTTGACGTAAAAGGTTTTATTAAATGTCAGATGCGTTTTGTTCGTACGTAGACTTATTCGGCTGTCAGAACAATTTATCCGTTTTTACAAAAAGAATGAAGATTAATGTTGAATGCTGATATTTATGAATTAAAATAAAGTTGTAAGACTGTATTAAGTGTTTTTACTCGATGCAATTCATTAATTGCGATGTTAAAAATTCTGCACTTTTAACGTTTTACGTTTTGTTAGCTGTCAAATGTCACTTAAGCCACTTGTCACTTATGTCAAAACTCTTTCACCACATGTGGATAAAAAGCGATTTTCACAATAGATATTAAACAAACAAAAAGGGCTTTCCGAGCTAGTGAGGTGAAAAATCTATTTATTGGCTGATTTTTTAATATCGTATTTTGCATAATTTACTAATCGAAATACGCCTCTGTCACACTACAACGAAGTTTTTGTTCACAAGATCTCCAAAACGAGCCCTCTTTGGTTACGAGTTTGAGTGTACTCTAGACTTTAGCAAATTGAATAAAGGGTGTTTTGTTTAGAGTGTCGTGACCATAGATGAATAAAAGATTAGAGTGCTCACCCTACATGTATTTGGCTAAAAACCTAATATTTAAGAAGTTTTAAACGACAAATTAAGGATGATGTACGGTGTTATAGTGTGGAAATGTCGCATCTAAGACGGCCCCGTCTTAGATACCTACGACACTTCCGACACTTCACTTTGTATACAGAAAATCACATAACCTCCTAGGATCACGTCACGCTTTCTATACAAAATGAAGTGTCGGAAGTGCCGTGTCGGAGACGGTCCGGAACACCATGCATCATCCTTTAGAGTTTGTTAAGAAGTATAATTAGTATAATTAGTTAATTACCAAGGACAAGAAGAAATCATCTTCTCAAAATATCCAGAATTCTCTTCAGACAAGAAATATCTTCTTTGATAACAAGTTATGCATGACCTAATTATCAATGTGAATCCCGAATTTCCATAAGTTAGTAATCCTTGGACTCTAAGGACATGACCTAGATCTGACTGCAAGAACAGGGGCAGCATTCCAACATCACATATATGATTTGACATTGCAATGTAATCCGCTCGCACCTTTTATATTGGTACTTGATAAACCTGCGAGTAATATCAATAAAGTTCAGTTTTTTTTTAACTTTGAATGCACCTCCTGAGCTGTGAAGTACCTACTGCACCAATTACACAGCCAACGAACCAGTGTAAGAAGGATCTCAGATTATGTATAGGGCTGCAGATCTCGCGGTCACTGTATACTAGTCACTCAGACTCTGTGAGAGACGATGTTTTGCGAATAATGCCAGTGCATCAAACGCTTAGCTATGAGTTACCTTATTCACATACAGAGTAAAGAAATACAGAAAGTGTTTTCAAAAGTATTATATCAATATATCTCCTTTTTCTTTAATACTTTTCGCACCATGAACCCGCTAGGCGGGTTCTCTCTGTGCGAGCGTAGTGATACTTACGGAAAGTTTTAAGTTTTACGCGTAGCGTTATCGCGCTACACCGTAGCACAGTATAAGGAAGGTGGTCTATGAGACCAGTAACCCATCTACGAACAAGTAAAAAATCACGTATCGCAAATCAAACTCCGTACACAGGGCTGTACCAAGCATGTTTCGCGCAACAGTAAAACCGCAGTAGCACACCCCTTATTTCGCCATGTCGAATCATGTATAATTTGGTCCCGTCACTGGCGTCGTCAGTTGCTACTTGTTGTAAATGTGTGTACTCTGACCCTAGCATTACCGGCTAGTCGAGCAAGGGGGTACTCATTACGAGTTTGTCGTAAAGTAAGTCTGCCTACACCTTCCCACGTTCTCTCTCAATTTGTCAAGGTTTAACTGGAAATCCCTTAAAGTGATAAGTTCTCCTTTGTAGGTACATATAAATATGTCGTGTCTCTCGCTGTGTTTTTATACAATAGTGCAGTACTTAATACTTATACTACTCTTACTAGAATAATGTACGGAATGGAGTAATCTGTTACAATTTGTCTGCGGTCCAAGTTTTGGCACTCCGCCGTACCATTTGTCCTACATTGTGCCACCGCATATTTTGTCAAGTTGCAGCTGCAGCTTTGTCAAGCGACGTGACCACGTGACTTTTCGCATTCGTTTTCGGATATTGTAGATGCTCTTACAAACTAGGGAAAAATGTTTGCATTTTAGAAGTAAAAGATGTATAGCTTTATGAAACACTTACAAAGTAAGTAGGTAGGTATATGCCCTGGTTACACCGACCGAGTACAGTGGCGAGACAGTACTCTCGACCGAGTACTCGCAAGGTCTAAACACATCGCCGAGTACTGGGCCGGGCTATTTTACTCTCTCGGCCAAGTGGCATTTTGATGTCTCGCCACTGTACTCGTTAGGTGTAACCAGGCCTATAGTCAGCAGACAGCAGCTAAGCAGGCGAGATGTTCAAAATGAGCTTGACATATTCAGATAACAAAAGCGTATTAAGATTTTGAACGCTACCTGTTTAACTATTTCCAATGAACATCTCACTATGGTACCACGAGAAAACGTCATTTATAAAACAATAAGAAATATTTTCTGTTTCTTTATTTGTAAGAAACGATACAGGGACGACAATGGATGTTTTTTTTTTATTAGGGTTTTTGAATCGGAAAACTAGCGCTACCGGTAAACACGTTTTCCCGAATGTATTTTGTGTGTCGGTGTGGTAAATGTCTGTGTACCAATAGTGTACCAAGTGAAACGATATATCTATATTCTATACTATATTAGGGTAGGTTTAGAACATATGGCTGTGGAGGATTTTCCCGTATTTAATTGCACTAGAGACGCCGCTTACGAGCACAATCACAGTACTATACAGAAATCAAAGATGTTTAAGATATATTTAAGTTGTTCACAGAATAAAATATAGTATTTTACCACCTCTTATTTTAATAAAGAAAAAGGAAGGTCGTGGTCGTTAGTTAACGAAGCGTTACGATGCAGCGATGGGCGTAATACTGAGTGTAATCAACTAATGGCGTCGAGCTTCGCAACCTGTCCCAGTCCACAATTTGACGTGAGATAGTTAAGACCAATAACGCTTAACAAAATACACGGTGTCCATGAGTAAGAGGAAAAAAACCCCCGCATTGCTGAGGCTAAAAGAAGGAAAGGGTTTTTTTTTCGATTTGAATGATTTACTACATAATATATACACTTTATAGGATTTTTTTCAATTTAAATGAGTTAGTAAGTATATTTTATTCGCAAAAACTAGTTTAGTATTAATTTAATGTGGTAAATATAAGTGTTAGTAGGTACAATAATAAACAAAAACTTAAATATAAATTAAAAGCTATCTTAAATCAAAACGCACTAAACTAAAAAAATCCCTCGCGGCATGTTACTACTAGATACTGGTTTATAAAAGAGGCGACATAACCATCAAAAAGTAGTTTTGCACTGAAATACAATGAAAAAATTGTAATTGGTATTAACTCAGGAAACTAGGCGAATTTCAGAAAAGTTTATATGACATATTAGTCTCTAAATATGATCTGGAATATGCTGTTAAAATCTTTCCCTTTCCTCGCGGGCACCGTGTATAGATTAGTGGCTCTGGGAGCTGTAAACCGCCATTTTGATAAATAAATACAACATCTTAGTGAACTCACAATAAATATGGACCTAATTTATCCTTCCTTGGGTCAAAGTAACCCGGATATGTGGTAGCATTTTCTGATCCCTTAATTCAACCTTAGGGTTGAAAAATCAAGTTTAACTCATAATATTATGCAGCGAGAGAGCGAAATCAACTAATGGTGGTGTTTGTCCTCTACTTGTCGCAAGCCATTAAATTCAAAAAATTCAAAAAAAAAGTTCAAAATATATTTATTTCATATTACCGTAACCTCGGGGTACTTTAGCCCTGGAGGGTAACTTTGGCCTTTGGAATTTACTGGGTTCCGGTTATATAAAAGATTTCAATTAATGGCACATTGCCATGAGGTTGATCGAAAGTAACCGATAACGTTTTTATCTTTTTTATCAGACCCTTCTATATGTGATTTTTATATGGGCCAAAGTATCCTGAATTTGGCCAAAGTACCCCGAGGTGACGGTATATTGGTTTAACAATGGCAATACAGTGATCCCCACACTAGGCTGAGCCTGTGACGTGGGGATCTTAACGAAATACATGAACATTAAATCTAAAATTAAAACTAAGAATTTTGCTGATTAAATGTTTGTATAATAATAGGAGATTCTTATCAGATGGTAAAGGCGCTCTGAGAAAATGGGCTTGTGAATACTAACTATTAACTACGAGATGTAATAAGGTACTGTATACACTTATATCCCCTTATTCATAATCGGCCACTTAAGTTAAGAGATCGCTGATACTCGTTTGTCCCTTTCCTTCATATAGGTTGGACGGAAAGGGACAAACGATTATCAGAGGCCTCTTAACTTTAGTAGATGTTTATGATTAAGGGGGATAGACTATCCGTGACTCGATCCACGTCGCGCGAGGTTGTTAAAAATTCTATTTTCACCCAACTCTAATAAATTCCCAAATACCTATATATAAAGATCCTATATATATAGATTTTTCCAGGGCAAACTTAAAGTATGTAAAAGAATGCATACTTTTATTTAAAAAAATCGTGTATTGTACTTATGTGAAAGCAGTACCGAAATAAATAGTTTTTTGTGTCTTCTGTAAAGTAGGTTAAAAACACATGGCAACTTTTGCACGCACAGCGACGATATGATCCCTACTAAGATTATTGTTATCGTTTATTCTTTAAGATAAAACATCACTTGGAAAACACACTACATCTTACAAAAGAACAATCTACAATGTCTCATTAAGTTAAAAACGGATCGAAAACAAGAAAAAAAGATTCAAACATGCTTAAAGGAAGCTTGACCCATTTAAAAGAACGCAAATCCTTGAGGCGGATCCTTTTAGAGGGGAATTAAAGTGCTTTGACACAAAAGGGGATTGGAAACGACTGCATCCGTCTACGGACGTTGGAGAAAGTCTCCTCTCTTTTACTCATATACGTAGGTACTGGTCAGTTATAGGGTTGAAAGAGTTCGTACATCTGATACATCTCTAAAAACTACTTTATCTATAAGATACTAAATGGATACCAACGAATACAGAGTATCCGAAGTCATTGAAATATACTTCAAACACAGCTCACAATTCAAAGAGCAATATTATGTCATACCACGCATAGTGTACGTTAGAAAACTAATTTGAGTTTGGAATTCGTTCGTTACATCAAAATACGATAAACAGTTAAGTGCTTTTTCCAATGGCTGCTGGTACGGCTCTTTTGCGTGGTGGCATAGAGGTGGTGGGAAATAAACCTTTTAGTAAGATGCACAACTTTGCCTGGCTTGAAAAACATGATTTTCTTCACCAAACAGCTATTTATATCTTATGATGAGATGAGAGAAAAGCGGCCATCTCACGAATAAGATAAATTGGTGTTTGATGAAAAAACCATGTTTTTCAGCCAGGAAAAGTTGTGCATCGTAGGCAAAGTTGTAGCACGCGACGGTATCAATAAAATACAATGCTGTATTTAGGATTAGGGGAACACAGAAGGATATACTATACAGGCTGGATTTTCCAAATGGGTCAAAGAGGACAGCAGCTACCAGATCAGAGAGTAAGTAGCTAATGTACACGAATATGTTTAGTTATCATTATATGGGGCATTATATCAATATGTCTTAACACTAATTTGGATAATTTAGAAGTTTCTACATGTCAAAAATTATGTATTGCTTAGTTGTAAAATGCCCTTTTTCTTTTCTTATATACTGTCAAGTGATACAACTTTGCCTACGGCCTACGATGCACTTAACGATAAGTTCCATACGTGGTACCTACACAAACTAGGGTACGTTAAAATATGAGTAGGTACTTACTTATTTTATTCCTATGGCTAGTAATTAAGGAATTAAAATTATGATTGCATCTGTCTCTCTCAGATACCTGTGAAATGCAATGTTGGTTTCAACTACTACTCAGCGGCATCAACCAAAACTAATCTGTAATATGAATCCGGGTACGAACTAAGCCAGTATAACCACTGGGAAACCATCCGTGTATAATTATAATCCTTCATTAAAAGCGGCTAGCGTGGATTGCGGTGGGTATCCTATTAATGTTTAATTTAAATTTATCTATAAATTTAGGTTTTAATTATATTTGGCAGTGTTTGTAACAGACATACCTACGTAACTAGGCAACTAAAAAAGATAATTAAAACATTAGTTTAAAGAATAGGATACTCAGAGTAATAATTGACAATGACCAATGAAAAGTAATAATTATTTTACGCATCTAAATTACTAAGTACTGTTCCTCCTAGCGTTTGCCCCGGCCTGGGGTCCGCTTGACAACCTAATCCCATGAATTGTCTAGTTCCTAAGTTTTAGAAAACTATTAAGTTAAACTACTACGTACCTACTAACTAATTTATTATCTACAAATGTATATTAACCCTTAATATTTCTAATTACTATCCATAGTTTTTTCGTTACCGTTTCCTCTCACTTGACAGCCCATAAGTTTTATTTGTCATTTTTTCTCAATACAAACAAAACAATTGCTAGTAAATTCCTAATTTAGTATCGGTTACCAAAATCAACTTACACTACAATGTACAGTCGAAGCCAAAAATATGTTTACACTTTTGGACCTTATTACAAAGGAGTAAGGTGCAACAGTGTAAACATATTTTTCACGTAGATCGTACATAAACTGGAGCAAATGAAAAAACTGTACCGTCATCTACGCTCGACCCTATCCCTTAATATCCGTAATGATAAAATAATCGTTTCAGGTGTATTAATGGATTACCAAGTACTGTTTATTATCATTAATGGTTCCTACTGAAGATTGAGCATCAAGGGTAGTGACAATGGCAATGACCCACATGGCTAATGATAATGACAAGCTAATATACCAAACTACTGGTCTTTTGATGAACAACATGAACTATTTTAGAGTCAAAACCAATGTGCCGGTAGGACGATAAAAAAGGAACGATGTTGCGATGTGAGTCGCTACAGATAGAGAGAGTGAGCGAGATGTCCAGCTTAATGAGTTTCGACTCAATTGGCATTTTGGTTTTGGCCCCACAACAGAAACAAATCAAATTATTTTATCCCGTAGACTGTAGACTCAGCAGCAAAAGTAGGTAAGCGGGTAGGGTGTTCAAAATGAGCTGGACACGACTTTATCGTTAAGAGAATAAGAGCGTGTGTAGGTCATTTTGAACACTCTACCAGCTTAGCTACTTTTGCTGCTGACTGTACTTTGATTTGTTTTGTTTTTAAATACCTACCTAATACGAGAAATAAATAACATATTATTATTCTTAAGAAAAAGTGATCAAGCCCTTTAGTGCCCAAGATCGGAGCCGAGTAGAGTCTAGTTAACTAACGAACTGGCAAAGATGAACACAAGCCATTTTATGCCGATGATGGCCACACACCAGAAGACCAATTATGGGAGGGCCTCCAAAAGGCGTACCTCATGATGATTGTTGATATTTAAGGTTTTCAGGCATGCCTCGTTGACGAAAAAACGCTTCAATTTGCCGATCCGACAACCTCAATTTTCCTCGTGAAACAGACATCAATGATGCAGTTATTCTTTTCGTAATAACATAAAATCTGACTAGCGTCATTGCGACAAAATAATGGTTTATAATATAAATTCATATTTAAGGTTGGAGTAACCCTGGCCCGCCTACAACGCAGCAGTATTTCACGAATCGTTTCTCCAACTATTACAAACGTATATCATAAAGATAAAGAACGGGTCACGCACGCTACCACTTGGACTTACTTTTGAGCCCCGGTATCCTAAAAGGAAATTTATGTTTCATGAAGCTCCCCATTGTAGCGTAGCCCGGGATAATCTCTTAATTCCCCCAACAATTCAAACAAACATAAAACAGTACGAGTATATGAATACGCAAAATGTGTCGCTGAATTCAACTGTGGGATGGCATTCGATAATTGATACGGAGTCGTTCCATCAATTATGTGTGTTTTATCCTACCTCGTTTCCTGTAGGACAGCAGTACAATTATGTTGGCAGCATGAATTTTTAAATGATTTTACGCTTTTCTCGTTTAGGCTGTTTTACATGAAGTTGAGAGTTTTAGGTTCGGTTAGGTTATGAATTGGTATAGAACGTAACTCATAAGCGGTCCTTACGCCGGATGTGGGGTCTGCAAGTTTATATCCAGATATACCCAGGTATGCATAAATATTGATGCATAAAAAGAGCGCTGGTAGCCTTGCGGTAAGACGTCCCACTTTCAATCCGGAGGTCTCGGGTTCAAACCCCGGCTCGTACCACTGAGTTTTTCGGAACTTATGTACGGAATATCATTTGATATTTACCAGTCGCTCTTCGGTGAAGGAAAAACATCGTAAGGAAACCGGATCTAATCCCAAAAAGGCCTAGTTTCCCCTCTGGGTTGGAAGGTCAGATGGCAGTCGCTTTCGTAAAAACTAGTGTCTACGCCAATTCATGGGATTAGGTTGTCAAGCGGACCCCAAACCGGGATAAACGCTAGGATGATGATATACCCAGGTATGCATATATAAATAAGTCCACCCAGATTCAAAATTGCATGGACAATTTATGAATTATTTCATAATGTGTCCGTGCAATTTTGAACGTACGTTTGTACATGTTTATGTAATTTCATACACAATTTAGCCAATTATAGACTACACAGATAGAAAAAATCTCTTCAACCCAAGAAACCTATTTGAATCAAGAGATATCCAGTTTCCCATATAAGGAAAAAATAAAATTCTTTATTTTAAGATATAAAATGTTTCAAAGTTTATTACTTAACCTAATAAATTCAATACTTTATCCGAGATATAAAAATCTTCTTTTTAAAATAGCTTAATATTCTCACGAAGGGCGTTTGAATTTTGTTTTTGTATTGTATTTTTTTTAAATTGAACTTCATGTGTCTTAGTGCAATACATAAAGAACTTAAGCCAAGAAACTTTGTTTCTTGGATGAAGACTCATAGTTTAAATTGAGAATTGAATTTCTCCACGGAAACAAGAAATCGCATTAGTTCAAGAGCATGTGTTACTTGATGTAAAATTTGATATTTTCACACCAAGATCTAAAATTTCTTGGCGTATGAAATCGATTACTTGAAACAAACAATAACATTTTCTAAGGCGGTTATCACACTGGCGCGGATCCGCATGCGGCACCGGTGCGCGAGCGAGATAGCGCTCTGCATGTGTATAGCGCTATCTCGCTCGCACACCGGCGCCGCATGCGGATCCGTCGTCAGTGTGATAATCGCCTTAGTGTCTCAGTGCACTACTTAAAAACCTAGTAGCAGAAACTGTGTTTCTCGGGACTAATCCCAAGAAAGGAAGTTTAACTAAAAGTAGATAATACAAATATAAATTATGATTATTTATATACTCACAATTTATAATCGTATTAACTAGAGCTGAGATTGCTATTGTGAATCTCAAATAAGCCCGGGTAAAGCGGCGAGGGTCATGAAGTTACGTTGAACAAACGTTCGCGTGTTCTAACCTACACGCAGAGACATCTATTGATGCGCAGGGTAACTAACGTCCAAGATTTAAATGTTTCAAAGCAAAAATTATGTGCTTCTTCTTTGGAATAGCTGTGGCTCTTGATTGTAAGTTGAAAACATCAAAGCAAAAATTAATCTCTCTTGCCTAAAAACTTAAAAATCTCAAATCTAACTTTTGGTGCTACTTCTTTAAATTAGCTTTGGCTCTTAGCTGTAGATTGAAAACATCAAACCAAGAACTAATCGATCTTACGTAAACACATAAAACTGTTAAAGGAAAATGTTGGTGCTTTTTTGCCGTAAATAATTATTATCTTAACTCAAATCATTACTATTTGCTTTAAAAATAGGTAAAGTTAAAGCTAAATAATTTTAAATCTTCTTTTAAAAATCATGATATTTTTAACTCAAGTCATGTTTATTGGTCTAAGGTATTTATTACTCTCTTTAAGAAACCGCGTGCAAGAGAGTTTTGCGTTTTGAATTAAGATATTATTTCTATCTGTGTACGAGCTAGCTACTGTGAGCAAAACGTGTATCACTGTAGTTTCCTGCGCGCTACGCGCGTAGCAGATCCTGTACAAGAGTGGAAAACGCTGGCGTTTTCCACTTATGTATAGGAAAGCGACTACGAATAGAGAGCCCGCCTAGCGGGTTCCTGGCATTTAATGTATAAAGGCTTGTGCAAGCAGGGGCAAGCTTAGCCTTCGCGAGGCCCCGGGCGGCTCTGAAATATCCTTTGATTGGGTTGTTGCGAGGCCCTGGGCCCAGACCAGATTCGCCATGCCCTTAGGCGGCCTCTTGTTATATGCAAGGATCTAAAAATGAAGATAAACACCCACACATAGTAAATGATTCCTACTGTCTTTTGGAAACCTTCACACTTCAGAGATTATTTGCTACAAAGTGTATAAATTTAACATTTCCGGATTTAATGGAAAAATGTAGTACAGTCGTCATCAGATACATCGGAGCTACAAAATCCTCAGACCTCCCAACTGCCGTCTGTATCAATGAAGTTGGATTTGAGGTAAGGCAGCAAAGTTTAAGAAACAGAGAGAAAGACGCTTTTGCGGGTGCTGAGGCACTTAATTTGACGGACAATTGTACAGTCGCCATCAGATATATCGCAGTGGCCAAGGTTGTCACAATTATCTGAAAAACGCCTCTATTGTCAAGGCAATAAAGTGCATGTTTAGATAGTTTCGAGTACGTTGGCCGCTCCGATATATTTGATGGCGACTGTACATTGAACATGCACACACTAAAACCCCCTAAAGGAGCTAACCTCTGGCTGCATCCTTCGCACGCATGTGACGCAAGCTTCCTTGACCTAGCGCAGGGCCGGAATACCAAGCAGACGTCACTTGCATCCGCCATTTGTTGGCTTTTAGAACTTTGGGGACGAGTGCGAAAAAATACGGTTATTATATCTACAGGGTGAGATTTAACGGCCCTGCCTATGTAGCAGGAGGTCCCGGGAATCCTGGTCAGGGCATTTATTTGTGTATTTATCACGGTTCCTGGGTTATGGATGTTTTCTATGTATTTATTATAAGAACACCATTTTAAGTCACTTATTGTGACAGATGGGCAGCTACAGGATCCTTCGCTGAGCATACCATGGCCCAACATAATCTTACCTGATTAAAAAATATATTTATGCCACACCTGGCCATAAAGTGGCTTTTCCCGCACGCTGCGCGGATAAAGACGCTTTCTGGCCAAGTGTAGACATAAAACGATGTACACAACACGGGAGGTAATAAAGAAAGCCCTCGATCGCATATTTACGTCCCTTGCTTGCAGCTCGGGCCGCAAACTTCTGCGATCTCGGCCTTTCTTTGTTTTACCACCCTAGTTGTGTAATGTACTATTTTACGTCTCTCTGGGCGGTAAGTGAGATTTGCCGCCCACGGGCGCTGCGGGAAATCTCACTTCACATCCAGGAGGAGACGTAAAATTGTGTACGCACCACAGGCGGTAATAAAGAAGGCCTCAGATCGCTTGTTTATGGCCAGACGGCCAGACCTACGGTTCAGGCCACAAATACCCGTGATCTGAGCCGTTCTTTATTTTACCGCCCTAGGTGCGTAATGTACTATTAGCACATTTTCAGTCAGCGTAAATAATATATGTTAATTGTATTGCAATCGAACGAACCTGACAATGGTCAGACATATATTACTTCAGGGAATATTCACCACAAATAATATATCGTCATGTTGTATTTTTTATTGCCAACATTACTGTTGATAGACAACTGTATTTTCGGGCATGTTTAAATACCTTTATTTATCTACTTCAATAGAAATATCGCGCGGTCTATTTTGTATTAAAATATTCCGGAAATATAGCATATAATATTCATTGAGCAGACATAATCATATGTAAGAACTACCTACCTAAGTAAACCTTGAATTTAGACGTTTCTATTAAAAAAAAAACAACTAAGTCCTACAGCTATTGCATTTAGGTATTGGTTGTGTGTACAAACAGCAACACACTTAAGTGACCATCGATAGACCTTAATGCCGTTGCAATAGGGGTTACAAATGGTCACTTAACAGTGTTGGCGATGGTACTATGACGACGATAGGCACGTAGGAAATATCAAGTCAGGAACAAATATTTGTGGTAAACACACAAACATAAATGTATTTTCCGGGATTTGACAGTAGTAACTCTCTATATACCGCCTACGCTTTTTAATCCTAGCCTTTGCCCGGCTTCATGCCATGGCTCAAAAAACGTGGGGTCGGTTTGGCAACCCAAATCCAAGAATTGGTGAATGCACTATTTTTTTACGAAACCGACTGCAACCCGACCTTTCCGCCCAGAGGGCAAGCCAGCTACTTTGGGATTAGACCCTCACGATGTTTTCCACAATCAAAAAGTGTAAAATATTAAATTATATTTCATTTATAACATACAAGAAACTAGTTTAGTTTTTTAAGTTTTTGGAGTTAACACGTTTATACAACTTTCTAGAGATCTAAGAAAAACGAGTATTGTTTATCATATCTACTTATTAAACCTTAACAAATCTTTTAAATGTTTACGTATATTGTTTATTTGTTTAACCATTTGTTAGAATGTTTAAAACATACCTAGGTATACGATATACTCCAGGAATCTCGCTACCGACCTTCGAACGCCCTGTTTAGGTACTCATTGCTCGAAAGCCACCTTAGGGTCATACCGTAACTGAAAAACTTCAAATAGAAGCTTTCTATATAGTTAATATGTTAGTTCATAGCAAAAACAAACGTGATGATTGCTATAAACACTATCTTAGACGAGAGATTTAAGAGCAGTATCTTAAAGATACTGTTTACAAATCATGAATCTAAATAAGACAATTTTATTTACAATATGTTAGTATTCCCCAATTTCCATCCGAGAATTTCGAGAGTTTGCATGACGCAGCCGCCATCGTAAAGGTGACATCTGATCTGAACTAAACGATGATCTTATAAACGCAGGTCGAAATGACAGTTATTGTATGTAACACGGGACATTTCACTAAGATAATCACGAGCTGATCGAGCCGGTTACGTAAAACCAAATTTGATAAATCGATAGCAATAAAATTCAGAAAAATCCTAATGAGAGTCCTGGTAAATAGCACAGAGCGCAGCCGCTCGGAAACTATCGGAAAACCGTTATTTACCAACTAATCTCGCTTGTTTACTTGACATAAACAAAGTTGGTAAATCACTTACCGGTCGGTGTCGAGTTGTGTCATGGACTGGTCACCTCCGGTAATCCATTGAGGGTGATGTATCGTCACATGTGCGGCGCGTCGCGGCGGGACGCGCGGTCGGGCCGGCGGGAGAGGCGGCACTGTGGGCCGCACGTGGCTAGGGCTTCGCTCAGGTATCAGTCAATCGATGGCTGCGACGCGGGCGCGGCACATTCATGGCCCGCGAACAGCTGACGACGGGCGTAAACATGAATCGGGCTCCCCGCTCCCCCGCCCTCGGACTGCGCAGGGCAGGGAGCGGAAAGCCGAGCAGACTTGCTACGGGAAATTGTAGTGCGATTTTTGTGATAGGGATATCCCAAGGTCACTGTGTTTATTTGTCTATTATAATGTTCATAAAGTAAGTAATATAACAAAATGTAAAGACTGAAATTGAGTTATTATTTATCAATAAAGCAAATGGAATGGAAAGTGATTTCTGTAACCCTAGTTATTTTTACTATTTAAGTCCGTATATATTTTAATTTTAACGATAATTATTATGACGAAAGAGCTCAAAGAGGATGTTTTGACCACTGGGAATCTCCTTGCCTCTTGGAACTTGCCTCTTGGTTAACAATCTATTATGAGTAGGTATTATTTATTATTTAAGAGCAAACTTTATGTACAGTGAACGCCATAAATATGTTTACACTTTTGCACCTTCCTCCATTGTAATAAAATAAGGTTCAAAAGTGTATACATATTTTAGGCGTTGACTGTACCTAATCGTACCTTTTATAAGTATTTTACAAACTAATATCTACATGATGAGGTGCAAAAGTAGTAAGATTAATGGGTAGTAACTCTTCTTAATCTAATTTAAAGTCTTTGTAATATAAATAGGTAGCCTAAGACTACGAGTAGGTACCTACTTTGCCTTACCAAATCAACCTACTATTTCATAACTTCATAAGCAGATAATTAATTAGAATAAGTACCTACAATACAAACAAATTACAAATAAAAAAATCCCACATAAAGTTTTACAAACTACGAAATATAAGACGGTCAGATCAGTCAAACAACAATATTAAAAGCTGGTCAAAACTTACCTCACAAACTATAGACTGAATCATCGCACCAATATTCCGCGCACGTTGTATAATTCCAAGCAAAAGTAGTGGGCGTTGCTCCGCTCCGCGATACGAAACCGACGCGCGTGCGTGACGGCGCGGCGCCGACAGTGCTCCGACACGGCTCCGACGCGGGCCAGCTACGATAAGCGCAAGCGACAAACCCATTAGCGCCAGTGAGGCTCTTTAATTGGAGGTAGAGTTTGCAATCCGGATTCAAAATGTATGAAGTTATCCGGATCTGGATCCGGATCCACGGATCTTCCCATACATTTCAGATCCGTCGTGCAAACCCTAATTGTAGGGGATAGGATTTTTGAAGCTGAAATCGTCGGCTGAAACCGCACGTATTATAAATTTAGTAAGTAAGTAAGTAAAATCATTTATTTGTGACGCTCACTACACAACAAATACATTGAGAGCCAATATAACAATAAAAACAAAAAAATAAAATATGAACGTGCATCACAAAATGGACCAAACTCAGCATAATGCCAGCTTAGAAACCGGCGCTGGTCTTCCGTAGGGCCCATTTGGTGGTGTGGTGCCACGACAGATAACACACAATATTATTACTCTAAACTACACAAAACATTATATGAACAAAACGAGACAATATAAACAAAATATACATATTTACCGTTATCTTGAACGCTACCATTTTACGTCAATGTCAGCGCTTTATACATTAGAGTGACAACACACCTAGCGGAATTCCTCGCGGAATTAGCGGAAGTAGCGGAAATTTGTCTATGGTAGCGGAAATTTGTCTATGGTAGCAGATTTTTTGTATGGAAGCCATAGACAAATTTCCGCTACCATAGACAAATTTCCGCTACTTCCGCTAATTCCGCGAGCAATTCCGCTAGGTCTGTTGTGACCCTATAAATAGAGTTAATCTAATCAGTATAGGGAGCTACTGTAGTGACGCAATATGAACATTATGAACTGAAATGATATTGTTTTTTAAGTTAAGTAAAAAATTGGCTTTTACGTAATTATTTTTGCAAAATAAAATATTTCACTGAGATTTTTTTTAAACCATCCGGTCGGAGTTCATTAACAAGTTTACCTAATTACTAGTAGCGTAGAAAATACATTATTTCTTCAAATCCTTGAATAAATTGTGTAGCGTATTTATAACTATATCGGAAATACACCAAAGAAGTCTTTCCTCTTTTTTTCTTGTTTTTAAGATATAGCGGCATTTAATCATACTAAATTTAAAAACTCGCTACTACCCTACTCGCTGTTTTAATTTTTTACCGGAATAAAATTTGTTTTGAGATAGGCGCAGATTAATTAAGTACTACTACTACTCATTGGCGCACCGACCCAAAGTGAGTCCTGGCCTCCGACACGAGTTTACGCCAGTTGTCTCGATCTAGCGCAGTCTCCCACCAGTTAACAGCTTGGAGATCGCGCAGGTCTGATTCCACAGCATCGCCCCAGCGATACCTTGGACGACCTATTGGCCTGCGTCCCGCTACGCGACCCAGGCAAGCCAGCTTAGCACCGCGATCCTCATCCATCCTAACAACGTGGCCGAGCCAACGGAGCCGGTGTGCTTTCGTCTCGCTGATAATATTGGGTACAACCACTATCTCCTCAATTTCGGCGTTCTTACGGACCCTAACACTACCGTCTTCCATCCTAACTGGACCCAAGATCTTCCGTAGAATTCGTCTTTCCGCCACCAAAAGTTTATTTTCTTCTTTAAGTGTTAGTGTCCAAGTTGAAGATGTTTAATTAAGTAGGTAAATATTAATTCACAATATGTAACCTTTTAAGTTAATGGGTCAGAACTAATTCCATTTTAGATTAATCAAAATAAAACTCAAAGTCATACATTCCTCGCGATGTAGGTTAACTTGAGCAAACATTAGTTTTCTAATTACCGAACTTCGGAACAAAACTCTCTAGTACAAACACTCAAGAGTCTCTTAGACAAATTGGTACAGCTGTCCTTTTCTTTCACGTGCTGTTGGACGAGGACAGATAATGGGGTGGCTGGGAGGTTACCGCGAGTCGGTTTTTAAAAATATTTGATAAATATATAGTCATGATAACGATAAATTAAGTGGCAGGATGAAATAATTGCTATTGCAGGCAAAATATGTCAAAGTTTAGCACAAGATAAAGACAGAAAACAGTTGGAGGAGACTTTTACACGCAAGGGGTCTACAGAAGTACCTATTGTAATATAGTTTAAGTTTACATTTGCAATACCTTAATAGGGTATCATGTTTATTGTTATTCTGTAACACCAACGTGAGAGCAAATAAAGATATTCTATTCTATTCAGAAAACAAAGAACAATAATACAGAAATAAATAAATAACGATAAATACTTTTACTGACGCTTAAGGAGCAAAGTACCTATATACTTAATAAATACCCATCAGACGTAAGTTAAGTTTAAAAAGTGGGCTTGAGTTTTTCTTTTCATTGTATCTACTTTTGTAGATACAAATAATTTATCATATACTCTTCAAACTAATGTACAATACAATACAAATACTCTTTATTGAACACCTCAAAAAGAAAAACAGTATAATAAATGCTAAAGTACCTTTAGGCATTCTTCTAAACTGTGTTCCGAGGTTAGCTTTATATTTTGAGGTCTGCGATTTTTAATTTTTTTAATTTTTATGACTATAAATAGACTATAAATAATATATAGACAGTTCAAAACTTTTTGATGCTTATGTCTGAAAGCGCCATCTACTCGAGAGCCACATAATGGTATAAAAATACCTACTTTCCGGCGTATTTGACACTAATCAAAAACGCACTATAAAGGATGATTCACGGTGTCCATACCCGGGTCCGCCACGTCAACGGGCCCATACCAGGCGTTCCGGGCACTACACGATCAGTGACCGGGCGGTTCCGGGCCCGAGCCATCCGATACCGCCCTGTTATATATGAGAGCTTCCGTCGAGGTTCCGGGCACGAAGCGAGCCGAGTCCGGGCTGTTTTCAGTCCGATACATCGTCACGTGGTCACTGCTTCTTGTTTCTAGTAATTATAAACTGACCGAGTAGTGAATAAGCTACGCCCTCATATTTAACATACAATTTATTGACATTTTGCAACCTACATATTTTGGCAAATATATTCCGACACATCGTTGCAAAGGTGTTGTCGTATAGTTTCCGGGTGGTCGACGGACCGTGCACGGGGCGAGCCAGGTCCGAGCGTTGTTTGTACCTAGTAACGGCCGTCAAACAACAAAACATGACCGTGCCGTCGACGTTCCGGGTACGGAACGAGTCTCTTACGATATTCGGAGGTCACGTGATGTTTTCTATACAAAATGAAGTATCGGAAGTGTCGGATCGGACCCGGGAATGGACACCGTGAATCATCCTTTAGTCAATATACCATCATCTTAGTATAAATGTTTTATAACCGCTTTTTTGTATAAACTGAATTCTCAAGTAAATAAAAAATACGGGTCCCTTTTAAATTTTATCTCATTGTCAAGTATTGGTATACCTGGGAAGCTGTGGAAATAGCAAATGGCCAAACTCAACCTATACGATCTGCTATTTTAATTTCGCAAAGATTGATCAAACACACTTCGTAAAGCTAGATAGGTAGATTAGGTAGGTGATACGAAATTCAAAGAGTCAATTAACTAGTTACCTAAAAATTATAAAACATATGAATAAATGCAAATCAGGACACAAAAATTAAAGAACGACTGGACCGCGTACTTCCACATCATTATTTTTCTTACCTATGTCTACCGGGTGTTTCCTGTAATAGGAGCAATAAATTAAAACGTAGATTGTACTCTTCAAACCAGACAACGTTTGTTCAGCGACTTTAAAAAATAAATTTTGATTTTTACGTGATGTACATATTCCGATATTGATTATGTCTGTAGGGTGACAAGCAATGTCAAATAGACGGATTTTAACGTAGATTGAAAATATTATTTAGTTTGTATGAAAAAGAAGCAAACTACAAAATATGCTCGTATTACAAGAAACATCCTGTATAAGCTGGAATCCAAGTTTCATACTTTCTTTCTGATGTTAAATAAAGTCAAATCAAGGCAGAATACAACACAAAAGTACTTGTTTATCTACTAGTAACTAGAGTCTGTCCGGAAAAAAAAGTGTCGTAGAATACCTACTCCAATACTCTAATTATCTGCACTGAAATAAACGCGTTCATATTTGAGGATCATCTATGTGCTTCAGTGATTAGACCGCTTAGATAACGCAAATTCAGTCAGTCCATAACGCTGCGTAGCGGCGCGCGCGTCTCTCACACCGCGCGCAATCATGCGCATATGTCCGCGACACCATGAGGCGACTAGCGAAATGGTTCTACGTAGCGTCATTCCTGTTTGTAATAGTGTTCCTCTACCATACTTTAAAAGAAAGAAAAACTACAGAGCAACAATCGAATAAAATATATGAAATAGAACAGAACTTGGAGAAAATTATTGTAGAGTTGGAAAAAAATGTGACGAAAAATAGTGACACACCGCAAGTGAATAAAAATAATGATTTAAAATATATTTTACAGTGGACTAATCCGAAGCATGTGCCTTTTGTGTATATGGGCGTTGGTCAACAAGGATTTATAGACAGAAAGTGCAAGTATACGAACTGTTTTGTCACTAGCGATAAAGATTTACTAGGGGACGTTAGCAAGTTTGATGTTATTGCATTTGCCGGACCTGAAGTTTCCTACACACCTAATGATAAACTTACACCCACAAAGCGATCGCCACATCAAAAGTACGCTTTTGCAAGTATAGAATCAGCTGGGAATTACCCGATATGCTCTAACAGATTAGATAACTTTTTTAACTGGACTTGGACATATAGATTAGATTCGGAGACTAAATGGGGCTATATAATTGTTAGAGATGGAGACAATAAAATAATAGGCCCGAAGGTTGACATGCATTGGATGAAATTAGAAGATATGGACCCTGTCAGTGAAGAGTTAGCTGAACAGTTGAGAAATAAAACAAAAGCTGCAGCGTGGTTCGTTTCTAATTGTAGGACAAAAAACCATCGAGAGGACTTCGTTAAGGATTTACAGAGAGAATTAAAAACTTATGATTTAACTGTAGATATCTACGGTACATGTGGACCGCTTAAATGTGCACGAGATACAGAAGAAGAATGTTTCCAAATGATAAAAAGAGACTACTATTTTTATCTGTCCTTCGAAAACTCGTTCAGTAAAGACTACGTGACTGAGAAACTGTTACATGGCCTGAAGTACAACGCGATACCTATTGTCTATGGAGGTGCAAATTATACGAGGTAAGTTACAAACACCATATTGTTATAAAGTATAATGAGTTGTGCTGTCGCCTTAGTTGCAATTAAATAGATCAAGAGTAGGCCGTAGGCAACCCTACTTCTTCATAGGCAGGGTCTCTATACCGAATAGGCTATGGTCACCTGGTAGCCTAATATGGTCGGGTTTTTATCGCCTGTCACGTTCTAACAAGTACGTAAGTGCGAAAGTGACGCATGACGCGATAGGCAATAAAATGACAACCATGGATGGCCTTCTGGCCCCTTTCACCACCGTGACAATTGTTACAATTTCTGACATATCCAAATTACTGACGTCACAGGCGTCCACAGGCTACAGTAACCACTTAACATAAGGCGGTTTGCATGCTTGTTTGCCACCATCATATTTTTTTTAAATAAAATTCTTCATATTTATATCATATCGTCAATAAATAGGGAATAAGTTTGCTGAAGTGCTCACGACAATTGTCACGAAAAACAATAGTCTTTAGAAGAATTGTCGATATTTTTCGACATAAGGTTAGGCTTGTGTCAGAATTTCGTGACAATTGTCGTGTCTTTCGAGACATATGTCAAAACCTCTGTTTACAAAAATAGTTGGTTTAGTGATAATAAATGAAGTTTTTATTTAAATGTTACGCTGGTTGCAAACAAGCATGCAGCCCGCTTAATGATAAGCGGGTTCCGTAGCATGTGGATGCCTTTGACGTTGGTAATAAAATAATGATTCTGACAATTGTCACATATGTCAGCGTGGTAAAATAGGGGCTCGTGGTAAACAATTTATACTTAATAATATTTTAAACCGTTGAATGAGTCTTCAAATAGGCTGCTACAACAATAGTTGCATAACAATGCGAGATTCTAAATTAAATTATCACTAGTCATATTTAAGGTAAAATTCGAGGATAAGAGTCTAAACTTTCAGTAAGTAAATAAACGATAACAACTATAGCGTCTGTTTGGGTACAAGAGTATCAACTTTTAATCATTCGACCATGAAGCACGTAAGTGCCTATGCCAAGCTAATTAACTACTAATCTAATAGCTTGCTTATCAGTATGAGTGTAGTCAATAGGAAATAAAGGTGGTCTGGTCTGGTACCTACAGTCGAGTTAGTTAATATCAATGCAACCAACTAGACAAAAATATGTGTACACGACTTTATACCCGTGCATTTAAATAAGGTTGTGTCCACATATTTTTGTCCAGTTGGTTGTGCAACTGTGTTGTCGTTATCGTTTATTTCGATAATGATTTTCCATTCATCTAGATACGTGTCTGGAAACTTATATTCAAACACGTGTCCAAAATCTGTTTTAACTACTTAATACAAATCGTTTTTATAGTATATGTTTAAAATAATCCTTTATTTATAGCAGAGCTCGAATTTGTAAAAATTGTGCGCATCGAGAAAAAGTTGTGAATTTTTGACCATGGATAGAATAGAATGGCCCACGATAAATATTTTTTAGTATTGGAGGTCCGTAAATTTTTTGGACCTTCACGTCAAAATCAGGGGTCCTGTTAAATACGTTATTACTCTATGGTTAAGGCTGCTAGGGGTTGTGTGGTATCATTTCCGTGTAAAACAGACATGCGGAATTCATTTGTGATATTAAAAATGTAAAATTTCGTATTAAAAAAAAAGTTGTGTGGCGAGGAAAAACACATTTTTTTTTTTTTTTTTAGAACGTCATATAACTAATATATATCATTTTTTTCTAATAATAAAAAATATTATAAAGGAGCATATTTAATGTAGTTTCTAAATATATACAACTTATAGGCTTATAGTATACAAAAACTACGCGAAAAAAAATGTTTGCTTCGTGGTTTATATGTTTTCTCCTATGTAAGTATCGATAATCAATGTGAACGTGAACATCCGTAGCGTATTGACCTTAAAATGCATGTATTGCTTGTTATTAGTAAATTTTATTCATAATAACTTCACAAAATGCAGAAATAAAAAAATACAATAAATAAAAACATATTTTTCCTCCTTAACTTTAACTTAAACCGTCACAATTCAAACGACGCGACGTCTGTTTTCCGTTACTCAACTTAAGTAAAAAAAAAACCAGAAGTTTTTTGTATTAAAGGTGTATAAAATGTATATGTTTCTATAATCTATATTAAATATGCTTCTTTATAATATTTTTTATTATTTGAAATAAAGGATATATATTAGTTATATGACGTTCTAAAAAAATAAAAATAAAATTGTGTTTTTCCTCGCGGCACAACTTTTTTTTAATACGAAACTTTACAATTTTAATATCAGAAATGAATTGTGCATGTCTGTTTTACACGGAAACGATACCAAACAACCCCTAGCAGTCTTAACCAGAGAGTAATAACATATTGCACGGGATCCCTGATTTTGACGTGAAGGTCCAAAAATTTTACAGACCGCCAATACTAAAAAATATTCATCTTTGCTCACTCTATCTATGGTCAAAAATTCACAACTTTTTCTCGATGCGCACAATTTTTTTCGCATTTGTACTGAGACAAAACCCTACTATTACAAAACACCGTGTCATAGTGGTAAAACTTTACGCCGTCCTCACTAAAAAAGGACCACTCTGCCACAACGTTTTCTGAAAAACCACTGCGCAGAAAAATTGTCTACAAACATTTATGAATCGTTTTCATAAAAAAATAGACCATTGTCATTTTAATGATTCTTGAAAAATCGAAAATTTCATATCATTGTCTCGCAGCTTTTTGGGGATTCTCTATTTTTTTTTCAATGTTTTTTTTCTTTTTCAGGTTCATGCCAGACGGAATATACTTGAATGCAAAGGAGCTAGGAGCCAAAGAATTAGCTAAAAAAATGAGATACCTCATAGACCATCCTGAGGAGTATAAAGAGTATTTTCGGTGGAAAAATCATTACTCATACTACAGAAGAGCAGAAAACGCGGAGACAGATGACTATTGTGGTTTCTGCAATCTTCTTAATAACGAAGAGATGGTGACAAAAACGTCAATATATAAAAACTTTAAAGAGTGGTGGACTGACCCTCAACATTGTAATGTAGCAGTAGGTTAGGTTAGGACTGTTTGTGTCGTGACGCTAGTTTTTTTTTACAGTTATGGCATGTATGCATTTATCATTTATACATAAGATAGGCGTTTATTGTATTTACCTCGTTGAGTCCGTGAGCTGCGATGACACACGAAGGTAATATTGCTGTTCTACTTTTTCATGTGTCACTGTTGATTGATACCCGGCGTCTCGTTCTAAAACCCGAAGGTTTTTTTAAAGTTCACGGACTGTACTAGTTTCCACGTGTCCTAAGAAGGTTTCGAAAAACTACAAACTTAACGGCAAAGTTTCCAAATTCGCGTTGTCCCGAATAATAAAATGAAGCATGTCTCATTTTATTATCAGCATCACAAAGCTTCAAATTTGTGTGGTCTACAGACGATTTGTACGTAAAAGTTGATTAAATTATGTAGAACTCAGACAAAAAAGAGAGCGACCATTATTTTTATGGGACCATTATCCAGGCCGGCATACCAACCATTTAATTTTGTGGTAGCAAAAAAGTACAATGATGTATGGTTTTGGTGAATAACTCTTAGCACTAAAAATAGGTATCTAAAAATGCTTTATTTTTGAATATCAAAAAAAGGATGTACCTACGTAGTTTACCTACTCGTACAGTGTAAATCTAATACAGGCGAATCTTTAAACTGTGGTTACAATAGGACATGATGATACCGTTATCTTGGCTCACTCCCTACAAGATCTCCAACAACTCTTAAACCGTTTAAATACTGTCGTAGAAGATTACGGTCTAAAAATGAACATAGCGAAGACCAAGTATATGATAATGAGCAAGAATGCGGTAGAATCGACCACGCTGTCCATCAACGGCAGGCCACTTGAAAGAGTCAAACATTACAAGTATTTAGGAAGCTCTCTTAACGAAACATGGGACCCACGGAAAGAGATACGTACAAGAATGGAGATAGCAAGAAGCACATTCATGAAAATGAACAAGCTATTCACCAACAAAGACATAAACCTGAAACTCAGATGGAGAATGGTTAAATGTTACGTGCTATCTGTATTTATATATGGCGTCGAAGGCTGGACTATACACCGTACTATAGAGGCAAGAATAAACGCTTTTGAAATGTGGCTCTATCGAAGAATGCTAAAAATCTCATGGCGAGATCGAATAACCAATGTAGAAGTTTTACAAAGAATGAAGAAAAAATTGGAACTTTTGGAAACAGTTAAGAAAAGAAAACTCTCATATTTTGGACATATTTACCGTAACAATAAATATCAAATTCTAAGGAAAATAATAGAGGGCAAAATAGAGGGCAAAAGAAGTAGAGGAGGAAGGAAGCTAGCCTGGATGGATAATATTAAAAGCTGGACTCATATTAATGACGCTGCCAACCTGAGCAGAATGGCACAGGATAGGAATAAGTTCCGAGAGATGGTCGCCGACGTCCGATGAGGACATGGCACAAGAAGAAGAAGACAATAGGACATAAGAAATATATTTCTAGATACATTTTGCTTATAAATACGACGAATATTTTAATCATACACAATAATTGGGGCCGTAAACACGCAGTTAGGGACACCACACACCTGAGCTGAATTAAGAAAATTCATAGACAAAATGCTTAAATTTGTCTATAGTAGCTGATTATTTGTATGGAGCCCATAGACAAATTTAAGCAACCATAGACAAAATTTAAGCATTTTGTCTATGAATTATCTTAATTCAGCTCAGGCGTGTGGTGTCCCTTAAACGAAACACTCGTTGACATTGACAGTTAGGTACTTACTTAACTTCAATCATGTTTCCAGTGTAGTACTAGATTTGCTGCTCGGAGTAAAAATAATTACTAGTTTGCACTGTACCTAACTTGAAAAACTTGTCAATTAATTATTACTTATACTATTTTATTCCTATGTCTCGTTTAATTTATTGCTCGTATTGGATTTACACACGTACGTAAATACGAAAGCATTTGAATGTACTGTCGACTTCAAAAATAAACACAACACACAACAACACACACAAACACAAGCGAGTACAGCCGCATGCAGTGATAATAGTGTTAATATGTCTCACGAAAGTTTAAATTTAATAATGTTTACACTTTTGCACCTTACTCCTTTGTAATAAGGTCCAAAAGTGTAAACATATTTTTGACGTAGACTGTACCTACATTAAAATTGACGTGTCGTATAAGTGCACAACAGCTCTTGACATGAACCTGTTAACAATCAGATGACATGAATGCAGTCATTAACATAACAGTGACTCGAGGTGCTATGCCCTCCAACTGCCTCCAAGGCTAGAACGGCTAAAACGGCTATTAGACATTGCAACCTGCAGGGCCCAATCTGTTGTGTACCCTGCCTCTCCCAACCCCTCCTTCAGCTCCCTACGGCCGGCCCTACCTTTAATGACACCTTCCAACCTGACAGATTGCAATGTCTAATACCGCTTTAAGGCGGTTTACACATTGACTGACTTGCAATGTCGACAATCGTTTGGGCGAAATACCCAAAATGCGTAACCTGTAAAAGGCCTCATTCTTCTTTTTTTCTATCTCAGGGCGGGTGCCATAGTAATCTTAGACTATACAACCAACCGGACCGGCCATGTCTGGCATTTTCTATACAAAAAAAGTCTGCCGATTTTTGCGGGAGACGGGAACGTCAAATGTATGCGGAACGTCAAAATAGCCACGTAAGATAAACGTCAGACCATTGATAAGTATGACCACTGGTCACATATTTTCGGCAGCGGGAATGCCTGTCAATGGCCGCTTCAGTTGGTTAAATGCTCTTAAATAGTAACAGTTCTTCAGAGCGGGTAATGCCGAATTTTGAAAAATTCTGAATAATTTACCAATTCATCGTCTACTTATCATAACTAGTAGTCCGCCTCGAACTCAGAACTCGCTATTTACTTACAAACGAGTTGACCATTATAACACGACCCTAGGAGGATTTTTTTTTCTCCTTCTAGCTCCATAACCACTTGATCGATCCTGCTCATATACGAACTCTCCAATTTTATGTATCTCTGCTACAACCTCAACAAATTTTATGAAGATCTGAAAAACGTTACTAAAGTTATCGTCGGCCAAAATATGTTAATCAAAAAGCCACCCAAATGCCGAGACGTCCCAGTAGCCAGGTGACAGTTGGGTCTGAAGTTGTTTGTAAGAACGAGCTTCGCTTACGCTCCACTCGTTCGATAAGCGTAACAAGACTCTGAAATAAATAATATTATATTATATTATTGATTTTAGTGCGGGAAGTAGTTAACTATACATGCCTACATGTAAAACCATGCACACATTATCAGGTAACTAGGCGTCAATTTGAGGATAACTACCGGAAACACATATTATTATTGTCGTACATTTTACAGCCAACATTACATTATTTATATGCATAACGTTTTACAAATTAATACACGGAGTTTAATCATTAAGAGTCCGGTAACGATTTGAAAACTAAAATTGCTAATAATGACATTACGCACATGAGTTACATTTGGTACGATAGCTTGAAGTCTTGTTATTGCATAAAAGTTATTTAGGTCTATATATATTAATATTATTAAATATTAATATATATAGACCTAAATAACTTTTTGAGTTATAAGGTATTAACCTTAAAACTCAATTCTTACAGAGCTTGTTTAGTGAGGACGTTGAATCATGCAATTTTGTCGTATGATTTTTAATTATTATATAGACCCTAATATGTTTTATACTATCAGAATAAAGCATGAAGTGAAGTTTATTTTTGTGTTTTTTTATTTGCAAAATACTTTAAAATCTTTCCAAAAATATCACCGAAACTTTTAGCAAATTTGCTCTAGCAAAACATATTCACCCTTAAAAAATATATATGAAAATGAAATAAACTGTTACACTTATTCCTCAGGCGACTTATTTTCCAATGTATTTATATAGTTAACGTACTCATATAACTTAATTTTTATCAATAAAAAACTTACTCTTTTCACCTCTCTAAGGAAAAATCGCGAAACAGGTGGTAGATTAAGGTGAATTATTTATAAACAAAGCATAAAATTAAAAAATCGTTCTCTTTATTCCATTTAAAAAGAAACTATATTTCATAATATGTATACTAAATTATAGAAATTATGTTAGTTACTGCAAAGTATAGCATCAAAAAGTTGAGCGAAATCGAAAAAAAAGTTTAACGGACTCTTAACTTTGCAATGGCTTATTTTCCTCATTGTCGCTATGTTTATCGGGCACACAAAACTATGTAACATTGATGGCGCTTCAAAACATGATCTACTTTGTGTTGCTACTCGTAACTAACCATCAGCTTCTAACTACTAGTCTAATTTTCTAACTAAATGTAATTTTCTGCGTTGAGACATAATTATTTTAACTACAGTTTTATAATCCGCAACGCAGAATTCGTCGGTTGTATACACAAATAATTTTAAACAAAAAAAGAACTGACTTTACTTAGGATCCGCTGTTCCAAGAGGAATGGGCCGAGTTGCTGTAAAAATAGTGAAATCACAATAGGTGTGCCTGTAATAGTTGAAGAGTTCCCTCGATTTCTCCAGGATCCCATCATCAGATCTGAGGGCCTACCGCGAAGTTCGAAAATCGACAAAACGACAGCCCCGTCTCTATCGCTCTTGCATATACAAAAGAGAGTGACGCAAATAGACGATTCGATGAACGAAGTGCTTCGGGGTTATAGACCTGGAGTTCGATTTTTGAATCTCACCGGGTGACTTATTTCGTACTAAATAGTCATCGGCTGCATACAAAAAAACACTTTATCTAGGCTGAAGATATCAGTATTCCATCATATCAGTATTCTACAATCATAAATACTGGGTTGGTAAGTACGGTGGTGCTTATCAACCGCACTGGTACCTGCATCGGGTATGCGAATTTCTGAAATAGACTTATCATATCAAAATGATTAATTCACCAATCATGTTATATTAATACTTAAATAGTTCTACCGGCACCTAACGAACCCTGTGAATTCTCAATATATACAGGATGGTCCACCGATTGGCGTATAAAAAACAAATAGATTGCTCGCATCTCGGATTATTTTATTTCGCCATATACTCGTATACTTATTGCTATAATAAAAGTTATTATTATTGTTGATTATGCAAGTTGCAAACATGATTAGGTACAGTCGCCATCAAATATATCGGAGCGACCAAGGTACTCAAAAATATCTGAGCATGCACTTTATCGCCTTGACAATAGAGGCCTTGTTCAGATATATGTGACCACCTTGGCCGCTCTGATATATTTGATGGCGACTGTACATGTGTATTTAATGACTAATGACGTATATCCATCTAAACACTTCACTAACGCTGCACACAAGAGGGGCTTAGCTGCGTGTCAAACCGGAAAACACGCATTATTAACGAGTAGTCTAACTTTGAACAAATAAATAAGGACCGCGGGCACAGATAACCTCAACCACTAGATAAATCATAAGTACAACTCGAGCTCACCACACATATGTGCTCCCGTACTAATTTTGTATGAGAGCGCGACCGCTTATTTCAGTTGAGTTAACATTTTTGATCATTACTCATGTCAATTAAAAATATCCACAAAAATCAAGTTACAGGGGTGAACCTGGATTATTATGCTACAAATTGGTGTAGAATACTATTGAGATGTGCTGTTCAAATCGTAGAAATTTACGAATAAAATTGCCCATATGTGTGGTGACCCCGTGCTCCCTGTAAAAGCTTAATGATGAGGTGTCTGTGTAGTCTGTGACCGCGGGTAAAACTAACTACCGAATTGAGAAGATTAGACGTAATGATACTAATGATCTAATGAAATAAGGGGTGTACCCAATGACACACACGCGTTGCAAATAACAATGGTAAAAATCATTGTGCACGTACCTACCTAAGTACTTGAAAATAATAATACCTACCGACCGATGAATAACGTTCTCAATTAGTTTGTATCATCAGTATATTTTGTTACAACTTGTATAGTTAATACTGTAATTGAGTAATTACATCCACCATTTTACGTTTAGGTACTAAAAAACACTTGTATGTATTGTTAAAGAAAAAAATATGATTAAATATCAAATGTCAAATGTGAAGTTTTATTTGTTTGAAGATAGGGTATCTGGTCTAAGACCTCCTGTGGTTTTAACTAACTACTTAGCCTTATCTTATCCCGGCTATACGGCAGTAAAATGCATGACACCATTCGAATAGGATAGATAACAGTGGTGATTCGTGAGACTGATAACGAAAAATAACAATACAATACAATACAATACAATACAAATACTCTTTTTCTACTCCTGCATTCTAATTTGCCAATAAAATGACTGACATGTAAATTCAAAGCATATACTTTATGAACGTTGTCATAATATGACTCAAAAGTCGACTCTTAGGGATATAATGGGTCTGTTGGGCCCCGCACCAGCGCCGCCCGCCGCTGTAGACGAGGCGGGCGCCGATGCAATCCGCCGGGAGATTGAAGACAATTGTATAGAGGCAGCAGGTCATTCGTCGAACTCAATGCTTACCGGCTTGCCTAGCACTCGTAGAAAAACTATTGTGTGCAAAGGTACATAATTAGGTCTTAAAATTCTCGGGTCTGTTTTTACAAAATTCGGCTTCGCCTCATTTTGTAACTTCGACCCTCGAATCTTAAGAACCCTTATTATGTAACTGTTGCACAAAATACTATTATTGAACACCTCAAAAACAAAACCAGTACAGGAGAAAAAAATATAAAATGTATGTATGTGTGTAACAATGTTAGCTATCAATGACAATTCTGATACCATACGCCTTTTAACCGATTATGGCAAAAGGAATGGAAAACGTTAGTTGTGATTTGTGGTTTTTCTGAAGGCCGGTCGCGAAGCACAGCGAAAAACGAGCATTGCCCTATTTCTATTTGTCTCGGTCACTGTCAGTGCCCTTACGCTCGGACTGTAACCAGCGGCAGAGATTGTAATTGGTTGTAGATGCAAAGGTCAACGTTCGATTTTGGCTGTGCTTGGCGACCGGCCTTTAGTGCCGTAATCTAACCTAAGCTAAAATTCATAAATAAGTGTAGTAATGTGACAGCTCCTGGCGTACAAAGCTGTTTACTAATCTATGTAAAGTGTTGTCAAACTACTTCACTGAATTACGAATTCTACCTTAGGTTGTTGTTGGTGTTGGAGACTTTTGTTCCCTGTTAGAAACAGGAGCGATTGGCATCGTTTTTTTTTTTTCTTAAAAATACGATATTGCCACCGACTGTATATTTTTTCATAAATATGTTTCTGTAAATGTCAATCTTCGTTCATTCGAAGGTATCCAAAGACTAACTTTATAAAAAAAACGATGCCAATCCCTCCTGATGTTACGAGAAAATAGTTTCGCGTAACATCACTGAATCTGGTAGATGCCCTCATTGACCCATTTGGGAAATCCATTCTGTATAATCATGTAACTAGGTAGGTACTTTAACCGGATATAAAATAAAATAAAAATACCTTAAAAAGTATCAAAATCGTGATGAAATCATTAGTTTAAATGCAAGGCAGAACCAATATTGGTGAAATTCAAAAGCCGATATGTTTGAACTGGAAGCGAGGCGAGGTATGATTGTCGCTGAACTGAACGTTCAGTGGCCTATTCTGAAGTATGCATCATCTTTCCTGCGTTTGTCCCGGTACTTTGCAAAGTCTGGGGTATATTGGGACACCTTATCCAGATATTAGTGTTGGCACTAGTTTTTAAGAAAGCGAGGGATCAATGTTACTCTGCGTCCGTAGGAAATACCTTAGACAGGTGATCCATGGGTGGTGCTAAAAGAGTATAACAAACTTGAAAGCTGCACTGCCCCATCTGGACCTCGCACCACTTACCGGATTTTCTTCATCAGCTGCTTTTCCACTACTACTACCCGAGAGTAAAAATGCCTATCTATATCCAGTGACATGTAGCCATTCGATAAATAGATTTATAAAAGCGATTCCTATTTGACATTCCAACCCAAAGTGGAAACTAGACCTTGTTGGGGAAGGTTCGGTTTTGTCACGATGGTTTCATTCACCGAAAAGAGACTCAATGGCAGGAGCCGGGGTTTGAACCCACGACCGTATACAAATGGCAAATATTGTGAAATCCCGGTTCTTAAAACGCTCTGAAAGCTACAGTTAAAATGGTTTGTTGGTTAGTGCGGTTCCTTATTAGCACTAAAGGAGAAAATTATTTTTTATTCAAATAACACACAATGCAAATTGAACAGCGTTATAACTTTGGGAAGCATTGTTAAGAATTTTCTAATTGTTAAGATTTTTTAGGAAGTAAGAAAAGCTTTTTTCTATCGGCGAAAGCCGATTCCGCGTCGATAAGTGGGGAGAGACCCTAACTGGAGGTACAGTCAACAACGAAAGTTGCCGAACGAAATAAGATTACAAACGTAACTAGACACATTACAAATTAGTATTATATGATATTGATAAAAATATTCCGTCAGAATAAGGAGTCAAAGGCGCAGATTGCAGCCAGCCTTAAATCAAATCGTTTTCGAATGTCGAAGACGTTGTAGACACACGTAGCAAGTGGTACAGTCGGCGTAGCGCTTTGATTTGTTTGCTACGCTGCGCCGCTTAGCGAGAAAATTTCTTGGCAATAAGTATATTTTTCGCTTTTATACCTATTGCCCAGTCATATTTAACACCAGAAATCGCTAAAATGGAAACCTTATTACTGCCACTTTGTAACAGTTGAAATTACTTCACCTGGTACTCACCGGGTCACTCAGCGCTGGCATGAAACTCTAGCTGTTAAAAAAAACCTCAGGGCGCCTTATACTGGGTTGTGATGCAAATAACGAAAAAATGTGTTCTGGAGAAAGTCTTTATTCACTGGTTCAGAGTTCAATCACTATAGTCACTCGTCGTTAAAGTTCTAAGTACATAGGCCACTAACCTTATTTGTTATATATTACTCGCGGTTACACTTTCTTACGCATACTGGGTCCTGCAGGGAGACGTAGATGCCTTCAGGAAGCAATCCCGGGTCAAGCAGTGTAGGTAGCAATCGGCTCAGCACGGACACCAGATGCAGCTCGAAGATCTTGCTCCCGCTCAGTGACTCATTCTTCCTCATAGGTTGGCATGTTGGTTGGTTGGTTTTTAGGGGGGGGGGGGGGGGGGCACTCCATACATGTAACTAATTGTCAAATTTTATTTTTTTATCAAATATCAACATGATGTACATCAATCGAAAGGTCTTTAAAAATAACATACCTATAGGCTAAAAAAATTGATTGAGTGGATATTTTCAGAAATAATCGCTCCGAAAGTAAAAAAAAATAGCAATATTCGAAGAGCTTTATCTCGATAAGTATTTCACCTAAAGAGCTAATTCTAGTCTCAAATTGTAGAAGTATTAGTCTTCTTAAAACCCGTCTTATATAGTTTGTTTGTAAACTGCATAGTTTAGGACTTATAATAAGAATACTAAAAAAAGTGCGAAATTTTCGTGGTTTCTCGAGTGCTGCTAAGTCAGCACAAAGCTGCAAACTTGGGTATACGATGCTGGTAGGGATCTTAACAATATATAAAAAAATCAGAACTAGCCGTTAGCTTTCCATTTTAATATTCGGTATAGTCATACCGAATATTAAAATGGAAAGCTAACTACTACTACTACTACGGCTACTAGGTGTTTCGTCGTGGCAAATTATCGTCACAATTATCGGCACGATATAATTGTGATATAATTGTGCGTTTACATGAATGGTTTAGTTTTATGATATGAGACAGATACAAGCAGCGCGCCAGCCTTGACATCCATTAAGATTTCAAACATAGGTTTCGTTTTCGAAATACTTTTAGGCATAAGCTTAAAGAGCAACCCGGAGTAGCCATGTCTGTCATTTTCTATATAAAAAGTCTCCCGATTTGTGGGGAATGTCAAATGTATGGATATTCGTACGTAACGTACCCATAGCCACGTCAGAAAAACGTCAGTTCATACAATAAATATGACCACCGGTCATGTTTTCGACAGAGGGGTACGGTGCGCCTGTCAATGGCTGCTCCGGTTGGTTGAATGCTCTAAGGGCATAAGCATAGTCTTATGTCGTACTGATACTTAGGGCTCACAATCCGGATTCGAAATGTATAAAATTATCCGGAATTGTCCAGATCCACGGATCTTCCCCTACATTTCAGATCCATCGTGCAAACTCTACCGACACTGTAACAAGACAGCAAAACGAATCTTTTCTCCGGTGACAAATTCTCATATCCGTTTCATTTCTTGGGACACCTCGCGCCGCTCACGACAACGCTCATTACAAATTACTTACTTCAACTTACCTTTTTTTACTTCGTTTTTTTACAGGAGAAAATGGGACTGTCGTCACGCGATTTCTGGGGAAACGGTTTTACAACTCGCCATTTTGTCATATTAATTAAGATGAGAAAAATCGTGTGTTCTGTCTAAGGAAACGATTTAAAAACTCCTAAGTTTGCCTCCTATTGTTAAGTACCTTAACTCTTTGTACGTACTTACCTAATTTAGGTACCTACATGTTATATAGCGCATTGAAACTTAAATACTTAAATAAAAAATAGCTCGCGCCTTATACTTTTTGTGTAGGAAAATGCCCCCCCACCCCCAATGTACGGTAACTGCCTGAACAAAATCCTGGATCCGCGCCTGCTTACGCAGAGTACTTATCATAGCAAATAGCAATGTAGTGCGGACTGGCTGCGGCGTAGTTGTTTCATATACGAGGGAAGGCTGATAAATTCTCAGCCTAAGGCATTTAGTGAAATAATACCTTAAAATTTATATTTTTCTTTTAGAATATAGTCTTTTCTCGGCAAAATGCACTGAATAATTTCAGCACGCCGTATTTCAATAACGCAAAATAAAAAGTTTTCAATGTGCCTTAAAAAAAGGCCGACCCGATTTTATTTTTTGTCAGAAGTTTTTGCACATTAGCTTTTTTTTAATTTAAAGAATATAAATTGTTAGACCTCTAACCCAGTATAAAATATAGTTAAGAAATTGATCACAATCAAAATTATCGCGTCTTTATTTAACCCGTCAAGCGAAGCGGCTCAAGTTCATTTGCGGCAGCTACCATGCAATATTTTTTTTTACATGAAAATATCAAAATAGATTTTTTGTGACTAGTCCTAAATGATCTATGACTCATGCTATAACTGCTTTATTTTTAAATTTTGCTAGACTATAAGATTTTTTTTCTGTTTTTCTACTTAATCACCCTAATGACACCTCAGGGCGGAAACAATAATTACGACGCTTATGTCCTTTTCGAATTACAACTTACTTGTCTGAAAGCTGAGAAACTGGAGAATATTAATCTACTAAACAAAATTTTCTAAAGGCTATGTTTCGTTTGTGAGACGAGATTAAAATATCAAAATAATTTAAAAATAAATATGGAGCACTTGATTTCGAAAGACATGATGATATTAACCGTCCATATTAAAATAACACAATAGGTTTTTGTCAAAATGGCAATCATAATTCATGTTGAGAAGAGTTTCTTAATGCGTGCTATTCGTTTTATTTGAAGTATTCTTTCACTTAATGCCTTAGGCTGAGGACTTATCAGGCTTCCCTCGTATTTTACCTAATTACATGCATGCGCAAAAACATGTCTCCCAAATCGCTTCCTAATTCTGTCTTGTATCGTATCCAACGCCAACCCATTAGCGGTCGTACACAACTGTTGCTCCTGGCTCCTGGCGTGCCTCCAGGCCCGTCCTATTCAATTTACTAATAAAACAATCCCATATGATTTATACTCGCAATTTAAATGCTTATAAGCTTGCTGTTTGGCAAGTTGTATAATGGATGTTTTGGCTGAATAGGTTTGTACTTAACTATCGTTTAGATTGATATTATGCTGATTTATGTAATCAGTAATGGGTCCTTTTTACTCTTACTAATTTTTGCATGCTAATTAGTCGTTATTCTATATGTTTGGTCCCAGTTTTTGCCATGGGCCTACCTACGGCTTAATAACCTAATCTAAGTACTTAAAAAAACGGATGGATTGTTACTTAACTGATACAGGACATTTAATAGTAGATTGTTCAACAAGGGACTAAAACAAGCCATAATGACACGAGATGTTTAGTTTAGGGATATAGTTCGAGGGCAAAAATTTAAATTATCAATAAAATTTGTTACGCGGTTTATGTTTTTTTTTTAAATTGAGTTTAATATTTTCGCACAGTTGTCATTTTGAGGTTATATGCGTGGTCCAAAATTGTCTATGCACAATCGCTAAAAAGGGCGGTAATCGTCCATTCATAAACACCGTGAGTGGCTGTTTAGGGGTTTCCAAAGTAAATAAAAAAAATGTTTTAGTCCCTAGAGATTAATAAACAGTTTTAGTCCCGATCTGCAGAGACTAAAGTAACATTTTAAGAGCATGAGAAGTGAAAAGGTTGACCGCAATTAAAAGAGATCAGATACAAAACAACGTTTATTTTCTTATAATCGTAATTATATAAGTCACCGGATGGTTGCTAACTTAGCTAACAAACCATCAATTGTAAACTGTGGCGTAAAATCTCGACACAATACAAATCTATTTATGCAGGCTGGATTTTCTAAGGGGGTCAGTGAGAGCAGCCCATACTACACAAACTTTTAATAAACAACGAAAAGAATCTAAATCTTTTTTAAGATGCCAATCAATCCGTTTTCTAATTATTTAAATTTTTGAACGCCAAGGATCGGACGAAAAAATCGTGCGCGCGAAGGCAAATCGGTCGGCATATTTTGGACGTGATATCACGTCCTGGCGCTGAGGGCACAACTTTCCGTGCACGTGATTTGACGGCTTTAGCGGTCAACGGGTTAATACGATAAAAAAAAATACAATTAAACCCAAGTTAGGGCACTAAAGTAGCACCAAAAAAATTAAATTTTCCATACTTTCCTCTCTGACCCACTTAGAAAATCCACCCTGTAAAGTTGATTATCGCTAAATAATATTTCTAATACACAAAAAGATAAGATTTAATCTTGCAAGAATAGTTAGAGAGCCCACGACCAAAATTTTTGTCTCATAGCAATACGGCCAAAACCGCATCAAATCGATAGATACGATTATCCTGACCTCGAAAATACCAATATCAGACATTTTCCGCGTAGCGTTTGATCTGACCGAATTTTCAAAATTGTCAAAGAATTTTACCGAACTGCATCATAGCAATATGTCTGATTTGCAGACTGTAGTTGAATGATACTTCTGAGATACCGGAAACATATTCTTCAGACGTTAGTGGTGTAGCGCAAACCCGTAAAATCACTTAAAAAAATTAAAAATGAGACAAAAAAAATGTCTCATAGCAATACGTCTGAAAATCTTTTATATTAGTAAATTTTGGTTATTTGATGCGAACAAAACAATTTTCAGACGAAAATGTGAACGCAATTAATTTTGAGACCGTTTTGAAAATGTTAACAAATTTTACCGATCGGTATCATAGCAATATGTCTGAAAATTGTTGGACATGATAAAATAAGTTGTCCACATGTGCAAAAAATTTATATCAGACAAATTAAGTGTAGCACCTTCTCTATCAGACAACTTTTCGATAACCCTCACGCCACTGAACTAAGTGAGCGTCGTTCCAACGTTTGGAGCAGCTGCCGAGTGAGCTGTATAATAGTAAGAAAGGGGCAGGAGCGTAGGTAACACGCGAAAAGCCGTACCCGCCGCAGGAGCGTAACAAGCGCTAAGGCGTCGGCCAGGCGACTCCGAAACGTTATTTTCGTTTTTGGGAGTATATGCTACACTTAAAGTGTCTGAAAACAGGTTTTTGGTAATCCTGGCAGCAATACGAAAAGTTAAAAAAAAAATATATCCGTATTGCTATGATACAGGTCGGCTAAATTTGTTGACATTTTCAATAATGCGCTCAGGCTATATGCTACGCGCAAAATGTCTGAAAACAAACTTTTTCGTAATACAATTATAAAATCTATGTACATTTTCAATATCAGACGTATTGCTATAATACCGACTGCCTTTTTTTTTTGACACAGCAGAAATGGCCTCCCACGCAGTTGCTACACTTTCGACCGTTACTACACACCTATTCAGGTTCAGAATCATATAATCTAACGATTTTATAGGGTTTTTGCCGTATTGCTATGAGACATGGTTTTGGTCGTGGGCTCTAGTACTAAAATATTAAAATTAGGGTGAGCATTCATCAACACATCCGTCTGCATTTAACGGGTAATAAGTTTTACAAAAAATAATTTAATTAAAAATCGGTGAATTTCTCTTAAATATACCTAAGGCGATTATCACACTGAAGCAAACCGCATGCGGCGACGGTGTGCAAGCGTGACAGCGTTACACACATGCAGAGCGCTATCTCGCTCGCGCATCGGCGCCGCATGCGGAAACCGCAACATTATGAAAGCCGTCTAAGGGCTGGTTGGATAAGAGGAAATTGTGAAGCTTATTTTGATCGGGGTAAGAGACACAGTATAATCTTTAACCTTTTGAACGCCAAGCATGGGACGCCAGCCAGCGCGCGCGAACGCGCAAGGCAAACCGGTTATATTTTGGACGTGATATCACGTCCTGGCGCTAACGGCACGAGTTTCCGTGCACGTGATATGACGGCTGTGGCGGTCAAAGGGTTAATTGTAGAATAATGTAGTGCTAAATACAGTTTGGCTAGCGAGTTTTAAAGTCAGGAAATTGTAAATTTAGGGTGAAAGCATCGGAGAGCTCAAAGAGGCTGCCTGCAGTGTGTTGACGACGGGGGACCCTTATTCCTTTAGCCATCAACACAGTGACTCCTCCTTTATATTTAACCCTTTGACCGCCACAGTCGGCTGTGGCCGACATCAAAATGTAGTGCAATAGGGACCTACGCGGGCTTCCGCAAATGGGCGCGGGCGCGTCATGTTTGTTCAACGCTTGGCGGTCAAAAGGTTAAGGTTCGGCAACGCGGATTTGACCTCGGGGGTTGCAAGCGTCTATAAGCTACGGTAGCTGCCTACCATCAGGTGGGCCGAACGCTTGTTTGTGGTATAAAAAAAACTTTAAATTTTAATAACCTAATATTAGAGATCACAACTTTGAAAGATCAAGTACTGTGCAAGTGAATAAAGAACATATACAGTCAGCAGCAGAAGTAACTCAGCTGGTAGGGTGTTCAAAATGACCTACACACGCTCTTATTCTCTTAACAATAAAGTCGTGTCTAGGTCATTTTGAACACCCTACCCGCTTAGCTACTTATGCTGCTGACTGTCCCAATATGGTAGATGAAGTATTTATAAAAAGACAGGCACAGACTAAGAAATGTTTGTGCACGTTTGATATTTACTAGATGGCATCATGTGATAACTCTAAAGCGCCATCTGAACCAGAGCAAATCAGAGTTATTGGCTGTGTTGTGTGCATGAGTGTGGCGCCATCTCTTGAGCAGGGGGTGAAAGTGTTTTTTTTCTTTTTTATTAATGGCATATACTCCTTGCTTATATGAAATGTCACTGGCTGATTCACTATTTTGACAGTTGACCCTACGGGGGATGTCAAATATTTTGAAATGTGATATTGACAAGAGCCCAATTTCTTGTTACATTGTGCGCTGCGATCGTTCACGTTACCCCCACCATGCACTTCGCACATAGCCAATACCATACAGCGTCATCTAGTAATGCTGTCAAATTTGGCGCACAAACATTTCTTAGACAGGAATAACTCATCTTCCGTTCAATAGATGGCGCCGCGATAGCCGTACCGAGATCAGAGGCAAAGGACCGGAAGCGGTTACCAACTAAGGGGTATTAGATCGGGTATTTGATACGGTTGTTTTTACACCCAAAGATAAGCGCTTACCGAATCGAAAACCCCCAATGAGGTTACCCTATCAAGTGTTTTTAGAATGCGATCAAGCTATTGTAAGCTCTATCGTTAAGACATTCGATAGGGAAACTACATTGAATATGGTTAACCCTATTAAAACGGTTACCGTAACGATAGGGTAACCCCAAAGATAGGGTAACCCTATCGAAAAGATTAATCAAATGAAGGCGTTTTCCGGTCCCTGGTCAGAGGTATTGCCTGAAGTTTGGAGGAACGCGATTTTGTATAGACATTGCTGTTCAGATTTTATGTGGTCCTTAAGAGACAATGCACAGGCTGGAGAAAACTGGGCCGATTAAATTAAGATAATGGTTTTTTAATCACAATAAGTGTCGGTTTATGTATGTACAGTCAGCAGCAAAAGTAGCTAAGCGGGTAGGTTCAAAATGAGCTGGACACGACTTTATTGTTAAGAGAATAAGAGCGTGTGTAGGTCATGTTGAACACCCTACCCGCCACCCTTTTGCTGCTGACTGTACGTTTCCCACCGAACGGGCGGAATCAGCGCGCGTTTTACTAGAACCAAAGGAAATTGAACCTTTCATGTAAGTAGTTACATTCCATGTTTGAATGACAGCTCCGCGCCACGCGATATGCTCGCGTATTCTCGCGACCTTTACCGCTGCCATTAGAATATGAAACGTAACTGCTGTATAGAAGGTTCAATCTTTACTGCTAGTAAAACAACCGTATTTGCTTTGCTCCTTTTCTACAGTACAGTCGCCATCAAATATATCGGAGCAGCCAAGGTACTCGAAAATATCTGAACATGCGCTTAATCACCTTCACAATAGAGGCGATGTTCAGATATTTGTGACCACCTTGGTATATCTGATGGTGGCTGTACCACAAGTCGTCAGAATTTGCTTACTGTCCGATATTTTTTATTTTACGAATAATTATCCTTTCAATATAACTACGTATAAAGTGTGTTGGACATTTTCATGAGTCCACTATACAATGGTCTTAAATATTGTATACCTGTGACGTTTTCAAGTCAAAGGTACATCATTATCGTTGTTAATAGTTTATTTCTAAATCAGTTTTATGGCATTAAAGCCTTATTGACAACCGACAATAACGTACTTTTGACTTGAAAACGTCACGTCTATATTACCGCCCCAACAAGTTTATCCACCGTATGTTATATAATAAAACTGGTTCATTAATAAGTATATACTTTGTTGCGCAAGTATACAATTTAAATAACATATGATAGTTATATGCAGGGTTCGAAATTATCAAGATAACTATGATCATTGATAGTTATTGCGATAATTATCGGATAATTATCCTCGGTATGGGTTTTTTTTCTTATACATAGCTCAACTACTGGTATCGAAATTCGAGCCTGGTATTTTTTGTACGTTCTGGCTTTACAGATTTTGAGTCATTATCAAATCGATAATTATCAGACATAAAAATCAATATAATTATCAAGATAACTACCATTGATAATTATCCTTTCGAACTCTGGTTATATGCGGTAAGAAAGACTTCTTATAAATAATCATATTTGTCGCTTACACCCTTTTGATGTCAATTAAGTAGTTTAAGTAGCCATCTACTATAAAAAATAAGGACATTGTGCCATATTCTAATTTAAAAATACATAAACAATACATTAAAAACACAATCTATCTGAAACATAACATAGTTGGGCAAAGATTGTGTTATTAATGTATTGTTTTTGTATTTTAAAGTTAGAATACGGCACATGGTAATTTAAAATGTATAACTATGAGCTATTGAATTTGAACTATTTGTAAAATTCATTTGTTACCATATTGATGAAATATTTTGATATTAAATATTGATAAGGCCCATATTCTATTTATTCATAAAATTATTGCTTTATTGGACATGTAATTAGGTGATAAAACCTGTTATGCTTGTATCGTTTCCTTCAAAACATAAATAAAATAGATTATAATGGCAAAATGACCTGAGTAAAACACCCTATAATTGGTACCCAATATGACATTCATTAGCACGGATTTTTAAGAGAATTTTCTTTAAATAAGGTTGATCATACTAATAACTGGAGGGTTGCTGACATAAGAGGATTCAACCAACCGGAGCGGCCATGTCTGTCATTTTCTATACAAAAAAAAGTCTGCCGATTATTGCGGGGGAGGGGAACGTAAAATGTATACGTAACGTCAAAATAGCCACGTCAGATAAACGTCAGTCCATACAATAAGTATGACCACTGGTGGCACTGGTCATATATTTCGGCAGAGCGGAACGCCTGTCAATGGCCGCTCCGGTTGGTTGAATGCTCTAAGGTGGCTTACTATACTTAGTCTTACGCCATATTCAGAACATCATATTTACACGTGTTTTTGCAGGCATACATTTACTGGATTGAAATCTAAATTAATTTGGTTTTCATTCGTACTGCCAAAGAATTGAATAATTGTGTATTTTTTAGGGTTGATAAATACAATGGAAAACACACTAAGCATGTTAAATTTATGTGGTTGCCTGATAATAAGCTTAAAATATTAATGAAACGAATCAGTTCAAAATGTATACTCAGTTTATACTCGCAACGTACTCATTTTTACGTTTTATGTTTGATCTTGTGTTTTTACATACTTATGATATAATTAAATGGACAAAATGATGGACTACAACCTCCTAGCATTGTCTACTAGGAAAACATTGGCCGAAACAAAATCAGTATGGTACGAGTCGTCATTTGTTTTAAAGGTAACCTTTTCTATACTTAAAACCAAGTTGTCTTCATAATTATGAGTGAAATTCGTCTGACAAAAAGCGGTCAACATATTATCCCATTGGTCGCTTTTTTATACGTCATCGTAGATGGAGGTTTTCAGAAAAAAAAATTCCATTTAAAAAAAAGATCGCCAATTTTCCATACAAAATTTATTAGTCAGTTTTGCGACGGTCTATACACTGTATGGAAAATGCGTCATAAAAGTGATAAAAAATTAGGGACACTTTTTTTATTTAAATCGATAGTCCGCGTGATTCTGAGTGGAAAAAAAATTGTTTAGTTTTCAAAAAAAGTAAATAGTACACTTTTTTTCTGAAAATGCCCAGATGTAACGTTCCCATCAGAATATAATGGTCTATTCACATGTAAATATGTTTTCATTTAATAAGATAGATGTATGTGGCCCGTCGGACATGATCGTACATGTGAACGCACTATTAAATCATGACGATAAAGAAATACAGGATGAAGCATAAAAACGACCTTTCAGCATCAGTCACGATAGATCGGTGTCACGCCTCTACATAGTTTCACTGTATAGCAAAAACTCTTGTTATCGGCTACGACGAAGCGCTACGACCGTAGCATAGCAGTGAAAATGAAAAGAAACCGTTCGGGAATACGAACACTTCAACAATTCTTACATCAAAACCGATTAACCCTTTGTTAGTTCTAAATGCCGCTAGAAAATTCTATTTTCGAAACTAAATTTTTACTTATGGGAGCAAACGGTCGCCACTGACCATTTAAGGGTTAATATATCAATTTATCTATCCGATGTTTGGATTATCATCCAATATTAATCACAACATATCCATTTATAACATTATAACATAAACTTAGTTCAATTTATTTATTTTACAGTCAGAATAGGCGCGAATTGTACAGTCGCCATCAGATTTATCAGAGCGGCCATGCTAGTCACAAATATCTCAACAACAACTCTATTGTCAAGGCCATAAAGTGCATGTTCAGCCTTTTGAGTACCTTGGCCGCTCCGATATATCTGATGGCGACTGTACAAGCAATTAAAACTAGTGCCTACTTTAAATCTTCCGATTAAATAACTTAATTTACATGGACAATCGCCCTCAAGTATATCGGAGCGGCCATGGTACTCAAAAACATCTGAACATGGACTTTATCTCCTTGACAATAGAGGTGTTGTTCAAATATTTGTGACCATCTTGGCCGCACTGATATATCTTTTCGCGACTGGATCTTACAATGTAACCGAAAAAAAAATGATAAGCAACATATTTCGTTCCTCTCGGGAGTCCATCATCAGGAGTACTTTAACAGTTATTTATTGAATCGAGTTTATACCATAATGTTAACATAACAATAGTTAATTTAATTACCCATAGACATTGTATAAGCGGTTAGTAGTCGAGCGCCCACTCGTTATCTTGTAAGAACGAGTCTACCACTTCCTTCATAGTGAAGTTGGGTATGAGCTGGTCTGCCGTTAACTTCACGCGCGTCACTGGATCAAAATGGCCGACACGCTGAAATTAAATATACGTTATTTTAATATAAATGTTTTTTTTTTCATTGCAATGGGTTCGTCCACAAATGAGACACCAATTTTATGATTTTTGGCCCCTCCTCAGGGCTAGGCTAACTAAAATGCTAATACCCTACCTTAAAAACGACCACCGGCTCGAAAAACTATGAAAATAAAGTAAACGCTCTACCTTAAATTTGCCATGCCCTACCCTAAATGAGTACTGCTGGGCTGCCCTATCTTGACTACAATTCTGGCTACGGGCGTGCCCCTCCTCAGGAGGGCCTCCACCGTGACGTCACGCCGTTCCAAAATATGTAGCGTGACTTTACCGGGCTGTACAAAATGCGTATTCAATATTTATTAATGAATGATGATTGATGATGTAACTGTAATAGACGTACAGTATCTGCCTCTTCTAAGGCCGCAAAAATATCTCATACACTGTTACCTGTAGAGCTCAACGAGCGTGTCACATATTTTTGCAGACTTCGTCAAGGAAGGTAGTATTGCAGGTGACTGTACTAGTTCTACCTTTTAGGAAAACCCCCGAAAATTACTTGAAATTAAAAACCGCATTTACATCGGTTCAACAGTTTTAGCACTACGGGGCCACAGAGATACACATAGCAGTTAAAATTATAGCACCCCTATTTTTGCGTGGGGGGTTAAAAAGGGAAAACGTGTAAGTTAATATTTCCATACCTCGAGATGTTCTTCGATATCTTTCCGCTCGTACGTGATGCCGCTGGGCGTGATCACCGGCTCGTTCAGTATCTCGAAGCTGATCTTCCCGCATAGGTAATCGGGAACGTCGCGTTTCTGCGATTTAAAGAAAAAAACATGAATTAATGTACTTATTACAAAAATAAGTACATATAAAAAATTAAGTCGTAATATGGTTATGTTTTTTAGGCAAACAAATTAGAAATCAGAGGTAAATTTACCATTTCTTCTATCGAGGCAAGTTGTTCAAATGAAAAATTTAGTCCCATAAAACTGTAGAACCACTAACCCACTACTAAAGTACATTTAATTTAAACATTGATCAAACGACTGCATAAAAAAAATAACAATCTGAATTTTTGCAATTTTCCAAAACTAAACTTGACTTTAATAAACCCTATTTCACCTCACTCTGTACTCCTTTCATCTATAGATACCTATTGTATATTGGTAAGTACTTATTTTAAACGGCAAGTGACTTCGAAAAAATCGTGTCGTAAAAGTTTAAATCAGTACAAAAAAATTGAAGTTAACTCACCCTTCTCCTATCATCTATTTTGGCAAATAGGTTATTTAGCTCGCTGGTGTAGTTATTCTGAAACCAAAATCGTATTTCACTATTTAGACGACTTGTAAGTTTTTCAAAGTATCATGCAGTCATTATTTATTTAATCGTATGGCGTTAATACTACTAAAAATCGAAATATACATCAGGTATGTCACAAATTGATGTCCAAGGTTGTAGTAGTCATGAGTTTCAAGTTCTAAATAAATAATTCACAGACAACTGATCCATAATAATACATCACTAGCAATAAATAGCCTATTTGTTGGATTTTACATATCCATAGAGACAATTTGTTTTAAATTAAACAGTTGCAACGCTATCTGCTCATTGCATTGCACGTACATCTTCTTCTTCCTCCTAGCGTTTATCCAGGCTTGGGGTCCGCTTGACAAACTAATCCCATGAATTGGCCTAGACACTAGTTGTCGAAAGCGACTGCCATCTGACCTTCCAACCCAGAGGAGAAACTAGGCCTTTTTGGGATTATGTCCGGTTTCCTTACGATGTTTTCCTTCACCGAAAAGCGACTGGTAAATATCAAATGATATTCCGTACATAAGTTCCGAAAAACTCAGTGGTACGAGCCAGGGTTTGAACCCGAGACCTCCGGATTGAAAGTCGGACGTCTTACCGCAAGGCTACCAGCGCTTGCATTGCACGTATATATAATCATAAGAAATAATTTAGAATTGCAGTACAATAGACCGACCAACCAAATACCAAGACACAAAAGAGATAGACACACTACATGCAAAATATATGTTTAAAGGTATGGAATAACTTACACACTCTTCTTCAATTTTCGAACTCTTTAAATTAACATCCTCTTCATTATTGTGCTCTAGTTTTAAGGCTTCTATTCTACGCTGCATGTCTTCACTTATCAACCTGCAGGTAAATGTCAAAGGTAAAGTATTACTGCTTGTGATGCTATAATGCCGTTTTGCGTAAAACCGTGGGCGGGAACGTAACAGGATTAGAGTAATTTAATCTAGACGATATTATATTGGTTTGCTATGAGGTGTAAAGGTGACAGCTTAGACGTTTACTGAATTAAATTATCTCTTGAGCCTAAGGGACTAATGCGCCTATTCATGTCATGAGTTACACTTGAATCATCATCATCATCATCATCTCAGCCATAAGACGTCCACTGCTGAACATAGGCCTCCCCTTTAGACCTCCATAAGTATCGGTCGGAAGCGACTTGCATCCAGCGTCTTCCGGCGACCTTTACAAGGTCGTCTGTCCATCTTGTGGGTGGACGTCCTACGCTGCGCTTGCTAGTCCGTGGTCTCCACTAGAGCACTCTTCAACCCCATCGGCCATCTGCTGTGCGTGCAATGTGGCCTGCCCATTGCCACTTCAGCTTGCTAATCCTGTGGGCTATCTCCTCATTTCTGATTCGATCACGTAGAGAAACTCCGAGCATAGCCCTCTCCATAGAGCATAGCCCTCTCCATAAATATTATTGAAAAAGTAGGGTGTTTTACTGCTACACTACCAAGGATACGAGATATTTTTGATTTATGGGGTTTATTACAACTATCTTTTAATAAAAATTACAGTTTTTTAGGGTTCCGTAGCCAAAATGGCAAAAACGGAACCCTTATAGTTTCGCCATGTCCCCGTCCGTCCGTCCGTCCGTCCGCGGTCTAGCTCAGTGACCGTTAGCACTAGATAGCGGAAATTTGGTTTGAATATGTGCATTAACCAAGCCGACAAAACGGTAGAATAAAAACGCGAAAAATATATTTTGTTAGGGTACCTCCCGTACACGTGAAGCGGGGGGCGAATTTTTTTTTCGTTCCAACCAAGTTGTGTAGGGTATCGTTAGATAGGTCATATAAAAAGAATTAGGGTCTTCTAAAACAGTTTTTGGATAAAACGAATATTCTCGGAAATAATAGCTCCGAAAGTTTAAAACAGGGCGTCCCCCCCCCCATCTAAATTTTGAATCGTGGGTCTTAAAATTCTGAAAAAATTCATGAAACTGAGGCCTAATGAGTACCTTCAATGAAAACTATATTGAAATAAATCGGTTGAGCCGTTTTTGAGTAATCATTCAAAAACCCATAGTGAAAAGACGTAAGTAAAAATGACGTAAGCGCCGCCAAATTTCCCGTAAGAAACGACCTTTTGAATTAATGGTCTCAGTTTACGGAACCCTACACTGAGCATGGCCCGACATGCTCTTGGCCGGTTTTTTTTTATTCTAGTTAATACAATCTTTAAACAACAAAAAACAAAAACAACAAAACTACAGCTACAAGAACCCTCTAAAATCTCGAATCCTTTAGAGCATTAATACCCACCCTCACACATGTTAAATATTCTTGAGCAAGAACATTTCCAATACAAAATGAATACTAGTAAAGCATGACCAGTAATATACGACCATACGCCATGATGCGGAATCTAATTGGAACTAAATTTTTCATACAGAAAAAAGCACTCTCTTGACAATGGACATATATTTCTGTACAGGCTTTAACTTTAGATTCTTATGAATTTGATTACCTATTCAAATACGACTGAAGTTCAATCTCCTGTGCGATCCTCTTCTCTTCCTGAACGTTCCACCTCTTTTTCCTCGCAATACGGAGCTGGGCAGCGATATCATCACCAAAGTTGAGCTTTTGCTCTCGGGCCAAATCATTCGCTGAAAATATTTCCGAATTGCAACATTATGGTTTTTTTTATATTATGAAGGTAGCAAACAAACATACGGCCCGCCTGGTGGTAAGCAGCCTATGGACGCCTGCAACTATAGGGGTGTCACATATAAAATCATCTTTTAAAATGTCACAATATCTTTCCTTATAAGGACTACTAAGCAACAAGTTTTTTTGTGTCTTAGCTGTTTATGTTTTATTTTAAAATGTACTAGCTTTGATTCTTTCTTCCTAAATTGTAAATAAATGTTTATGTTATGTTATGTTATGTTGTCTACGTCTACTAGTATAGACGTAGTGTCTACGTCTAGTAGCACCTAGATGTCGCTAACGGCTGCTGTAAAGCCGAAAGTAAATAAATACAAAAAGATGTTTGAAGGCATTGAAAATTTCGTCAGCTTAGTAACTGAACCCATAGCTTAATTGGTAAAGCGATCGAGCCCCGGCAAGGCGTATCGATGTAGGGTTCGAGTCCCACTGGGTTGATTATTTTTTCAATGTTTTCAAAGTTTGTATTTGATTTAATAACAAACTAAAACATCAAATGTTTGAACTAGCAACAATGGAATAACACTTTAATTATTCTATTGTTGCTAAAACTTGCTCTAGTACAAACAGCAACACACTTAACTGACCATTGATAGACCTTATGCCATTGCAGTTAACAATGTTGGCGATGGTGCAGTCACAGACATGTAGGGCTCACATTACATTGCACATTTCATAGAGTAAGAATTAAACAAAAGAAAATAGCACTAATTGGAAACAGATGTCCATTACAATGAAAACTGAACTGTGAAGAACTCTGAAACATCACAGGATTCGAACCCGTATCTTACGGATTGCGGAGGAGAAAATAGCTTGAACCAAACCACTTAACTCAACAATTATAGTCTGTGAATGTACCTAATTATAACAAATCTATTAAATTTTATCTTAAATAAAATATTTAGTACACATACCTCTATGAAGGTGCTTGATAGCCTCATCATAGAACTCAAGCTCAACCAGAGCTTGTCCCAAAAAGAAGTGTCCCTTGACCTGGTTAGTGTCGATGTCAAGAGCGCGGCGGCAGTCCTGGCACGTCGCCTCCCAGCGCTTCATCTTGAGATGGCATAGCGCTCGGTTTGTGAAGTATGTGGCTACTGATGGGTTTTTTATCTATTCAAAAAATTTAAGAGACTGCCCTTTATTTCTTAATATGAAACACAATGTTAACTTAGCCTGATCTTAGTTTAACATAGCATAATTACTTAGCATTTATGAATGGTTTGAGAGCTTTATGTATGTATATAGAATTAACTAAATATTTTAACTAATTCCAAATTTCATCTATAATGTAATGGTGTAGGTTACTTTGATCTTTGTGGTAAAGGAATGCAGTAAATCTTAGGAAAGTAAAGTAACTAAGTACTTAATTGCATTTAAAAGCAATGTAAAACAATGTAATATAAATAAATAACAGGTATGAGAATAATATCTTCTACGGTTGCCGCGATAGTTATTCATGAAATAAAACAACTTTGAACAGATTATATCGCGTATACTGAATTTTAAATTACATCCCGACGTTTCGAACACTTTACAGCGTTCGTGGTCACGGGTCGGGAACAGGTATGAGGTTCACGCAGAAATATTTGGATTCTCTTCTACTCTATGTGTCTGCATATAGGATAAATATATGAATTCTCTTCAATAACAACAACTTTCAAATAGCAAACCAATAATAAATATCATTTATTCAGTGTTCTCGAAACTTGTATTCATTGGGTGAAGCAAAGACTACCCCGACCCATGTAAATTGATTTGCAAAATTGTATATGACTTTCAAATTACCTATCGGTTTGAATTGCTTAGGTAAGCACTTAGAATTCGAATTGTATCAAATAATGATCATGGATTGAAAGGATGTTAAGAAGCTTTATATGAAAATATAGAACATTTTACTTACTATAGCCTTCGTATAACAATTCATAGCATCTTCATAACGTCGCAAACTAAAAAGTCTGTTTCCTTGTTCTTTCAATTCTTTGTCACTAAGGTTTGCAGTAGAGTACATATGCTTACTCATTTTAACGACTTATTTATATACTGATCTAAGTCCTAAAAGATATCATTATACGCTCAACAAAGATATCAAACTATTTACGCAACTTTCTTACACTCAATCAGAAAGTACAAATTTTATTATTTTATTTTTCCCTTTCCAGAAATGTTTTGACTTTGACGTTTGAAAAAAATATGACATGACAGTTGTTTTTTTCTATTTCTTTGTTTATGGTTTCGTTTATGGAGAATGGTACCGTCGCAAAAGCCAAGTATCAACGGCCAAGAAAACCGTATGGTCCGCCAAGTTATTTTTAGAATAGATAGCTCCGGCTACGCTATCTTAGCCTTGAAACAGGCGGCAAATTTGAAAAAAAATATGATTTTCGCCTCTTATTACAATTGAGTAAGGCTGGTAAGGTGCAAAAGTGTAAACATATCTTTGACATCGTCTGAACAATTAACCTTTTGACCGCCGTCGAGTGGCCGTCGTCGACCTTCAATATTTATGACAGAGTTCAACATTGATAGATCAATTTTTGGCGTATGGCGATCAAAATTAATGTTTATATTTTTTTCTTACGACATAGTTACAAATAAATACATATCAAATATCAAAATGAACACAGCATATTTGTGTACGATATCTGGAGCCTTTCTTAAGTTGTATGTTCGTTGTATGTTCGTTTTTCATCTCATCGTATACAGATTCTGAAAATTGAGGGAGGGGAGGATGAAAAACAAAGGCCCTCAGCACACGACGGGGCCTAGCAACAATACCTACAACTACAATACGCTTACTCAATGCTTACGCTGCGCCGCCGTGTGCCGAGGGCCAAAGTCCAATGTGATGTTCCGGTTGCACAGGGTAGTTCCAGAACACGTAGGGAGAGGGAACTAAAATTCCGCGAGCCATCTGGTTGCCTCGCGGACACTGAAAACTACGCATTATTGCTCTGAATAGTAACCTAACACTAATAACGCGATGCAGAATTTTGACTAGGTATTTAGATACATGAAAGAATCGCGCGTCATCTAGCGTGGATTCGTAAACTAAATAAAAACACATGAGTTTTCGGCTATTAATAAGGGTGTATTTATTGTTTCATATTATACAGGAGATTTATAACTAGGAATTTTTGAAGCGATATACAGACTGGAAAAATCTCTACTCCAAAGATTATAGCGTTTGTTGCAACCTTTCATCATCTGCGTGCTGACTCGTGAAGCTTTAATATTTGATCTTTTTTTCTTGTTTATGGAGCTGAAACATAGAATTCAGAATAAATAATTTCTTTAAACTTACCGTCAAATGGCCTAACTTTGCCCCCATACAAAACTTTACCCAAATAGAATTTTCTTCTTGGGCAAAGTTTTAATTGTATGGGGGCAAAGTTGGGCCATTACTACTTATTGCAGGGGAATACCTTAATATACATGATAATGGCGCATGCAACTGTACCGAAATATCGGAAGCTCACAAAAACAAACTCACAAGGTAAATATCCCGTATTAAATAGTTTTTAAATACCTTAATAGTTAAAAGAAGGTACCGCTGAACCGATTGAGATGAAATTTAGTATGAATATAAGTACTTCGAGTTTTTTGAAAGTATATATAAGTATAAGAAAGTAGGTATAAGTAGAAAATATTTTATCCCGAGATCATCCTTGAGGGTAAGAGGGTTAAAAGGGATAAGTAGGTAATTTGACGCAGACGAATTCACAGGGAAAAGCTAGCAAATAGGTTCTTTCTTTGTTTTAGAGAGACGATAACTCGGGGCTGCTGCGATGGTCGCTTTACCATCAAGGGGGCTCTATGCTTGTATGCCATCGTCACAGTCATACTTTAAAATAAACATACGTAGCTGTAGGATCCTTGCACAGTGGCGGTTTGAGTGGCAGCGTCAAACTCATGTTCATCAAAGGACACGGGAAAATTATGTTTCCGAAGTCCATGACTCCGTAACTCACTGATGAACGCTGCAATTGTGAAATAATATTAAGGGGTCTATACTCGGCGCAATTTTAATACATTGCCGTCTAGGTAGATGCAACGAAATCAATCAATAGACCAAAGCCGCAATGTATTGAAAACCGCCGGTGATTTTGCTAGGTCAGGAGAAGCCTGGCGATCTTTAGTGTCGGAGGGCAAGATTCACTTTGGGTCGCTGCGCCACTGCAGTAATTAAGTAAGTAAGGAGAACGCCTTCGAGTCTAAAAACACTGACTCTCCATAGACTTTACAAAGCCCATAGGTAGAACTGCCACCATTAACGTATTTATAATTGTATAATTTTGATTTGACGACGGCTCGACGAACGAAGTGGTTCACGGTTATAGGCTGCTTCCGACACAAGTAGTTGTTTCTATCTTACGCAATATCCCACCGGTTAACGGCTTGGATATCGTGCAGGGGGCCGATTTTTGACAGCCGGACGCTCGAATTCAAAAAATTCAAGCTCATGGATTTAATAGTTTAAATAATCATCATTTTAAATTTCTATCGCTTTTATTTTAAAACATAATTTCATCGTTTTATTCGGAGTTTTAAATGTCACTTTCGAGTGCTCGAATCTCAAAAATCACCCCCCAGATCCGATACTTTTGACAAAATTTAAACATATTTACAGAGCTTATGGGCGGTAGAGTAACCCCAAGCTTTTCTGGTTTGTATTGTTCCAGTACAGTCTTACACCAATCATTTAAACTCTCGTCAGCTGCTCCTCGACGGTCTAGCCTCTCCGACATCTCTGCCAGGTTACGGATTGGTGGCAACTTCTGCAGAAATTAAGACGACAGTAAGTCTGATGGCCATAACTAAAATAATCTACTTAAATATGTACAGTCAGCATCAAATATATTGTAACAGCCAAAGTGATCAAATAGTTCTTCACACTATACAAGGTGGCCAAAAAAGAACTGAAATCCCTATATTTTGTATGGTGTGTTTTGTATTTGATGTTGACTGTAAATTACTACCAAATGGCGAGTTTACACTTGCGTGCGAGTGACGAGCCGAACAGCACGCGAACTGTTTACATATGCGGCACGGTATTCGTGCACATGCTCAAGTCGGGGAGTTATATGTAGAGGTAGAGCTGAATATGTAAATGGACATTCGTATTGACGCCCGCACGCGAATGATTCGTGGAACATTTCGAAGAGCACCAACGCGAGTGATGCGGAAATGCAAGTAAACGTAAGGCCTGTACCGAAAAGTCTTTTTACATAATTTATTGCTGTTTTTTGTAGGTTTTTCCAGATTATTTACTTTCATGTTTTAATACATCATAAAGTATACCCTTAAGGCTTTTTAACAACATTTTTCAATTTATTTATTTTGTTATCTAAGCAAGAGAGACATTTTCCCTTAAAATTCCAAGTTAAATTTTGCGAGCCTATGTTTAGATATATTTGCACGACTTGCCAATATTTTTATTTCACTGGTCGTTTGTATGCCATAAAATTAAAAATGTGAATAAATTCCGCTATTAATGATGCTAAATATAAAACATTTGGTGAAAGTTTAACAAAATTATAAGGGATTGAATATTTTTTAATCACGCGTTCTCGTTTTGTATGAAAACTGAGGCCTTTTTATCACTATGGTTAAGTAATATTCAAATAATTTTCTGTCACCAATTTTAGGTCTTAGCAATGATTTGGTCCTCTTCTTTGGATTCTGGAACCTTGTTATTGCTTTGTAATTTGATTTGACTAATTTTCATGCAAATACAAAATACCAGCCGCAAATCGACTGCGAGTTGCGCAAAAAAAAATTTCTTCCTTTTTACATTAGGGTATGTGTTGTGTAATATGTACGTATAAAAAATATTATTTTGATATTAATCATTAGGCAAGAGTTGTATAAGTAACATAGTTACAGATTAAATTATTTGGTACTTTATAAAGTTTTTTATCTTAATGTGTTCTTGTAAAAAAACTTTTCGGTACAGGCTTTAGTACAGTCCGTGCGCTCTCAGAAGAACCTTCGGGTTTTAGAAAGAGCCGTCGCACGCCGAGCACGTGAAAAAGCAGCACAGCAATATTACCTTCGCGTGTCATCGCCGATTCCCGAAGGTTCTTCTTAAAGCTCACGAACTGTACCTATAACATATTTTATAACAACAACATGGGTTACAGTCAATCAGATCTCACTTACAATTTTATTTTCCCGCAAAATGCATTTAAATATATTCGTAACCCCAGACTTCTGGCTAGCCTGCTTAGAGCAGTTGACACGGCCTGGCCTCTTGCTGTGCCGGGAGGCGCGAGCACTGTACGAGGTCTCGGTCGCTGTGTTGAACGTGTCCATACTCTGATTGATTGTGTCATGGCGGAGCATTATTTCCTGAAATGACGAACGACTTTAGGTACCTACCCTTTGATCTTTTTCCTGATTGTTGCCTGTGTTAATCATCGCTAAACTGGGTAGTAAGACAGTCTTGCGACTTATGAAATATCGTGCAAAACGAAACACAACACTCATCAATGAGAATTCCTACTCAGACACACAAAAAGTTTCCCGATATTTTCGAATCCATGAATGTTTTTTTAAATTCATTTATTTGGGTAAACAAACAGCCAATTATGTTATTTTTTCATTGTCATTTAAATGGAAGTAGCTTTAAGAAAAATAGTAAATGTTAGGTATAAATTGGGACATTTTTTGTGTCCTTGTCGAATACATTCTGCTCACGAATCTTAGTAGAAATAACCTAAAATTTGTCGAAATCCGAACAACACTCATAACTATTTATGAAAACGGCCAGATTAGTTGCGATTATAAAAGTTATACTCGTACCGTCAGCTTCACAATTTCCAAGTCAATTTTGAGGCGTGCGGTGAGTTCTGCCTTGTACTCATCGACAAGGTACGCCCAGTACTTGTTGACTTTAGCACAATCGGCTAGTTGTTCCGAAGGCACGAAGTATAGTATCCGCTTGGCCACTGCTTGTGGCAGCAACTGAACCTGTAACATGTTGACAATACGAAATGCCTGCTGAGATGTTGAGGCCGGATCGGAAGGAGACTTAATAATAGCATAGACTTAAAGATATAATAGACGGCCATAGTCTAAGAACTTTTTGAGGCTCCAAGTACTTAGCGCCATCTAGTTGAGAGCGACCTAAAGATAACCAAAATGTAAGAGGAAATATCGGCTCCATCTAGTAACCTACTAGTGTACTACTAGTACGCTATTCGTTACTAGATGGAGGTGACATTTCCTCTTACATTTTGGGTATCTTTAAGTGGCTCTCTGATAGATGGCGTGATAGACTTAAGCTTCAGTTCTTAGGATGTGCTGCTCTATTACATAAGTTATATGATAATAGTCAGCAGTAGAAGTCAACGGGGTGTCAAAATGAGCACACGACTTTGTATGTTTATCCAAAATCCTATATACTTTAATAGAAAAACAGCAACCTCCCAAAACGCTTCAATTCATTCCCGTGCCGGTACTTATTCGTGGCATTATTTATAAGTTAAGCTAATTAGAGGCCGAAAAATCCGAACCTAAGTATAATTTTGAACATACCTCGCGTTCATTTGATTATTTATTCTAATTTACAAACATACATAATCCACAGTCTCAGTGACTTCCGGTTTAGGTCTGTTAATTTTCCAAATCCTCTGCTTCGTTCCATCGCTGAAACTCAACTCTACTTCCTCTAGTTTTTGGCTGTCTTTGATGGACTTGATGATGGATGTCCATTTAGCCAAGCATCTCTCCAACTACAAGAACAGCCAACCACAGATTTAATGAATAGAGAATACAACTGTAAGACAAAAACCATTTTTTTTGTATTTCAAAGACTGAAAAAATAGACGGACTAGATTTTTATTTACGCTTTTTAAATTCATAAATACAGGGTGTTACAATGAACAAAATAAGTGATTTCGTCTCAATTAACGACGAAGAATATAATGCACTTATTCAGTTCTTAAAATTCTTCTTAACTAACTTTTGCTAATTTTCTAACAAAAGAAATAAACCAAATTCTCGAAGTGTGGTCACTCATTGTGACGTCATGGCATGTCTTGCTATACGTCAATTATTTTGCTTATTATGACAAGTAATACGTGAGTATGCATTTTATTCATAAAATATCGGCCTAAACAAAAAGGTGAGTTTATACTACATAATTTAAAACAAAAAAAGAACCGACTTCACTTAGGATCCGCTATTCCAAGAGGAAGTGGCCGAGTTGCTGTAAAAAATAGTGAAATCACTATAGGTGTGCCTATATAGTTGAAGAGTTCCCTCGATTTCTCCAGGATCCCATCATCAGACCCTGACTTGGTGACAATGGGACCATCTAGGGGTTATACCTGTTCGATTAAAAAAAAAATTTTGAAAATCGGTTCACGATTCACGGAGATATGGAGTAACATACATACAAAAAAAAACATAATAATGATAAAAAAAATAATAATAATTCAGTCGAATTGAGAACCTCCTCCTTTTTTGAAGTCGGTTAAAAACTAGGTTCGAACTATTTTCTCTTAACGACCTACGTAGGGTAACCTGTTGTGACCAAAATAACATTTATGAAAACAATGATACTAATGATTATTAATTAGTTTGACAACAAGCGACCTAACATAGTGTTTTAGCATAAGGAGTTTGGAAAATAATTATGTTTTATTGTCTCATTACCAAGATATATCTGTAGTTTTAAGTACCTATTGTAATATAGTTTTAAGTTTACATTTGCAATACCCTATTAGGGTATCATGTTTATTGTTATTCTGTAACACCAACGTGAGAGCAAATACAGTTATTCTATTCTATTCTATTCTATTCATTGTAACACCCTGATGTATACATACCTCTTGATCTGCCTCTCGCAAAACCGTAAAATGGGTGTCACCATCACCAACTTGATTTGGAGATCCTTTAGAGGGCGGATTTTTCTTGCCCTGTGACAAATATAGGCAGAGTACAAAGACGCAATAAATACTTATATATTATTAATGATATATCTTTATTAAAGTGAAACTTTTATTCCATCGCCTCAAATTTTAAAGCCTGTCTTCTGCATGTCACGTTACACGCTGTAACGTAGATTCTCGTTTATAGTAAGGTGAGGATTATTTCATAAGCAATAAGGTTCATGCATGTCATGTTGGCATGACTGGTAGTCAACCGCGGTAAACAAATTTATATTTAGCATCTTAGCGTAACAGCAGCGGTGGCACCAGGTGGCACTGTGGTATGGCATGACACTTACGATCGAATGGGCGAGGGTTTAAACTCCGTGGGACGAATTATTTTTTTTCTAAATTTTAGAAATATTTTTCGATTATATTTAATGAATTACATTTGGCAAGTCATTCCAGCTCTGTACGCCTGCATGCATGCATGACAAACCAATTGGGCACCAATTTCTAAGCGCCATGCTAACATAGTAAAGTTTCACTTGCATTGTGGTTTCATAAAACCACACAATGTTTTTTTTCCTAAAATAACAAGTTATAATATAAAGTAAAGAAAAAAAAACAGGAAAAAACCTACTAAATACTAAAATATATATCTAATTTCGGCTCCCACATGGTCCGAAAGTGCCAAAAATGCTGGCAGCGTTACAGCGTTGCACAGCGAGTGAAATTTGCTGAAGGTAGGATCCGGAGCGTGAATCGCAGCCCCTATCTCTTTTTATTATTTAATGATTATTGTTTGTAACTTAACTTACCTTATCGTCCACCGGCGCCGACGATTTCAGAGGATGTTCCTGGTTTTCGATAATCGCTACGCTGTCTTGTAAATTTTCCAGCTGGTCCTCTCGGTAGCTCTCGAAGATCGCTTGGGCTTTGTTGAACACGGCCCAAACGATGGGACCACCGGAGATCTTGAGCAGTTCTGTCATGAATACAGCTTTGCGACTCTGTTTAAAATATAATTTGTATTCTTGATAAAATAACGCAGCATCTAAAATGTCCTATGCAGATGCTACGTTATTTTACTAAGAGTACGAATTGTGACTATCATGTTACAAACTGTGATATTACAAAGTGCTTATTTATAGCCGGAAAATGGAAAAAAGTCCACCGTTTCCTAAGTACGGACAGTTTCCTAACAAACGGTAACAGTGAAAAGTCCTCTTATTTTACTCGTAAATCGTAATTTTGAAAAGGCTTACATATTTAGTTACACCATGGGCAGCAAATGCCTGATTGATTAAGAATACAATAATGATTACTGAAGAGGTTATATGTCCGTTAGATAAGACTTGAGTGCCAATTCAATTAGGTACTAAATTTTACTTAGAAAAAACGCTCAAAATCAAATAGCCATCGAAATGCCGAGACGTCCCAGTAGCCAGGTAACAGTTCGCATCACTTACAGCCACTCGTTCGATTATTGATGGGTACCTAAAGTACCAATACAACATGGTCGACTGTGTACTGGCTCCTCTACATGATGGGCCATCATAGGGACGCAGCTATGCGTTAGAAAGAGCTAACGGTATTGCGATCTCGTTCCGTCGTATAGCTGCGTCCCTATGATGGCCCATCATGTACCTAGGCCAGCCTACAATGTATACGTAAGACGTGTTTTTTTTTTAATTGACCTATTCAAAGTTAACTACGTAATTAACTATACCGCATCCAAAGCGCGAAAAAATTTCCGGTCGACTTCCATAACCTCTACTAGCATGTCTAATGGTACCGCAGACCTGTTGTGGTCCATGGGGGTCTGATCGTACCTGCTCCAAACAGCGACTCTGAAAATTACGATACCAATAAGTCACAAATCAAACATGCACCGTTTTCAAACCCCCTTTAATAAGTCTAAACTAGGGATATTTTATGCATCAGTACCGGAATTAAATAAAATGTATGTGTATATTCAGTATATTGTGTATGTATATGTATGTTATGTTGATGGCGAATGTAAAGAGGCCTGTTGGGCGCCCGGCTCTAAGATTTAAAGCCTATTAAAGCCTATTGTAAGCGGGACATGAATAGTTTTGGAATTCGCACCGATGGTTAGGAGAAGCGTTCTGCACCTTTTTTTATGGCGCCTCCAATTTGCAGGTTGTCAACGGGCAATAAGACGCTAATCCCTTACACACCAAGAAGAAACTTAGAGACTGTACCTATTGTTTTTAAATATGTAAATTCGTAACTGTGAAGGTTAATAGATACTTTTAGCAGGTATCACTCACTCAGATTGCGACGCAACAGCATCCTTCAGGCGACAATTCCAGATAGATTTCAACACCAGAGACAGTGTCCAGGCGCACGGAATGTCGTATTCCACTAACATCAAGCAAAACCGTTTCTTGTTCACACTTGACACGCGGAGGAACCAAAACTTTGTGAACATCAAGTGGTTGAAGAAGCTAGCCTCGTCCGAGTCGTAACATTGACTTTGATCTTCTAAAATAAATAAACACCACATAACCTCCCAACTGCATTCCAGAGCTCCCAACTAAAGGTCCAAAAATTTACTTAAAAATTATTGTAAAAACTTAGAAAAATCCAATGGGTTGCTTTAGACATTTGGATCATCGTAGGAAGGAAGAGGGTGGAAAGAGAGGGAGGGGTGGGGGAACGGAAAGCCCCCCGAACGATTCCCCCTGCAGAACCTTATAGTTATGAAGATAGGACTACTAATAGTCTGCAAAGGAGGCCCCATTTTATTGGCATGTATCTTAAGAAGTAGTGCCAAAAACGTAGCGGTAATAATAATCAAACAAGTCAGTTATGGCGCTCGCCGGCACGGAAGGACTGCACTTTAGGGGCCGCGGAGTTTTAGGCTCATTTTTTTTTATAGATAGTACTCCCCATAAGGAGTTTACTCACCAGGGCTTTTGTTGCGGAAACTCATAGTTTTTGAGAAAAAAAATGTTGAAGTTCCCATACAAATTTCCTTATTTGGTGTCAATAGCGCATTCAGATGAATACTAATTAATATTGTACATTAGATTAAGTCTGTTCTGGCGCTTGCCGGCCGCTGCCGCGGCACGCTGGCTACGCTCGCTCGGCTTCGCGCGCTGTTAGCTCACGGTTCACCTAACACACTCCTCCTCGCTTCGCTCGTCGTCGCACCTATCTTGGCTCTGTGACACAACAGTCTTCCGTGATTATATTCCAAAACAAAAAAAAAACATTTTTTTCCCTAAAATAAATTGTGTCCATTTAGGAAGGAGCTAATATCTCGGCAATTATCAAGTTAAGAGAAAAGTTGCCCATACAAAACATACTTATTTTAGCGCCTCCTATACGATAACATTATAAAAATAGGTGTCATAATAAGACCACCCCCATCAAAAATGTTATAAGTCCCGCGCCCATTGTGGCTAGTTATGGAAATTTATATGGAAACTTCAAAAAATTTTTTCTCAAAATCTATGAGTTTCCGCAACAAAAGCCGCGGTGAGGGAACTCCTTATGGTGAGTACTGTTTATAAAAAAAAAATGAGCCTTAAACTCCGCGGCCCCTAAAGTGCAGTTGAGCCGCCGGCACTACCGCGACACGCTCGCTTGCCTTCGCACGTTGTTTGTTCGAGGTTCAACCCAACACACTCCTCCTTGCTTCTCGTCGTCGCACCTATCTTGACTCTGTCACAGTCCCAAACGCCTTTAAGGCTGCGTTTCCACCAACCAGAGATAAGCTAGGATGCGTTGAGGGGAATGTGTTTGTTAGAGAATCTAAATTAACTACTAAATAAGTCAATCATGTTGTGTAACGTGCATTGCGTACCAAAACCACGCTGAACATCCCATAGTATAACATCTCTCAACTGATGTACTTGTTTAGACACTTCTTCGAAGGTAATGTGCTGATGACTTGAGAAAGATGGTATCGGAGCAACAGGCATTGGTGCCTGCTCACAACTTTATTAACAGATAAACAACAATTAGGATATTATATTGTAAAACATAGTACAAATTCACTGACAAATCCTCGACAATTCTGACATAAAATTATTTAACTGTCAAATTTTCCCAGTTAAGGTTACTTACAAAGAGTAGAGTAAGTATGTTAGGTTACTTACAAGTTACTTACCTACCTATAGTTCTATTTTTAACGATGAAGTTCGAACCAAAATTAAAGGAAGTTTAAACATTCGGTTGAAAAAGTCGTCAGATGAAGATATTTATATCCTTCATCAGTTAGTACCCAGTTTTTACCGGCGACACACCGGTCTGATAGTGATTACTCGCAATTTACGTAGTAAATCCAATGACGTGGTCACACAATAGGTACGACACACTAGTGTGATGTTCCACTTACGAATATCCGTCACTCACAACTGACATTCAGTCGGAAACTGCCATGAAGCGAGCAGTCGCGCGTATTCCACCCCATGGAATAACTATAGAAAAACCGAAATCTGGTAATCTTCTAAGAATCGTGACAGTTACAGTGTTACTAACTTTCCTCGTCATATGCTTCATAATCAGTGACTTAGATTCTGCAGATGACACTCAATATATTTCTCAAAACACTCCAAAAGCCTACAGCAACTTGGAGGGGATCCCTCCTGAAGAAAGAGACCTGTTCTATGAGTTCCAAACATCTTTTTTACCGGACGACCTGCTGACACAAGCGCATTCAAAAACTAAAAGAAGCTTGGAAGATGAAGTACCTAGTGCCTGGTTTTTGTGGGAATCGTGGGAAGAAACCAGTGCACCAATCAAGCCGAAACGTAGTAACAAGTTTACGTTTACATCGCAAGACTACATGTGAGTTCATACTTAAATTTGTATCTTCCATGACAGCAAATTTCATATTTAAATGTTAGGTCAATTGTTGGTTCAGTTACCGTCTTTACTGAAAAATGTCATCATAAAACGGCATAATTAGGTATAATCCTAATCACCCAATGAAAGTGATGTTGTTACGGAAAGACGCCCCTTATAAGCAACATAGGTACACATTAGAAGAGAGATGAAAACGGCACTAGCAGCAATATATATACGAGGTCGCCAACAAAGAACTGAATTCCCGTTGCCTGTTAAGCTTTTGGGTCGCTAGCAATCCTCCCTAGATGGTTTGGGAACCTCTCAGATCGATTTGATTTTGGCCATTGAGCGGCGGCGGTGAGTAATGGCCATCTAAAGTCCAAAACTTAAATTGATCTGAGAGGTTCCAAAACCATCTAGGGAGGATTGCTAGCGTCCCAAAACCTTACAGCCAACGGGAATTCAGTTCTTTTTTGGCCACCTTGTATATAGAAATGAACGAGGCATTTAAGTTATTGAGATTACCTATGATGGAAAAATCGGTCCTGTACAACTTATTTTTGATTGACTCAAGGGAAGATCCCGTCTTTCATCATCAACATCATGAGGCCCAAGATCAGGATCAAGAAAGCACCAGTCAGAGCAACGAAGACTATTCATATGACTCGGCGGAAACCAACAGCCAGGAAGAAAGTAACGAGGGATTCCACACGTGCGTATTCAAAGTATTCAACAAGTAATGTTCATACATATATGATAGTAGTATACAAAAATTACGTCAATTTTAAGCTAAAGTCATGTATGAGCGAATTCATTTAGGAACATTATAATAAAGCTAATCTACAATTTCTCTAACCGATACAACCGATTAGGTAAAACATTATGGTAGTTAGATAAAATGGCAAATAATTATCTTCAGTAGGACCAAGATAATATCATGCTACAGACGAGCTCTTGATTGCTACAGACGAGCAAATGATCATTGGCGTATCTAGAGATATTTTCCAGGGGGGGCCTGGCCCCTGTCTTATTCAGATACATTGGGAGCCCTATGGCTATAGTCGACGCTGCACGAGTCTAATTTTACAGTAATACCGCAAATCGATGTACAGTTTAGCCATTTGGCACACGCATACTAAGAGGTCAAAAAAAAATTTTTTGATCCGCAGTTCCTAAAAAAAAATTCCCTTAGGAGGGTGCTGATTCATCGTTTTTTTTTGTACGGGAATTATTTTTTTTTCAAAATCCTATCGTATGTGGTATCATGTGAAAGGGCTAATAGAGGGGGTTCTAAAAATATACCACATCATTATATTTCATCATCATTTTAAATAAAACAACAATAATTTTCAAAACATACCAAATTTGGGCTCCCCCAGATACGATATGGCTGGTTTTTTTTGGTACTATATATCAAAAATTATACTAAATACCCTCATATCTAACCCCAAGAAAGCAATTTTGAAAATAATTTCATTTAGGTTTTTTTTTTTAATTTTTCAATATTATCAAGTAACGCAGTACAAAATGTACTGGAGTAGGACTCTAGTAGAACTCTACTTGTGGAGGTGAGCCCGAGAAGGGGGTAGGAAAAGGTCCCGTTTTTTGGTTTTTTGCTTACATCTTGCGCCATAGACAATTTTGTTGTAGTACATAATTAAAGCTGATAAAATTCTCTACAACTATTATGAATTCACTTTTTACTACTACTAACCTAACCTAAGACTAATGGTTGTCCAGATATGAGCTCCGAAAAACGGACGATTTTGTAACGTGGGGGGTATTCTCCACAATTCTTGTCATACTAACTGGAAAAAGTTTATCTGGATAAAAAGCCACCCTAGACATTTTATAAAGAATTAAATTATCTTTACAAAAAAATTTTTACAAAAAAAAAGATAAACCGACTTCAAAAAGGATAAAATGAATCATTATATTATTTATATGCGTTACCAACTGATATGTTTGAAGTCGGTGCCAAGCCAAATTTGGAAGAGTTAATACGAACGAGGCGATGTGTTCAGTGAATTGTTATTTTTACTATACATATAACTAATCTAATACGGTATGAATCGCATGTAGATATACATTCGTTTCGACCATGCGTTAACTGTAAAGCAAGTAGGTACAGAAAGTATAATCATGCGTCCTATGTTTGTTTGTTAACACATTGTTGGGACTATCCGTATGTCGAACGAAGCCCGTGGTTCGGTTTGAATTATTTATCCTTCTTCATCTAAGGTTTAATCCGAAGTATAAAGGAATTCAATTGCTAGATTATTTTTTCTATACTCACATATACCCAGTACACACGCCGTGTCAGTAAAAAAGGCACAACATTCAAATTTTCTATGGAAGGTCAATCTTACGCGTCTACATTTTTTTTCTATTTGCCGCCTTTTTCTGATTATTGACAAAGCAGACGTGTGTCAGAATATATATATCGCTGTCGCATTTCATCAAAATAGGATTAGTAGTTTAGACATGAAAATGTAACACATGAAATCGCATTCACCTTCGCATTATTAGTGTCGATGTTTTGTGATGTTCACACTTGAAGCTGATTTGACCGGTTTTGTAATTTGTGGCTTGGCACCGACTTCAACCATATCAGTTAGTAACGCATATAAATAATATAATGATTCATTTTATCCTTTTTGAAGTCGGTTTATCTTTTTTTTGTAAAAAGTTTTTATTTTTCCATTTTTAGTGTTTATATATTTATCAAAATCGGTAAAGATACATAAAAAAGTTCATAATACACCCATTCTATCTAAGGAAAGGTCCACGTATCATATGTGGACTTCATCATCAGGTCCACTGCATCGAAATGGTGGTTTTCGTGAGAAAATACTTTAGTTGCTTAAGAAAACAACCAAATCAACATACATGTGCCTTTAAAAATTGAGGAGTTCTCTCAATTCCTCACGGATTCCATCATCAGAACACCACCAGATTAATGTGGGACCATATTCGAGATAGTTCCTATCAAACAATGGAATTGAAGTCGGTTCAAAATCCCCCACTTTACAAAATCGTCCGTTTTCCGGAGCTCATATCAGGACAACCATTAGTGTTAGGTAAAAAAGGTATTCATGAGAGTTGTAGATAATTTTATCAGCTTTAATTATGTGCTACATCAAAATTGTCTATGACTCATGGTTTTAAAGATATAAGCAAAAAACCAAAAAACGGGACCTTCTTTGCCTCCCCCCTCCTCGGGCTCACCTCCGGGGGCCGGGGACTTTTAGTATGCTAGTCTCTTAACTAGTCTTAATAAAGTTCCAAAGTCAAAATTTCTGCTTTCCACTTTTCCAGCTAGAATCATTCGTTCACCACACTATGAATAACTCGGCCATTTTTGATTTTACAGTAAAACCGTGAGTACAAAAATTATATAAAATTTGATTCTCTACAAGTTTAGTCCTCACAATTTTTCTTCTACGATCGATATTTTGGAAATTAAATTTGAAAAAAGCGACAAGTTCAAAATATTTTCATCGTCTCGTTTATATTCAACTTTACGGCATAAATGAAGAGGACTAAACTTGTAGAGATTCAAATTCCGAACGATTTTGGTTCTCACCTTTTTTCCCCAAAATATCGATCCTAGAAGAAAAATAGTGAGAACCAAACTTGTAGAGAATCAAATTTCCTACAATTTTTGTTCTCACGGTTTTACTGTAAAATCAAAAATGGCCGAGTTATTTAAGAGAAACCGTTTTTTGAATATACGCAGGAGCCTGATTCAGTCTACTTTTTGAATTTACACTCCCAGTGACCCCCCCGAGGGACATACGAAAAAAAATCCAAGAACTAATTATTCACGGGTCAAAATATATAATGACTGAACTAATAGGTAATAGTGAATTGTCGGTTCTAGGACTTAATAGGTCATTTATTTTGTGATAATTTTTTTGTGCCCAGCGTAGAATTTCAAATCGGTAACCTATCATCTTGGGGTGGGCACCAGGCTATTCTGGGGTGGGCACGGCCCACCCGGCCCCCCCTCTATATACGCCTATGCAAATGATATTATGAAGAAAAAAAAAACATCACGCAAACATACACGTGAATGAATAAAATGCGCATTTGGTTCGTCTTAACTTACCGCTAACATAACTTAAGGCATAATGTTCTTTATAATTTAACGAGATCGGAGATCGCTCTACTGGGTTCTTTGAGGCAGTGACACGGGAACATATTGTGAAGCATCCCTGGATACTATAATGGTGGATAGGATAAACGAGTTTGACCTTAATTAAACTGGACTGGATAAGCGTTATCAATAGTGCACCTCACCTTCACCTTTGACCTTTTTTTTGTGATCACCTTTGTTCTGTGACTGTAAAGTTATTCATCCCTCTGTTGGTGATTACAACTCAGCTTTCCGTGAAAGAACTCACTAACTCAAATCATCTGATACCGAGTACTTTTCTCTTGTGGTATTACACATCCATTGGCGTATCTAGAGATATTTTCCAGGGGGGGCCTGGCCCCTGTCTTATTCAGATACATTGGGAGCCCTATGGCTATAGTCGACGCTGCACGAGTCTAATTTTACAGTAATACCGCAAATCGATGTACAGTTTAGCCATTTGGCACACGCATACTAAGAGGTCAAAAAAAAATTTTTTGATCCGCAGTTCCTAAAAAAAAATTCCCTTAGGAGGGTGCTGATTCATCGTTTTTTTTTGTACGGGAATTATTTTTTTTTCAAAATCCTATCGTATGTGGTATCATGTGAAAGGGCTAATAGAGGGGGTTCTAAAAATATACCACATCATTATATTTCATCATCATTTTAAATAAAACAACAATAATTTTCAAAACATACCAAATTTGGGCTCCCCCAGATACGATATGGCTGGTTTTTTTTGGTACTATATATCAAAAATTATACTAAATACCCTCATATCTAACCCCAAGAAAGCAATTTTGAAAATAATTTCATTTAGGTTTTTTTTTTTAATTTTTCAATATTATCAAGTAACGCAGTACAAAATGTACTGGAGTAGGACTCTAGTAGAACTCTACTTGTGGAGGTGAGCCCGAGAAGGGGGTAGGAAAAGGTCCCGTTTTTTGGTTTTTTGCTTACATCTTGCGCCATAGACAATTTTGTTGTAGTACATAATTAAAGCTGATAAAATTCTCTACAACTATTATGAATTCACTTTTTACTACTACTAACCTAACCTAAGACTAATGGTTGTCCAGATATGAGCTCCGAAAAACGGACGATTTTGTAACGTGGGGGGTATTCTCCACAATTCTTGTCATACTAACTGGAAAAAGTTTATCTGGATAAAAAGCCACCCTAGACATTTTATAAAGAATTAAATTATCTTTACAAAAAAATTTTTACAAAAAAAAAGATAAACCGACTTCAAAAAGGATAAAATGAATCATTATATTATTTATATGCGTTACCAACTGATATGTTTGAAGTCGGTGCCAAGCCAAATTTGGAAGAGTTAATACGAACGAGGCGATGTGTTCAGTGAATTGTTATTTTTACTATACATATAACTAATCTAATACGGTATGAATCGCATGTAGATATACATTCGTTTCGACCATGCGTTAACTGTAAAGCAAGTAGGTACAGAAAGTATAATCATGCGTCCTATGTTTGTTTGTTAACACATTGTTGGGACTATCCGTATGTCGAACGAAGCCCGTGGTTCGGTTTGAATTATTTATCCTTCTTCATCTAAGGTTTAATCCGAAGTATAAAGGAATTCAATTGCTAGATTATTTTTTCTATACTCACATATACCCAGTACACACGCCGTGTCAGTAAAAAAGGCACAACATTCAAATTTTCTATGGAAGGTCAATCTTACGCGTCTACATTTTTTTTCTATTTGCCGCCTTTTTCTGATTATTGACAAAGCAGACGTGTGTCAGAATATATATATCGCTGTCGCATTTCATCAAAATAGGATTAGTAGTTTAGACATGAAAATGTAACACATGAAATCGCATTCACCTTCGCATTATTAGTGTCGATGTTTTGTGATGTTCACACTTGAAGCTGATTTGACCGGTTTTGTAATTTGTGGCTTGGCACCGACTTCAACCATATCAGTTAGTAACGCATATAAATAATATAATGATTCATTTTATCCTTTTTGAAGTCGGTTTATCTTTTTTTTGTAAAAAGTTTTTATTTTTCCATTTTTAGTGTTTATATATTTATCAAAATCGGTAAAGATACATAAAAAAGTTCATAATACACCCATTCTATCTAAGGAAAGGTCCACGTATCATATGTGGACTTCATCATCAGGTCCACTGCATCGAAATGGTGGTTTTCGTGAGAAAATACTTTAGTTGCTTAAGAAAACAACCAAATCAACATACATGTGCCTTTAAAAATTGAGGAGTTCTCTCAATTCCTCACGGATTCCATCATCAGAACACCACCAGATTAATGTGGGACCATATTCGAGATAGTTCCTATCAAACAATGGAATTGAAGTCGGTTCAAAATCCCCCACTTTACAAAATCGTCCGTTTTCCGGAGCTCATATCAGGACAACCATTAGTGTTAGGTAAAAAAGGTATTCATGAGAGTTGTAGATAATTTTATCAGCTTTAATTATGTGCTACATCAAAATTGTCTATGACTCATGGTTTTAAAGATATAAGCAAAAAACCAAAAAACGGGACCTTCTTTGCCTCCCCCCTCCTCGGGCTCACCTCCGGGGGCCGGGGACTTTTAGTATGCTAGTCTCTTAACTAGTCTTAATAAAGTTCCAAAGTCAAAATTTCTGCTTTCCACTTTTCCAGCTAGAATCATTCGTTCACCACACTATGAATAACTCGGCCATTTTTGATTTTACAGTAAAACCGTGAGTACAAAAATTATATAAAATTTGATTCTCTACAAGTTTAGTCCTCACAATTTTTCTTCTACGATCGATATTTTGGAAATTAAATTTGAAAAAAGCGACAAGTTCAAAATATTTTCATCGTCTCGTTTATATTCAACTTTACGGCATAAATGAAGAGGACTAAACTTGTAGAGATTCAAATTCCGAACGATTTTGGTTCTCACCTTTTTTCCCCAAAATATCGATCCTAGAAGAAAAATAGTGAGAACCAAACTTGTAGAGAATCAAATTTCCTACAATTTTTGTTCTCACGGTTTTACTGTAAAATCAAAAATGGCCGAGTTATTTAAGAGAAACCGTTTTTTGAATATACGCAGGAGCCTGATTCAGTCTACTTTTTGAATTTACACTCCCAGTGACCCCCCCGAGGGACATACGAAAAAAAATCCAAGAACTAATTATTCACGGGTCAAAATATATAATGACTGAACTAATAGGTAATAGTGAATTGTCGGTTCTAGGACTTAATAGGTCATTTATTTTGTGATAATTTTTTTGTGCCCAGCGTAGAATTTCAAATCGGTAACCTATCATCTTGGGGTGGGCACCAGGCTATTCTGGGGTGGGCACGGCCCACCCGGCCCCCCCTCTATATACGCCTATGTACACATCGTACATTGATTTATGCGACTCTACGTACGTCGTCTCTTTACGTCGACTACTTTTACGAAAACTAAATCAAAATCCTTTTTAACCGAATTCAAGATTTCGAATCAGTTTGTCATTCCGGGATCTTTGTTGTTACATTTTTTGCTATGTTCACCAAATATTCATAGAAGGCTGTACCGATTTGAAAAATTCTTTTTGTTTGAAAGGGTATACCTACTTGATAGGTGGTCATTTTGTCAGATCACACAATAAATAGAGAAATCGAGGAAACTCTTCAAATATTATAGGGTGGAAACCTAAATAAAGTCAGTTTCTTTTTTTCATTATGAACATCTATGCAGCATCGTCGAACATCGCAACCACGTGGACCGCGGGCCCCTTGACGACGTGGTGGAGCAGATCCGAGGTCAGCCAGAACTGGAGGAAGGCGAGATGGAGTCTTCTGCAATGCACTTGTATAAGCCGAGTCCGTCACACTCCGGTATGTATGCTATGTTGATTTTTCATGATGCGGAATTTGGAAGACAAAAGAAATCGTTGGAAAGCTTGGACGCGGTTGATTGGTATTGCCAAGCCGACGTCGACTTTACGAAGACGGACTATAGTAACTATGTCAAAACCTTAGTATCTACTGACAAGGCGCTGTACAACTATAACTCAAAAAACATTTGAGATTTGTCTTATGCTTATGGGCTATGGCAAAGCCTAGGTATTTATTGAGGTTGAGCCCTGTAGCCCGGGCATCAGAATATGGCTACGGTATTCCCTGCCTGTCGTACGAGGCGACTAAAAGGGAACCTTGGGGTAGTCAAGGGTCACAGTACGGGGCTGTGATCCTCAAACAGGCTGAAAACCGTAAGGGCATAACATCAGGGCGGCACCGGCGCGTTCATTAGAGATCCCGGAGCCGTCCAAATGGCGTTGAGGAGGACCCTCGGGGGGTTTTTAGTCGGTGCGACACCGACATAACTTTCGCGCTGCCCCGTGGCGCGGGAGTATCCATAAAGGATTTTCCCCTCGACAAAAAAAAAAAAGGGTATTTATTGAGGTTAACTACTTAATTTTTTTTTATTAGGTAGTGTATTAAATTGTCAAATTATAGATTTGAGGTTATCTTTTTAGGTACAACTCAATGAAATGACAAGAAAAAATTAATCGTAGATTATCTTGCTAATTAATAATTTAACAATATTTTTCTGTTTATCATTGATTGATTTCTAATAAATTCGATTTACATTTGATGAGTAACCAGGAGTTTTATTAAAGTCATCTTCACTATAATATTTGCTCATAACATCATACCCTGCCTACCGGGAACTTTGAAATTTCATTATCTACCTGTATTATTCTATACTTAGTTATAATCCAGCATACAATTTTCTATGCTCGCGGTACTTATCTAAAAAAGATGCGTTAGAATTTGCCGTCCCTCTCTATATGCAAAGGTACCTGTAACAGACCTTAGAAATTACCGTCTTATTCTGCATAGGTGACGATCCTCTTCAAAGAAACTGTATACAAATCTGCACGTCGTCGTCGCGTGATAGCGGCGTTCACGCGGCGTGCTGATTTTGTATAGAACCGCCGGGTAACCGTCGGCCTCTGCCTATACTGAGCACGAACACGTACGAGTATTCTCTTGTCTGCACCTATTGTGCTTTTTTTAAGGGAATCCCTGCAAATTAAGAAAGCACAATTCCAACTATGGTCTTTAACTTCACGCAGGAAAAGGAGACGCTTAACTTCACATACATAGAATATTCGTATTCGCAGTTATAGTCAAGCATACTGTTGGTATTCTTACTTCGCATTTATCAATAACAACACTATTGATGATATTATCCAATTGACTACTGGCCTAAATTGTTGAAGGTTAAGGCCTATTGTTGTGCTAAAATTATTCAAGGGTGATTTTCCAATTACGCATGCACGCCCAATGATTACTTGCATTTTGATTTTTAAAAGCTAACCATGATTTGATATCAATATGATATTACTGGCCGTGTTTTGCGCTACCGCTTATATGTACCTAAGTACCTAAGTACAGTCACCGGCAATAAGTATCTTCATACAGGACAAAGCTTTTTAAGGTCCTGCGAATAGCGTGTAACACATTTTTCCGGCCTTGGTGTAGGAAGATTACTATTTCCGGTGACTGTAAAAGCGAGATGAACTTCTTGAAGGAATTTACAGTCTTCCGGACTGAGAATTCCCTTTGTTATGTGAGTTTTGTTTTTATGCCTAGTGCTTAACAAATGTAGACCAAACGAATTGTAATATAAGCACGCGTAATCGGAAAGTTATACTGCCCTTTCGCAATCTTATAAACCGATCGAAATTCTCCACTCTCGAAGTGATTCTTCAGGTCAGGAGTCACAAGGAAAACCCCATTATAGTCAGTGGAGTAAGACGATAGTCCCAACTAGTACTTAAACTGAAACTTTAACTTCTAAGCTAAGCTACCACCGGAAAACTACTTCATCAACATGATGATAAGCAATAGGCCTGTCAATTGTTTTCAAATTCTATTGTTTATTAATGTTTTACACGAGATTCAGGCATTCAAGCATTCTGGAAAGGACAGGGCGACAAAGCCGCCATAAGGGCTACCCAGGCCAGCATCATGAAACGAAACATGGACGTTGAAGCCGATCCCTGCCAAGACTTCTATCAATATGCTTGCGGAAACTGGGCCGCCCTCAACCCTATTCCAGCTGACAAAGCCGGGTATGTATTCGGGTGAAAAAGATTTAAAAATAGAAATAGTTTATTCGTAAACACACATACATAAAAGAAATAAAAGGAAAGAAGACATAAAACCAGAAAGTGCCACGAAATGGTCTCATCCCAGCATGATGCTGGCGGTTGTCAGCGCTGATCTTCCGATGAGAGATATTTAGGAAACCTGGCGACTTTTCTGTGGGCAATTGAAAAGTCAACGATATGGGTACATTATAATTTATAGATATTACTTATAACTAGTAATGCCAACTATAAAGATTTAAAGAAGAACATGTGCATCTAATAGTTTAACAAGAAAATCAGGCTTTAAAGTTCATTAATTTTATAATGTCCACAGAAAAGACGCATAACCTTAACTGATAGTAAAAAAATTTTTGACCGAGAACATTAACTTGACTCCACAGAGTGACAGGCTAGGTTAATATACCTACTCAATTTTTTGTGTAGTTTTTCTTTATCTGATTAATCAATCTATCATCGTCTTATTATATTTATGTACATAGATTATATTTTAATTGATCAAGTTACAGACTCTATAGCAAATATAGAGTCTATAATAAAAACCATTATGTTGCCAGCAATTAAAGATTTTATTTTTAATTTAACTGTGCGAGTCTTATTAATTAAAATCTCTTTTTATCTAGATACGACACTTTTGAAATGCTGAGAGAAAACCTAGATGCCGTACTTAAGGATCTACTGGAGTTCAATGAACCGTTCCCGAGCAAATATCCTGGAGCCAATCTTGATATGAGTTATAATTTTTTAAATACAACTACGAAAAAACGTTATCAAAATAAGCTTGATGATAACAATAAACTTCGCATAGATACGATTGAAAGTATTTTAGGTGAAATATTGAACAGTACTACTGAAGGAAGGTATCGATACGACTGGATTAAAACTGAAGACGAAAATTCTGAAATTGTCAATCGTATCCACACTTTGTTCCATAGAAAAGAAAGGGATATATTTAAAACAGCCAATAAACCAAAGCCTAACAGCTTGAAACACGTTAAAAAAAAGAGAAAAGGAAATAAACTGAAAAACATGTATCCAAAGGAAGACGGTGAAACTAACCTACATGGGAAGAAAAACAAGCATAGTCTTAATGGAAAACAATCAAATCACAAATCAGTAGTTCATAACAATATTAATACTGCAACTGTAAGAAAGAACAAATCGAAAAGGGATGCCAAAACGAATCTACCTATTTCAGACGATTTTACTAATACTGATGATGCAGCATTGAAAGCAAAATTTCTATTTAAATCATGTATGAACTACGAAATACTGCAGAAACGTAGTCATCAACCACTTTTAGACCTGTTGAATTTATTTGGGGGTTGGCCTATCTTAGATTCAGAGTGGTTACCGCTGAATTTTGATTGGCTAGACGTTATGGCGAAATTGCGATTGTACAATAATGACATCTTAATTTCGGAGTGGGTAGGACCGGATATCAAAAACTCTGACGAATACGTTATTCAGTTTGACCAGACAAGTTTAGGTATGTACTATATGTGAGTAATAAGGCCTGTTGCTATAAGCCATTCTATTTCCCGACACTAAATGGTGTTAGATTTGTCACAGCCATTTGTAAAAACTGTTTGATTTTCAGGATTACCTACACGAGAATACTTCCTGCAAAGTTCCAATAAAATATACCTGGATGCATACAAGCATTATCTAATTAAAATCGCCCTTTTACTTGGCGGGAATAAAATTCATGTTTTGCAGAGTGCAGAAAAACTTATCAATTTCGAAATTAAGTAAGTCAGGATTTTCTTATAAATACCGTACTGTATGCAATGTACTTTGTCTCTCTGCTCCTCTTACTGCTAACGCAATTTCGGAAAGAATGGAATGTTTGTATGACCAAAACATTAAACACTTATTTATAAGATAAGCTACCATCAGGCGATCCATCAGCTTGTTTACGCTCCTATGTCATAAAAAATTCTTCATTTTCTATTGTGAGTGTGAGTTTCAGAAAGTTAGTAAGTTTTTGTATCAGATTAGCAAACATAACATCGGCCCCAGAGGACAGGAGAAACGTATCGGAGCTCTACCGAAGAATGACTCTTCGTAAACTGGAAAAATTGGTGCCCGAGATTGGGTGGAGACGGTACTTGTGTGCCGTCATGAATAGAACTGTTAATTCACATGAAACTGTTGTGCTTTTTGCACTTACATATGTACAAGTAAGTTAAATGATCTAGGTATGTATTTTATAGTCGTTCGCTCGGAACGGAACAGCACTTTCGCTCAGGGTAATGGGGTCCACCCAATATCAGTCGGCCTGACGATATTGGACTGTCAGTTGTTTGGAGCTCTGTCAAATTTTTGTTCTAACTGACAGGCCGATATCGTCAGGCGAACTGATAGTCGGTGGGTCCCCAGAAGCTGTCCGTTTGATTGCTTGAAAATAAATGTTCCCATTTATCTCCAAAACGGCTTGGCCGACTGGTTATCGTTTTAGCAGTTTTCGAAAAACGTCAAATGATACACCAGCGATTGTTCTTAGATATGTTTTACTCGCTTACAATTTGAAGGAAATTTTAAATTTAATCTTGTACGATATGAAGTGGTGACAGATCTAAAGATGCAAAACATTTTCGTGACACAATATTTTCACTCATATATTATTACTAACCTTATCCTGTAATTTCCTCTCACCCTGTGACACACGAATTTTTAATTTTTCAGCATCTCGTAAAACTTATCGACGAAACGGATCCAGAGGTCGTGGCTAACTACTTGTTGTGGCGATTTGTAAGGCACAGGGTCAACAACCTCGATGACCGCTTCCAGTCAGCCAAACAACAGTAAGTAGAGTCTGATCACGATAACTAAAAAAACTACCTCTGCAAAATATGGATTGCTACTTTTATTGGACGTTCATTCTCTCACTCCACAGTTAAGTAAGTACTCCACACTTTGTTACTTGCAAAGGTTGATACAGGCTTAGCTTGGTCTAAACAAACTTATAATATGGTTCAAAATTGTATAGGTACATTTTTCGGCGTTGATTTTCCACATGATATAATTACGTACGTGGAACTAATAGTAGTACTTATATATTAATGTTACTAACATGATAGATTACACATTTAATCTAAATTACATAATATCGAATGGTGACTTGACAATATTTTTAGTTATTAAGTACCGTTCAGCAACACAAATGTTGATAGTCGTTTAAATTTGTCAGCTTGTGATTTTAAGTAATTAAGTAGGTTTAATTACTAATAATTTTCAGATTTTACTTCATTCTTTTTGGCCGAGAACAATCCCCGCCCAGATGGAAAAACTGCATATCTCAAGTAAACTCAAACATGGGCATGGCTCTTGGATCAATGTTCGTCAGGAAACACTTCGATGAAACCAGCAAAAACGATACTTTGACTATGACAAGAGAAATACAACAGTCCTTTAGAGAATTACTACATAAAATAAACTGGATAGATGATGCAACTAAACACTTGGCTGCGCAAAAAGTAGACGCTATGACGTTGAGGATAGGATATCCTGATTTTATTCTGAATAAGAAAGAGTTGGATCGCAGATATAAAGATGTGAAAATCCACCCTGATAAGTATTTTGAGAATACCCTGAATATCTTGCAACATTTGACTCAAATGGAACAATCTCGGTAAGCAGTTCAATTATATTTTCATTTCATTACAGTTCCGTTATTTTTGTAGCGATATTATTAAGGTCACTTTTGCATTTGTCTGATTCGGTCTGCCTATCACTTAATTTTTTACATATACCTACGACCGAAATAACTTGTGACTTTTCATGTACGTGTAGCATTTTTACTAGATAGCGGTCGTTTCGTTAATATTTGAGAATTCTTTTCGCATATCCATTCTACTACTACGTACACATTCTCCACTTCGGATTTATCGACTCGCCGTCGCTGTAACCATTTAGGTACTTTGTACTTCCTATTCCAGAATAGGTGAGCCAGTGAATAAGACGTTGTGGAATACAGCACCGGCCGTGGTAAACGCGTATTACAGTCGTAACAAGAACCAGATCATGTTCCCGGCGGGGATACTGCAGCCGCCGTTTTACCACCGGCACTTTCCGAGGTCCTTGAATTACGGAGGCATAGGTGTTGTGATAGGTAACAGCTAGGGCTTGCAATTCCGGTGTTTTTATAATATGGTTAATTCCGGAATCCCATACAAAAAATACCGGAATAATAAGCCCAGTAAAAGCAGAGACAACCGAATAGTAAAACAAGTAATGTAGACCTACTAATGCAAAATATTATAAGTATTATAAGCGTATTCTTTGACAGCTAAACTAATTGACATTGTTCAGGAGTTTCAGGACCAAATTTTCTGTAGTTACTGGATAGTTAATTGTATTGAGGTACCTATAGATTAAAACTTCGAAACATAATCCGCATATGTGAAGATTAAGTAATTTTTAAAAGTATTTTAGTTTCTGTAAGTAAAAAATATCTATTGATACAGTAGGAAACATAAGATTAAACCTTTATCAGATGTGTTTGATATAATTACTAGGCCACGAATTAACGCACGGCTTCGATGACAAAGGCCGCCTCTTCGACTGCAACGGTAATCTGCACCGCTGGTGGTCAGATTCCGCCATCGAGGCGTTCCACCACCGCGCGCAGTGCCTTATAGACCAGTACGGCCGTTACGTGGTGCCTGAAGTCAACATGAAGCTGGACGGTGTCAACACACAGGTAGCAGGCTTTGTATGGTGACTGCCTTGGTTATAGTTGCTGCACCACTGGTGGTCAGACTCTACCATCGAAGTGATTCATCACCGCGCACAGTGCCTTATAGACCAGTACGGCCGTTACGTAGTGCCTGAAGTCAACATGAAGCTGGACGGCGTCAACACACCGGTAGCAGGCTTTGTATGATGACTGCCTTGGTTGTTATACCACTGGTGGTCAGATTCTAGAAGCTAGGAGGCTTTGTATGATGAATTATTGACTGCCTTGGTTATAGTTGCTGCTATCACCATGCGCAATGTCTTATAGACCAATACGGCTGTTACGTGGTGCCTGAAGTCATGATGCTGGACGGCGCGCGGCGTCTAGACACAGGTACCTAGCATTCCTAGCAAGCTTTGGATGATGATTGCTTTGGTTATAGTTGCTACATCTTTAGCGGGCTGACTCAAGGTAACAGGGTAACAAGGTAAGTTGGAAGGTGTTAATATCAGGTCAGGTGAGAACAAAACCAGGTTTAATAGGTAGTAAGGCTTGCAACTCCGGAATTTTTTGTATGGGCCAACTCCGGAATTACAAAAAATGCCGGAGTTGCACGCCCTAATAGGTAGGTTAACAATGGACAAGTTCCCTCCCCATTTCACAGAATCAATAGACAACCCGATTTAGAATGCAAAAGTGTCTGGGATGATCATTATCATATTGATATTTTATTTTTACAGGGTGAAAACATAGCCGATAACGGCGGGGTAAAGCAGGCATTCCGCGCCTACATCCGCTGGGTGCAGCGAAACGGTGTCGCAGATGAGACGCTGCCCGGCATCAATCATACACACACGCAATTGTTCTTCCTTAACTTTGCTCAGGTAGTGACCTGTAGTAGTTCTTTCACGAACAGGCGAATTGCGAGTGCACCTGGATCTTTACGTATATTTAAACGTTGATTAGATTTGGATTGCTATAGCGTTAATAGAGATAGATACAGAATCCCTAAACCAGGGGCCCGTACTAAGCTGTCAATGTTTTGTAGAAATTTTAATGAAACTCGTGTAACAATTGAAATTAGTGACCATCTTGTTGCCGTTGCTCACCTCCTCTCAATAGAAGAATACCATCCATATCATTGAAATACTCTAGCGCTCAGGATTATAAATTTTTCAGGTATGGTGCGGTGCCATGCGTGCAGAGGCCATGCGAAATAAGCTCAAGACAGCCGTGCACTCCCCCGGCCGTTTTCGTGTCATAGGAACCCTCTCTAACTCCAACGACTTTGCTAGAGAGTTTCAGTGTCCACTTGGCTCACCCATGAATCCTAAAGAAAAGTGCACAGTGTGGTAGTGTTAAACGTCATAATGCCAAAGAGTAGATACTGATGGACCATTTTGTGCAATCCCGATTTTAGATGAAAGAATCGTATAAGTATTTCGTAATCATGGTATAAGTATTTCTTATTCTTTTTACAATTACGTGGTTTATTTGTATGTGATTTTAATGTTAGTTATCATATGTCGATATTTAGTTGTTATTAGTAAGCCTATTTTACCTCAGTCTTAGGTTAGAATTCGTTTAACAATTTAATGCTTGTTTCCCTCTGTACATAGGCTACTTTGCAGAATCAAAGAAAGATGAGTTTTAACAATTTTATTATTAATAATTACAATGTAAAGAAACAATTAAACTGTAATATTGTATAATTTTAAAGATGCAATTATTATTTTTAAATAAAATCTGAGATACGATGAATAGTATAATTTTCTGTCCGTGAAAGAGTACTTATACATGTAGGTATATAATGCTTAGCTTAAGATCTAGGTGGACCTTCAGATCGATGGCTAGGGTTCAAGGGGTCCATTAAACGGTGGCGTACGGTTAGTAACAATAAATATAATAATGGTCGCGAGCGCGCGACCCCGCGGCGCGTTGCGGTGCTGTCATTTAAATTGGAATGTAACCACTATGTAGACGATTCAAATTCCTTTGGCTTGAGTAAGACGCATACACACTGTTTGATATGAATCATTATGCTAGTAAAGGAAGTTGCGCATCTCTACACTAGGCCCGTCGCCGTCGTCTTCCTCGCTGGTCCACAAAGTCTGGACCTGGATGCGCCGCTCGTCGCCTAGCGCGCGCCGCTCCCAGCGCACGCGCACCGCTCGTATAATCTCGAGGCTTATCCGCGCTTCCAGTACTGATAACATACAAGATTGAGTTTGATACCATACAAACTTATAATAGTTATGTTATGTCCATATCGGATTGCGAAATTCAAGCGAGCAAATAAGCTATTATTTAGCAAATATAATGTAAATGGTTCTTCAATGAGGCGTTAGCGATACATTGTGTTGTACCGTATTTTTTTTATTTTATAAAATACATCAACAATACATTAAAAACACAAATCTACCTCAAACATGACGAAGTTGTATTGGAGTTGTATCAGAATATTTTTAAGCAAATTCGGATATTTCTGATTCAGCCCATTCACGGCTGTTTGCCTGTATTTTTATCATTGAATAAAATAAACGTTCAGAACGCTGAAAAAGAGAAACTCACAAAAACGATGACTGTCGGTCAGAAACAACAAGTTGACATGTTGATCGTCGATGACCGCTAAAGTGTAAGTAAATGAGAGCCGAACAGTTGGGAGCAGTAGAAACAGTCTTTGCAGGGTCACTCTTACCCGGGAAGCAGAAACCAGTCAGGAACGAAAGTTTACATGTAATGTTGACCGCCGTAGTATAGATGAGAGCCAACACGGTTGGGAGCTGACGTAGGGTAGCTCAAAAGCCACGGCAGGACTTACAGAACAAAAAAGAGAAGCCGGTCAGAAACAACAAGTTGACATTATGACCGTCGATATAATTATAGTGTAAATAAGAGCCGACACCATCTGGAGGTGGCATTGGCATAGAAACAATCGTTGCAGGGTGCGTCCAACAAGAACAGGTCCAATAAATACTTACAGAGCAAAAAGCAGAAAGCGGTCAGAAACAACAAGTTGAAATGTTGACGGTCGATGACTGCCATAGTGTAGATGAGAGCCGACACGGTCGGGAGCTGGCGTAGGAACAGTCCTCGCAGGGTCAGGCCAATCCAGGGCAGGAATAGGTACTCGCTTAGCGGCGAACACTGGAAGCAATGAAAATTGACTCCGTAATTTACACGCTATAGTGGAAAATACGAAATAAATAAATAAAGACGCATTTATGTACTATAAGCCAAAAAATAAACTTTTTCCATATTTACTATTGGACAAAAAGTGAAATTTTATTTACATTTTTATATCACGCCAATCAGTCCTGTTACGTTTAATGGCCATAATACTGTATGAGGACATTACGGTAAAAGCATTCAAAATATCCAAAAACAGGGATTTTAAAGCAGTAAATGTATTGAAAAAATTTCTTTAGTTTCTGGCTTTCTGGTAGATTACCGTAAGTTGACCCCATGGAAACTATTGATTCTGAACAGGAATGGAATCATTGGCATAAAAAAAATATATGACGAAAATAAAAGTTTTCATTTTCATACAAAATGTATGGGGATAGCTTTCCTCGATTTGTGTTTCTAGCCGGAAACTTGTATTGTATTCTGACTGTACCTAGGAGCACTGTCATGTAAACTACGGAAATATACCTACCAAATTTCAACTCAATCAGACACCGGGAAGTGGTTGAAATTTAACATACAAGATTTGATGCACATAAATAAATAAACAAACAAATAAATAAGTATACGGGGTCAAGTTAAATAAAATTGTGTAAAAGGAATCATCGAGGGGCACTCTATCTATACAATACATGGTCAAAAATTCACAACCAACTCGATGTGCACAATTGAAACCATACTTACTACTTTGCAACCATTATTCATGAATTGTTATCAGTCAGGGTCAGTCGTTATAGCGAAATTGAAAGTTCAAAATACTGTTATCTCCATCTGTACCGCCTGATGCACGCCGGAGCAACAGAGATGGAAGTAAAGAAATTTCTATCTCCGTTGAACTGTTGAACTCAAATGAACTCATTGCCATTGTCAATTTGTCAGTTTAGTCGAAACCGGCACGCTCAGCGGACGGGTCCTTCTTTCACACTGTTTGTTTGTGGTAAGTGGAATAACATTACCTATTTTAATAAAATAACAATAATATCTACGTGTAAATACCGAATATATGTATATGCCAGTGTCAGTAAGTACCTATTTATTTGATTTGATGTAGTATTTGTGTAGGTACTTGTTAAAACCCTCCACCGGTATTTGGTTCATATTCTAGTGAAGTGATATATATTCATGTATGGACATAAAAATTTGTAGTTTTGGTACCTGATACGTTTTACGTGGTTACATTTTTATTACTTAGCGAGATAACAGGTTACGAAAATGTGTGTTATGAAGTTGAACAACAAATGAACAACTATGCCTAGTTATTTTTCTAGGGCAAAGATTAACTCTTAAAGTTTTGAGGTTAATTTACTGGTATTTTTCAAAGTCGTTAAAATAAAATACCAAATTATTATTACACGATATTTTCAGTAGGTATGGGAAACACTAGTGGTTGCAAAATTAAAAAAGACACATTATATTATTATTTTATTTTAAGTATTTCCCGACCACGGAGCAATGGTGTTCCGGACCTTTGGGAGGGGCGTATGCGGAGCCGAAGTCAACGCACATTGGCCCTTCCGACAATTAATGAAGAGTGAATGTTACACTAAGCGGATGCTGCCCCTGCCCGTGCTATGGGACGCACGCAGTCTTAATGCACTAGGCTATTGGGATTGGGTGAAAAGTTTTGACTGATTAATAATAATAATAGTGTATTTAAGTACCCCTTATTTTTCATGAAATTGTCGAAAGGGCCTCTGCGCGTTGGCTTCGGCTCCGCATATGCATTCTAAAGGTCCGGAGTCACTCCGGAACACTATAATTGTTCCGTGGTCGGGAAAGACACAATAAAATAATAATGGCCCAACAGAAACTTTTGGCAATGCTGTAATCTAATTATTTGTACAATTTCTTCTTCTTCATAATATTGCATCAAAACCAGAACTCTAGGATTCGTTTTCTTGAAGTGGTTCGCATTCTTTGACCTCCACCACTTTACAGCTGCCAGATGTCCAGATCTATTAATAAGTATAGTATAGCAAGCTGACTAGAGGGGTTTCGTTGCACCCATTATTGTATCATATATGACGTGGCCAGCACTCCGTCTATATTGAGGAGATATCTAAGACATGGGTACTAAATGTACCTATTTCTTTGATTTCTGGGCACCAGTGGCGATGGGTAATTTTTTTTCTTAGGCAAGCCAGTGCTGAATTTGGCTTAAAATTTCTTCATGAGCTGTAGGAAAACTGCTCAGGCGCCTGAAACGTAGATAAGCCGACGGGAATCGTGTTCTATAGACGTGCCGCTACTGCTAGGTACTGCACAGCATATAAACTTTACCATATATGTAAATCATCATCATCATCCTAGCGTTTATCCCGGTTGGGGGTCCGCTTGACAACCTAATCCCATGAATTGGCGTAGACACTAGTTTTTACGAAAGCGACTGCCATCTGACCTTCCAACCCAGAGGGGAAACTAGGCCTTTTAGGGATTAGATCCGGTTTCCTTACGATGTTTTCCTTCACCGAAAAGCGACTGGTAAATATCAAATGATATTCCGTACATAAGTTTCGAAAAACTCAGTGGTACGAGCCGGGGTTTGAACCCGAGACCTCGGGATTGAAAGTCGGACGTCTTACCACAAGGCTACCAGCGCTCTACCATATATGTAAATATCCAAATAAAAATATCCGAGAGTCGAGGTCAAACAGTCGGATTGCAAATTTAACATACAATTATTGATTTACATACTGAATTGTAATTGTTATCGTACGATAACAGCATTATTTTTGAAATGAAAGACAAAAAAATTTCATCCCACACAAATTGTTGTGATTGGTGCGCCTGTATCATAACATAACAATTTAACCTACTTATGATATCATTATTACGCTGCATTTCCACCAGAGATGAGCGAGGATGTGTTGAGTGTGAGATGTGTTTTCCTATGGTATCCACATTTTTTTGCGAATTCCGCATGATACAATCGCCATCAAATATTTCGGAGCAGCCAGGGTGCTGAAAAATATCTGAACATGCACTAATCGCCTTAACAATAGTGGCGTTGTTCACTTATTTGTGACCACCTTAGCCGCTCCGATATATTTGATGGCGACTGTACAATTTTATCTGTAGTTTTTCTGCTCATCTCGCATACGTATCTAAACTTAACTGACATGATTTCGCTAATGAGTTAAATTGTCTAGCCGGGCTATATTTAGAGCCTGTGCCTATATAGGGCCAAGATATACAGAATACATATTTATTCTTGTATTCAATCATATCATTTACCTACCACCAAAAGTGTTTTTCTCACCGGCTACGGTTACGTAGGTACAGGTGCCTTATTAACCTAAGGCCCCTGTACCTACGTAACGTGCAGGTACTATTTACACTAGATAAAATAAAACCCAATTGTAAATAGATATTTGTACAACAAGAGAAGAAAGTCAATATTTGCTTCGAGTGCTAATTTTGAGTCCTGAGCAAGCGAAAGATTCTAATTTAGAATCTTGAGCGTAGAGAAGGACACAAAAGCACAAGATGTAAATAACTTTATTCTCATGTTGAACACACTATTTTTCACCTCAGCAGAGAGAACATGGAAAAATACAACCTGAGAGATGCTTAATCCTTCTTCGCCAATTTATTCGCTCGTTTTTTCTTATTATCTTACACTTGAGCTTAAAAACCTCAATAATTCGTTAATCATATCATCGAAACATGTTAATTATTTTATAAATATCTACGACCATTTTGACATTTGCCAACTTTTTTATTTGCGTTCGGTTACTAGCGTTTGATAATAATACGTGAGATTGTTGTGTAATAACATATTTCACACGTTAATCGTGTAATTTTTCCACTTATACTTATTTATTTTGATATAAAATATTTATATTTCTTTCTCTCTATATTTACTAACGACGTGAAAAAGACAACGCGAACAGACTCTTAGTGTTTCGAATTTGTATTAGATCTCGCCCACGTAATTGGCATTTTAATTCCAATGTCAGTTCAAGGTCATTTTGTCTCACTCAGTGAGCAAAATCGAATTTTGCTCACTGAATTTAGGCAGCCAAGAACCCTCGTTCGAGCTGCTGAGGTGAAAAAAATTTAGAACCGACATCAACAAGGCGTAGGTACATTTATATGTTTTGACGATACGCTAACGTTTTGTTTTTTTTTGCAGTTTCACCATGGTAAAAGCAAAAAAGTACGTGGTTAAAAGACACTTCCAAGGTGAACCCAAAAGAGATGACTATGAATTGATAGAATACGAGCTACCCCCACTAAAAGACGGGGATGTTCTCGTTAAGGCAGAGTGGATCAGTGTGGACCCTTACCTTCGAGCCTATAACCCCCAAATAATGACCCCTTATGATCAATTCAGCTCACAAGTAGGCATAGTCTTGGAATCCAAATCGCCCAATTTCCCAGTCGGCTCTAGAGTAGTCTCTCAAAAGGGATGGTGTGATTATAGTATCGTAAACTCTAAAGACAAAACTAAGGTTGATCTCGGAGTATATAAGTTACCAGAGCTGGGTGACTTATCCCCGTCTCTTGGGGTTGGAGCCATCGGTATGCCCGGAGCAACGGCATATTTCGGCTTTTTGGAAATTTGCAAGCCTAAAGCTGGTGAGACAGTAGTTGTGACAGGAGCTGCAGGTGCTGTCGGCTCGCTGGTCGGACAAATTGCCAAGATAAAGGGCTGCAGAGTCGTAGGGTTCGCTGGCTCCGATGAAAAGGTCAAATGGTTGGAGACGGGGCTAGGCTTCGATAAGGCTATCAACTACAAGACAGCAAATGTGATAAAAGCACTGAAAGAAGCTGCACCGAAAGGAGTTGATTGCTATTTTGACAACGTGGGTGGAGAAATAAGCAGCCAGATTATGTCTCAGATGAATTTACATGGGAGGGTGTCCGTATGTGGGAGCATCAGCTCATACAATGAGGACATTACTAATCTGCCAAAAGCGACAATTCTGCAACCGTCTCTGGTATTCAAGCAGTTGAAAGTAGAAGGTTTCATAGTTTCAAGATGGTTGGATCGCTGGCCAGAGGCGTTCGCTGATATCATTCAATGGATAAAGAGTGGAAAACTCCAGCCAAGAGAGCATGTCACCGAAGGTTTTGACAAACTGTTCGACGCGTTTGTTGGTATGCTGGCTGGAGAAAATTTCGGCAAAGCTGTGGTCAAAGTGTAAAAAACTAATCTATATTCAGCAAAAATATGCAAATTCAAAACTATAATTGTTAACCATAAATGAAGGGTACACGGAAAGAACATGTCTAGTCACTTTGACAACATTTTGAGTTATAGCGGTTTTAAAGTTTGGAACGATTCAATTAACCATACTATTTTCTTAACTAGATGGTTTTTACGAATCAAAAAGTGGATTTATGTTAAAAATTCCAGCTGTTACAGAAGTTATTGCTAATAGTTCATTGCAAGCTCTACATTTTCATACAAAAATCTCATTTTACAAAAAAAGGGACTAGACATGTTCTTTCCGTGTACCCTTCAAATGAAATATTTTGTGTAAAAAACGTAATTATCAGTCCTTAATAATAAATGTGTATGATTTATTACTTTTATTTTTCTTTATTCGAGTTTAAGAAGGTATGGTTAGCTTACATTACACATTAGCTTACCCAAATATCTATAGTCCAAAAGCTCCAAAATAAGGTCTAAAATAAACTCTAGTCTTCTATTGTAAAAAAAAAACTCCAAAATAGTATTTTAGTTTATTTCAGTATTACCTATACCTTAAAATTCTCAAAGCAGAAAATAATCTCGTCCTCGATTGCGTCTTTTTTTAAACTATGAGTTTTCTTTTAATAGGTAGGTACCTAAGGTACCCAATCACAACGCAGGAGCTAAGGCACAAGTAAACTTGGCAGATATTATACGATATAATAAAATCTAGATACAGTTTACTTGTAAGTACCTAAAGGTCAAATCTAGGCACAGTCATAGCGGCAAAGCTCAAAGTAGACAGTCTCACACGCTTAGTAACTTCTGCAGCTGCTAACTTTGCTTAACTATCTACAGTACTTAATTTTCATTATGGAAAAATAAATATTGATGAATACGAGTTAGTTATTCTAGTTTATATTATATTGCCTACCTAGGGTAGGTACCTACGGTCACATCTGAAAATATGTATACCTAAGTAGGTAGGTACATTATGACGTATCAAGAGCTAAAAACATTAGCGGAGATAGGGACAGAATGGCGATTACTCCACCGACAAGAGCAAGGCTCTTAAAATTATGATGATGATGATGAAGTAGGTACATTTAATTAATGTGACAAGAATCCTGGCAAATATCAATCTAACCAATAGCTCCAAACCTCACTTTAAAAAAAATTATCATCGAACCCTTCCCTGTCTTTACATTCTAGAAATCTCAATTTTTGTCCGTAAAAATATACACCTGTTTAAATATTGCCAAAACGCTCGACGTCAACAATATCTTGAAATACCCGAAATTAAATCAGAAATGTACAAAAACAGTCCCTATTACAGAGCCATAAGAATATACAATCATATCCCCACCAATGTAAAAGAAAAGTCGCAAAAACAAACGTGATTTTCATAATTAGTTTTAAAAGTCAACAGATGTTATTACACTTATTACTCCGTAGACGAGTACATGGAAGATAAATTGTAATATGCAATAACCAAATGTAGTTTATACGTATTCAGACCATTCAGAGTACCTAATTACTAAATGGTTGTAAATGGTTAGTGCAATCACCATTTAGAGGTTTTATTTTAGATGTTACTGCATTAAACTTCATTGTTATATATTATATCATATCGTTATAAAGTTCATGATTACTAAGAAATATTGCTTTACTTTATCAGAGTCCAATGTGCTATAAAAAAATATATTATAATTTTAATCTTTGTCATGTAGGTACTTGATTGGTTACTTAGTTGCAAATAAAGAGCTCTATCTCTGTCTCTCAAAAACATATATCCAACATTTTACGCCTCAATAATAGAGTCGTGGCTGTCATATTTTTGTGACAATTAATGTACTTATCCATATTTTCAGACGTGGCTGTGCTGGGACAATTAAGAAATCATTGAACTTTGAAACTAATCTGACTGAATACTTCATAACACATTGTAAGGAAGGTTAATACCCACATTATTTAAGACGTTAGGTACTTTTATGAAAACTTTCACATCAAATGTATAGCTATGACAGAAATAAATGTATGCCTTAGATATTCATTATCAAATTGTGACTCTCGATTATTAGATATCGTTGATACATATTTAGTATTTATATCTGAGTGTAAGTGATCCCATGGTAGTTCGGATAACGAGAGTGAGCGGGATCCGGTTACAATGGTAAAACAAAGAAAATATGTCGTGAAGAAACGTTTCCAGGGAGTTCCCAAGCAGGATGACTTCGAAATTGTGGAGACAGAACTGCCCCCCATTAAGAACGGGGAAGTTCTTCTTAAGACCGAGTGGATTAGCGTGGATCCCTACCTGCGGTTACTCAACTCCAGTTTACCGGTACCCTATGACCAATTTGGATACCAAGTAGCATTAGTGATAGAATCCAAAGATCCAAGATATCCAGAAGGCTCAAGAATCGTTAACCACGAAGGATGGTGTGATCATTGCATAATAAATACAAGCCAAGGGGACGCACCCCCAAACGAGGTCTATAAACTACCTAATTTGAAAGGCCTGTCGAATTCTCTAGGCATTGGAGCAATGGGGTTGGCCGGTGGAAAGTATTTACAGATGGCGCCAGCATAGCTGGGTCCCTGTCAGTCGTACAAAAGTGTCAAAATCACGTTTTTTTTTAATTTTTTTTGACCTGGATGGGCTAGCCTTTAAGCCAAATCCCATACAACAATACTAGTGAAAGGGACCTAGCTATGCTGGCGCCATCTGGCCAAACCGTTGACAGTTGCCAACCCCATTGGCATGCCGGGAGCGACGGCGTACTTTGGATTTCTAGAATTATGTCAACCAAAACAAGGCGAAGCCGTGGTAGTAACTGGCGCTGCAGGAGCAGTGGGATCTATCGTTGGCCAAATTGCCAAGATCAAAGGTTGTAGAGTCATCGGCTTCGCTGGCTCTGACGACAAGATTGAATGGCTCGAGAAGGAGTTGGGTTTCGATAAGGCTTTCAATTACAAATCTGTGGACGTCATAATGGCTCTAAAGGAAGCCGCGCCTAAAGGTGTAGACTGCTATTTTGATAGTGTCGGAGGCGATATAAGTAGCCAGATCATTTCCCAAATGAACTTATACGGAAGGGTTGCAGTTTGTGGAAGCATAAGCGCATACAACGCAGACCTACTGAACACACCAAAAGCATCAATACTTCAGCCAAGTATAGTTAGTCAGCAGCTGAGAATCGAAGGCTTCATGGTTGCGCGTTGGGTCTCGCGCTGGCCAGAGGCGTTCACTGACCTCATGAATTGGAAAAAATCTGGGCAACTGACGACCAGAGAGCACGTCACTGAGGGCTTCGACAAAATCTACGACGCGTTTGTAGGGATGTTGGCTGGTGAGAACAGTGGTAAAGCTGTTGTTAAACTTTGATTTAAGAAATAAAATATTATTCATCGACTGTCCTGATCTGGTAGTGCGGATTGTGAAATTGTAAAGCTGGATAGTCCTTTCGTGCCTAAAAATCTTCTAAGGTCGCAAAATCACGATCTTTTAGCAGTCCCTACTATACGTACAGTCAGCAGCAAAAATAGCTAAGCGGGTAAGGGTGTTCAAAATGAGCTCGACACGACTTTATTGTTAAGAGAATAAGGGCGTGTGTAGATCATTTTGAACACACAAAAAACAACACAAAAAGAAACTACCACCGGTTTGTACACATGTATTATGTATGATGATTTGTATGCAACAAACACGTATAGTATTAATTCATAACTACTGTAGTTTTTTTTTACTCTCTATCTACCCGGCCAAGAAAAGTAGGATTTACTAACCACAATTGAGGAATTCCATATAAGGCAACAGCTGATGAACAAGGCAGCGCAGTCAGAGGCTTCAATACACCACATCACACCTGAAAAATCAGATAGGTGCTAGTCCTTATTTTGTAATATTAATCGCCGCACGTTTATACATTTGTCAACATTTTTTTACTCAGTTTTATTTAGCTTGACCCCGTATATTTGTTTGTTTATGTCATTATACGCATCAAATCTTGTAAGTTAAATTTTAACCACTTCCCGGTGTCTGATTGAGCTAAATTTAGTATAGGTACTTCCGTAATTTACATGATGATGATGAACAATGCTACTAGGTACAGTAATAAAACTGTGTTCAGTAATCAAAAAGTACCAAAAAAATTTTTTTGGCAGTGACTTGTTTATTTTGAACATGCAACTATGTAAACAACATTTACGAATGTGTCATTTACTCAAAAATTGGAGGTATAGCTAAGGCAGAAAGTACCTATACATTATTTAATAGAGCGGGACTTTTCGAAACTCCAACTAACCTTAGGCAGAGAGTATAGGTATATTTAATAGAGCGGCACATTGCAATCTTAGAACTTTTCTAAGCTCCAACTCTGAAGCGCCATCTGAACGAGAGCAACCTAAAGGTATCATAAATGCAGAGCAGAGAGTACAGCGCCATCTAGTAATTTATAGCGTTACTATTATTACGGTATTACTGCGATAACTTTGGGTTGCTTTCGTTCAGATGGAGCTTCAGAGTTGGAGCTTAGAAAAGTTCTAAGATTGCAATGTGCCGCTCTATTAAATTTACCTATACTCTCTGCCTAAGGTTAGTAACGATGTTATCTTGTGATTGATATGATCGATTAATGTTGATTTGAAACTACGAGAATATTACTTAAGTACCTACATAAAATATTTGCGATAAAATTACGCATACTCACGGGAGGGATCAATGTCATCGATGTAAATGTTATCTTGTTTACTCATAATCATAAAATGCAGATCGTAGGTAAGCGAGCTCTCATCAAACTTGACCACTTCCAGCTTTATATTAGCAATGAATCCAATCAAAAGACACACGAAAGCAAGGAACAACGGAGAGAGGGAGGCTCTTGGACCGCTGGGCCGAAGTTTCTCGCCTTTAGTAAAAGATCGGTTCTTGAAATATTGGAAACCAATGTCCAAGTAATCTATGAAGCATCCGATGACCGGAACTCTTGAATTTGAGAATGTCATGTGTTGGTCTTGTTGGAGTTGCATTTGATCAGTAACATCTCTTTTAGCCATAATAAAGTAATCGATTTCGCGTAAAGGTATTTCACATAATAGGTTAGAATAAATATTTTCGGATGGGTAGCTACTCCTTGATTTGATTTTGACAGTAACTACAAATTATTCAAAAGGACAATATTGGAACATTGGAACAATATTTTATTATAACATTTCATAGATAATTTCTCGATAAAATTTATCACGACATTGACAAAAGAACTGTCGAAAGTCCAAAGGACTCTTTTATAGTGTTATCACCAAAGAGTACCTAATCTATATAAACGGATAGATAAGAGGTATAGTCATCATCAACACAGAGCCAAAACTGCTGAATGTAGAAGCTTGAATTTTTCAGTTTTAGTTAGGTACTTATATAACCCACTAAAAAGGGATTTTGCGAAATTCCAACCCCGAGGGGGTTAAAAGGGGATTGAGGTTGTATGTATGAAGTCGCGGGTAAAAGATAGTACTTATCTTATAATTAATAAGTAGGTATTATAATTTATAACTGCAGTTATCACCGAAAAGGTAGGTATATCTAAAGTTGGCTTAGAGCTTTAAACCAAAAGTTGGTCAAATTTCTACGGTAATGTTAAGTTTAGGGCTTTTAGGTCTAAACGGGGGGTAAGGTGTACAATTATGTTATAACATAATAAAACAACCGATGTAATAAGTAGATAACCACTAGATCACCAACAACTTGGATACCTACCTAGAACTACTGCTGGCTCCGAGAGATGTAGGTAAATTGTCAAAAATATAGACTAGGTATAATAATTATCGAAACTGCTTGATGCTTGACCAGAATCGGTTGAGAACTGCAACCTGTAGACATATTTGCTCAAAGATAAAATGGGACTCCATTTTATCTTTGAGCAATATCAACTTATTTTAACGATCATCACAAAATATTTTAGACACTTGTTCTTGGGTACAAATCAAATATTATTCTTATTGTAATTAAGTACCTACCTACGAATATGTGGCCCGCAATGATTTGATAAGATATAGGTATCTGATAGATAGACAAAGATATTTCGTATTTATATCTGAGTGTTAGTGATAGTCTTACAGTTCGGATAACGCGGGCAGGCTGCAAGCGTTTAAAATGGTGAAGCAAAGGAAATACGTCGTAAAGAAACAGTTTCAGGGAGTCCCCAAGCGGGATGACTTCGAAGTCGTAGAAACTGAACTGCCTCCGATCAAGAACGGGGAAATTCTCCTCAAGACCGAGTGGATTAGCGTGGATCCCTACCAGCGCGCCTACAACTCCCGCTACCCCGTACCCTACGACCAATTCGGATACCAAGTATGTTTAGTATTGGAATCCAAAAACCCAAAATATCCAGAAGGTTCCAGAGTCGTCACCCACAATGGATGGTGCGACCACAGCATTGTAAATACAAGCCAAGGGGAAGCACCCTTAGGCTTAAGTACAGTCTACAAACTTCCTGATTTGAAAGGCCTGCCCAATTCTCTAGGGATTGGAGCAATTGGCATGCCAGGAGCGACGGCGTACTTCGGATTTCTGGAATTATGTCAGCCGAAACCAGGCGAGACTGTGGTGGTAACTGGCGCTGCAGGAGCAGTGGGATCCATCGTTGGGCAAATCGCTAAGATCAAAGGTTGTAGAGTCATCGGCTTCGCCGGCTCCAACGATAAGGTGGAATGGCTCGAGAAGGAATTGGGTTTTGATAAAGCTTTCAACTACAAGTCTGTGGATGTTTTGAAGGCTCTGAAAGAAGCCGCGCCTAAAGGTGTAGACTGCTATTTTGATAATGTCGGAGGCGAAATAAGTAGCCAGATCATTTCTCAAATGAACTTATACGGAAGGGTTGCAGTTTGTGGGAGCATAAGCGCATACAACGCAGATTTACTGAACTATCCAAAAGCATCAATCGTTCAGCCAAGTATTGTGTTTAAGGAGCTGAAAATTGAAGGTTTTATCGTTTCTCGCTGGCTTTCACGCTGGCCCGAGGCGTTTGCAGAATTGGTGAAGTGGACGAAATCCGGCCAACTGAAGACCAGGGAGCACGTCACTGAGGGCTTCGACAACGTCTACGACGCTTTCGTGGGGATGTTGGCTGGTGAGAACAGTGGTAAAGCTGTTGTTAAAGTTTGATTTCAGAAATACTTAAAGCTTGTGTTCTTTAGATATTTTACAAAGAAAAATAAAATGTATTAACCACACATGAAGAATTTCATATGTACGTATTCATTAATCTATAATAGCTGATGAACGAGGCGGCGCACTGCGAAACTTCAATACCTACATAAAATCTGAAATTGCAGATAATAATCAATAAAAAAATTATCTTAATCATCGAATGATAAATTGCTTTGTTTTTTGGCTGAAATTATTCCACGTACCCACATGTACAGTCAGCAACATAAGTTGTCAAGCGCGCGAGATATTCATATAATACCTACGCTTAAAACAGGTAGATATTTCTTAATCTAGAACTTTAAACACTAACAAAAATACTAGTAAAGTAAAAAACGAAATTGTCAAGGTCTAATTTATTAAAAAACGATCTTAATGTTAAGTTTACAACATACAATAACAACTAATGTGATAATGAGATATCGGACGGATTGGCAAGGTACTTAAAAATATCTGAACATGCACTTTATCGACTTAGCAATAAAGGTGTTGTTCAGAAATTTGTAAGCACTTTGGCAGCTCCGATATATGTGATGGCGTCTGTACAATGACCCCCATTCCTCCGATTTCTAGAGATAATCTCTGATTTTACACAACAAACAAGACACAACTCTGATTTTAACGAAACATAATTTGCCAGGCCGTTAAAGTTGTACAGTCGCCATCAAATATATCGGAGCTGCCAAGGTACTCAAAAATATCTGAACATGTGCTTTATGGATAGAGGCGTTGTTCAGATATTTGTGAGCACCTTGGCCGCTCCGATATATCAGATGGCGACTGTACATTAGAAATATCACCAAAACAAACGAAGAAAAATCTGCTAGATCCAAATATTCCATATAATTGACAAACAAGAAAATTTAACAAGAGCTGAGGCGAAGTTACGTCGATCGCGCCGGTCATCAGTGTCAGCATGACTCGTCTGTATTTAGGATTAGGTGTAGGTATCTTACTGAAGTTACGACTGTTACGAGCTTGCTTTTAGTAAATATAAACTCTTTTGTTGATATATCTACATATTAGGGCCTTTTTAAATCTAAATTATAACGAATTTTTATAATCAAATTATGCTAGTTTAGTAACTTATTATGTAATCATAATCAAAGTGGGATTTAACACTACTGCTACCTAATATTAAGGCAGATTGTTAGAGATGAAAGAGTTGCCATTTTGGAATTTCTCAGACTTTTATATTCAGTCTGTGCTTAAAGTTTAAAACGTAAATTAATAATTTGGTAATAATTTTACAATCACACCCCATCAATGATAACATAAAGATAAATCCAAATATGACAGATCAGATCACCATTTAGTATTATTATATAACTTAAATAGATAATATTGGTTTAAATAAATTACAATAATTTATAATTTTTAAGACTGGGGCATTGTGCTAACATTTTAAAAGTGAATCAACTATTGTAAGTTTAAGCAGACTTAGTATAGTCGCCTTCAAATATATCGGAGCGACCAGGATATTCAAAAATATCTTAACATGCACTTTATCACCTTGACAATATAGGCGTTGTTCAGATATTTGTGACCACCGTGCCGCTCCGATATATCTGATGGCGACTGTACATACGGCAAATGCGATTCATTACATCTATTATAGTGGCGTTACATTGAAATCCAAGAAACAGTTAAAAATTGACTTTATTTCTGTTTTAATATTTACATGTTTTTTACTGATAATTTGAGATTACAGAGCCAATATTAATTAATTAAGTATAAGTTTGTTAATGACGTTCAATAATTCCAGTAATACGTGTTAGCATTAGCAGTATTCGTAAATTTTCGGCTTCATTATGCTGTATTTGTGATTATTACGATTTTATGGCAGTATCAAGGCCAGACCATGTTTTCAAATAACCTGTGCACTAGCAATAAGAACTTCCCACGCTCGGTCGATTATCAATTTACCGCATCATTTTTGTATACACTGATTGACAAACCGCGCTTTCATAAACCGCCAGTGCGCAAGTAACTAAAACCATAGACTAACTTATATAGTAGAGCAGCACAGCCTAAGAACTATTTGAAGCTCAAGTCAATCGCGCCATCTGCGTGAAAGCCCCCTAAATATACCCAAAATGTAAGAGGAAAGGTCACCTGCACGGAGGAAAGGTCACAAACGAATATCGTACTAGTAGTACACTAGTAGCTACTAGGGGGAGTAGCAGTGCAGGTGGCATTTCCTCTTACATTTTGGGTATCTTTAAGGGCTTTCACGATGGCGCGATTGACTTGAGCTTCAAATACTTCTTAGGCTGTGCTGTTCTACTATATAAGTTACTCTATGCTTAAACTTAATCCTTATAAAGGTGATATTAAAAAAAACTCCACACGATTTTAGACGCTATACGAATTTACAGTGGAAAATGGTGTGGGATAGATTCCCTTTTCACGTGTTAGCACGTTTAGCGGAGGAGGCCTCGTCGGTTTCACTGGACTTCCTCTTCCTCTTGATGAGATGGGAGATGTCCGCGGCAGGTTTCGGCTTGGCCTCGGTGCTGGAGCCGGCCCCGTTTCCGTTGGTCTGGGAGCTGGAGCCGTTTGAGGAGAACAGCGTTTCGGCGAGTCGCTTTTTCGTCTGTGGAACAAGATTTTTTGTAGCTCGCGACTTGTGATACAAGCTTTTCTGCCGTTTTGGTGATGAGCCAGTAAAGCTACTATTCAGTAGAGTAACTTAGTTATAAAAATGTTTCAGTCTTTTATTTGAATGACGCGATGGGACGAGGTAAGGTAGACTAAAATAGGCTACTTTCCTATGAAGTCAAATCAGCTACTCTTTAAGAAACGTCAAAACGATTTGCTATATGGAGTTTACGGGAGACTAATATTGTGACGTCACAATACTATATGATGATTGATGAATCTTGAATACATCTCCTTTATAAACGTTTTAACCATTATAAAATCATTTTAAGCTCAAACACATGTTACACCTGGATTTTCCCGTGTATTTATGAGATTTAGATTTTATAAATGCAACGAAACAATTAAGTTTATCTATTGGAAAGTAGCGGCTACTTTCCAATAGATAAACTTAATTGTTTCGTTGCAGTAGCCTATACTAGGTCTTAGCTCACACTTCATACCATCGCCAACACTGTTAACTGACCATTTGTAATCCTTATTGCAACGGGATAAGGTCTATCGATGGTCAGTTAAGTGTGTTGCTGGTACTATCCAGTGAAAACCCTTAATTTTTAGTAGCACATCACATGATTGCCTTGATAGTGATATCAGTTTTACCGACTGATAATGAATTATGCTGATAATATAAAAACATGCAAGTCATTGTAAAACGTTACGTGACTTATTGGGGAAAACAGTTTTGCACGTCTACCTCGAAATAATGTTAAAATTTACTACGATTAAGTATAAGGGTAATCTACCCTATATTTGGCGTGATCGCGACTTATTTTCAAACTGAAGTAACGAGTTAATTGCAGAAGTAGGTTCCAAACTGAATAGTAAGAAGGTATCAATATCTAGACGGGTCAGTACTGCCGGGTGTTCAGAATGACCTTGAGACGCTCTTCTAAAACTCTGTTTGTTTCGACCTTTTACCACACAAGTAAAATAAATGAGTGATTTATCTAATAGTGCTTCCTCCTTCTAATATTACTCCCTTCTAATAATCTAATAGTACTCCCTTATTAATAGCTGTTAAACTGTAATACATTAGTGCATAATATTCTACAACAATATAGCACATTTAATCTTCGTTCGTTTGATACCACACACGTGTAGGTGCTGTGCACGGTTTAGATGAAAATGGCACTTTTCGCAACGAAGCGGCAGCCGTTTTGATGACGTCATTACTCGGGAGACATTCACCTTAGTCCCTGCCTCTCGGCAGTTTTGAGGTCCTAGTGTCGTGCCTAATAACTTACTAAAAGTTGGTAACCGTATCCAGCTCTGAACTATATTCCCATAAGGGAGAGCACTATAAGGTCCTTTTAACATATTAACTAGTAAAACTAAAAAAACGAATCAAATTATTTTTAATGAATATTTTGGTCGCTTTTTCCTTTGTATATGCCATCTATTTACGTTTATTATATTAACTAGTATTTAGTGCTAGTAAACAGGGGCCCGTGTTTCAAATTAAGTCACTCTTTCTCCTGTGATATTTAAAATGGGTAAATTAACTTCTTACTGTATCACTTTGTTCATACATACCATTTTATACCATCGAAATATTCATTTCAAAATTATTATTTTTGATAATTACCAATCCACTAGTTACGGAATATTGCTTAGACTTTAGATTTAGTGCCAGCCATAAAGGCTATTAATCAAATAATAGGTAATTTTGACATCAATGGCCATGCCTGTCACTGTAAGGGAACATTTCACACACATGGCCATCAATGTATTGGATATGCAGCTGAAATAACACACATTCACAGTTCTGATTAACTTTATTTTTATTTCAATACCACAGCAATACAATACAGACATGGCCACATGGTAAAAATGTTCGCTTAAATCTAATCAGTACAAAACAATTACAAACTCTGAGTATTTTAAATGCAAATTGAGATTTTTTAGGGCTTAGTCAGACCAGGGACTTTTTGAAATGGCGATTTATTATAAGTGTTATTTCTATGCAGTTCATAAGTTTTATTTTATTGAAAATCAAATTAGGTAAAACATTTTGAGCGAAAACATGTTTAGTTTGTCCCAGGTCTGACTGTTCTAAGGCACTACGTAAATCTTAACAAAATGTATCCAAAAATAATACTGAACAAGACAGTCTCAATTCAATCATATCACAATTTTAGGCGCATTCATTTGGCACTTTCAACAGGAACTTTTAACACTACAAATAAATATGGAATGTATTATTTTAAAATATGAAAAATTATAAATTAAATGACAGGAATTGTGCGTGGGTTATACTAATTAAACCTTCGGTAATCAGTCTAATACACATATAACCGTATACATGGCTTGAAAAACCCTACAAATGCGAGTCTAGACCTCAGACTGGCAGTCAATAGCACAACGAGTTTTCTCTTTCAAAATCATATCCCTCAGCATCTTTCGCGTCTCCTCTAAGCACTCACAAGGCCTTACCTCAGTCTTATAATCCATCATATCCTGTATTTTCTCCTGAATCTCAGGCAGAAGCTCCTTCAACTCCTTAATTTCTGCTTCGACGGAGTAGAACGGGTCTGCCGTGGAGTGTTTTTTGACGGTGGCGTCGTCTTTCACCGTTGCTGGGTTCTCGAGCGTTTTGATGCGGGTCTCGAGAATGTTCGCCGCGTTTTTGAAGTGGGTGATGGCGTCTTCGAAATTTGAGGCGAGCGAATTTGCTAAACCTGCGGACAAAAAGTCATGGTAAGACTTTGAGAAATTCTGGGGCTGATCACAGATTTGCCAGAACTTGAAACTGGAGTTAAGAGAAATAACGCAATTGTATTGTGTGCGATTTTTAGACTATTTAGTAAAGTATAACAAGAATAAAAAGCTAAAAATGTAACATGCTAATTTTTTGTACTGTTTTATGATGGATACAAAAAGGTTTATTATTTATCATGAAAATAAATTACCAATTTGATAGTGAGTTTCAGCAATGCGGCGGTCGTCACTGCTGTATAATTCTTTCTGGATTTCTAGGCAGCTTTCTGTAACAAAGAAAAATGCTTAATAAACTTAGAGGGAAAAGAAAAAGAAGATATTATTCATGACGGTCAGCATAACTAACTACCCTCTTTCGAGTTCGCTTTTTTCATCCGTTGTCACTGCTACTATTACCAAAAACACTGCTAAAACTGACTTACTGCTAAAGTATCGGAAACTCGTAGAAACAATACATTGTGAATACTCCAGTTTAAATATTATTTGTAATTTTAATGACCATGTTAGCTTATAGCAAAAATCATATCTTAAGTCTCGTTACCAGAACGCTGTTTAAAAAAATCGACACAGATGAAGGTCTATATAGGTGGATTTTCTTTTTGGGCCAGTGAGGGCAGCTACCAGATCCCGTGCTGCTGCGCGAAAATGGTCTTAGAAGACCTTCCCTCGATTTCAAATTAATGATTATTCGCGTTTTACAGATTTTGGAAAAAACATACAGGGTGCGAGAAAAAGGTCATTTTTGATAAACATGTTTATATGCCATTCAATCCTATTCCTATCCAGGATCAAAAGCTTGTATTGGACCAAAAAAAATTCCGGCTAGAAAAGTCACAAATCGAGGAATACTTTTCCCCTGTACGTGTACTCACGCATGTCGAGCACAGCCTTGTCGTAGGTCTCGCTCTCGAGCGCCACCTCCCCCAGCGCGAGGTGCACGTCGGCCAGCTGCGCGCGCGCCGCGTCGCCGCCAGACTCCACGCGCCGGCGCAGGATGCTACGCGCCAGGTCTGCACGACCAGACATTCAATCATTAGTACAGGGTGCAGATGCCGGCCACGCGAGGAAATGGCCGCTCAGGCAGTACAGACGCGCGTCGGCCGGCAAACGTGCGAGCGACCTCGACCGAGGCTCGGTTACACTGCCCGAGCTGCTTCGCGCGGCAAATTCCTCGCGAGGCTACCCAGTCTGTGTGGACTCGCCTAATGACTGACATTCTATATAAATATTTATCAATAAAAGCGCATAGATACTCAGATGGCACTGCAACCGCTTAAAAAATTGTAAAAAAGGCATCGACAAAAAAACATGCCACTGATGTCAGATCGCGCTGAAGACATGACTTTTCGTGCGCGTGATTTGACATTAGCGGTCAAAAGGTTAAATCATTTTCAACAGAATTGGTTCCAATATGATGTGTGGGTTTTCAACCTCATTCAAATCACATTGAAACCTCTTAATAAGACACAGGGAATTTTGCCCATGACATTAAAATTCTTGTACAGTCGACGTCAAAGATATCTTTACACTTTTGAACCTTATTACAAAGGAGTAAGGTTTTAAAGTGTAAACATATCTTTGACGTCGACTGTATATATCTGTCACAAGAATCGTAGACCGTCTGTTTTCTCTCTTACCCAACATTTCCCACGCCAGCTGTAGGTTGTCAACGTCATCTTCGTTTTCCAAATCGGCAACCGACTCGTCAGCTGCCTCTCCGTTGGATGGGCCCTAAAAACACGAAGATTTACTTAATTAGAAACCATATTAAATAAAGAAATCTTTTGCCTTATAAAGGATATTTTTTCAATAACACTCTATATAAATTCCGAAAAGATAGGAAAAGCTTCAATGTGTACATCAAAAGCCTTTTTTAAATAGTACTTGTCAGCAGAGAAGATAAAAGTTACTTTTATTTAGTCAAACAGTTGTAACTCAATTGACAGTCAATAATGAGTTAAATATCTTTTTTACACAGTTTTATTTAGCTTGACCCCGTATATTTGTTTGTTTATTTGGGCGAATCAACTTTTTAATGTTGTTTACTCTGTCCCCGTTGTCCGAGGGACATCCTCATACTATTTCATAGAAAATCTTTGGTTGTCCAAGGGACGTAACCATAGCAACCAGGCGCTATAAAAAGTTGATTGACTCATTTGTTTATTTATTTGTGTCACTATATGCATCAAATTTTGTAAGTTAAGTTTCAACCACTTCCCGGTGTCCAATTCAGCTGAAATTTAATATACTTCTGTAGTTTACACGACAATGCTACTAGGTACAGTCAGCAATAAAACTGTGTACCAATTTTTTGAGAGTTACTTGATTTTATTTCAAATATAGACTTACAGGTTGATCATCAGCGGTGCTGCTGCTGGCTGGTTCATCTTTAGTGGTGGACTCCGCTTCACTTTTTTTCACTCCGTCATCAGCCTCAGCTTTAACAGGCTCAGCTTCCGCTTCTCCGTTCTGGTCGTCTCCATTTTCTCCGTTCTCACCATTTTCTTCTTGTTCTAAAGCAAATAAATTTTTCGTTATATAGACGCGTTTCTATAAATAAATAATAAATAAATATTTGGGAACATCAAATCAAATCAAAATATTCTTTATTGCACACCTCAATAAAATAGAACAACCTTACATATATCAACCTAGTCCCAAACTAAGCAACGCTTGTACTATGGGAACTAGGCGACGATATACCTACTTATAGTTAAATATATACTTAGATACATAGAAAACACCCATAACCCAGGAACAAATATTCATGATAAACACACAAATATATGTCCTTTCTAGGATTTGAACCTGGGACCTTTTGCTTCATAGGCAGGGTCACTACCAACTGGACTAGGAGGCCGTTCTGTCTTGTCTATATGACTACAAATAACCTTTCCTATACAGAAGCAGATTAAATATAAAAATTTGCAAAACTATATTTTTAGCACATCATAATAAACATAATTAGTAGTTTTTGTAGAATTATTTCTTTCTTTTTTAATAAACATATTCTTTTTTTTTCACATGTTAAGGACAATCAAAACGAGTCACTTCACAGGTGGGTAGTATTCATAGTCTTAGAGAATATGTATCACAGCTTACCTTCGTTATCATCATCTTCCTCATCAGCATTGCCGGTTCCTGGCATACCATCACCAAGAACCCCACTCTCTTCTCTTGACAACCCTAAGAGGGCCTTGCCGTACCTATCGAAACAGAGTTCTAGGTTTAGTAACAAATATGCCAACATAGAAAATGAGAAATTATGTCTTACGTTAGCCTGAATATTTGCATTATATTTGTTTTGGTCTCTGAATACATGTCACTAACAAGATTCGGCAACTTGAGAAAAAAGTAATAAATGGCCAGTGCTAGGTGAGCTTGGAGCCCTGGGGCACAAAAGAATTAGGAGCCTCATAAATTTAAACAAATAAAAAAATAAAACACTACTGCATTTTGTAACTGTAACAAAAAGTTGCCTTACCATAGATATGCCTCTGCGCACTGGTCAGCCGTGTCCCCATGTTCTTTGGCTAGGAGCTCACAGGCCTTGGCCAGAGCCTCCGTGGCCGCGTTGTAGTCTCGCACAGCCAAGTTGCGCCGCCCACTAGCCAGGAGCTCCGTAGGTGTTTGTGTTACTTCTACATCAGTCATCTGAAGATTCAGAAAAATAATCCGTGAAGTAAATTCTATGCAATGCTGTTAAAATTGGAAATACTTCACCCAAATGGTTAACTTTCCGGCAAAAAAATTCGTAACGGTCGTCTTGAACAATGGCTTTCATGTGAAACACGTGTCAAGTGTTTTATCCTATTTGATTCCTCTGAACCTATATTTATACAATTACCAGTCTAACATTAGTCATTAGGAATAAATAATACAAAACCTTTAACAATTAAAACATACGTTAAGTAGGTTTGCCAGCATGACCCTCGAAAGTTAGAAATACTTGCCTTGTAGACTTTTTAACAGATTGATTTAAACTGGTAGTTTGGCAGCGACACGCGGCGGGTAATTAGCACAGAATTTCACGAATAAAATGTATTGAATACTAATTAGAATTCAAACTGTAATCCCTTGCACTGCAAATTTCACTTTTGCCGATGAACAGCATAGCACAGCACAGATAAAACAGAAATACGAGACAAGAGAAACCAAAATGACATTACATTAGACTATGGATTTTACTGTATTGACACCGTATGGCCAATATAACCAAGTTTTATCCATTTTATAACTACTGATGTCAAAAATGTATTTCAATGGTTTTTAAATAAGACATATTTAAGATTCATAAACAAAACTCGACCTCAGTAAAGGCTCTGAGAGGGTTGGTCTAAGGATGAACATGGATAAGACGAAAGTCATGTCTAACGCCCATGTAGTACCAACCCCTATTACAGTCGGAGACTTTACGCTCGAAGTTGTAGACGATTATGTATACCTCGGACAGACAGTCCAGCTAGGTAGGTCCAATTTCGAGAAAGAGGTCAATCGTCGAATCCGTCTCGGTTGGGCAGCGTTTGGGAAGCTGAAACATATCTTTTCGTCCAATATTCCGCAGTGTCTCAAGACGAAAGTCTTTGACCAGTGTGTGTTGCCAGTGATGACCTATGGCTCTGAAACGTGGTCGCTCACAATGGGCCTCATTAAAAAGCTTAAAGTCACCCAAAGAGCAATGGAGAGGGCTATGTTAGGAGTTTCTTTGCGTGACCGTATCAGAAACGATACTATCCGTAGCAGAACCAAATTAACCGACATAGCCCGTCGGATCGCTAAACTTAAGTGGCAATGGGCAGGGCACATTGCACGGAGAACCGATGGCCGTTGGGGCACTAAGGTTCTCGAATGGCGACCATACACCGGAAGGCGAAGAGTTGGTAGGCCCCCTACAAGGTGGACTGATGACCTGGTGAAGGTCGCTGGAGTCCGCTGGATGCGGGTGGCACAGGACCGGTCATTGTGGCGTTCAGTGGGGGAGGCCTATGTCCAGCAGTGGACGTCTTTCGGCTGAAATGATGAAACAAAACTCATTAATCAAACTTAGATATATAGTATCTAGAAGATGTAAGGAAAGAAAAAACAAATTTCAATTTTTTGTTTTCAAGTTGCCAACTTGTATTTTACGACTGATGTAAGTTGTTTTTGTTTTACGAAGAAGGTAATGCCAATTAATTGTGTATCTGTGGTCGCCCGCCAAAATTGTCTATTGAATAAAGTAGGTATGACAAAGGGCGGGAAACGTCATGAACAATGGCGAATGCCATTTGGGCATTTGCTTTGTCGTGGCTTTGTCTTACCTCCCTGTCCGTTATAATAATTAGGTACTTGAAATATTAAAACAATAACTTCATGGTTATAATGTTATAATATCGCGGGAAGTCTTAAGAGCTCCAATTTTGGTAGGAAATTAGTTATTAAACTAGGTATAGTTTGGCAGGGTTTGTTTTACTTCAAGCATAGACGGAGAGAATCATAACTAGGTATCTCTTTCTTACGCTTTATTTATTTATCGTATGGCATAAACATGTTCTCTACTTAAATTTTTAAAATATTAGAGTCTAGCAATGATTTTATATATACTAGATAAGAAATCAGCACTCCAAATGTGGCACAGTAAAAGCCGGTGCAACGCGACGGATTTTTCCGAAGAGAGCCGAGCCCGAGCCGAGCGCAGCCCGATCGTTCCGACGAGTATATTTACAAAGGACTAACAAACGTTTCGTTAAAATATTACCAGTGTAAGTGAGACTAGGGATTAAGCTTAAATGCTACAGCATGAAGGTCAACGAACTATAGGCACAATCGGCGATAGGAAGTAAAGGTTTCGTAAATTTAAACCGAACTGACAGCATTGAGGCATAAGGCTAGTGGAGTAGTTGTTGTTTTTTTTAAATTACGAAACTCAGAAAATTATTAAAACTTATTTAGTAAATTTTATTATTATATTATATTTTATAATGTTGAATCATTTTTTATGGTTCCGTGGCTAAATTGGCAAAAACGGAACCCTTATAGTTTCGTCATGTCCGTCTGTCCGTCCGTCCGTCCTTCCGTAAGTATGCCACAGACATTTTGAGACGTATCCTTATAACATTTTAACACAAGGTGTATTTTAACACAAGGCGCCACTAGTGAAATTGCTAAAAAAATTATTTGAACATTATCGGTTAAGGAGTTTTTGAGTGATCTCCAAAAAACTACGTACATAGGCAGATACGACCTTGTGATATAACTTGTGATTTTTTTAAATAACTCTCTGTTATGCGTGGTCCGACACGAACTTTAGCCGGTTTTTGTAAAATATACCTCAAATGATACCGTAATATCCTCATATCTAATCCCAAGAAAGCAATTATGTAAATATTTTCGTTTATTATTTTTTCATTATTTCAAAGTGTGATCTATCAATTTTTGAATTAAAGATTTAAAAAGAAAGCATGAAATACTATGTTTACCGAGCTATTGTGTTTCTTTTGATTCTAAATTTGTCTTGAGCATGTACTTCGCCCCCGCATGGGCCGCATGCCTGCTTCCCTTTCTGCTCGCTAGCACTAATAAATAATCACAAATAGTTTTATTTTTATGCTGATGTTGTCAACCTACGCGAAAATAACTATTATGGAGACATACGAACCCTAAGCTTTGGAAGGCACAAACATATATATATATATATATAGTTAATAATTTCCTATTTTTAACAACAATATGAAGGCAATATAATACAATACACACTATACAAATCTATTAAAACAAACTAATACGCGAAATAGATATAATTATGAAGTTATCAATATTTATTACAAAAATTTCATAAACAAATTAAGTATACATAATAAAGTAATTGATCCAAGAGCGACTCCATTGCTCTTATGTGCCATGTGATTTTTGAACGCCAGATGAATGACAGGTGACATTTTATCATATCTTTCTTCTAATTTGTAATACAACCTTAACGATGTTAAATAATTCGCACTGGCCGGCTACACATTTTTTTGTGCTATATTTTCGGAAAATCTTGTTTGTGTCTGCGCCTCTATTATATTATAACTCAATGGAGTCTAGCTACTAAAAAAGGGATGAGTATAGCTTATTACTAGAGTTAGGAATTTTGGTGGCATTGGGTGAACAGAGAGCAATGGAGTAGTTGTTATATTTTTTTGATTGAATGAATGAATGAATAAATGATTGATCAATAATAAATCAATAATCCATAATAAAATGTATTAGTTACATACAAGTAAATTTATTCAGTAGTGAGAGACATGGTTGATTTTGGCAATCATGCTCAAATTCTGAGGAATGCTACGTTAACATCGGTGGATGTAGAGAGATCTTTCTCGACACACAAATGGATTTTTCACAAGTTGAGAAATCGTATAACGCCAGTGAATATGGAACAAATTGCCATAGTGTATGCTTTTCATAATCTTGACAACCATTGATGAAAATAACATGCAAGATTTTGATGCTTTAATTCCAGTTGCAAGGTGCTCAAGGTCTTGAATACATAATCATCTTAGTTAAATACTAAAATTTATTTACATGTAATATTTTGAAATCTACATAATATATGGCTTTATCATTCATTTATTCAAATAAAAAAAATACAATGGCGACTCCACTGCACTACTTGTGCTAAAAATGCCACCAGAATCCTAACCCTGCTTATTACTCCCTCTGTTACTGTATCATATGAACGCCATCAAGGTACTTTTGGAATAGTTAGGAACTTTCACGTAAGATGGCGGTGTGCCATGTATCAAAACTTCTGAAACGCGCAATTTTTTTGTTTAATTTGCTAATAGCGGTTATCTCAGCTTTACGGTTCTACTTAGCCAGGGGTCCGCTTGGCAACCTAATCCCAGGAATTGGTGTAGGCACTGTTTTTTTACGAAAGCGACTGCCGTCTGACCTTCCAAGTCTTCCAACCCAGAAGGGAAACTAGGCCTTGTTGGGATTAGTTCTGGTTTCCTCACGATGTTTTCGTTCATCTAAAAGCGACTGATCAATATCAAACGATATTTCGTACATAAGTTCCGAAAAACTCAGTGGTACGAGCCGGGGTTTGAAACTTTGAACACAAAACCTCCGGATTGAAAGTCTGACGTTTTACCGCCATTTTACCATGCAGCGCTTGTCCTAAGACTCCTAAGTACAATGAGTATGGACAGTAAATAATTAAATATACCTTCTACCAGAGAGTGTCTATTTAATAGAGGCGCACAGTCTAAGAACTTTTTGAGGCTCCAAGTCTGAAGCGCCATCTGAACGAGAGCAACCCAAAGTTATACCGAAAAAGGTACAGGAACCGTAGTAACGCTACTCGTTACTAGATATACGAGCCGTGCAGTCATTTAAATTATGCGGCAACTTTGATTTGCTCTTATTAAGACGGCGCTTAGCTCGGACCAAAATTCTCATACCAAAATCTTTCGGAGGTTTTACGAAACTCTAGACCAGAGGGCCTACCGCGAAGTTCGAAAATCGACAAAACGATGGCCCCGTCTCTATCGCTCTTGCAAATACGAAAGAAAGTGATGCAAATAGACAATTCGATGAACGAAGTGCTTCGCGGTTATAGGCCAGGCGCGGATCCAGGATTTCGTTCGGGGGCACTTTAGTAGAAGGAAAGCGCCGGAACCAGCCCCGCCCTAGCCCGCCCTAGTCCGCCCTAGCCTGCCGCCCGCCCAAACCCGTGTGCCCGTATGTTCAAACCTAAAAAAAAAAAAAAAAAAAAAAAAAAAAAAAAAAAAAAAAAAAAAAAAAAAAAAAAACCAAATACCGGGTCACTTAGAACGTTTGCGCTATGTCTCCACACTGTCAAAACACTCCTTGTACGACTTCTGTGGCTCTCTACATGCACAAAGCACGCTTAATTACACCCCAATAAAACCCTTCGCTCGCATCTCTATTGTCTTATTGTGTTGTGCCTTCGACTCCCGACTCCCATTGTTCTCGGAGCACGGGTTCAGGACCATAATAAAACCCTTACCTTGCGACTTACGTTTGCCTTTCTCTTTTCGTGATAGTACTATAGGTATTTTAATCAGGTACAGATATAGCTCTGGAATAATCTAGACTATTCATAGGTATACGTATTAGGTCATACAGGGTTTCCATACCTACACTTTTTTACTATGTGGACAGTTTTCGTTTCATACAACCCTTACCTTGCGACCTTGCGTGTGCTATAGGTATTTTAATCACGTACAGATATAGCTCTGGAATTATCTAGACTATTCATAGGTATAGGTATTAGGTCATACAGGGTTTCCATACCTACACTTTTTTACTATGTGTACAGTCTTCGTTCATACAACCCTTACCTTGCGACCTTGCGTGTGCTATAGGTATTTTAATCACGTACAGATATAGCTCTGGAATAATCTAGACTATTCATAGGTATAGGTATTAGGTCATACAGGGTTTCCATACCTACACTTTCTTTACTATGCGTACAGTCTCCATTTCGATCAATAGCGATACTACGTAATGTTTGTCAAATGGTATTTTAACCTACTTCTCCTTATTCCCTTTAATATATTTTAGGTATTCATTTTGATGTCATACTTTAATTAATATTTATCAAACTTCCTGAAACTTTGTCAGTTTTAATTAAATATCTGACTTAATTAATATTTTTCAAACGTATTAGTCCTTTATCACTTTTAAATATGTTTGATATCATCATTTAATTAATACAGTTTTATTTTTGATATATATTTATCCTATCTTATTTCATACCTCTTGTAGTGAGTAAGTTACATACTTGCGATCTTATTTTATAGTTTGAATTAAGCATATCTACCCAAACTTAGTACCTCTGATTTATTATACAGCTTGTTTTTACATACACATTTTAATTTGTTTTTTAATATGATAATACCTAAACTAATAGTATGTTATTTGTATTTATTTTTAAGCTTTAAATTCTCTTGTTAACTGACTTGATATAATTCCAAATATTGTGATCTAATGTGACAATATTTGTGTACTTGAAATCATTGTTATAACAGCGTGATTGCTTTATTGGCCAACCGTAGGTATATTGTATTTTATGCTCTCAAGGGATTCATTGTTTCCTATTATTTTTAATATTTTGGGTTTTGGTTAAAATTACGTCTGTATTGAAGATAGAAGATGAACTTGTACAGACATGATTCAAACGGCAATTTCTGTCTACTTGCTTTCATTATTATAAGGGGTTGATTGCGTTATTTATAAAGGTCCATTATGTTTCATGTTCTCAATGTTCAATAAAACTAGTAACGAATTTTGTTTTACCACAACCACTCGGACCAGCTACAATGGTAGTGAAAGGATGGTAAAAATGAATCATTTTTTGATTAACGTGAGAAGGGTGTTGCTAAGAAAACGATTTGAAATCAAATGACAAATTACTCGTTGATTTCTTCTTTTAAAGAAGTACATTTATTAAAAAGACACACAAAACAAATTTTAATTGTTACAAGATTTTCCTTATCATTTAATACATTTATTTTATTATTACTAAACTAACCTATAAAATTTACAAAAATAATAATATACACATTACACAAAAATAGACATTTTATTGGATGTTTTGTGTAAATGAAATACAATTCAAAGTACATCGTGAGGAATTTTATAATGACCCCACGCAAGAGTATCAATAGAATTTTCTAATATATATCGTTTCGTGTCATTACGGGAAAGCGTTATTTTGGTAATTTTTTGTGTGAATAGAATATGTTTAATTGATTTGAAACGCAACATTGTATCATATTTAATTTTTTTCTTAAATAAACATTTTTTAAAGCTATCGAGATTATATGTTTCCGTTACACATTTATTGACACCTTTAGCTTTAGCTTTAATGTCCTTATTTTGTACATCTATGGCATACATTTTTGAGCGTAAACCAATGAATTCTTTAAATATTTCTCCATTGTTTTCATCCTTAAAAAAACCCAATTGTTTTTTATTGACCAGAGGGAAGCCATACACGTTGTTCTCTGGGTATTCAGATGTATCAAAATTAGGGAATGCAATACCCGGCCATTTTTGGTACCCGGGTATTACCCGACTTTGATTTTCAAAAACCCGGGTACCCGGGTAATACCCGGTTTTGAACATTTTTTTTATTAATTATTGGTTTTCATCGTTTTTACGGGTATTTAGTAATAAAATGCACTTTTGATTGCGGAGTTTGCATTTATTAATTGAGAAACAATGATTTCGTACATGAAATATATAAATTTAACAACTTATACTATTAAAACAGCTGTAAATCACAATATTAATTTAGAGAGCATAAGACGTTAGGTTAGGTATACTTAATCTTTCTGTTTATTAATCAGAAATATCAAAGTTAACGGAAAATATGGAATATTCAAATGTAACAATATATCTTCTTCTTAGTCGTATACTCTTGTCAGAGTAGTCGTGGTCATTGAGGTCGTTGTACGGCATTTTGTGTAGTTCTCCGCCATCCTTCTCTACTTAGTGCATTTCGCACGCACAGATTTAAGCGTGATCCGGTGAGGGCCTTCACTTGATCAGTCCATCGCATTGAGGGGCGTAATCTGGGTCTTGTACCATCCACTCTACCCTGAACAACAAGTCTCTCCATGGCGTCGTCTTCCTTGCGCGTCACGTGGCCGAAGTAACTAAGAATGCGAGAGTGCACGATTGCTGAAAGCCTTTGCTTAACCTTGAGTTCTTGGAGTATAGATATATTAATGCGGCGCTGAGCCCACGATATCCGCAACATTCTCCTCCAGCACCACATTTCCAAAGCATCAATGCGTTTTCGTTCACTTTCTCTTACTGTCCACGTTTCTGCACCGTAAAATAACACTGGGAAAACGAGAGATCTTACGAGGCGAGTCTTAGTTGCCCTTGTGATATTGCGGTCTCTCCAGATCTTCGAGAGTTTCTCCATTGCAGACCTAGTTGTTGCTATGCGTCGCTTGATTTAATCTTCGGAGCCTCCACCGTTTGAGACCAGTGACCCCAATACATATAGTATGATGATACAACTCCACAGTTTCCAATAGTTTTTGCCTTATTGCTGTTGTTACGGTCCACGACCATCATCTTGGTTTTTAGTCGGTTGATCTTCAAACCGAATTCGAGACTAACTGTTTCAACGCGACGCAATAGCGCTGCTATACAATCTTGTTGCTGTGAGTGTGGTGTTCATGTCGTCAGCGTAACGCAGATTGGAGATATTCTTCCCACCTATTGGAATACCATCCGTCCAGCCTTCAAGCGTTATCCTCATTATGTGCTCAGTATAGATTACAGAAAAGAGCAAGGGCGATAGTATGCACCCTTGACGTACCCCAGCCGAAGGGTGGAGTGGCTTTGACATTGTATTGTCCACTTTTACTGACGCGGAGTTGTTCTCATACAGCCCTCTTAATATATGGACGAGATCGTTGGGAGCGTCCATTCGTAAGAGAACATCCCAGAGCAGCGGCCATTTAACTGAGTCAAATGCCTTCTGAAAGTCAACAAAACACATGTACGTTGGTCTGTCGAACTCTCTGGCTTTCTCTATTATCTGGCGCAATATGAGAATCTGTTCTCTAGTTTCTTTTCCTCTAACAAATCCGGCTTGTTCTGGTGCGATTTATTTGCTGATATACGCCTTTTGTCTCTCATTTAGGTTGTGCAGTAAAATTTTACTGGAATGATTGATTAAAGCTATCAAGCGATAGTTAGAATTGAAGTGTAAAATATGTTCGGACCATTTATGCTATGCCTTTTAATTTTAATTTAATAGTTATAACTCACACAGTAAGGTAGGGATACAGTTACAGAAGTAATAGAACATTTTGTTTTAAGTTTATTCACGTTTTCCCTATTTTTCTACCGATTTCTAAATTACGGGTAAAACCCGGGTTATGCGTTAAAAACCCGGGTTTTACCCGACTCCAAATATAGACGGGTACCCGGGTACCCGGGTTTTCGGGTACCCGGGTTGCATTCCCTAATCAAAATATAAATTTAGTTCCGATTTTATATCATTGAAAAAGTCTTCGGTGTATATTTGATAAAGCAAACTATCAGTATCTGTGTAAAGCAATTTTAGATTATTGTGATATTTGGTTTTCATATAATTGTAATGAAATTGATACATTAAAGTTTTAGACAGATCTAAAATGCAAAAACCAAGATAGATTGGTTTGTTGTAAAAAACTTTAGTTTTTTTTAATTGAACAGCTACTAAGTCATTCGAAAAAACAGATAAACTATGGAATTCAGGCTTCGCAATCAGAGATTGAACTCCTTGAGATTTACCACGATTTTCCCAGTGATTTAATAATTTGATGTTAACTCGCTTCATTACATTTTCCATAGTTTTGCCAAACACTGAATTGTTCATTAACTTATAAAAATCTTTTTCGAATTCAGAAGACGCTTGGGATCGCATGTAGGTGTTTAAATCTATGTAATTCTTCATCCATGGTGACTGCTCAAATTGTAATATTCTATGGATTTTAAGTAATTTTAAACCGTTTTGTATACACTGTTTGAGATTTCTGTAATGAATTACATAGTTGGTTTTCTTGTTTAGATTTGGTATCAATTTTTTCTCTTTAGAATTACCTAAACACACGTTTTCGGGGCAGAATGGTAGATCTGAATGTGAATCATGTAATTTTTCAGGGTATTCAATGTCTACTTCTAAAATAAATCCATGATCAGCGTCATCCGCAATATTAAAATTCGTCTCTACATCCACCCATTCAAATCTACCTGTAGGAAGAAATTGGTACATTGCCCACCCATACAAGTTATTTGCATCTAAATATACGAGAAAAGAAGACGGTTCGTTTGGTTCATAGTCCGACATATATTTATTGTTAGCCTTTGCATGCCTGTGACTGCATTGAGATATACCCCCTCGAATATTTTTAGCTATGAAAGTTATTTTATCAATATCCGTTAAAAGTTCAAGTTTTACTTTTGTAACTTTTAACATGGCATCCCAACTTAATCCTGGGGCGGTGTAATAATGAGCTGGATCCAAACCATAGGTCTTAAGACAAACATTTCTAAAATTTTCAAATATATCAGTTAGTAACAAAACATCTGTTTTCAAATATAAATCTGAATAGTCCCCCATATTTTGACAATGAAAGTGATTCCACACATCCAAAGCATGTTCATAATCTTGATCTGAAATGTGGTTATTAGTCAGAGAACTATAAAATTCATCCTTAGGAGGAAGAGCGGTCAGGTTTAAACAATCAAATGATGTCATGTATTCATATGGATAAACGCCCTTACGTATCAAGCGCTTATGGTCTTCTTCACTTGGAAAATTTAATTTTAGTTCGTGGAATTGGTTTGTTGTTAAGTTTTTAGCTAATTTTTCAAGACTACTAGACATGAATTTAAGAGAATCGACAAATCTTAATTTCACTGTACGGTTATTCACTTTTAACATTTTTGAAAAGGAAATATATTTTTCTTTGTTCTGTGGGATTATTTCTATATCACCATCCTCAAAATTAAGTCCATGTACTATAAAATGACTGTCATAATTACTTAGGTTATGAAAAAACACCGGTACAAAGTTTTGGGGCCTGTACTTTTCATTGCAGAGTGAATGTGCAACACCTTCATAAACTCCGGTATGCCAATTATAGGAAACACAGGAATCTTCATTTAAACACGTATTACAAATAAAGCAGGTGTTGATTTGTGCAATGTGTTCTTTGTTTAGACTTGTTAGGGGTAAAGGGGGCTTCGAAAATGTATTCTTTTTACAGATACTCTCTAGATCATTTTTAATATATTTCATAAATGTTTCACCACACTTCTCCCCTTTATATGTTCTGTAAATTGATAACTTGTTATCATATACACATTTAATATAGTACCCAAAACTATATACTTGATGTTTTTGAATGTTAGTGGTTGAAGAACGCATGTCTATACGTCTTTTTTTACGTTTGATTTTATCAGCTACTGAATCATCATCATCTTCATAATCTTTATCACTGTCGGATGATGGGGGGTGACTGTTATCATTAGTGCACTGTTCTTTAAATTGTTCTGGGTGAATAGGATTTAAAAATGCCTCAAAATCCGCGTACACAACAAAAGGAACCCGTAATTTACGCTCGTAATTATTGAAATTGAGTTGATTAGAAGAAGTCATTTCATCAAACCAATCTTTCTTTTTGTCCTCTTCGGTGGGTAAATTGGTACATATATGAAAACAATCATTCTTTTGATGCTTTACTAAATTCTGATTAGAAGAAAAGTTTGTTAGACAACCATCACATAAATGAACAGCATGTTGTGACTTAGTTATTTGAGCTGATACTAATCTAGATAAATTGTTGATTAGACAATAATGTCCTCTATTCCCCTTTGTTACATATAACAAATTAAAGTGTATTGTTTTTTTACATTTAGTAAAGTGTAACGGACCTATAATATCATGTCTTTTATTTTGTGAATTATACTCCAAACCAAACACGTTAATACTTAAGTCATTTAACTTTTCAAATTTATGGATATCAGTTAGCTTGACCGGAAAAGGAATATCACCAAACTTCAATTTCTCCTTGTATTTCACATAAGAAGTCACCCTATTAGTGTGATTATTTTTAGGTGGGTATAAACCAGATAGCAATGCCCAACGGAAACATTCATGATCATTGTTTTTAATGTTTATTACTGCTTTTTTGTTTGCTATATCACGTGGTAGTTCAATATATGAAGAACCACGTAGTGGTTTATATTTATTAACATTAACATCTAAGTGATTTATGTTTACTAAACTCCACCCACTATCTTTTCTTTCGAAGTTTGTTAATCTCTCTGTTATTTCATTTACTAGAGATACGAAAAAAATATTTTTATCACTGCTCTCATTAAAAAGTTGATTGGGTAATTGAAAATCAAATGTATTTCTTAAATCTTTGGTATGTTGATAAAAATTTGCATTTAGAATAAAATTTACTTTTAGAGCACAATGATTTGCAACTGAACGATTTAATAAGGTGAAAATTGTATCTTTATTTTTTTCTAAAAAGGATTCAGGTGTTTGAAAGATTTGACTATCATTTGTATTCCTTGATATTCTGTAAGTAGCAACCCTGTTTCGGAATGCATTTTCAATAAGTTGCACGTTAATTAGTTCTCTATCTGAACTAAGAACATTGTTTTTGTGGTTATTGCTTTTCAAATGGTTTGCTAAATATCTTTTTACTACAGATACATGGCACACAGAACATTCAATTTTGTTATTATTTTTTGTGCTTACATCAATACAGGAAGCTGATGTCGTTGAAGTTGATCCTGAATCACGGCTGGTTGAAGGAGGACTCTTCTTTGCTGATACCTCAGACACTAGATCCGCTGTGGCCAGTTTCATTCCTTCTCCAACTTGTTGAGATCTAAAGAAATAAAATTTAATATTACAATACAATATAAATATATATAAGTTATAATTACTAAACATGAAGGACCATAGAATACTAACTTGAATATTTCTTACAATGCAAACAGTACGCTTGCATTGACAGGACTCCGTCTATTACATCAGTATTTGATATTGACATGACATCCTGATGCCTCCTTTCTTTATGACCATCACATGGTGTATAATACGGTTTAATGTCTTGGTCTTCGAGAAGTGCATCAGGTAATAGGCCATCAATATACCACAGTCTAATATATTTATGAAACTTTCGCACAATTAGATCTTTGTTAAGACTTGCTATCTCGCTACGCTCTAATCTAGGCTCATTAGAAAACGACATGATGCAAAATTAAAAACACAACACCACAGACACAAAACACTGAAACTTCAAATAGCTATGAATAATTTTAATACTAGGGATCCCCTTATATATCCCTATCCCCTCCGTACCTGTAAGTCAGGCAAAGAAACATGTTTCTACAAGATTGAACTTAAAACATTCATCTCAAACTAGGTGCCATACAGAAAAAACTTATGATTAATAAAATATAATGATTCACTTACGTTTCATAATTTTGTTGACTTAGAGATTGACACAAATTAAATATTTCTAGGTCTTCATAATATTCTTTCTCAACTTCTTCACACAGTTGATTAATTTCAACATCACAATAATTATCACTTCCAATTTCCATGTCCAGTCATTTCCAATAACAAGCACACACTTTGTAATATGAAATGCACATTAATAAAAGAAGATTCTCGTAAGTCAATATTAAATATTTTTCGTTTCGTCTTACTTGAACACGCGATTCGCAGCTCACTTCATTTCTAAAATTTACCTCCAGCATCGGCCTTTTTATATAAATTTGGGTTAAAAAAAAACCTTACGGCGCTGGTAGGGAAAGACGACCAAGGCAAGTCTGAACAGGATTTCGGAGTGTGTTACCTGCTGTCCGATTTTTTGTTTGCAACCGAAGTAATGGAACAAAAGATTGAATTATCAAAAGAATTTAAACGACATTTTTGTTTGTGTATTCTCTTTTTATAAAAATCACGTGTAACTTCAAAATCTAATGATTTATATGTTTCTTGGAAACTAATACAAAGTATTTGATCGCCTTCTTCAAAGAAAAATTATAAAAGCTATTGTTTAAGAGCAGTCTTTATAACAAACACTTAAATAGAAAAATGAAAAAACCTTTGTCTAATAAATTTCTTAGATCACAAGAACTGTAACAATAAATTTCAGGGGGCGTTTTATGACTTTAGAAGGATAAAACTCAACATATAAAAAATAAAAGGAAACAATAAATCCCTTGAGAACATGAAACATAATGGACCTTTATAAATAACGCAATCAACCCCTTATAATAATGAAAGCAAGTAGACAGAAATTGCCGTTTGAATCATGTCTGTACAAGTTCATCTTCTATCTTCAATACAGACGTAATTTTAACCAAAACCCAAAATATTAAAAATAATAGGAAACAATGAATCCCTTGAGAGCATAAAATACAATATACCTACGGTTGGCCAATAAAGCAATCACGCTGTTATAACAATGATTTCAAGTACACAAATATTGTCACATTAGATCACAATATTTGGAATTATATCAAGTCAGTTAACAAGAGAATTTAAAGCTTAAAAATAAATACAAATAACATACTATTAGTTTAGGTATTATCATATTAAAAAACAAATTAAAATGTGTATGTAAAAACAAGCTGTATAATAAATCAGAGGTACTAAGTTTGGGTAGATATGCTTAATTCAAACTATAAAATAAGATCGCAAGTATGTAACTTACTCACTACAAGAGGTATGAAATAAGATAGGATAAATATATATCAAAAATAAAACTGTATTAATTAAATGATGATATCAAACATATTTAAAAGTGATAAAGGACTAATACGTTTGAAAAATATTAATTAAGTCAGATATTTAATTAAAACTGACAAAGTTTCAGGAAGTTTGATAAATATTAATTAAAGTATGACATCAAAATGAATACCTAAAATATATTAAAGGGAATAAGGAGAAGTAGGTTAAAATACCATTTGACAAACATTACGTAGTATCGCTATTGATCGAAATGGAGACTGTACGCATAGTAAAGAAAGTGTAGGTATGGAAACCCTGTATGACCTAATACCTATACCTATGAATAGTCTAGATTATTCCAGAGCTATATCTGTACGTGATTAAAATACCTATAGCACACGCAAGGTCGCAAGGTAAGGGTTGTATGAACGAAGACTGTACACATAGTAAAAAAGTGTAGGTATGGAAACCCTGTATGACCTAATACCTATACCTATGAATAGTCTAGATAATTCCAGAGCTATATCTGTACGTGATTAAAATACCTATAGCACACGCAAGGTCGCAAGGTAAGGGTTGTATGAAACGAAAACTGTCCACATAGTAAAAAAGTGTAGGTATGGAAACCCTGTATGACCTAATACGTATACCTATGAATAGTCTAGATTATTCCAGAGCTATATCTGTACCTGATTAAAATACCTATAGTACTATCACGAAAAGAGAAAGGCAAACGTAAGTCGCAAGGTAAGGGTTTTATTATGGTCCTGAACCCGTGCTCCGAGAACAATGGGAGTCGGGAGTCGAAGGCACAACACAATAAGACAATAGAGATGCGAGCGAAGGGTTTTATTGGGGTGTAATTAAGCGTGCTTTGTGCATGTAGAGAGCCACAGAAGTCGTACAAGGAGTGTTTTGACAGTGTGGAGACATAGCGCAAACGTTCTAAGTGACCCGGTATTTGGTTTTTTTTTTTTTTTTTTTTTTTTTTTTTTTTTTTTTTTTTTTTTTTAGGTTTGAACATACGGGCACACGGGTTTGGGCGGGCGGCGGGCTAGGGCGGACTAGGGCGGGCTAGGGCGGGGCTGGTTCCGGCGCTTTCCTTCTACTCACTTTCCTTCACAAAATGTCTTGTAGTCCGCACCCACCTATGGTCCCCATAGTATGCAAAACTTAAATAAACATAAACACTCTCTATTTTTAATGTTGAACTGAACGTGCGTGTATAATTTAAAATGTTATACATCATAAATTATATATAATTTAAAATGATATACATCATAAATTATATATAATTTAAAATGATTACATCATAAATTATATATAATTTAAAATGATATACATCATAAATTATATATAATTTAAAATGATAATATAAAAGATCGCCAAATCCCCCAAGTTAACCCGGTTCGACTGATAGCGAACAATGATGGACTGTTCTATTTCAATTTGAGAAGATTAATAAAAAAAATACTTCTTAAGTATTTCTTTAATTAATTTTGCACAATAGGTACTTAATAGTGGTGCATCGTGCATCGCGTAACCACGAGGTAGCTATCGACCTTTCCCCGCCCAGTCATAGCTGCCCGCCCAGTGCCGCTAAATTAATGAAGAGACACAATTCTATCGATATCACGCCTATAACCGCGAAGCACTTCGTTCATCGAATCGTCTATTTGCATCACTTTCTTTGGTATATGCAAGAGCGATAGAGACGGGACCATCGTTTTGTCGATTTTCGAACTTCGCGGTAGGTCCTCAGATATCAGCAGTATCGGAATGCCGACGATTTTTCAGCCGTCGGGGACGCGACATACCTAAGCTGAATTCAGAAAATTCATAAACAACATGCTTAAATTTGCCTATGTTTTGTCTATGGTTGCTTAAATTTGTATGCAGGCCATAGACACATTTCAGCAACCGTAGAAAATAACAATTTGCTTAATTTAGCTCAGGTGTGTTTTGTCCCTTACTGTGCACTGACTTTGTGACAATGTGTGGACTGGCAAAAATAATGTATTTTTTTTATGTGCTTAAAGAGTACACGGATGTTGTGCAACTTGTGCAGAAAAATAAAAACGAGCACTTAAAAATCATAGCTATAGTTAAACTCCCATAACTACTTATTGGTACTAAATAGGTAAGATTGGAGTTTAATTTACTTAATATGTGGATACAATACACGCCTTACTCACGCCTTAGTATGATGATATTTATGAGATGAACATGATCTTTTCCCGCGCTGCCGTCACGGAAACGGATGAATTGAGCGAGCTTTTTATTTTATATACACATCTTACACACACTAGCACTAATAGGCCCATTATTCAAATAAATAGGCTTCGTTTGTGTAAAAAAATATTTATAAGGAAATCGATTGGTTAGCTTATAAAATGCATATGCATATTTTGTGGTAACCGTGTATTGCTGTGGTAACCGTGTGTCCATAGAAAATTCATCGACTATCGACGGTTTTCCTCTCCCAGCCCTAGCAATCGCTTCATTTTCCTCAGTTCCATTCGAAGTTAGGGGAGGACCGCTCGCCACTCCGAGCTTTCCCTATCGCGAGGGAATTACAATTTCCCAACACTAAGTCACGCGATATTCAAAAATCTTTCAGACCATTATTTTATTAAAAACGAAACATGTGAAGTTTTTTCGAGTTAAATATTTTTTCATGCCGGTTCGGATGCCGATATAAAAGTAAGTAAGCAGCTATTGGGGTAAGTTAGCAGCTGTTTTTTTAACAAAACTCATTTTAGCAAAGGCACTGACAAATCGAAGGCTATTAGCTGGATTAAATAATAAAGAGGTACATATATGTGTAGTCAATTGAAAAGAACTTTCCATAGCTTTTCTCTTCAATGTCCTATTATGGATTCTTACTTACGAGTGATTAGTTGATTTATTAATTTGCTAATAATGTACAGCAATACACTTAAATACAAGTGGCTATGATTCTGAAAAAGCTTTAGAAATATTGAATAATGTTGAAAAGAATCGAAACGCGACCTTGATAATTTTTTTAACACTTTCTTACTTCATACTTAGACATACTAACAGTTAACGCATTTTTTAACCGACTTTAAAAAAGGAGGAGGTTCTCAATTCGACTGAATTTTTTTTATTATATTTTTTTTTATATATGTTACTCGATATCTCCGTGAATCGTGAACCGATTTTCAATTATTTTTTTAATCGAACGGGTATAACCCCTAGATGGTCCCATTGTCACCAAGTCGGGGTCTGATGATGGGATCCTGGAGAAATCGAAGGAACTCTTCAACTATATCTATATATGTATATAGGCACACCTATAGTGATTTCACTATTTTTTACAGCAACTCGGCCACTTCCTCTTGGAATAGCGGATCCTAAGTGAAATCGGTTCATTTTTTGTTTAAAATTATTAGCAAGTAGGTACCTACTCGTATCTACTTGTTACCTACTGTCAGATTAGTGTTAGATTTATCGATGCAAATAAGATGTTCTCTAATATCTAAATACAGTTTTATAATCTTAATTCATGTAATAGTCGGTGGTGTTCACTTAATTATACGGAAAATGATGATGATGGAATTTCCTTGTGCACAGTTAGTACTTACGATACAAGCAATGCTTTAAGAAGAGGAGCCATTTAAATTATTGATGCAAGTTTTTTGGAATGTGGGGGGTGCCCCCCAAAATTCATTTAAAAAAAAGTAGAGCTATATAGTCAAGTTTGATATCGTTTTCGTGTAAAGCAAGGATGCCGAATTCATTTTTGGTATTTTACTTATACCTTTCCATATAAAAAAACTAAGAAAATATAAGAAATATGAAATCGACGTTTGAAGTTTTTTTGAATAAATGTCTATATCTTTTTTATTTATGGTCGTAACGCGACGAAAATATTTTATGATATAGTCCTGTCATTCCCCTTTATAAAAATTATACAAATCATAAGTTTATTTCAATATTTTTAACGAAAAAAAAATAAGTAAACCTACTTTCAACAACAATCTCATTATGTATGAAAAACGACTTAATTGGAGCTCTAATGTAAAACATATTATTAGGTAAGCCTAATAATATGTTTTACAAATAATGGTATCATATAAGAAAGACATACAAATTAAAAATAAATTACTATAATATTTAATAATAATAAAAATTGAACCTGGCGCTAAGACGTCCGATTTTCAATCCGGGTATAAGGTATCGGGTTCAAACCATGGCTCGTACAAACAGCAACACACCGTCGATAGACCTTATGCCGTTGCAATAGGGGTTAAAAAAATAGTCAAAATAGTAAAAATAGCTAGTGTTGGCGATAGTACCGCTGAGTTAGTACCGCACGGAATACCAGCAGGAAATACCAGTCGCTTTTTCGGTGAAGGAAAACATCGTAAGGAAACCGAATTTAATTCCGATAGGCCCTAGTTTCCCCTCTGGGTCGGAAGTTAAGATTATGGCAGTCACATTCATAACAAGTAGTGCCTACGCCAATTCATGGGATTTGGTTGTCAAACGGACCCCAACCGGGACAACCGCTAGGAAAAAAGACTATAGCATTTAAAAAAACAAGTAGGTACCTAACAGTGGCGGTAGGTTAAATTTTTTCTTAGGCAAGCCAGTGCCGAATTTGGCTTATAATTTCTTCATGAGCTGTAGAAAAACTGCTCAGGCGCCTGAAATTTAAGCAAGCCGACGGGAATCATGTTCTATGGACGCGCCGCCACTGGTACCTAATATTCATTCTCTTTTTCTATATCCTCTATTCAATTATACACTACACAGCCTCATATCTGGAACATTCACAATATTTTCGGGCAGTTAATTCTTTCAGTGGCTTCGATATAGTTTCAAAGGCAGAAGTCACCTTGGGAGGATATTGCAGCTACGCATTCAAAGTCAACCTTTTGCCTTTAGAACACGAAGAATTTAAAATAGAAGTGAAAACAAGTCGTCCAGTAGGTGTTTCCGTCCCTCCCCCATACTTTTGTGTCCCAATTTCAGTCTTTCATATTTTTAATAAAAACGGTTAAAGTTACTACAAAACTTTCAATAAAGGATATATTGTTCATTAAATTCTCTACAATTTTTGCCTTTGAAGTATGTTGCTAAGACTTATAGTTTTCAATCTATGTGTTGATAAAAGAGATCTCCCCCCCTTTTACCCCTACCGCACCATAAATTTAGATGGCTCTGCTTCCTAAAATGTTCTATGGGTCCTAAGGTCTCACTATGCAAAAGGGGATCCCATCATCACTAAAATCCGTATAATGCCCTTTGTTGTCGTCTGCACCGGCGACTATAATAGATAGAACTATACGAGTTGGTGTGTAAAAGTTTGCGAGCTTTGGTAATTGATATTGAACTCTAAACACCTGTGACCTATGCCTGGGGCATATGGTCGGATGGCCAGAAATGACTGAACTTAGGTTCCCTGCTCGTAAGTTAACAGTTTTTTTTTTAAATCGTTTTGTTAACCTACTTAACATTTCAACACTTTCACCACTTGTCAAAAATGTTGAGTTGCGCGCATCTTATTGGAGACTGCAATAATGGGCTAGAGGCAGTAATAGTAAAAGCGGTATTAGACATTGCAACCTGCAGGGCCCAATCTGTCAGGTTGGAAGGTGTAATTAAAGGTAGGGCCCGCTAGGGAGCTGAAGGAGGGGTAGGGAGAGGCAGGGTACACAACAGATTGGGCCCTGCAGGTTGCAATGTCTAATAGCCGTTTAAGCTTGAAATCTTCCTTTCTTTGGGAATCGTTTAAAAACGCTACACTTGAACAACACACAAAAAAAACAACAAACCCAAAAAAGGTCCGCACGTGTTCTAGGTAGGTAGTACGTCATTTCCTCTTCAAAGAAAAAAAAATATTTATTCGCGGTATGAGTTATTCGGAAGGACCACATGTCTTTAGAGCATGACGCTATACACGTTAAAATCAACGTCGTCGTCACCGGTCAACTACGCCACTGGTGAGTCGTATTTATAAGTAATTGTTCAATTGATGACATGTTTTCAGGTGAGGAGCGTCAGGAGATGGTCAGTTCACCCAGGAGCTCAGCAAGGCCACGAAAATTGCTCCCCACGGCCAAGGCAGTCCGGCGCGCGCGTATATCGCCTACCACAAGCTCGGCGGCGCCACCATGGACACGCAAACCCCGCCGCAGGTAGCTTTGTTAATCATTTTAAGGAATAGGGATGAAAATGGCTCCCCACGGCCAAGGCATTTCGGCGCGTACTTACATCGCCTACCACTTACCACTAGTTCAACGGCGTCACCACATTGTTACAATGGACACGAAAACCGTTTTGTATGGAAGAGTGATGAAAATTGCTCCCCATGGCCAAGGCAGTCCAGCGGCCTGAAAGGGTGTGATATTTTTTTTTTCTTGCACAATTCTTCTAAAATCTTAGGCATTCATAATTTACTAAAACTGTTAGCTAAAGGCTTGGCGAGTTGTCTAACTTGTTGAGCTCGATACTTAGACGCGTTGTTTTGTTAAGTTTAATACACAATTAGCAAACAATAACCCAGAACCCTCAGAAGACTCTTTTATAAAAAAATATAAAATTACAAAGGAATAACTTGCAAAAATCTTAACATGTTTGTACATACTCGTACATATGTATCTTATAGTCAATTATAGTGGCCCAGTATAGTTCATTTAAATTATAAAAAAGTTGAACTTTAATTTTGGTTATTTAACTTTTATCATATCTATTTAACACAAAACAAACGTATTGTAACTAGGTATAAAAGGCAGATTTAAAGGCATGACGCATTCTTTACACTAAGAAAACGGAATATCTTAAATCTATTCAAAGTGACCCATTTCCATTCGCCTATTAATATGTATAATCAATCCTGTCCATTTTAGGAGTGCGAGTGCGGCGTGCATCCATCCGTCTTCTACCTGCTCGCTACGTTGCTTCTCACGAGGTAAGATACATTTTTTATACAATGACATAATGAACAGCTTTTCAGTAAAGTACCGTAAAACGGGGTGACTTTCGGAAATTTAGGGGCTACTTTGAATGATTTCAAATGGTCATAAAAGCGGCATTATTTACAATTTTCTTCATTTATATTGGTAAATGGCTAGAATATTGTACATTCTTACATTTCACTAGACGTCTAGAGATTGAAAATCCATACTTTGGCGATTAAGTCGATTTTTCAAAGTCGCCCCTGTATTTTAAAGTCACCCCGTTTCACGGTACTGTGTTTACGCCACGCCACGAAGCTTGTTGCTATCTTATTGCTGAGCGCGACTCGAAATGGGTCGATATTCTGATTACAGAACATTTGATTCAGGAAAGGGAGGCACTTTCCTTCACAATAGATATGTGTGCAACAAGAGAAGAAAGTTCATACGAGTACCTACCTACTTCGAATGTTAATTTTGAGCCCTGAGCAAGCGAAATATCCTATAATAGAATCACGAGCGTTGCTAGTAATTCTTATTTAGAAGCTTGAGCGTAGAGAGGGACTCAAAAGTACATGATGTAAATAACGTTATTCTCGTGTTGCCACGGTAAGTGTTTTTTATTGTCAAGCAGGGTACTTATACTTATATGATCAGGGTTCCGTACCTCAACATCACTTTGTTGTCTCCCTGTCAGACACACAGACACAGAGGGGATATAACTGTCCGCCTGTCTGTCAAGACCCTTTTTGCCAGGAACGCTTGGAGGTATCAAGTTGAAATTAACGTCAATTACTTACTTAATTATGTCTGCTGCCTCTTGAAGCTATAGAAAAAATCAGACTTTTAAGTCAACGCAAACCAAAGCAAATATACCGGGAGATGGGCAGCAGCATCTTCCGAAAGCCTACAAACAATAAACAAAAAAACTGCGCACGCCAACCCGCCTGCCAAGCGTGGCGCGTATGGCAAACCCCCCTTAAAGGGGAGGCCTATGCTCAGTAGTGGACGTCTTATGGCTGAGATGATGATGATGATGATGATGAAACCAAAGGTACGGCCATTTGAACCTAATTTTCTAATACTTCGCAGGGGAATCAAAACCTATACAGGGTAGAGTCTGCCCGGAAAGAGAAGTGTCGTGGGATGTATGAGTTCCATTATTATAAACCACGACACTTCTCTTTCCGGACCAATTCTACTCATGTACTTATTACCTAAACGTACAGAATATGTGAACGAAAAAGTCCGAAAACCGTTATTTTGTTGTTCCATTTGCAAACATATTTTATTCAGAGTGTATCCACGAGTGGTTAAAAGTTCAAAGGTCTCAATCAAACCTCAAAAAAAAAAGTACTTAAATAAATGGCAATGTGTAATTATAAATGATTACATTTAAAAAGTTTTTTTTTAATATGACATTTGGTGTCACACTCAAAAGGTCAGAAAAGTTTATTCTTTTCCGAGGTACCTACATTTGTAATATATAAGCATTAAAAATTAAAGTGACTTTGTGGGAGAAATTATATATTAGTAGAGACATAATCAGTTTTCAAAGATTGGTAAATACTAAATAGCAGCGGATAGTACCCGAAACCTACAGAAAAAAGCACATACCTAACCAACAGCCCCAGTCTAACAAAATACACAGAACAGCTACGCAGAATAATATTGTGCCATGCCATAAGATTCTTATCTTTTAGAGATAAGGAGCCTTGCACTTTCGAGAAATTTCGACTCATTAACTAAAATGAGGGTCCCGGACGCCATTACCGTTTACCTGCAGTCTACAGCCACCAATGTCAATCAAATATGGAATGTAATGCACTGTAAAGAAGGTTTAAAGCCCTTTGTCCCTAAGACGCGTCCAGGCTCCAGTCGTTTGATGTGAAATCAGCTCGGGCTCGCTAATGCGTGCGCTCAGTTGCAAACCAGATGTCGTTCAGTTCAGACACGTCGAAGTCGAAACCTCTCTTGTGACTATTGTAAGGCTGAGGACACATACCCTTCGTGTTCTCCTTCGGCTCCTAGCTATCTACGAGCTCACACATCGACACAGTTATGGACGCGCAAATGTCCTCGATCTACACCTTAGCTATGAGAAAAGCGATGGGCTACCAGAATCAACGGACGGGACGGACTTTATTCGTGTTTCACCAGATATGACCAAAACCAACCACGGAAGCAAGTATGCAGCTCACCGCTGAACGAAGAAAGCAGTTGAAGAAATAACTTGAGCAATAAATGGGGGAATAAAAGTAGAAGCTATTATTTTGTGATCGCTCGCTGGACTTCCCCGAACGGGGTTCCATCTGGCGGGCTTGATCTGGATGGGAAGAAGAGAATATTTCTGAAAGCAGCATTCAAATATGTAACTTGGACTATGGACTCCGTGCTGACAATGCCGCCTTAACTTAATGCTGACTCTGCCGTGACTGAATATTATGAAGAAACGGGTTATTTTTTCAAAGAAACTGTTCAATTGTTAATATTTATTCAATGTTCAGGTGAATTTTTTTGTTCTCGATAGTGATCGTTCAGTCTAAAAAGTCTTAAGTTTGAAGTCATTTAAACACAGGGATATGATCATTTTCATCGAAGTTTTGTTGGTTGTTAAAATTGCTTAAATAAAAAATTCGTTTTATAAATTGGTCTCATGTCTCTTCCCTTTTTTAGGAGAAATGTAAAAAAATGTCACAATTGACTACGGTTATTTTTTGTTGTCGATTGTGTTATATGGGTGTGAGTAAAAAATGAATAAAAAAATTGCCTATCTTAGGTAATTTTTGCCGTGTCACTTTGTAAAATTCAGTTCTGGGGAAATTTGTCTACGGTAGCTGAATTTTCTATGAATTGATGATTCAGATCAAATGTGTCGTGCCCCGAAAATGGGCCCAAATTATCTTGCTAGGTTATTACTTTTGTCCTTTTCTTAAATATAAGAAAGCGAATAAATTGAGGTTTATTTGTAAACGTCACTCGCAGTTATTACAGCAAATTATAATATTTCGAAAGATATTGTTCTAACACATCGCTACATCGTTGTCGAATTAGTCAGGAAATATAATGTTGCCTTTTTGAATTTCTAAAGAACAAATCCTATTAATCATGATGATAATATTGATAAGTTTAAGGTGAATAGGTACTTAATCTTATTATTTTTGTGCCGTTCGGTTCGCCAACTCGCTCGGCTGTTGACATTGTCACTCATTTATATAAAAAAAATCGTTATAAATATATTCAATGGTTAATTTATATTCACAATTTATTGTTGTAAATAATCATTTTGATTTGTTGTTATGAATTTGCTTTTAAGCATGACTTTGGTACCTATCTATAAATAGTACCTACGTGACTTCCTAGGTTCACAAAAAACTTAGCATCATATATCTTAGGTCTCACAAATTATTCTGCTTTAAAGTTATAATCGATTGCTAGATTCGGGAAAAAATACTTAAGTATAAAATCGAAATCCAGTTGAAATATTTTGTGTAGTTTTATGACCAAAATGGAGTGATTGAATTGAGTTGAAATATTTATTGAGGTGATGTTTGTTTTTGTTATTAATGATTGGTTTGTCAGAGGTGATTTTCAGAATGGTTTCGTTCGAGGTTTTTATATTAGTTGAATTTGTGTTTGTTCTAGCATGAGTAAGAAGTTTCTAATTTTATTTCTTTTTTATTTGTTAACCACAAGTTTTTTTTCTAAGCATAAATAAAATGCTATTTTCCAGCTGTAAGAAAAATTAATAATAATACACTCTGAAAGGGAGCGTGGTGCTTCGATAAAAATTTTGAAAATTTAGGTATATTTGGGACTAATTTAGATTAGTTTTTCCGCGGTGCATTAAATAGGCTTCTTTTTATCTTTGTTAAAAATATTGTTCAATGCGCCTAATACGCCCCGCCCCCCCCCCCCCCCTCCCCCCCAAGTACGATAATGGAATTGCAACTAAACATTTCCTTGCGATATCCTTACGGTTGGTCTATGACAATTTTTGAAAGTGCCCCTTTACTTGTGCTACCCAATATTTTTTTCCATTGCATGTTATCTTAATTAAATCTTGAAAACTTATGAGTTAAATATGTTATGCCGGGCTTTATTATTTTTTCTTTTATACCTGTGTCTCTACTCTAGGCTAGCGTATCATAAACTTTGTGTAAAACACTATTTGACATTTTGGAGTGAACTGCTTTATTAGGAAGATGTGACCAGTTTATTTAGTACACAAATATTATTACGTTAACTACACAAAAATGGAAATAACTCAAATGGGTGGGATAAACAAATACTAATTAACTAATGAGATACAAAATGGTAGTAGGTACTATTTACCATGGATTATGAGAGTGTTTAAAATTAAAGTAATTAAGAACTAAACTATTCGTAAATGCAATAATCAAGGTGTATTTCTAATATATTCCCCTGGGAATCAAGATTGGGCGTTGGGTCCTGATATTTTAGTTTAGAGTTCGTTTCATAGAGTTATTAGAAGTGAGTGATATTTGTTTTGGTTTGATGTCTCCATCTTCTGAGTGCAGCTAGTTGAGATTGTTGACATGGGAAATGCGACGTGGGTTCTCTATTGCCGAGACGAGCTTACGAAGGAGTTATTGAAGATTATACACATAATATGTAGTGTTCGACCGCGTAGTAGAGGATTAGTCAATTAGGATTCTAGCATCTCTTTAAGATAAACGGTTGTTCAAAGTCAGGGTACTTTAGGATTGGTTCATTAGTCATTATCTGCTTAAGTTTTTCTATGGCACCTACTCGTCGTCTATTTAAATTTTAGTCCGGTTTTTTCAAGAATGTCGTAACAGTTTTATTATTTTCGCGTAGTTATCAATGAAACGTCTATACTATCCCGTAAGACCTAAGAATGAACGTATTTTCTTTTTGGTTTTTGGCACAAGGTAGTTAATTATATCCTGTACTATACGCTGATTTGGAGTCCATTAGGTGTTAACTCGTGACCGTATTCTACGAGTTTTTAAGGAATTTTGATTTAACTGGTTGTATCTTTAAGTTGTGATGAAGTAAGCGCTCAAAGATGTTTCTTAATTTTTGCAAGTGTTCATCCAGCGAAGTTGAGTAATAATTATGTCATATAAGTAAACTAGGCAAGTGTTATATAACAAATCACGTAATATTAAATCCATAAGTCTTTGAAATTTTGCCGGGGTATTTATTAATCCGAACGGCATTCGCAGGAATTCCCAATGACCGTGATTTGTAGAAGCTGTTTTTTCCTATATCGTCCTCATGAATCTCATGCACTCGCAAGGTCTAGCGTATTAAAATGCTGTGCTCTACCTAACTTATCTAAAATTTCTTCTATATTGGGTAAAGGGTATTTGTTATCAATTGTTTTCGCATTTAATTGCCTGTAATCAATCACTATACGCCATCAAACTTTTCCTGATGCGTCTGGCTTTTTAGGCATGATATGGACAGGACAAGGTAAGTTTGATTCGCGTATAATTGCATTTTTAAGTAATTCATCAACTTGTTTATCAATTTCTTCCTGTTGTTTTGGCGCTTTCCTATAGTTTCGAACATAAACTGGGTTGTCATCGGTTAAGCGTAATTAATGTTTTACTGTATGAGTGAAAGTTAATGGTTCACTAACTATATGAAAGACATTTTTAAATTCGTGGACTAAGTTTGTTATTCTAGCCTTTTCTTCCGCGTTCATGTGATCCGTACGAATTTGAAGTTTATTACTTTCAATTTTATTTTATTTAATTGTCTCTATTACGTCTGTTGCTGGTTTTATTCTGTCTGGTATAGGTAGTAAAAATTTATCAAAGTTATTCCTTAAGGATTGTGGTCTTGTGCTTAAATTGGTTACTCCTAATCTATATTTGCCTTCTTTTCCGAAACTAATGCATAGTTTACAAGGACGGTACTTGTCCCGATTTTAGGGATAAAGTAATCGCCGTCTGGTTTATTTGAAACACAAGTAATTCGATTGTCCGAGAGCGGATCGATTTTCGAGATTTTCTCTGGATAGTCTATGCCAATTGGAATAATCTTATTACTTTTATTAGGCATGATGAGTTCACATTTATCAGTACTTATTAATGCTTTATGTTTTAAAATAAGATCCCAGCCTATAATTTCCGCATATTTTGGGTCGAAGTCGTAGACCATAAATTCATGCTCTAAGTCTTCGTCAAGCGGTTCTAATTTTAATTTAATTGCTCCAGAGTGGTTGCTTTTGCTGTGCGCTGATGTGATTGTAAATTCTTTTTTGTAAATCTTATCTGCGTACTCCTTATTAGAATTTATTAGGGTTAATAAGACACCTATTACTACCCACCCGTATCTAATAAAATTTTGCCTCCCAATTCATCAACTGTTATATAAGGTAAGTGATCTAAGTCTCCTGAATTCGCTTCGCGGGTAGGGTTGCTTGAAAAAAATCATCATTATTTTAATTGTTATGATCATCATAAGCTTCGTCACTGTATCTATTGAATTGATTTGTGTCTATCTTTGTATTAAACACTTGGACTGGCCTCGGTTTCTGTGGACGGTTATTATTTCGCCTATTACTAGCGGTTCGCATAGTTACATCAGAATCTAAGTAATCCGTACGCGGATGGGTTTCCAGTTTTGACGGATACATTTTGTCGCCACTGCTCCGACGTTGGACGCGGTTGATTGGCGCAATGCATTTGAGTATTATTAATATTTAACTGTGGTTTAGGATTAGATATTTGCGCTAGTTGATTAGGTTGACGTTGATTGGCTTCACGGTTTTGATTATACATAGGTTTTATTGTAGGGTACTGATTAAAGCTTTTATTATTATAGTTAAATCTTGGATTAAATTTAAAAGATTTCCTGTTTCCTCTGAAAATACTCAGGATGGACTTCTAATTTTATTCATGTTTTAATGGATTATACGTATCGTCGAAAGTATTATGTTGAGCAGAACGGATTAATCGATCAGTCGCGATATCTAAATGTTTACATAGTTGGTCGATACTTTCTCTAAGATGGCTGTGGCTTGTGGCGAATCTGATTTATTTTTTGCTGCGTTCAAGAGTTTTTTTTTATTTTGTCAGCAAAACTAAGAGCACTTTCATTAGGAAATCGTTTAATGCGAGTGATTTCGGAAATAATTTGTTCTAAACTTTTATTATCACCAAATTTGGACCTTAAGGAATTTACAATTTCTTCTAGTGTTATTTAGCATGTGAGCGATTGCTTTTATTGCTCCTCCGCGTAATTTACTTTTTAATATAATCGAGAACAGGGCCCTTGCATCAGGGTCCGCTGCTCTAGCTAACATCGTAACTTGATTTAAAAAGAAATCTAGAGTATCTCTATCACCTTCATAAGGGGGCAAATGTTTTTCGATTGTGGTGTGATTTAAGGCCATTTTGATATTAAATTAATTAAATCGTATCACCGAGAGAAAAGAAAAAGAAATGGTGGAAATGCGTGAGAAATTAAATAGGAAAATGAGAGGAAATTGTAGGAAATTCACAGGGTAGCCGCTAGTGCGATGAGTACTGCGGTCTCCCATAAACATTGTGAATTATGACGTGTACCTACCTGCACATGGGACCTTGGGTCAGAAAGTGCATCAGCGATCCTCATTAGGTTGATTGACAAACTGCGCGCAATGTTCCTCTTGAGATATGCGCGTGAAATCGGTGACGCTGGTAAGCTTAGTGCGGCGCCACGGTTAATGCGGTGGTGATATGTGTCGCATTGCTGGCATTCTTTAACTATAAATATCTGTAATTGCGTGTGTGATCGCGCCGTCTTTATGCCGTGTCGTCAAAATGGTTGCAACGGAAGACCAGCGCTGGCCTTGCCAGCATTAACGCTGAGTTGCAACCATTTCGTGACAAAGTGTGTGTATTTTTCTGTTTGTTTCCTTTGTATATGTTTGTCATGAATAAATGTTTCTTTCTTTCTTTCTTTCTAATTTACCTCTGCCTCATTTTGGACGGGCACATCATCGGGCGTTGTCATCAGGGTGCAGCAATTAATTAACCGACGCTCCTTAACAATATTGCCCAACCATGCTGCTTGTCTAATACACTTATAGTTTTGCTGTATTGTGCGATCACTGAAAAGATGAAAATTTCTCAATGAAATATTATAGGGCACGTGTACCTTTCCAGTTGTGGTGTCATCCACTAATTCTCTACTGGGAATAGGCAGGGGCTGGAGCGTCCGCATGTCTGCCCATTTTCTTATAAAGCGAAGAATTTGTTTTACAATATGAATAAATATCTGTAATTATACCTCTGCCTCATTCAGAACAGGCATATCGTCGGGCATTGTTATCAGAGTGCAGCAATTAATTTGTCCACACTCCATAACAATATTAGCTCTTCTGTACTGTACCATCACTGAAATGATGAAAAATTTTCAATAAAATGTTATGTTTACCTTTCCAGTAGTGGTGTCATCCGCTGCTTTTTTTCTGGGAATGGGTAGGGGCTGGAGCCACTGGAGCGTCCGCATTACTGCCAATTCTCTATCATAAAAATAAACCAAGATAAAAATGTTGGTTGTCATGAGATGAAACCTGGGGTTGATATGTTTTCGTTTTCACCTAATGAGGCAATAAAAATATTTTAAAAAAAAAGTAGTTGTTGATAGAACTCAACGAAAAATGTGTCAAAAACACTGTCGAATGTATGATGGAGGGCATAACAAAACTTACGGAAAATAATGAATTTATTAATAAATAATAATTTTTAAACAGATTTTCAATAAGTTATAGAAAAAAAATCTTGATTCAGCCGGCTTCGGTACCATTAATAGGGTTATGAATTTGGCAAATCCGATTCGCATCTGTATTAGCTTTGTTGTTCTTTTCAGTCCAACGTTTGTTGTTATTCTTGGGGTTATCTTCGTCGATAACTGAAATTTGGTTATGAAATTAGGCAAATCCGATTCGCATCAGTATTTTTTTTGCGTGGGTGGAGGGAATCCTCATTGGATACTGCCAGGCCCGTACTTGACAGCATGCCCGACTCGATTGACGATGCCACTCCGCCCTGGGATGGAGTGCCATCGCCAGTCGCCTACGGACTAAAACGGAGACTCGGTGCTAATGGTATACACGTTGTCCCCGGGATGTGTGTTGTGTTAACAAAACAATTAATAATGAAGAACGCAAAATAAAATTTCATTGCAGCACTCCAAGGAAAGCAGCCTCCAAAAATTCGCGATTGACTCCCCGCACCCGACTTAGGAGCCAATTTGGGGGAATACGGGCCTGTGGACAGTACCGGTGGGGCTCCGGAGTACTGAAGTACCCGTACTGTGCAAACGTGAACTCTTCCTCTCGCTCCCCCAATCCGGAATGCACGGTCTTCATGTGTCGAATTATGTGACCACTCCTCGTGGAATAGCCACAGAAGGCACATTGTTTACAGAGCCTCCGCCCTCCCCTCAGAGTGGGCCGAACTACCGCCGTCTGGGCATCCACACCATGGCCGTATAACCTTTTAAACCGCCCCAACCGTACAGAACTCGTGTCTGAATCCCGACCCTCGCCCTCCGGTTCTTCTTGGAGGCCAGAAGGCTGCCACTGGAAGCATCAACGGATGCAAGCCGAAGCAATAAGTACTTGTGTAAACATTAATTACTTTTTTTCAACTACATAGTACCTAATATTTTAATCTTATATTTTTCAAGATTTAGGCGGTTCAGCCATGTAAACTTACCTGTATTTTGCTGGATCCTGGTCACTATAATATAAGAGGGTCTGAGCATCAGAATTTAGTGCTTTTTCGTACCTTATTGAGGGTCCGAGCACGTCGCGGCGACGTGGCCGCTACTTTTATAAGTTGGGTAATCCGTGTTCGCGTCGAGAAGTGAGATGTTGCTCGTCGTTATATTTAGGTCGTCGCTGTAGGCAAAAGTTACCTACATATAGTTATTAAACTGTCGTTAAAGTTATTGGATTTGCGCTACTTATTAAACTTAGATATGTTGTCTTTTTAGAAGTTGGGTCTATTTCAACAGTACTAGTTTTTTGTGTCATTCCGGTGTAATTCTTTATTAACGTTTCTTTGATTTTTCTTTTAATGTCAATCGATACCTCAGACTGTTCTTTGATAAGCCTCTTACAGAGCACTTGATATCTTAAGCCTTTTGAGAATTATCGGAGATTTAAAAAATTTACTCGCACGTGAATGATAAGTATACACAGGAATGATATAACACTCCATCTGAATGACATTTTTCCACCGGAATGAAAAAAATTACTCGCACGTGAATGATAAGTATGCAAAGGAATGATATAACACTCCACCTGAATGACATATCATTCCGGTGTTATTTTCATTGTGGTGGGTATTAAAGTCATTTTACTACACCGAAATCACCGGAATGAAATTGGTGGAATGATAAACCGAGGTGAAATAAAATTATAAAAAAATAACTAAATCCCACTTTCTTTAACTATCGCGATATTTAAACTCACAAGTACAAAATACACGATCTGTAAATATTTGAAAAACAACAAATATGAAACAAAAAACATATAGCAAACTCCGGAATGATATTTTTTTTGTCCCCGTAACATCGAAATGACATGACCATGTGTGTAGCAGATCTATTAAGCATCACGTCGACATCTTCTTGCGGGGAGAGCCTCGCCACAACTTACTCTCAAAGTGCGCAGGAGGCGGGGGGCGTACGAAGTCAAACTTAGCCAATAAACGTCGATGAAATTTGTCCGCGGTAATAAGGATTATTTTGCGGGACAAATTTCATTACGCATAACAAGGGGGTTTATTAAAGAGTTAGTAAGCAAGTAATATTTTAAAGGATTCTTTATTGATATGGTATTCTAATGAACTAAAAAATAATTTGATATCTTGTATAGTTTTAGAGTTATGCGGCATTAAACAAGAATAACTGGGTTCCGGACAACCCACCTGAATGAAAAATTGGGCCTTTATTTTTTTTTATCAATGATTAAATTATTTAATATTTTAATATTAGTTAATGCCCGAGGTCGATAGCTAAGAGATGTTTAAAAAAAAATAGTATATGACTATTTTGACTTTCTGCACCAGCGTTTTCAGTCTTGCCATCAAATTGTATTGCTTGGGATATTCACCCAGTTGGAATTTGAATCGCAATATTTTACATTTTATAAATGTACTTCACGTCACGAATACCTACGTTATACGAAGTTAGACACCTATGTGCAAAGGCCATTGAAGTGATCCATAATAATATACCTTTATTCTGTATTTTTTAAATGTTTATATAATTACTATGGTATTAGCATAGCATAGCTAGCGAGCGATTTCTTGACGATTTTTACTGAGTAGCTAAAAAATGCGCCATCGCCATGGGGGTTGATGTAGACATCAAAACAATTTGCAGACGCCCTCAGACGCCGTGGCGCCCTACGCATCGATTTCTTCCAAAATGAAGATCAAATGAGACATTTTAATTAGTGTAGTTGAGCTTTACTTCTCCTTAGTGCACTGTAATGACTGGTATTACGTGTGTGTAACATTTCATTTCAAGACATCGGTTTTATACCTACTTCTGATATAGGTTGGTACATTTTGATGCAAGAGCGGAAAGTATATCGGAAACGACGAGTATACCTGCTTTCTGAAATACAAGCAATAAATTAGAACGTAGATTCTTTCAAATTAGACAATAATGTTCAGTGACTTTGAAAAACAACTTCCGGTTTGATTATTTAGTGCACCTTGTGTAACCTTGTTTAGGTATTCGAATCGAACACGCAATATATTGCGAAATTGATTCTGTCTGTAGGGTGACAAGGCTGAAAAGCAATGTCAATTACACGGATTACACGACGACGTACGACATTGAAAATACTATTGGAAACCGAAATATGTGACAGAGCCCCAAAATTGCAAAATAAATTATACGTGCTAGACACGTAGAAGAGCTGGTTTATGTTTTTTTTCTTTAAGTATATTAATAATATTTTCACGGAGCCCCCACAGAGACTTTGCGGAGCCCTAAGGTTCCGCGGAACTCACTTTGATAATAGCTAATCTAAAGAATACATCTTTTTTTAAGTTTTTGAACAAAAGTATTTTTGTTTAAGGAGTCAAATGTACGTTTTCTACTATTCCACTATTGCTCATATTACAGGAAACGACTGGTATAATTACATTCCTGCGTGTGCATCAAATGACGTTTTAATACAATTTAATGAAAAAGACAATACAGACAGCAAAACATTTCAAAATTGAAACATGTACTAGCGTAAATAATAGGTACTTTTTAACGTTACTCACCTACACCTATAAATAAATAATAAATAAAGGATATGTAAAAATAAATAAGAGCATACTGTATACTGTGTGAATAATGTACATAAATATCTATTCAGTTTTGAGGTTGTCTGGCAAAATGTTAGCGCAACGATATTCTCATTATGCCACAAAGCTAACAGTCTAGACAGAAATGGTGGCGAGACAATTGGCCGCGTTATTGTATAGAAGAACTAACTAGTTAGCTAGATTGCGGCTTCAAATTATATTGAGAAATTCAAGTAGAACAAAAAGAGGTTGAGAATAGAGTTTTACCTGGAAGACGTTTCTCAACTAACCAATAAGAATACATTGAAAAAGTCATCATTTCATTAGGATTATAAAGAAATGTCGTGACCGGTTTTCAATTTTTGTAATTTGTAATAGCCTTTATTAACAATCTTAAGTGTAGTTTTACAGTTACATTTATTTTGGCTTAATCTAAAGTTATAATTTTTTCTTCCTTTAGACATCGGTAATCGTGCTTGTATATTGTTTTGCTTTAGCATAGGCCTCCCCCAAACCTTTCCAGTGGATGCGGTCGTGGCTTGACTTGACTTCACTTGGTTTTCAATTTACTATATACTGAATATAAACTAATGACTACTGTTCGATTATCAGATTTGGTTCAACAAATGAGCGTTTGTAAACGCAAACTTTAGACTTTTCTTTTATCCATGATAATCACATTTTTTATCAACCGCATTCAAAAGCTCCAGTTATTTCTTATAGTTCTTAAAAATATAAAACTCTCATCACACCATCTATGTTTCTCATCTTTATGCTTAAATATTGTTTAAGTAATAGGAACCATTTAGCTATGCTCTTATAGCAAATCTTTATATAGTTGTTCCTCGAAAACGGAAATTAAGACGGCCTCCTCCTTTCCTCTCGGGAATTAAGACGCCGTAACAGCTAGTACCTACAACTTAACTGAAGATCTAAAGAACAGCTATATACTCGTACTATATAATATAGGTACTTGTTGGAAGTGTTGGAACTAGATAGAGGAAAAGTTTTCGCGGAGTAAAGTAACATAACGTTCCGCAAGTGAGACTTCAGCGTGTGACACAATATCGCTCTTTGTTCGTGAATCTGTCTATGTATTTATATACATATGTAACTAACAATAGGTATTTTTCTATGTTACGAGTGCTTTATTTTTACCGTATCATTCTTCCCTCTTTAATATTTTAACTTACGACGGCAGAGTAATGTATTGAAATACCATTTAGTCTACGGCATTGGAAAACGCTACTTGGCGTCAGCCTGCAGTGCCCTGAATTTCTCGAGCCGATTACGTAAGACTGGCGTAATTCCATCTCATTTCATAGAAACCTCGAATATCTAGGTACTATTTTTTAACACTATCCGAAGAAAATAAGTTTATATTGATTGGATATCCAAAGGGAGTCATTTCTATAAATACCCAGAGGGAATTTATTTAAAAGTATAAATAGCTATCATAAACGTTTCTGATTCGTTCAAAGAAGAAAAATATAAGTATAAAACAATAAATTTTAGTTACCAAACTAACATTCATCAACTTCTACTATATACGTAGATATATAAATATGTACAACGTAGTAAGTACCTACCTGTATTTACTGTTTTTAAAAGTGATTGACATTCAATTTAGAAAAGGTTAAAATATCTTTCAAGAAACTCAATCCATTGAATAAAGACAAACAAAAACAAATGTAACAGAGAGAAATGTGAGTCGGCCAGCAGAACCCTTGACAGGCCGATTCTACAATACTTACCTACCACTTAGCTGCTGGCAGGCCAGTGTATGTCTGATATCTTTGGGTACTCGTAGTTCTTGCAGATCTAGAGGTCAAAGTAGACTAGACATAATCTTGCCTTAAGGAAAAAGGTTTTGTACGAATCGCCAGATTTGTTTTTCAGCTTGGCAAGGGTTTGCTTGCCCAACGATTTCATAAATAAAGGTGCCGTTCACTTGTTTTTACGAGTGATCCTTTGTTACGAGTGGGTCGGGCAAATACTCACTTAAATCCAAAATGAAATCTGAATAATACTTTTTCGACGTTTCTTGATTCTATAATAAAATTGGAGGTCAAACTTTAATAAACGTTTTGACAGGGTAATTTTTAATTAGGGTTGTATTGTAGGCTATTATATGTGGAGGTGGACAAACCACTTCTGGTTCAAAGAGTCGATCCATATGTAGGTATATTGGTCTGATTGTTCTGCCCCCCTTTTCGATCCATGTGTTAATCGATCTCCCCACTTTTTCGTTTACAGTTTGGATATTCATCGGGCTCGTCTGAGTTATGTGCTTATATTAATAAAACTGCGCAATCAACAATTCTTGTCGTACCTCGAGTATTTGACGAGTTCCACACACCTTTTTTTTAGGAAGACACACTTGTATTTCGTTAGCCGAGATCTGTTGGCGCTTGTAAAGCCATGGCCGTAAGTCGAATGTGCTATGACCATTTATTTTCTTAATGAAATGAAATGAAATGAAAAACCTTTATTTTCAGGCAACTAGTGGCCCATAGATAAATACCTTAAAGACTAGCATACATATTACATTATAAACTAAAACGTTGTGGTAAAAATGCTTTAATAAACACGTAACAAAAATTAAATTTAAATATATAAAACTACCTAAAAACTTACCTAAAATCCCAGTTACAAAAAGAATACCCCCTCCAAGAGGTCCTCCTGCGGCAGGGAACCCATAACGCTGGCCGAGTTACCTCTTTGTATTGCCCTTTGTAATCACTAAAACTATTATTTTGATGATTTTGGTATTTTGGTTATTTTGGTAATTCTCGCCTGTGATATGAAGATGTACGGTGCTCAAATATCTTGTTTCTCTTGGCTTTATCAGTTCCTCTGTTACCTACTCCGCTAAAATAGGCATAAAAGATCTCTGAGAGCTTTGTTTTAGTTTTATTGGTAACGAGGCCGCGTACGCGCCTTTTTTCTGTTTTCAGTCTGGGTGTAAGCTGACGTAGCAAAGGTCAGATTTTTTGTGCTACACATTTGAGATGGTCGATATTTACACAAAAACTTCTAGAAGCACTGATTTGGCGGAAAAAATACTACAAAATAAATATTTACAATAAGAAATTTTCACTTGATGCGTGCCGCGTGCGTCAATGTCAGGGGCCATATTATTATTATTATAATTTTGACGAGTCATATCAATTGAAGGGATGTTTACAAAAACAACATAACTGCTTAGAGTGGTTGACACTTTTTTAAGAACATTGTTACTCGTTTCAGGTGTCAACCAGTGTAGTCAGTTATGTTGTTTTTGTAAACATCCCTTCAATTCGAAGCAATTCGACGTTGCCGCTTATACATTTTCTATTATATGACATTTACGGCATTACAATATTGAGCTTTTTACTACTACTAAGCAAAAAATTGAATTTACTTAGTACCTACTAAGTATTATTTGAAATATTATTTTTACAAAAGAAAGGCGTAAGTATGTCCTGGTTTATTACATTTTGTGTACAGTATTTTGATTTATTCTGAAGCAGTAAATTTTTCTTCTTCGAGGGCGTAATATCGTCTGGTGACAACCAATACTCAATGTTCCCCACTTGTCAAGTTGTTGTGAAGTATTGCGCCTGATTTATTAAACAATGTGGTCAGGCAAAACATCTAATTAGAATATGAGTTACAAATATGAGAATATTAAACACATTCGGGTCTTAGGACCGCTTGGGATAAGTAAACACTAATTAACTTATGAGATACAAAACAACAAATCGCATGATGAGAAGTGTAAACAGGTAATTAAGAACTAGATATAATATCAATACCCTAAACTATTGGGAAAGGTAAACAACAATGGTGGAGTTTGGAATAGCTAAGTACAAAAGTTAGCAATAAGTGGTTATATATATTATATCAATTATATGACATATTTCTTCAATATTGGGCAAGGGGTATTTATCCTCTATTGTTTTACTATTTAATTGTGTGTAATATATGACCAAATGCCATTTTACCTTTCCGGAAGCATCCGGTTTCTTAGGAACGATATGTATAAGACAACTCCATAGTGAGTTTGATTCTCTGATTATACTGTTATGAAAAAGTTACCGGATTTGCTCGTCGATTTCTACTTGTCGTTAAGGTGGTTTTCTATAATTTCTTACGTAAATTGTCGTTTCATACGTCAATCTTAACACCTACAGATGTGAAAAATGTCTTAAATTCGTGGCTCAGCTTTGTAGCGGCGGTTTTGGCGGCTTTCTCTTCATTATTAATATGTTCCATCCTAATTGTTAACTTTCCTCTTGAGGACAAATAATCTTTACCGTTTCGGAAGTACTCACTTTGTTGCCACCGCGCCGGTATAAGTTCGAAAAACTTATCGAAATTATCACGTACCGGTTATGGTTCTGTTCCTATATTCACTAGACCTAACTTATACTTTCCATCGCGGATTGACACTAAAGATTCAGTAATACGAATGGTACCTCCACTGATTTCGGGTAGGTACTCGCCATCTGTTTTATTTGAAACGCATGTAATTAGATTGACCGAGAGCGCGTCGATTTTCAAGACTCACTCAGGATTATCTATATAAGTAGGCAAGTTATTATTAGGCATTATTGGAGTAAAACGCGCGTTTCGATATAGACTGATTTATCCAACAATGTGGTAATGCTTACATAGGCAACACATCTAATTAAGATATGAGTAATAAATAAAGGTGAGAATAATAAACACATTAGGGTCTTAGGACCGCTTAGGACAAGTAAACAATAATTAACTTATGAGATACAAAACAACAAATCGCATGATGAGAAGTATTAACAAGGTAATTAAGAACTAGACATAATATCAATATCCTAAATTATTGGAATAGGTAAACAATGGCGGCGCTTGGAATAGCTAAGTACAAAAGTTAGCAATACGTGGTTATATTATATAACACCTCTCCCCTTTGAATAAAGATGGGCGTTAGCGCCTGACCTTTTAGAGTTCGTGGAGCTTCTACTCGTATTAGAAGTAAGTGATATCTGTTGTGGTGTGATGTTTTCGTCTTCATCTTCTGTGACGTAGCTAGTACATATTGTAGACATAGGAATTGCGACATGGGTTCTCTGTTGTCGAGATGAGCTTGCGATGCAGTTGTTGAAGATTTGGATACATCCATTAGAATCCCGGTTTGGAGTATTTGATTTACGGCGGCGTAGTAAGAGTCCGTTGTGGCAGCGTTTGCATATTTTGAACACAAGGTACGCTATCATTATCATGCCAAGTGTAAAATAAACCCAAGAGAAGGTAGATGTGTTTCTTAGGGTAAAGGTTGCGGGTTTTATTTTCTTTATCTCGTCTCCATATCTAAATATGTAACTTTTGATCTGTCTTAAAGAGTCCAGAAGTAGTTCGTTAATTCTTATTGGCATGAGGTCAGGTTTTTCAATATTCTTACATTCTTCGAAGCAGTCGTCAGTTCTTATCTCGGTATTTATTATGGGGTACGTGATGTTTTCTTCGGAATCTCTAAATGCTGACAGCGTGCTGTATCCGGTGTGAAGTTTGCAGTTTTTCTGTAAAATTTTTCGGCTTGTGCCTTGTATTTTGTTATGTGTGACTTCTTTGATGCATTGGAGGACACAGTTGGTTTCTTCGAATAACATGTAGAGCCATTTGTTGTTGTCGATATAATGGAATGTGTTGATGTCGGCTTCGACAGTCGAAGTGATGCAGATTTTCGGGAGAGATTTGAAGTTGCAGTGCAGTATTTGAAGTTCGCAATGGGGACGAGCTGTAGCATCGTAGCCGACGATACCAGTGCAAATCTTCTTATCGGCGGTGTAAGTTCTTCAGGTTTCCAGACTGCTCGTTGACACGTAGGTTTGACCGTTAAGGTTCGTAGCCAGGTACACGTGCTCAGGAAGGGTGGTGGTATGGAGAGAGGAGTTTGAGTGTTTTATGGGGATTGAATATACATGATATAAGTCAAGCGGGTCGTTTTAGATTAAGGGAAATGTTAATAATATACAAGTTTATCTGAGTAGACGTACGCTGATAAAGAAGAAGAGTCTAAAATTGTGTGTATGTTTTGGGGAGTAAGTGGCAACGGCAACTAGGTGTTTACTTGTGCGAATATGGTTGGAGAGAAGGAATTCTTGATACTGTTTTTTCAGAGATATAATTGACGGATGGATTCATTTTCGAGGTTTACAATTGACTCCAAAAATGTAAAGAAGGATACTTGAAACATCTTGGCTAGCTTTGAGACTAAATAAGAGTAATTGGAATGAGTTGATATATTTGTTTAAACGTTCTATATTTTCGTTAATAATGAGTTCATCTTAGGTGATTTTAAGAATTGTTTCATTAAAGGTTTTACTGTAGATGAAATGATTTGAGTTTGCTCAAGCATGAGCGAAGGAAGATCGGATTCTCGTTTATCGAGTTGATTTATGCAGTCATCGTAACGTTTGGCGTCTTTGGCGTCAGGTGTGTCAATGAGCCATTTGAGGATTGGCTAAGTGGGATGAGTTATCCGATTAGTGTGGGTCGAGTCATCCACGAAAAAAAACGAAGTGGTCAACTCAGCACGCGGGCTAAGTTTCTGTGGGCTCATTTGACCACAAAGCGAGAGCATCGAACAATTCACGTTTTTGTTTCGAGTTTTTGCCTAAATACATATTTAATTCTGAAAGACAGTTTTCGATTTTATCAAGGTTCATTTGTAAGAAAGATTTGGTTGACTCTACGTGGGTAAAATTATGGTATTGGGTCAAGATGATGTCAAATTTAGTTGCTAGTCCTGTAAGTGAGTCTCTTGCAATAAGGAGGGGCTAGGTCTCTGTAGATAATAAGCTTCCAGAATTCGTCACTAAGGAAGATTGTTCCTTCGTTCTTGAAGAACAATCCAGAATAGGAAAGGAGTGGGTCAGTAAGTTGTCTTGTGACTCCATTCGCCGAGGCGAAGGCCCTGAAAGTTGAGAGTTCGCATTTTTCCTAATTGATAAGCGCGTTATTTTTTTTTTGTTAAATCAAACCCTAACATTCCTGCATATTTAGGATCGAAGTCATACAGCAAAAAATTATGTTGCGTGCTTTCGCCTAGTGGCAGTAAATTTAATTTGGTCGCCCCATTGGAGCATGTTTCTTTAGATGCGCAATTTGTATAGAGAATTATTTATCTGCAATCTTATTAGAATATTCTAGACTATCCCTAATAAATGACGGCTTAAATGGACTGCTTGTGCTACCAGAGTCTATTAAAAATCTGCCTCCCCATTCGTCTATCACTAATAATGCAGATGATCCCTATCCATATAATTTTATTTTATGTGCAGTCGTTTTCTATTGTGCCCTCTTGAAAAAACCCGCCCATTCTTGGTCTTGGTTTTCGCCCGTAACCTCTATTTCGTTGATCTCTACTTGTCTTGGACGGTTGAAAGGTTGGTCGGTGTCCAAGTGATAATTATTACGATTGGGCTGTGGAACTTGTGGTCGAGGGGGATTCTTTTCCATTGATTGCTCCGTTGTTGACCTGTGGGAGCACTAGCCCTATGATCAGGGATTGGAAACTCGGGAGTTATTATACCTACAACTAGCAAAATTCCGGAAAAAGCTAAGCAAGTATAGATGGAGTCGGCTTCTCAAAAATAATATTTTTTATTATTTAAATCCCGGCATCCCGGCATTGTATGCAACATCAGAAAATGGTTAATACGTATCAATTGTCGTTGGGTTATGCCTTTTTTAGCGAATTTCCATTTATTTTTACTAAAAGTAACAATACAACTTTAGTTTGATGTCAACTAATACTGTACTGTCAGTTAAATGAAAAACACATGAATTACATAAAATTTTGATCATAGGAACAACTAAAATAGTCTACTTATTTAAATACTTTAATACATATGGCTGTTATTCTAATTTTCGGTATTCCGGGAAATCCCGGGAAATTTATTAGGAAAATTCTATATACTAGTCAACATCGACGCGGCGTAGGCACTGAGCCCGAAGTTTAGGTATAATAGCTCCCGAGTTTCCGATCCCTGCCTATGATTGACTTGTTGGTTTTGGTTTGACTAATTGGGTCTGATTGGTTTGTAATTCCAAGCAGTTCTTGTTAAGGTGGATGTGAACTGCCGGTCTCCGCCCGATTCCGGGGATCTGGAGCACGACGGGGTGCATGGTAGGGACGCGTGGGTACGCGTCACGTAAGCACGCGGAAATGTTTTGGGTTTTTGTGTGTCAGGTATGCAACCACAGTGTTGCCTGTTGCATTAGCAGACCTTCATAAATCAACTGTTTTATGGTTTGCACGTGCACATTGTCTTTTAATGCACTGATAACACTTGAAATACACTAAATGCAGTGTCACAGCGGGGTGCCGCCTGGCACCGGTTTTATAGTGTCGCTGGTTAGGTCTCAGGTCTAGCGCCGTCTCTTAACTAATAATAATCTTGTAATTTTTCCGATTATACTTATTTTCATTTGAAATAAAGAACGTACATTATTTTAAGTTTTGTATGATTAAACATTAATAATTTGCAATTTGCATAAATTATATTTAAAAAATAATACTCGTTTTCGTATCAGAACGTGTCGTTCTGACTCTCTTTCAGACGTTTGCTATCGAAAATACAGAATAAAATTATATTAAAATATTTCTGTCTCTCTCTATTTACTAGCGACGTGAAAAAGACAACGCGAACACACTCCGAGTATTTCGAATTTGATTTAGACCTCGCATGAATGAATTGATTGAATCCGCGTTGCAATTCTAAGGTCATTTTGTCTCACGCTCGCTGCAAAATTGAGTTTTGCTCACTGTTTTTAGGTATCGAAGAACCCTCGTTCCTGCTGCTGAGGTGAAAAATATTTTCACTCACTATGTTTTCCATGTCTCGGTGCTAATGCCAGCTTTAAAAACCTTTGGTTCGTATAATATTTTTTATCGGAAAACGTTTAGAGGAACAGTTTATTGTTTCGTGAAACCTTTTCATTATAGGTAATGCTATTGTCTGAAGTCTATTTATTCCCCAAAGCGATTATAAAAAATAAAAATAAAAATTGTGTAAAAAAATTAGTTTGGTGGACTAGTGAGTGACTTCCGGTATCCTACCGGATAGCACGAAGATATCCGGTATCCGGCCGGATACTAAAATAAGGGCCGGATAGGCCGGATACCGGATAGTAACCGGATATTCGGTGCAGATTTTTTTAAAGGGTATAAATTGGGGAATGGCGGAGCAATTGCCTCGAAAAACAAGTGGTTTTCGGAAATTATGGGCCACACTCTATCGGCCAGAGCCAAAATGCATGAGGTAAAATCAGCGCCACTTATTAACGAATAACCTACAATAAAACTATGGCCGTCTAAGATCTTTAAGTCTATGATTATACTTATCATTAAAACTGATGGAAGTGGAACTGAGAATGTTATGTGACCAAAAATGCACAATCATAAATACCGCGTCTGATATCTTTCAAGCCTCAGCTTGGCTTTAAAAGTTAGATACTCCCGCACATAGTGACCTACTTTGAGATGTAATCTCTTCGGTCTTTGTGCACATAATTTCATTTTGCGTGTTTTTGTTTCATTACCTAAACGGCAAATGGGGGCCACGTACGTTTTTCAATTTAGGTGATGAAGCCAAAAGATATAGTATAAAACTGTATCACATATCACATAGACCAAACGTTGCGGAATTAGTAGGACTACAACTTAACATGAGGGATTATACAGAAATTGATTCGTTTATTAGGAAATGCATATTGCATCGATTGATTGATTGATCGATCGAATTGATTGCATTATGCAATCCGCCCAATGAGGGCGCCACTACCAACAACTAGACGGTCGACGCAGTCTTAACTATAAATACAAAATATCATAGGTAAATGAGCGATTACTATTATTGCACCGTCACATATATACACAACAGTGATCGCATTGATTTAACTTAATTAAACTTAATTAACAACGGAGTGAAAATATTTTGTGCTTATACTTAGATCAATTATAGATCAGCTGTGACAAAAAGAAGAACGAGTATTCCTACATGCTAAAACCTAGGACCATTTAGGCATAGATAATACCATGTACAAAAATTAACAATTCAACTTAATAAATAAACAATATATTTTTATAAAAATCTTCCTAATCTCACTATTTGATTAAGTGTTAATGTAAGAGAAATCATTGGCTATTCATTATATATATCAGAAATCATTAGTTAGGTAATCAAAATCAATTATCTTTTTTTTTGTATAAGTGTTTTTTACACAAATGATACAGTGATTCTAATGCACGACTTATCACAACCTGAATTCCTGACCACTCACTGAGAACACAAATTTTTCAGACAGAAACAACCCTGTGGAGTGGCTTTTCGGCGATAATAAAATATTTTTCTTTCTACGAATACCTACTGGATATAATGTATCATTAGGAGTCATAATAAAGTCACATTTGTTACGCCTGGGAGGGTTTTATTACTATTATTTACCTTAAAAGTCCGGTAATGACTAGAAATCGAAAAAGTCTTTTGGGGAAAAAACTAACATAATTTCAATCGAATTAATTAAGTAAATGTTTCAATTAACCCTTGGTTTAAAATAAACTTTTTTGCGTCCAATAAGAATCATTGCATTTCATTACTCAGATAGCCCAATTAGTTGGTAGGTACCAGAACGTAATGAAATGAAACATCGAAGGACTATTAATCGAGTTAATCCCCGAAACAAAGGTTGGAAGGTGCATGTCCCGATGAAGCGGTCAGACTATACTATTGAGCGCGCGTGTACTGAATGATGCTAATTCATTTATTCATTTGACTTTGCCCAATAATCGCCTTTAGGTGCTTGGAATGATTGTAGGTTTATTATTTCCAAATGGTGTAACTTACTTACTTGTAGGTAGTATGTCCCTATAATATTAATATCATTCACGGTATAACACCTTATTAATCAGTAAATATCAGGATGTCTCTAAATTATCGGCAGTCCAAACTTTTAAATAAATAAAAACATTGTTTTTCTGATGTGACGTGAAGGCGTCAAATTATTGTACCCTCTAATATCCGTATAAAATCGGTACCTATAAATAGTTGGGTGGGGTAAGAGTTTTGCCTGGGGAAAGGGAAACAGTCAGTATAGAAATACTGTTAACAGTATATACCTACAAATGGTGAATATTTTTTTTTATATCGTTCAATTTGCGGGAAATCACGTTGAAATTGATTTAGTGCCGGCTCTCAATAACGTGTCGTGACAATGCGTCACAAACTACGTTCCTATATCGGGACTAGTTCATCCCTAATACTAATTGACCTCGACATCCGTAACTATAATACGCGAGCGGAGATCTAGCTTACACTGGTAGTTGGTAAGACACCTGAAGCATACCTAAGCCACAGTGAATAATGGCCAAGCACGTCACGCCTCCTGCCTCCCCGGGCCTTTGACGTGTCTTACTAACTTAATTGGACAACCTTTGGCCCTATATTCTTACTACTCTCAGAACACAGGCAACTATCTAATAGAGTGTTTCCAGCATAGCATAATCTCCGATAACGCGACGTTTTTACTGTCCTGGAGGTCACGCTTTTACTGGATCTTTGAAATAAATCAGTACGAGTAGTAAGTAATTTAGGACAATGGATGGTGATAAATAGATGTTGCTGAGATAAAACCGCTGTATTGGGGAGCGGGTAGCCGACATAATACTGTCTACGTACTTATAAAATTGTAATAAGTAAGAGATGTAACCTTGCGGACATTAGATGTTTTGTGAAGCTTATTATAAGTTATTCTGAGGATACTCCCTTTAACAGAATAAATCAGTAGCTGATGTATCTACTCGAAAGACAGTAACGAGGACTTTGCATTGAGATCCATGATCGAAGAATAAAATATTGATCTAACACTCAATGTGTGACTATGACACAAACGTACCTATCTTTATCACTGCGCGTAGCAATTTGGAAAATATTAGGTACCTATGTTTCGATTTTTCTAATAAATATTGGAAGGTATCCAAGGCGAAGAAGGGAAGGTAAGGAATGGTTGTAAAACAATGAAGTAACGATCGAGGGACCGGGTAATTTTAGTTCTCAGACGCCTACTTGAAGCTGCAATTTGTGTTAGTAACAAGTGGCTAAAGTATGTTTATCTACACCCATATCATAAACCCTCCATGATGCGTACGTAAAACCGCACGTTATAACCACCATAAAAATAGATTGTATCGTTAGTAGTTAGAACAAATGTCTTATCTGTAACGATGTTATGATTATCAAAGAATAATCAAAAATTCGATTTCATTGTGAAAATCCGGGTGGGCCCCGCCCGCCGGCACGCGCCCCGCCGACCGCCGGCACAATCGAGTTGGCCATGGCGATGGCGGTGCAATCCGTGCAATGGCAGTCATTCAATCATCATTTCGGGTTTATAATATGTGCGTAGATAAAGCAGTGTATGCAACTGTACGTAATTAATCCTTAAAACACTCGTGTTTTAAGGACCCCTATTGCGTAACAGTTACATAAACTACTATAGATTGCCATTTGAGCAGTTTTTTTTATTACTTACCTACTGGAAACTTTATTTTCTTGCTTTATGAGATGCCCATTTTTCCACAGTTGTAACACCGTTTTTTAAATTTATTTAATGCAATTTATTAAAACTCTAACGTCTCTAACGAACTCTCTCCCGAGTAAATATTTTTTATTGATTTTCGAATGATCAAATTGATGTTTTAGTAGGTTTTCGATTGGGGCATTGAATTTTGCGCCCGAAGTGATTTAACACCAACCGCTCCTGGTAGGTTTTATCTCTTTCATGCAATTTGACTTCCTGTTCTTGAAGTCTGGTCTTTACAAATGCCATAGCATCATATCATAATCATTCTTCTGTCAATATTTCGATTGCAGTTATAACACCATCGCAACGTTTTGTTTGGTCATTATAAATGCGAAAAAGATTTATTACGTGTTATAAATAATCTGATAAAATCTTTAACAAAATACACATATCTATGAAAACCTTATTTTCCTAGCTGTTCGTGTTGACACATTTATCGATAAAAGCGTAATAAAGTATAGCATCAAATATTCAAAACATAAATGCTGTCATCAGATAGATACCATCTCGATTTATGATACCTGGCTAAAAATAATAACATTAATAACTGTTCGAGTGTTGATGTAGATTATACAGTTAAATATGTATGTACATGCTAACATGTAGATACATTACAATGTTTTGGAAACAAAGGTGCGTTTTAACATTGGTCATATAGATAATATTATGTTAAAAGTGTTAAAAAGCACGCACATAGTGGATAGGGCGGGGCATATTGAGCGCATAATGTAACTGTAATTTTCAAACCGTACCAGATATTTTTACATGTAAATAACAGAAAGGAATGTAGGTATAATTGCCACTAGTTGTAGTTTTTTTTTTCAGATCTTGGAAAAACTTATATAAGCTTTTTTTAGGTAATTAATAGAATAATATAAATCTCTTTTTTTTTAATATAAATCATTCGTATCATTATCACGTACTGCGCTACATAAATTTAGGGTTCAATGTATGTAGGTGCATATTAACTTTTACCAGGCCTCTTTTTATCACTAACCAAGATGTTTCAATTAGGTACTCTAAATCCCCACCCTATGTAGGTAGGTACTCGACTTTATTTTATAAAATACTAGTGACCCGCCCCAGCTTTGCACGGGTGCAATTATACATATAAACCTTCCTCTTAAATCACTCTATCTATTAAAAAAAACCGCATCAAAATCCGTTGCGTAGTTTTAAAGATCTAAGCATACATAGGGACAGACAGTAGGAAGCGACTTTGCTTTATACTATGTAGTGATGTCACGAAAGTTACTCGGAAAATATGTACAACATAAAACACACGCGTTGTAATGATAATTACATAATAACATCTAGGGACTGTTATAGGTATATAGACATATAGCTATCAGAAGGTGATTGAAGGACGTATGTAGGCACTCCCTTCATTGTAAATATGTGACGTCCCACGGGTGAAAGTAACTTATGGCGGTTGGCGCTTACGTTGCGAAGCATCGCATTAGTATGGCAGCGTCGTTAGAAATAGCGTAAGCCCCAACCGCCATAAGGTACCTTTTCTCGTGGAATGTCACATATTGGCTCGCAATTAACATAGGTTGTTTACAAAGCAGCACGTAACAACAATACCTAGCCATATACGTACAGATCTATCCGCCGGAAGGCCTCATATCGCTTGCTTATGGCCCTTACCTTCGATTCGGGCCACAAATGCCAGCGACCTGAGCCCTTCTTTATTTTACCGCCATGGGTACGTAATGAACTATTTCATCACACCTGCTCGTAAATGGTGTTATTTCATGCGGGTGTACTGAAGGACAAAGGCCTACTTTGATCCCGCGGGAGTTAGGAATTCTTATAACTCCACAGTGTGGAGTTATAGGTTTAGTTTTAAAAATGTTGACCCACTCGTACATTACTTCAGACTCAGGACATTTATATTCAGCCAGGGTTTTTTGTTATGTCACCCAAACTTGACTACAAGCAAATTTTAAAGTATATAAAACTAATACGGTATATTTCTTCATTATTTTTAATATTTAAAAGTATTTATCATTAATTTTGGTAAATATTGTTATAATAATTTTGCAAAATCTAGTTCGAAAACTATGTCGTAATAAAAAACGCACGGAATGTTTGTACCGCGTTGCTAAGCAACGGCGCAAGCAAAATGGCGATCGAATACCTATTTGAAACGTCACCGTATTTAAGAATTATTTCGCTTAAATTTTAGTTTTTTCCTCGCAAGTGTGATGAAAAACATTGTGTGTAACTCGGGGCGTAAGAATATTACAAACTCGAGTCTTTAAAACGCTCCGGCAAGCCGTCGCGATTTAACTAGACTCTCGTTAGTAATATTCCTCTTACCCCCCATGTTGCACAATGTACTAATTCTAGTACTATTAATTTAATCTAAAATACTTAAAGACATCACATCATTATTGCTTTCTAAGACTCTAATGAGTAATGTGTGTAGGTGTAGCTTACTTCGCGAGATAATATCCACTTCATCAATAAAATAGTAATACACATTTCAAACATTGCATGATGCATTGGTGTGGTGTAGAGTCATATGCATTTATTTATTATTTGAACAGTTTATTTAAAGAAAATGATTTATTTTGCACCCGGAAAATAAACGAATATGTGATGGTGATGGCATACAAAGAGAATTGGCAGGCATTGACAGTGTCATGTCAAAGCAGAACATAAACAAAAGCAAAGAAATAATCCTATCTCTTTCTTCTGAGGATAAGAAGGCCTTCACATCACATCGAACAGGTCAATTCGCGCCACACATTGCAGGATTAATAAACCATAAATAATTAAGGCTATACCTACTTAGTTAAGATAATCTCAGAAATTAGAGATTGTAACTGAGTCCAGAACAATGTACTTACTAACCCTAAATTTAAAATAAACAGTTTAAATTTTAAATTTTTTATTTTATTTTTTTATTTGTCCTTCGTATATATCCAACGGACAAATCTGGCGGACAGATCTGCACGTATATGGCTAGCTAATATATGTAGTAGCCTTATGCAACACGTACAATAAGCATATAAGTAAAAATAGAGCACCCAAAGTCCGTTAATTTAAAATTCACTCGTAAAAGTATCAAGTTCATATTATAACGTTAAGTTGGGTCAAAATTATATACATAATATTATCTTCGTATATTTATTTTATTTCCTAAGTTAGGCTTTTAACAATATGAATATAAAATTAAAATAAAATATACCATACAAAACAAGAACAATATAAAACATAAACACATTATAAAAAACCTAACCTAGAGTGCCGCCAGCAGCAGGGCAAGGCCCAGGCTGCCGGTGGTCAGGGCCGCAGAGAGAGGAACCTTCGGACTATACGCGCCGTGTCCAGGATTACCGCCTTCTGAATCTGACCCTTGATCCAACCACAACCCCGTAGCGAAAGTCTCTCAAGATGTTGGTCGAGACTCTTCGCTAATATACATAATATATTATTATAGTATGATTTCGACATTAGCGCATATATAACATTTAATTTATTTTAGTCACGTTTGTCATCGTGAATAGAGTCATTTAATCTTAGTCAACCTATTTGAATTAGAACCATAATATTATAATGATTATCTAGGCGTAGGCTCAGTGTGGATTATCTAGATAAAAAAATATTGTTTTTATGCACAATAGGTATATGAGGTAGCTGCCAGCGATATTACACGTATTAGGTATAGTACAAACGCCACAACCACAAGCTTTCCTAAGCGGAGAATGATTAGTTGTTCACATCAAGAAGATTATTACCAATGGAGTTTGCATTTCCTTTACCCTCTTAAAGAAGAGTTTATTCACCCGTGAATCCCCGATGTATGTCCTGTCTCTTTCTATATGGTGAGTCTATTGCAAGTTGTAGTAACGTTGAACTTACAGCTGTCAACATAATCGCTCTCGAGAAAGGTGCGACAGTTCCAAGATGATATCACTAAGGCTACCCTACACTAGGGTCTTTCGAGCGTCGACGCTGCGCGAGCGCTCGGGCGACGTCGACGCTCGAAAGACGCTAGTGTGGGGTTAGACTAAATAGTCGCATTTCACGCTTCAAATTTTGCTTCTACATGCAAACTTGACTGATTCTAATATCCTTGGTTCAAGTCGACGTCACGCCTTTTAACTTGAGTGGCCTTCAGTGACCGACCGTGACCGCAGATTTACGAGCTGTTTGTTTATACGACTTATGTATTGTGTCGTGAAACAGCTTAATAAGCGGACCGTGTGTGACTAATATAACTGTTGGAATATACGAGCGTTTTAACGTCGAAACAAAGTCAAATCAAATAATACCGCACGCAGAGAAATATCTGGCTACCAATACGAGAACTTCTGTTTGCAACCGTGACAGCAAGACTCGCGAGTTGACTATACAAAAAATATAATACAAGGTGTTACAAAAATACTGGTGATCCTTTTAAGGGCATAATTGGTATCGTATTCTTATTGTGAAAAACTAAGAAAAAAATTTTTTCTCGCGGTAAAATTTTTAGGTTTTGTATGGAGGGTTGGCCAGCTGGGACGACTCGCCCCATACAAAAAAAAATTTTTTTCGCGTCCAAAAATTTTTTCCTACTTTTTCCTACTCGCAATACAATACCAAATATGCCCTTAAACGGATCACCAGTATTTTTGTTACATCCTGTATAATGAAATATAAGATTAGTAAGACTAAATAATTATTCGTAAAGATAACAAGGCTTAAGTATTTCAAACTAGAAATGTTGTAATATAATTTAACTATTCGATTTAGTAATTCCGTTTGTCACCAATTTCTCTGCGTGCGTGAGTCAAAATCAGCTCGGAAATATTGGCAAAGCAAAAAAGCCGTTGCAGGCGTTGCAGCGACTCGTAGCGAGCTGCTACGAACTGCTACGAACATTCGGTCTAACTTTGAACAACCATAATTACCTCTACATATACACACCTACAGAATCATGTCTCCTTTTTCTATGCTACAGCTAACATGATGCGGCCTTCAATGAAGCAATACCAATTTGTCTGTATTAGGTAGTTCGTATTGCGCTGTAGAAACTAGTTAATAACTATTTCTAGAACGCAACTCTATTTTGATGTAACTATTTCTAGATTTCAAGATCTCAAGGCGTACATCTCCCGCTATTAATACTCACCTTTGTGTAATATAATATCTTTATTTTTTAACACATTGAGCACCAGGAGCCCGCCTAGCGGGCTCTCTGTGCGTAGCGGATTTCCGCTACAAAGCGGAAGAACGCCGGAGTTGGCTACGAGCGTAGCGCGTAGCGAATTGCGGTACGGAAAGTGTTAGAAGCTCCTTAATTGCCTGTCGTCCGTATAAAACAAAACATCCATCTCTTTCTAGCTTAGATATAAACTCGAGAGAGATGCATTCTTTGTCCTAGCTAAGATCCTAGATAAACGCTGCCTTGCACGTGCGGTGTTTATTTATTACAGCGATTTCTCATACTATATTCACTTGTATCTGAAATGAAGGCATGTCCAAGAATATATTATCTTTAGGTACATGTTGTACAGTCAAGAACAGAAATAGCTAAGCGGGTGAAGTATTCAAAATTATTTCGTTCAGTTAACAATTACACGATGTATTTATTAGTTATTATGAACACCTCATCCATTTACTTCCTACTGCTAACTGTATATTATCTGTTAGAAATTAATCGCTTATAAAAAGTAAGTATTTAATTTCATAACATAACTAAGTAACTTGGATTCATAAAAGATTTGAATACCCATTGTCTTTTTCCATATTTGAATACAGTGCTTAATCTACCTTATGATACAAAATACAAAACTCTAGCTAGGAACAAGATATATTTTTTCACCTCACTAGCTCGGAAAGCCCTTTTTGTTTGTTTAATATCTATTGTGAAAATCGCTTTTTATCCACATGTGGTGAAAGAGTTTTGACATAAGTGACAAGTGGCTTAAGTGACATTTGACAGCTAACAAAACGTAAAACGTTAAAAGTGCAGAATTTTTAACATCGTAATTAATGAATTGCATCGAGTAAAAACACTTAATACAGTCTTACAACTTTATTTTAATTCATAAATATCAGCATTCAACATTAATCTTCATTCTTTTTGTAAAAACGGATAAATTGTTCTGACAGCCGAATAAGTCTACGTACGAACAAAACGCATCTGACATTTAATAAAACCTTTTACGTCAAAACTTTTCATTTCAATTCATCCATCATATCAACGTTAAATATTCGCATGTTTTTCTAGGTTGTTTTGTTAAAAATTAGTGATTCGAGTGATGAAGAAGTATTAAACACCTGAGGAATTACGGGAAACCGAGCAAAATGCACCCTTTTTCTTATTTTCCTCGCTGTAGTGAGGTGAAAAGTTTTGTGTTATACACGGGTGAAAGTTATTTTACGTCTCGTGTATTAAAGCACTCGCTACGCTCAGGATTCTATTTTTGAACCACTCGCTTCGCTCGTGGTCAATAATAGAATCCTTTCGCTAGCTCGTGTTTCAAATAACACTCGCACGTAAAATACAACTTTCACCCCTTGTATAACAAATAACTATTATGTCACACCTGGCCATAAAGCGTCTTTTTCCGGACGCTGCGCGTACCGAAAAAGACGCTTTCTGGCCAAGTGTAGACATAAAACGATGTACACAACACGGGAGGTAATAAAGAAAGCCCTCGATCGCATATTTACGACCCTCGCTTGCAGCTTTGTTTTACCACCCTAGTTGTGTAGTGTACTATTTTAATTTCAAATAAGTTACAAAGCAGTACAAAATAATTTTGTTACAGTTGTTCAACGGCGATGCTATGCGCGTCCATCATGACAGACCACTGGGAGCACGTGGTTTGGGAACGAGCCGCGCTAGCAGCGCTCGCCAACGCGTCCAGTACTACGCTACAATGGCTACTGGACGAGAAAGTCGCTAAAGTGAGTTCTAACCTATGCGGGGCTTGACATAATATAGATAAATGGTTTATTGGCTATGTGCGAAGTGCATGGTGGGGGTACCGTGAACGATCGCAGCGCACAATGTAACAAGAAATTGGGCTCTTGCCAATATCACATTTCAAAATATTTGTTATCACCCTCAACTGTCAAAATAGTGAATCAGCCAGTGACATTTCATATAAGCAAGGAGTATATGCCGTTAATAAAAAAGAAAAAACCCTTTCACCCCCTGCTCAAGAGATGGCGCCACACTCACGCACACAGCCAATATGCGTTCGAAGCGTTAATCAACGCTTCCAGAAGGCTATCCATGGTTGTCATTTTACCGCCTATTTCGTCGTGCGTCACTTTCGTACTTACATACTTGTAAGAACGTGACAGCCATGGTGACGGGCGATAAAAATCCGACGTAGCCATACTCTGCGTGGTTAGTATTTAAATGGGTCAAACTAAACAATTTTTACTACGGGACGAATCCTGAACCCTAAAATAAATCTTGTCTCCCTCTATTTAAAAATAAACCCGCTGGTTAGCATAATCTAGGCACTAGACCGTAAATTTCACCGCTTAAATAGCTAATTCCTATTACAGCTGCTAGGTACTGCTCATTTTAAATTATGCACGTAATAACGATTGCTCCTTAAAGGGTAATTTAAATGCGCCTCACGGTATTGTATGCGTATCAAAGTGAATTCGAAACAGAATCGATTCTTTATGGATACTTAATTTATTATAATGTAGGGTTGTAGAGGTATGTAGATTGTAGGTAAGTGGAAACTAGAGACGTTAGTAGGTAGGTTAGGCGCTGCAGCTTTCAATCCAATGTTTGTGTTTTCTAACCCCGGCTCGTACCTGCATCGAACTTCTCTGTATGTTATGACTTATGTACGAAATTAGTAGCTTTTTGGCGGAGAAAAGTATTGTCAAAAAATATTAACATGTAAAGCGAAACTAATCCCTACAAGATTAATAGTCAATAGTTCAATCTTCGGTATTTTCTATTACATAAGTTGAGCTCAAAGAGCCTACTAACTGAATATAATACGGTCAATTTTGTTGTCACGTGCTGCCTGAACTAACATTTTTCTAGGTATTTTATGATGAACGAGCGCAACTTTGTGTACGCAACTGGTCTCTTATATAAACATGCTTCATGATTTACCCACGTAAAAACTTTCCCGTCTACTTTGTATAGAAACTTCAAGTATTCTGTACCTTTGTATCGTAACCGAGAAAGTTCAAGACAAAGTTTGTCGGCTGATTTTATTATTCATTTTCATCTGCCAACTGTCTTCACTATTGGAATTAGACATTTTATATGCATTATTGTATTTTATAGTTATCTTAAATGTTTAGTGTAGGTACTTTTATTTTATTCACCAGACCGCATTAATAAAATAAGCACGTTTTAGTCCGACTCAGACATTCCATTTAAAACCACGAAATTTAAAGGGCATTTCTGAATAGTTTATTATAAAGCTTTATTCAAACTTCAAAGTAATGCAACAACCAAAAAGCATTTTATTTAACATCAAACAACTAAGCTCAAAGAGAATTAAGTGTTTTAATTAATTCCAGTTTGTTTAACTCATGATATATTATGAAAATGAGAATAATTTTATCGTAATGGCAATATTCTGTGTATAATGAAGTTTATTTTGGGTCACCTTGAAAATATTTGCACGCAAGCTATTGTGGTTTTAGCGTAGGATGGTAATATTTGCTGGTTGTAATAGCCGACATTCATATTTTGTTCTGTAATATCGTCCTGCCACTTTTATCCATTTAAATGGCATTGAGTCCGGTAACTTAAATTAATTTTAAGTATGTAGTTAAATGCAACATATACATAAAAAGAAAACTTGAAATATCCTATCAAACTAAATCATTCTAAAAACCATAAACTATATAGGTAAGGTCACCGAGGTCCGACCCTTGCGGAAGAATTCCAATAATTTATTTTTGCTACCTGAAATTACCTAAGGTTAACGATATTTTTATGACTGTAATTCCCGCTGCTTACAAAACGCACCAGCACTACAAACCCTGATCTCCGATAACGTATAGTTGTTACGTTATTCAAGATCACGCTCACACTGGTACATTTGAGGCAATACACTATTTAAGCATTTGAAATACTCTATATACCAGCTCTCCCAGTGTTTGCCTACTTGCCTGGGACAATGGCGGCCTTTTGTTCCATTCCTGGGAAATCTGGATTAAAATTAGCTTTAGCGCTACTTTGGGAAAATTAGGTTTTAGACGCATCGTTTACGAGGGTGAGTGAGCAATTTACTTTAAGTTATGACTTATGTACCTACTTTCTTATGTTGCTTTTTATATACAGGGTGGGCACAAGGAAACCGACAGATCTTAACCACGCATTTCTGAGACCAAAAGGAGTAAAAAACGTAATGTGACTTAAGATGAAACTCGCCCAAAAAAAACGTTTTTTTTTTCAATTTTTTGAATGTTTTGTGCACATGAAAAGTAAATGTTATTAATAAAATGATCGCCTAGAACAAAATGATCATTTTTTTTCCAAAAATATTATTTTATGCAAAGTATTCCTTGTCACTTTGATATCTGTCAATAAGGATGTGCTGCTCTACATGATGGGCAATCATAGGGACGCAGCTATGCGTTATAGGGAGCTAACGATATTGCGATCTCGTTCCATTGTATAGCGGCGTCTCTATGATGGCCCATCATGTAGAGGAGCAATAAACAATGCCCAATAGTGGCAACAGCGACATCAAAAAGCGTTTTGTGTTGAGTAATAATTTCAAAAAAAAAATTTGAGTTGGTATTATCTCTGAAACTAGGCATATTCCAGAAAAGTTTATACCTACACCTAAGACATTTTATTCTCTAAATATGATCAGGAATACACTGTTAAAATCTGTCGGGTTACTCGAGCCAACCTTGTATAAGAAATAATTAACTGTAAGTAGATATATATTACAGAAGACCGTAAAAATACCCAATCGTTTTTGTTTCTTAGTCTAAGGGTCAAAACAGACCTAGCGGAATTCCTCGCGGAATTAAGCCAATTCATAGACAAAATGCTTATTTTTTTCTATGGTAGCTTAAACTTGTCTATGGTAGCTGAAATTTGTCTATGGCTTCCATACAAAAAATTAACTAGCATAGACAAATTTCCGCTACCATAGACAAATTTAAGGATTTTGTCTAAGAATTGTCTTAATTCCGCTGTGATTCCGGTAGGTGTGATTTGACCCTAAGTTATTTAATTCTGTTACAAATACTGATGTGACATAGCTTAAGATGTATGATTTAAATAAGTTCGGCTTTTAGCTGAATATGATTTTTGAGTGATACCTACCTATGTAGGTATATACTTAGGTAAAATATTTAAATTATCATCCGTGTCAATAACAGGGAGTGTCTAACATTCAGACCTACAAATAATTGCTAAGTGTAAGTAGAAAGTTACCAAGGAATATTGTACAGAGATTAAAAATTGCATGGACACATTATGAATGAATTTATTCATAAATTTTCCATGCAATTTTGAATATGGGTGTACACATCACTAAACACAACTCGAAATCAGTACAAGTACGTAGTCGAAATAATGTGTTGCCTTTATTCAATAAACTTTTTTAAATTTTCAATGACGAAACTCTTTCGAACTGTGTAGGTAGGTAGGTAGCCGATTACTTTATGTAAACTGTTCGAAATAATAAACTTCAGACCAAAATCCCAGGTATTCAGGTGGGTACTTTAAATTCAAACAACAGACTAATTTAAATTGAAACCCAGCGCTATCCTTGACCTTAAGTAAATTCTAATTCGTGCACTAATTTAGAAAGGCCTACATGGAACGAACTGTCTAACTTTGAGAATACTTCGCGAAATTACAATTTCATGACGGAATATTCATGTGGCAGGTTTGAAATGGGCTAATATAATGAGTTTCATGCACAGTTAAATTAGCTACGGTGTAGTTTTATGACTTTTTTTTTTAATGTATGCTATTCTACATATACAGGGTGAAATTTTAATCACCAGTCATATTCATTGATTGATGATTGTTAAGCCATTCTCTGGCCTTACTGAATAATTTTTACTATGGGCTTAACCTCTAAATCCCCATAAAAAACGACAAAATGGCATATGACAACCAAAAAATTTTTTGTGATTTCGGAGTCAGTACTATTTTAAAAAGTTGTTCAGTATGGCCTACCTAATCTAATCTTAATATGGATTTTGAAAATTTCACCCTGTGAATACTACCGTGTTTTCATTGCTGTTGAGCGTATAATGATAAGCTGAAATAAGAAACAGTCGCAAAAGCATGTATGGCCCCGTTTTCAGTGCTCTTTAGTCTATGAATTTTATAATACGTGTTTTTTGTAGCATTTTATATGATAATTTTGCATGGCTTAACCAAGACGTATGTTGTATTCTCCAGTGACTTCTAGATCGTCGTCTAGACGTCTTTCAAAGTGAAACCTGTATATTGAAACTTTCAGAGCGACACGTAGTTGATTGATTGACAAAAATCACAGACTTAAAGTAGAAACCCCTATTTACCCCACTTGCGGGTAATTGATATTTGATTCCAGGCATAAAGTATTCAGAAGGTACACCCGACTGAGGTTAATGTGTGCTTAACCTTTTTATGTGCTCGCTTAGAGGTGAAGACGTTCTAGAGCTCTGCTCTGGGAAAACTTTATTATGAGCTTTCTTTTGCAATTTTAACAATGAAAGGATTTACATGGTTAGAGCGAATGAATATAAGGAACAAAACTTCTGTTTTTGAGCGACGATCAATCAAAAAATGCCTCGAGAAGACGAAATGACGAATCACTGCTAGAAATTAAAAATACCTAATTTAAATACAAGCAATTAAAACAAATTATCCTGCAACTCACGATTGAAAACATTAAATTCTGCATAACGCTATCAAAGTTAGAACAGCCAAGATATTTCAGAAATGATGTTCATAAAAATGCAAAAAATTACCCTCGTAGCAAACTTCTCGTTTCGGTGCTGGGTCTTACCGTCCTAATGGCCGTTCACGAAGAGTAATGGTTGAAACAGCGGAGTCTGGGAGTCTGCGCGCTTGATGGAAAAGTTTGCAGAAAAATTATATCGGTACTTATACTTCGGTTCAATCAATGTCAAACGATTTTTTGCTTTGCACTTTTATGATAAAAGTTTTATCTCGCTGGGTCTTCATCCATTTCTTGTATTAATGTCATTTATGTCGTTTGTGTAGGATACAGAAGTGGGTCAAAATTTTTCTTAGGCAAGCTGGTGCTGAATATGGCTTAAAATTTCTTCATGAGCTGTAGGAAAACCGCTGAGGCACTTGAAACTTAGGCAAGCCTACGCGAATTGTGCTCTATGGACGCTCCGCCTCTGGTAGGATAAGAAGTTTTTTTTATGAATTTATCTCGGGATCGGACAGAAAAAAGACACTGTAGGTAATGAAGATGATAACTCAGTCCAAAATATCTACCATTTTTTCATATACCTAGTTCAGTTCAGATACACCAGAGGCGACTAAGTGGCGAAATATGTGGGTATCTATAATTATCTGCCTCTTGGTGGATATTTAAAAAATCTTAAGAGATCCTAACGCTACGCAACAAATTGCAGAGAAGGCTGTATTACAAATACATATATGAAGTTTAAAGAAAAGCACGGAAAATAATATGATCAACGAAAGGTAAAAGAAACACCGAAGTTGCGTGCAAAGGGGTGCAGTTCCGCATAGTGATTACCCGAAGGCTTTCCCACCCATTACTATAAACCTGCCTTAAACAATAGACCGTACCTTAGTATTAGCTCCACGGCGGTTGTGTCTTTACGTAATTTAGTAGCGTAAAGTGTCAGGCCTTGACCTGAATGAGCCATCAGGCTGAAATTCCACAGCTGCTGATTTCACGTTAGGGTATCGGAAAAGATTTTTCAAACTCGTCGTTCGGAATTTCACAACCAATAAGTGTGCGCATAGGTTGTGTAGCAATGTTGACTGTTGAGGCGTGGTATTAATCTTAGGTATTAACTTAAATTTGTATTAAGTAGAGACAAGTTTTAGAAATTAAGGAACTAGAACGACGGTGACGCGAACAGAGGGACTAAAGAATGATTCATACTGTAAAGTTCCGCGTTCTGTACTAGTACCAACTACACAACACTTCCGACGCTTCATTTATTTAGTAGATGCCCCCCGAAGGTCACGTGATGTTTTCTATATTATTCGTTACAGACCTTAAACCGTTTTTTGTGAATTTTCCCACAATTTTCTTCATATGAGCCTTAGTTATTTCCAGTAAAATGTTTTGACCTCTCGATTTGACCGCGAAATAATAATGTTTCCTTGTTGACTACCCTAAACCTTAATGAGATACCTAACCTGTGTTTAATAAATAATAGCTTACGGATGAACAATTGAACATAACAAAACATTCGGGGGGAACTTATCCCATTTATTATGTTCGTAACATAGGTACCTATTATGTTTCAAAGTCTCAACCAACTTCTACACGCCTGACGAAAACTATATTTCCTCACAAAGTTTACCTTGTAACACATGTGAATTTCACATTGTCATTTATTTAGATTTCGTTTTTTTTTCTCAATGTTGTGCAAGTTCGCCCTAACAAAATTTCCAGCTCAAAAATCCCTGAAACCCAAATTCTTAGAATAGTACGTATCTCAAACGTTGCTAAATATTTACAAGGAACACAGGCGGATAGGAGGCGGTCCTCTCTAGACCTCAATAAGAAGTGAATACCCACATAACAAGTAAAGTAGGTACCTAATAGACCTACATTTCTCCAAGGATAGCAAGGGTTGATTAATTCTGAAAGTGGTAACCATAGCCAGGAAATAAGCCCTCTACTCTAGAACGGTACACTAATTACCTTAGACACGGCTGATGGAAGAACTAGGAAATGATATGTTAAGCAAGTATTTAGCAAGGACATGCTAAATCCAAACACTAAAAAATCAATGAAGCAAAAGAAATGCAAGCTACAATAGCTTTTAAATCAACGGTTTAAGGTTCCTCTAAACAGCACAGGTAACTTTGTCGGATAAAGTCGGCCGAACACGTGCGAATCGTGTTTCTCCACAGGTACCTGTTAATCCAACTAATCGAGCACGTGCGAACAATCGTCTCAAGTAAACCAGTATATCGAGTGTGACTTTGCCAAAAACTGACACCAAGCGAAGCGAACGCGGCGAAAGCAATGACGAGATGAGGGAGAGACACTATGACAGCTTTCCGCCCAGTGGCAGTAAAGCGAGTATCAATCGACTATTTTCTCACTCAAAAACCAAGTGTATGTCGCGCATCCATATAACTCGATTCCCGCCGGCTCGCCTAATTTTCAGGCACCGGAGCAGTTTTTCCACAGCTCATGGAGAAATTTCAAGCCAAATTGCCTCTTACTTGCCTAAGAAATTTTTTAACCCGCTGCCACTGATACCTACTAGGGAATGCAAAACCCTACTACAAATAACCGCTTTATAATTCGTAGTAAAAATAATCGGTTTTTAGGCAGTCCTAGAAAAATAACAACTGCCTATTTATGTGTGACCGGTACAATTTTAACTGGTTTTCTGAGACGATTACTCGTCTGTGTCCTATGAGTAACAGGAACGCAGGGCTAGTCAAGTGATTTATACCACTTACGTTGATCCGAAGCCTTATAGCGCTCTGACCTATGTCGATTGGCCTTAAGTTCATATTTTACCAAATAATTAATGTTAGCTATCAGTAATCTCTTTTTCACACGGGATAGTTACCATCAAAGGCAACCCTACATACCTACCAAGAGTATCCATCAGTAACCTACATAGTAGGTACATTATGAAATAACGTAAATCTTTTCTTAACATCCTTAATTAGTAATTAAGAATTTAAAGAAGAGATTAATTAGCTTACCTACATTAATTATAATCTATACCCACTTACAATTTAAATCAGGTTCTTATATAAAGAACCACTGGCAATTTTGGTACCTATTCAGTATTTAACTTAACCTATAAGTACATTAAGAACCCAGCAACAAAATTGCATGAACACTTTATGAATGACGATTTGATTCATAATTTTTCCATAGAATTTTGGAGCCACGTAGGTCACCGTTTTTTCTGGGCCACCGTTGTGATTGATCGTCAAAGTCTTATAATCAAGATCTAGTTAGCTGTGTTAAATAAAATATATTTTTCAACACACTTGCTTGTAACGAGGTACTTATTCCACCGCTTTTAGGCTCATAATCCTAGATATTAAACACGCGTGCTTTTCACGATAATTATATAACTAGTGCTATAATGTAATAAATCCCATCAAGTGACGTTGGTATTCTAGTACCAAGTCTTATGTGCGCAGACAGAGGCGATTAAATTTAGACGGGTATTATTTTTATTTTTTCTAAACTGATTAGGAGTTTGCATGCCAAAAAAGTAAAAATAGTACACATTTACGAGAAAATACAAATTATAAAATCCTAATTGTGAAAAATAATCATTTCTAGTAATTATTTTACTCATAAATCTCATAATACACAATAGATTATGTTTTAAACACAAATGATGTTTTAGTATTGGCTATTTGTCATAAACCTTTGCCTCAAGGTGCGCGTGAATACAAAAAAATGGGCGCCATATTAAAAGTTTACTTGAAGTTACAGTTTATTTGTTAGATTTTTCTAGTTGTGTTTTATTATTATTAATTTAAACAATTTATACTTTAAATGAGTAAAAAACCAACTTTAGTGTTCATTTAACCTCCGGGTCCGGATATGTTTTCAAAATGTCATTCCTACAGACTAGTAAAATGTTGTCATAAAAATCGAGTGAGAAATACATGTAAGGAAACATTCTAACTTATTTGACAATAAATGTGAAGTGTTGGATTTTATGAAATGCTTCGAAAAAGAGTTCCAGAGAAATAGATCCAGTCAATAACATCAAAAAACAGGTTAGTTAATTTAATTAATAAAGTCAGTAGGTACCGCTATCCTGTAAGCATTCTGAAAATCAATGTATTTATCAAAAGTTATTACTTACAGTTTTCTGTTTTTTCCTCGCAAGTGTGTTGAAAAACGTCGTATGAAACGCGTGTGCCTGATCATTACATAGCTCGGCTTCCTTGTGCACACTCACTTCGTTCGTGCGCACAATAGCGCCTCATGTGTAATGATCAATTTAGCACACTTGTATCATAATGTACCAATATACCTGTTTTTTGTATTTTCTAGATCGAGCACACCGGACATCGGAAAGGTGGGGGGACGTTCCTGGTACCTATGAATGGCGGCATCTGGACCATGTGCGTGTCTCTGGAAGGTATTTAATGGATTACAATTATTTTAGCACTAAACATTTCGTCACTACTTTGAAAAAAACTTGTATATGGTTCTGTCACTCTAAAGACAAATGTGGTAACGCGATGCATATAGAGTTACTGCGTATCAACTTTTTTCAATTTTGCAATTTTGACGCCATTGTACCCTTTCCACTGCCGCACGGTAACCCTACCTATGAAGCTGGAGAAACCGGGTTCGAATCCTGGTAAGGGCATTTATTTGTATTTATGTCACGAATATTTATTACACATGGACGTTATATAGGTATTTTATAAGTATGTATTTATTTTTCTAAGTATATCACCGCCAATCGACTACAATTATTACACACTTTGCTCAGTTTGGGGCTACATAATATATGTCGATCTCTGTAAAATTGGACCACGAATATTAAAAACACCGATTATTGCCCCAACCAATATCCCAAAAAATATCAAACTCAAGCTTTAACTTTTTCAACGTTTACACAATGCAGAATACATAGCACAACCTTAAATAAGACCAAATGAGACACATAATTTCTCGTTTTTCTCTTGATTGCGAAGAGTAAATAGCTCCTCTACAAATTTTACCAGCGCCTTATATTTGTAGACCTAATATTCCCCGCCTAATCCCCATTTATTACAAAAAGTACTTTCTTACGTAACTCGACACTCTCGACAGCTAATATTCTGTGTCTCAAGATAAATTAAATCCCATTTTCAATTTGTTGCCTGGGAATCTCGAAATAGCTCGACATTCTTACTTAGTTACCTAATGTACAATATTTATTTGATATATTAATATAACAGTAAACAATAAACTTAAGTATAAATAAAAACTAATCTTAAATAAATATATTATACTAAAATAACCAGTCCCCCCGCGGCATGGTGCCGTAGATGCTGGCAGCATTCCCTCTCTGTATGGCAATGCCAATACGTTGAGCCAGGAAGCTGCCAGCTCTACGGTCACCGGTGGAATCCACAATGTACAATTGTACCTACATATTGAGGTTATATTATGTATCGCTATTTTGGCAAAGGTGCCATTTGGAGAATTTTGTCGATATTCCCGGTATGTTAGTATTAAGTGATTGTAAGAAGGTAATTGATTACTTACACATAATACACATGCATAATTCTTAAGGTTTTTGTTGTTAGTAATCGGTCGGAAAGTTCAATGTTTAGTGCACCTAGTTGCGAAAATGCATGGACAATTTATGAATAATTTTATTCATAATGGGTCCAATCGTCCATGCAATTTTGCAGCTCGCCATACATTGGTTCCCTTCATTTCTTGATTCGCTGTATATTTAAAAATGATCTTTATTTCTAGAAGAGGAAGTGTCAATATTGTCGAGAGCCGGCTTCCCGACGCAGCCGGTGTGCACAAACTATTTAGCTGACAGTGAGGATGAAGAGCCCAGGGCGGATTGGCAGCATCGTGAGTTATTTCAATTAATTCGTAGTTTTTTAGAACAACTTTGCAGTCAATCTTAACTTTGAGTACGTTGTAGGGTGTAAAAATAAACTGAGGTACGTTTATGAATAAGCGGGTTTGGGGTATGCTAAATATGTTGCTTTATACCTGTGAAAGCGGCCAAGCAAGATCAAGTTACTATTTATGCAAAAAGAGTCGTGATTTATATGTCAACTAAATAATAAATTCTACTAAACTTTTCTTTCACTCAAACTACCCACTCTTTGTTTATTACTTCTCTCTCTCTCTCTTTCTCTACCTCTTTGATTACCTATCTATTAGTTTGGCCAGAGTTTGTTTCACTTCTAGCTTAGACATATTAGACATCATACTGTCTAACTAGTACTCTTACTACTAAAAACGGGAAGGGTATAGCATGTTACTCTGACTGTTACTGCGCTTTTTGGTTTGCCAGGCAGGCTATAATACATATATCCAAAGCTAAAAACCTTATTATAGTTATTACGTATAAAGATTTAGGCATATGTACTTGCAATAAGAGCAAAAGTAACGACAACATACCTATTTTATAACATTTTCTGGCTTGACTAGGATACCTATTTAATGATGTAATGAAACAAAGGCATTCCAAATTAGAGCGGCAGGGCAAAGACCCTTACGTACCTGATGTTTTCGCTCCCCGACCAACTTCATTAGCCTTACAAATTGTATTATAATATGAATTATATCTGCAGGTATAGTTGACGAAGTATAAATTAAGTACACCGATAATAATATGTGCGTGCGTGTGTGTGTGTGTAAACAACGTGGGTTCTAAAATGTCGAGGGCTATCCATATTAGCATAATTTTGAGGTAAAAAAAACCGTTTTGCACCCTAAAATCCGATCACTTGCTATGATGGTATGAACTATGAACCAATTCACAAAACACATTGGAAGGTGTCGTTAATCCTAGAATAGGCCATTTTATACGACAATGCTTTCAATGCTGAATAGAAACAAACATTTTCACATGAATGACAATAAATATCTTTTGAATTCAGATCATAAAGAAAATTAAATAGAAATTGCGTTCTATCCGATATTTCATCAAGAATTTTTTTATACTGGGGCTGTATTCATAGGCTAACAGAATATAAATTGGGTGCTCAACTTTATTATAGACGACAATGATGGCGTAAATTTATCAGTAATATTATATAGGAATGTCTTATATTACCTGAATATTTGGGTACCACTTTACGGGCGCTGGGTACGTGCCTTCAATATGTTAGGTATTTGATTCGCCTGGAAAATGTGGACCAATCAATTAGGATGAAGGTTTTTAGAAGCGACTACGTATTGCTATTTAAATATATAGTTTGGATATTAATTAACACTTTCTATATGGGATCCACAGGAGCTTATTTCGGAAATCATGTTTTGACTCGCGAATCATAAAACATTTATTTACATAACTAAATATACAGAGGTACTACAGTACAAATACTAAACTAAATTAATAACTAGCTCAAATCTAAACTAGGCCCTTGCGGCATTGTACCAAGGATGCTGGCGGCATTTCCTCGTTGTATCGCAATGCGAATTGCATCTCGCCTATTGTAAATAATTTATTTTTAGGGTCGCTAGTAGTTCTATATACAAGGTGTAACAAAATACCGGTGATACTTCGTAGGGCATAATTAATGTGGTATTCTAAATATATCAAAAAATATTTAAAAAAAATATTTTGTATGGAGGGTTGGCCGGCTGGGACGACGCGTCTCATACAAAAAAATATATTTTTGCGTCCAAAAATGTTGTCTCCTTCTTTTTCTTACTTACAATATGATACCAATAATGCCTTTAAATGGATCACCAGTATTTTTGTTACACCCTGTATACACAGTAAACTCTACGATGGGGTAGATGGGGTACGGCCAGAGGTGTCCATCTTCACGAAATGACAGCTACGGCATTACCTAGCTCTACTTTCACAAATACATTTATTTATTTTCCCTTCGTCTTTCAATAGCTAACCACCCCTCTACATTTAACGACGACCCTTGTTTTTCTACAATCAATGTACCTAAAGAGAAAAGTTACTATTCTTCTTGGTTTTATAAGGCACTTACTCCCTTTCGGCAGAAAAGCTCTATTTTCCGGGCTCATTTATATGTACACCAAGATTTCGACTTTTATTACAATCGCTTTTTATGATCGGACCAAAATAGTATGGCCTAAAGAATCCGTTATAACTAACTAACTCCGAGATGCAATTACATTGGTTTCTCTTGAGGCAAGAATTCCTGCCAAGATGCTGACCTGAAACGTTGAATACAAATCATAACATGTTGAAGCGGCTGGGAACATGAGAAGGCGATTTCATTTTAATGATGTAAATATTCTGTACCTTAAGTCTGTTCTCGGAAGGTATTTTTTAACTTGTCGTTGTTTTTACAACGCGACAGCCATGAGGCAAATCAGTAAAAGTGAAATCCATCTAATGGTACTTGGTTGACTTTGAAAAGATAAATATAGTTCTGGGATTGATCTTACTTCACATTTCTGTTCTTTCTTTAGATTGTTTGAATTCATAGAATTTCTCATGTTGTTTTAAATTTATATGATATCTTCATTTATTATGCGGTTGGTGTAAAGGTCATCACCATGTTGCAAGGGCTCCTCTACATGATGGGCCATCATAGAGGCGCAGCTATACGACGAAACGAGATCGCAATATCGTTAGCTCCCTCTAACGCATAGCTGCGTCCTTTGATGTCCCATCTCCCTTTGATGTCCCAACAGCCATAAGGTACAATAACGTTTTGAAATGAAAATAGATTCCTAATTGTTATTGATTTTGAATAAAGCAACACTTTTTTAACTAAAAAAATTAAGGTTTCATAACATAATTTTGAAAACAGAAGTTTGGTAATTTTACAAAACCAAATTCTAAATAGATTATTTCATTATTTGTGTTGGCTTTGCTCCAAAAACCTTCCTACTTTATACGTATTGCTATACTTATAAGTACCTACATGTTTTATAAGCAACTAAGCAAACAATATGTACAATAGCGCGTAGAACAGAATGACAACGCTCATTTTAGGGGAGTGGTGTTTATTGTTTGTTCCTGCTTAGCTTTGCGGCCGTAAAAACTCAGTGGGCGAATATTTCGCTTTTTTGAAATAAACGTTGAGTCCGTGACCTACATACCTACTAAAAACTAGGTACCTACTAACCAACTGAGTTCTTGAGTTTCCGCACATTAAATAATATGTAAAAAGTATTTTGTGGTTCCATTTCCTATGATATATCAGATATATGTTCTAGGTAGTAGTAGGATAAGTAGTAGGTACAATTTATTAAATTAAGGTACCTACTGTCGACGTCAAAGATTTACACTACACTACACCTTATTAGACAAAAGAGAAAGGTGCAAAAGTTATAGAAAACCACAGCCAAATAGTACACCCTACTCATAGTATTGCGTTTCTGCTGGTGAGTAAGGGCCAAGGACGGCCACCGACTATTAGTCCGCCTGCAGTCCGCCTGACGATATCGGCTTGTCAGTTGTTCGGAGTCGGCAAATTTTTGTTCTAACTGACAGGCCGAGATCGTCAGGCGGGCTGCAGGCATGATAGTCGGTGGCCGCCTTAAGGTTGCCAGAGAGCTCTAACTGCTCTAAGACTTAGAGCATTCAACCAACTAAGCTCTAAGACGATATAGTGGGTTGACGACGACTACGACGAGGGAATCTCTTGTCTCTTTATACGTCAGGGTCTGACGATGGGATCCTGGAGAAATAGTGAGAACTCTTCAAATATTATAGGCACACCTAGGGATTTTAATATTTTTTACAGTAGCTCGGGCAAGTCGGGCACTCTTTTGGAAAGTTGGAGTCTAAGTAAAGTCGGTTATTTTTTGTTTAAAATTATTAATTTATTTTAGTGATTTTTTTTGTATAAAGGTTCGGCAAAGCGCATGTGGCATCTCGGGAGTTGCAGGCGTTGATGTGATATGGTAGGGCCTATGCTTGTTTCGTCGTCGACTGTCGTGATATAAGAAAAGTGTAAACATCTTTTCACCTCACTAGCTCGGAAAGCCCTTTTTGTTTGTTTAATATCTATTGTGAAAATCGCTTTTTATCCACATGTGGTGAAAGAGTTTTGACATAAGTGACAAGTGGCTTAAGTGACATTTGACAGCTAACAAAACGTAAAACGTTAAAAGTGCAGAATTTTTAACATCGCAATTAATGAATTGCATCGAGTAAAAACACTTAATACAGTCTTACAACTTTATTTTAATTCATAAATATCAGCATTCAACATTAATCTTCATTCTTTTTGTAAAAACGGATAAATTGTTCTGACAGCCGAATAAGTCTACGTACGAACAAAACGCATCTGACATTTAATAAAACCTTTTACGTCAAAACTTTTCATTTCAATTCATCCATCATATCAACGTTAAATATTCGCATGTTTTTCTAGGTTGTTTTGTTAAAAATTAGTGATTCGAGTGATGAAGAAGTATTAAACACCTGAGGAATTACGGGAAACCGAGCAAAATGCACCCTTTTTCTTATTTTCCTCGCTGTAGTGAGGTGAAAAGTTTTGTGTTATACACGGGTGAAAGTTATTTTACGTCTCGTGTATTAAAGCACTCGCTACGCTCAGGATTCTATTTTTGAACCACTCGCTTCGCTCGTGGTCAATAATAGAATCCTTTCGCTAGCTCGTGTTTCAAATAACACTCGCACGTAAAATACAACTTTCACCCCTTGTATAACTATTAACGCTTTGATAATGTACGACCCTCAAAAATAGGTGATTTTTAGTGAAGACAGTGTTTTTTTACTTTGTTATGTAGGAGCTAAGACCCCGCGAGGTATATGAGCGAATTACGTTCCATTATCACATCCAGCGCCGAGAACCCGACTGTCGGGTTCTCTGTTCGTAGCTACTACGCGCTACATACGACGAATACCTGGCTACGTGCTACGAGCGTAGCACGTAGCACTACGCGGCACTGAATGTGTAAAACATATTGTTGCATTCTATATTCTATGTTTTGTTCATTCTATGTGTTGTTAACCTTCTGAAGACAGTGTTATTTTATCTGATTTTTTTTAGGTATGCAGAACCTGTCAATATCGTGCGCGCTCGTATGCCTCATAGTGCTGGGGAGTGCAGCGCTGGTTGGCGCCTTCGGAGTCTGCAAGCATCAGATCAGTGCTGTGCTGGTCACTGGGGTCATGTACCTTCTGGCTGGTAAGTATACTTCTACTTCCTTATGTTTTCCGAAGACCCATTTTTTTTTACCTGATCCTACTTATTTTAAGAGCGTTAAAAGATAAACTACCTTTGAAGGCTTTATTACCACATAAGGTCTCGTTAGAAAGGGAATTTAGACAAGAAAATTTCGAGGTACCTAACTCTTAAATACCGTAGTGGGTACCTAATATACTTATTATACCTAAGTCTAGGGATGAACGTACCTACACACGATAACTTTTTAGACAATTAATGAACCTCTATGAGTATAAATTAGCATACCATAGCATATCAATGTTTAACTTTATCAAATTATCACACGATCAAGGAATCCATCATGGGACCAGAGTTAATTGAATTTAAATTGAGAACGTGCTCGGTCGTACGTCGGGGGTCACGAGCCGCGAGCTTTCGATTAACGGGTGTCTCGCCGCAATGAAAATCTGCTTTATAAAAGTTTGCTCTCGACATTTAAAACCAAAGTTATGGTGTTGAGGTTGAGTCGAGCTTAGAACTAAATGAATTGGATATGCAATCTAACGTCATTTCGTAATCAATCATTATATCTGAGATCGGATAAAGAGTAAAAAGCGGTTAAATAATTTAGTTAAAGAAGAAGAGACACATTCATTATAATTCAATTAAAAATAAATAAAATGGTTATATTGCTAAAAACGCATAGAGGCCATATTAAGAATCGTAAAATATGAAAAGTTTAACTCCAATTCGAATCATATTATATTTATTTGAATATACAGGGTTGGGCAGAGTAACTGTCCTAGTTTAAAAGTTGTATACAAGTTTAAAAACAATATAATATGAGATGTTATGTTATTAATTATATTTAACACACTCTATATATTCCACATTAATTGATATGTTTTATTCTCTCTTCCTTAGCTTGTATAATTTTAAGCATCTTGCCATAAAAGGAATTTCACGCGGCACGGCAGCCATTATGCAAAGAAAATACCTACGTTTTAATTACAGGAGATCGACAAGCGACAGACTAATGGAGTGTATAGTGTCTTATTAAGAGATATCCTGGAGGATATATTAGCCATAAGATGATTCCAAAAAGCCAGGCAGTCAGGGTATAACTTCATGGTGAAATGTACCACATTAGTCGGAATTTGAGGCTGACTCTTTACATTACAAAGTATGCTATACGTATCCTTAGAAAACTAATTAACTATCGATATTTCGGTATGAGGATATATGCAGAGCTTTATTAAGATGACATAAGGCTAGTTATTGGGTTTATTCTAGGGTCGGGTAGTCAAATATGGGACGACTAAGCAGAAGAGGACTTGCGTGCCGCGTGAAATTCCTTTTATGGCAAGATGCTTAAAATTATACAAGCTAAGGAAGAGAGAATAAAACATATCAATTAATGTGGAATATATAGAGTGTGTTTAATATAATTAATAACATAACATCTCATATTATATTGTTTTTAAACTTTTATACAACTTTTAAACTAGGACAGTTACTCTGCCCAACCCTGTAGATATTATTAAATGCTACATGTGTACCTACGTACTTACCTACCATTGACTAACCTTCAGTTTACGCCACATATAAATAGTTATTTGTTATACAAGTGGTGAAAGTTGTATTTTACGTGCGAGTGTTATTTGAAACACGAGCTAGCGAAAGGATTCTATTATTGACCACGAGCGAAGCGAGTGGTTCAAAAATAGAATCCTGAGCGTAGCGAGTGCTTTAATACACGAGACGTAAAATAACTTTCACCCGCGTATAACACAAAACTTTTCACCTCACTACAGCGAGGAAAATAAGAAAAAGGGTGCATTTTGCTCGGTTTCCCGTAATTCCTCAGGTGTTTAATACTTCTTCATCACTCGAATCACTAATTTTTAACAAAACAATCTAGAAAAACATGCGAATATTAAAATTTAACGTTGATATGATGGATGAATTGAAATGAAAAGATTTGACGTAAGAGATTTTAGTAAATGTCAGATGCGTTTTGTTCGTACGTAGACTTATTCGGCTGTCAGAACAATTTATCCGTTTTTACAAAAAGAATGAAGATTATTGTTGAATGCTGATATTTATGAATTAAAATAAAGTTGTCAGACTGTATTAAGTGTTTTTACTCGATGCAATTCATTAATTGCGATGTTAAAAATTCTGCACTTTTAACGTTTTACGTTTTGTTAGCTGTCAAATGTCACTTAAGCCACTTGTCACTTATGTCAAAACTCTTTCACCACATGTGGATAAAAAGCGATTTTCACAATAGATATTAAACAAACAAAAAGGGCTTTCCGAGCTAGTGAGGTGAAAATGTTTTTTCTACTCGCCGACTTACATTTCGATGGGCGCATATTCGCCGCGTGGCCGGGAGGCGCTCGACACCTATTTTAGTTTTGTCGACAAAACTAAAATGGATTTTCATATAGTACGTTTTATTTAAGGTGTCGAAATTGTAGGTAGAAATCCCTAGTAATATTCCGACATCTTAAATAATTACTACTTTACAATATTATAGTTCTCTCAGGTGTCGAGCGCCGCCCGACCGCGACAGCGTGGCCGGGCGGCGCACGACACAATATAGAGGCAGCAGATTGTTACGCATTTATTAAACTCTATTCTAACCGACTTGCCTAATTTGAGTGCTCGTAGAAAAAGTATTGTATACAATAGTGACATAATTGAGCTTTTCAATCTCGTACCTTACTTAGGCCACTCAGCAAGCTTCGTGGCCTAAACACGGTACTCGATTGTAAAGCTCTTTATTAAGTCACGATTGTATAAAATACTATTCTAATTTATATTTTCTATATTAGACTACATTACATGGTTCGTGTAAGAAAAAAAAATGGTCGTAAATGATTTTTTCGCCATAAATCTTTGGACAAATGGGTTAATGAATTAATCAGTATTGTACCAAATTCCTTGTGATTCGTGTGACACGCATCAGGCTGTATCACTCGTCTGAACTAGCTGAAAGAAATATAAATTATACGTTGCGTGACAAGATAATACCTACATGACATGGCTAGACGTGTTAGAATTTTAGAATAAATATTTGGAATTATGGGGTTGGTTCTAATAGAGAATATAAGTATATGTGTATACAGGGTGTTTTTTCAATAACTAGCCATATTGTGTGAGGTGATTGTGGTTGGTGGGGCCACCAACCAAGGTCAGGGTGGCCCTGGACCGTCGCGTCGGCAGACATGTTGGCAACCGTCTAGATAGCACTTAAGCTAGTCTAGCGTAGACATGTGCGCCGCGCCGCCGCGCCGCCGCCGCCGACGATTTTTCCGCGTCGCCGCCGCCGATGATTTTGACCGGCGTAAAATCGGCGTGGCAAATTTTAAGTGTTTTAATGCCCGGAAACGGTAAATGATTAATGAGTGGCCAGTATACTACGTATTTTTAAAGATACTTTTGCTTCTTGACTTATCCTTTGCCAGTTACATCAACTGACGTCATTTCGATGCTATTGTAAGATTTACGTCAACGACTTATCGGTGATTTCTGACTGCTGGTTTTTGGATTATAGGCTTTTATTTGTTTTGTCTATTTGTTATCTATCTTCTTTAATATATCTTTCGCCTTAGGTTCGGTTATTCACAATATTTTTATGAAAGTAAAATACAAAAGTAGATCAAACACATAAAAAAACAATTAAAAATATATAAAAACCTAACCTAGGGATCCGTCGGCAACGGAGCAAGGCCCAGGCTGCCGGTGGTCAGGGCCGCATAGAGAGCAATCTTCGGGCTGTGCGCGCCGTGTCCAAGATTACCGCCATCTGAATCTGACCCTTGAACCAACATCAACCCCGAAGCGAAATCTTTCAAGATGTTGGCCGAGACTCTTCGCAATGAGAGCGTACGCAAAAACTACTGTCGGTACAATAATCGCCGAACTGAATCAACCTCCCACATGGCGATAACCTCGTGACTCTCGTGAGCCAAGTCTAGGTACTTGCTGGACTTGTCTTTCTCGGTTCTCCTTTCACGTGGTTCTCGTGACGGTGATGTCGATGAGCATTGCCCTGCGAGCGATCTATCAGCATGATATCAGGCTTATTGGTAGCAATAGTTCTGTCCGTGATGATAGATTGATCTCAATAGCGCGTGGCACGACCATTTTCGAGGACCGGCGCAGGCGTGTACTTGTAGTACGGCACTTCGCGGTCCCGAAGGTTGTACATAAAAGCAACCTGCTGGTTTATAACCCTAGCTACGAGATTATGTCTGTGCAAGTGCTCGCCGCTAGCAAGATGAGAACAACCGGAGATAATATGACTGAGTGACTCTTCGGGACTGCGACAGGATATATTATCGTCATGATTCGGGCATACAATGCCATAATACCTTCGTCCGCGATTGCACAGGCAAAACCGTCGGTTTCTTCGAGGAGGACCCCAAATCGTAACCAGTCCATCGACGCGAGCAAGTCTACGTGTCCCGTGAGGGCCCTGTAGAACCGCCCTTACTCTTCTTTTTTTTGTTAAATGCCCCTTAAGTCAAGTTTGATGTTGGGATCCTTGATAAATCGAGGGAACTATTTAAGGCCACTACGTGACTTGGCGATACGGTATCGGTGCAGTAAAGGATGTTCGATATTTTTTTTACCGATTCTATATATTTGAATGCAGGCTTCCTGATTCGCGCGGGCTACGTGGTGAGGGTGCGGCATATCGCAGTTCACGTCACGGTGTAAAAACCTGCATGCCGAGCTCGCACCGCGTGTAATTTCGTGAACAAAATGGCGGCGGCAAGAGCCACGTGTATTATTTTGGTTGCCGATGTGGAAAAATATCCACTTTTATATAACTAGTCTTTTAGAACTCAACGTATAATTTTCACTTATTAACTTCGGGCCTTTTTGTGTTATCGTATTCGATGTTCATGCAAGTGGTGTAGCCAGTTCCACATAGATAAAACAAATAAGTATGTCTATACATACTAGTTTATCTTTTGTAAAATTCTCTAAAATCATGTCTTGTATTTAAAATATGCAAAGTTTGCTAGATAACCATACATTGTCAGAGATTTGGGGAGTTTTATTTACACAAGTTGTATTTAATAACTCAGTAGGCTTCGATTTAGAGTGTATTTTGTCAATTTCCCCAAAAATATTAGAAAATATATACCATGCCGATTTCACGCCGATCACGCCGCCGCCGCCGGTCAAAAAACGATCGGACGCCGCCGCCGATGATTTTGGCATCGGCGCACACCTCTAGTCTAGCGCAGATTGAATCCCCTTTTCGCAACTTTATGTACCTAACATCAAATTTTTATTTATTTCAGGTCTGTTCGCGATGTTCACCCTCATGATAATCCACTTCAAGCGCGTCCAGCGAACGTCGACCCGCGGCACCCATGGTGACGGTACCGGGGACGGGGTCGTGGGCCCCCAGGCACCGGCCTACCCCCTTCTAGCTGCCAGGGAGTTCTCTACAGCCTGGTCACTAGAGTTAGGGTGGGGAGGAGTAGTTCTTGCTACCACTACGTCACTGCTCTGGATTCTTTTGTCGAAGATTATGAGATATAATCCTTTGTCCGCGATGTTGTTGTAAGTTTTTGATATTTTATGTTGATACCGATATACTAAGGACAATTCCATACACCCTTAGGCCCCGGCCTACCCCCTCCTAGATACCAGGGAGTTCTCTACAGCCTGGTCACTAGAGTTAGGGTGGGGCGGAGTGGTTCTTGCTACCACTACGTCACTGCTTTGGATTCTTTTGTCGAAGATTATGAGATATAATCCTTTGTCCGCGATGTTGTTGTAAGTTTTTGATATTTTATGTTGATACCGATATACTAAGTATAATGTCATAGGCCCTTAGGCCCCGGCCTACCCCCTCTAGCTGCAAGAGAGTTCTCTACGGCTGTCACTAGCGTTAGGGTGGGGAGGAGTGGTTCTGGTTTCCACTACGTCACCGCTTTGGATTATGTTGTTTTATTTTCTTTAGCCACTATGTTGTTATAAGTTTTTAATATGTTTTGTTAAAACTGAACTATCAGATGTAAACGTTAAAGCAGCACCTTCAATAACTAGCTACCAAGTTTTTGCAATCACTAAGTATCGCTACTCCGGTTTCCATTATTAAAGATCTTGCGATATAATTTAAATATTTGTTGTACAACCATTGACAGCACTCATTGGAATTATAAGTAAGCTAAATGAAATATGAATGAATGTTCGCGGATTGCTTTGAAGTATATTTTTTTCAGTCAGTTTTTGGAGTGTAATTAATAGCTGAAGGCACAAATAATTAAGTGTGAGTTTAAGATAAACAACATACCTAATATTATAATTGTAAGTACTAATGCGGGTAACAACGAGCTGCGCAATCGGTTACTATTAGTCAATTACACATAATTGGGTCATTCATCTTCAGATTCTTACAGTTTTAACTTTACATAGATTTACGAGTGATAATTAGGTATGTCGATATAAATTAAGTCAATTCAATTTTCGCATTTAAACTGTAGTGCAGTGAAAATAATGTTTGTCCCGGTCTTGCCACGGCTCAATTGAGACTCGGCAACCTAATCCCAGGAATTACTAGTTTTTATGAAAGCGACTGCCATCTGACCTTCCAACCCAGAGGGGAAACTAGACCTTGTTAGGATTAGGTCCGGTTTCCTTACGATGTTTTCCTTCGCCGAAAAGCGACTGGTAAATATCAGGTGATATTTCGTACATAAGTTCCCGAAAAACTCAGTGGTACGAGTTCAGAAATATTGTTTCTCCTATATTTGTTAGGTGCACTTTATCCTGGGATGATGTCATTATTTTAATACACAATACTTACATCGTAAATAATCCTACTTACACGTAGCACAAGATAGACATCTGTCACTTTAACTTAACTGTACTGTATTCATCAGCCCCGCGAGTTACTGTTGCTCCACACTTGACATACTTGTGCTAACCATAACCGTGCAAACACAAAAACACAATAAAATTTGGTAGGGTAAGTGGTCACGGGAGAGCCGCGCAGTTTTAAAATGGTCTGCCTCAAGTTTTATTTTTAGACTAAAAACTTCTGGCCGACAATCGATTCGAAGAAAAAAAAACCTAAAAATCTGATAGACCTATATGGTATTTTACTTGATGGGTACCTCTAGGTACAGTCACCATCAAATATATCGGAGCGGCCAAGGAGGTCACAAAGAACTGAACAACGCCTCTATTTTCAAAGCGATAAAGTTTGACAATAGACGCGTTGTTCAGATATTTGTGACCACCTTGGCCGCTCCGATATTTTTGATGGCGACTGTACCTAGAGGTACCCATCAAGTAAAATACCCGTACCCTAATATGTATAAGATTGCGACCGGCATTTTTATGTAAAGTGTAAATTAAAAATTGTTGTAATTATGCTTTTATATTTAGGTAATCGCCGAGCTTGCTGCCGTCCATGTTATTGTTAAATTCTTTGTAATCTATGTTATTTTCAGCTTTTAACCTTTTAACCTTCCTTTTTCGAAATATAGAAATGTACAGTCGTCGTAAAAGATAAACACTTTTGCGTCTTATTACAAAGGCGTAAGGTGAAAAAGTGTAGGTAAACATATCTTTTAACGTCGACTGTACACATTATAGACTAAACATATGGATTTTATTACAGATTTAAGTTTAGACTTTACAGATGTTTTTTATTCATTTGATATTCTACCTTAAAGGATGTAAAATAGCATTCAAACCATGGCACCAACGCCAACGGTGAGATGACTGTAATGATGACCTTAAGATTATGAGTAGATATTATGATATCTATGATATGACAACAAGGTAGAAATTCAAATGTGTAAAAATTATCTGTCAATCGCAAACAGACTTTGAAATACGTAATACATAGAAGAATCTACTACGCAATATTTATAATGGGTTACAAGCATAATTTTGGGTCTACATGTTTCGATCAATTTACGATGGTCATTATCACGAACGCCCTCCCGCGTGATGAATCATGTTGACCATTATATCGGCCAAAATTAAGTGAGTAACCCATTATACTTAGGTACGTAATTTTAATATGTTAGAGACTCATGTCATGAGAGTTCTATAATAAAAAATACCAAGACTTACCCATTAATTGTAGGTAAGCAAACAAATTTGCGGACTTTAGCTATAGTTCAATATAAATTTCTACAATTTATATTATCTTTGGTAAAAAGGTTAAGCGCCATTCGTTAAGACCTGTAAGTTTACTTCAAATATAAAAAAAATAAGCTTTTTATACTCGGCGACTGTAATACTCGAATTGAGATTGTGGTGGCGGAACTACGAGCGCATACTTTTTGATAGAGCTTGTATGGTCGCATATTGTAGCATCCATAACAATCACAGAAAGGATTTCCATACAATATTGTGAAACTGTTGTCGGGCCCCGCATTGCGTGTCGCCGCCGGCACAATCCACCGGGAGATCGAACGTTACGAGATTACATAGAAGCAGTAGGTTGTGCACGGCTTTCGTCGAACTCAATTCTTACCGGCTTGCTTAAGCACTCGTATAAAAACTATTGTGTGCAACGGTACATAATAAGGGTTCTTAAAATTCTCGGGTCTGTTTTTACAAAATTCGGCTTCGCCTCATTTTGTAACTTCGACCCTCGAATCTTAAGAACGCTCATTATGTAACTGTTGCACAAAATACTATTGCGTACTTGCCTGTACCTGTCAATGTACTTTTTAATACGAAATTACAAATAAATGCATTCATAATTCCTGTTATAGCAGCACTTATGCATAGATAGATACTTACATTATTCTAAAGGCTATTATCACACTAACGCGGTTTGGAAGCGTGACAGCGCTATAGAGGTGCATAGCGCTGTCTCGCCCGCACACCGCCCGCCGCGTGCGGAAATCGCGTCAGCGTGAAAACCGCCTATGTGACATATTTCGGCAACTCTTTGCTGAGGATGATACATATTTAGGGTCACAACAGACCTAGCGGAATTCCTCGAGGAATTAGCGGAAGTATGGTAGCAGATTTTTTGTATGGAAGTCATAGACAAATTTCCGCTACCATAGACAAATTTCCGCTACTTCCGCTAATTCCGCGAGAAATTCCGCTAGGTGTGTTGTGACCCTTAAAAAGACAAATAAAATAGTTACTAGATCTACACACTTCACAATCAGCTTTCTTGCACTGTTGACATTACAAGTGAAAATTGTTAGAATACTCGGCCCCTAGTCATAGATGTAGAAAGAGATTTAACTTTAATAGTATCTGGCTGAATGGTTATTATTTAAAACCGTCATACCGTTCGCACAGTCGCCATCAGATATATCGGAGCGGCGAAGTTGGTCACAAATATCTGAACAACGCCTCTATTCTGAAGGAAAGTGCATGTTTATAATTTTGAGTACCTTACCTTGGCCGTTCCTATACAGTGTGTTTCTGTAATAGGAGCAATAAATTAAAACATAGATTCTACTCCTCAAACTACAAAACTATTGTTCGACACCTTTAAAAAAATATGTATTTTGTAGATTGTCTCTTTTCCATACAAACTAAATAGTATTTTCAATGAACGTTAAAATCCGTCTAATTGACATTGCTTGTCACCTTACAAACATAGTCAATTTCGGAATACATTGCGTGTTCGAAAAAACTTTAAAGTGTCCTAAAAATCAAACCATACGTTATTTTTAAAAGTCGCTGAACAAACGTTTCCTGGTTTGAGGAGTAGAATCTACGTTTTAATTTATTGCTCCTATTACAGAAACACACTGTATATTAGATGGTGACTGTACAGTCAGCGTCAAATATATTGTAACAACCAAAGTGACCAAATAGTTCGTCACACCATATATTTTGTATGGTGTGACGAACTATTTGGCTACTCTAGCTGTTACAATATATTTGACGCTGACTGTACCTATAAACTAGTGGTTCCTGACCAGATGGTAATTACCCCCAAAATGGTAACATACCTTCAAATCATTGTATGTTAGGGGAAATATCGGATTCCGGAAACGAAAGGGTTAGGAACTACTGCCAAAAAAAATGGAGTAATACTTACGGCACACAAAGTGGAGCAATGTATTCATAGACGTGGTTTTACAACTTTGTAGATCACCATAGTAAGGCTAAAAGAGTTTTATCTATTGGTCCGCTTTGTGCATATTATTATCCATTTTCTGTACTGTGTGTTAACAATGTAACGGTTTTGATATTGCCAATTCCATAGAGAAATATGAAATCTTCCGGTTACGTATTTCTCTATGCCCATACATGTTACAAACCTAGATAGAAATAGAACGAAATTCTCAGAAAATTATATGAATGATTGCAAAATGGTGCTGTGATGTGAGTATTTGTTTTAAGAAATATTCGATAGATATAATTGTGTTACGTTGGAGATTAAATATAAGTGTTTTAATAACGCGCTAGAAGTTCTAATCATTCTCATGTATTTTTTATAATAAAAACAAGTTACAAACAACTTAAAACCTTACAAGTATGAATGTAAAGTTCATTATACCATAACAGCACAATTTAAAACCATAAAAGCATGGGTATACTATTGTCAGCATCAGAAGTAGCTAATAAGCGGGTCGGGTGTTCAAAATGAGCTTGACACGACTTTATTGTTAAGAGAATAAGTGTGTCAAGGTCATTTTGGACACCTCCACAAGGTCATTTTAGACAAAAAGATGTGTATATCAGAAAAAGGGTCTTTATTTTTACGCATGCAACACTAAGGTATCCATTTCTCTGAGTACCGTTATTATAATAATTTACGCCGTATAATATGTTCGTAGATTTTGTTAATTATTTTATACTTTTAGAGCATAATAAAGCAACATTATTTTGTTTACCTGGAGTTGTTTTACTTTACATATCCAACTAATAACCACATAAAAAAGAATAAAAAAGTAGTCGCTTTTAAAGATAATACGTTTATTACTCGAGTAATGAATTATTTACAGTAACACTTAAATGCATCATTATATTTAACCATATGTATAGTTTTGATCATTAGCCGTTCTACACCTGGCGCACGACCGCCTCGCGAGGAAATTGCCGCGCGCGGCAGCTCGGCTAGTGTAGCTGCCTCGGCCGAGGCAAACGCACGCGCGGCCGCAATGCCTCGTGCGAGGCACGTCCACACTAGCCGAGCTGCCGCGCACTATTAACAATCTAGTATCTACATAACATAACAGCTGTATATAATAGTCAGCAACATAGTAGAACCATAGTTCTGAAAAACTAGTTCACCTCTTGAACGCCATTTGTCATATAATAAATATGACGCACACGTCAACATGATTGTTACAGCTTAGTTGAACTTGAAAGCACTAAGGTCTCTTTCACGACGTCTAACCAGAAACATTCTAATCGTCAGCCAATAGCGCGTCTTCTAGATCCAAATCCTCTGCTTTCCGTTTCTTCGGTCGCGGCCGCTTGCCCTGCATCATTTCCAGCTTTATCTTCTTAGATTGCTTCTTCTTTTCTTTCAGTTGAAGCTTCCTCTTAGCCGCCTTTTCGGGGTTATTGACTTTTTCTTGTAGCAACACCTGAATGTATGAGAGAAATATATTAGAAACAGTGACAATAGCTTGAAAATAGTTATTTAATTTGGTATAAAGCAGAACGTCTGCTGAAGATACCACAATGTTTTTAAGTATGATAAGTTTGGTCATAAAGTAAAGAATATATCTAGAGAATTTATCCCATGTAAAAAAATGCGACCGCCTAAAGTACATTCAGCACTAGACGGCGCTACTGAAAATTCACTGATTACATCGACCGACCAGAGATAGCGTTACACGTCTCAGCGAAGTTGTAGTACTCCTAACGACATCTGTTAGTCCTGATTTAAAAGTTTTGTAGCGACGTATATATGTCAACTAACAACGATTAACTAGTCAATAGATGTCGTCTTACAGTAGGAATATTTTAGTATTTTTTTTATAATATGAAATAAACTTACTTTTTTGAATTTGTGTCTTATATTATTTTTTAAATTAGTTTTTTAATTATTCGTAAATCGATATATTTAAACCATGATAATAAGTTATCGTCATAAAGCTCTATACCTGAAGGAGCCATCGCCTCATCTTTCCAAACAAAAAGGTCTGCCAAAATCTGAGGGAGGCGAGGTAGCATACGTATGGCGTTTTCAATTTAAAGGTACATCATTGTCTGTTGTTAATAAAGTTTATTTCTAAATGAATTTTTATAGTAGCATCGCCTTATTGATAACGGACAATGGTGTACCTTTCACTTGAAAATATCACGCATATTTGACAGTAAGTCACGACACTAAATGGAGCAACAAATAGTTGATTTTACATATGTTGAAATATGGTTCATTATCGGATGCAGTCCTTGCAAATGTCAAACAAAAAAGCCAAGGATCATTTTTGCTTGTATTTTCAAACAAAATATAGAAGGCAGCAATCCTTAGGGGCGTTAAATATGCATAAGTGTCAAACGTCAAAATTCAAAATGGTTATTGCCCGTGAGAAAATAAACGATTATCTTTGAATCGATTCAGTAAACGACGCTGGATTTTCGATATGGATTAATTTTTTAATCATAATAGTAATGATAAAAAAAGTAAAACTATAATTACATGTGAAATTATATTTCATATTTTTGTAAACTAGACATAATCCATCCATAATCATGTTGTCCCTTCTTAACGCATGACAAGTTCTCTTTCGCACTTATGCAAACGTATCGGATACGTCGTGTCAAACTCAAATTTTTTGACAGATTTACTTGTACCCCCCTGACCATAACTAGCTGCAGAGAAAAAGACCCCCCTACCCCCTGCAAAGTTTGTATGCAGCGGGGGCCTTTTTCGTTGCAGCTGACCGTACCGCCGGCTGTACATTCTCGGGCGAGAGCATTCGGGCAGGTACAACTCAAAGTAAATCTGTCAAAAAATTTGAGTTTGACACGACGTATCCGATATGTTTGCATAAGTGCGAAAGAGAACTTGTCATGCGTTAATAAGGGACAACATGATTCGTGACGTTACGTGACATTACAGAGGTCTCTCTGTATTATACTATTATTTACTCTGTGACTCGGGGTAGATTTTTCTTTTGGAAGCCAAGCCAGTGCACCCCTGTACACTCTCGCGCTCGGCCTGTCTCGGTTTGTCTCGGCGAGAGTGTACAGCCCGCATACTATTTACGCTCGCTCACTCGGATGGATAAACATTTCGTGTAAAATGGTGGGTTTTATGTACTTGTTGTACAATCTACTATTATTTACTAGGTACTTAATTTTAGGGAGCGTACTTAGTTTCGAAGACAGTCGCTATGCTGCCAATAAAGCCCGTCACAGACGGAGCTATAATATATATTATAGCTCGATATATTTTGGGTATATTGCCTTCTTTGTCTGGCGTGACGTACAACCGATATATCTGTCTCTCTTTTGATAGCTTTACCGTGTAGGGTGCCGAGCTATACGATTATATATATCTCGGTATCTAACGGTATATTAATATATATTATAGCTCCGTCTGTGCAACAAGAAAATGAAAGGCAATCTATGGCTATGAAGGCAATAGACAATACAATCAAAAACATCCATTTCTTTATGTCAATTCCACGTTTTGAAATGTTGCCAGTTCAATTTATATGAACCCCAATAAGGTACACCACACACCTGAGCTGAATTAAGAAAATTCATAAACAAAATGCTTAAATTTGTCTATGGTAGCGGAAATTTGTCTATGGCTTCCATACAAAAAATCTGCTACCATAGACAAATTTAAGCATTTTGTCTATAAATTGGCTTAATTCCGCTGTGATTCCGCTAGGTGTGTTTTGACCCTTAAGCACTTTGTCGTTCCTTTTTATGTAGTTTTTATGCGATGTAGAATCTTATTATTTAGGTGAATGATTAAAAGCGGTATTACACATTGCAACCTGCAGGGCCCAATCTGTCAGGTTGGAATGTGTAATTGAAGGTAGGGCCCGTAGGGAGCTGAAGGAGGGGAAGGAAGAGGCAGGGTACACAACAGATTGGGCCCTGCAGGTTGCAATGTGTAATACCGCTTTATGGCAGAAAAACAACATACATGAAAAAAAAGCATTCTAATTCAGTAAAAAATATTTATCAATAATTATAATAATGATATAGTACCGTTATACTATTAAGTTTATTCATGTTTATTTGACAATGTTGGACGAAAACAAAGAAACGAAACGTTATGTAAACCGAACCAAAATCTGCCAAAATCACAGCCAAAATTGCTACAAAATTGTGAAGATAGTTTGTATAGTTTGACTGGTGTTGTTGCCAGCTCGGTAAAAAGCTGGCAACGTCGCAACGTAAAACTGTGGTAAAACTTGTATTGTGTCATAAATAATTGTATTTTTATACTCGGCGACTGTAATACTCGAATTGAGATTGTGGTGGCGGAACTACGAGCGCATACTTGTAGATATAGCTTCTATGGTCGCATATTGTAGCATCCATAACAATGACAGAAAGGATTTCCATACAATATTGTGAAACTGTTGTCGAGCCCCGCACTGCGTGTCGGGCGGGCGCCGCCGGCACAATCCACCGGGAGATCGAACGTTACGAGATCACATAGAAGCAATAGGTTGTGCACGGCTTTGGTCGAACTCAATTCTTACCGGCTTGCTTAAGCACTCGTAGAAAAACTATTGTGTGCAACGGTACATAATAAGGGTTCTTAAAATTCTCGGGTCTGTTTTTACAAAATTTGGCTCCGCCTCATTTTGTAAATTCGACCCTCGAATCTTAAGAACGCTTATTAAATAACTGTTGCACAAAATACTATTACGGCCTTCTAGCCTTGGTAGTGACTCTGCATATGAAGCAGGAGGTCCCGGGTTCGAATCCTGGTCAGAGCATTTATTTGTGTGCTAATCACAGAGAGAGTTCTGGATGTTTTCTAAGTATTTAAGTATTTATCTATAAGTACCTATCTATTATATAGATCGTCGCTTACAGTCGCCATCAAATATATCGGAACGGCCACAGTACTCAAAAATATCTGAACATGCACTGTATCGCCTTGACAATAGAGGCGTTGTTCAGATATTTGTGACCACCTTGGCCGCTCCGATATATCTGATGGCAACTGTACCCACAACACTAGCCTTATTGAGCTTACCGTGGGACTAGGTTGATTTGTGTTGATGTAAGATTGTCGCATGATATTTATCGAACGAGCGGAGCGTAAGCGAAGATCGTTCTTACAAACAACAACTGTCACCTGGCTACTGGGGCGTCTCGGCATTTGGATGGCTTTTTGATTTAGATAGTTTGTCCGACGATAACTTTAGTAACGACTTTCCGATCTTTATGAAATTTGTTGGACTTGTAGCAGAGACCAACAAAATTTGCGAGTTCGTATATGAGCTGGATTGAGACGGGGGTTCTGAAATTAGAAGGCCTAAAAAGGTTTTGTAAAGGGGTCCTGTTACATTGGTCATCTTATTTGCTACTTTTACGAGCGAGTATGGTTGAGTTTGGTATCAAACGAAAGGTATTGATTAACACTCGCGTCAAATCCTTATTAACTGCTTACTGTTTCATAACAATTAGCAACATAAAATTGATTTCAAAAATATTTTCAATTATATTTTGATTTTGGTGTAAATATTTTGATAACTGACTTTTTATTTATTTATTAGAGCTTTGGCTGCTAGGGCCACCAGCATACTGACATTAACACATAAGTTAGAGAGAGTTACCATAGACGCATAATGATGGTGACCGAAACCTATATAGGTGGTCCACAGATGAGAACGACATGTCAAAGCAACAGAGTGAGAGGCATGTGAGAGGTGGATTTAAATTTAGACGAGACAAAAACCTGTCAAATCTGAAGCGATTTCGTCGCGGTAAAATTTTGCGCATCAACCGCACAATTTAATATGGACGTTTAGTTTCACCGTGATGGTTAGTTGAGAAAAAAATACCCGATACCTATTTTTGGTATTTTTTGTAGTAATAGGCTATTTTCCTATGAAGTCAAATCAGCTACTCTTTAGTAAACGTCAAAACGATTTGTTATATGAAGTTTATACGGGAGACTAATATTGTGACGTCATAATTCTATATGATGATTTGATGAATACATGTCCTTTATAAAAGTTTTAACCATTATAAAATCATTTAAAACGCGAACACATGCTACACCTGGATTTTCCCGTGTATTTTTGAAAATTAGATTTTATGAATGCAGCGAAACAATTAAGTTTATCTACTGGAAAGTACCCTATTCTACTATTGCACATTTATGGCGAAACACACGATTCGCGAGTTCACAGTTCGGGGCGAACTACTAGTAATATTTTAATTATTTTATTTAACTCACAAGTTGCAATTTGATCACAAGTAGTGATAGATGAGTGATAGGATACCTTCATTCAATTATTTGAAGAAAGGTATCCTCCCAATTGGCGTTTACAGATTTTGGAAGAAATAAAAGGTTGCGAGAAAAAGGTCCATTTTTAACCGACTTCAAAAAAGGAGGAGGTTCTCAATTCGACTGAATTTTTTTTAAGCATTATTTTTTTTACTTTTTTTTGTATGTATGTTACTCGACATCTCCGGGAATCATGAACCGATTTTAAATTTTTTTTTAATCGAACAGGGATAACCCCTAACGGGTGATAACAAAAAAATGAGAATACTTTTTTGCAGCTCTAAAAAAAATACTGTCGGCATTAAAGAAAAAGTTTGTTCTAGAAGTTGTTGGAACCTCTTTTGTCTATCATGTGTGTAATTTGTTTTTTTTTTACAAATCGTTTTGTTTGTCAAAAATGGCGTCAAAACAAGAAGCTTTGAGACAACGCGTTGTAAATTTTTATAATTCTAACGTTTGTTTTGGTAAAAAGTTCACCGTGGACCATTTTGCCAAGGAAAACGTGCCAATTTCTACAATTTATAGAATTTTAGCATCCTTGACAATAGCTCGAAAAGGTGGCAGTGGTCGACCAGCGAAAATTATGACGAAGAGGGCGTTGAAGTCACTGCCAGGGGGGTACAACTCAGTGTAAATCTGTCAAAAAATTCGAGTTTGACACGACGTATCCGATACGTTTGCATAAGTGCGAAAGAGAACTTGTCATGTGTTAAGAAGGGACAACATGATTCGTGACGTTACAGAGGTTTCTCTGTATTATACTATTATTTACTCTGTGGTTTAACGACAACGATGCCATAAGCCAAAGAGATGCCGCAAAAAAGTTTAAATGTAGTCAACCATACATTTGTAAATCATTAAAAAAGGTTGGCCTTAAATGCAGAAAGAAAGTGAGGGCACCGGAATACACCGACGAGCAAAAATCGACAGTTATGTCTCAATGTCGTTGGATGACGCGAAATTACAAAGGAAAATCGTTTATTTTGGACGATGAAAGTTATTTTCCTTTGAGTAAAACTCATATTCCTGGAAATGACCGGTACTATACCAGCGACGTCGCTACTACACCAGAGGACATAAAGCATAAGTACAAGCATAAATTGGAACCAAAAGTTATGCTGTATGTTATATCTGAAAAGGGTATTTCAAAACTGTGGTTCAAGCCAAGCGGTTTAGCGGTCAACCAAAATGTGTACGAAAATGAGTGTCTGAAAAAAATACTGGTGCCGTTTATTCGTAAACATCATGCTGATGGGGAATATGTTTTCTGGCCAGATAAGGCACCATCGCACTATGCAAAAAAAACTATACAATTTCTAGAGGCAAATAACATCCCATTTGTACCTAAGACGCGTAACCCTACGAATCTTCCGCAATGTCGTCCGATAGAAGATTTCTTCGGTAATTTGAGCAGTCTGGTATATAAAAACAACTGGAGAGCTGCGAACTGTGCTCAATTAATAAAACAAATAAGAGCATGTGTGCGAAAGATGGACAAAAATGGCGTCCAACGGTCTTGTACCAACATCATGTCCAGGCTCCGACGTACAGCTGACCACGGACCCTATGCCAATGTCCATTAACATTTTTGTACATTTATTCTTGTATATATTTTACAATTATAACTACTTTTTTATATAACCGCAAGAGTTTTCTTTAAATCCGTATAAAATTTATTCTCATTTTTTTGTTATCACCCGTTAGATGGTCCCATTATCACCAAGTCGGGGTCTTTTCGATATTTATTTTAGTGACATCTATGAGCTATTATCATTAAACAAACGAGCTACACAAAGGGTTACTCCGAGATTGAGCTAAACCGTAAAATTATGAGAAACTACAATAGATGGCGCTTAAATTAATAATGCGATATTACCTGGATTTATTTTTTTCTTAGGTTTAATCAGATATTTTTGATTACTCTTGTTGTAATCAGTTTTGGTAATATAATGACGCAGGTTTAGATAAGTAGCGACTAGATTTCAAGTAACATGAAAAATTATTACGAGCCATTGGTACTTTGAGCGACATCTATTGAAGACCATTGGAACAAAACGAAAGAAGTTCCTAACAATCTCTCTAGGTACTTAATTCTCTTTGGTTTGGTGGAGATATGATGGAAAAATGTTAGCCATCAGGTAAGTCTGAGTAGATCAGTTGGTTAGAGCGATGGGCATGTATCCCGGAGTCGCCAGTTCGAGTCACGCCTCAGGCAGTGGTTTTTTCTACTTTTCCTTTATTTCTAAACAAAATACGCATTTATCGTGACATAATTAATATAATTATAGAAAGAAACAAAAAAAATACATTACTCTATTGGAGGAAGCATCTCTTCTCCCTAATGTACGAATATTTAATTTACCCGTGCTTCATGATCTGCATCTTACTGCAAGGTGATTTTATTGAAAGCAGCCTAGTAAAGTTAATGTCGCTTGTAAAAGTTGTAAACAGGGATGTCACGAATGTCGTTTTCTCACATTCGCGAATGCGAATGCGAATGCGAATATTCAGGATGCGAATGTCCGAATGCGAATGCGAATACGAATGTTACGGAGTAGATTCAAAAATGTTAATCTTGCTTATCACTTTTATGCTTCCATAGTTCAAAAATACAGAACATGATATGTGAAGGAGTGATATATTATTAATCACAAGGAGTCAAGTGATACCGTCGTTTTCACTTCCTGTGTATGATGCAAGCATGTGACCATCAGCCTACTTTGACCGCACTGACCCGTCAAAACAGGGTGCGTTTTGCCAACATTCGCATTCGGAAAATATTCGCATCATTTGATGCGAATGCGAATGTTGATACGAATGTCAAAAATGATGCGAATATTCGCATTATACGAATGCAAATGCGAATATTCGTGACATCCCTAGTTGTAAATAGCTGTTAAGCGACTCTCAAAAGAATCTCTCTCTTAGTCGCGTTAATTAGTTCGCCTCTCAAATTTTGCTTCAACATTAATTCTTGTTGGTATAATAAATATTTTTGAAAGAAACGAATTTTACGGTGAGTGATGGGTGCTGCCCCTCAGCCAACATCTTGCTGTAAGGTACAGGGGGGCAATCCTAACTGCAGGGAAATATCACCTAAATCGAAATATCTTCCGTGTGCATCATTAACTATACCTAGTGCCATCTATAGTGGGGAATAGTGCTTTTCCGCTATCCAGACATAGATGCCACTATAGTTAATGATGTAAAACACGGAAGATACTTCGAATTAGTTGTAATTTTCCCGCAGTCAGGATTGCCCCCCTGTTCCTTACTCAATATCCCCGATCCTCCTCAGCGTCTTGCCAACTAGCCTGACGGGCGACGTGTAATATTGACGCTATTGGCTAATTCTAAACCTTATTGCATCGTGATAGGGTGCAGCTAAAAAATTTACCTTTTTCCTCTCCGCCCTTCTAATATTAAGTCTCGTCTGCGCCTCAGCCAGCAACTTGCTGTACTCGATATCCCCTATCCTACTCAACTTCTTGTCAACCCTCGTAGACAACGCATAATATTGACACTATGAACTAACTAATCCTGAACCTTATTGCATCGTGATAAGGTCCAACTAAAAACTAACCTTTTTCCTCTCCGCCCTCCTAATATTAAGCCTCGTCTGCGCCTCAGCCAGCAACTTGCTATACTCGATATCCCCGATACGTCTCCTCAATTTCTTGCCAACCCTCGTAGCTAGTTGGCGGACAGGCGACGCGGGCGCCATCGGGTCGCCGGTGGACATCTCGCGAACTAACGGGGGCAGGAGGATGTCCACTATGGAGTTGATGTCGGCAGTTTCGAGAGAGCTGATTAGGTGGAGCAGCATGGTGAATACTGCGATGCGCTGTAAAAAAAGTGAAACTGAAATATTACAATAGTAAAGGTATCGTAATTTTAAGTTGAGGTGATTAAACTAAAACTACAACCACAAGTACCTAAATAAATAAGTTTTCACCAGAAGATCCTTCATTAGCTGTTTTTATGAAACACTATGAAATTTTCCCATCCGATGCTTAGGTATTCCTTTCTTAAGCGTTTACTTAAGGCACAAGATGCGTCGCATACACTTTTTAATTACTTACAGGGTGGCCCAAAAATACGTTGACAAAGATTTATTTTATTTTATTAAGTACTTACATAATATATACATACAATTAAATTAAAAATGAAAACTGCAGTGTTTTTATATTTTACACACATTAATTCTCTTCAAAATATGTAAGAATATAACAGAAGACTAACTGAATTCGAATAGCGTTCAATTCCAAAATTATTACTTTTTAATTTTGTCAACGTAATTTTGGGTCACCCTGTATAAGGCAAAACCGTATAGAACGTAAGTTACTTTAGGAGTATTCAATGAACGACTAAACTGTTCAAATGCCTTTTTCCTCATCTCTACCCTTCATACCTTTTTATCTGGTAAGGGTTGGATAGGTCACTTGCCACTCTCAACTATCCTCAAAAACTCTAGTTAGCTTCAATATTAGAACACTTACGATATTCATAGAGCCCGGCGCCTTAGCCACCTCCACATTGCACGCCTTCCGCAGCTTGAACAGTATCCAGCGTACGTTGACCCTCCCGCCGCCTTCCATGACGTCCGTCTCGTCCTTTATTTTACTGGACAGCTTGAAGCTTGGTATGGCGTGCACTAGCTTCAAGATTTGGAATAATACTGCTGTGACCTATAAAGAAATAAAGTAGTTGGGTGAATATTTTAATTTTATCATTCGTTGCCCTGTATGTACCCTGTACAACTTTTTAAGATCATGATTTTATAGGATTCATAATCATCATTATCATCAAACATGATTATTTTGTGGAAGATATAAGCTGATTAAGAACTTTACGAGTGTGTTAAGTACATTTTTAACAGAATTGTTGTTTAATTAGTTTATTTTCATAACTGTATTTTTGTTTTGTATATTTTTATTATTTGACATGTGTTTTTTTTTTTTTTTATATAGCCTATGTTGTGTCCCACTGCTGGGCAAAGGCCTCCCCTCTTTTCCGCCACTCGTCACGGCCTGGTGCATGTTCCCGCCAGTCGCTACAAAAGGCATCCAGGTCGTCCTGCCATCTCTTTTTCGGTCTGCCTCTACTCCGGCCCTCTACATGTGTTTTTATGACATTAAATTGAAAATGTGTTGCTTACCTGTTCAGCCGTTTCTTGAGAAACACCAGCAGTGTACTGCGCACACAGATCCAACACCAAACTCCTCAAGGCCTCCTCCGTATTGTCATAAATAAAACCCCTATCACTTTCCACCTTCTTCCTAACTATCACATCTAACTCTTGGGGGTCAACGGCCAGCAAAATCTGATGTAAAATCTTTGCTGATCTTAGTCTGACCCAAGCATGAGGATACGCCAGTAACGCTTGACATTGCTGCGCTATCTCATCATAATCGCTTATATATTTCTTGTTTTTTAGACTCGACTCGCACTGGACAGTGATTTTATCGATTAGATTAAGCATTTGTATGAGGCTGTGGTCTTTTTCTCTCTGTTTTTCCTCGTCAGTCTTATCGTCTGCGGTGTCTAGATTGAGTTTGACGAAGCGTCCGGCGCCTATATCGTTGGTGAGTAAGAGAAGTTTGCCGCTGACTAGGGACAGAACTGTATTGAGGCGGTTTTTGAACTCGTCACCTTCGACGTTGACGAATCGGATGCTGAGTTGAGCTGCCAGCTCGAAGTGGACCGGCTGGAAGGGAGAAGTTGAATCAGAGATTATTGTTTTGTAAAACTTATTGATTTACATACCTATAAAGTGATAGGAATAAATACAGAGTTTAATTGCTCAATAGTAAGTTTTATTGTCGTATACCAAATAGCTTAAGTAAGTACATAAAGCATACTCACGCCTAACACTAAACCTTATGTGAACGGCATACGGTTTAAAGTGGCAAGTACCTGCGTGTCCTCAAAGAACGTGGTGACCAGGTCGAACAGCCTGTTCCTCTCCAGCGCTGGGAACCGTTTGAGCATGGCTTCGATGCAGTCGGCGGCGGCGGCGCGGCAGGCGGGTGCCGCGTCATTGAGCATACTCGCGCCTAGTGCTAGGAGGAGGTAGTCGCTTTGCTTGGTGAGTTGGGCCTGTAATAAGTAAGAAAGTATAAGTAGGTAAAAATAAAATGAGTGTGTCCGTTTTAACCTTTTCGATGCAATGACAAATGTCAATGCAGTATCTCATGCAGTATGCGTTTAGAGTAAAACTTTGGTATCTTATGACGGATATAACCGTCGTTGGCATCGAAAATGATAAAAAGTAAAGGTCGTAAATAAAAATTAATTGAGTATGTTTAAATAGAATAGAATAGAAATAGTTTATTCGTAAACACATACACATAACAGAAATAAAAGGAAAGAAGACATAAAACAAGAAAGTGCCACGAAATGGTCTCATCTCAGCATGATGCTGGCGGTTGTCAGCGCTGATCTTCCGAAGAGACCATCAGGTAGACCAAAGGTAACACAAAAAAGAAAAATATATATATATATAAAACTAAAGGCAAACAAAAAGTAAATGTTTTTAAATATTCCAATGTCTGAATTTTACAAGTTTTTTTATTTTTATATTAGTTGGAATACAATCATCATTTTAAAATTTCAATTTGTCTAGTGTTTTTTATTTTTGTATAAACCGACTTATTCTTGGAAAACCGGTTAAAAATGTAGCGAACCGAATCGGTTTATGCGCCTCATTCATCAAGGTTTAAGGCTTACCACTTGCAGCTTGCTGATGATCATCTGCAGGAACTTGAGCAAGGACTCCCTGCCACGGTGTAGCTCATAGTTTAGCTGGGTTAAAAATGTAGTGCAGCGAATCGACTTATGATCCCCATTCGTCGAGATCGGCTTAAGGCTTACCACTTGCAGCTTGCTGATGATCATCTGCAGGAACTTGAGCGAGGACTCCCTGCTATGCTGTAGCTCGTAATTTAGCTGGGTTAAAAATGTAGTGAACAGAATCGACTTATGATCCCCATTGGTTGAGATCGGCTTAAGGCTTACCACTTGCAGCTTGCTGATGATCATCTGCAGGAACTTGAGGGAGGACTCCCTGCCATGCTGTAGCTCATAATTTAGCTGGGTTAAAAATGTAGTGAACTGAATCGGTTTATGATCCCCATACGTCGAGATTGGCTTAAAGCACTTACCACTTGCAGCTTGCTGATAATCATCTGCAGGAACTTGAGCGAGAACTCCCTGCCATGCTGTAGCTCGTAATTCAGCTGGGTTCAAAATGCAGTGAACCGAATCGACTTATGATTCCCATTCGTCGAGATTGGCTTAAAGCACTTACCACTTGCAGCTTGCTGATGATCATCTGCAGGAACTTGAGCGAGAACTCCCTGCCATGCTGTAGCTCGTAATTCAGCTGGGTTCAAAATGCAGTGAACCGAATCGACTTATGATCCCCATTCGTCGAGATTGGCTTAAAGCACTTACCACTTGCAGCTTGCTGATGATCATCTGCAGGAACTTGAGCGAGGACTCCCTGCCATGCTGCAGCTCATAGTTTAGCTGGGACACGAAGAACTGGATGTAGCGCTCGAGACGCTTGCCGGGAGAGTAGTTCGTTAGGTACATGACGAATATCGCGCGAGCTTCGTCTCTGCAGCAAAATTAACCTTATTAGGATCGACGTAAGGTCTTACCTTACGTAGGCCGAAGATGTAGCATAAATAATATTAAACAAAAAAAGAACCGATTTCACTTAGGATCCGCTATTCCAAGAGGAAGTGGCCGAGTTGCTGTTAAAAATAGTGAAATCACTATAATAGTTGAAGAGTTCCCTCGATTTCTCCAGGATCCCATCATCAGATCCGGACCTGGTGGCATGGGACCAACTGACAAACAAAGAAAAATAATTTTCCAAATCGGTCCAGCCTTCTTTGAATTATCGGTGAACATACATAAAAAATAAATAAAATAAAAAAATTGCAAAAAAAAAACAAAGATCCCAACAAATTGAGAACCTCCTTCGAAATCTTGAAGTCGGTTGAACAGTTCCTACAAGGTAAAATAAGAATGTTACCTTGATTTTGCTGATTCACTGAGGATACAGATTTTCGATACTTTCTCCATGACCTCATGCAGCTCAGTGGAGACCAGCTTAGCCTCTAATATAGCTTTCAGTAGGGAGAAGGAGCTGGCTTGCTTCTCGTCATTCTGGCAATCCTCTTCGGCGTAAAGCAATAACGTTTTTAGTTGGTCGGCCTCCATTATGTAGTATTTTACGTTTCGGATGAGGACTGTGATTGCCTAAAAATCAAGTAGACTTTGACAAGTTTTTACTAAAAGACGAAATAAAAATAAGCCGGAAGACGGAATAATCCAACTTCCGGCAGAAATTTTCTATGAGCTCCAGACAAAAATTCAGTCACCATAGACCAATGTCCGCCTTAGGGACACCACACACCTGATCTGAATTAAGAAAATGGTTGCTTAAATATGTCTATGGTAGCAGATTATTTGCATGGAGGCCATAGACAAATTTAAGCATTTTGTGTATGAATTTTCTTAATTCAGCTCAGGTGTGTGCTGTCCCTTGTGGCTGATTTTTGTCTATGATAGTTGAATTCCGCTAAGTGTGTTTTATGCTTAACCTTAGTTTTGTTTTGGTATAAAATAACCCGAATTCCTGTTTTTAGAGTCCATTCAATATATGTATAGGGTGTTTAAGACTTTAAGCTTTAAAATTTATATTAAAGAACTTACCTTAAACGCATTCCTAACTAAATGGTAATTATCGTTCTGTTTGCTAATTTCAAACGTCGCATATTTATGTAAAATCAGGAACAATGTCTTCACGACATCTTTCACCATCTCCTCCAGAGTCGGGGTACTGACTCTAACAGTCCACAGCGTCGCAATACATTTCAACGCAACAGTAGATACTTTGACATGGTCGCTTCTCAACGCATCTACTAATAATGGTATCAATGGATCGACAAAAGCCTTGCATTCTGCTCTTGGGACCTTCTCTCTTTTAAGGATTACATAAAGAATATTCAAACTAAACTCGACTAAAACGTGAGCGTTAGCTTTAGCGGATACTTTTACTTGTTTCGCTTGCACTTCCTTATTTCTTTTAGGCGTTTCTTGGATTATAAAGCAGTCTGGTTTAGCTATAAGCATTTTTTCTTTCTGCTTTTCTGTTATTACTCTCTTTGGCGCGCCGAGTACGAATTCAGGTATGCTTTCAGATGCTATGCCGTGTAAGAATATGAAAAGCGATTCGATATCTATAAATTTGTTTGTAACTAAGCCACTGGTTATGTGTGTTAGGGCTTCCTGTACTTTCGTTACGATCTTCTTCGATTGGTGCTTTTGTAAAACCTCTTTGAATGGCAATAGTAAGTTGATTAGACACGATTCTGTTATATTCTGTGATACTATCATCAAGGTTACATAACTTTTCTTACTAGGTTTAGCTTCTGGTGTTTTATAATGTAGTTTCTCGACCTCTTTTTCTTCAGATAACGCGCCAAATAAATCGTTACAACAAACATCTAAAATGTAGTCCAGATTTTCGTTCAGTTCACCGGGTTTAAAATCTGATTTCAGAGCTTCTAGGACGGAATGTATCGTAGCTACTAATACATGGACTTGGAAACCTCTAGTCAGGAGTAGAGTCAGGTGTTCCAGTAGTATGCCTATGTAGGCTGATCCGATGGTAACCATGATTTTCTTGACGATGTCTCGAGCCGTGATTCGCACTTGTTTCAGCGGCGATTTCAGGAATGAGCAGAGTTTTATGATGATTCTTGAATAAAATAAATTTTAATTCTTAATGAGCTTAATAACAATACCAACAAACTCAAGTGGCCATTGATATGACGTAATGTTGTCAGCGTGAAAATCGTGTCAACAAATATCTGGCCAAACCGCAAACCACTCTTCGTTCGTCGAATCGTCTATATTCATAACTTTCTTTCGAATATGCAAGAATGATAGAGACGGGGCCAACGAATTGTCGTTTTTCAAACTCCACGGTTGCCCCCCTATTCGGAAAATTTGGCAAATATATGTGAAAATACCAATGTGAATTGACATGAACATTAAGGGAGTTAACCTTTTTAACGTTTATTGTTCTGTCGTTTTACATAATTTAATTCCATAGATGTTACAGGCCAGAATGATAATGATGTTATACAAAATCTTACCCAGGCAGGTGATGTCTGAGCACGTCGCCAGGTAGTCTTTGCAGCAGTTTAACCAGAGCCAGCGCTATGGGCACCCGCAGCATGTCTTCCGCTTGGCGCTCCAAGCCCAGGCGCCGCCGGTTCACCTTGTGGGACTCTTCGTGCTCTGTCAGCTTGCCGATCGCACTGAACAATAATATTTTATTAGAATGAATTTTAGTAGAAAACTCGCAATAACATTGAAAATATATGCGTCAATTTTTTCGTTGCTAAATGCTAACCAACATAGATGCTAGAGTGGAGGATAATTTCATAAAATATCAAAGTAATTTTAGAATTTATATTACGTCATAAAGTTTTTTTTTTTATATTCATGTACTTACAACTAGGGAATGCAACCCGGGTTTTTTAAGTATGAAAGAACCCGGGTATTACCCGGAAACCCGGGTTTCTTCATACTAAAAAAAACCCGGGTTGCATTCCCTACTTACAACTGCAGAACAGCTGTTATAGACGCACTACTTTAAATATGTATAATCATGAAATTATTTGTTATTTGTATGTTCAGTATACTTACCGATTCAGCTGTGGAAGAAGGCCCGCCGACAAGGACTTGATAATCCTCTTCGCCAGAGACGGTGGCACTTGCGTGACCCTCTCGAAGGCAGGCACGCTGGCAACCTCTTTACTAACTGCTTCTTCACTGTCCGCCTCCTCATCGGCCGCCTTCAACTCTGAATCTAAATCTATTTGAGTTTCTTCTAAATCATCTGTAGTTTTTTCAATCTCATCACTTTCTTTTTCATCATTTCCTTCAGCTTCAACGTCATCTTCCATTAGTTCAGCTTCGTCTTTTTGAATATTTATTGCTTTATCAGTTGCGCCATTTACAAGCTTGTCTTTACCTTTTCCTTTCCTAGGTGGTCTATTATCAATGTTAGCTAGCAAAGCTTTAGGTAACTCAATGTTCTTAGCTTTTGAGAAATCATAGTGGAAAGCATCTAGAACGCTGACGACTAATCGCGTCAACTGTTTCTGATGCTCTGACGCATGACGCATTTTGTTCAAATACAGTTTGAGTATGACCTCATAGTGGTACCAAGGGAGTAGTCTACAGCAAGTAGAAACAGTTTCTATACAAGCGTCTATCAAGGTGTTTTTATCGGTGTACTTATCGTCGCAAATGTAAATCGTTGCCAATGGCAAGATGAAATTGGTGAGCGTTCTCGGGGAAGGACATTTAGTCATTTTCTTGGCGACTTTGCAGAATTTCATTAGCGCTCTAACTCGCCTGTGCATTTGCAAATGGCACATGTTGTCGAAGAAGTCTACTTCTCTGTCTTCGTTATTGGTCAGATGAGCCAGGTCTGATAGAACTACGTCGGTACTTGAACATTCCCTAGCTAGTTCACCAAGGATGGTTATACTTTCATTCCTAAGTATTTCGTTCTTTGAATCTCTGATGCCGTTTGATATTAAAGATAAAACTGTGTCACGGACTAAGAATTGACCATCAGTTGCCGACCAATACTTGAGAAGCAATTTCGGAAGTATCTTTTTAAGGCATAGGGCGGCACCATCACGCAATCCTATGTCTTTTTCAGTTCTGATGAAATAGAAACAGTTGTTAACAATTAGAATAGCGAGATCTAAATCGATTTGGTTATCATCAAGCAACTGGTAAATTGTCTTGTATGCGTCTAGTCTTCTATCGAAATCAGGCTGTTCTATCCAGCGTTTGTTGAACGCATTCATTTCCGATATGACGTTGCTAATACGAGCGAGAATATCTTTGTTTTTAGGAGATGTTTCAGCTATTGACGCAAGCAGTTTTAGCAGAAGTTTCCTGACATCAACTAGAGTAATTTTGTTGAAAAGTACAGCAATATTCTTGATATAAGTTTGAGGATTGGTGCTGTGACCTAGTAAGTTGATAATGGTATTGACTGCATGCTCCATATTTTCTTCTGCTATATTCATACATACTTTCTTTACGAGTATTGGTAGTAACAGATTCAGAAGTTCGTCGCACAATTCTGGTGAAGCTACAAGTTCTGTGACCCTCGAAAGTATTAGCAGGTCTCTTTTATTCATTGTGTTTGATTTTGCAGAGTTTGCGATGCGTCTTTTCATAACTTCCAATATGCTTGGAATGTGTGTTATCAAAATTTTGCTGCCGAAATTCATTTGAACAGCCAGTTCACTTTCAGACTCTACTTGTGTAGTATTATACGGCACTATAGCAGGTAATTCTTTGTCTTCTTCATCTTCTGTCAACGTCAATAATTTTTCAACCATATCTAGAATCATATTGACAACCACAGGAGTAGTTTTTGGCGCCAGCAGAAGTTTGAATATCTCTGGTATTGCACTCAGCGAGTCCTGAGCTGGGCATGTCACAAGCAAAATATAATATCTTGGGTTTTGACACCACGTGTTTAAAAGCTTTAAAAGTGCAGTTGGACTATGGATGCCTTCGATGTGTAGTTTAGACATTAGAGGCCATATTAGAGTTTCAAATAAAACATGCAGCTCGTCCGAACTCCAAGAGTACTTATCAAACTGGTCAAACAGCTTTGTCAGAATGCCTATGGCTAGTGTTCTGAGGTTTTTCATGACTTTCGAATAACCAACATGTACTTTATCTCCATGAGCCAGAACAGCCCCTACCGTTGAACACACCCAAATAAATATCTTCAGCAAGTCTGATAGCAATTCATCCTTCAGATATCCTCCAAAATATTCGCGCACCACTTCAAGTAAGTTCAGAATGCTGTGCAATTTCCCAGGAATAATCACAGATTTTAAGTCTAAAGTGGAGACAACACTGTCATATATTTCCTTGGGTTGCATTGTGATGTATTGCTTTACATGAGAGAATGCCATCTCAACAAACATTTTCAGTTCTTTCTCATTACATCCAGCTACATATCTCATGATTAGGGATCTCCTGGTTTGACCACCTCCTTTCTTGTCTGTCGCCATCTTAGACGTCATTTTTCCGTATAGAATTCTCAGGATAATTGGAATCACATGTTCTCTATCATCTGCGTGAATGTTTTGTGCATCTTCAGTTATTTTGAATAAGGTTAATTCGTCTTTGAATTTTTTGTCGTCAACTAAGTTATACAAATTGCTTTTATATGCTACAATACTTTTGTTCTTGTAGTTTATGATGCAATCTAAAGCAAATTTCTGCAGACCTGCATTTTTATGTTTTAGGAATTCCATGTAAAGTTCCCAGAATATTGGCTCTTTGTGAAGCGCTCTGGGGTTTTTAAATTGTGCTAAAACTTGCATGACATTGATAAGAGTTTTAAATGTTACTTTTCCGGAAACTGTTTCTTTGGCGTCTTCGACAATATCCGTTATTTCTTCTATATTAGCGTCATCAACTTTTTCATCGTCTGTTTTATCATTATCAACATCCATAGCATTATTCCGGCTTTCTACGTCAATTTTTAAGGCATTAGCTCTGTCATTCCTCCTATATTCTTCTTCGATAAAATTTAAAAATAAAACCACCACATCTCTGTTTTTTGCTTCACACACCTGAATACAATTGCTCATCACTTTCAGTAACAGATCTCTGTAATTATACACATCTGGTCTTTCCGGGATATTATTATGTTCTGCATAGAGCTCCTTCAATAAATCAAAGTCACATTCGAGTTCGTCATCAAACTTGAATTGTTTCAAGTTCCTTTTTGCATTTTCAAAAGATGATTGAAGAGTTTTGTGGAAAACCGGCCAAAAGTCATCAGTAGCAAGAGAGTTGCCATAGCTAGCAATAAATTCGGTCACTGGCTCCCATAACAGTTTGAAATTCATATACAACACTCCAAACATATAGTTTAAGGGGTATAGGTGGAAATCTGTGTCTTTTATTAGAGCATACTGTGTAGTATTGAACACCATCTTCTGCAGCGTGGTCTGCTGAGCCCTGTATTCCTGGATGGAGGGAACAGTGGATTCCACAGAGTAGCACAAGCTGAAGACTGATAATTTCTCAGTAGTGCCTCCCACTTGGGCAGTTTTGTTTAGTGGTTCAGTGTTCTCAAATTGTTTGTAAATATGTGTTGTTAGCAGGCGAACCTAGAAATAAACGTAAGATACAATGATTGATAGCCAACTCAATGAAGAGTCAGAATGACCTATAACAAATATATTATGATATAGGGCTATTAAATAATTTAAAATGTCACATAAAAGTACTTACTACATGGAAAGGTGATGACACATTGGTACTCAAATAAGAATCAATCAGAGCCAGTATAGGAGAAGAGAGACAGTTGTCTTGCTCACAAGCAGTCAGATACAAATCTGTCAAATGCAATGCCGCTAAGTAATTAGGATCTGCAGCATACGGCAATATCACAGGCAGCAAAGTATCCATATCACAAATAGCCTTCAAGTTTTTACAGCTGGATATGTGAATAGCACTTTCCATTGCATTCGCAAGAATAAATAGGACTTTTCTTGCACATATGGATTGTTCTGTAGTGCTACAGTGGAACTTATTCTCATCTGACTTGCTTTCCAGGTTGTAACTTGTCAGTATCTTGACTAGTTTGGAAATAAGTTGACTCAATGAAGTCACACAACTATCTATATCTATCTTCTCAATGTGTGGCAGGCAGAACAGTACATTCATCAATTTGGCTGGATTTTCAATCATATTTTTGATGTCGTCATTTATTATAGTTGAGAAATGCTCCATAAACATAGGGAGGTTGGATCCAAAATCAAGGGGATATTTAACCCACTCAAAAAGCTTTATTCCGTTCATGGATAGAGGCGATTTCTTGAGGCATATTTTACTAAGTGTGTTCATTGCATCTTTGTCAAAATCAGATTGAATGACATATTTTAAGAACGGTGGCAAAATGTGCATGTCAAATTGGGTATAGTCAATAACATTCTGCACAAAATTTATAAGGATGTTCGGGTATGGTAATGGTAATAGTACTTTGACTATGATCCCAGCATGTTCTTGAGATAATGATACATTTGGGGAGAGGAGTAACAACGCTCCTATTTGGGCACACACTTGAAGAACATTCTCAGCTGTTTGTTGACAAATAACTTTGATGAGAAGTAGAACAAATTGTGGAGGATTGATCAGATATTTCCCTTTTTGGTGTTCTATCACTTGACCTGCAAGTCTCAGAATGTATTCAAGGCCTTTGTTATCATCATCCTCTTTAAGAATTTCTTCTGTATATTTAAGAATGCCTGTCCAGAATATGGGGAATTCTTTATAGTTGATTGTGTGTAAGCTGTCCTCAAATGTTTGTGTGAGGAGCTTGAAGAGTATTTCCTGGTGTGGTTTGTGTTCTTTCAGGTGTTGCAGGAGCAGTGGAAGGAATGTTTCAACACAGCTGTGGAACTTGCCGGGTACTCCCTTGATAATTTCAAATATAAGGTGACCGCAACCTGCTGTTGCCTGTAAATTAGATGTATTAATTGCATTAGTAAGACTTACTATTTAATAACAACTGGTAAAACCAAAGGAGTGGAATTTACCCCCACTGTCAATAATCCCAAACAAACAAAAACTAGTATGAGTATAAACACACAATTTTCACTCATTATTTTTACAAAAACGGGAATCTATCGCGTACAATTAATTTTTTATTTTTCTGACGTTTCGAGCGTGTCGTAACGCTCGTGGTCGCAGGCAGACTGTACGCGATTAAGTACTGTTTTTGTAAAAATAATAAACATAAACTAGGTCTCTGGTTGACTAAACTAGTGATGAGCTTCACAGAGGCACCTATGGTGCAGGGTGTGCATGGCACACGGGCACAGCGGTCCTAGGGAGTGCCGAGCTACGGTAATGTTTGCATACAGGTGCTGCATGGGCTAGAGGTGCCTCTGTGGCTTAATCTTGATCTTCTGGAGAGTTGCCTTCCCCCTTATTCATATATGTCTTACAAGATTGTCTATTTTGTCTGTTTCTAAAAAAACAACTGTTAAAATGACAGATAAGGACAAACAATTATAAGTTAAATGTGACTTGTAAGACATTTATGTATAATTGCGCTAGTTTCTAATAAAAAATTTAACTACCTTATTACATGTTACTTTTGTATGTAAACAAATACATTTTCCATGAAAATTCCTATACTCAAATTAATAAGATGTAGCATCGGTTTAGTATAAAACATCCCAAACTTACATCATCATTTGTCTGCAGATAGTTCAATATGAGTTCAACAAACTTTTTCTTGTCCCGTATATCACGAGCCACAAATGCAAAGCTTTCTGCCGCAAAATTATTTATATACTGCGGCTGCAATTCACTTAGCAGAGGAATTATCCTCTTCAACACAACTGCTATATCTTTCTTGAGGTACGGTTTGAGGATTTTGAAAAGAAATGCGAGGCAGACCAATGTCCATTCCAGCCTTTCTGCATCTTTTGTTTTTAGTAGCCTTATCAAGATGTCGAGAAATCTTGGGAAATATGGATAGAAGTCATCTCTCAGGTCCTTAGCCAGTGACACCAGAATTCTGAAAACATATAATAATAGCCTTTATTTACTGAACAAAGAATAACAGTTGCACATCATCTCTCTATTATTATCTCCCATCTATTGTATAACACGACATTAAACAATGCAATAAATTGTAGTGTTATTCCACTTTTATTCATCATTATACTATTTTAGTGTTTCGTCTTTAAATCCAGGGAAGTCAAAATTTATAATGAAAGTGCTTTAGGTCAAAAAATTAAAGTTATGTCTTCTTTCCCTAATTTCTAAATCAGTTGTAAATTATAGGAGTCACAAACCACAACACAGGGTTGGTTCTTCAAAAACTCAATGGACAAATTAGGGTCTTTATTACCTAATAGAAATGCCTTATAATCCATCCAAAAATGGATAATGCATCCAAAATATGTTATAGACATGACTGTATGAATATATTATTATTTTTTCCGTATGTGTCTGACATATTGAGATATTCTGTATTCAGGACAGTAAATAAGGTGTAAGAAAGATCCATCCTCTACAGTGAAGGATCAATGCAATAAACGTAAAAAATAATTTAATGGTTGTATAATACTTACTCCAGTAAAGGCTGTAGGCACAATTGGTCTTCCAAATTTAAATATTTTTCTAATATTTCTACTACATCATCTTTCCTATGGACCAGCTGTGGTACTGTTATAATCCCAAACACTTCTTTCTTAAACTTTTTAAAGTTTAGCGATAAGTTCAGTCCATGCCATTTCCTCAAGGCGAGATGGAAGTGTGTTTCATTTTCTTCAGGTTGTTCAGTGTATGCGTGCTCGATGTGATACAGGGCTGCATGTCGAATGTCTATGGAGTTGATTCGTTCAGCGAAAGGAACAAACTGAGAACGTAAGCAAAGATTTTCATTAGAAAAAGTTTCACTACGTGAAGTTAAATTATAAAGTGCACTAATCGCGTACGTACCCGAAAGGTGTTGGTAGTTTTATGTTTCACGGGTTTGATCTTCATCTTCGTTGTTTCTCTATTGCTTAATTATTTCCTAAATATAAATTTATTATTTCACGTAAATATAACCACATGTCTGCGGCGCGCACCACATTTGTTTGACGTTTACCTGTCTTTATTTGACATAAGACGAAATTGTTTTTCTTCCAAGTTAGTTATCTCGATATTCTGAGCTAGTTTCGGCGTCTCATATACTAGCTCAAACAGCCTAACAAAAAAAGGCTCAATACAGTTAGCGGAATTCAGCTACCATGGACAAAAATTAATCAGTGCTATAACCGCGAAGCACTTCGTTCATCCAATCCAATCGTCTATTTGCGTCACTCTCTTTCGTATATACAAGAGCGATAGAGACGGGGCCATCGTTTTGTCGATTTTCGAACTTCGCGGTAGGCCCTCAGAAGTCAGAAATCTGGCTGAGAATTGTCTATTGGCTCCATACAAAAATTCAGTAACCTTCGACAAATCTTGAACTTTCTGCAGATTTTGATCCATGACTGAATTCCGTGCTAAATTTCGCTCCATGTGTGAGGCGGGTTTCTTTTGATTGATACCATACTGTAAGGGTGACAACACACCTAGCGGAATTCCTCTCGGAATTAGCGGAAGTAGCGGAAAATTGTCTATGGTAGCGGAAATTTGTCTATGGTAGCAAATTTTTTGTATGGAAGCCATAGACAAATTTTCACTACCATAGACAAATTAAGCATTTTGTCTATGAATTTCCGCTACTTCCGCTAATTCCGCGAGGAATTCCGCTAGGTGTGTGAACTGTGTGATGACCCTAAATGAGCCTATATGATATGGCCTATAACATAACATTAAATTAAAAAAACAAATGTCAAATGTCAAGATAAGACTAAAGAAAGACTACAAAATTTTAGTTTTATTATTTGTGAACATTGTGAAATAAATACATTCATCATTTGCAACCATATAGCATCTTTTTTTTTCAAATTGTCATTCATGCTTTCGCGACTGGTAAACTCTCTGCCGAACGGCTTATCACAACAAATAACTAAACTATATTTTCAAGGTAAGTTTTAATCTTAACTGGGAAAACAAAACAGGCAACTATTAAACATGTATTATGTTTGGCCATTAAAATGTATACGTACTTTATCAGCCTGTCTGATACTTATAACGGTCCAACAAGTGCTTTATGATATATATTCTGAAATACCTATTTTAATACCTCATTGTAAAAATACTATAATCACGTGTACTTGGAGAATGATCTTCTTCTTCAGTTCAGTTCTTCAATTTAATACATTGTAGAAAATTTTCAGCTTTAATCCGGAACCAGAAAGGAACTCACAGCCAAGCTGAACACCATCAGTTAAAAAATATGGATGTGAAAATCTTGCCAGCGCTCCAAGATAACTACATGTACCTTATTATAGATAAGGCTACAAGAGAAGCAGCCATTGTGGATCCAGTGGATCCTGGCTCTGTTTTGTCGGCTGTCCAGGAGCATAACGCTAATTTAACAACTGTGTTGACTACTCATCACCACTGGTATTCTTTCATTGACTTTCTTTTCTATTAACCTTTTGAACATCAAGCATCGGACGGGAAAATCAACGCAAGCGCGCGCAAGTCTAACCGGTTATATTTTGGACATGATTGGCATGTGTGTGTGTGACGTCTTTGGCAGTCAAAGGGTTAAGATTAGAACCAGCTTCAGTTGCTATGCTTTGGTTGGTTTGTACCTATATGAACTGAGAGTAATCTGAGCAATGAGCATTGTGCAGCAACATTATCTCAATAATATTTGAGGGTGTAGTTTAAATTTAACACTTCTCTTAATTTGTAATTATTTCTCTGATACATACTAAATTGATAGTATGCACAATTTGCCCAATATCTGAAAGAAAAATCGGATTTGTACCGAAAGGCGCAATCGGATGGACAAATTGACTTGAGGCAATTTGACTATCATTTTAGATTTGGTAAAAAAAAGGAATAGTTATTTTTTTATAATTTAATAATTCATTTGCTTTCTCATCAGGGATCATGCTGGAGGCAATGAAAATTTGGTTAAAATGATGCCAAACTTGACAGTATATGGTGGTGATAATCGCATTGGAGCATTGACGAACAAGGTTCAACACCAGAGCAAGTTCAATATTGGCAATTTGATTGTGCAGTGTCTTTACACTCCTTGCCACACAGCGGGACACATATGTTACTTTGTCAGCACTCCTGAAGAAGGGAGCGACCCTGTTGTTTTCACTGGTAATATTTAGAATAGAAGAACTTTATTCAGAAATTTTAATCCTTTATTTAGTGTTTATTTGTACATGATAATATTACTACTAAACTGCAATTAGAATAAGAAGGAAATGCCATATTAATTTTGCCATAAGGAAAGTCTGTGAAGTTTAATCCTATTCTCATCCCAGCTACATAATGATAGCGCATAATACATTGCCTTATCTGGGTTTTAGTTTGTTTTCTACAAGCAAGATAAGATATCACATTTGCCACTGGTATACATATGTATAATATGGATTTTAATTTCAGGAGATACTTTATTTCTTGGGGGTTGCGGTAGATTCTTCGAAGGCACTGCTGATCAGATGTACTCCGCCCTTGTGGAGATCCTGTCCAAGCTCCCTGATCAAACCAAAGTTTTCTGTGGCCATGAGTATACTCTCCAAAATTTGAAGTTTGCATCATTTGTGGAGCCAGAAAATGAAAACGTAAAAAAGAAGATTACTTGGTCTGAAATCAGAAGGAGTGAAGGAAAACCGACGGTGAATTTTAATATTTTTTAGTAAGATAAACTAGGACACAATTTCAGAACTTCAAGTGCTTTTATTACCATTTGAAATTGAATCTTAACCTTTTTCCAGGCCACATCAATCCATAAGACTTTTCGATAATCCCTAAATCTACAAAATAGTTACGTTTTAGTATTTGGTAATTCATTTAAAGCAGAGTTAAATTTTCGATGGTTTAACCTAATTTGAACCTTAAACTGTAATCTTAAGGTTGAAATTTAATTGACACAGATGCGGTCGATAAATCTTACTACGTCTGGAAATGGGTTACGTTTCACACTGAATAGCTTAAAACAACTACCCAGTAATAAATTTCTCTTATGCAGTTTATATAATTGACTAAATCAATTTTAATATTTGTAGGTTCCATCAACAATAGGTGAAGAGAAATTGTACAATCCTTTTATGAGAGTGATGGTACCTTCTGTGATGCAGCATGCCAAGCAAACTGATGCCGTTTCCACCATGAGGACCATCAGACTGGAGAAAGATAATTTTAGGGCATAAACCAAATCAACAATCTTATAAAAAATGAAGTTGGATCCAGTATAGTAATGTACTATCGGGTTCATAATTGCATGGCCAATTTATCAATGAATTCATTCATAAATTGCACATGCAATTTTGAACCCAATGGTACTTTTATGAATGTGTCATAGCTTCTAAAATATTATTTATTTTGTAAGGCTTTGGTAAGGTTCTTCAAAGCATTTATGTTTACAGCTCTAATAAGAACTAAAAAGTATATTTGTCTGTTGGTAAATTATAAAAAAAAACCTATTTTATTGTTCACACTATCCTGCTACAGAATTCAATGCTTTATGTTTTTCAAAATTTTTCTATTTTGATAACTAGGGTTCATGGGTATTGCATAATAAATAAACTTTTTATTTTTCACATTTATGGTGCCATATTTCATTGCTTCATTTTTCATAGTTTATAAAAAATTAAACAAAAAAAAAGTTATAAATAATTTATAATTAATTTAAACCTAACCTTAAAGCTGACAATCACAAGAGATCTAAGAACTATGAGGATCCGTGGGTCACTGTTCTTTTTTTATGTATGCTGACATCTCCTCTGCATACTTTTCTTTTGATCTCTCGAACATAGCTACATATACCTGCAAGCACAGAAAATGAAAAGCATGTTAAGGTACAGAAAGAAAGCTAAAATATATAAAATTATACAGGGTGTTTTTTGTGAGAGGTGATTAGTAAGGTATAGTTAAGTCATCCTGAACAACTTTTTCTATGGGACCAACCCCCAAGATGTCTGAAAGAGTAAAAACATTTTTGTGGTTTAGAAGTTGGTCCCCTGGTAAAACTTGTTTAGTATGGCCTACCTAATCAACCTAATGAGGAAGATTATTATTGTAGTTTAATAAACACGCAGACAGTTGAGTACTGACATGCCATATTATTTCACATAGGAAAATTTCAGAAAGTTTTCATACGTTTGTATAGGGATTGAAACTTTCCGTTTCTTAAATTTCCTATTTATTGTTAGTTTCTGGTTTTTTTTTTCAACTTACCCTTTTATCTTCAGTAGATAGTGCTCTCCACCGTGAAGCTAGCTGCCTGGTGACTTCCTGTTTAGTGGGCTCTCCCCCGATCTCCGAGCTAGCCTCAGCTACCACCACGGGCCTTTGTTCTTGGCAGAATTGGAAGAATGCATTGCAAGGCTTTTTAGGTGCATTAGGATCCCTTTCAGGCTGTAGGACAAGAAAAAATACACCCTTACATACATTCTTAAATCAAATTGAATTGATGGAACTGTTTAAAACATCTTGCAGTATATTTTTGCATCTGTAAGTATTTCTAAAAAAATATCCACTTTAGTGATGGGCAAGTTTCTGAAAGTGTCCTCATTTTGTATGGGGAATATTACCAAATGGAAATATTCCCCTTATAAAAGGCGGAAACTTTCGGAAACATGCCCATCACTAATTGACTTGTTAACAAATTCCTGTATGTGTGGGAAATAAGTTGCAGTCTTACTCTATGGTATAGTCTGTCCATAAAATAAAAAGAAGTGTCTTAGAATGTACAAGTTCCCATATAAATAAACTTCAACACTTTATCCGGACAAACTCTATATCATATGTAATTATGCTAGTTTTCGTGCATACTATCTACTAAAGAATAAACTATTAATAGAAAATGTGTTCCCCAAAAAAAAGGTTACCATAGATTTGTAGCAGTTCCACTAAGTGGACGGTTAGTTAACTGAACCTGGGCGGGAAACTAGCACAACCAATAATACAATCTATTTACCTTATCAGCTTTGCTTTTTCGTTTAGGTCCAGGCTTTTTGGCACCACCAGCATTTTGCTTCTCCGTCTGTTTGGGCGCTGGTTGTGTTTTAGGCGGCACCCGCGCTGTCTTGACCACCACATCAGGCTTCACCTCGACGTCCACAGACGCGGTTCTGAACCCATCTCCATGCTTATCCAATCGCTCAACTAAGAGCTTGATATCTTTACGATAGCGCTTTGTTATTTTCTTGGCCTCGTGTATCCTGCAAGGTAACGAGTGTTTACACATTTTTACACAAGGGAATCTACATCATAAATGCAGTAAAACACGGACCTATTCACTATTCGTTCGTTATCCTGTTGTAACACTTCACATCGCTCCAATAACAGTTGGTATTTGCGCCTGTAAATCTCTTCTTCCGATGGTAAACTAACCATGTCATCAGAGTCGTCAGAAATATTAGAGCTCAGTTGTTGTACTGTCATTTTAATTTATTTCACTGCATCAAAGTTCAACGCGATCAAGTTTCTTTTTATTCGAGCTGTCAGCCATGACATTTCGGCCATTATTGTCTGAATGTTGGTATTTTTTCAGGAGTATTTTTCTGATAAAATAAAAAATATTAGCAGCGTTTATTATTTGAACTCGAACAATAAAAAACCAATTTTGACGTAGCTATGGTTCACATCAGTGTGACCATAAAGAAAAAAATCTGGCACTTCATTGGGCCCTGCGGTTGCAATGTACCGGTTTTGTGGCGACCCTTAGGAGTTTTCTTGTTTGTAATCAAACATGGTCACACACTCATATCAGTCACATGTCATTTATGACATTTTGTGATTTGTTTTGATTTGGCGAGGTCCTACCCAACTTGAGTTATTTTATATGAAATGAGTCTAGTCTTCTTATAACTTTAAAGTTTTATATCATAGCTATCACTTTTCCTAAATTGTGTCATACCTGTGATATCAATATGGGTGGTTTATTTAGCAAACAAAAGAAACACGTAAGCAGAGTTACGGAGCAAGATAAAGCAGTTTTACAACTGAAACAACAAAGGGATAAACTAAAACAGTATCAAAAGAAGATAGAGATTAATTTGGAAAGAGACCGCCAGTTCGCCAAAAGACTGCTCGGGGAGGGCAAACGTGAAAAGGCGAAATCGCTTTTGAAAAAGAAACGCTACCAAGAACAACTACTACAAAACACGGATGCGCAGTTACAGCAGTTGGAACAACTGACACATGATATTGAATTTGCGCAAATTGAAATTCAGGTATGTATCCTTTTTCACTAATTTTGCATGGAGAATATTTACATTTCCCCGAGTAAATGCCCTACTTTGTGTAGGTACTTACTTAACCTTATTGATCAATTTGATCATGGAAACATTTTGATCCTTCAGGAAACCCCTGAACTATATGACATTTGGTAAATCATTGGTAAAGTTATACAATTACTGTAGGAATTTTATGTAAAATTGCTCAAAGGCTCACTCACTCACTCTTTTATTATCAGTTGATTCATTTAATGTTCTTTTTATCCCATTTACTATTAATAATTTTAATTAAATATTTTCGACGGACTTAAAATTTACATTTTGTTTTGAATAATCTTAAAAAAGAACTATAACTATCATAAAAATATTAATTTTGTTTTGTATTATTTATTTTGCAGGTACTGGATGGCTTGAAGACTGGAAATGTAGCATTAAAAAGTATTCATGCTATCTTAAACATAGATGAAATAGAGAAGATCATGGATGAGACCAAGGAAGGAATTGAGAAGCAGCGAGAGATCGATGAGCTTATATCTGGGCAATTAACTGAAGAGGATGATGAGGCTGTGGAGGCAGAGCTGGAAGCCATCCTGGACGACAGCATCCAGCTGCCTGATGTCCCGAAAGAGAAGCTTCCGGACATTCAGGAAGAGGAGATCGAAAAAGAGAAACCTCGGAAAGCTAAAGAAGCACCAACTAAAATTGCTATGGAGGCCTAAATGTTTATGACTGTTCATATAATTATTGTATATTATTATTGCCATTAAGTAAATATTTTTCTGTACAATAAATAATTGTTTTAAATACATTTTGGCTTTTTTGTCTGCTTTGCCCATTGTTCTATAGGCAATAACTCAATAATCTTCAGTTTTTGTACTTGCACCTAGTTGTGACTATTATATGGTGAATGAGTATAATGAGAGCAATAACCTAACAAATTTTAATAGCGGTGGTGCAACAACCCAAAATGGATCTTAGCCTCCAAAAGTAAATCCCACTTTATGGAACTATACAATACACACTATCTATTAGTGTCCTTGTAAATCGAGAAAGTGCCACAAGTTGTCCACATATTTTTATTATATGTATAATAAATGTACAGTTGCAATCAAATATATCAGAGTGGTCAGGGTACTCAAAAATATCTGAACATGCACTTTATCGCCTTGACAATACTCGTAGTGGAGCGTTTTCACAAAAAGTTGTTAGTTTTCACATTTTTGAAATTTTAAGAATTTTTTGCATATTCCTACTCAGATTCGTGAGTACTATCAACTCCACTATGAAATTAAAAGTGTCCTGTTCCTCTTACGCTACTTTTCTATGGGCACTTATATGAAAGTAGCGTAATGGAACATAAAAATTGTATGAAAATTTTGGGACACTTCATTTCCTAGCAGAATGAATAGTACTCTCGATTCTAAGGAGGAATATCGACACGAACACGAAAACCAACAACGTTTTGTGAAAACGCCCAGTGGCGTTTTGTTGAGATATTTGTGGCCGCTCCGATATATCTGATTGCGACTATGTGACGTCATATTGATTAGTTGTTAAAATAATGCAATCTTTAATAATAAGACATTTTAGTGCATGAGTTAGAAAACTATGCTAAGTGTAATTTGAATTTATGAATTATTTATGTATTTGGCAACACTGAGGGAATTTACCAGGGATATACCAAATTCTTGTGACTGAAGCGTTTCTGGTGAGAGCGACGTATTGTACAATACAATATATGTTATGTACTTTTTTTTCTTCATCCTTCTCAGTACGTAATAAAGTCTGACAAAAAGGACAAAACATTAGGAACATGCTAGAGTTTGTCCAGAAAGAAAAGTGTCGTGGTTTACATTCTTTGGGATAAGATAGAAAGGTATTTTTTTAGGGGTAAGATAAAAAGTAGTCTGTAGTGCTCCGGAATATGGACCATTTTTTGTCTTACCCCTAAAAAAATACCTTTCTATCTTACCCCAACGCACCCTAGCAGTTACCAAGTGATCATCCTTTTATGTAACATTTACTTAGGGATGTTTATTGCTCGTATTTAAAATACAAAACAACGGAGGAATGATACAAATGTACCTAATTTCCTGTCGTCTTGCACCTAGTTCATATTGCTAGCTGTATTCAGTTCGACTTTCTAAGAACCACTTGAACAATCACGTCTAATATTGATTTTCAAACTTATGCCTGAGAAATAAGGCTCAAAATTAATTAACATATTATAAACCTTACGTATATTAACGAGCTCATTGATACGTTAATGTTATGGGGGTCCGATTACATTATGTTTATATTCGTTCGCTTACACTTAATATAGTTCAAGTTCAAATCTTGCAGTTGCGTGTTGTCTTGACACCACAATGGGTGGTTTTATTGCAAAACATGTGAAGAAAGAAAAAAAAGTCGCCGCTCAAGAAGTCATGTCGCGTTTGGAACGGCAAAGAAACAACCTCATAATTTATCAACAGCAAACCGAACCTGATCTAGAGAATGATCGGCAACAAGCAAAACAACTGCTTGAGGAGGGTAAGCGCGAGGAAGCGAAGAAGGTCCTTAGGAGGCGGCGATACCGACAGCAACAACTACAGAGTTCTAACGCCCAGTTAGATAAATTAGATCAGATAGCCAACGCAGTTGAGTTTGCGATTGCACTTGAGGTAAGTTTTGAGATGGATACCAATAAGTAAGGTTCAAGTGGGTGTTTGTGAAGATCCAATCCAGTTCTATTTCGGGCTAGTGTCTACTAAAGTCCAAGCATATTCCCGCGGCTCCGGCTCCCAAGGCTTGTAGGATCTACAATGTAGGTAACTACCCGCGTATTCCGATCTGATCCTGCTATGGTCACATGGCCGGGTTCAGGTAGTAATAGTAATGGTTTTATTCCCAACCCATCTATCTCCGCAGGCACAGAACAACTGAGGAAGTATATTCGGTAATTAAGTAACTACATATGTTTGCGATGATAATAAAGAATTGCGTTACGTAGGTAATACTTGAACGTCCCCTTTGCGCGTAGTGAATTTATTCCTAATTACGCGGATCCACACCAGACGAGCCGCCTTGCGAGGAAATGCCGCGCGAGGCAGCTCAGTTAGTGTGGACGTACGTCCACACTAACTGCCTCGCCCGAAGTATTGCGGCCGCGTGTGTTTGCTTCAGCCGAGGCACGTCCAGACTAGCCGAGCGGCCTCGCGAGGAAATTGTGGGCTCGTCTTATGTGGACCCGCCTATTTAGGTAACAAACGTTCTAAGGAACCGCACACCACTCTAATTCTAACGACTCGACTTCGCGAAGACGTTTCACTTGTATTGAGTACCTACGGTCAGCAGCAGAAGTAGTTAAGCGGGTAGGGTATTCAAAATTACCTACACACGCTCTTATTTTCTTAACATAGTCGTGTCCAACTCATTTTGAACACCCTACCCGTACCTACCCGCTTAGCTACTTTTGCTGCTGACTGTACCTACCTACTACTTAAATGTATGTTTTCGTATCTTTCAGACGTCTCATTCTAGACAGAGTGCACCCAAACGTAATAAATGGAAATCGATCATAAAGAGAAAATTTAAAAAAAGTCAGCATAATCCTGATACACGAAACAAACTGGGAAAACCTGTTGACGAGGACATTGAGATTTTTGAGGTAACTAGCCAATTTACCGAAGGCCCACTGAACTGACTGAACGCTTGCTCGAAGCGCGACCAATATATCAAAACGTAACGTTACGTAACGTATCGCTCGCAAACGCAGAATGTCATACATTGAAGGAACGTTCAGCGTGCGTTCGTTGTCCGAGGCGCTAGGGATTCAAATTCAGTCATAGATTTAGAGACATACACATAAGGCCGGCATAAGTGCCAAGTGGCACAAAATTTAACAGACTGATCAACGTAACTCAACAGAGAACCGGTAAACTTCTCATACTTATCGAACTCGCGGAGCGTAAGCGAAGTGAGTTCTTACAAACAACTCCAGACCGAACTGTCACCTGGCTACTGGGACGTCTCGGCATTTGGATGGCTTTTTGATTTCGATAGTTTGTCCGACGATAACTTTAGTAACGTTTTTCTGATCTTTATGATATTTCTTGGAGCTGTAGCAGAGATACATACAATTTATAAGTTCGTATATGAGCAATTGAGCAGGATCGATCAAGTGGTTATGGAGCTAGAAGGAGAAAATAAATCCTCCTAAGGGTCTTGTTATATTTGGTCAACTCGTTTGCAAGTAAATCGCGAGTTCTCAGTTCGAGGCGGACTACTAATATTCTAAGCGTTCAATTTGGTGCTATCGACGCTGTTTAATCAAGTTTGTTTGTGTTATGCATTGGCTGCCTTTCCACTGAGGCGGATATCAGAAGACGTGCGCGGGAATGAACCAATAGCATCATCCGCCGCTCTTCACCGCTTACAGTGGAAGGGCAGCCTATTGGTTGATTCATGCACGTCTCCTCTCATTCGTCTTAATATTGGAATAATATATTCTACGACGCTTCTCTTTTCACACAGAGTTTAACTACAAAACACTCATTTTTATTGTTTGATTTGTAGGTCCTTGACGTTTCAAATAAGAAGGAAAGAAGAAAATGGGGTAAAATACACACTAAAGTAAGAAATGGAATTGAGAAGCAGAAGGAAATAGATGACGCTATGGCGCTTACTTTAAAATTAGAAACTGGAGACGAGGAGGCCGTACACGAGGAGCTAGAAGACATTTTGAATAGCGGCTACCAGCCGCCCGACATCGATCAAGACATCAGTAATGATGGAGCATCACCTCGTGGGTCTATACTAAACGATACTGCCGAAATTGCAGCAGCATGAAATCGAGTGTTTGAGTGTTTTAGCTTATTAACCCTTTGACCGCCAAAGACGTCAAATCACGCGCACGGAAAGTCGCGCCCTCAGCACCACGACGTGATATCACGTCCAAAATATAACCGGTTTGCCTTCGCGCGCGCTGGCGCTGAGGGCGATTTTTCCGTCCGATGCTTGGCGTTCAAAAGATTAATGACACAATTTTCAATCAACAAATAAAAACCCGTTTCAAAATCATGTTTTAATTGAGTATTTTAACTCCTATGGATTTTTCAATCATGTCATTCGAAACTCAACCTTATTACTCATTAGTTAAGGTTTAATACACTTTAACGGGCATAAGGGTGTCAGAAATTACGCGAAATTAAACCTTACCAGTGAGTAATAAAGTTCAAATCGTGGGAAATATATTCCCTCCGCCTTTATATAGGCAACAGATAAGAGCTTGTTCATCAATGCACACTGGTTACTTACTATGACAATGATCTAAGACTAGATAAAACAGTGCAATCCGATACTTGAATCATAGATATAATAGACATAGACGGCCATAGTCTAAGAATTTTTTGAGGCTCCAAGTATTTAGCGCCATCTAGTGGAGAGCGACCTAAAGATAGCCAAAATAAAGAGGAAATATCAGCTCCATCTAGTAACGACTAGTGTACTACTAGTACGCTATTCGTTACTAGATGGTCATAATTTCCCTTACTATTATATAAGTTACTCTATGCTTGAATTTAACATCTCATCTTTCTAAAAAGATTAGGATTACAATAATGTACCCGTACGTTCTTGATAATAGGACGAGGAAATTCTGGAACAGTCAGCGTCAAATATATTGTAACAGCTAGAGTAGCCAAATAGTTCGTCACTCCTTACAAAATATATGGTAAGTATGACGAACTATTTGATCACTTTGTCTGTTACAATATATTTGACGCTGACTGAACATAATAAAGAAAACAAGCGCATTTGTTTGATTTTTTAATCTCATTCATATCAAATTACTGAACATAATTTAGTACTTACTATTGTGTCTAGGGATTTAGTTTTCCTATAAATATAAATTAGCGTGGCACCATTGTAGATAAGTTACCATTCTGTTTGGCTCTGATATAATTTATCCCAATGATTCTTCACGTCTTAAAACGAGATTTCATTAACTAAAAACGATTTTCAATCGTTTCATTGTCATCTGTTTAATAATTCCAGCCAGTTTTAACATAATATTTAAAATAAGTCTTAATATATCTAAAGGGTACACCTTTTAATTTACAACTAGACTATGTACATTTAAATAAGCTGTGTTTACAAGCCGATAAGTGATCACAGAAGTGATTACAACACCACTTCATTCATGCCGACAATGGCTAAGCGATACACCAGCATCTTATATAGCTATACATTTACGCAATAAAAAAAAGGATTTTATTTAAAGATTTTATCACACTTGTACTGTACATTTATGGCAAAATATAATAATATCTATAAGCTTGATCATAAAAGACGGTACGTGGCAAAAATAGCTATTAAAAATTGTAAAATAGCAGCGATTTCAACCATTATGAACTGAAATTAATTTGGTTGTTAGTTCCGGGATACTGCGAGTCTTGAAGCTTGATTCTCGCTTTATGTGGTCCCTGTTACATTATAATATTACATTACACCCAATCGTTTACATCATTTCCGTTTTTACGTAACATATAAGTTCCAACTGCCCTTTTAATCTTTACTAACAGGAAATAAAATTGTAAAATACAATTTTCTGACAAGGAATGTAAAACTTTCTGTGATGATCCATGCGTTAAAAATATTACATCAAGTACCACCTGTAACTTAATGCTTCTTAACTACTATTTACAGAGAAAATGTAAAATAAACCTGGTAACCGCTATTTCCATAACTATAAAATTATTCCGTTATACATAAGTATTAACGGATATGACGTTATATTCAATTAGGAGTGTAATAGGAAAACAGGTAAGATAATGACGTCACAGACTAGCAACATACGATATGGCTGATAAAATTGAATACAAATTTATTTACATAAGTATCTATCACCAAGACCACCATACATTACAATAAAAGATAAAGAACTGAGATGAAATATGAACCGGTTAAACCGTGGAAATTAATACTTAGCACATAATAGTCGGGATATATGCAGTATATATAAAAATAGTATTAAAAATAAATTAAGAACATAATTGTAACGTTTTCCAGTCAAAGGTACACCATTCAGCGTTGTGGCTACTCTGTCATGACACATGCTGAGTGGCAACCATTTTGGTGTAAACTTTTTAATTGTATGTATAGTCCTTGCTTTCGTTATGCTGCTGTTGTACACCAAATAAACATTTTTCATTTCATTTCATTGCGGATTGTCAATAATGCGTTACTTCCATAAAAATCATTCAGAAATAAACTCTATTTTAACAACCGACAAACAACAACAACAGTAGCCATCAAATATATCGGAGCGGCCAAGGTACTCAAACATATTTGAACATGCATTTTGTCGTCTTGACAATAGAGGCTGTACCTTTGACTTGAAAATGTCTTGAATTTATTATTATTTCAGAACAACAGTAAGGCAGTTCAAGTTAAAGTAAAGCTATTCTGCATACAAGTCGTGTTCCTAATAAGAAAATGATAAAAAAGACAAACTTGGTATGACCATGTTTTCTACAAATTATTTTGTCTTGGCGGATATTTAGTAAGTTAGAAAGAACTTCATATTCGATCTGTTTATAATCTCTACGTAAATTCAATGAACCAGCTATTGATTTCGACGTCGTCTGAAAAAGGGATTACATTCTTACAAGACTTAGGAAGTAGTCCAGACTCACATAATCACATTTAAATACATTATCCGCCCTCGTTTCCATTGGTTTGTAGTTGGCGCTGTACGTGGCCCTATTTTATTTCCTCGCCCAACATAAATGTCTCTAGATAAGAAATAAAAAATGCATAGCGATATTCAGACGTCAAACCAATAAAAAATGTAATTCACATTTCTGTCCCAAACCAACGAAAACATAATTTATCGTGTTTAACAAACGCATAGTGTGCAAGGTAATTAGATAGGTCTCAGGTCTCTTTTAGTATTTTATAAATTTCGTAAAATCTTCTTCGTTTTTATATGCGACAGATTTTTTGGCGAATTAAGTGATGGTGAGGACAGTGATGCTGATGACCTACCTAATCATCTCGCCCAATATGACGTGCGGTTTGGAAATACAGCCTTCATAATGACAGATCGGTTGCAGCCAGTCGTGGGGCCGCCCATTTCCCTAGGACTGCAGCGACCGCCTGGAGCAGGTGGAGCTAGAGGTGGTGGGTGGTGGTGTAGTGTGTAGAGGGTGGTGTGGTGGAGGGTGGTGGGGTGGAGGTGGAGGGGGGTGTGGTGGAGGACAGCTAGTAGTTGACGGTGACGGGGTGCGCGAAGCTGGCCCCGGCCGCCTCCAGCGTCACGCTCGTCGGCGCTCGAACTTGCTGCAATAATTATATTTATAACTTTATCATTTTTGACTGACAATTAGTGTGATCAACGAATGATTCTAGCTGGAAAAGTGGAAAGCAGAAATTTTGATTTTGGAACTTTATTAAGACTAGTTAGGAGACTAACACACTAAAAGTCCCCAGGTCCCGGAGGTGAGCCCGAGGAGGGGGGAGGAAAAGCCTTCTTTGCTCCCGGGCACTCGTTTTTTGGCTTTTTGCTTACATCTTAAAAACCATGCGTCATAGACAATTTTGTTGTAGTGCATAATTAAAGCTGATAAAATTCTTTACAACTCCCATGAATTCACTTTTTACCTATAATAGTTGTCCAGATACGAACTCCGAAAAACAGGCGATTTTAAAAAGTTGGGGATAATTATCCATAATACTTGTCATACTAACTGGCAAAAGTTAATCTGGATAAAAAACACTAGACCCATTTTTGAGCATTCATTTACCAGGCTACATGTATCTATTAGAAAGTATATGTTAATGAAGCTTAAATATAATACTATTTCAGCATGTTGAACAATACGAAACTAGCCGAAAAAAGAAAAAGAATGTTAAATACTTTAATCTAAAAAAGCAGGTAGTGAAAGTAAGAACTTACTTGACTGGTAATTTGCATCACAGTTGCGTTAGTTTGGGGATTTTGTGCTACGGCGCTTTCCGCCGGACTCGCATTCGCCGCAGCTCTGGAAAAACAAAAATATACACAACTATCCTCGACAAATATCAGAATGAAGTGTCATTGGAATTGGTAATTGAATAAGGTGTTATCTTAGGTAGAAAAAGTATGATTGATTGTAATCAGTCAGTTAGATAAACAAAACATGAATATAAAATAAATACAACGAGAATACCCGTGGTTAAAATTAGGCTTAATTCACACCGAAATGGCAGCGGCGCGGCGAGCACTTTCAGTGTCAAGTAATTTAGAACTTAAACGACCAGTATTGCTCAACAAGGTCGCACGCCCGCTAGCGACTACACGCACGTGGTGTCGGCGGCCGCGGCCCTGCGCTCTGTAAACTGATGAATAGCAGCGGCCGGCGGCCTCCGCTGCCATTGCGACATGAATTGAGCCTTAAGAAAACCAACTCTCGTTTACGATTCCCTTGACTCACGTCAATATACCGTTCCCCGACGCGAACACGCGCGCTAATAAGCGAATGCCGAACATAGTTTGTATTCAATCCGCATGCTATTCGGCTCGCCACTCGCACGCGCGTATAAAGCCGGGTATTCATTAGGCAACTTTTGTTAATAAACACTGTTTAACAACTGTTTATAAACAGTGTTGCACGATGTTTCTTCATCTCTGTAAACATGTTTATAAACAAGGATGATGAAATATTGTTGCATAAACATGTTGCTGTGTTCTCCACTCTAGGTGGAGAGCAAGAAACAGTGTTTACGGTAAACTTGTTGCAAAACATGATGATCAAATTCATAAACAGTTTATTAACAAATGTTGCCTAATGAATACCCGGCTTAACACATCACACGACTTCACATGTAGTTAGATACCTGGGGTCGTGCTTGCGCTCGGGCTCGGCGTTGTCCTTCTCGCACTTGACGCCGCAGTCGCCGCAGTCCTCGGCGGCCTCGGACGTGTCGGGCGCGTCGCCCGGCGCCGCCTCCGCGCCCGCGTGCGTCCGCCGGTGCGAGGACAGATGCCCTGCGACAACACATACAGTTAGGATAACCGCAGAGCTACCTCTCTAGTGAGCGTGCGTCACTACCGTTAATACTGGGTCCGAACGCCCGGAAGATATCCGGCAGGTCTAGTAGGTGAGAAGTCTGCAACTGTTCAGCCGATTGTGTGTAATCGGCCATTCCAATCACTCCGTTCCCAGCTCTCGGCCAATAAGAAAATTATGAAACACCTTCAAGATTTCGAGGAGGTTTTCAATTCATCGGAACCTTTGTTGTTTTTGCTTTTTTTATGTATATTAACCATTATTCGAAAACGATTAGACCGATTTCGTAAATTCTTTTTTTGTTTGAAAGGGTACTACTTGACAGTTGGTCCCATTGTAATCAGTTCAGGACCTGATGAGATCTTACAGAAATCGACGGAATTCTTTAACCCTTTTCCAGGCATAGTACGTATAACGTATAACCACATCCGTGCCAATAGAATTTAAACCTTATTTTTGGAGTTAAGGTTAAACTTAGGTTAGATTATCGCAAAATTTTGCTCGCCTTTAAATAACGTAACTATTTTTAACAAATTTGAGATTTTTGAAAATATTTCCTAGATTCGTGTGGTCTGGAAAAGGGTTAAATATTATAGACGCTAAAAACTGCTCAGATGTCTGAAAATCAGACAAGCCGGAGGGAATCGAGTTCTATGGACACGCCGCCACTGCTTGGTATGATGTAGCCTAAGGAGACTCAATTCTTTTTTTAAATGATTTAGTAATATCTCACGGTACCCTTGCACATGAAGTCCTTGGAGCAGACGTCGCAGCGGAAGGGTCTCGCGCCACCGTTCTTGTTGTGCGAGCGCTCGTGGAACAGCAGGTTGCCCTTCAGCGGGAACGACTTGCCGCACTCGCTGCAGCTGTGCGACCTACACATGATGTAGTAATATCTCACGGTACCCTTGCACATGAAGTCCTTGGAGCAGACGTCGCAGCGGAAGGGTCTCGCGCCACCGTTCTTGTTGTGCGAGCGCTCGTGGAACAGCAGGTTGCCCTTCAGCGGGAACGACTTGCCGCACTCGCCGCAGCTGTGCGACCTACACATGATGTAGTAATATCTCACGGTACCCTTGCACATGAAGTCCTTGGAGCAGACGTCGCAGCGGAAGGGTCTCGCGCCACCGTTCTTGTTGTGCGAGCGCTCGTGGAACAGCAGGTTGCCCTTCAGCGGGAACGACTTGCCGCACTCGCCGCAGCTGTGCGACCTACACATGATGTAGTAATATCTCACGGTACCCTTGCACATGAAGTCCTTGGAGCAGACGTCGCAGCGGAAGGGTCTCGCGCCACCGTTCTTGTTGTGCGAGCGCTCGTGGAACAGCAGGTTGCCCTTCAGCGGGAACGACTTGCCGCACTCGCCGCAGCTGTGCGACCTACACATGATGTAGTAATATCTCACGGTACCCTTGCACATGAAGTCCTTGGAGCAGACGTCGCAGCGGAAGGGTCTCGCGCCACCGTTCTTGTTGTGCGAGCGCTCGTGGAACAGCAGGTTGCCCTTCAGCGGGAACGACTTGCCGCACTCGCCGCAGCTGTGCGACCTACACATGATGTAGTAATATCTCACGGTACCCTTGCACATGAAGTCCTTGGAGCAGACGTCGCAGCGGAAGGGTCTCGCGCCACCGTTCTTGTTGTGCGAGCGCTCGTGGAACAGCAGGTTGCCCTTCAGCGGGAACGACTTGCCGCACTCGCCGCAGCTGTGCGACCTACACATGATGTAGTAATATCTCACGGTACCCTTGCACATGAAGTCCTTGGAGCAGACGTCGCAGCGGAAGGGTCTCGCGCCACCGTTCTTGTTGTGCGAGCGCTCGTGGAACAGCAGGTTGCCCTTCAGCGGGAACGACTTGCCGCACTCGCCGCAGCTGTGCGACCTACACATGATGTAGTAATATCTCACGGTACCCTTGCACATGAAGTCCTTGGAGCAGACGTCGCAGCGGAAGGGTCTCGCGCCACCGTTCTTGTTGTGCGAGCGCTCGTGGAACAGCAGGTTGCCCTTCAGCGGGAACGACTTGCCGCACTCGCCGCAGCTGTGCGACCTACACATGATGTAGTAATATCTCACGGTACCCTTGCACATGAAGTCCTTGGAGCAGACGTCGCAGCGGAAGGGTCTCGCGCCACCGTTCTTGTTGTGCGAGCGCTCGTGGAACAGCAGGTTGCCCTTCAGCGGGAACGACTTGCCGCACTCGCCGCAGCTGAACGGCCGCTCGCCGCAGCTGTGCGACCTGCAATACAAACACAACACCGATAGTCTGGCTGGCCAAAAAGTGCAGTAATAAGCTATACTCATCCCTTTTTCAGTAGCGAGGGCACTAGCGTAAAAAAGAGACAGTATGATTCTCTCTGTCTATACTTGAAGTAGACATGCGTGTATTAGCATAAGAAAAAGATAGTATGATTCTCTCTGTCTATGCTTTAAGTAGAACAAACCCTGACCAAACTAAATTAGTATTAGCCTTTTGAACGCCAAGCATCGGACGGAAAAATTGTGGCCTCAGCGCCAGCGAGCGCGCAAGGCAAACCGGTTGTATTTTGGACGTGATATTATGTCCTGGCGCTGAGGGCACGACTTTCCGTGCACGTGATTTGACGGGTTTGGCGGTCAAAGGGTTAAAGCCTACAACGCGTAAAAAAGGCTTTCATATACGAGCGCATTGATGCCATGGCGTGAGCGGGGCGCAACACTGACGTCCGAATAGTCGCTTTCCCATAGCATTATGCGTGTGACACATGTAATTTCACAAAATTTAGTGAAGGAGCTAATCAATTTTAATTGCTTTTTTCAATTACAGATAGTGTGCAAGCAAATCGTAATTGACAGATGAAGCGAGCGACGCGATCTTTTAAAATCGATTGCGCGAGTAAGTCACTGTCAAGCACTACTGATGTTCCATTCCACATGAGGGGTGCATTGGCGATTTAATTGTTTTATTTTTAATTATATTAAATATCTGTTACAAAGTTTTGTTTCAAAAAGTAGTAATATAAAATGTATCGTTGTTTAATACTAATTTAACAACATCCTGTTTTTTGTTTGTTTTTTGGTTGATGGTTAGTTTCTACCAGGGTTTGTATGAAATGTAAAATTTTCATCTGTCACACGCACAATGCTATGGGAAAGGGAACAGAATTTATGAAACTGCCTCACCTCATATGCGCCACCAAGTGCTCCTTGCGCGTGAAGGCCTTGGAGCACACCTTGCAGGAGTGCGGCGTGTCGCCCGTGTGCTGCTTGAGGTGGTTGGTGAGGTGTTCCTTCCGCGTGAACGTTTTATGGCAAAACTCGCAGCGGTGAGGCGACTCGCCCGTGTGTATCCTGCAAATATATCGAACATTAGTTTACTATGAGCGTCGTAGTCTTTATTACTATGGGTATGTCTCCCTTGTAAATTGCAACCACAAATAAGGTTGATTTAGACGAAGACAATTTTCAGACGCCAAAACTATGCCGCGTAAAAATTGGCACCGTATAAACACTTTCGGCGCCATTTTTTTGCGGCATGCCAGCGTAGGCACGGAATAGAACACACGGCTATTTTTCGGCGCCAGTGACCCCCGTCCGCGTCTCTCGCTTCCCCCGCGCCAATTTTCGGCCTCGTGTAAACACGTCGCTGCCAGTCGCTAGCACGCCTCCGTGCCGTGCCGTAAATAGGGTGTACCTTCTTCCAATAAAATGGTGAAAAATCAAAATTTTCAACAGTTAGTCGTAACGCCAACCTGTCCTCTGAGGGATCTTCCAATCTTAACTGTTTCAAAATCAAAGCTGATGCTCCAGTTGCATATCTGTCACCAATCCATTTTCTTACCCAAATTCGTTTCTTGCGGTGCGGCGAAAATAGAAAACACACAATGAGATCGCGGCTCGCGATACTCTCTCTTGAAATACCTTTGTATCGCATAACGCGAAATGCGAAACCACATTCGCTTGCTCTAATTGAGCTGGAGCTATCAAAGATCAGCTGCAAAAGAGCCAATGGAACAGTTTATACAGTCAGCATTACAAGTAACTTAGGGAGTGAGGTTTTTGAACAGTTTTTTTCTGTACATAACTACTGACCTGACGTGGTTGGTGAGGTGCTCCTTGCGCGAGAAGGTCTTGGTGCAGAAGGGGCACTTGTGCGGCGTCTCGCCGGTGTGCAGGTGCACGTGGTTCGTGAGGTGCTCCTTGCGGGAGAACGACTTCGAGCAGTACGTGCACTTGAACGGAGTCTCGCCCGTGTGTTGTCTGAAAAAAAATTATAGTTTAGTTATTTTATTTCATGCTAAAATACACCTACACATAGGATGAATAGGTAGGAAGCTAGCCTTCCGGCAGGCGGCGAGACGAGCCAGTCACCACTGGCATCCTAAACAGGTCCCAGGTCAAGTATAAGTGGATTGTGTGAGTGGATTTAGATCGCGCCGCGTGAGTCCGCTGCTCGCGGCCCGATGACAGCGGCGGGCACTCTTGTCGCCACTCGCCGCGGTCGCGCGCTTGGAAGGAATACGCACCGGATATGATTGACGAGGTGCTCCTTCCTGGAGAAGCTCTTGTTGCAGTAGGTGCAGGAGTGCGGCGCGTCGCCCGTGTGCTGCCGGATGTGGTTGTTGAGGTGCTCCTTGCGCGAGTACGCCTTCGGGCAGTACGTGCACTTGTGCGGAGTCTCCCCCGTGTGCTGTCTGCAACAGCCGTACATTCCGATTTAACACAAGCAGTTATAAAGGGACTGTTTTGTCTTCACTTTACATTCATCAGTAAACTTATTTGGAAGTTCACTGAAGGCAAAGCAGAGACAGATAGTCCGCCTAGAGGGAAGGTGACAGAGCTCAAATCGGAATGTACAATGCTGTGCTACTAGCAGGGTATCTGCACAAATGACGCCAGATTCCATTGCGTACGTATAAGGAATTAGCTTACCTTGGGTTCGGAAACCGTGACTAGTTCATGCTTGACAACATGCTATTAGGAACTATGGTTGTTGAAAATTAATGTAAATTCTGCACAGTAGTCGGGTAGCACAGCATTGTTTTAAAATATTGGCTCATGCGACAGGATACATTACACACGTAGAGTGGACTAAAAACCCTGTCATCGCACATACGTCAATATTCAACATTTACGCGGCCAAAACTATTTCTACACTTATATCATTTCTGTGTTGTATTATATGTTTGATGAGAGTATTTACTTTGATTTAGTAATGTTTTTATTTTTAATACAGGTAAAAAAAAAATCGTCAATTTTTGTTTTATTCTCATAATAGTAGGTATATAACAAATATAAACACGACAATGATAGGATATGAACAATACAAACCACTAACTAAATGAAAAAAAAAACATTATTCTGTAATTGAATTTTATGTTAAATGTTTTATTTGGTTGTACGTTGTTTTATAGACTACATTTTCGCAGAATATTAGTTCATAGAAAATGTTTCTCATATTTTCATTTCATAGAATGATCATTTTTCAGAGCTCTTACATTGTAGAATCTGGTTTTGTATATTTTTTATTGTTCAGATAATTAGTTTTTCGAATTTCAGTTCATAACGTTTTAATTCAAATATTATTAATCCGTGTAGTATTTAGTTTGTATAACACTTGTTTCAAAGCCTGCATATTCATAGAATGTTGTTTCTCATTTTATCAAACTTAATATTTTCGTTTCATAGAAGACCTAACCTAACCTATCCCTGGGAGCAGTAACGTTTTTAGGGTCATCAAAAAAAAAATAACCCTAACCTACCTATCTCTGGGAGAAGTTTCGTTTTTAGGGTCATCAAAAAAAAATAACCCTAACCTACCTATCTCTGGGAGAAGTTTCGTTTTTAGGGTCATCAAAAAAATAACTCTAACCTACCTATCTCTGGGAGAAGTTTCGTTTTTAGGGTCATAAAAAAATAACCCTAACCTACCTATCTCTGGGAGAAGTTTCATTTTTAGGATCATCAAAAAAAAATAACCCTAACCTACCTATCTCTGGGAGAAGTTTCGTTTTTAGGGTCATCAAAAAAAATAACCCTAACCTACCTATCTCTGGGAGAAGTTTCGTTTTTAGGGTCATCAAAAAAAAAAGAACCCTAACCTACCTATCTCTGGGAGAAGTTTCGTTTTTAGGGTCATAAAAAAAATAACTCTAACCTACCTATCTCTGGGAGAAGTTTCGTTTTTAGGGTCATAAAAAAAATAACCCTAACCTACCTATCTCTGGGAGAAGTTTCATTTTTAGGGTCACCAAAAAAAAAATAACCCTAACCTACCTATCTCTAGGAGAAGTGTCGTTTTTAGGGTCATCAAAAAAAAAAAACCCTAACCTACCTATCTCTGGGAGAAGTTTAGTTTTTAGGGTCATCAAAAAAATAACCCTAACCTACCTATCCCTGGGAGCAGTTACGTTTTTAGGGTCATCAAAAAAAATTACCCTAACTTACCTATCTCTGGGAGAAGTTTCGTTTTTAGGGTCATCAAAAAAAATAACCCTTACCTACCTATCTCTGGGAGAAGTTTCGTTTATAGGGTCATCAAAAAAAAAAACCCTAACATACCTATCTCTGGGAGAAGTTTCGTTTTTAGGGTCATCAAAAAAATAACCCTAACCTACCTATCCCTGGGAGCAGTTACGTTTTTAGGGTCATCAAAAAAAAATAACCCTAACCTACCTATCCCTGGGAGCAGTTACGTTTTTAGGGTCATCAAAAAGGGTATGCGAAAAGTGTTATGTGAATCGAAAATATGTCAATAGTTTGTATTCCACCAGATACGACCCCTAAAATAATAATATCGGAAAAGAAAAGAGTGGAACTAAATATTATATAAAATAATAACTATGAAACAACAATCTGTGAAATCTGTGTCTACGGAACAAAAATACATGAAATATGATTCTAGTGTTTGATCACTCTGTAAATTAAAAAAGTTTGATAGCAATATACATGGAAATGAATGTCTGTGAAATATGTTTTTACCAATTGAATAGTCTATGAAACAATAATATTGGAACAGAAAGTACATGAACCAAATAATCTATGAAATAATTTCTGGGAAACGAAATTCTATGAAATTTCTGTCTATGAAAGAGGGTGACACCGTTTTATTTAACCAAGTCTCGTTGTTTTTCAGGAATACTTCTTCTTTTCTGTGACATTTTGATCATTTTTCCTTCAACTTGGATTTAAACACAGCAAGTCTCTGTTTTAAAGCGTTCATGTCCTCATATGTAGTACCATAGTTTAATAATAAATGACTTTCTAAGTATTCCAATTTTGCATCGAAATTCGCTAAATTTTGGTCTTTCATGATCTGATACAGATATTTCCGGGTGACAATTTTCACACCTGAAGTGCTCGAAGTTCCTGCAATAACAAAAATCGACGATCACGCAACTAAGAAATATAAAACTTTTTTCAACGTAAAATCCATATCGCTTAAAAAGCTTCCTTATTTGATCATCTGCACTCTTCCGCAGCCAATTTTTATATTTTTGGTTAGTGCAGAGATTCTACTTTAGAATAAATTAAAAATCATAGCGGTAACTTGTGGAAGTGTACAACAAATTGACCTTTAAAGTTGAAAATTAGGTAAAAAGATGAACAAAAAACACCACGTGCTTTGACACTTCCAAATAATTCAAATTATGCATCTTTACTAAGTAAACAATAATAACAATAAAGAATCATACCTTGATTATCGGAATCCATCACTTTCACTGACAAAACTGACACAGAAAAGACAATATTGACGTTGTAACTTGTGCAAATTTTTAAACCATTAGCAACGAAAACGAGCGTAGAGAATGACGGTCAAGTACCGACTGACTGTATGTGGTCGGGGTGTATCTGAGGGTGGTGGTGGGGGTTAGATAAGATTCCCTAATGGGTCTTCTAGCTTTCCACGTGGTACTTTATGTATTTATCGCTAGTTTATTAAATCCAATTTTGGCCGCGTAAATGTTGAATATTGACGTATGTGCATCGTAGGTTACTTTAATTCAACACTGATGAATTTTACATAAACTTTCAAAAATATAAATAGATCTTATAAAAGTATATAAAACACCAGTTATGTTCTTATTTCCCGGTTCCAAATGCTTTCTAAACAAGTCGTACATTTATATAATGTTCCTATAAAAATGTGTACTTATAATTCGATTTGTTTGAAATAATCATTTGAAATGGAAAACCTTTCAAACAATGACACCGTGCTTTTGGGAATAAACCTTTAAAATTGCGACTTGACCAATTAAATCCGCAGCTTCTAATGAGATTTAAACATGCGATGACGTATTATCGCTCTAGTTGGCACCGATAAACCATTGTACTCTGTGACCCTCCTAGAAATCAGCGATTTAGTAACAACTTCAGTAGATCCGAGACTGCAGCCGACCTCAGTAGAGTTACTCTCTTTCCCAGCATGCCAGTTACAGTATCCTCACCTAACATGGTTATTAAATTGCTCCTTCCTTGTGAGACTTTGCGCAGGACGTGCACCTGTGATGCGATTGGAGAATCGCTGCCACACGTGCTTGGTGAGGTGCTCTTTGCACGTGAACGACTTGGTGCAGAACGAGCACTTGTGCGGGGACTCGCCCATGTGCTGTAGATCCGAACCTTCGGCCAAATTCCCTAGACTTTAGTACCCTATTACCCAACATGTAAACAGTCTGCTCACCTAACATGGTTGTTGAGATGCTCCTTCCTGGTGAAGGACTTGGCGCAGTACGTGCACCTGTGGGGCGATTCTCCGGTGTGCTGCCGCACGTGGTTGGTGAGGTGCTCCTTGCGCGTGAACGACTTGGTGCAGAACGAGCACTTGTGCGGGGACTCGCCCGTGTGCTGTCGGACGTGGTTCACTGGAAATACAAAACGAGTATGAACTATTGGTTCAACAGTTTTCCTCATCTTAAGAGCGTTCTCAAATCTAGACAATACCTATTGTTTTCTAGTTGGGAAGACACGCTAGGCAAACTTCCTGCACTCGATTTAGGGTAAAAGTGGATTAAATCAAAAGCAATCTACTACAACATAACAGCAATTTAGAGGCCATTAAAAAATCCTTAATTATATGTTCAAATGATATTAAATACTGTGAGGATTTTTACATGGGCTGTTCCATGTCATTGTCTCATGTGATCACTAGCTTACTCGTCTAAATGGCCTCCATACCTAGATGGTCCTTCCTCGTGAAGGCCTTGGGGCAGTATCCGCACTGGAAGGGCGTTTCCCCGGTGTGTTGGCGCACGTGGTTGACCAGATGCTCCCGCCGCGTGAACGACTTGGAGCAGTAGTTGCAGCGGTGCGGAGACTCGCCCGTGTGTTGCCGGACGTGGTTCAGTAAATGCTCTTTGCGGGTGAACGTTTTTGAGCAGAAGTCACAGCGATGGGGGGTTTCACCTGGAAATTATACTTATATTATATGGTGTTGTTACGCCAGAAGTCGATATAGAAAGGAATTTTGTGCTAGGTAACTCTTAACATAAGGCAAAAAAAGACATACTGTTTCGTTTTCTCGATAAAGTTATATGTGTAGCAAAATAAGCAAAGCGGCAAAATGGCGCTTTTTCAGCTTTGCTTATTTTACTGGTAGGATCACGATCTTTAATTTAGTACCCATATATGAAGGAGTGACAACAGACAATATAATGAACAGAAATTACAGAGAACTACTTTTTTGTTAACTGTTATGTTATGTTTTTAAACCATTAACTATGTGGATTTAGTTCATTATTTTAAAATAATGAGTGAAAATCGTGTGAGTTTAAATCAATATATTGGATTTTATTTGTTAATTGTTGAACAGTTTCTGTACAGAAAACCAAGCCTGCCACCAAATTAAAGTCAGAATGAGAGGATATGAGTGTAAAGGAAACGAATACTGACCGGTATGCCACAGTATGTGATTGGTGAAGTGTTCCTTTCTCGTGAAAGACTTCCCACAGAGATCGCAGCGGAACGGGGTATCATTGGTATGTGACCTCATATGGTTGGCTAAGTGCTCCTTCCTAGTATACTTCTTGCCGCATATTTGACAATGGTGTGGAGTTTCACCTATGGGGTAGGGGCAGAAAATAAAATGTTAAATGATGCAACTATGTCACTCCCTGTTTATTTTTCTCTTCGAAACAAGTGTGAGTTTTATTGCAACTGGATATATTTCGTACCATGTCCATGTTATCAGTTCATCAAAACTAAGTGACTGTCTCAAAACATCTGTAAAATCATAATGACTAGCTTTTTATAAGATATCAATATCGATATGCGTATTAAATGTTGTTTAGGCATAATGATACAGTCGTTTATATGTTAGTTTAGAGGCATTGGTATTAAGATATTATGATATTTAGTTGCAACAAAACACACATTTTCATAAAAACTTGTCTCCCGTAAAATTTACGAAAATATAAAAAGCTTTTGTATTGACGAAGAGAACTATAACTTTGGGAGACCATAATGTTAATCTCGCTTACAATAATGTGTTAGATCTTCAATAACTCACATTGAACAAACTGTGTCAATAGTTGAATCATTCAATTATATTTTCTGCACCACCTCGCATCGGTGCAGGCTTGGTAGTTTCCGACAGTGGTTATTACTTGAATAAGCCTTCCATACATTGGCACCCAAAATTGGTTTTTGCAACTTTCACACCTGTTATAGTGCAGATTTAGGGCCACTCCCTGCATGCGGAAAGTTGCATGTGCAGTTTCACGAAAAAACGCTCCGAGCGATATTGCACGATTTTGGACGCTATCGGCGGCGAGCGCGTGAAACAAACGAATGAGGTCCCTTGTCACGTTCACGAAACTGAGCGGCTAATTGCAGCGTTTTTCGTGAACGGTGTGTTAAAAGCTCGGGGTGTGTTTTCGTGAACGAGGCATACTTGTGCTCAGTTTGAGGGTTGCCAACAATATAAGTAGGTTTACACTAGATATTAAATCAAAACTGTGTACAACTTTTTAAACCGTGTCTAAAAAATTATCTCATTCATGCATGTGGAAATACAAAGCCAAAAATAAATATGCAAAGGCAACTTGGATTACAGCTGCAAAATAGCTAGCCAAAGTTATAAAGATTATGTAAAATACAAACAAAACCTTACTCAAGGTCGGTGCGGAGTCTCGCCCCGCCCGTGTGTTTGCAGCCAGGGTACATCACGACTCGAGCTCTCCGTCTCGTTACAAGCACTAGTAGTTACCTGTGTGCCACATGACGTGGTTCATGAAGTGCTCCTTCCTCGTGAAGCTCTTCTTGCAGATGTCGCACCGGTGCGGAGTCTCGCCCGTGTGTTTGCAGCCAGGGTACATCACGACTCGAGCTCTCCGTCTCGTTACAAGCACTAGTAGTTACCTGTGTGCCACATGACGTGGTTCATGAAGTGCTCCTTCCTCGTGAAGCTCTTCTTGCAGATGTCGCACCGGTGCGGAGTCTCGCCCGTGTGTTTGCAGCCAGGGTACATCACGACTCGAGCTCTCCGTCTCGTTACAAGCACTAGTAGTTACCTGTGTGCCACATGACGTGGTTCATGAAATGCTCCTTCCTCGTGAAGCTCTTCTTGCAGATGTCGCACCGGTGCGGAGTCTCGCCCGTGTGTTTGCAGCCAGGGTACATCACGACTCGAGCTCTCCGTCTCGTTACAAGCACTAGTAGTTACCTGTGTGCCACATGACGTGGTTCATGAAGTGCTCCTTCCTCGTGAAGCTCTTCTTGCAGGTGTCGCACCGGTGCGGAGTCTCGCCCGTGTGTTTGCAGCCAGGGTACATCACGACTCGAGCTCTCCGTCTCGTTACAAGCACTAGTAGTTACCTGTGTGCCACATGACGTGGTTCATGAAGTGCTCCTTCCTCGTGAAGCTCTTCTTGCAGATGTCGCACCGGTGCGGAGTCTCGCCCGTGTGTTTGCAGCCAGGGTACATCACGACTCGAGCTCTCCGTCTCGTTACAAGCACTAGTAGTTACCTGTGTGTCACATGACGTGGTTCATGAAGTGCTCCTTCCTCGTGAAGCTCTTCTTGCAGATGTCGCACCGGTGCGGAGTCTCGCCCGTGTGTTTGCAGCCAGGGTACATCACGACTCGAGCTCTCCGTCTCGTTACAAGCACTAGTAGTTACCTGTGTGCCACATGACGTGGTTCATGAAGTGCTCCTTCCTCGTGAAGCTCTTCTTGCAGATGTCGCACCGGTGCGGAGTCTCGCCCGTGTGTTTGCAGCCAGGGTACATCACGACTCGAGCTCTCCGTCTCGTTACAAGCACTAGTAGTTACCTGTGTGCCACATGACGTGGTTCATGAAGTGCTCCTTCCTCGTGAAGCTCTTCTTGCAGATGTCGCACCGGTGCGGAGTCTCGCCCGTGTGTTTGCAGCCAGGGTACATCACGACTCGAGCTCTCCGTCTCGTTACAAGCACTAGTAGTTACCTGTGTGCCACATGACGTGGTTCATGAAGTGCTCCTTCCTCGTGAAGCTCTTCTTGCAGATGTCGCACCGGTGCGGAGTCTCGCCCGTGTGTTTGCGGACGTGGTTCACCATGTGCTCTTTCCGAGTGAAAGTTTTGGCGCAAAATTGACACCTGTTGGACACAGAATAATGCGATTACTTAGTAGTAAATCAATATATTAGAGTAGATCAATAAATTAATGAAAATACAATTCCCAAAGATGAGACTGGCTCAGGACTGGGAAAAGTGGCATATGCTTAGCAGTATGCGATACATAGCAGAATTTATGATGCCGATGGTGCAACTCCGCGCTCCCCATTGTTGTAGATGGCGCTGTTTATTTTAACACACAAGCTTTAATGCCGACTGTACTTTTCTTGCAAGTGATTTTAATACTCATCAAGATTCTAATTGACATTGCGTTGTTTTATCAGAGTTCCTATGGCCAATAATACACGAAAAATAGCATATTTTGGAGGCAAAATATGTACATTGATGAAACTTTGCTTTATAACTTTATCTTGACACTAGGAATCCTATCTGCCGAGTCCTATCAAAAAGTTTCATTGATGTAAATATTTTGCCGCCAAAATGGCCTATCTAGTCTTACTTTATCTGTACTACAACCCAACCATAGTCTTCATCATCAGATCAGCTCGGTGTCATCATAATTTTGTATTGTCATCCAACTCACATATCCATATCAAATTGGAAATCAATTCGACCACTGAAATAAAATGTGACAATGTGATGTGTGTGTGTGTGTGTGTGTGACGTGTGTGTGTGTGTGGGACAAACCTATAGGGCGTCTCGCCAGTGTGGCTGCGCACGTGGTTGTCGAGGTGCTCCTTGCGCGCGAAGGTCTTGTGGCACGTCGTGCACGCGTACGGCTTGTCCTGCGTCAGCCGCTTGGCGCTCCGGTCCGCTGGGTCACCGGCTGTAACAACCCCAACGTCAAGATCGGAACTATTCGGAAATGTGCACTGTATTCTACCGCTGAGAGCGACGCTGGTGCGCTCTTAAATGACAATGTACGGCCACACTCGCTGCAAGTCAGCACCCCTCCATAGACAGCAGTAATTTATGGCCACAGTTGGTCTGGCCTTTAGCTCGTCGCGTTTAGCGTCGAGCTCTGTACGTCGCCTGGCTTCGAACTCACGCACCTGAGTGTGCACGGTATACCTCCACTTTGGACGGTGCTAATAGTTAGCCTAAAACGACCTCAGGATGTATACACCCAAAGCATTAGGCCCAAACACTATTCGCACTGACACCCAGACAGGGATTTTATGTAGGTAACTTGCTGAAAAACAAATTTTGCAGGATCTATAGTCTGTATTTTTAGGTATTTAAATAAAAGTAAACAAAATCTACCCTCAAATGGCTCCTTAAGCCAGTTGAGGGTAGATGAAAACATTACCTGATCAAATAATGTAGGTTAAAGTCAGGTCGTTCGTTCAGTGACAGATCTAGGCGCTTTTGTATATGGTTATATAATACTCTTTTTGGTTGGTTAACCAATAAATATTATAACTACCCGAGAATGTACAAATTGTTTGTTTACTTTTATTTAAATACCTAAAGATACAGACTATAACAATGTGCTATTTCGACTGCGACCAGCGATGTGCGAGGATGCGTAGCTAGTGTTTGTACCAATCTCATTTCTGGTGAAATTGCAGCCTTTTAAAGACTACTTCCTAAGGGGAACAAAACTAAAAAAAAGGTGTATAAGTCAGAATACTAACCAAGATGGCATTTCCCGTGTCTCGACAGCTCCACGGGGTTGGCGAAGGCCGAGCCACACACTTGACACGTGAAAGGCTTCCTTTCACCGTGGTACCGTCTGGAAAAACAGAATAACATTAATTTGGTTCTTTTAGAAACCAACCATGCTCAACTAAGTCCAGATGATAATAGACAAGATGCAATGTTTTCATTTATGCTTCCATTTGAAAGAATCCCACGTAGAATAGACCACGAGTGTGTTAAAAAATGAAAATACTACAATTTATAGTCAAAAAATGCTGTTACAAACTGACAATTTAAATTTTCGCGCCTAAACGGATCTACAGTTCCTGTGACGTCACTCATGTATGTGTCACTCGCCATATTTGTTCGTCCTTGGTTCGTCCCTGTCAAACCTGCCAACAGTGTCAAATTTATTTATTTTTTTTGACCCGGATACTAGCCCTTTAAGCCAAATCTCATAGAACAAAACTAGTGACAGTTGCCAACCCCATTAGTTGTCTTACAGGTGTGACGTCACCAGACGCTGATTGGTGGAATAAAACACATTCCGTTTCACGTGACTTCAAATCGTAATTATTGTTTGAAATTAGTATAAACTAAAGTAAAAACGTTACAGTACCCATTATTTTATGTTTTTTCAACATTTTGATCACAAAATAACGGTAGATATTATAGCTGCATCTTCCCTATTTTGGCAGTACTAATAAATGAGGATATTTAAAAAGAATTTGTTTGTGACAACGACTAAAGGGCGGCGTAAAGGTGGTTGAACGATCATCGTGGCCCGAAAAATATCTATGTCCAGTCTTTCCTCATGTAGTTATATATAGAAAGGCAAGCAAAAATATCTGACACTATCTTATTTGTGGAGTAATACAAGTGCGTGTCAAATATCGCAAATTTTAGTTGAGATATTAATTCAGGTAAGCATGTCAGCAGCAGAAGTAGCTAAGCTGGTAGGGTGTTCAAAATGAGCTTGACACGACTTCATTGTCAAGAGAATAATAGCGTGAGTAGGTCATTTTGAACACCCCAGCCGCTTAGCAATTTCTGCTGCAGACTGTACTACTTTGTAAACAGGCCTTCAAACATCATCTTTTTCATCCCGTACAAATACTATTGAGACTTTTAGGATAGTGTACGAAATGAGTGATTTCCTCCGCTAAAACACTACCATATCTGATTGTATAGACTGTCATGAGATTTTAAAATAGTTACCTATGAACAATAAGTTGGTAGCGGAACTGGAATATTTTCCCGCAAATATCACAGGCGTGGTGTCCGGGCGAGTTCTCCTCGGCCGCCATGGCGGCACTCGTGCCCGCTTCGACCTCTACTTCACTTATTACCTACAACAATTCAATGGTTTGAATATATACATAAATACATGCAAAATGAACCTTCCCACTTGCAAATACAGACTGTTTTTGTATTGAGCAAAAGGTTCAGGCCGCGAAAATACGAGCTTCCTCCATGTCTCTATTTATTTGTTTATTTTATTTTTTTATTCAAATGAGTAACAGCATTACAGTATTAAACCAAGGCACTGTGAACTCCAAAACAATTTAAAAAAATACTTAAAACTAGTTAGATTTAGGCGACGTAAATGCGTGGCTTCGTTGGGTCGTCTGATTTGGTGTAGGATTCGGCAGATTGCCCCGGAACCGTTGAAACACAACACCCTTCGGCCAGAAGTCTGCACTCGCGAAGCTCTATCTAACGGGTTGTTTTGATTTAAATTCACCAGTAAAGAACCACTGTCCTAAACTATGCAAAGCCATCGAGTTTGCAGCTCCGTCGGAATTCCGAACATCTTCAGAAGAGCGACAATACACTTGAATTTAAGACCGAACATAAAATTCCTTACTTTGGCTTGCGGTTGTCCATCAGCATTGAGCTTGCCGAAGACCTCGTGGTAGGCCAGCAGCTGCGAGAGGTCCTCCACGTTGACCTTGTACATGGCGTGCATGTCGTGGTCGGCCGCTCCGGCAGATATCTTCACTACGGCTCCCTCCATGCCCATTGCTCCCACACTCTGTATAAGGAAATTAAGATTACAGTGAAACCTGGATAAAATAAATGGGAAACCTGCATATTTATCCTATTTGGGAAACCTCTTGAAAGGGCGCAGACACACCCCTGGTCGGCCCAGAACCGTTCTGTGGAATCACAAAACGAGAGGCATATTCTCTGCTCAGCAACATGGAAAAAAAGAGAGCAATCGATTGGTGGAAGTCCGTTAAAGGACAAGAACACTCGAAAGATCTAATCAAAGGGTTCAACAACAAAACTGCTAAGGAGCTTTTAAAGCTCAAAAGGCACAAAACCTGCGCGGTGACCAGAATACTGACTGGACACTGCAAGTTGAACAAACATATGTTTCAAATTGGCATGAAACAAGATGCGACATGCAGGTTCTGTCAGGAGTCAGAGAAAACTGCAATGCACATACTCTGCTCTTGCGGACCACTAATGTCAAAAAGAAGTACCTACCTAGGGCGACACGTAGTGCAACCCTGTGAGGTACAGAACATTACGGCCCAAAGAATCTGGAACTTTCTGGAGGCAACGGGCATTAGTAAAGAACTTTAAAGGGGTGTCACAATAGATCATTGCTGGTCGACGCGACACTCAAGGCCCACAACAAAACAATAATAATAATAATAACCTCTTGATATTGCAACAATAGGGCCAGTGCCGGTCCCTTAGAACCAAAAGACCTTTTTAGTGTTTGACTTTCGGAGGATCCACAACGCTAGCTGCCAGTAGTGTGATTATACGCAACTCGCATTTAAATCAATGATCAGCCTCCCTTTTCGTCCTTGACTATGGACAGAAAGTATAAGCCCTGGCTGATATACGCGTGTGTTAATACTACGAAACTCACCTTTAAGTAAATGCTCTTAAGGTCCTTTATCTCAGCAGGCAGCGTGCAGTGGGCAGTCTCTATCTTAGACAGTTCACTTCGTCTTTGACTATCGGAGGATTCACGAAGCTACCTGCTATAGTAGTGCGATTTGCGAAACTCATCTTTAAATCAATGCTCTTAAGGTCCTTTATCTCAGCCGCCCTTTTCGTCCTTGACTATGGACAGAAGGTCTGAGCCCTTGCTGATATGCGTGTGTTTATACTACGACACTCACCTTTAAGTCAATGCTCTTAAGGTCCTTTATCTCAGCAGGCAGCGCGAAGTGGGCAGTCTCTATCTTCGAGCCACCCTTTTCGTCTTTGACTATGGACAGAGGGTCCGCGGCGCTGGCCTCAATGGACGTGGTGCCATCGGGGTTCTGAGTGACGAGGATGTTGGCCGGCTCGCCCGTGGCTTGCTCGATGCGAACTACGTTCTCTAGCACCTGGAAGTTTAAGTTAATTTTCACTGCTGTTTTATTAGGCGGGGCCACACAGGTCGAGCTGCTTCGATATCGCTCCAGGCGGCGAGCGTGTGAAACAAACGCATGAGCTTCTATTTATGTTACATTCATGAAACTGAGCCTCAACAGCCCAACTCAGCAATCTAACTATCGCATACTTGACAACCCTAGAAAGTCGAAAGACAAACCTGTTGTCCCACAATTTGCTGCAGCTGATGCACGGTCAGCGTGTGGTCGGACGGCATCTTGATGGCCTCGTGCAGCTCCTCCTTGTCCACCAGCTTGCCTCCGCCAGGGTCCACCACGGTGACGATGCCGTCTTCGCTGACCGTTAGCTGGATCTAATTCAAATACAAGTGTTAAGGTACAAGTCATAATTGAGTGGAGTAATTTGACTGATACAAATTACTCACTCAATTATTGGTGCCGGTTGACTACAATATCGAACTGTAGGCTAACTACATAAGTACGAAAATAAAAATTTATACGTATAACGACTCACTTGTTTGATATTTTTCAGTACACTCTATTGCCTAGGTAATAATTATAAGGGTGGAAGCGAGTCGATAATATACTGTCATCATAAGACTGAACTAGCAAGCTTCAAATTCATATTAGACCCTCTCATCACCATACCCCGGGGTTTTGGGTGCGGGAATAACTTGAGAAAGAGCAGAGATAAACAGATAGGTTATATTGACAAATAATCATATTGTGCCTAATGAATAATTACCTTCCTGCGAATTGTAAACAAACTACAATTTAATTTTAACTTAAGTAGCAGGGACTTTAGCATTTCTACCAAGCCCTTCGAGATAATAATAAAAATAATGTTAATTAATTACCTGCCGTCCATTAGTAGTTAACACGATTTTCAAAATAAAAAATTAATATTTTTTCTACATTTGGAACAGTTAAACTTCGGCGTCTAGCTGTAAATATCCATTTCAACAAACTAAACGATCTTTCTACGTCGGCAGTCGTAATAGGTGCAAATTTTTTTTTTTTGAAGAAGTCAATTGTTGCACGATGTGTTTGCGATTGCAATTCTATTTATTTGCCTTGTAACAATGCATAGGCATGGTATGTATGACAGACATTGAATGTCAAATATCAATCTTGACGTTAGATATCTCTGAAGTGTTTATTAATTCATAAATACATGAGTAAGAACTGAAATGAAAAGGTTGATAATAAATTACTGAGCATTTATTTGATATCATACGAGATGTTATCCGCGGCTTCGTAAGCGTAGTTAAATGAAATATTTTCAAATAAATCAATAATGGAACGTATGTTTTTTTTGAATTTTTTTATTCAATAAATTATTCAGTAGGTAAGTATACATTCTGTTATTTAATTCATACATATTCTTTGGCTTATGTCATTCATTCCCGCACTCAAAACCCCGGGGTATGCTCATCACTTGGTCTTCTTGTTAGAAAATTTTGTCTACAAATACCTACTTCTAATTGTATGCTGTTGTGAACAATATGACTATCAAAAATTGTAATGATTTTTTTACGAATTTCACCTCTTATAGTTTCAATATCCCTACAAATAAGCAATATGTTGCCTTACAAGCGTAAAAACAATGAATATGAATAAAGCAAGTAAAGTTAGCCCACTCACCTCGCTCACCTGCCATTTGCGGATAGAAAGCAGCGTGAATTGTCCAAGCATTTGTTTAAATGTGCATATTACAAGTTCACATGTACAAGTTCAAATCGTCAGGTGACAAGCAAAACTCACTAATTACAACAAAATTATAAAACGAAAATCAACCTTGTTATTTATCCATAATGGTTAATTATGGCTATGAACTTGTGGTAGTACTTAGTGAGTTTTGCTTGTCACCTGACGAAATATTCCCTGCCAGGATTTTTTCTAAAGGTTAAGCCGCGTCCAGATTACGCGCGGTAAGGTGCGCAGCATGTATATTCGGTGCAGCCGCGCGCAATGTGGACGTGCTTGTCGATACATGCCTCGTGCCGCCTCTTATACAGTGGCCATCAGATACATCGGAGCGGCCAATGTAGTCCCAAATATCGGAACAACGCTTCTATTATCAAAGCGATAAAGTGCATGTTCCGATATCTTTGAGTACTTTGAACGCTCCGATATATTTGACGGCGACTGTACAACAGCAAGTACATTTTGTTGCAATGCAACTTACACCATTTGTAAGCCCTGGGAAGGGCATTTTCATTTGTTTTCTTAGAATTTGAAACAAAGGAAGCTCAACTCAATTTTCCGAGTAATTAGGTTCAATTTCCGCGGGCTCTGTATGATAACTCTGTATGGTGAGTGGCACCAGGTTGAACACTACTTAAAGTTGACACTGTCACCCCAAAGAAAGAAACGTGTAAAATTAGAACGTAGTGTATGGAAAAGGATCCAATGAGCAAACAGAGCTTTCAAGATAACATTTTGATGGATCAATTTCAGTGCGTGCATTTTATAGCTGCTGACGGTGCTGACCTACTGACATGGATGGTTGGCCAGACAAGGCGCAGACACACAAAATGATTATAAATTAATATTAAAATACCTGCTGATTGGAGTGATCTGGCCTTGTCGCTGCCATTAGCTGCTGCTGCATGATATGTTGCTGTGAGTGATGCCCCTATTAAAAAAAAAGTATATTACAAACTGTTATAGACATATATAGTAAAGTACATCTGACCCATAAAAATACCATGCAAAAAGACAAATCATTACAAAGTTTCGGGATGCAAATGAATGATTCACTTAATTACTTGAAAGAGTCAATTGTATTCAAATTTAACATTACTTAACATCTCTGCTTTCTTGTCTACATAATGCATCAGTAACGAAATTCTAGGTAATTATTTACGCAAATAATACTACTATAATCGTAACTTAACGAGTTAAATTACTTTACCAAATACTTCAATCTTAAAGTTTGACCTTTAAGATTGAAGTATTTAAAACATGCAAAACAAACAGAATTGAACATAAGATTTTGAATACAAGTAAATTATAGATTTTGAATTCATGTATTTAAATGAAGGATACCAAAGGATGATATATGATAAAAGTAATTTATATACTATTTGCCAGTTATCCCCAGATGATGAAACAATGCTGACATTCTTTAATTCCAACATGCAATAGGGGTGATGAGTAATTTATTACGAAAAAGGTTTCTTGTTAAATTACCGTCAACATAACAATTATTAATTTTTTTGTTATTGAAAACTTGTCTTATATTTATTAACAAAATTATTGACAGATGTTATGTCTACTTGCAAAAGTTTTTTTATCATCATATTCACTTGATAAAGATATCATAACGTTCTTGCCAGATTGGCCTTAATTTGTTTAAGTTTCTCTACATTCAGGTCATTGAGAACGTCCTTTATATGTTTCAAGTATACTCAGTGGTTACCAACACTGACATAAGGGTGTATTTAAAGTAATACTATGTATATTGTCTGCTTAGCATTGCACTGATGACCTACTAACCCCTAAAACTCATTATAATATCTGAGTCATCACCAATATCCATTAGTACAGTACACACAACAAGCTTACAATCAAACTATAAACTACACAACAGCCATGAACGAGCATTCCCGCAAATAATCGGAGTGTTACCACGTGATTTACCATATCAATGTTATGGTGTACAAACTCGACCCGGTTATTGGCTACCTGCTGGTGGGTTTGACCCGAGTTGGCTGCCACCTGGCCGGCCTGCTGCGACAGCTCTTGTTGTTGAGCGTGGGCTAGAGCATCTACAAATAAAGAAGTAGCTATTTAAATGATTTCAGGAGAAGCAGGTTATGTTTGATACACTCAAACATAACCTGTGTTTAATTCTTTCACAGCAGCTTTATAACAAAGCCGCTAAAAATTTCTTCACCTCAAAAATAGTGCATCTGAAATGTTAGCTCAATATGGATTAAAAGAAGAAAATAAATACCTCCAAGTCTTGTGAATGCAAACTTTATGAAGTCAAGATTATGTTGAGGTTGAGTTGTGTAAGATTGCCCCATAATGTTATGAGGTTAACTTTAGTGTTGAGGTTAGAAGCACATATACATAAATATTATTGACAATAATTACCGTGAGTTTGTGTCTGAGTGGCTATGATCTGTGGTAACTGTTGCGCTGCCGAGACAGTAACTTGGGTCTGTCCCGGATGTCCAAGTATAATGTTGGGGTCTCCATTGAGTATGCTTGCGTGGGCTTGACCAAGGTCCTAGAAATTAAATTTTGTGATAACAAGTTCCTGTCACAAATTATTTGGCTAATTAGGTAAGATTAAGACTACAAAAGTAACTAGACGAATAAATATTACGTAAGTTATTCAACTGGATGTCATACACTTGTTTGTAGGGCTGTTTAATAACTTACGTAGGTAATCTTTGTGTCTTAACCTTATTTCGTTGGGCACCTTTGTTACTGACTGTAGGTACCATCGGGTTCATAACTGCTTAGCTAATTTATGAATGAATTCATTGATAAATTGGGTATGCAATTATTAGCCAGATGGTACATACTTCACATTTTAAAGAATGTCACATAGTTTTTATTCATTTTAAAGATTTGAAAAAATATAGTTTTACAGGGGTAATTAATGGCTAAACTGAAAACCCATTGCTTTGTAAAATTACCAATACATTTTAAAACAAATCGAACTAGTTCTGATAATCTCAGTGCTTGAAAATATCATCTACAAATATGAGAGTTCATAAAATGATTATGACAATATTGTGTGCATAAATCAAAACACCCAAAATAGTAATTGAACTCGTTCTGAATTAATTATGGTACATTCTGCAGAAACCATGTAAAGACATGACCTAAATCCAACTAATATTACTATTTGTTTATTAGATACTATAAGATAAGTAAGTAAGTTATGTTGGCTGATTAGTTTTTCACTTTCTGCATTATTGCCCAATGTAATGTTAGAAATAGTTAATACCCATTGTTTAAAATTTGAGTCTAGAATCATGAAGATCACCGATACATGACACTGGACTGAATATGACTATATTACCTTGAATTATTGCAATTATCAAGCCCCTATAATATTGAATGGTTTACTAGAAGTGTTATATTTAATTGAGTACAATCAGAACGAGACATTATGAAATAGATTTTCCAAATATTAAACAATTATTTATATCCAAAATACCAAGTTAATGATTATTGCTCTTGAAAAAGTATACATAAGAATGTTAAGTACCTGCACTGGTTTCCCATTTTCTATCCTCGTACCCGTCGGCAGCCCATATACCGATACTTGCGGTATTGGTCCCGGGAAGAGATTTGTAAACACCCAGTACTTCGCAACGCTAGACAAAGCGACGTTTACTGCCGCCGAGTTCACTCGCAGGTCGGTAGCGGATGTCGTAGGGGTCAAGTTCGACGTCTGTTGCTGCTGCTGTTGAGCATATTCAACTCGTTTATGATTGGAAGTCAAAAATCAACTAATATTAACATTCTAACACGAAAAAAACTGCTATGACCAAGCACTAAAAAACTGCAAACCTCTGAATTTCCTGGGGGCTGGCCGCCACCCGTATTGATATTGTGATGCTCCGTATTCATTTTAAGTCCTTATAAACTATTGAACTAGTAACTTTCACTAAAATATTTACAAAAACACAACATTTCTAAACTTTACGTATCGGCATTGTCATAATTTGACTGTCAACGAAATGGAGGCGCGGGGGACGCGACGGGCCGCCATTATGAAACTTAGCACACAATAACATTTTCTTCAAATAACGTTGTAGACTACTCAGTGCGTAGAATCATTGAAATTCACTTATTACTAGTGAAATAGGAAGTGAATAATTACGAAATCACAATAAATATGCTTTTAGCAAATCATGTAAGTAACTTTTGTTCAAATACACATTTGTGATCGTACGTTTCACGATTCATCACACAACCACCCACGACGAAAGTTACACAGTGACAATGCTGCCATCTTGACAAAAGTAAAAGTAGAAAAAAAAGTGAGGCAGTGGATTTCTTTTTGCGTGGTTTTAGCCAAAAATACTTGCTAATTTAGTTTAATATGTTTGAAGTCAGCACATATAAATTAAATTTGCTATCTATTTCATCCATTTCATATAAAAGTTGACATCTTGCAAATGCTAAATTTCAAACAATTGATTTTAATTACTCTATTTTTGTAATAGATGGCGCTGTTATCAATATTGAGGGACAATGCTACCAACATTCGAATAACAATGCGTTCTTAATAAGTTGTGATAAGATTGTCAGAACGCGTTCACAATTAGCATTCCGCTTTTTGAACTAAAAACATAAGGAGCTATTAAAATAGAAGGCTTGGCCAGATCCTGCCATCTGTTTTGTTGTCACATGGTTCTTTTTCCATCTTTTCTTAAATCGGATCAGACGAATGGGTATAATCATTATTATAGTCACTATACAAAGTGCTCGCGAGGAAACCAGAGGAAACCGTATAATTTTGCCAACGTATTCCTGTTTCCTGATCGTAATTGGAGGCTAAAATGCCGTATAAACTTTTCTGGATTTCGCCTAGTTTCAGAGTTACTGCCAAATAACAAAATAGTACATTTCGATACTAGGTCGGAAAGGATGTCATTATTCAACGAGTTCCGAGACATTTGGTCACGAGCCGCAGGCGAGTAGCAAAACTCGGGACGAGTGAAGAATGACATTCCGTCCGTGTATCGAACGACGTTTTTTAATAAAGTTGCGAAAAAATTATAAAAATGGACAATATGACACTTTGAGGTTACTTTATCCGAACACTCGCGCGGTGCGATGCGGGGCGGTGATCATGAACCCTGAGCTGTGATTGGCTGGAAAAGTAAAACGCGCTAGTGCGAGAAATCCAACTTCTCGCATTATAAACTACCTACTACTAGATATGAGCAACTGTGTTAAAAAAATATTTTTTATTGTAACTCAGTGCAAAACGCTTTTTTGATGATGATTTCACTCTTTATGGGGTCTAGTCTAGTCTAGATATCCATATTGTCAGATATCAAAATGCCAAGGAATAGTTTGCGTAAAACTGAGGAATAGTTTTAATTAATTCGTAAAAAATGATTTACGAATAAAAATGCACCAATTTATTTTAGTCGATAGTTTTACCAATAACATTATTTTTTATATAAAAGCATTCAAAAATCGAAAAAATAAGTAAAAAAAATTTTTTTTGGCGAATTCGTCTTCTTCTTCTTCATCCTAGCGTTTATCCCGGTTTTTGGGGTCCGCTTGACAACCTAATCCCATGAATTGGCGTAGACACTAGTTTTTACGAAAGCGACTGCCATCTGACCTTCCAACCCAGAGGGGAGACTAGGCCTTTTTGGGATTAGATCCGGTTTCCTTACGATGTTTTCCTTCACCCAAAAGCTACTGGTAAATATCAAATGATATTCCGTACATAAGTTCCGAAAAACTCAGTGGTCCGAGCCAGGGTTTGAACCCGAGACCTCCGGATTGAAAGTCGGACGTTTTACCGCAAGGCTACCAGCGCTTCGCTTTTTTGGCGAATTCGACTTAAATTCATATAATATTTATTACTCCTTATGACCTCAGGAATACGCTGGCAAAATTATGCGGCTTCCTCGAGAGCACCCTGTCTCACTGGTATGACAGAAACAAACAAACAAACAAAGCATTTATTTGCAGAGATAAATTAGACGCCCTGTTTTCAACTTTCGGAGCTATTATTTACGAAAATATTACTTTTATCCAAAAACTGTTATAAAAGACCTGAATTCTTTTTAAAGACCTATCCAACCATCGATACCCCAGTAACCCCGGGTACCTCCCGTACACATGAAGTGGGGGGCGAAATTTTTTTTCGTGCCAACCAAGTTGTGTGGGGTATCGTTGGATAGGTCTTTGTAAAAGAATTAGGGTCTTCTAAAACAGTTTTTGGATAAAACTAATAATCTCGGAAATAATAGCTCCGAAAGTTTAAAACAGGGCGTCCCCCCCCATCTAACTTTTGAATCGTGGGTCCTAAAATTTTGAAAAAATTCATGAAACTGAGGCCTAATGAGTACCTTCAATGAAAACTATATTGAAATAAATCGGTTGAGCCGTTTTTGAGTTATCATTCAAAAACCCATAGTGAAAGGACGTAAGTAAAAATGAAGTAAGCGCCGCCAAATTTCCCGTAAGAAACGACCTTTTGAATTAATGGTGTCAGTTTACGGAACCCTACACTGAGCATGGCCCGACATGCTCTTGGCCGGTTTTTATTCTACCATTTTGTCGGCTTAGTTAATGCACATATTCAAACCTTTCAGCTTTCTAGTGCTAACCGTCACTGAGCTAGACCGCGGACGGACGGACGGACATGGCGAATCTATAAGGGTTCCTAGTTGACTACGGAACCCTAAAAAACGGTTTACATCAATTATACTCACTAAGTAATAGTTCGCCGGGCTTTAGTTTCAGCCAACGTATCCTGTATTTTGGAGCCTCCGGGGTTGTGCCGCTAAAGCTGCGTCCACACTTGTATCTTTTTGCCGTATCGTATCTCCGTCGCGTATCTCCGACGCGTATCATGATCGTTAGTGTGGACGCCAAAAGATCGCGATCATGCCACGCGCCGTATCTGATCGCGCAGAATCCATGTTGCTACGCGGTGATTCAATACCCCGCACACTCGCGATCGGATACGCGTATCATGATCGGTAAGTATGGACGTGTTTTGACACTGTATCTTGATACGCGGACATGATCTGATACGCGATACGCCGCGATCCATCTGAGTTGGATTTTCGCCGATCAATACGGCGATCATGAAAGGGGATACGGATACGCTATTAACAAGTTTGTACGTGTACAGGACCGATCTGACCGATCTCATCTTGTTTTCCGTAGGGACATTTGGAGTTTATAATGGATAATTAAATTGTTTTTATGTTAATAGAGCGGAATTAAGTCAATCCATAGACAAAATGCTTAAATTTGTCTATGGTAGCTTAAATTTGTCTATAATAGCGGAAAATTGTCTATGGCCTCCATACAAAAATATCAGCTACCATAGACAAATTTAAGCTACCATAGACAAATTTAAGCTACCATAGACAAATTTAAGCTACCATAGACAAAATTAAACTACCATAGACAAATTTAAGCTACCATAGACAAATTTAAGCTACCATAGACAAATTTAAGCATTTTGTCTATGAATTGGCTTAATTCCGCTGTGATTCCGCTAGATGTGACCCTAAAAAAGACGGCGGAACGAGTTGGGCGAGGTAATGAATCGCCTGGTGGAGGAACTAAAAGCTCCGTACTGACGAACGATCACGAAAAATGATACGGTGTTAGGATACGATGCTACGACACGATGCTAGTGATACGGTATGCCAAAGTGAACGTCCATACTTAATGATACGGCGTTACGATACGATACGCTGATACGCTACGGTTAGTATGGACGCATTTTTTCACGCCACGATGCTAGTGATACGGCATACTCAAAGTGAGCGTCCATACTTAGGATACGGGAGCTCGATACGATACGCATGATCGTGATCGGCAAAAAGATACAAATGTGGACGCAGCTTAAAGCTGCGTCCACACTTGTATCTTTTTGCCGTATCGTATCTCCGTCGCGTATCTCCGACGCGTATCATGATCGTTAGTGTGGACGCCAAAAGATCGCGATCATGCCACGCGCCGTATCTGATCACGCAAAATCCATGTTGCTACGCGGTGATTCAATACCCCGCACACTCGCGATCGGATACGCGTATCATGATCGGTAAGTATGGACGTGTTTTGACACTGTATCATGATACGCGGATATGATCTGATACGCGATACGCTGCGATCCATCTGAATTGGATTTTCGCCGATCAATACGGCGATCATCAAAGGGGATACGGATACGCTATTAACAAGTTTGTACGTGTACAATAGGGTGGAGCGTCGTTGTATGGGAAAAAATAAAAACTTGTTATTCAATATGGAACCTATATAAAAAGTTGTATTTTGTCATGTGGATTACAGTGATCATATCAAGTTTCAAAATATACACTACTTTTAGCCCTCTACCCAGCCGCCAAAGAAATAAATTAAGGTAAATTTTCATAAATTATCTAAATATACTAAATTAGTAATATTTTTACATTTTATTTCAATTTAATAATATTTATTAAGTTTTTAATAAGAAATTACCACAAAGTTAGTGCATTTTTCAATATTGAATAAACAATATAATTTCAACATTTTATATTAAACAGCAATTTCATGCAAAACAAGGAAATGCTACACTGTAAAAAAAATATACTACAAATTTTTTTTAGACACTATTATGCTAAAGTAACGATGTTATTGATTACGAAAATTATCATTTTAATGCAAAAATAAGGTTAGTTACATGTTTAAATAAACGTCAAATTTCGCCCGTCGGCGTCGCTTACGCCCTTTTTGGGCCATGTTCACACGTACTTTAAGGCATATATTTACTTTATATAGTATTATTTTTTTTTATCTTATCACATTCACAACGATTTTCACAGTTCTATGATAAGTTGTAAACACGAATTTGTGTACAGTATCCTAGTAAAAGGGCCTTTTTACTCAGTTTTATTACGTAGTTTTATGTTGTCATAAAAAAACGTGTTATAGACAAAAATAAATACAAGAATCGAGCATATCTGTTACAAAATGATGTTATTTAATGAATAAAACTTGTTATAAAAAAATAAGGGTAAATTAAATTAGATTAAAAATATACATATATTGCTTTATATAATCGATTGGTAGAGGGCTAAAAGTATATACCGCGATTTTTTAAATTATTTTTTCCTCATATAATAAAAAATAAGACATCGTTTTAGTGGGGTTCCATTGCTATTTTTAAAAATTTTGGAATTCGCTCCACCCTAGTGTACAATACCGATCACTGATCTGACCGATCTCATCTTGTTTTCCGTAGGGACATTTTGGAGTTTATAATGGATAATTAAATTGTTTTAATGTTAATAGAGGCCGATAAGGCCAAACTAATTTTATGGAACTCATTGGACCCCAATTATTATCATATAGTATTAAAAAAAGTCACGTGGAACGAGTTGGGCAAGGTAATGAATCGCCTGGTGGAGGAACTAAAAGCTCCGTACTGACGAACAATCACAGAAAATGATACGGTGTTACGATACGATGCTAGTGATACGGTATGCCAAAGTGAACGCCCATACTTAATGTAATGATACGGCGTTACGATACGATACGCTGATACGCTACGGTTAGTATGGACGCATTTTTTCACGTCACGATGCTAGTGATACGGCATGCCCAAAGTGAGCGTCCATACTTAGGATACGGGAGCTCGATACGACACGAATGATCGTGATCGGCAAAATGATACAAGTGTGGACGAAGCTTTAGATGGCAAAAGACCTGATGAGCGTTTCTCAAAAACTTTGCCACTTTTGTTGGCTCAAATTTTTTTGGTAACTTTTATGTTTTTCCTGATCAGAATCACGAGCGGATCCGATTTATGCAATAAAAAAAGATGTCCCATAGAACTCCATACATTTATAGATTTTTTTTTACTTTTCCTATAGTGTTACCTCGATAGAAAACATATGGCAAAGGGTAACTCAAGAGGAAAACAATTTTTGGGACACATTTTTTTCTTGCATAAATCGAATCAGCTCGCGATTCTGACTAGAAAAAAACATAAAACTTACCAAAAAATAAAAAGTCGAGAAAAGTGGCAAAAATAAAAAGAAATGCTCTGATGGTCTAACGTTGGTTCCTTGGCAGAAGGGCCGGTGCCTCTTATGGGACGCTACATGCGTCAGTACTTTTGCCAGCAGTCAGGCCAGGATATTGCAAAAAAATTGAGACCCCTATGCAGGCGCCATCTGTAAGAAACTCCAACCGGCCAATCCCATATTGCGGCCCAATGGTAGGTATCACTTATATCATAGAGTAAATTCTATAGTAGAGCAGCACAGCCTAAGAACTTTTTGAAGCTCAAGTCAATTGCGCCCTCTGTCCGAAAGCCGCCTAAAGATACCGAAAATGTAAGAGGAAACGTCACCTGCACTGCTACTCTACCTAGTAGCTACTATAGTAGTCCTCAACCAAAGTGACGACCGGGGCCATAAAACCTTGAGCTCGCGTTATCAGTTATCCATTGTGTTGCATTGTGGACTTTTATGGCCCCGGTCGTCACATTGGTTGAGGGCTACTATAGTGCATTACTAGTACGCTAATTTGTTTATCCTCGCACAGCGCAGCTCTATGATTGGTTCTTAACAAACACATCCCTCGCGACACATCCTCGCTCATCTCTGGTGGAAAAGCAACCTAATTGTCCCGTTAAAGTTATCTAAGGAGGTAATTTTTCCAAGTTAAAAAAAAACGCACAACTAAGCACAATTTTCCCTTTCATTTGACTCTATCGCCTGAAAAATATTCTCTGATAAAATATAAAAGTATCCTACTCTTTAGAATATAGGTGTTGGTAGGTATCAATCTGACAGGATCTACTTATCTACGGTACTACGTCTACGTTAACGTTAACTTTACGGGCGGAACTCCTATAGCCAAATGTCAAACTACGTTAACAACGATAGTCAGTCAGTACCAACTCTGAGGCCGGCTGTACCGCACGCGCGTTGGTCTCGCATTCGCGTAAACATTTACGTACATCACAACAACTTTTAGCGAAACTATCCCACGGTATTCTAGTTACAGTACACAGGCTATTCCTTTAATTGCGCGTTATCGCGAGTTAACCGTATAAAAAGAACTTTATTATTAATTGAAAAATTGGACAGTTCAGTTCACGCGGCCGTCATTTGTTTTGATTAGGAAACATCGCGTTTCGCCGGTCATCTATTACAGGTATGTTCTTTCGAATTACTTCCCAGGTTACGTCATTACAGGGTGCTCCTTTTGTCCTCTAATGGGTTTTAGTATTGCGCGTTGAAGTGGCAACGCGAGGAAATGATTGCGGTTTGTCACCGCGAGTTTCATTTCACATCACATAATCTTAGATTGTAGAAGAAATTTAATTAACTTGTGAAATAATCTGGTAGCGAGAATAGTTTTAGTCGCGTATTTTTCTGTGTAGCATTAAGGTTTCAATGATACCTTACCTACGTGAGGTCGTCGAGCGATGTTATGAAACCATAGACCGAGTTGTTTTGTCATAATCAGCTTCAACTGGTTGATGTACAGCTAGACTAATCTAATTTTTCACTTGAATCGCAGTTAGTCACAATTGGTTTAAGTACCTACGTTAACTTAGTTCACTTTTAAACTTAATACCTAATTGTTTTGTATTTGTTGAATTGAAGGTTGAATTGATAGCGGATACTTAGTATACCTAATCTACCTATTTACCTACCTAGAGTCTGGGTATTGGAACATAGTTAGAGAAAAAACAAAGAGGAAAAACAGCACTTAAACAAAAGTCAAGTTTAAGCCTTTACTTAAAGTTGACCTCTATTAAATTAAAAGTTTGATAACAATGTTACTATCGATGTATTAGTTAAAAGGAATAAATTAAACATTAAATAGGAATTCCGTTAACACATCCAATAAGCAAGGCCGTCTTTATACTTGACGGAGCCCTAGGGCACGTACGAATGTGGGGCCCTTGGACACTTGCAAATCAGGGGCCCTCATGCGCTCAATTAGCGACAAGGTTCGGCTTTTAAAAAACGTCGACTTAGATCTTTTGGGGCGCCCTGAGGATGAGGGCCCTGACCACGGGCCCCGTGTGCCCTTATTGTAAAGACGGCTTTGCCAATAAAGAACTATAACTACTATGTATAAGAAAACAATAAATACACGCTATACAGACTCTTACATTATTCTACGCAATGCAAAAAAAAACTACAGGGCATTGGGTTCTTTGCCAGTCTCTCTTTTTGTTTCATGTATACAGTGAACTTTAAGGTTAATTACTTAATTTACTTGATCCATCATATTTTTTCTAACACAAGTCAAACTAGATAAAGCCAATGCACGCTATCTTAAGAATCGCCAGGACGCTCGCGTTTCCATACAAACGTAGTTTAGCTCTCATTTTAAAACGACATGCTTTAGAACCACGAAATTTGGCATGGGCATTCTAGTAGTACAGATCTACGAGTATGTCGGTAATTCGTTTTTGTTGCTAAAAATTGTAATACAAAGAAAATACAGGCAGATACAGATTTACATACAAAACTTATTTTTGCTATATTTTCTTTGTATTACAATTTTTAGCAACGAAAATGAATTACCGACATAGATCTGTACTGCTAGAATGTCCATGCCAAATTTCGTGGTTCTAAAGCATGTCGTTTTAACATGAGAGTTGAACTACGTTTGTATGGGGACGCGAGTTCACGCGAGCGTCCAGGCGACTCTTAACTTCGCGCTAAATTACCTACTTTTTGTCACAACTACTGAAACAGCGTGAATGTGTGTGTGTTTGTCCTATTAAGTATTTAATTAATAACTAATAACTATTGACGGCGTAGTTAAGGAAGTGGTTTTACATTAATAATAAATAGTAAAAATATGAAATTAATGCTTTCATTAGGATATAATTTCGTTTTCACGATAGTCGTAATGACATTATAATTACCCATATAAATAACAACTATGGATATCAATTTTATGTATCTTTACCTAATGTATTTTTAATAAATGGTTAGGTTATACACTTTTGACGTGACTTGATTTCTTTTGGTATTTTTTTTATAGAAGACAGTGGTTATTGTGCATTGCATGAAACGTCAAAAGGTGTCATGTAACATAATATGAAGCTCTCTCTTGGTCATACGAAGAGTTAGCTAGGTTCAAGTTATCTCTTTCTCTTAACTTATACTCTTCAATTAAACCCCGTTTAGAAGGTATTTTCTGTAATAAAACTAATAAAAGTAATAAAACATTTCCTATAATAATCCAGGTCAAAAACTGTCTGTGTTAGCTTTCAATCCAAATTCGCCTAGAGTTATCCTGCTAGTCTAACTTGAGCCTTGGGGAACGCTCGGTAACCTAATCCCAGGGGGACCAATGTATTGACCGTAGCTTGGTACAAGTTTTTAGCACGACTGCCATCCCATCTTCCAACCCAGAGGGGAAACTAGTCCTTAATAGGATTACTACTACTATGGGGCCAACTCCAACTCCAGAGTTCGGATGTCCAAGGAAGTGAAACGTGTCGGACGTCGGACCTACATTCTGCTTCTCACGGCGTGATGGATTAGGTTTATAAAATTCCCACAATGTGACCCTTTGTCCATTATTTATTTTGGCAATTCATTATCAGCTAAGATCTTTCACACTCTTTGAATATTACAATTACAAGTATTATAATTTTCTGTCTAATTATGTAAGTTCATTATGTGAAAAAACCTTTTCTCAAACATGCAACGAAAATATTGTCGTTAAAGTTTCCTATAGGTATAGGTATAGGCTATGCTCGGAAGTATTCTGTTTTTGGCGCAGCAACTCGAGGGGACTGTAATGGAATTTTATACAGCTTTTCAGGTCTACACGGGAAAAAAAGCTTCCGGGATATTCTCAATCTAAGACATGATTATATTATGTTGAAAATATTTCCTCGTGACAAGCATTTATTTCCTTTAACGAAAATAAATTAAAGTTTTAAATATAACGAAGCGAATATATTCTTACAGATTTTCTAGTTTTCTTTCACCTAAGATAATACTTGTTTGGTTAAAGTAAAATCTCTCTTATTTACTCAATATACTCTTGAAATAATTAATACATTTTTGTATTTCTATTTTAAGAAAACGTGGTTTTATTAAGCGAAGAAACATATTTTTGGTAAAGGAAATAAATACTTGTCACGAGGAAATATTCTCAAGAAAATAATAATGTCTTGGATTGAGAATATCCCGGAAGCTGTTTTTTCCGTGTAGTATAGATCGGCAAGCAAAGTAATTAGGCGTTAAAGATGGCAGCGGGTTTTAGAAACAGGCAGCTGGTTCATCACTTCTAATTTTTTTCTCGTGATAGGATGGTGGTTGTGCCTGAAATGAGAATACAAGTTTACAGGTATATTAATGTAAATTTGTTTTCCTGGCCTCTTCTGTAATATAGTAGGTAAGTGTAATAATGGTTCTGTCCAGTTGTCCACCACGTAGGTAACAGTCATTGAAAATTCATTCAACTACGTCTTTTATTCAGGAACAATAAATTCCAAATTGAAACTGGTATTCCCTTCCAATAGCTGTTACAGCTGTTATGCATGGTGGGGCACAGTTTTAGTTATTCCTTGTGAGATTGTCTAATATGCGTTAAATTTTTCTCAACTACTATGTACGAGTAGTACAAGTGTAAATTAGTAATCCTATAACACTTGTGACATCATTCAGCTAATATTTAGTTGAAAATTATTACATAAAAGGCAGTGACGCTACGACCATAAGTTATTTTAAGGTAGGTAGTGCTAATGATAACACGAGACAAACCATTTCGTAAATGGCATCCTTAATGTTACATTAATGAGTCGGTTCACTTCGTTTTGTATTACCTACTGAGTAATTACAAACTAGTTTTATTTATATCCGCGAGAAAAAACTTACCTGCTACTTTTTGCTTCACAGTCGGATGAGTTCCAACCGCATTATAAGAATTATCAATAATTAATTACTACGACCGCCTTCAAAGTGATCGGTGCATAATGTGCTGTCAAACGTCTTCTGTGAATTACTCTGTAACGTCTAACGTGTGAGAAATATGCACGCAAAGTCGCCATTAGGCTGTTTTTCTACCGGAGATGCGCGCGGTGCTTGACAGGGAGCGAGGTCAAAGCTAAGCTAACTAGGTGACCGTTTCCACGAATGCAGAGTTTAGTTAACATGAGATTTATGCCACATAAACACTGTGTGTTTAACAATGTGTTAGTAAAACTACTAAGGGAAGTAAGCTGAACTTCTTTACAAAGCTAGGTACAGAAATCTACCCCTAACAGAAATCTAAATATTCAAGTAGTTAACGCTAATAATAAAATTGCAATAGGCTTTATTCTTTTACCACCCCTCTTATCAGTTATCACATTCGAGAATTCCCAATTAGAACCAATTTGTAAACGGCGTGTTACTTGTAATTTTACGAAAAAGTACAGTCTGCAACGTCAAACATCCTTGCATAGAACCATACAAACCATTCTTTTTTTCGCTACAATTTTTTTTTCTTGGTTTTTCATTGCGCTTAAACGGATCAACGTGTATTTTTGTTACACCTTAAGTAATCTAGTGAATAAGCGGTTTTAGTGTGGAAACGGTGCCGATGCTATCTATACCGTAAATTGATTAAATGCGCGAACCCGCATGCGCTTTTTTATAATAAGAAATGTTGTTGCTATCGCCTTTTGTGATCGTGCTTCATTGATTAATTCATTATTTCTTGGCTGTGATTGAATTAAAACGAACTAGGCAGCACACGCCGTTACATAATCAAAAGCAAAGCATAGCGCAAATAACAAGAGTGCTCGGAAGAGGTGGCACATAAGTGACGTAGGTAGATGTACCTAGCCTAGATTTTTTTTAAAGTCAATGTGTTAAATTTTGACTTGCAACAATAAATAATAAACTCGAAAAAAACTGTAAGGTATTTATGCAGTTATAATAAACAGCTTCTTTCAAGCATATTTCAAGAGAATCATCCCGAAAGAGACGGCAACTTTATTTATTATCTTCAACTGAGTAAAAGTGCAAACTCCGTAGGTTTTAAAATTGTTGACCAGGTTTACCCTCTGCAACCTTCTAAATTCTCTAAGTTACCGCTTCATCTCACATCTTTCGTCAGCACAATAAGGCAAGCTGCTCACAATGGCTCCTCGACCATACTTTAAACACGGCTGTGTTTACAAATTGTTACATTACAAGCAATTTCACAATTGTTCGTACCGATTTGTTTGTTCTAATTATTTGGATTTTTCCTTTGTTTCTCGTGCTGTTATCGCATTTCTTTCCATGAAACTTTTTTCGAGTTTTTTAGTATTTTGTTGGCATTTTGTAATTGGAATATCAAGTTTTGATATTACTTAAATAAAACCTTTTGTATTAAAATTTACTAAAATATATAAATAGAGAGTGGGTAGGTCTAGGTGCCAATAATTTACCTAATGCCGCCTGTAAACGCAGAATTTTCAACAATAGTACGTTTTTGCCTACTGATCAAAAGAATAGGGAGACTAAGTAGGTAACAAGTAGGGTTCATTTATCTAAAACAGAAGCCTAAAAAAGAAAGTCCTACCTATTTACGGCTTAGTTATATCCGTCACAATAAATTAAAGTAAAATAATTATTTTTTCTTTAATGGGTATTATTTTATTGTATCCATATTAAAACTACGCTACGCATAATACTTCGTATTTTACTCATAATAGTTTTCACGTTCATTCCATTCACTAAAATTGTGATTAGTGTAAAGTGTGATGGTATTGATGGTGATGCCGATAGTGTGAATGATTCTTTATTATTAGTTTAGTCCATTATACGACTACTACTACTTGAATATTTATTGTCCGACGTGATGATTAAAACCGTATCACGTTGTCCACTTTTTGAAATTGAACTTCATAACGAATTCCAACCCTACCAATAATTTAGTATTACCACACGAAGTGCAGCATTTTACAGATAATAAATAATAATAGATGTTATTATTTTATATATATATATTGATTCGATAATCCATTGTTTAAATACGTATTATAATCATTACCAGTCGAATACAATTGACTTGCTTCTGAACAAAGGTTGCAATTCATAATGCACGTTTATGTTATAGTACGAGCGGGGACCGTATAATTGCGTACACGTGAAAAATATTTAATTGAATTAGTTGAATAAACCTCCCGACTGCGAAATTCCCTTATTAGAAACATAAGTAAAATAGGAGTGTATAGGTTCTTAAAGGGTAGACAACGCGCATGTGAATCGTCTGGGGTTGCAGGCGTCCATGGGTTACGGTAACTGCTTACGGGGCCGTATGCTTGTTTGCCGCCGTCGTGGTATAAAAAAAGTACAAGATATCACATTGAAAATAAAAACGCTCAAATGGATGTGGTCGGGCTATGTCATCCGAGGCGCGGCGCAGACAAGTGGAGCAAGCGAGTCACCCAATGGTATATATCCAATAGAGGGAACAAAGAAGGCGCAAAAATCCCCCCTAATAAGATGGGAATGATGGGATGATGACATCGCCCAGGTGGCAGGTCGCACCTGGAGCAGAGTGACAATGGACCGAAGAGAATGGAGAAGGTAATGTAGGAGGCCTTTGCCGTATGGCAAGCAGACAAAGAATATAAAAGATGGGAAATAATACAAAGATAGAAATTAAAAACTTTTAATTGTTCTTTGACTCTGTAAATAAAGGCATTTTTTTGTAGAATAAACACTATGAACAACACTAAATTAATGTAAAAAAGTGGAAATCCGTAATCATTTTCTAACATTTTTGTTAAGATTCGAATAACGTGTTTTTTTTTTATTTCACTAATAAATGGGGGATCGGCTAAAATAACTATGGAAAACTAAAAGATAATGAAACATAACATTAATTTCTCATTTTTAGACTAATTTCGTCTTTATATCAAATGACGTAAATTGAGTCGGGGCAAAGAGAATTAAGTACCTAGAGTGTTCTCTCCATACATGACTAAATGCGTATATATAATAAGTTTTAAGCGAGCTTTGCTAAAAGTTATTATTCAAAAGATTACAGCTTAATACGTACTACGATTTAAGTGTGCTTAAAACTTAGTATAAATGAGTTTAAGCATACCTCCCATACGACTTATTATTTAATTAGTAGTTTTGCTATGTATGGAGTAAGCAATCTATCTACTCATTTATCTATGGTCGGGGGTCCAAATCGACACCTTTGTAAAGTTGTTCAAGCGCCTTTCAACCACCTGCTGCGAAAGTGGCGCCGTATGGCTCTCAACTGCGTCACATCACAGTTGGTCACGATCCTCAGTCATGAGGGGATGACGAAGTAGAAGAAGAAGTATTCGAATCTATTTTAATTTATTCAACACATAAGTTGTAGAAATAACTAATTATTCGTCATTCGCGAATAGCGTCATTTGTTCTTATCGGTTATTCGTATTTGGAAATATTTTGGTCATCTCTCGGTAGAGATGCTTACTATTGGATATTGTTTTCTAAAGTTCGCGACATTATCTACTAATCTTTTGACATAGCCCCATCAACATGGCGTTCACTTCAACACGCAGCACCTACAAATGATAAGCGTCTTTTAATATTGATGTCACCCGACATTATACTATAGAGTACAAAATTGGTGAGCCCGCTACCCTCAATTTGCAGGTCTAGTAAATTTTGGGGCGTAACAGCTCACGAGCTAAAAAATAGAATATGTTCTTGTGTTTCTGACTCATAAGTAGGAATTTAAGGCGAGGACAAGGTTTTGTGGTCAGCAGAGCAGATTATAAATTTTTCAGTCTTATCGAACGAGCGGGAGCGTAAGCGAAGCGAGTTCTTACAAACAACTGCTGGCATTTCGATGGCTTTTTTGTTTTTGAGAGTTTGTTCGACGGTAACCTTAGTAACGTTCTTCTGATCTTTATGTAATTTGTTGGGGTTATATCAGAGATATACAGAATTTGAGAGTTCGTTTATGAGCTGGATCGATCAAGGGGTTGTGGACTTAGGAGGCGAAAATCTTCATGTGGGTCTCAATATATTGGTCAACTCGTTTGCAAGTTAATCGCTAGTTCTGAGTTTGTGGCGGACTACTAGTTATTCAACGTCATCCGTAAACTTTGCTCTGGTTATAAATAGTACATCTGTTTTTCGTGCACGAGCGTCTTAATGATGGGCGTGGTTTAGGACAATTTAGGTATCGCCTTAAAAATCATTTTCTTTGAATTAAGTACATTGCGGTTGCCGTGGTCAAGTTAGTTTCTCGTATTTGTTAGGCAGCGTGGCTTTCCCATAGAAATAGCACTGCAGTGGGTTTGAACGCGGAAGTAAGTGACACTTCTGCTTAGTGAGCTGATCTGACCGCATTTTCTCACGGTAGAATAAGGTTACATATATGTTTATTAATGTAAACCCAATAAATATCTACTATTCAAATAATGTGTAGGTAGGTGTAGGTAGGTACCGTAGTACAGATACTTATTCACGAATATTTAATTCAATTAAAATCCATTATAATTTATTCAATAAAACATGTCAAAAAACATTACATAAAATCAACTTAAAACTACTATTAACCTAAATACACAAATCCTTTTATCACTAAACATAAGACGGCTACCTAAACTAAACTAAATCTAAAAAAGGCCCTCGTGGCATGGTACCGAAGATGCTGGCTGCGGTACCCCGTTGTATCGCGAGACTAATACGCTGACCGAGGTAACTGCCAGCTCTTCGGTCCCCCGCCCCGTTGTGTCTCTGAGTCTCTTCGCTAGGTCTCCGAAAAGACTCAAAGCGCTAGGGCCCCACGGATCCAAGGTCTCGACGCCGAAAGGAAAAAAAAAGGAAAAAAAGAAAAAGAAAAAGAAAAAAAAGAAAAAGAAAGGAAGAAGGAAGGAAGGAGTAATTAAAATTAGAATTTCCTCGTCCTATCTTATTTCAGCTTCAAGGTAAATGATGACTTTATTAATGTTCACCGATTAAGGAAAAAACTTATGTTAATTAACATATAAGATATTGCAGGTTGAAATAAATTTGAAGTAATCGGAACAAACGTGTAATATCAGTAAGATAGTCATACAGCCTTCAAACTGGTCCGGGTTGGTTCACTTCCGTGCGTTATAATCACGAAGCTAATTCTTTCTGAACATCGGGTGCTTAAATTAGCTTGAACTATGAACTAATCAAAACAATTATCCGTTTTTTTGTCTGTTTTTTCAACTTTGTATTGTGCATTTTAGTACCTACAATTCGATTCTTGTTTGAACTTACAAAACCGCGCGTTTTGCGTTATGCCGGAATAGGAAACTGTGTTTAAATAAATCACTTAGGTTTATTAACTTCTAATAAAAGACTATTTAAATAAAATTATAAAATGATTTCCCAAACTCATATTTATCCACATTTCATTTAATAAAATGACTAATTTAGTGTAGGTAATTAAAACATGAGTGGTTTATGAGAAATAGTAAATATGTTTATTGTGACGCAACATAAAATATTAATGTATGATTATGATATCGACATTGGAAGTATAGTAAAAACAATAAACCTTGAATCTGAGATGTGCAAATGCATAAAAAAAAGTAAAGATGATGTAATATATGTAAATGCAACAAAATGTTTGCAATTCGCGGTGCGGCACCACTATCTGCCAGACAAGTCATGCATACGATATCGCGCGATGTAAAATTTAGACATCTAGAGAAAGTGATGGATCCATTGACTTGACGCCAACCCATTTTAATGGAGCGCTTAGGCAAACTTGGTGAAATTAAATGGCTTTTACTTATATGTTTTAATGCGGACAGGGTTAAGGTACAAAACAATTGCCTAGTTAGATCAGCGCTGTTCACTCTTACTTTGAATGCTAAAGGTTATTTTAATGCATCACCGGATTTCGAACTATGTAATTATGAACATCAAACGTTATTGTGTTCAAATTTTGCTCAAATTTTTATTGTACAGTCGAGTACAAAGAGATGTACCTATCTACTTTTGAATCTTATTATGTACAACGCAATAAGGTAAAAAAGTGGATACATCTCTTTGTAGTCGACTGTACTTGTCATCCAGAAAAGAAACGTCCTTCTAGGTAAATGTGCTATTTAGTCCTTGGTAAATCTTTTCTCATTTCCCTGGCCGATCTTGACTTATTTTGGCGAACTGGGGCATCTAACTAAACTGTTAAGTGCATCACTATCTGATTAATAGGTTGCTCGCAAGCGGAAGCTAGACGCATTAAATGATACCATTACCAGAGACTATAGATAATATAGACTGCCACAATCTAAGTACTTTTTGAAGCTCAAAGCGCTATCTAATCGAGAGTAACTTAAAGGTATAAAAATAGAAGGAATAAAAAAGCGTTACTACGGTACGCTACTCGTAATTAGATGTCGCTGCGACGCAATGTGATTTTTCCATCTATTTTTATACTTTTAGATTGCCCTCGAGTAGATGGCGCTTTCAGACTTGAGGTTAAAAAAGTTCTTAGACTATGGCCCTCTATATTATCTAAAATCTCTACCATTATAATCTAATCGTAATTCATCAGCGCGTTCTAAGGTCCCACGTAACAAATATGTCTATCCGAACCGATTAGTCAACCCTTTGTTGGTAAGAAATAAGTCTAGTCAAGTCATTGAATATTGATGAGCAGTAACTACTGAACCACTGAACTATAATAATGTTCAATATTTATTTTTGTGACATGGCGACCTCAATCAATAATTAACTATACATTAACCACTTTTATATTCATTCACGTTCACTCGCCACAATGTCGCCCGGTAAAGAGTAATTACGGTTGAGAATTAAACTCAAGGATTGCTTGAATATTTTACGGAACAGTCTATGATAAGGCTGAATGTTTGTCTAATGTAATGGTACGTCAAACATTGTCGGTATAGAAAGTAAATGGGCTCTTTCGATTATCTCGGTAAGCGCCAATCTAAATTTTCTTGATTGCCGCGAAGCTCCATAATTTTTGTTCGTAAGTCGGCCGCTGTTGTGTTTGACGTTTAGATGGAGCTAGCTTAATAAAACTATAACTTCGGATAATATATGAATACTTTCGTAAACAATGATTTTGATAACAACGGGACTTAATCGTAATCGCATACCTACACTTATTTAGATTATTTTCCTGACGTTTCTAGCGTTTCGTAACGCTCGTGGTCACAGGCAGACTCAAAAAACAAAATAATAATCAAGTAGGTACTTATACTTTCGTAAATGTCTTCACAGTACGTACCATTTAATAATATTTTGATTAGGTACTCGAGTCCAAACTGACGTATATTTGCTAAACACCGATATCTCCATTTCTAACACTCTTACTTACCGGGAGGCACATTCAGATTTAAAAAAATCTGATTTGATGTTGGCGTCAGTACATCCGATTTGCTGGTTTTTACACTATTAATATCATATCAAGATTTTTTTTAATTGGATTGCGGCCTCGCTAATCCGACAACTGGAAATGCCGGATTATTGGATATGTATAAATTGGGAAATAAAAGCCGAACTATAATGAAAAAACACGAACAAATGCAACCATGCAGCGGGTCACCTGAGTCTCTAAATGCCGAACTACTGGGTGTGGCGGATTGGCGAGCGCCGGATTACCGAGTGCTTAAAGTATTTACTTTTCCAAATCGCAGTGTTTGTCGCTTTTACATGTGTACGGCCCAAAGCCCGATGAATGGGCTCCATTGAAATAGTCATTTTTTATTTTTAATCTCTTGTAGATCGCATTAGAGCCACTCGTGCGCAACGCACCTCCGGTAGCAATAGCAATGCCTCTATTCAGATGGATTTGGTTTTTTGCGCTTTTAATGGCATTAACTCTACGCATTCTACGCATATTGTTACTCTCTCCCGAGATGTTGCCTACACTTTTACAGCTTCTACTGATACACAGTTAGCAGCAGCTGACACATTTTGCATTTTACATTTATGTTATTGGGTTTCCTTCTTCCGAGGAAGAAGCTGGCAGGTCACAGTATTTGAAACTTTTAGTACTTCCATTTATTTCTTACAGGGGTTCGATTTTTGAATCTCACCGGGTGACTTATTTCGTACTAAATAGTCATCGGCTGCATACAAAAAAAGGCACCGGTGAGATTCAAAAATCGAACTCCAGGAATACAATTATCTGTGACTGTAACTTTTATCACTTACCAGTTGCTAGTCTATAAGTAATTAAACTTCAGATGATAAGCTTTTAGTGTATGCGGCGGTGTGTACATCTAAACACATTATACATGGAATTGCTATTAATACTAATCCAATTAACACGATCAATAACATGGTAATATATAAGTAGAAGTTATTACTACAACCTATTGCGATAATAAGCTACTAAACTTTATAATCTCTGTTACAATTTCACTGTTATCACGCCGCGTCTGTTACCCAATGGCGTAAAATAGATAAAAACGAAAGTGAATATTACGTTGTTTGTGGTCAGATTTGGCACAACTTTGTGGTCACGGTCAAATGGGCTGGCATTGCTTAAAATAATAGCAGATGGTGTGTTGTCTATGTCTTAAATAATCCATAGACAGGTGACAATAGCAATGTTTATTTTATGCGCGACATCGCGTGCGCGTCGCGATTACGTCTCGTTGAGTGCGTTTATATAACGTTGGTTGTCTTTAGTATCTTTTCCGCTAATCGATTTATCACGGTAGCTTGGAATACTCTCTTAGCTGAAGATTTACGGTATAAGCAATGGACTGTTAATGGTTTCTTTTAATTTTATTGGTATAAGTTTGTAACTTATAGATCACGAGCATTGAAAAGTTTTTTTTTTTGCAAATATTAGATTTAGCTGACGAGCTAAGCTGAGTTTTAAACTTATTTCGACGGAGGCCGATTAGATTGTAAACATCTTGCATAGGTACATGCATATACAGCCTTGGCCAGAAGTGTTGAGCATAGGTGTTTTTTGTTTACAATTTTGATGTTAAGCATTATTTTCCTATCCTAACAATGTACGGTAACGGTAAATGTTATATATTATTTATAAATATAGAAAACTTAACTTAATAACACTTTCAAGGTACCTACTTAAAAAATATGAAAACAGAAGGTACCAAAAATGTAAATTTAAGTCGGTGCGACATATTGCAAATATTCTATGCAGTTACTACTAACTTCAACAAAACATGCCTATTAGTCTAAATTAATTGACAAAATAACTTAAACAAAGATGGAAACGATGGACTAAACTTTCCAGTTTTGTATGAAAATCGCATTGGTGCTCAACACTTCTGGCCAAGGCTGTAGCAGCACTTTTCTCAATCACCCACAGGTTATGGATGGTACATATAGGTAGATACAGTTTTCTATTATAAACCCTACCGTTTAGAGAGTACCGTTGAGACTGGATTTATTATCATCATTATCTTCTGCGTGTTTATCCTCATTGAGAATATTCTTCGAAAGTTCTCTGACAGATCTCCCTAAAAATGCAAGTTGTTTCATAATCGCTTAAACGTCACTTGCTCTTCCTAGTCGATTAGTTGCCAATAAACCATTTAGCAGAACATCCGTTAATGAGGCTAATTGCAATCTTATTTTAGTTTTAGACGGCTTTTTACCTTCCACGGCATTCTGGTTTAATTAGCCAATTAATTAAGTGATGTGGAATCAAACTTATAAATATATGTATTTTTTGTTGAAAGTCCTTTTTCATTTTATTTTATTATCTAATAAAAAAAATAATTAGGCGAGGACATATCGCTACACTTCAAAACTAAGTTTTTGTGGTTTAATGATGTTGTGAAAATACACGATGTCACCTGCCAGCAAGTCCTGATAAATTTTGCTATTTGAAACATGTGCAATCGGCAACTAGTAGGCATATTTCGTACTGATGATGTAGAAGTAGTGTTTTTTCCCAGTTTTACTTAAGTTTTCTTCTGGCGTTTTCTTTTGGATACCAGATTTTTCAAAGCTATAGTGTACAGACGCGGCGTGCCATATCTTATTTTGTCCATGATAATTTTCAATGCCACTAATAAATGGTAACTTGGAGAAATAAGAATCACAAGATTTGCGATATCGTATGTATTTAACGCATTCACTGCCCTCAACGCATATACGCGTTCTCGTTACTTTCACCCGGTGCCTTCAACGCACAGACGCGTTTATAGTATTTAGTGACTTTCATCCAGTGCCTTCAACGCATATATGTGTTCTTCATTTTGAATGAAACAGTATGAACGCATATGTGCGTTGGAGGCACTGGGCAATAGTCGGTTGAACTCACATGTGCGTTTGGGGCACACAGCAAAGTGTGGCACCTGGCGAATGGCCAGGAAAAGAGGGTGGCAGTGAATGCGTTACTAATTTAATTCTTCAGACAGTCGTTAAATGGTTCCAAAAAAAAACAAAATAAACCTATGGCAGAAACAATCGAGTGCGGTCGCAGTTACTGTCAGTTTATGACGTCAGTTATTGGAGACAACCACACGGCACGACCGCAAGGTTGATGCATGTCATACATGTATGTGTACGTATGTATGTAGACATGTACAATACACGTATATATACGTTAACTGTGTTGTCATTGTGTTAAACAAAACGAATAGGAAAGAATCGTTATCACGGTTAAGGTCAGAAAAACAGATATTTTTAAATTTGTGTCTCTTTGTTATAACAGAGGAAGAGGCATATTAAGAATGCGTGGATACGACCTATTGTAAAAGAGCGGGATTTTAATACACCTACGTAAATTTATATATTTATTATTAAATATGACTATGGCGTGCTACTTTTTTTTAAGGCAGATTGCAACGTTGCTAAAGTATCTAATAAGATTAGGGATACATAATAGAAGAGGCGTATTTACAATAATGGCTCCGCCTACCACACGTAGCGCACGCGTGGTTGTTTACTATGGGAGCTACACATGGCCGTATTTGTTAAAACATACTTTTCCCATCTCTTTCCTTAATATGGCAAACAAAAGTTACGCAGAAACACAATCGATAACAATCGACGAAGTGAATAGTTTGCTGTAAACGATATTTGATGCTATCATAGTATACACCAATTTTGCTTGTTTTACTATTAATGGAACTTTTCGGTTAAAATGCTTGTTCTTTTATTTACTACAAATTGGCACTTGTCTAAAGCCTGACCAGGAATATATGATATGATCATTGTGAAGAGGGCGCTATTATTCTCATTTATATGGCAACAGTTCAGTATAGTCAAAAGCACATTAATCTCTATGGCATAATGTCATTTTAATTTTTTTATCTGTCAGCTCTGATGTTCATTTGTAATTGTTTCGTAGTGAAATAGTTCCAATGAAATTCCACAACACGGCGCATTCGGTCAGGCTCTACCAGCGTGACTTTTATGGCATCTCTAGATCGGAAGGTGCAATAGAGGGAACGTCCACAGTGGAAGAAATTGTGTGAACATTTTTATGATTTTTAGCAAATCATTCATGGGTGATAATAGGAAAAAGGTAAATAAACCGTCTAATGTATGTAGTTTGCTAACATGCGAACGATAGTTTGTCCTAGTTTTATGATGTTTCAAATATTTTGAATAACATTTACATACATGGTTAGTAGTAACGTCTATTTTTAAATTAGACTGTTATGTTTCTCTTATTTCCTTTTGAGTTTTGAGCACGTTTAATAGTGTTTGGGTTAATTCATATTCCATTGTAATGGTATCAAAGAATACGTTATATACTCGTATAAAATTAATGGTTCAAAGCACCAGGTGCTTTAATTTTTGTTAAGGCTTTAAAGCAGGGACCCCTTCATTTATCTTTTCAATTGGTAGGTACCTTAATAATTATTAAATGGTCACTTAGATGATATGGTTAGGTACCCTTTATAAGGGATAGCCTATCGTTATGAAAACCGTATTGATTTAACCATATTCAATGTGGTTTCCCTCTCGAATGTCTTAGCAATAGAGATCAAAAAAAGCTTGATCGTATTGTAAAAACACTTGATAGGGAAACTTTATTACATTAGCGGTTTTTGTTTCAGTAAGCGCTATGTTTGGGTAGGTATGTCAATGCCCTTGCCGAATTGACAAGGTTTAAAAATAAAATATCAGTATCACACACCTCGTACCTAAACATGTAAGAGCCGTTGCAAATTAACCGCTATATCCTTAATAAGATGGTCGATGTTTGTTAAATTTGTTTAATATTAAAGCATTTTAAAATATTAAAACTTAAAACTGCAGCTCGAGCAGGTAAATAAAATATGTATACCTAATTTAATGTAACGTCATACGCTGATCGGATCGCGCAATCTTGCCAGGTATCTAACCCTTGATGTTTTCAATAGAAGCGTGTTTTTTTTTGTATAAACTGAATGAAAAAAACCTGATCCAATTATTGATTTATTGATTGGTAACCAGTTTCAGTCCCTGTCTTAAATGGTTGATATCTTAAAGCTAACCTGTGGGTATATTGATGACCGCTACTTTTGTATTACAGAATTTGAGTAATGTAATATAAAAGTAGTCATCATCATCATCCCATCACCCCGGCTCGTACCACTGAGTTTTTCGGAACTTATGTACGGAATATCATTTGATATTTACCAGTCGCTTTTCGGTGAAGGAAAACATCGTAAGGAAACCGGATCTAATCCCAAAAAGGCCTAGTTTTCCCTCTGGGTTGGAAGGTCAGATGGCAGTCGCTTTGGTAAAAACTAGTGTCTACGCCAATTCATGGGATTAGGTTGTCAAGCGGACCCCAAACCGGGATAAACGCTAGGATGATGATAAAAGAAGTATGATAGCATTTATAAGTCTTATCATACAAACTGGCATCACTTTGTATGACAGTCGCTGTCAGATTACAGTACTCAATTAAAAATACTACTTTACCTACGACCTTTATTTACTACCTATTATATAGCCACCAATTGTTCAATTGAATGAAGCCATGATGGAGCTTACAAAATGTATTTCCTAGTTTAGACAGACAACTTGTTGAACAAAAGGCTGTGATTTTTGTTAACAAGCATGTAAGTAAAATTCTACTATCTGTGAATTCTTAATAGCCGCAGCTTACGCTGCGACAATAGTAAAGTGACTTTAAATCGCGTGCCTACAAGCTAATTTCTCACGACTCTGTCGAAACGGATAGCGATCGTGGAACAAGATGCGAAACTTTTTATCAGCAAGGTTTTGTCTTGCCGAAGGCGTGAACAATGTTAAAATGCTTTCGTCATAATGCTTACTACGTTGCAGGGTCTCCAGACACGTCCTAAAAATGTTGTAAGCTGGGAATTTGGGGTCATTCATTCAAGTATCTTGTGGCATGTTTTTGTTTTACAGCTATTCGTTAACCTACTTTCGATTTGAAAAAGTTAATAGTTTAATTTCGTCTCATCCAAGCTTAGTAAATAGATACATATTCTATTTTACATAAATAAATCTGTCTACCCTAATAAATTTTTAACACACGATAAAAATGAACCCATCCCCGGTTGATCTCAAGACCTCGGGTTTCACTCTTCGCTCGGTCAATAAAGGTGTATGTACTCGTACTTAAATAAGATCACCTAAGCGGTTTAAAATTCTAAACAATGAACAAAATTCGAGCAAAAAATGGGCATTGTCTGTGTCTTAAATACGCATGATTTTACTAGAGATAAGGCTATTACGCAATAATGTTATTGTATAAAACTTCTTTTGTATTTGCGTTGTCAGGGTGATAGTCACCGTTATCAGGAGTTCTCCGTGATCCGAAGATGCCGGTAAAAACGAAAGGCAAGGTCTACAGAACAGCTGTCAGACCGGTTCTACTCTATGGCAGCGAAACATGGGTTATGCAGAAAGTTCAGTAGCAAAAACTCCACACCACTGAAATGCGCATGCTGCGTTGGGCAGATGGAGTTACGCTCAGGGACAGAGTGCGCAACGAGTATATATGGGGTAGTTTTAAAGTAGGGCCTATCGCTGACAAAATAGCCGAGTCACGGTTGAGGTGGTACGGCCATGTTGTGCGAAGACCAGAAGACCACATCGAGAAAAAGTGCCTTTCCATGGCTGCGAATAGTGTGCATGAAAGAGGGAGAGGTAGGCCGAAGACCGCCTGTATGACGAATGTCCGGAGTGACATGAAGGAGCTGAGCCTAACTCCCGACGATGCTTATCAGCGGAGCAAGTGGCGCCTCAAGATTAAGAAAGCCGACCCCGTGTAACGGGAAGTGGCGAGGAGAAAGAAGAAGGGCGATAGTCGCCTAATACGACACAAGTTTAATTTACGCATGGCTTGAGAATGCTGGCAAGTGCTTCAGTTTACCTAAATAATTAAATATCAAACAATTAAAAAAATCAGAACACGCTGTTCGGTCTTTTTCCTCAAACCCCTTAGGTTGAGATCATCTACCTCGTAAATGCTACACCGACATGGGGTCATTGGGAGACAATAGATTCAACGAGACGCGCTAAATGTCAGCCGGCTGTTTGTCGCACGAAAACTGCGCATTTATGAAACATAAACAGCTTCTTACCATATAAATCTTTATAGTTGCGGAATAGTATGGAGATAGGTGCTTAGGTGGCAACGCTTTAGTTTAGAGCATAGAAAGGATAAATAACACTGCTTAAGAGAAACTAGAATTAATATCCCTTGTTTAGTAAGTAGCTTTTCTCAAAAATGTCCCGCAAGGTTGACTTTTACGGTTTAATATCAGGCGGTGAAGTGCTTCGTTTATGGTCAGTTAAAAATTTTAAAAGTTACGGAAATTGCAGTCTCGATTTCGATCCGTAAATTTCCAATACAAATTCCATTATTGTCGAGCATAGATATACCACCCATAGATCTGACACGGAACTAATAATACCAAGATAGAACGGGATGGTCTTATTACACTTTCAATAGATACGGCAGAGAGGTGCTATTATCGTTGGTCCTTGTCATAGTTTCTATTACCCTCCACGCGTTACTTCTAGCAGTGGAGGGTAACAAACAGATATAATGCGCGATTTCTTCAAGAATTTCTGTGATTGCTACGAGAAAAGCTGTTAGTTTTCCTAGAAAGTTGTGTCAGCTAAGGAAAAGATTGGTAAATTGTTCTGTTTTATGCTGTAGAGGTGATTATGGGCATCTATATATCTATCCCATACGGGGGTTAGACTGGGAGCAAAATCTCAAATTCGCTCTCCTTCTCCATGCGACAGGCAAATGATATTACTTTTGGGCAACCGGGCTTTTTACGTGGTTTAGACCCTGCTGTATCCGAATCGCCGGTTGCCATCAAAGAAACTACAACCAGAAGTGAGATACGGCCAAAAAAAGGACCCGTTTTTTAGCTTTTCTTAAATAACTCGAAAACAGTAGCACCTACCGAAAAATGTTCTTCCACTTAAGTAATCTACATAAAATTCTCTATAAAAAAGGTTCTACACAGTTTTTTGCTGGGATCAATGTTTAATGAGATATTAAGGGACTAAGATAGACAATAAACATATATACTAATTAGCTTTTTCCCGCGAGTTTGTCTGCGTGGGATTAACATTCGCTATAATAAATTAATGAAATGCCGTAGTTTAATCTGACAGCAAAAATAAATTTAACGTATAAGCTTTTTTACGTCTACAGTAAGCAGCAATTCCATACCAACTTCAACCCCCCGTTTCATCCCTTTAAAAGATGATTACTGGGATAAAAACTATCTTATATCCTTCCCCACAACTCAAACTATCATCACACCAAATTTCATCTAAATTGGTTCAGCGGTTTAAGCGTGAAGAGGTAAGAGACCTACTGACTAGTCCAAAATTATTAAACTCTCTCTCCTTCTCGATGCGACAGGCAAAGCATATTACTTTTTGTTTACAGAAGGGTCCAAATAGGGTAAAAATCTATTTGGACCCTTCTGAGTTCGAAATTTAAAATATTTTTTTACCGGAAGTGAAATATTTAAGGTGGCGGCCAGTATAAACCTAAGCGTCGAAAAATCTATGTTCCTCGTATGGATACCGCCATTCATTATGCTTTATTTTTAACGATTGTTATTTTTGGGAATAACAGTTGTAATTATAATATTTTGCAATTGCCATCAAATAATGTTAGACCGGAAGTAAGATATAGAAGATGGTGTCCAGGTCCAGCAAGGCTTCAAAAATGTACTATTCTTTTTTTCGACGGAAATCTCTCGTTTTTTTTATATTATTGTAGTGAGCAAAATTAGTTGAAAGGGTAGTAGTAATAATACACATCTTATATGGAAGTTTCGACTTAGGGAGTCTTAGATTACAATACTCAGTCCTTCAAAGGTAAATCAGATGGGTGCTACACTGATCTTACAGTATAACCGGTGTCAAAGCGACCTATTTGTGTTATGAGCACTTGAAATTCAAAATCGTTAGTGTTAGAAAACGTTCTTAACATATTATTAACTACAAATTAAATTTATGCGATACCTAATATCGATATTTCCGCATGGGTAAAATGGAACAATGGTCAATCAATCAATCTTTTTTTTTTAAATACGTGTCATTACAACTGTTATTCCCAAAAATAACAATCGTTAAAAATAAAGTATAATCAATGGGGGACATATCGTATCCATACGAGGAACATAGATTTTTTAACCGACTTCAAAAAAGGAGGAGGTTCTCAATTCGACTAAAATTTTATTTTTTATTTTTTTTATCATTATTTTTTTATTTTTTTGTATGTATGTTACTCCATATCTCCGTGAATCGTGAACCGATTTTCAAAATTTTTTTTTGAATCGAACAGGTATAACCCCTAGATGGTCCCATTGTCACCAAGTCGGGATCTGATGATGGGATCCTGGAGAAATCGAGGGAACTCTTCAACTATTATAGGCACACCTATAGTGATTTCACTATTTTTTACAGCAACTCGGCCACTTCCTCTTGGAATAGCGGATCCTAAGTGAAGTCGGTTCTTTTTTTGTTTAAAATTATCGTCGCTTAGGTTTATACTGGCCGCCATCTTAAATATTCCACTTCCGGTAAAAAAATTATTTAAATTTCGAACTCAGAAGCGTCCAAATAGGGTAAAAATCCGTGTAAACAAAAAGTAATATGCTTTGCCTGTCGCATCGAGAAGGAGAGAGAGTTTAATAATTTTGGACTAGTCAGTGGGTCTCTTACCTCTTCACGCTTAAACCGCTGAACCAATTTAGATGAAATTTGGTGTGATGATAGTTTGAGTTGTGAGGAAGGATATAAGATAGTTTTTATCCCAGTAATCATCTTTTAAAGGGATGAAACGGGGGGTTGAAGTTGGTATGGAATTGTTGCTTACTGTAGACGTAAAAAAGCTTATACTTTAAATTTATTTTTGCTGTCAGATTAAACTACGGCATTTCATTAATTTATTATAGCGAATGTTAATCCCACGTAGACAAACTCGCGGGAAAAAGCTAATTAGTATATATGTTTATTGTCTATCTTAGTCCCTTAATATCTCATTAAACATTGATCCCAGCAAAAAACTGTATAGAACCTTTTTTATAGAGAATTTTATGTAGATTACTTAAGTGAAAGAACATTTTTTGGTAGGTGCTACTGTTTTCGAGTTATTTAAGAAAAGCTAAAAAACGGGTCCTTTTTTTGGCCGTATCTCACTTCTGGTTGTAGTTTCTTTGATGGCAACCGGCAATTCAGATACAGCAGGGTCTAAACCAGGTAAAAAGCCCGGTTGCCCAAAAGTAATATCGTTTGCTTCTCGACAACGATTTCTTGAAAAAAAAAACCAGACTAGGTACACGTGTGCGGGCTCTAGTTAATACTTGCTTTGAGTTGTCGAGGTACATACTTTTTTAAAAGTAGTAACGGCTATAGAACTAGGTGGAACAGTTCCTAAACAGCCAAAATAGAGAACGAGTTACAATTATTTATAATGTTGGTACCGCATGTTTTTAGCTGTCTCAAATAGATTGGCGTTGTTCGGCAGAAAAATACACTTCTATTGAATATTAAAAAAAAAGTAAAAGGCGGTAAAGCAAATGTTTTTACTTTTTCTATGAAAATTTTATAAGTAGCTAACGAAGTAAACGAAATACTAATAGTAGTAATAGTGAAAGTATTTATTTAAAGAAAATGAGTTCCACTTCATGTGACGAGAATATGGAATATACGCCTCCAGAATTAAGAGCAGAGGCGAATTCTGCAATGAATAACTTGTTTCCAGCGAAATCTAAGGACAAATATATGAAGGCATACGAGGATTTTATGAAATGGCGAGAAGTAAAGCAAGCCTCATCATTTTCTGAAACTGTTTTCCTGGCATACTTCAACGAACTATCTAAAACAAAAATGCCATCTACTCTGTGGACAAAATACTCAATGTTAAAGTTCACAATCAATATAAAAATTTATTTCGATTGACATACCTACTTATTTTTATTTTATTGCACCATTTTTGAGAAAAGCACTATATTTGACTCGGCGTGAAGAGCCATTGCCGGCTTCGTATTAACTTAAACGGACTCCCGTTCCGGTCGTCCGTTTAAACATAATATTCAGCCCGCAATGGGCTACTTCACCTCCTCGACAATAATGTACTATTCATTTATACAGGATCACGGATCACACAGAGTTGTAAAATAAAACGAGAAAAAAATATCGAATAGGTATAAAAACCCTGGGTAGTTAAGTTAGGTTGTTATTTTGATTTGAATTAATATTATAGTACGATTCTGATTGGTCGGTACGTTAGTATGTATTGAAACGGAAACGGGTATTAACATCGCATTTAAAAACAAATAAAGAAAATTGTCAAGCCCATCCAATCAAAATCATGGAGTTTAAACCGCGTACGCATCGTAATGCATCTGCAATCTCAATATTCTGAATGTATTTAAATTTAACCATTATATTTTATAGGTACGAACGATTTTGAGTTGTGTTCATGACTGCACGTTTCGGGATTTTAGCAATTTTAGCAAGAATAATGTAGGTACATAAATTCCGGTAAATATTAATATTTTCGTAATAACTATGTGTAATATATAATATCCCTCCCTACTAGATCCATATTTTATACACAGATTATAATTTTTATAAAATGTAATTGTCTATTGTATTAGTGATATTATATGGATGACTAATACTTACATTAAGTTTTCATTAATTATGTTTGTATTTACACAGCGTCACATTAAAAACCAAGGCACAGCGAACTACAAAATAAACATATAAAATAATTTAATATTAGTTCGATCTAGTCGATGTCACTGCGTGGCTCCGTTGCGTCGTCTGATCTGGTGTAGGATTCGGCAGATTGCCCCGGAACCGTGAATCACGAAACCCTTCGGCCAGAAGTCTGCACTCGCGATGGCGTCCTGCAGCGACCGCGGCTCGCGCACCACAGACGATCTGAAGTGCACGTAATGCCGGGAACGGATAAAGATTGTGTTTAGCAGGGCAGTAGTCTGTTTTTGCACTAACTTTACTCACCTTGAAACCGTCGCCACGCTGAGAATTCTCTCTTTAGGCTTCTCGCTTCGCTGCTTAATGTGATTCTTTGCTTGTTCGGTTCTAAATATAAACACATAAAGATCTTTGCAGAATAACAAAATGTTAATAAGTAGGTAGTTACAAATACGTTGCATGTAGGGAATGCAAACCGGTTATTTTTTGTATGAAAATAACCGGTTATTAACCGAAAAACCGGTTATTTTCATACAAAAAATAACCGGTTTGCATTCCCTAGTTGCATGGCCCCTTAACTAATTAAGAGTTGCAGTCATCCAGTTTAGTTCAATGGTCATTGGCAGTAGGGGAGCTCTTCCTGTAGCGTTCAACTAAACAGGATACACATTACGTTTTGTTTGTTCATATTATCTCAATGGCTTTGAGTAATAGACAAATATTGAGTCGAGTACTTATATGTTTTGCTCTAGTTAAGTGTTTTCATAAAATAATTAAATAGTGAAATACTTTAGTTTGGAGCTGACAGTGGATCTTAAAAATGTTTTTTTTTTATTTGCCATAAACACGTGGAAGAAAGAGAGAGGCCTTTGGCCAGCAGTGGGAAACTATAGGCTAATAAGTAAAATAAATCAGTAAAATCTGTCAATTCGAACTAAAGATTGCAGAAGTTAATAATTTAGGTCACTCTGGGCAGTAAGTGAGATTTGCCGCCCACGGGCGCAGTGGTAAATCTCACTTCACACCCAGGTGAAGACGTAAAATTGTGTACGCACCACGGGCGGTAATAAAGAAGGCCTCAAATCGCTTGTTTATGGCCCTTACCTTCGGTTCGGGCCACAAATGCCCGCGATCTGAGCCGTTCTTTATTTTACCGTCCTAGGTACGTAATGTACTAATATGTACTTACCAGCGGTGGCGTGTAAAAAATACCTATAACTTTTCTTACTGAGACAATAAAATCAGGTAGGTACTGAAAGGAATCAAAGAACTTACCGCTCTGCTACCAATAGTTAATAAGTTTGGGCACATTCGTCATTTGTTCTACAAATACTGTGTCCTGTTCCCTACTATTAAACTCCGCTTTATTTAATAAATAGTAGAAGATTTCGTGAATTCTCACAATTTTTGCGAATAGCAAACAACGGTAAACGACGTCGTTAAATCACTCCACTTCCGCGACACGTTGTGTTGTGTTGTGTTGAACCAATATTTTGTACGCGCCCACGCGGCCTGAAATAGTCGCCATGGACCCGAGATGCATTGATTTATATATATATAGCAAAAAATAGTTTATAGCCAAAACCTTCAGTTAAATAAATGACAAGTGACTAACCAAAAGTTGTGATCTCATCGGGAAACTTATTGACCTTCGTCTTCCTCCTCTTAGTTCAAGTTAAGAGTCGCCAGGACGCTCGCGTTCCCATACAAACGTAGTTTAGCTCTCATTTTAAAACGACATGCTTTAGAACCACGAAATTTGGCATGGGCATTCTAGCAATAGAGATCTATGTTGGTAATTCATTTTCGTTGCAAAAAATTGTAATACAAAGAAAATACAGCCAGATACAGATTTACATACAAAACTTATTTTTGCTATATTTTCTTTGTATTACAATTTTTAGCAACGAAAACGAATTACCGACATAGATCTGTACTGCTAGAATGCCCATGCCAAATTTCGTGGTTCTAAAGCATGTCGTTTTAAAATGAGAGCTGAATTACGTTTGTATCGGGACGCGAGTTCACGCGAGCGTTCTGGCGACTCTTAAACTCCTTTGGTCCAAAAATTGGTATATAGTTTTTCGGAAAGAGTGGTTTATATGTGAGGTTATACGTTCTACGACTCCTCTCTTACAGAACAGACTCTCTGGTGTAAATCACCTTAGGAATAGGTACCTAAGCGTAAAATCCAAAATACCTGGGTTAAAAAGCGTGCCAATCATCATCAGCTTTTCCAAGGGTAAAACCATCTTTGTACTACTGTTTCTTGCAATCAGATCGTAAAGAGTACCAATGAGGCTGCTTAACTACCTGCAGTAGCAGTCCTTACACTTATATTAAACCTACCAGGTAGGATGATAACGTTCTTGCTGTGCCACTATGCCTCTATAATAAAATGGATAATCCCACAATCACTAGATTGTCTTTCCACCCAGATCTCACTACATATCATGAAATTTTCGGTTCTACACTTATTGTTATAGATAGATGCGATAAGTCCACTCTCGTTTTCTTACTTGAAAATCTCGAATTTCATGGTTCTAGTTGCCATTATTTATCTTGAGACGGGGGCAAGCTAGCAAGGGGGAAAATGAGCAAATTTGCTGGCATAATAATCTACAACTGCATTTTAACCGTCCCTCTTGTATTAAATCATATTTAATTTCATACGTTTAGCAACAATTTGGTAAGCACAACCAACGACTAAGTGGTTCGCATCGATTGTTTCATCTCACCCGTGAAGCAATTAAGCGAGTAATATACCTGCAAGTCGTTAATTAACTAGAATGTCATTTACCAATGCTGCAGACAAGTAAATAGTAAAGACTGTCAATCTACAGGGTTCGGGGTACAGGGTTCTACGTTGTTCGCGGTTCAAGGTAGCACCGTCAGGTCTCGCGTAATTTTGCGAAGTTTCTGACTTCTGCATTTTATGTAGCGCATTGTCAATATTGTCATCAGCTCTATGCCATTATTTAAGCCATGAGAGAAGATTAAATGTAATAGTGAAATATGAAGGGTACACGGAAAGAACATCTCTAGTCCCTTTTTTTGTAAAATGAGATTTTTGTATCAAGATGTAGAGCTTGCAATAAACTATTAGCAACAACTTCTGTAACAGCTGGAATTTTTAACATAAATCCACTTTTTAGTTCATAAAAACCATCTAGTCACGAAAATAGTATGGTTAATTGAATCGTTCCAAACTTTAAAATCGCTATAACTCAAAATGTTGTCAAAGTGACTAGACATGTTCTTTCCGTGTACCCTTCATATACAGTGTGTGGCCTGTAACACGAGCAAAAAATTAAAACGTAGATTCTACTCCTCAAACTAAACAACGTTTGTTTAGCGACTTTTAAAAATAGCTTACGGTTTGACTTTTAGTACATTTTGAAGTTTTCCTGAACACGCAATGTATTGCGAAATTGATTATGTCTGACAGGACTGACAAGGAATTATCAATTAGACGGATTTTAACGTACATTTAAAATTATATTTAGTTTGTATGAAAAAGAGATAATCTAAAAACTACATATTTTTTAAAGTTGTTGAATAATAGTTTTATTGTTTAAGGAGTAGATACAATCTACGTTTTAATTGTTTGCTCATGTTACAGACCACACACTGTATAAGTTCGACTTTCTACGTACATTGAGGTTCAAAATGGCATGGACACATTCAGACATTACGAATGAATTCATTCATAAATTGTCCATGCAATTTTAAATCTGGGTGTAGGTACATAGCAGTATTTATAATTTATCGGTCTTTGATAATCGTAATAGCTAATAAATGTCAATTACTAACAGTCTCGACTGAAACTAGTCTTGAATCTTGAATCTTGATGGTAGAGACTATAGAGCGCAACAACATAATAAAATTTTAACTTGTTTTCGGCAATTAGGTTTATTTTTTTATTTACTACATAGTTATTGATTTCAGGATCAAAACAACAAAGATTACATTTCAGACACAAACCCTGCAAAACTGCTCGACAGTTTGTCTGTAGCAAATACTAGAAATTATAATAAAACATCATATTTTATTTAAGACAAATCAAGTTGTTTGCTTTGAATATGAATTGGAGGCAGGACTTGAAACCGGTTTTAGCAAAAAAACCCCGAAATAACCCAAAATATATAATTATCTTAAAGTTTTTATACAAAACTCAATATAGCATTTAGGTGACTACATATTATAAAGTTATTCGATTAAATATGAAATACGAAAAGAACGAAAAAATACCGGTATTTCAGTATGGCGCAAATACCGGCTTCCGATCCCTGATGATCGAGGGTGAAACTTTACAATGGATTATTTACTTTTAAAATCATGTTTTGTTGAGTTTTGTGGCATTTTGTTCTTACACCAATTACAAAAACAGCTGCGTAAATTAGCTAACCAATTTAAAATATAAAATTGTATCAAACAGTAGAGTATAATCACGAAATTAATCCTTACTGACTATCTGTTAGGTACACGGAACAGTAAAATTACTGAATCGACTTTGATGAAATTCAGCATGTAAGAATAAAACTTCAAGGGATAAACGGTTTTTAACCTCTGTATGGATGGAAGGGAATTCATACCGACCGAATTTGACACGGGCGAAGTCGCGGGCATAACTAGTATTGTATAAACTCGTAAATGTATTTATTTTGTTGTTCCGGCTCCTTTAATTATCTTCAATTATGATTTTAGCACTTATGTAATTATTAAATTAACGTTATTAGTGTTATTACTATATTCATTTCGGTAATAAAGTAATAAATATAATGTACTAAAGCGATATAAGTAATAATATCGATTAGTTTAGGACTTTAATTGCCTAATAGCAATAATTACCTCAAAGTCTGGTAAGTGAGTATGTAGTAAATTAAGTAAACTCGGTAAGAATTGACGTATGAATAACAAAAGACGATCTTTAAGTTCTACTATTCAATATACTCTGTGCTTTAAGAGTCGCCAGGACACTCGCGTTTCCATACAAACGTAGTTTAGCTCTCATTTTAAAACGACATACTTTAGAACCACGAAATTTGGCATGGGCATTCTAGTAGTACAGGGGCCAATTTTTGACTTTCGAGCGCCCGAATTCAAAAAGTTTAAGCTCGAAAATAATCGCATACAAAAGCTTACCGCCAATTTTTTCGCTTGAAATTAATAGTTTAAATAATCATGATTTTAAATTCCTATCGCTTTTATTTTTAAAACATAATTTCATCGTTTTATTGTAAATGTCACTTCCGAGTACTTGAATCTCAAAAATCACCCCCCAGATCTATGTCGGTAATTCGTTTTCGTTACTAAAAATTGTAATACAAAGAAAATACAGCCAGATACAGATTTACATACAAAACTTATTTTTGCTATATTTTCATATTAATGCCCATGCCAAATTTCGTGGTTCTAAAGCATGTCGTTTCAAAATGAGAGCTGGAGTTCGATTTTTGAATCTCACCGGTGACTTTTTTTGTATGCAGCCGATGACTATTTAGTACGAAATAAGTCACCCGATGAGATTCAAAAATCGAACTCCTGAACTACGTTTGTATGGGGACGCGAGATCACGCGAGCGTCCAGGCGACTCTTAAGCTGTAGGTAAACTATATCGACATTAAAGGCACAATTCCAAGTTTTTTAACAACAGCTTATGATTATGATTATATGATAAAAAAACTTGACTTGATTGCCATATCATATCACATAAATAATCATTACTATTATAGTGCATGTTACATATGTCCCGTTTTCTAGTAAAAGGTACATTTGTCATTAAGGCGTTGCCGTTATAGAAATTGTTTTAGAAATGAACTCTATTAACAACCGACAATGCTGTTCCTTTGACTTGAAAACGTCACATATACAGCCTGCTTACGCCCAGATTTAGCACATAAGTCTAATACAATACCTACTGGCCTAAGCTGAGCTAATCTTAAAGTCAAAAGTACTCGTACTTGGGCATGCAATACCGGTATTGCATGCCTTACATCGTACAGAGTCATTTGAATTTCGTCAAACCAAATATTCACATACCGGGTGTTTCCTGTAATAGGAGCAATAAATTAAAACGTAGATTGTACTCTTCAAACCAGACAACGTTTGTTCAGCGACTTTTGAAAATAACTTATGGTTTGATTTTTAGGACACTTTAAAGTTTTTCCGGACACGCGATGTATTCCGAAATTGATTATGTCTGTAGGGTGACAAGCAATGTCATATAGACGAATTTTAACGTACATTGAAAATACTATTTAGTTTGTATGAAAAAGAAGCAAACTACAAAATACATATTTTTTAAAAGTTGTTGAACAAAAGTTTTGTTGTTTGAGGAGTAGAATCTACGTTTTAATTTATTGCTCGTATTACAGGAAACACTCTGTATAATATGTTCCATACTTTTACTTTTAAGTAAACTTACTAGTATGGTATAACGTATTTAGTTACCATAACTTATTTATTTCAGATCGCATAATGTTGTTAGAGAGAACCAAATAAGGAGCAAGAATTAATTTGTTTGGAGGTCGTAGATTCGTGTATATTTTTTAGATTTAGATTGACGAAGCAGGTATTAATTACTCGTACACTTATGAATGAAGTGTCTCATTCCGGTACTACAATACTTTAGGAAGGTGGTTTGAGCGACTGTCATTTTCTTTGCAGCTTTGAATCTTGAAAGTAGTAAAACTGCTGACTTCAAGTGAATTGTTCTGCAAAAAAAGATACTTGGTAATGGAGTTGAAAACTACATATTGCCAGCTTCAGTGATCAGGTCGCAAAATAAGGACAAACCACGAAAAAGCCTGTTTGAGTGACAATATCTTGAAAAACCCGTCAACCCCAGACTGATAATCGAAATAAATTGCGAATAGTAAAACAGCAAAGTTCCTTGATGACATCTGTGTGAAGTGCCTACGCAACTACATAGTCATGTCACAAACAAGTCGAATGGCTGCTCGTATAGAACATCTGACACAGCAAAGATTATGCGTGTTTGTCCATAGCTAGAACTAGGTAAGTAGAGTGCAACTCATTGAAAGTTAACAATAAGGTTAAGAGTTAACGATTGAAAGAGTCACGATCCGCGGTTGTGCCTCAAGCGGTGTATTCTCATTGTTTGAGCATTGCCCAGTGTTACGTGACCTACGGAGAACATCGCATATATTATTTTCTACTCTGACGCCATCTTTGTCACTCTAATTGAGCAAGAGCGATCGAGATTAAGATAGACAATCTTCTAATTTCGCTATTTGCTGTAACCCGTCAGGTTCATGCAGAGGACACGAGATGCGCTGTATGCGTATGTCTACTACATTATGTACCTTTACCCAATGATATTTTACTATGGATGGGTTATACTCTAACATAATGAGCACAAAAAATGCTGCCAATTCTATTTGATACGAGTAACCTAACAATAATTCTGTTATATTTATCCTTATTGACAATCATTACATCTTTGTCACTCTCATTGTTAGATAATTACAGTTTGTCTCTTTCTCACGCGGGTGACGGGCGCTCATTAGCACGTCCGCATTACTCGCTTGCTGGTGCACTACTAGAGACAATTGTTTGAATTCACTCATTTTAAGCGCTTCACTTTTGGAGCGTGCATAACCCATCTGTCGTTATTATATATCACATAGCCTTTACCTACATGAAGAAGATTGTAAACAGTCGGACAACGTTCTTTACTGGTTCTGCTCAGCTCTCACGTCATCCGTGCTCGGCTGCGATGGGAATGGGCGTTTCTTGAAGTGATGCAACAAAAGCCAGGTTGACAGCAAAGGTTAAATCTGTACTTAAGGCTGCAATAATTTCAGCCATATTATTGCCAACTAAACTTTATGATACTTACTTAAATCACTTACGCTTTTCTGAATAAGTAATGAGGCGATTGTTCATTTATTTATGTTTAATTGCATGAATTCTGTAAAGAGTGGTCGAAAATGTCAATCAACAGGGTCGAATGGGGGAAAAGAGGGGAGGCCTTTGCTCAGCAGTGGGACACTAACTAGGCTAACGAAAAAAAAAAAAAAAAAACGTACAAGACCGACTTCATATAAAATGCACTAGTACTTAATGTGTACATGTTACTCAGGATGATTTCTTCTGGTTCGGTGTCTTTTGTATTTTCGTAAAGCAGAATTATATTATAAACCTAAATATATGCAAAATACAATAGAGTAACGCTATAATTTTAAACACCTGTCTATGCTATGTCGCTGCTTTTCAACAGGTGAATATTTCTGCTCCGATCCAAATGATAGAAATCCGCACGTGACAGTCGTTAGATAACAGTGCGAATAATTTTATTGACTGCTATTTATTAGTTGTAGTTTTTGGCAAAGGTTAAGGTGATACGTGATACACCAGTGATGTTTTGTGGATAGGTTTTGACTCGATATCTGTATCTGTTGGGATAGTTGGGGTTGGATTTTTCTGGACTTTTTAAATTTAGTGTTGTCACAGCCATATTTGGCCAGTTGTATTCTTGTACCTACTATTTTCGTGGCGAACAAACGTGCGGACTGCATGTTGGTACGCAGTTGCCGTAGTTTATGTAGCCGTCTACAAGCGCGTTGGCGACCGTTCTAATCAGTTCAAATAGTTAAGGATAAGCTTTCCAAAAATGCATGTGCTCCAGCTTTATATACTGGGTCCTATGAAAAAAGCCATAGGTAGCCCTATAAAAAAATATCATAACTCGTACCTTGAGTCGTTTCAAATAAATCAAATTACATGCAGCAACCATATCCGCGGATACGCGTGTAGTTTCAGAGGTACCATATTTGAACATCATGTAAGTCGCGTTGACCTACTAATGACGACACAGCCGAATGCATCTTGCGTATGAGCTCGTAACAAGTAAATATTCGTTCTACGTATATAGGGTGTCCCAAACAGGTTGAAGACACCGAAAAGGTCAAAATGATAAAAAAATGGTTACATGTGCCGGTTCGATTTGAGTCATACTTTCAATAACATCATTTAGCCTGGCTGCTTGACATTTCATTACCAATAACCCGTATCATAGAATCTTAATACTTAATTTCAACCATTTGGCACGAGTTGGTTAGAAATAGACGCTAAACTTAGACATCAGTAATAACGATACTTGCCAAATAAAATGGCTTGCAATAATATATTATGTATTATCTCATGCAAGCCGGTTTATTGCATGCCTATACAATAAAACGGCTTAATAGCGGTAACTTCTGAACTTGGGTCCAACGACAACCAAAAACTGATAGTTTGACCATTCTCACCACCACACACATTCTAAGAACACGTGTGAAACGAGGAGTGACCTCGCATGAATATGTACATTTTGATCTATAATAAATAGTAATAGAATAGAGTAAGTTTTTAAGTACTATCAATTTAGGTACTATTATATTTTTCATTGTTTAGTAACATTATTTTTGACTCAATAATTAACCTTGTGTACTCATAAAAAAAGTACCTACAACATTTCATGGAAAACACATTAGAAATGGAAACTTGTAGTTGTCTCTCAACCTAAGATACCATTTCTTTACAACAAGCAAGCAGGTATACCAGTAGCCGTCAAAGTTGCATTGGCACGCGGGCGAAGCGCATAGTTTGCAAGGTTGTGATGTAACCCTTGTTCCGAAGACGAGCCTCGAAAGTGGTCGAGCCGGTTGTCGACGACCGACCGGTTGCACTTGGTAGGGTTGACGACTTGTAATGGAGTGTACTTGCACATAAAACGACTTCATTATTCCGGTCGTTAGCGGAATGTGTTTTCAACTAAGTGCAAGATACCGATATCTGATCTGTGACGTTTTATGAAGGATTTGAACATTCGATTGAAATATATTATTGAAAGCTGGAGAGAAGCTATCGTAACTTCAAAATTAGATACGAACACTTAAGCGCCTAGATATTTTCAATCGTCTATTATTGTCAACTTTACGTCCATTAAAATGATACAGCTTTACATGTTGATAAACTGGTGCAATAGATTGTCATTAAAAAACACATAAAACAATTGTTGTAGCATTCCCAAGTGACATCCCTACGCCGCCTCAGTACAAGCGATTCCTGATTGGCTACTGTGTCACTGGAGCAAGGCGGTTTAACCGAGAATCTTCGATAATATCAAGACGACTACTATATTACGTTTTTTTCCAACACTTGCACTTATATGTGCATTTTACATTACATTGTTCATACTTCGGATTTGTTTTCCTACGGACGGTATTCCAACCTTTTTCATTTTCGTCCTTGTTGAGACTCAATTTGATTTAGATTTTTTTCTTGTGACATTGTCGCTAATTGCCTACTTTCTACACATTTAGAACAGCAAAATACTGCCGTTTGTTTCATGACATGCCTATTTTTCACCCAATATATGAACAAGAGTGAACTAATGTTATTCAAATGGAAATATACCTAGTGTTTGAGTTTGTGTCTCCGTCAACCAAGACTTATTTTTTTAATTCAGGCAAATACTTAATTAGCAACATCATAATAGTATTTTGTGCAACAGTTACATAATAAGGGTTCTTAAGAGTCGAGGGTCGAAGTTACAAAATGAGGCGAAGCCGAATTTTGTAAAAACAGACCCGAGAATTTTAAGACCTAATTATGTACCGTTGCACACAATAGTTTTTCTACGAGTGCTAAGCAAGCCAGTAAGCATTGAGTTCGACGAATGACCTGCTGCCTCTATACAATTGTCTGCAATCTCCTGGCGGATTGCATTGGCGCCCGCCTCGCCTACAGCGGCGGGCGGCGCCGGTGCGGCGCCCGCCCCGGCAGCAGACCCATTATATCCCTAAGAATCGACTTTTGAGTCATATTTTGACAACGTTCATAAACTATATGCTTTGAATATACATGTCAGTCATTTTATTGGCAAATTAGAATGCAGGAGTAGAAAAATAAAATTAAGTCGATTTTTTTCTATCGTTAAACGTCAAGACAGAATTTTCTTATCTACGCAAACTCTTATGATACTTTGATGTTAAATTGCAATTGTAACATTAATGCCTGTGCTTAGAGTTTATATTACAGGTCTGTAAAACACGATAAAGACATGGTAAGAATGTCCTATTATATCGATTGTCATCGTAACCAGTTCTCATAATATAATTAATCAATTGTGTCCATTATAGACATAATGGGGCTAAGGAATACATTGGATAATTGGATTTGGATTGGCTATGAGAAAAAATACCGAGATTACTAAGCCATTATCATTGCGCGTAGGTATAACAGTTTGTTAAAATTCTGTTCAGAGTTTTGCCATGGAGTAGTTTTTAATAAAATTTAGTTTTGATATAAGACGGGTATGTTTTGGCCTTTCTTTCTCGTATGCAGACTAAATGCATGATATTTTTTATGCAAGTAGGTAGTTTATATTTTTTTCTAAAGGTAATGGAAAGAACAATAGTACATTGTTGCCGAGGTACGGAAAGAAAGGAATTTTCTGACGAGGTACTTGGGTGCCAGGGCGAGGCTTGCCGAGGCCTGGCACTAGTTCCGAGTCAGAAAATTCCTGTTTCCGCTGAGGTATACATAGTGCTTTTCTCAAATATGTGAGGAAATAAAGAAAATTTTTAGGAAAAACAACAAGTATTTTATATTGGAAAAGTTATGTTGATACTGTGTTTTATAGTAGGTAATACGGAGGTACTTTTAAGCATAGCATAAATAAACCACACCATAGTTGGCTTCTTGTTTTTTGATAACTGAAATAAGCTAAAACACATTTTCAGAAAAGATATTAGCATTTATGCTCATCTTCGAATTCATACATACGTCATAAACATAAACCCTTTGTCTCTTGACCTAGCAGGGAGCAAGTAATCCACTATTATTCTTTCAAATTAGGTAGAGCGCTATTAATTTCCGCACTACATTCATTTCTGAAAATCATTATTTAAGTTTATTTAGTACTATAAAGTAAATAAACAACGTAACGAAGTAAATTCCCATAACCAACAAACTTTTCCGCTTTTTAAATTTATTTTTAATAAACCATAGACAAGATAGCCCGACACAGTACGCGCATGCGTATTCGCGCGCGCACTTTGTGAAGCCCTCTACACACGGCTGTTTAAATGAATTATTTTGCTTGGCTGAATCCGTTTTTGCCTTGGCCCATTAGATTTATATGCAAATATGAGAATTTTAAAAGTTTAACGCAGCGGAAAAAAATGGAATTTCATACATTCATTTTACTCCTAGGAGTAAAATGAAGCACTTTCCGTGTTCGATTTAGGAATAAAATGCGGCCATTTCCGAGCATGTTTGAGAAAAATAAAATAAGGTATTAAAGTTTGTAGATTGGCAAAATTCTAGCTTAAAGACTTGTATTTAAAAGACATCACATCGTGGTATTTCCAGAGGAAGACAACTAAAAAACTTTGTTTTCTAGTTCTTTGTGTTGGTTTGATTGGCAAAGATTTTATTGAATATGTATCGAAAAATTGGGTTTTATAAACATTATCAAAAACTGCTTACAAATACGATTAACTTTATACGACGCGCTGGTTGCGAAAGTGGAAATTGCTGGGATGCAATAAAACTACTTCTAGTCAGTACCAACACAAGTTACTTGCAATGTGTGACGGTCGAGTAGAAATTAATATATTTTACTTGTTTCAAAGAGTTTACTAGATGGTGAATTTAAGCAGTTAATCTTCGGAAGTCAAATAGGTGCGTCGTTATAGGTAGAGCAGAGGTGTAGAAATATTAGACCAGTATTTTTCGATGTACCTACATCAGTGCTGATTTGCGATTCGCAAACGTGACTGAAGGCAATTATAAACACATTCAATATCTAGAAATATCGCTGCAATAAAATATAGCTATGATGCCTGCTCTATAACAGTTAAAATCACAACTACAGTAATTATATTATTTTGTTTTAGTAAATTTTTCATACATACCTAATCGTCGTCGTAGTTAAGAGGTACATAAGTTGATTTATTGAAGCTTGTCCTTTCTGATTTGGGACGGAAATTTGGGAACATACGAACACGATCAAATTTTGAGTGGCTCTTGAGAAAATATTAAAATTATTATGATTTATAAAATAAAATGTGGTAGTGCATTGCAGTGAATTACCACCCAGTCTTGTATCTACCTACTGAATTTCAATTATCGTTCGCAGTATTGACATCCAAAAGTGTCATTGCCGCTGGGCTAATTTTAGCTTCAACACTCGTACAGTGTTCAAAATAAGACTTGTTATTGTGGTAAGATAGACCTATAAGTGGGACAAACCGTGGTATTCCAGGCAACCTTGCCAGAGGGCCGAGAAGCTCTAGTAATAGCCGCGTGAATGCGTGGGCGCGTCTTTCTTTACCACGCGATTTGCTCAAAACATTCGGCGCTGCGCGAGCGCCGCGGATCGGTTTACATCCCTTTCCTCTCCCGTTTTTTGTCAGTTTTATTCGTAATTGACGATGTGTGAGTGAAATATCGTTATGAACAAGTGATAAAAGTTGGAAAGTGCGTGATGAGATATTTTCAGTTTTGTTTAGTGTTATTATGCAGGTAATGTTGGTTTTTTATTGCACTTGGTTTATGATGATAAATTATTAATTTGCACGAGATAAAAAGACACCATTATTGCGGTTATAAATTTATTCATTTCATCAAAGTGACATCGTTCGATAGTTTAACTGTTAGGTTCATTATCGGATTATCGGGTAATTAATTAAACAAGCAAAGTAATAAAAACTCAAATCGTATTGTGGTTGTACTTTGCGGGGCATGTTTGTTGTTCGATAACCAATAAATCAGGAGGCGATAAAATACTTGATAGTTATTTAGATACTTTAGATCCCTACCTTTACCTACCTAACATTCTTTACGTCCAAGGTTACTTTGAATCGGAATGTAAGAGTCGAAACTGTAGGAAATAATTTGATACTCTGATTTGCAGGATCATGATCTGTTTATTAATGTATCTACATTAATACCTAATAATATTTATTATTATGAGCGACAGACATTTAATTTAGAACGAAATGAAAGGCCATACATATTATTTCATTCGATCACATCTATAATACATATATTCTATATTAATTTTGTAGGTAGGTTCGTCTCTGACTACTTACTTAGTACTTTCTTGCACCGATTAGATTACCTATAGAGTTAAGTGAGCACGGCCGACACGTGGAGGTCGACGAAACATAATATATTTAAATGTATCAACATTTAGTGACAAATATAAATAATATAAATATCAATAATGTCATATTTTTAAAAGGACTACTCAGCGAAGTGACATTTTGTACTTAATTGAACGCTACTTTTGCGTTTTCGCGAATTCTTTTGCGAATTCGATCGCTTGATTCTCAAAAATCGGCCCCCAGCTTGTGACATGAGGTCGTTTTATCACTTTGTGGTATCATCAACGTAACAGATTTTAAAAATATTTTTCGTTACTAACTGAAAGTATACTAACTCGTATTGCTTAATAGTATTTAATATTTAGTAATATTGTGCCCAACATACCATGTCTACTGCCCATATATGACCATGTTTCAAAGATATGCGATGGCACGAGCCGTTAAATAACAATTAACAATTTAGAAACGTGCTCTTTGCATAATTTCACATCTATGAAAAGGTCTACTTTGTCTAGTGATTTGGATAAAACGGCTTTGCATTTGTACTTTATAGAGCGAGGTCAATCTTATTGAAGTACAAATGACGTAAGTTTATGCAATGAAGTTCCTAATAAAAATGGTTTACTCGTAGCATTTAAAAATTAGGCTTATTTTGCAAGAGTATTTATCATGTCATAGCCAATTACTCGGTTTGTGCTGCATTGATTCTTAGATTGTGTAATAACAAATTAGGTAGTTCCTTAAGATTTCTACCTGATTACCTAATTTTAAGATCATTTGGCTTACAACCACCTGTCGTGATAATAAAAATATTATAAAACATACCTACATCGGTTTCTTAGTCACATTTTTTACATTTTAGTTTGTTCTTGAGATAAATACCTACGTTTGACCAGTTTTAATTAATATGTTTTTTTACCTACCTACAGTTTGCTTGTGTTGATGTTCATTTCGTTTGACGTTTACATGATTTATATACGCATGTGTTTTTATGCGGATGGAAGCGCAGCTTCGTAGTTCGATGCGGAGCTTCGTAGTTCATCCTTGTAGGTATAACTATAATAGGGTCCTCAGCCCTCGTGGCACCTTCCAGGTAGGGCGCGGATTCCTTAAAATGACTGTTACAAACATTTACTTAATGTTTTCACCATACGCGTTTATACTAGTCCAAAATGTTTGAGTAACGATCCGAATGGAGTTTCGTTCAGTTGTCCGTAACATGCACTTTAAACACATTTCTTATGAATTTCAAATAAACAAAACGTAACAATTGTACGTCGGTAAAATTATTACGGCAGCGGAAAATTTGTCGGTAACCGAGTCATGACAGATCGCACGAAACCTGTCTCCGACCTTGTCTCAGGCAAACCGGTATTTGATACTGTTATTTATGTTTATAAATAAGTCGTTGTGCGATAACATTTTTAGAGAAAAAAACTAGTTTTTGCGATCTTCTACAATGTGCCTGTTATGATTGTGGTAAAAGTGACAAAATCGCATATTTTTTAGATCCTTTTCCTGTTATGTGGCGAATCTGTAAAATCAGAGCTTATTAAATAATTATAAATTAAATAATGCGAAGATGCGTGATTTATTTTTTATTTTGGTTACAAACCGGTTTTAACTAGTTAATACAGTTTATGTATGTGTTTAGTAATAGGTTCTTGAAAGTTCAGTATAAATGTTATAGTCGCGATTGCACACGATATAAAAAGGTCAAGTACGGCTTTTCGTGAACAAAATATTTCCCTCGTCATGATTGTTCCTTAGGACCCAAGGATGGATTTGAGAAGTGGAGCCACCAAAATTTAAGGCCGCAAATATATGTGATGTGATACTCTCTTATGACCCTACAAATAAGAGCATGTCACATATTTTTGCGGCATTAGTGTAGGAAGATACTTTCTCCGGCGACTGTACAAACTTCTGTGCAAGGAAAGCCAATCTCTGTAATCTGAGGTACTTATTTATTTTAGGAAACTGCGTTATAATCTTACTGCACAGAATATAGTACTGTGCTGGTTTAATACACAGTTAAAATCTACTTATAAAAAAAAAAGTATGTATAATATCCAAAAATGATCCCTAAGGCATGGTCCCCTTGCAACATTTCCTCACTTTTATGCAATTTGCGTACTGGAATTCGGAATTGGTTTCATTCAAAGTAGATATGTAGAATGTAACTAGGTAGAGTAGCTAGATTAATGATCGAATCGGCAACATTTTTGCGCATATCAGTAGTTCAAAATCGCGATACCTGCGCGCAACCATGACGAAAAATTAATTAAAACTAAATTAATTTGAAGCGTAGGTATTCGCATTACATTACTACATATACAAGCACGTAAAAGCGGAGCTTGGCTCATTAGTAACTGGGCCATTGTCATTGCCATATCATTGGAATATAATTTTAATTTCGTTCTGTGTTTTTATTCAAGTCTCATTATAAATACGGATCTTTGCTGAACGCTGTCGGCATTGAACATGACTGTATAGGTTATATAATATACTTAACCGTTGTTTAAACCCGATTCGTAAAGCGAGGTTCGATTATTGTGAGGTCATCTCGATTGCCACAGTGCGATTGCAAGCTTCGATTTCATGTGACAATATGTTATAAAGAAGTTGATGCAATCTCAATTTTCCGTTTTCCGAAGTTTTGTTGTTTTGACGTGGGACACGACGCGAGGTTGATTTGGATTACCAACTGCACTAGTGTAGTGTACTCGATTCTTCGTGGTACAGTCGGTAGTTGAAGTAGCTCAGTGGATCAGGTGTTCAATAGTTATTTGTTGTACAAGGGGTGAAAGTTGTATTTTACGTGCGAGTGTTATTTGAAACACGAGCTAGCGAAAGGATTCTATTATTGACCACGAGCGAAGCGAGTGGTTCAAAAATAGAATCCTGAGCGTAGCGAGTGCTTTAATACACGAGACGTAAAATAACTTTCACCCGCGTATAACACAAAACTTTTCACCTCACTACAGCGAGGAAAATAAGAAAAAGGGTGCATTTTGCTCGGTTTCCCGTAATTCCTCAGGTGTTTAATACTTCTTCATCACTCGAATCACTAATTTTTAACAAAACAATCTAGAAAAACATGCGAATATTTAACGTTGATATGATGGATGAATTGAAATGAAAAGTTTTGACGTAAAAGGTTTTATTAAATGTCAGATGCGTTTTGTTCGTACGTAGACTTATTAGGCTGTCAGAACAATTTATCCGTTTTTACAAAAAGAATGAAGATTAATGTTGAATGCTGATATTTATGAATTAAAATAAAGTTGTAAGACTGTATTAAGTGTTTTTACTCGATGCAATTCATTAATTGCGATGTTAAAAATTCTGCACTTTTAACGTTTTACGTTTTGTTAGCTGTCAAATGTCACTTAAGCCACTTGTCACTTATGTCAAAACTCTTTCACCACATGTGGATAAAAAGCGATTTTCACAATAGATATTAAACAAACAAAAAGGGCTTTCCGAGCTAGTGAGGTGAAAAATGAGCTTGACACGATTTTTATTGAACGAGCGGAGCATCAGCGAGGTACCTACTGGGACGTCTCGGCATTTCGGTAGCTTTTTGATTTTGAGAGTTTGTTCGACGATAACATAAGTAACGTTTTTCTGATCTTTATGAAATTTGTAGGGGTTGTAGTAAAGATACATAAAATTGGAGAGTTCGTTTATGAACTGGATCGATCAAGGCGTTGTGGACTTATAACGCGAATAAAAAAATTTCATATGGGTCTTGTTACATTGGTCAATTCATTTGCAAGTAAATCGCGAGATCTCAAGGCGGACTACTAGTTATCAATAAAACAAGAGCTTGAAGGAGTAGAGTAATTTTGATGTCGAATAGTAATTCCGTGCATTCAATGTAGGTATTTAATGCATTTTCATTTGTAGGTACCCTTTCTGTGATATGTAGGTTCTGTGTGATAGGGTTCAGAAATATCAAAATGTCCAATTGTCCAAGCTCAAACCCTCAAAGTTCAAGTAACTAGAGGTCAACTTTTACAGTTGATTGCTAAGTGTTGTTGATGAAATAGGGTATAACATCAACCAGTTATCAGCATCTCCTTTTTAGATTCCCACCCAGTTTTGTGGAACAGCACTGGTATTTATCTGATAGTTCCCCCCCTCCTAACCTAATTGGCTCGTAAAATTTCGGAAGTGATAATTAGTCTCTAATTTATTTGGATGGGCTGCAAAATTTTGTTTTTAGGCCAAAAATATCGATCTAAAACGTCGGTAAATTACACGAACTTTATATAAGGTGCTAACTAATTAAGTATAAATATTAATACAGCTTAAAGTACTCTGCTCCTTGAATATATTTAAGTAGTTCGGAAAATTAAAACAAAAAATAACATATTGTACTTAAACGTGTAAGACAACATTCTTTCTTAGATAATATAATAACTTAACGAAATTATCACTACATGTTCATTTAAGGTACCTATTGCTTGAAAATGTGTAATTCAATTTTAAATTCGCGTTTTGACATTCAAGGTGCTGCAGCTACTTTGCCTTTATTTACTAACTACCTGATGTCACTTTTTACGTTAAAAGTGGCTGTAAACAACTGTTTACATTTTATGAAGTTATTCTGCTTTTATTTCAGTTTAAAGAGTAAGTCGAAGCAATTAGCACAAGTTTCCCGCTCCGTCAGCGCAAGTTGGTTTGATTTTGAAATGTTCCCTCTAATGACCGATGCTCCCCTCCACTAATGGGGGTTGATGGCTATTTGTTGACATTACCGACGGTTTTTCATATTTATTACTTGATGTTCAGATGTTTAACTTTCTCGGTACCTATTTAGAATATGATTTTTTGAATTTATGCTAGTTCAACTCGCACAAGCCTATTTACTTGTGTTATTTCATTTCGCAGTAATTTGTATTATGTTCTTATTATGTCCTTCGTTTCTTTGATGGACTAAGTGGTATGCTGCTTTGTTGGACGAATCTATAACAAAATTGAAGTATATTGTTCGATGGTTCGACTCAACTTGCTTAGGGACAACGATCAGCGTTTCTGTACTTATTATACCTAGTCGTTATGTAGTATGTAAAATATGTAAATAGACATTTAGCTAAACCTACGATTAAGAAAGGAAATGCAGCGATAATACTTATAATTAAGCTATTATTTATTTTATTTTAATAATTATTAAGCTATAAAAAAGATAACTTTGTGTAGGCACCTCTCTGGAAAACAGGCATTATTAGTCACGCATAAGAGCAGTAACTGCCATTGGAATAGACATTAAATTGTTTTTATATTCTCCCGCAATTAATTTCAATTTGGTTTACAAATGCACTTATTATGTTATATTAAAGGATCGGCAACGCGCATGTGATACCTCTGGAGTTGCAGGCATCCATAGGATACGGTAGCTGCCACAAGGCGGGCAGTATACTTGTTTGCCACGGTCGTAGTATAAAAAAATATTTGCGGCTATAATGCGAGTTGGGGTAGGTCACATCACACGTACATTCACCATCGGATATATCGGATTTGCTAAGGTGGTCACAAATATCTGATCATAACAATTTATCGCCTTAACAATAGAGGCGTTGTTCAGATATTTGTGACCACCTTGACCGCTCCGATATATCTGATGGCCACTGTACATACCTACGTAGAAAAGCAATCATCACAACGCCTACACTACACCTACCAATGATGTGCTTGCGTCAGAACCTATTGTTACTAAGTAGGTGTCCTGCGATAGCCGAGTGATAGTTTCCTGCGCAGGAAGGACATTCCTAGCTCCAAGCTAGCAGACGAAATTAACTAATAAACTGGATTTATCACTGCGTAGGAGGGCCTTCCTTAGCGGCAGTATACGCACTTACTATAAACTTGTTTGACTGTTCTATATTTCTTGTGATGGTCATAGAAATAGGTTGTAGTTTTGGTGCCCATAAAAAATATGATCGCACGTTCGTCTTAAATGCGCTAAAATGAATTCGCTAGTATGGTTGATAATTTGATACTGAAGCCAAATTCGTATCATATTGTACAGTCGACGATAAAAGTATGATTACACTTTTGGACCTTATTACAAAGGACTAAGGTGCAAAAGTGTAAACATATTTTTGATGTCGACCGTACAATTCTGAATAAGACCTTTGAGCAGTAGGTAATCTAAATGTCGTGACCTCCACAATTTTATTAAATTTAGATTTTTTGTTTTCAGAAATCTGGAAGCAGTTTTCTACTTTCTCTCTGGGTAAGTTTATATTATTTATAAGGTTACTTATTGTATTTGTTTGTTGTCTAAGGCAAATTTTAATTTCGTAATATTGGATCACATGAACTTTTATAACGTTTTGTCCCCGTTTCAATATCATGAAGTATAGCGCGAACCCAACTAGCGAATGATGTATTCGTATAAAAGTCACCAGCATGTTTATACGACTAAATAGAGCCAACTTTTTGAAATAAAGACAGAGATTTTATACTTTCGTTGTAAGTACATTATAAATCGAGCCTACATACTAGTACCGTACTGCCGCTCAAGCCCCCAGAGAAAGAAGCGCGGCCCGTTAACAGCACCCCGATGACAATCGATGATCTACAATACATGATCGGTACGGCTCTCACGCGCGCCCTACTCGCATGCTCGGTATATGTGCTTCGCGACAATCGTGACCGCAATAATTACTTTACAAGTACTTGGATCAGAATTATGATTTATTTTAAGGGTCTTAGTGAAACATTATGTCAATACCTTATTCTGGCACGGTCGCGTCTCGTCTCGCGTACGAGAAAAACATATATGCAACTTTACGCCTCAATCGCCTCGGTCGGTTATCCAGAAATTAAAACCAAGGGATATACTTATCTTCGGATCTGTGCGCCGATGTTTTGAGTGTTCTGTGTCCGACCGTTGACAATATTAACATTAGTGGAGTGGGGAGTTGGACTTTTTGAAGTATACCCCCAACTTATTTCATAAACTTCGTCAGGTAGTGTAACAAAACCGACGGGCATCTCTTTTGACATTTGCTGAGACTTCAGTTGTCCGCGACCATGACAGTCAAGTGCAACCTGTGTCGAAACGTCGCAACTCAAGGTAAAATAAAGTTATATCGCGTTAGTCCCATTTTGTTTCGTTTAATATATATTTTTGTCACATTTAATGTCAGACGTGGACAAACAAAAACTATATCGGGGTCGCGGCCGGTAAAGGCGATATAGTTAATTCACAACCAAAAATGATACTCTCGCGTAAAGTTACTGCTGTTGTTATCCTTGTTTATTGCGTATAACATAACATTGTTTTTTCCTCAAGCGTACCCACTATTGACCTAACTAATTATACAATTTGTGTTGTAACATTTCTCTAAATATAATTAATGACATCAGTATGTCATTAATTTACCTCTGCCGATGAACTGCTACCAGATGCCCACATTTACAAAATAAGGATAGTGTAGCAAACTAACTAGACGAGTTTCGTTGCTCTCTTTATTGTGTCATATCTGACGTGGCCAGCTCTCCGTCTATTATTGCCTGGTCTAGGGATACATCATACAAAACTTAAACGTAGGAGGGTACTTAACCCATGCATTATGATGGTACGAGTATGTCTAAAGGTCACGAAGAAAATTGATTTAATCACTAACTTAATTAAATAATCCACAATTTACACGAAGTTAATATTTAAAATATCAAATCTTATTTATATTCCGGAAACGATCGGTCTCTTCACTGTTACCATAGTTATACCACATTTGAATAATGTGAACAATAAGATACCAAGTTAAGACCAAGGAAAATGGTCAAAATTTTGTAGGTACATTCTAAATTTAGAACCCACCTTTAGACATTTAAATTATAATAAGAATTACATAATTTACATATTAATAAATTCAAGACTATTCAGTTTGTCTGCAGTGGTCTGTGTGAAACGAAGAGTCGACGCTGCTTCTTTGACGATTGCGAACAGTTGAACAGACATTTGTAATTTTCTGGAAAGTTGGTTCCGACATGTCTGAGTGCACCGGGAACACTGCCACTTTCTACACGAGTACCGATGTTGCGCCGGTCAATTTGAGCTACTTGTAGTAATTTACCCATAGGTACTATAAACTACGCAGAGTAAATGTGCGCTCGCAACTCGGTTCAACAGATCTCACTGGAAGCGCAAGCTTGCTCTCGGTAGGAACATTGGGTAGCATAAACCCCAACTCAGGATTTAAAATAAAATCGGCCAAGTTCGAGTCGGACTCGCGCACGAAGGGTTCCGTGCCATTGTCTCTAAAAACGGCATAGAACTTGTCTGTTGTATGGGAGCCCCCTTAAATATTTATTCTATTCTGATTTTTAGTATTTGTTGTTACAGCGGCAAATACATCATCTGTGAAATTGGATTTCAACTATCTAACATGTCACGGTTTATGAAATAAAGCCTGGTGACAGACGGACAGCTAAGTCTTAGTAATAGGGTCCGTTTTTACCCTTTGGGTATGTAACCCTCTAAACAAGTAGGCTCTAGTTTTAGAACTCACTTCGATTTGAGTTTGTAATCTCGGGAATTATGATCGGTTTATTATCTACATGTTTATTAGATTAAAAATAAGATTAGAGTTGTAAGCGAAAGGCTCACTTACATAAAAATCGTACTTCCATGGAGAAGCCAATACAATAACGTTTTGATTGGGTAGGTATCATACCTTTTGGAATATTTAGAATCTTGCAAGATGCTGTCGCAAGTCGTTACATTTTTTCAGCAATAAGTTTGTACCATTGCATTCATTTTTATTATCAAATTAACGCAGCGGGAAGCACCGATTCAGACTAATTGCCTTATTGTAGGTTTCATAACGTTCATCAGTCATAATCGATTAGACAAATAGGCCCAGCTTGCGAAAGGCGACGGCCGGTAAAATGGCGGACGACATGGCTGTTCCTGTAGCTTACCGATTGGATAGCCTTAGATACACCACTGTAAGGTAAACGTCCTAGTATTCGACACGCTAATGCCCAATAGTTGACACCGTGCTGTCACCTTTATTGCGAATGACTTAAGTTTAACGATAACATGTACTGGTGATGACGAGCACTCGGACGTTTTACCTGTAGTAGTGTAAACTGTAAACTGATGATTGGTGTTTCTAGGTCCTTTTTGCCCCATCACATGCACTATTTCATTCAAACACATAAATTTTAAACTTTCAGTAATATTTTCTTACTTTTCTCTTGCATTATTTACTTTGTCATGTTATATTAACAATTCCTTTAATTTTAGTAACATAAAGACTGATGCTTTTATTAAACTGCTTAATATGAAATGAAACTTAGCATGTGTACTTATAGTATAGTGTACTTATTAGCCGCCGATAAAAAAATACAATTCGCATTTCACCACTGACTCAATATTTGGTTGCGAAGCACTAAAGGTTGAAGTCAAACTTACGCTGGTAGTCCTGAGTGGATACGCTCGGTTGTGGTCGGGAGTGAATATCCTCTTGTATCGGTTATTAAGCACGGCGACGCTTGCTTGATTACTAACTGCTGTCCTGCGGTGAGTGACGCACTGACGCATAAACTGCCTTTGGCACTACTCGTACGCGTATGTGTGGCATATTTAACTAACAAAATATCTAATTATATTAAATAGATAAGATAAGATTTTTATTGTCCATGTACTTAATATAAACAGTACTTAATCGCGTATACTTACTTTTACTATTTTGAATGACATTTCGAACGTGACATCGTTGCGGGCAGACTGCCGGGGAATTACATATCAAATCTTATAGCTGCCCGGGTTGTTCGAACTACCCGCACTTGGTTTTTATTAAAATGCACTTTTACGATTGGGCTGTAAAGAAAAAAAAACATTCACGATATCTGATCTGATGGTTTTAACTGCAGTAAAAACTAACGTATTACTTATGTGGTGATAAAGTGTGATTTTTAATTCCATCTTATAATTACTAAGCATAATATTAACAACCAGTCACAACCACAATAAATTACGTGTTGCTTTATCGAACGAGCGGAGCGTAAGCGAAGCTCGTTCTTACAAACAACTTCAGACCCAACTGCCACCTGGCTACTGGGGCGTCTCGACATTTGGATGGCTTTTTGATTTAAGTATATAGTTTGTCCGACGATAACTTTAGTAACGTTTTTCTGATCTTTATGAAATTTATGGGGGCTATAGCAGAGATATGTACATAAAATTTGAAAGTTCGTATATGAGCAGGATAGATCAAGTGGTTATGGAGCTAGAAGGAGAAAAAGAATCCTCCTTAGGGTCTTGTTATATTGGTCAACTCGTTTGCAAGTAAATCGCGAGTTCTCAGTTCGAGGCGGACTTCTAGTACCTATATTAGTAAATTAAAGATTTAGAGACTAGATGGTTAGGTACAGTATTCATGGACTGTACCGACATAAAGATCACTTTATTGAACAGTTGGCGAAAGGAAAGAGAGATCAACGAATGTTAAATACGCAAGTGGACAAATAATGCATTGCATTTGACAAACAATTGAGAAGACGAACGAGCATACAATACAATAATTCATGCAATTGTTCATTGTACATGCAGAAAGTTTCAGGCGATAAGAATAAGATATGACGATGCTGATGTCAGATGCTTTCCAGTATTATTTTACAATTCGTAAGACTTCCCAGTTTCTTCTAGAACGCCGGGACCATAGACATATAAAATACTCAGACGTACGTCCCACGAAAGACCTCTACAATCGGCGCAATTTTGATACAAAGCTCGCGCGCGATTTCGAGACATTGCTGTCTAGGTAGGTGCAACGGAATCAATTGATGGATCAAAAACCGCAATGTATTAAATATCGCAGGTGACTAGTCGCTTGCGTTTGTAGAGGCCTGAAGATAAAACTGTGATTCCATGATCACACTGATCACACTCACTTATGGCGTTTGAACCAATCACCGCTCGTCCACGAGTTGTGTATGTGTGCGTGTCGCTTGTAAACACGAGGAAATCGGCTTATTATAGAATCACAGTTTTGTCTTTACAGCATTACGTTTCTATATTTTATTCGTCTATAGCCGGAACTGGCATTGTCTGTCGGAAATGTGATGATGATGTACATATGTGAAATTAACCTGAAACAGTATTGGCACTTAATTTCTTAATTGCAATGCTATCGTATTGGTAATTATATTATGTAATTTGCTTGCGCTATCTAGGTCTGAATTTATTTCGACCAGTGGTTCTTAACCTTATGGCTGCTCTACATGATGGGCCATTATAGGGACGCAGCTATAAGACGGAACGAGATCGCAATATCGTTAGCTCCCTCTCGCATAGCTGCGTCCCTATGATGGCCCATCATGTAGAAGTGCCCTTACAGAGGTAAGGTAAGGGACCATTTTGTCAACATTTACTCCTTACCATGAACTACTAACTATTGGGATGTGAAGGATTATAGTAACAAAAGGTGGATCTGTTTATAATCTCGCAAACCACCCAGGTGCTTCCAGGGCGCATCAGTCACCACAATACTCCAGTAAAGATACGTTTTATTCAAACATTAATTTATAATAGCGATTTTTTTGTTTATATAGTTTTAAAATGTCATTCTAAGATGACTGAACGAAAAATCCTACAAACTTTCCATCGGGAAGTAAATATTCATCAAAATATATCTGAAGGGTTTCTTTTTTGTCTGATTTTCCGTCATCCATGAATAACGTGTCTTAAGGAACCATAATAAATAATAAAATATTGATATATTTATTTGACATTTTTCCCATACAAGTGAAAATCAAATGACTGTACTACAAGTCCACGGTCTCCACGGACCAACGGTAACGGTAAGAACCACTGACTGATGACTAATGATTGACTGGTAGAAAATGCCCTTATCAATATAGTAAAAAAAAACTATGTACATATATACTCGTATTAGTACATTCGTTCTTTGTTTGATATTTGACGACGCTTAGCTAAGTAAGAGTAAACATTTGTTCCTTTGTCTTGGATGCTGTCCTAAGTATTTATTTTATCCATACAAGCATGTGTACTGTTTTTAGTTGTTTAGTGGACAACGACAAATAAAAAAACTGTTTTTCATCATGCTTAACCAAAAACGTGTCATACCGTAAAAAAATAAGGTTAATTAGTATACAATTAAAAAAAGAAACGTGCAAAACCTACCTTGTCGAAATCAAAAATGATTCAGAAATGACTGAGCCCCTAATATATAACCAATAAGAATTACTTGGTAACACTCGCGAGCGTTAAACGTACTTACGTTAAACAATAAAAAAGTGACTATTTACTTGAAGGGTACACGGAAAGAACATGTCTAGTCCCTTTTTTCGTAAAATGAGATTTTTGTATCAAAATGTAGAACTTACAATGAACTATTAACAACAACTTCTGTAACAGCTGGAATTTTTAACATAAATCCACTTTTTAATTCATAAAAACCAACTAGTTACGAAAATAGTATGGTTAATTGAATCGTTCCAAACTTTAAAACCGCTATAACTCAAAATGTTGTCAAAGTGACTAGACATGTTCTTTCCGTGTACCCTTCACTTATACATACACTGGAGAGCAAAAATTTCGGGTCAGTAACAAAAACTTTAATATCTTTAAAATTAATATTTTTAAAATGAATATCTTTACAATGAATATCTTTAAAATTAATATCTTTTGAGATATTCAAGAAAATGCTAGTGACCCGAAACTTTTGCTCTCGAGTGTATGTACTGTTTACAATAAAATATTTCTTTAGCGTATTTGCTAATCCCTGCTTTAATTACCTTTTTAATTCGGCCTGAACCTCCGTTAATCCCGTCTCGGTGCGCATCGAATGCTAAACACGGCCCAGCTCATTAGACTTTTCATTATGCGATAAGCCGCGTGTGTCGGTCGCACAATAATATACTACGTAAACAAATTAGCGCAGGTTAATACGTTTTACACTGAAAAAATATGCTTCGTACCTACGGAAGGTTCACTGTGGAATAAAACCCCTGCGGGGCCGCGAAAATCGAGTGGCGGCGCGTCCATAGAACACGGTTCCCGTCGGCTTACCTAAGTTTCAGGCGCCTGAGCAACTTCCTACAGCTCATGAAGAGATTTTAAGTGAAATTCAGCACCGGCTTGCCTAAGAAAATTTTTGACCCACCGCCTCTGCGATTTTAAGCTAACATGGTCATTAACATTACAAAAAACTGTTTACAACCGGGTTTTAAGAGGATGATAAGAGCTAAATTCCCTCCCTATCGTTTTCAGCGCGAGTGAAAGAGAAACACTGCGTTACGATTAGTATGGGAACTCATTGCAAATTTTGAAAATTGATGGATTAAAAAAAACTATGTATTAATTGAGAAATTTAAGGCAACGAAGTTTTTAGTATTAGTGTGGTGGAATGTTGTCCTTAATTACAGACATATAAGCCAAGAAACTAAAGACGTGCAATTGTTTTAAGCTAATTTTAGATGTAACTTTGGAATTATTTTCTATCGAGCCGATTTCGTCCAATTGTGTATTGGAATTAACCAAGTTCTTTTAAATATAATTCAAAAAATTCAAAAAATTCAAAATTATTTATTATTAGTCAGTAAACATCAAAACATAACTGAAATATCTGTCGGATCCCAAACTAGGCTGGGCCTGTATCTTGGGACCCTGGAGTGCTATAAATGTGACACAACATGTATACATCAGGTGAGATAAAGAACACAAATACACGAGGACAAGAAATATGTACAAGTAGCAGAACTTAACTAAACATTAAAGTGACTAAACTGTGTGTGTGTGTGTGTGTGTGTGTGTATGTGTGTGTGTGAGTGTGTGTGTGTGTATGTTTGTGCTGACAGGAACAGAAATCAAGTGGCGAGAAGAAGGGCCTCCGTGTCATTGTAGGTTAAGGGCACTAGTAAATGAATATTAACAGCACTAATGAATATTAACATATATTTTTATTACTTTTCCAAAACAAGTAGTTGTAGCTATATGACTGTTTAAGTAAAGTCAATTTGAAGGTCATCGGGTCTTCTCAGCCTCTTAACCATGTGTGTTTGTTTGTTTTGGTGAGTTTCCGATATTTCGGCACAGTTGCTTGCGCCATTATCACGGAGTAACTGAAGCTGAGTGCTGTGAGTGTTAGTTATGGTCTACCCACACACCATAAATGGTTTTGTTATCTATCTTGTTTTGTCGCTCTTGCATATTCGAAGATATGAAAGAAAGTGATGCAAATAGACGAACGAACGAAGTGGTCCGCAGTTATAGGCCTGAGGGCCTACCGCAAAGTTCGAAAATTTACAAAACGATGGCCCCGTCTCTATCGCTCATGCATATATGAAAGAGAGTGATGCAAAACACATCGAATCGTCTATTTGCTTCACTCTCTTTCATATATGTAAGAGCGATAGAGACGGGGCCATCGTTTTGTCAATTTTCGAACTTTGCGGTAGGCCCTCTGGGGGTGATTTTTGAAATTCGAGCACTCGAGAGTGACATTTGGCGCCAAACTTTTGTGTGCGATTATTTTCGTGCTTAATTTTTCTTGACATCGAGTGATCGGTTGTCAAAAATCGCCCCCCTGTTTAACTAGATAGCTAAATACGAGAGTATGTGGGACGTCGTCCTCTATTGCATCATATCTACAGGGTGATTTTTGGTTAGTGGAGCAAGAGAACAAGGTTATAGAACTTAAAGATTGAAGCTAAAGATATTGGTCATTCTTTTTTTATCACCAACATTGACAATTATTTTTGAAATGATAAGTCGAAAAATACAATTTTGCACACGATTTGCTCACCCTACTCAATGTGACATATTGCCATTACCCATACAGCGTACGTCAAAAGTCATAGGACGACCTTCTTTAAATAGTAGTGCATGGTTCTACAGTGGTCCAGGATTCAAATGCGTTGATCGTACATGCGGGCAGACTTTGGTATTACTGAGAACGTGTGCAAATAAATATGCTGGAATTATTTGTGAGGGTTAGTTATTCAAGATGTTGAATGAGGGTATACATTCTCAAAATACGGAACAAGGTCTCATATATAGGTAACGGAACGCGCAGGCTTATGCCAGCTTAGCTTTTAGAACCCGGGTAAGGTAAGGATATATTATATGATGGAAATATACGAGTAAGTCTCTAATAAGACCTAGCTTAGGAAAACATATATTTAGGTAAGCTGGACAGCATATTTCCTTCTCTTTGCGAGTACTTTTCTCAAACTCACTATAGGTACCTAGCTAGGTATTGTACCAATAAACCTAACATGTTTGTCCAAAAATCCATGGCAAATACCTATACATACGGGATCAGGGGCAACATACAGCAAATTTTAAGAGGCATTTCCTCCTGCGCAGGCAATTACTTCCCAGTGTAGTTTTGTTAGGGATCTATACCTATATAATACTGCACCCACCTTAACACAAATCTATTTGACCTTATTTTTCAATGCGCATCAAAGTTTAATTTAAATAAGTTTCTCCTAAAAGGCCATAGAAGTTTGTAAAAATGTAAATGTAAAATATACAATGTGTAAATCTAATACGGCCGATTAATTAAACCAGACATAGAACTCATTATTAATCATTAATTAAGATGTTTTTTTAAGTTACACTTAACTGTGACCCAATAATTCTTTTTTGAAAATTTTCTTTCTAAGTAAAAGTTATCTAATTACATTTCTTATGTTAAGAGATTCGCCCGTATTAGATTTACACACTGTATAATACCATCAGAGGTTTCTCTCGAGAATTATCACTGATGCGATAAATAAAAAGTTACCCATCAGCTACGCAAGGAAGAACTAGGCTACGCACACACCTGTATTGATTCTTCGTGTATTGGTATTCCATAAATCCTCATAGCACGTCAATTAAGTCACCCCTTAGCGTTTTTTCGGCCGCTCCTTTGTTTTGACGGTAGTCATTACTTTCGACGACACATAATACAGACTAGCTCTGCTAGTAGGAGTAAATAGTAATAACTAGTAATCCGCATCGAACTGAGAACTCGCGATTTACTTGCAAACGAGTTGACCAATATAACAAGACCCCAAGGAGGATTTTTTTTCTCTTTTTAGCTCCATAACCACTTGATCGATCCTGCTCATATACGAACTTACAAATTTTATGTATCTCCGCTACAGCCCCAAGAAAATTCATAAAGTTCAGAAAAACGTTATTAAAGTTATTGTCGGACAAACTGTCGAAATCAAAAAGCCATCCAAATGCCGAGACGTCCCAGTAGCCAGGTGACAGTTCGGTCTGGAGTTGTTTGTAAGAACTCACTTCGCTTACGCTCCGCGAGTTCGATAATAAGCGTGGAAATCGTATTAGCTCTAAAAATGACCCCACATTTTTGGCATTTCATATGACATCGGAGCCGAGGCATACAAGCTATGACAGCAAGAGGTTTATTTTAATTAAACTACGCATGAGAGAGATATATAAATTCCAATCACAACTTTTTTTAACTATAACGGGAAATTGCGTATTGAATTAGGTCATATGCAAAGTAACTGTCTGTCCATTTTTGAGAGCCATGTTTGTAAAGACACGTCTGAAAATTTTGATACATTTAATATGACATAAATATTTATGTAGCCCCGACTCTATCAAGGTGTAAAGTTTTGGATACATGTTTTTGTTACATTAAATGTATCCATATTTTCAGACGTGACCGTACTAGGGCGTCTTCTATGTCTCTTTAATCGTAGGTAACTTGTTCTGAGGTTATTTCATAATGATGGAAAAACCTGGGAAAAACACGATGTGAAACTATATACAAATCTAGCCACGGCGTGTAGTTACACCATAGATAAGATATGAATTTATGTTCGTGTTTTACACATTAAAATAATGTTTACCAACGCGTACAAATCTCATAAAGTCTATAACGTTTAATGTTACGCTAGGATTCTGCAAATAAAACCACAGTTAATCTAAGCTGAAATGTTACATGTGTTGAACAGTTGAAAATCAATAAAATGTGGTCAGTCAGTAACCATAAAAGTAAGTAAACCAGTAACTATTGCACCTTACACCATTGTAATAAGGTTCAAAAGTGTATACATATTTTAGGCGTTGACTGTACCTAAAATAAATATATCTACACACATTTATATAAAGTAAATAATTATCGTACTATTACCTCCATTGGTAGTGTATTTAACAATTATAAAAGTAAACAATTATGTCATAAAAATGATTTTACGAGTATATCACTTTGTATACATCCTGTTTGTGCGTACTTAAAGATCTAGTCATATTTTCATTGCTCTAGACTAAAGTCTAGACCTTGTTTCAAAATAGCTTACACAATGACTCAATTCTGAACTTCATCTAGATACATCTCTGTTGTTTTGAGTTTGTGTTGTCAGAGATGACAGTATCACTCTCACAGAATCTTGAATAAACATCTCGAGATCTCGAACTGACCTTCAGGTTGACGTGTGTGAGAGTAAATATACAATAACCGATGATAATGTGTCAAGAGTCAGGCATTCCGCTTTTCTTCCGGTGGAACTAGATATAGCTCCATCTCCTCTCGATGTCCCAATTGGTAAAAAAAATATGGACGTAAAACGAATATAATATATATATATATATTGCGAAATAAATACTTATTGGCTGATCATTGGACATCGCAAAAATTCACAAATTTGTTAGTATTTGATTATGATAAGACACTATATACACATTGTCCGGCAGTAAACACCTAAACTTGACCGTGATGTCTTCTAAACCGCATGAATAAAATTTTCAAGTATATTATTTTAGATATCGCGCGCTACACGCAAATCCTGGCGTTAGTTCAGTCCATTATTCTGGTCGGAATGATGAGAGAATTATCGTGTAGCCCTCGGACTGACGGATGGACTGATGAAAATTCATTGGTCCATTTTGAATGACAAAAATGACTGAACTAACTACAGAATTAGCGTGTAACCAATGTTTAAGTAGCAAAACTGAACCCCACACAGTGATCAATCTCAGATGAATAGTTGCCGCAATCGACGCATCGTTGCTATGCGGGTGCTATGCTACAATGATTGAACACGTAAACAGAGTAAACAAATATTCGAATAATGTACATATGTAGATAATGTAGAGAGTTTTCACTTTTCATGCGTTCTGTTAGCCTATTGCGCAAACTGCAACGAGGATATGATCGCGTGCGCAGTGCGCACACTCGTTCCGCTTCCGAAGCAAGAGTCGATGGAACGAGTGCGAAAAAACATGGCCGTCGGTTACTCAGCCACTGTGTCAGCCCGCATCACGCTACATAGCCCGACTAACTGACTTATAATTTGTAATATTGCGGATAATTGAAAGTTATAAAAAGTGCATCAAATCTGAACTGAACCTTAAACTCTAAGTGCCACAAGTTAAGTAAAGTCAACAAAAAAAACTATTTTGATTTTATTACTTTTAGGTTCGTTAGTGATAAGCTTCTTAAGTAAAGATGTTTATGTAGCTAACTGTATACGTGCGTGTTTACGTCATTTCAGGATATATTATTAACCAATATCGCGTGAGGAAGAAAATAAACCTCGGTCAATAGGTGTCAGGTACAACAATATTTATAGAGATCTAATCATCTATTAATATTTAATTGGTTCAACATTGTTCATGCAACTTAGGTTTAATAATGTGAATCTTCCATGATCTTAATTGAGGCCTCATCAAGCTTCTTGCAACGGCCTACCGATAAGTATCTATCAGGAAATGCTATTAATCTAGTGGATTACGCTGTTGTTGAGGTTCTGAGTAACTCGTCTAGCCTTTAAGTACTTCTGGCTATGTCCTAATAAACTGTAGGTTCATTGTAGGTATAATTTGGGGAACTAATTCGTAGGCAGAGTGTTAAAAGTATCACCTTAATCAAATCAATCAAAGGCATGCATTGCATTTAGGATTTAGGATTCTAATTTAGATTTAATTTTAATTGTATTCATTAATTATGTTTTAATTTTTTTTAATTTTATTTTATTCTTAATTTTTTTATAATTTATTTTTAATTTTAATTGTGTTTAAGTTTAAATATGGACCACTGTGTTGTCTGGAATAAAATGATTTATTTATTATTTAAAGGTTTCACACAAGGTTTCCTGTTACAGATTATTAAAATAAATTTTTAACTAAGTATGTTTATCACTAATTTGTTTTTCGTGCATATAAACATCTAAAAATAGTCACTTTATGTGTATGTGTGTATTGTGTGTATCGCCTTTCGCATATATTTCGATCTTCTAATAATAATTTAGAATAAATAAATGTAATATTATTCATGGTCCCTCTTAAATTAGTTAGCGTAACGAGGAAGTGATATTATTAGCACAAAGCAATGAGCAATGAATATCAAAACAAGTCAGCCACTAAGACTGCAATGACATAAATGTGATATTAATATAATATGTCGGATATGTTATTTATTAATTGTTGGGCGGATCGTATACGATTCCAATTGTTACGTAGGTGCATTCTAATTACTTTGTCAAATTGTCACATGCTTTGCTCAGTTTTTTTAGCGTTGTGTATCCTAAGGTATTTATTATATTATATATAACTTAAAAGAAAAACATTAAAACTTTAAATAGAGTTTTAGCTATAATAATTGCTCTATAGTCGACACAAAACATAATTAGCCTGCTGTATTTCTAAAAATTAAAAACAATATACCTACTTAAACTAATTTCTGTTGCTGAGGTGTATCGTCTAAAAGCACTGCCGATGTAGTTTTGACCCCAAAATAATTTTTTATTGCTGAAAAATCAAAATCATTTATCCACCACCTGCATCACAATTGTCAATAGTAATTTTCTAGTGAGAACTGTAAACACAAAGTATGACTCAATTTCCGTTATTTATCTTACCTAGTCTGCCAACAAATATATATGTCCGAGAGTAGATAATAAAATAACAATAAACCCCAACGCAGAATACTGTTTCGGCAAATAAATAAACAGACCGACAAATATACAGACATTATGTTCTGTATGATGTACCTAAACAAGCATCGCTGAGATAAACAACTTTTTATCTTGCTAGGAAATTCGTGTAAGAACATTATAAATGGAATTTAGAGGTATGCCCATCTTGATCAGACCTCGTGAGGGGTACAACAAGAACCAGTATTGGTTATTAACCTTTTTATCCGTGATAATTACGCATTATTGGAGACCACATTTATGCTGGTTAGTTCCACGACGAATCGCCGGTGTTCGCGCAGCGATCTGAACAGCGACAGAATAGTGTCCCGAGTATTTTACGCACGTCAAAGGGGATTAGCTCCCGACAGGGCGATGAAACCGCCACCTGTTGGCGTCCCAGGCCAATTACCCGTCGTCACGACTCCCACATCGTTTGTCTCTATCGTATCCAGAGAATCCAACTAGGATGACAGATATCGAAAACGTCTTATTACGATGATTACGAATGATAGCGTCTTGAACGTCTTCCAAGGAAAATTTCGTGGGTTTCCTCGGTGTTGTGTTTGCCACAGTTGTCATTTATGATGTTGTTGCCATTCAACGCGCATATATGATTATGTTTTTGGTTTATCAGTTGTATTTATTCTACACTGAAAAATAGATTTTATCAAATTTATTGATACAATCTATTTTTCAGTGGCCAGAATATTTATTCTGGAACCATTTTAATTTAAATCAACGAGTCCCGCAGTAATCTCAATAGTATAATCGTCCTTTCGTACTTGCCAGAACGAGATGAATTTATTATTTTAAAAACACTGAAATATTTTGACTTCTTGGTATTTCGTTTTTATGAGTGTAATTTTGATACATTTCGTTAAGAATGCCAAGATCTAGTATCAAAGTATGTAACTCTATCAACCATCACTAAGTATGATAAATACGTTAGTGACGCTGCCAAGTTTCTGTCACCGATAATTTAGGTGAAGTAATGAGTTACATGTCGGTACGTTACAGGTACTCGGTACGAAACATTAGACGTCTACTCTTGTGCGGAAATTGCATTAGTAAGGCAACTTGTTGTCTCCCTTTGTGTCTGTCTTTTGTAAAAGGAATCCTAAATAGGAAATTTTAATTGGTTTTTAATTTTTATAAATCATTTTCGTAATGATAAAATAGCCGCTTACTATTGTAAAGTTGTGAGACATACTCAAACACCAGGCTTTTACTCATTAAATAAGTTACTATCTTTTCCTACTAGGTAAATCATTTCAACTATTTCCATTTTTTATGACGATTTTCTCGATTTTATTAATTATACCTACATTTTGTGTACAGACTTTAGTTAATCGTAATTTAATTCATATAGTTATTCTAAAGAAAGACCCTGAATAACTTGTTCTATCAATTGGTTAACTTTTAAGTTATAATGTGCATCGTATAGAATTCCTCACATTTCCTTTGTTCCGGCTAGATTTCTAGTAAATATCTGCGTAAATTTCTCTGTTTATAAATGTATCTCTAGGTCAAGAGCTCTCGCGATCGCTGGCTTCCTTCCAATCGCGGGGCTAACCTCAACTGTCTTATCTATGCAAAATGAGAAAATCTTTCTCTTCTATTTTACTACGAAACGTAGCGTTATTTTAAAGCATCCTTAGTTATATAAAATAGCAAAATACGTTCATTCTTATCGATGATTTGACGTGTTATTTGCTTTCAAAATGATAACTTTTATCGTTTTGAAGGGAGTAATCTCTACCTAATTATGTTTAACATCACACTTGATTAAGTATATTATATCTGTCCTACTGGTACATATCTAATACCCGCTAGATGTGTGTTCACGACTGGCGCGACATATTTGTTTTTCGCTCGGTATGTTGTGACGTATTATGGAATACTAATATCGTAATATCCAATACTTTGTAAAGAGTAAGTTCTTTCATTTATTGGGAAAATACTGACAAAAAAGCTCTGCTAAGTAGGCCATGTTTTATTCATTAATATCTTTTAAAACGAGTCACGGGAATACCTACTCTTATTGGTCGCAACTGTCGCAAGTCACGGAGAACTATACATTCTATATAACTAATAAATATTAATGTATTGTTTAATCCTTTGTAATAAGGTGCAAATAAGTATTTATTTTTACTCTGTACACTTAGGTAATGCTAGCATTTGTTACGGATCGCTAATTAAGAGTTATGAGCGAGCTGTGAATAAATGTCCGTAGCTATTGAACAATATGCTAATACTGGCCAATTAGATATGCAACAAAGTGTGCATTAATTTGATTTGATGTACCTACCTATTTTAGATCTACATATTGTTTCAAAAGTAATGAGAACACTTATCGAACGAGCGGGAGCGTAAGCGAAGCGACTTCTTACAAACAACTTCTGGGTACTGGGACGTCTCGTCATTTCGATATTTTCGATGACTTTTTGATTTTGAGAATTTGTTCGACGATAACTTTAGTAACGTATTTCTGATCTTTATGACATTTGTTAAGGTTGTAGCAGAGATACGTAAAATTTCGTATATTAGCAGGATCTATGTAGTACAAAATTATTGCGGCTGCTATCAATACCGAAAAAGATTAAATACTTGTAGAATGGATTTTGAATTTAAGCAATTTGGTACAAATTTTTTGGCGTCGCGTAAATAGGTCGCGAGTTACCGAGGTGATTATACTTATTATCATTTTGTCACTAAGAACTAAAGTAGTTATCCTATTGAACTTATATATATTTTTACCCGAAAAAATCGTCCCAATATTCAACCGCTCCAATTTATTTAATGGTTAAAATGGACTACAAAATTAGTAGATAATAAAGAAGGGACTGTCGACGGTTACGTATGTATTAAGTGATTAAGCACGCAAATGTCACGCACGATCACCCTTCACAGGTCAATTGCTCGCCAGGAATACTGTAGCTTCTGTGGGTGTAAATATCTAATGGACGCAATGGTAAGTGATTACGACCTCCTAGCCTAGTTGGTAGTAACCCTGCCTATGAAGCCGGAGGTCCCGGGTTCGAATCCTGGTCAGGGCATTTATTTGTGTGTTTATCACAGATATTTGTTCCTGAGTTATGTGTGGTTTCTATGTATTTAAGTATTTATCTAGATCTATCTATTATATATATCGTCGCCTGGTACATAAATACAACTCAAGCCTTATTGAGCTTACTGTGGGAATTGGTTGATTTGTGTAAGATTGTCTTATATTAAAAAAAAAGTGATTGGAAAGAATATTAAGGAAAAACAATGTTATATGCCTGTTAGAGTAGATAATCAGTTTATAATTATTATACGAATATATTATCTCTTGATTTGTTTATAAAAGGGCCCAGACGTGAGACCAGTGACGAGTGAAATTTACAGTTTGTTAAAGATGGAAGTTATCTCATGTAACTTTTGTCGCCTTGTTTGCATCAAATAGAATTCTACATTTCTATCATTTACGTAACTAGGTGTACCTGTACTGAGGAATGAGATGCAATAGGGCGAAATAAATTGCCGACATAACTCAACATAACTGTCGAATTTGATGGGCCGATGTACACCGACGACCCGCCCACCTGGCAATAACGAAGATACAGTAAACTAGCTTACATACACATAGGTCGTTCGTTACATCATACGTAACAATCTTAGCAATAAAAAAGCGATAAACTCTCTTTTGTTCCTCTCTAGGTAAGCGATAAAATTATGTTTGTTGAACGGAAACGAATTGATTCGTCTCACGCGAGTATGAGGAGAGCCATGTAAATTTAAAATAATGGCAGTGTTAAAGCGTACCTATTACGGATTTTATGGATTTTCAAAGCTAATTGTTAGGGTTGATTGGTAATATTTGAGATAAGAATTATAAACGAAATGAAGATAAAACAAATTACATAATTATTTTTATATGTTTTTAAAGTGGTGCATTCCACTCAAACTAAAGTTTGTTATAAATACAAAAAAAAATGCAAAAAGATGTTTGAAGACATTGAGAATTTCGTCAGCTTAGCAACTGAACCCATAGCTTAATTGGTAAAGCGATCGAGCCCCGGCAAGGCGTATCGATGCAGGTTCAAGTCCTGCTGGGTTGATTATTTTTTCAGTGTTTTCAAAGTTTGTATTTATTTAATAACAAAACAAATTACGTTATAGTGTTAAATAGGTATAAGTATAAAAAAATCGAGACTGAAGTCACGGAAAATATCAATGCTCAAGAACGGGACATGTGGGGGTGGAAGAGAAGGATCCAAGCCTTTGCATAGCAGTGGGACACTTCTGGCTAACATCATCATCAGCATCATCATTTTAGCCATTAGTCGCCCACTGCTGAGCATAGGCCTCTCTTCGAGTACGCCTGTCCCGGTCCTGAGCTAATCTTATCCAGAAGTGACCCGCAATCTTCCGAATATCGTCAAGTTAACCCAACGAGCCAAAAGACGCCAAGGACTCCTTTCATCCGAAAGTGGCAGCCAATTCGTCAACATTTTAGTCCATCTGCCGTCACCCAGCCTGGCAACATGTCCTGGCTATTATAAACGAAACTATGTGGATTGTAGACCTTGCTACGCCATTTTGATAACTATACAATGTCTTAGCGAATGCAAAATGATCTTAAGCGTCATTGACCATTATGGCGCTTAAGTCCTTTGGGCTAACTCTACTTTTATACCATTAAAACACGATACGATAAAAAATAAAACTATAGAATCTGCTCATACAATTTCACGAAAATCGGCTGAGAAATTTACCTTTAATAGTAGTTTATGTAACTGTTACGTAATAGGGGTCCTTAAAACACGAGTGTGGTTTTATGAATCGAACGAAGTGAGTTTCATAATAAGATCACACGAGTGTTTTAAGGCCTAATTACGTACAGTTGCATACACTGCTTTATCTACACACATATTATAAACCCGAAATGATGATTGAATGACTGCCATTGCACAGATTGCACTGCCATCGCCATGGCCAACTCGATTGTGCCGGCGGTCGGGAGGCGCGTGCCGGCAGGCGGGGCCCACCCGGATTTTCATAATGATATCGAATTTTTGCTTTTTATTTGATAATAATAACATCGTTACAGATAAGACATTTGTTCTAACTACTAACGAAACAATCTATTTTTATGGTGGTTATAACGTGCGGTTTTTGAACGCATCATGGAGGGTTTATGATATGGGTGTAGATAAAATAGTATATTGTACTTTTTGTTATTGTTGATATGCCATACGTTAAGACAACTCGCAGTGCATTTCGCCCATTTTAAGTGCGAGTGAGACGCCGATTGGTACGACGGATGAGCAATCGTCTCAAATCCAGATTATAAACATATCATAATGATGTTTTGTAAATCTGAATGCCGCTCTAGCGTGATCAGCTACGTTGCCGTTTTAGCTATGTTCGCTTTTCAACAAACAAACGCCTACAACTCTTATATTAGTGATGTTTGCAGATGACAGATGATTAAAAAAAACATAGTGTGGTTTTATGAAAGCACGATGCAAGTGAAACTTTACTATGTTAGCATGGCGCTTAGAAATTGGTGCCCAATTGGTTTGTCATGCTAGACGTACAGAGCTGGAATGACTTCCCAAATGTAATTCATTAAATATGTATAATCGAAATATGTTTCTAAAATTTAGAAAAAAATAATTCGTCCCACGGGGTTTGGACCCTCGCCCATTCGTTCGTAAGTCTCATGCCATACCACAGTGCCAGCGCTGCAGTTACGTTGAGACGCGAAATATAGATTTGTACATCGCGGATGACTGCCAACATGACATGAACCTTATTGCTTATGAAATAAGCCTCACCTTACTATAAACGAGAATCAGCGTTACATATGTAACGCATGTCGCGCAGAAGAGAGACTTTAAAATAGATTTTTTTTCGGTATTTTAAGTTTTAATCATCAATAGTAGATATAATATGGTCATAGTTACGCAATATTTTGGTTATTTTTCATAGAAATTTAATCAATGATGGGCATCATTGATTAAATTTCCCTCTAAAAGTTGCAAAATGTAATTTCACGACAAATCTTACAACTTTACTTACCTACTTACTAATTTAATTTACCTACTTTACTAACGTAAGTACATAAATCCATAATCCACACATACTTAGACAGTCCCTTAAATAACATCAATCATACATCTAATAACGAAATGTTACGAAGGTTTACTATCAATAGAGACAACTCACGATTTAACCATATCACTTACACATGTAAAACAAGCCATAATCTACTAGCACGAACATTAAATATGGAGTCGTGCTCTCACAGATCAGAACACTCTAATTCGGTGTTTTCACTGAATTCTCAAAGCGTGACATTGATAGAGATCGTCCGCTTACCAAACCCATGTCCGTGAAACTACAGGTGACAGTGTTTTGTTTTAGTATGCAGAGTGAGCGCCGGCAGCTGGAGTAAACAAACGAAACAGAGTGACAGCAATATAAATAACAGTGTAAGTAACCCCGGGAATCGACGGAATTAAAAGATTGAGATTTGTGTTGGGCGCTTAAGGTGGACATTTCAGCTACTACCGTAAGAGCGAACGGACATAGACTTAATTAACTTTTTATTTCATTTCATAATAAATCATTATAAGTCGTTATAGCTTATAGATAGCTAACTGTAAATATCATGTGATTGGACATTATTTAATAAAATAAGTGTTAGGTAACATACTGATTGAGTTCGATTTATAACATCTGGTTCTTTATTAATGATAGTAAGAACTAGTAATGTTTAGGTACCGTATAGGTTCACTTTTGGTTTCAACTTAAAGTTTAAGAAAGATTTTTTTATATGTCTTAGGTATATCAGTCAATATCAATCAATCAATACACATTTATTTCGAATCGAAGATCCATATATATTTATATGAGCCAATCGAGTTTAGGGTATTTAAACTCACGTCAGCCGTTTTTGGTCACTTACATTATTCTGTTGTGCTTGAATTAGAGCAGCTGTGCCTGTAGCTTTAGTGAGTAATTGGGTTGTATCACGCTTTAGGTACATAAAGATTTTAGAAGTGTTAGTCACGTAGAACAGTGAATGGACAAATGCCGCACGCCTTTTCAGCCGTGCAGATTATAACATCGAACACTGGCGTATCTTGCTGTTACTCTTTACCGTTTATTTACTCTCGTGTCCCGACCGCGCCTTATTAACCGCCTGACACACTAACCATTACCAGGAGAAACATACGAACAATCCTTACCAAAAGCATAGCTCACCTCACTGTGCCATTTAAAATGCAACCTTGCTGCATTCGAAATACAGTTTTAATTTTAATAGCAGGGGATTAATATATGGGAGGTTGGGACAATTAAACGTGATAGCAGTTTATTGGAATTAATACTCATTTTATGAGAATAAATGAATGATATTATTACTTAGAATCATCAAGACAAGTTGTGCAGAACGTTTTATTATTTGTGACCAAATTTAGCTTTCGACAGCAGTTAATTAATATTTATTTATAAATGATGTAATTTATCCAAATTTATAATAAGATTATACCGTTACTTAGATACCGACAGACAGATACCGCACAGCCTAAACTATTTATTCCTAAACCTTTTTACTTTGCAGGCCTAGGCCCGAAAAGTTGTATGAAATTCAATTATTTACAGTTCGTACGTATTAGTACTTACCCGTATATATGTATTTCATTCTGAAGTAAGTTCGGGTACATTCGGTTACTCATCACACACGATGCAAGGATCTCTTGCGTAACAATTTATCGCATTGCCACTTAAACACTTAAGCAGTCCTCCCACGACCAAAAATTACACAATTTTCAATAATTTCAATACAAATGTGAAGGCTACTGTATGCTAACAAACCTGACTTTGATATGATACCGTGAACCATTGTGATTTTGATACCGTTACTTAAATGGCGGTTTACATTGTTGTCAAACCAATGTCAACCATTCAGAAATATCAATTGAAATTGTACTTCATTATGATCGCGTATTCGTGACAAATCAATTTCAGAGGTCAAAAGATGTATGTAACTAATCATATAATAAGTTGTAAGGTGTCAGTTTGATTTAATTTTGATTAAATTGATACCATCAAAAATACCAACCAGTAGTATTTTTTTTACTGAGCAATAGGGTCCCGTTTTTACCCTTTGGGTACGGAACCCTAATAAAGTATCTCTAATGTCTAATTAAGTATAGTCGTATTTCTGAATGAACTACACTTGACCCATGAACTTACTTCTTTAAACTTATATTTGGTTCTCAATTGGACAGATTTTTTTAAATAATTATTATTGTTTTGTATGTATGTACGTACTCACCGCCGACCGACGAAACTGGAAGACAATGGGGGAGGCCTTTGCCCAGCAATGGGATGACCTGTAGAGTCTTGTACTTACCAATAGACAATAATGATACAAATGAAAAATTATAATATAAATAAAATAGAATAATTAAAATTTAAAAATAAACACTTGTGCGAATAAGTGAAGTGATGAATTAAAATATAAATATGAATAGAATAGATTAATTTAATTACTATAGATAAACAATATAATTTTTTTTTGTTACTTTGCATGTACAATTCTACACTATGCATGTTAAACATTGAATGGTAGGTATGTAAATTATATTCACACTTTCAATTATGTAATGTATGTATCTACAGGAAGGTTATAAAAAAAAATGTACGTTACTCGATATCTCCGTGAATCGTGAACCGATTTTCAAAAACTTTTTTTTGATCGAACGGTATAACCCCTAGATGGTCCCGTTGGCACCAAGTCGGGGTCTGATGATGGGATCCTGGAGAAATCGAGGGAACTCTTCAACTATTATAGGCACACCTATAGTGATTTCACTATTTTTTACAGCAACTCGGCCACTTCCTCTTGGAATAGCGGATCCTGAGTGAAGTCGGTTCTTTTTTTGTTTAAAATTATAGCATATCTATGCGTGGGTAATAAAAACACTTAAGACATCAATACTTCAAATGTTTTAAATACTTCCGGCACATTGTTCTTATAGGCCAAAATGGCGTTGTTATACAAAAAAGTCACACATTGTGTATTGAATTTTAAATAGACACAGTTACTACAATGTCAATGACAAGCGTGCAGAGAACTGTTACCGATTTGTTTACAAACATGACATGATACAATGCTTAACTTTTCTTTTTTTTCTGTTTGCCAAATAAAAGCGAAACCCTGATATAATAGACTAGCTTTTGCCCGCGACTTCGTCTGCGTGGAATTAATTAATGAATTCTGGATATCAACTATTCTATATCCTTCCCCAGAGCTCAAACTATCTCCAGCATTTTATTTTTATTTTATTTTATTTGGGGCATCAACAGCAATACAACAAATAATACAAAACTTAAATAACAGAGAGAAAGCCAATAAAAGATGACCACAAAAATATAGCTAACATGCAATAACTAAGTGGATACATATAAGCAAATGAAAAGCATTCAACGGTTATTGATTCCCCATACAAACTTTCAACCCCGTTTTTACCCCCTTAAGGGTTAATTTTCGGGATATAAACTATCATATATTATTTCCCGGGGCTCAAACTATTTATGTAGTAGTAGTAGTAGTAGTAGTAAATCACTTTATTGCACAAAACAAGTACATGACCATTAAAAACTAAGGTAAATGTGTACAAAACTATCCTATGTCAAGTATGTCGTTTCCCGGGACTCAAATTATCTCCATACTAATTTTCATCTGAATCGGTTCAGCGGTTAAAAAGACTCCATACAAACTTTGAACCCCACTTTCACCCCTTCAAGGATTGATTTTCGGGATAATAACTATCCTATGTCCTTTCCCGGGACTCAAACTACCTCTATACGAAATTTCATCAAAATCCGTTCAGCCGTTTTCACGTGATGCGCGGTCAAATAAACAGACAAACAGACAAAAATTCTAAAAACTGTTGGAACGTGTTCTGTTATCGATTCTAAGTATCCCCAGCCAACTTTTATTCGAATATCTTCCATGTACAGACTTTCGACCCTCTTTAGTTTTAGTATATGTATAGATAGATATTAGTAAGTAGGTGTGTTTTTTGTATTGTGGTATCTTACTCTTAGCGCGTGCTTGCTAACGGTAAACGTATACAACGTGTTACTCTATGGAATGAAAACCTGAAAACTATTTTGGTTCTATTTGTACGTTTTTTTTCAAACATTTAGTTTATCTTTACTTTTTACATACAAAACAAAACATATATTACAACGGGCAAAAACATAGACAACGATAAAATACGCACCTTTGTATTAACTTACCTCAGTCACCCCTACTAAGATTTATTCGGACAATTCTAAATCGCAATAAAAGGCAAATGCTTATATAAGTCCAAATATGGACTATTATTACTTACATTACGCAATACAGTCCGTGAGGTTTAAGAAGAACCTTCGGGAATCGGCGATGACACACGAAGGTAATATTGCTGTTCTGCTTTTTCATGTGTCACTGTTGATTGATACCCGACGTCTCTTTCTAAAACCCGAAGGTTCTTTTGAGAACTCAAGGACTGTATGTATATTTCAGAATTATCGGACATTTGGAATAACCCGATAGCATAAAGCTCTATACCTGGAGGACGCATCGCCTCTTCTTTCCAAACAAAAAAGTCTGCCAAAATCTGAGGGGGGCGAGGTAGCATACGTATGGCGTTTTCAATTTAAAGGTACATCATTGTCGGTTGTTAATAAAGTTTATTTCTAAATGAATTTTTATAGCAGCATCGCCTTATTGATAACGGACAATGATGTACCTTTGACTTGAAAATATCACGCATATTTGACAGTAAGTCACGACACTAAATGGAGCAACAGATAGTTGACTTTACATATGTGGAAATATGGTTCATTATCGGATGCAGTCCTTGCAAATGTCAAACAAAAAAGCCAAGGATCATTTTTGCTTGTATTTTCAAACAAAATATAGACGGCAGCAATCCTTAGGGGCGTTAAATATGCATAAGTGTCAAACGTCAAAATAGTTACTGCCCGTCAGAAAATAAACGATTATCTTTGAATCGATTCTGTAAACGACGCTGGATTTTCGATATGGATTAATTTTTTAATCATAATAGTAATGATAAAAAAGTAAAACTATAATTACAATGTGAAATTATATTTCATATTTTTGTAAACTTTTCACGGCATTTTCACGGAGCTCTTTACTCACTGAAAACGATGAACGAAATGCGTGTAATCGATTTTTGAAATAGCTTTTATAAACGTATTAGATTTTCCTGCTAATAACGTTGACAGAGGGGAAATGTACCTAAGCTTACTCCATAGGTATATGCTCTAAGCCCGATAGCAATACCTGAATTGATTTTATGTCTCAGTAAGGTATCATCATCATCATCATCATCATCATCTCAGCCATAAGACGTCCACTGCTGAACATAGGCCTCCCCTTCAAGGGGGGGTTTGCCATATGCGCCACGCTTGGCAGACGGGATGGCGCGCGCAGTTTTTTTGTTTATCGTTTGTAGGCTTTCGGAAGATGCTGCTGCCCATCTCCCGGTATATTCCCTTAGCAAACTCCTACTGCAACCTCGGGACGATATGGTGGGGGACAATTCTTAGGCCGGGCACCCCACGGCCACCAGTAAGGCATACTAACATAAAATTAGTTTCCTGTATTCACCAGATTTAGTTATAGTTTATAATTATAATCAAAACAGTATAAAGCGCTGGACAGCTAAATAAACTTGAAATAGTAGCGAGTCTCACTCAAAAACCAACTCGCTGAAAGAAACTCATTTCCTCCGCGTTTTCTCAATACATTTCATTTAAATACAGTCTTTAAGTCATCTGAATACAGAGAGTGGTTTAATTCTATGCAAACCCACACGGGACACGGGAATGCTTTCATTGAGTCACTAGGCGGAGCTCCTTGGTCTTGAATTAGTTCAATGATTATTTAAAAAAAATTGCAAGGGTACAGTATTTCAAGCACTGAGAGTGCCGCAACTCAGTGCGGTGCTAACGCTCCTCGGACTCTATATTTCGTAATTTTTACAAGAACCAATCTTTTATACTTACGAATATTCAGTAATTCTCACTCTGCATAAATTTAAGTAGGCAAGCCAGGTACCTAACGATTGGACTATGTACTTATGAATAATTTACCTAAGCAATAAATCCTGCTGACAAAACAGAATTGCGAAGTAAATAGATCAACTAATTCACTCATTTAAATAAGTTGTCTTGCATATTTTTGGAGTCGTTAAGAAAATGCAGCGGCTGATAATTGCGTGCTAGGCTAGGTTCTTGGTTTGTGATTATACTGATTATGATTACGTCTAGATAACAACATAAATATGTATACAATTTTAGACCTTATTCTTTAGAGAAAAGGTTGTAATGTGTATAGGTTCTTATTACGCTGATAGTTCCACTGACACGCTCATTTGCAAGCCAAATGAAACTACATAGTTTCTTGTCATATCTAGTACAAAGGTATTTTAAAGTGGGTGCCTTAGTGTTATTACCTCGGAAAATTTCGTGTGATTATGTAGTTCAACTCGTGTACCTAAATACGTTAAACTACTTATGTAGGTATACTAATTTTCTCCGGCTCATTTTTTATTTATTTATACTTTATTGCACAGTAACAAATATACGGTAACAAAAGGCGGACTTAATGCCGTAAGGCATTATCTACCAGTTAACCTTTAGGCCAAAAAGAGAAGCATCATTGGTGCGGGTGCGACATATATGTCAATAGCATGGAAATATTTTATAAACTAATTACGAGAAAACTTAAAAATAATAATTTCTCAGTCAATGTCTCTTTAGTTAAACCTAATTAATAGTTATCATTATAAACTTATATTCGTCTAGAATAAAGGTAATCTAATTAATTTAAGTCCTAAGTACATTTAAGCCTAATCTAAGTCCTAAACGAACAAGACATGAAATGAAACTACTAGACATTCCTCAAAACTGCAATCAACATCCTTTACACGAATTAATAAGAATAATAAGTGGGATTGATTCTGCTATGATGTCTAATTTATTGATAATTCTAATTATACGTGTGGGCATAAAATCAGTGTCATATTACTCATTCAAGTGAAACATTAGCGAGGTACGTATTTTAATCGTCGGATGCATATTATAGCGGCGCCATGTCCATTAAGGTTTCAATTCGCGAGTCAATCAGGGCTGGTATTAACAAAGCTAGAATAGACAAGTGAACCAGCATAAATAAGATCACTAATCGCAAGCTAATCGCCTATCCACTATTTACGGTGTACGAGGCCAAGTTATAGTAGAGCTCACAATAGACACGAAGTTTTGAATTAAGAGGCATGTTATACGGATGGTCCACAAATAGCTCTGCTTGTGAGATCATAAGGTCCTTTAATGGGAAGAAATAAATTGTAATGATAATACGTAAATTAATTGTACTTTGAAATAAAAAAATACGATAATTTGGCTTTGACTTGAAGTAAGAGAAAAAATAATTAAATATTTACTAACAAAGCAATTTCCACAAGAATACCCATATTATGAACTGTCATATACTTCAGAAATAGATGTCATATACTTCAGAAAAGTGAGCAAGTCCTCCGGTGCCCGAGGCCAGATTTGAGCAGAGGCCAGATGAGATATAGTAGTGTTACTACTTAAAAAAATTGCAAATCAAATAATACTCAACAAAATAATTAGATTTGCTTTAAGATTAATACCCATATTACTTTATATAATGTTTTAAGTTTTAAGACTATGATGCGAGTTGAAAGCATTTCTAATATACATATTGTTATATAATGCTCTTTTGTAGTAGCATGAACCGCGAAGTACCGGGGAACTAAAAACACTTTAAAAGCTTATATCCGTTGCAGTATCAAAACGTATTGCTCCATATTCATAAACAACGCTTCTTTTACACGCTTATGAATAAATAAAATAATTAAAAATTAAAAAACACTACTGCGTTTGTTTTAAATGAACTGAAAAGTTAAAAATAAGCTCTAAACATGATTGAGAATGTCTTTGAAACCTTATGGTTGAGACTGTACCTTCCGACGCCCTGACGTACGCTGGATCTTTTAAAATACATATTTTACTTCGATCGCAGTGGGGGGACCTTTTAAACTGTATAACACAATACCCATAAAAAGGTCCCCCGACTGCAATCGAAGCAAAATATGTATTTTAAAAGATCCAGCGTACGTCAGGGTGTCGGAAGGTACAGTCTCAACCATAAGGTTTCAAAGACATTCTCAATCATGTTTAGAGCTTATTTTTAACTTTTCAGTTCATTTAAAACAAACGCAGTAGTGTTTTTTAATTTTTAATTATTTTATTTATTTAAAACCTTTTTTAAGCGAACTTTGGATTAGTAATCGAAAGTATAAAGACGATTTTTTTTACACTTTTTCACTTAAAAAGCGCTGGTAGCCTGGCTGGTAGTAAGACGTCCGGAGGTCTCGTATTCAACCCTCGGCTTGTACCACTGAGTTTTTTGGAACTTATGTACGAAATATCATTTGATATTTACCAGTCGCTTTTCTAACTAACTAACTATTTTGGCTCAACGATCCAAAGAGAATCTTGGCCTCCAAAATGAGAGCACGCCACCTATCTCGATCCTGCGCAACTTCTTGCCATTTGTAGACGCGAAGCTGCAGCAGATCCGCCGCCACACTGACCCACAACGATATCTGGGCCGACCCACCGGACGGCGACCAGTCGGTCGTCCCAAGAACGTTCTCTTGACAGCCCGATCCTCACCCATTCTCTGTAGGTGACCGAACCAGCGAAGTCTGTGGGCTTTCGTTTCACCGATGATACCAATATTCGGACCCAAGTCTAGCCACCAACTCTTCGATATCGACATTCCTTCGTGAGTCGCTTTTCGGTGAAGTAAAATATCGTGACAAAACCGAACCTAATCCCAAGAAGGCCCAGTTTTCTCCTCTGTGTTGAAAGGAAAGATGGCAGTCGCTTTCGTAAAAACTAGTGCCAAGCGGACCTCAGGCTTAAATGAGCCGTGGCAAAAAGCCAGGATAAACACAAGGAGGATGATGACTTTTTAACATGTACAATCAGCATCAATAGTATCTTCGTACAAGAAGGCCTCAAAAATATGTGACACGCTCCTATGGCTCTACAAATAAGAGCAGGTCACATATTTTTGCGGCCTTCGTGTAGAAAGATACTATTGATGCTGACTGTACATCCGTATTTACTTATTTTTTAGGATCCAAGAGGCTAATTGCATGACCTTATACGTGACTTAGCGCGACATGAGTTGGCATATATCTATGGCAATAAACTTCTTGGTGCCAAGATCGAAACCAATTTTGTTCAGCGTACCTAGTTTATTTTAGCTTGTGGTCTGTGTCTTCAATAGACAATAACACACAGTGTGTAACAGAGGACACGCCAGTCTACTTAACCTCTCTACGCATAAAACCATACTGTCCTAGCCTCCAATTTTTCTCCCAGAACTACACCATGGCTACGCTACAGTATTGTTGAATATAGGTAATTTTATCATCAAACTCCACAAGAACTAGCTTCTTTGGCTCAAAGCGGCGTAGTGCAGCACATTTTTTTACGGTACTGGACGTGATGTTGTAAAGAAGTATCTTAATACCGCGAAGTAGAACATTTCATTACATTCAGAGCAAGGACGCGTCATACTACACGTAGTTGCATTGCATTGTCCGCGAGGCAACCGGATGGCTCGCGGTATTAAAGGTCACAGCTCATTAGAGCGCCTCGGCAGCCGACCCACACTGCCTCGTTGCTCAGCGTCCACTCGTTGTCGAGTTGTTGTAGTGAGTGCATGGCCATACAAATTAGAATAACTAACCGCACGAGGTGAGGCTGTCAGGGGCGGGTGCCGAGGCGCTCTAATGAGCTGTGATCTTTAAGCTCCCTACGTGCTGTGGAACCACCCTATGCAACCCGAAATGACCCACGTTGGACCTTGGCTTTCATCCTCCTCCCCTCAATTTCCAGTACTTTATGTGATCCAGAACGAGCATGCAAATGGCCATGTGCACCGGCTGGTCGGTAATCGTTTCGTGAGCTGTTAGAAAAATGAGGGGGGGGGGGGGGGGGGGCGACGAAAAACTAAGTACAACGTGGGTCAATTTGGGTTGCATAAGTTGGTTACACAACACGTAGGGAGCTTATATACCGCGAGCCATCCGGTTGCCTCTTGGACACTATAACTACGCGCCATTGCTTTAACTAATATTATTCCTCCCAAGTCTCTAATACCTACTTATTACAATTAAACATGTAAGTTTTATATATCTTTCGACTCAATTTCCAACCTATTGTTTTAATTTAATTTCTAAAATGTTCGTATTAACGAAAGAATATTTTTATATATGTATCATATACATTTTTGTAATCAGCGTGAAAAGCTCTTCATTTTGATACCCCACTCGATAGGTTTACAAGATTTTGTTTTCTTAGGGTTGCGCAATTTTGAATATTTTGTCCGCCATATTGTTTTTACGGTGACGTCACATAGCCTATGTTTCTTGGGATAACGTGACGATTCTAATGATACCCCATACATCTAAATCGGTTCAGCCGTTCAGTTGTTCTAGTGGAACAAAGAATTTTATTTTAGCCACATACATACATGAACCCTGAAAACAATACACTCCTTTTTTTGGGCAGTCGTGTAAAAAACATAATACTTACACATAAAGAAGAAAAGTGTACGTTTTTATATACAAAATTCTTTATTTTATTATTTTTGTTGTATGCGTTTCCTAATTTTACATTTTAGTATATCGAAGTATTCTTGTTGTTCTATTTATAACAATTATAATATGCATGGTGTTTCCTGTAATAAGAGCGATAAATTAAAACATACGTTCTACTAATCAAATAATAAAACTTTTGTTCAACGACTTAAGAAAAATATGTATTTTATGGATTCTCTTTTTCATACAAACTAAATAGTATTTTAAATGTACGTTAAAATCCGTCTAATTGACATTGCTTGTCAGTTTTGTCACCCTACAGACATAATCAATTTCGGAATACATTGCGTGTTCGAATAAACTTTAAAGGGTACTAAAAATCAAACCGCAAGTTATTTTTCAAAGTCGCTGAACAAACGTTGTCTGGTTTGAGGAGTAGAATCTACGTTTCAATTTATTGCTCTAATTACAAGAAACACCCGGTATACCTTTATGACTTATCGCTTCAATGCTTCATAGTGTCCTACAGTTTTCTTGCTTGTAACATATTCTTTAAATACTATAATTCACTAAAACATAGTCTTTCAAAGAACAGGGTCATTTTTATTTAAGCATACTCACTGAAAAAAAAATGTTAGCGGCAACCAAACGTCGTCGACTAGTAAGTCTAGTAATTTAAGTTTTGCATGGGACTTGCAAACTAAGGCTTATTACTTACCAGAGTGTTTTGTTCTTTATAAGTAAACTTTGAGTTAAAAGCAAATAAACTTTATTAACTCCTTACCGAATTTTGGTTATTAATGAAATAGCCGAAGTAGTTCGCCTATCCTTTTTTTCAGTGCTGATAGTTTCCATTGTATCTATACTTGTCCTAATTTTCTTTCTCATTTTCTTCACCGCCCGTTTACAGACGCAAACAAACAAACAAACAAGGTAAAGGTATACATATAAAGGCAAGGCCGATGGCAAGAACGCATACCTACTGTGTCTGTACAAAAGAAAATATCTAGGGCATAAACTTGATCTGCAGGTTTTCATTACTTTCCAGTTAATCCAGATTTCACTTCCTATGTATTTTAAAAAGAAAATAGTTAGATAAGTTTTAAGCCATGTTATACTACCTTTATCTTGAAAGAATGTAAGAGTAGGTAGAATGTAATGTAAGTAAAATTGTTTTTTAAAATATATATAAAAATATATTATGTAGTACTTACTTAGCTGAAATAGTAGGAGTTAACTTTTTTGATGCACTGAGAGCAATATGAGTGTGACTGGTTGTAATAAGAAGACGATGCAATAGTAAATAGTATTTTTTATCACATAAACCTAATTAATCCCTAGACACACGCTACTAATAACCTTTTTTTAATGGCACGTCAATATCGACAATAATGTGGCGAGAAAAACCGCCCCACTTCCCATGGAAGATTTTTCCGTGCCATTGTCTGTTACATGTGATGCACATGCATTGTATCTGGTCTAGTGCCTGTGTACATGCAACGACATTAAACCAGCCGTGTTGCGTAATGAAAAAGGCGTTATAATAGACTCATTTTTTTTTGTAAAAACTCATTAATAAGTATTGCGCAGTCAATATTTAGAGCGCTGTTCCGCCTCTTTTCTATTTATTGGGTTTGAATCGAAATTACACCTTAGTTATTATTTTTTGTAAAAGAAAGTAGTTTTTTTATTTATAAAAATTAATAACATTATTCTAGTTATATTTTTTTATACAACACTGAGATTTGCTCCAATTCTGAAAAGCTCTCTCCGGGTTGACAGGCTAAATGGCAGCTAAGACAAACGCTATGAAAATAACGATTGAGATGGGCTCACCTCTCTCAAATAAGTCTTCCATTGGTGCTTTTTTCTGAAGAAAATTCTTAAGAATCTAACAGTTCTAAGTAACAAAATACCCACTACAGGCTTTGGTGTATTTAACACACACATCATCTGAGTTATATTATATGTAATGAGGCTCATCAACCGGTCTTTATCAGCCAAATAGGTGCTTTTCAGCTATTGTTTACCGGCCCCTAATGTACTGGTGATATTGCGTGCTGCTATCACTTACTGGAGCCATTTGAGCCTTCGCTCACTGTTGTAAGTATTTAATAAAAATGTTTTGCAACCTAAAAAAATTAAGCTGGATGTGGGATTTCGTATTGGATCAATACACAAAATTAAATATCGCACGTTCCAGCGTCTTCAAAGTTGAGGTAAAATACATTGAGGTAAAATAGATTAGGGTGGATATTATATTATAAATAATTGCAACGTAATTGGCCTGTGAATACAATAAGTATGCAAATAAAATTTGTGAAGCTTAGAGACTTCTGCCGTTCGATGAATAGTAACAGCCGGAAGTATTTGTATCAAAAATAGGTTTAAAAGAAAAAATAATTGATTAATCTACAGACAAAACAAACACTCCGAGTTTAAGACAAGTATACATTTTAAGCCACAATAGTCATAAATACCCTATTAAAAAAACATAAAACATCTAATAAAGAAACATCTAAATATAGTTTTCAACTCTCAACTACAATTTTCCCTACATTTCCAATTTCCCACAGGTAAATTGTTAGGGACTCTCAATAATTGCTCTCATTAGCTCAAAAGCAAAGTTTTTACATATATAATTCAGTATTCGTGGAGTACGTAATAGATTCGAAGTCAAAGATAGTAAACATTTATCGCCTTTATTACAATGAATTAAGGTGCAATGTAAAGATATCTTAGATGTCGACCCTACTTACATATAGAGAGCTCTTGCCGTCGAACAAAACCCTTTGACCGTTCAATCAAAAGAGCCACTCACAAAGACAATCCGGAAACCTAAGTATTGACAGTGTATTTTGAATCAAATATGCACGTGCAAACGTGAGAACGCATAATAAGGGTTTGGGATTCGGATATCCGATATCTTTCTTTTCCTTTTCAATATTATTGAAAGTAGTTATTGCTATCTATATGTAAGGTGCAACACATACTTTGCTGAATTCAGCCCAGTCTGTCAGCATGCCTGCCTCAGCGTGTCTTTCGCCGGAAATCAGCCGGAATTTGTCTATAGTGACACTGGTGATATTTTTTTTGTATATGAGCTACATACAAAAAAATTATATACAAAATTCAGCCGGAAGTTAGATTCTTTTATCTATGGTTGACTGAATTCCTCTAACTGAGTTTTGCGCCTACATCGGAATCGTGGTTCTTGAGATCGAATTAGCGTATATATATTATAGTTTCTGATGTTGTTTCATTGAACACCCTGTATGCACATTGCACCTGCATATGTACCAGTTTGATGATCGGAATGCTTGTATTTTTTGTGCTAGAGTTTTTCAGTACGTAAAGTTAACATCAGCACAGACTTCACAAATTTGATTTCCTTTCGACGATAACAGGGACAATCTAGTTAGACGTAGAACTGACCTTAATTTGATAGTTACCCGGTTAGGTCAATCCATTCTGGTACGTAACTACGTACTTAAATAATTAATCTTCAAAGTATAAAATAATTGCCATTTTGACATACAGGACTAATCACGTAGGTACCCAGTTAGGATTATTTCTTGTGACTATGGAAGGAAGCATCTGAGAGTTCAGATTCAAAAGTAACATCCAGCGGACAGACCACAAAGTGATCCTGTAACTTATGGGTTCCGTTTTTCAGAATTTGCAGTTGGGATTTGTCTGTCTACATCGGCCCTAAAAGAACCTGACGTTATACAGTAAATTCAGTATAAAGCCGCAACATAACAATCGCCAGTTGATCGGCCTGCATGTCGAAATGACTGCATTCAATGGGGACAGTATTAATATACGGGTAGTGCGCACACGCCGCGTAATGAGGGGTAATGTTGGCGGTAATCACTTCGTTGTGCAAAGCGCTTCTCAAGCCACTTTCCTATCAAATAAGCCTGAACGTGTTTCACTGCTGTTTAGAAACAGCAGTGCAGTAAGGGCGGGACTAGAAAATGGACAGTGTTTAACTATTTGTTTAGGTATGGGTTTGAGAAGCTGGAAAGGAATAAAATATCTACGCCACTGAATGTTTTTAGCCGCATTTTAAGTGCTCGTTTACTCTTTAGAGGGAGAATTCTAGGGAATGCTCCCGGTACTGAGTTTGTATGGCGAGAATCGGGAATTCTCGGTTCCGGTACTGGATCTGTATAAACAACGAGTACCGAGAGCATAACCTAGAGAATTCAATGAGTGACAAGCGGCAGTCGACTAGAGACAAAAGAGAGGTACCTACTTTACTATCCATTTTTTTAACTAAACTTTGTCAAATAGTTCTCAACTTAAGCTTTCTTAATAAAAAGTTACCATCACCACCATCCAGCACCGCATTTGCATCTGGAACATTACTGCCACTTTGCAGTGGAACAATCTTCATATTTTTTCCATTAATTAGTGTATTATCTTTATCACCGACTCATAATAGTACCACAGATAATAACTCAATGGAAAGCCACAGAGCCAATTATCAAAGGTTCCAATAATCCTTTTCACGTCTTGCCTAATTAGCACAGCGTTCATTAATATTGTACGTCAACTTTTCAATTGGTATGTTACGCACTTGTTATTTTCAATAACGTATTGTCGCAGGATTGTGTTTTTGCAGATACTAATGAAACAAATACAGGATTGTTTAATGAAAGCCGCAGATGGCGCTGCTGTCGTTAAATAAAAAAAGGAAAAAAAGATAAAGTAGAAGAGCGTACCTACCCAGCACATACTTTTTGCAATGGTAGGTACCTAAGTATTTTTTAAGATAACTCAAAAAATGGGTAAACCCATGTGCGTAATATAGTTTTCATAGAAAGTAAATTTTAAGACATTTTAAGATAAGAAGAGGGTACCCTCTTGAATTTTTAGTATATATATATTTTAGTTTTTTTTTGGTTTTTTAAAATATATTTCTATAATATTCTGTATTAATTGTCAAAATTTAAAAGTTACCTGCCTGTTATTATTGTTTAGTGAAACGTGTATTTCTGGTTCAATTGAATTGATATTACCATAATTTAATACATACAAATACAGTAATTAATGCATTACGTTTAACGTTTTATTATGAAATGCCAATTACAGGGAAGGCTTACAATGGATGCAGGCTAATATGTGTTAACATCATTCTCCCAAGTAATTACATTTAATCAAGGTATTGATTTCTAACTAATGACTATTGGTTAGCAAATAACGTCCCCTGTATGACTGTGAAATGTAGAAATCGCCACGATAATAACCATTACACGCAGTCGATTGTCAGTTAATCGCTTTAGCTTTAATCGGATAATAAACCCTACTTTTTACATTGTATGTAGAAAAACATCTCGATTAAATGTTGAGAGGGCAACACGTGTAAAGGAAAGTATGTATTTAAGGTTATCACCATTTACCCTTAAATACGTAGTACGTACCTGTTTACTTTGTTATATCATATATGTATAACCAGCAAATGAATAATGCTAAATACAGAGATACTGTATCAGAGGTACAAAGTTAGTCTGTTTCAATTCAACCCTACTTAATAGTCGGGTGTGTAAGATAGAATTTCTTTCTACCACCTACTGCAATAACATTTTTAGTCAGTCCAAATTTATCGGAGCTAGTGTTTGATTTCCACGTAGGTATATAGATATGTTGAATATTTTACGAGAAATTCTTTATTCATTCTCTGTATTTGTATCCAAATGCATCGGCATGACGACAAGTTATACTTTTTGAATTCACTGTAAATTCTTATGTATTCAGAGTCATAATATTATTGTTTAAAAGACTAGCTCATGTTAGAGTTCGAAATGGAGAAGTAATGGATACTAGAACACTTCTCTTTCGGCACACACTAGCTAGTCACGTTAACGTTTCTGAAAAGAATCCTCTTGCGGAAAACACAAGTTCTTAGAATAAATAATATTGTCTTTAGAATTTGACTACTGGAGAAAAAATTTTGGACCCGAAATAAAAATTGTATGGGACATATCGTTCCACCACCCTCAACACAAAACCAATTATTTTTTGCGAGTTTTTTTCTTTAGTAGTGTTTCTTTATTAGAATACGATACCAATTATGCACCTAAAAGGATCACCAGCATTTTTGTTACACCTTGTATAGTCATATAGGATTCAAAAAACAAGATATGTCTGGTACGTTCACAATAATATGGTATTAGGTGCAGTTCTTTGTTTTTCCCCTCCCTAAAAGAGTTCAGTTATCGATAGAGCACAGAATATTGAGCTCAGCCGGAACACAACGTATTGAACTTTGACCAAGCGTCGTATTGCTCGTAGGTATTCCATTTTACATTCGTACCATATGACACCGCTGCAGTTGTGCAATGGCGTATTGTTTTGTTACAGAAAATTGTAACGCGAGCACATTTTACTGTAGTCGTTAAGATTTTATGCAGGATGTTGCTAGCTGAATAGGTTTTCGATACTATATTGTTGAGCGTAGGCAGTTTCTGACGTAGGTACCTACTTATTTACGTAAATAATCTATGAAATCAGGTTGGGTAATTAATTAAAAAATCATGTAATAAATGAAACTACTAAATAAATGAAACATGCGAATTCATGAAACAAGCGAATAAATTAGCATTGAATTCATATCAAATATCCGTTTAAATCGGTACATTGGTGTTGAAAGCTCGCCAATAATATTTTGATTTTATTACTGTTTAAAATGGTTTTCAACTAACTTTTCCGCAATATACCTATGCAATTAAGCAAAAGTGTCTTTATTAACCGCCTAAACGAAACAAAAAGTATGAATTCTACCTATTTATTGACAATTACGATATTATGTTGCTAATGCGCACAAGCACTGAAGGTTAATATAATATTGTGCGTTTATGAACGCCTCTTAAACATCCCGCCCCCTGAATCCTGCCGCCCTATCGGCAAAGCTGACCGGCCGTTCTTGTTTCAGCGTAACCTGGTGGGCGCGCGGCCGCTGGCGGCGTCGCGTCGGCGCGCGCGACTGCAAGCGGTCGCCTCCGCCCGACCATGCGCGAGCGCGCCGGCGCAGTCCGACCCCGCCGCGCCGTCCGACCGCGCGCATCATGCTCAACATGAAGCTCAAGGAGCGCCTCGCGCTCGCCGTCAGCGCCTTCCTCGTCCTCTTCACCCTCATGCTGATCGTCGATCTCCAGATGGACTATGGCATCTCCGGGCAGAGGGTCCCGCTGCATGGCCGCGTCAAGATAGGCGACGACATCGACAAGGGGAAGTCGGCCTATATAGAGTTTCGGAAACGATTCCTGCAGAAAAGGTGAGGTGCTGTGGTTCTTAAAGTGCTAGTGATGTGAATTTAAAGTGCCTATTTGCGACACAACCGGTAAGATTTAGATATGCTAAATAGTTTTAGATCTAAAGGGTTACTAGATCATTTCAATGCAGAATTTACCAATAAAACGTCAAGTATTATTTTATTATATTCTACATCAGAGTGTTTAATATACATATTATTTTCTGTTATCATTATCATTACATTAATACAACGACTTTTCGGTTCAGGTATTCATATTCAATAATAAAAGCAAGTACTCGGTACTAATTAAGCATATTAACACTTATCAATTAAATGCGGCTTAACCTGTCTTATCCTTAATGACCGATTTTATAAGCATATGCTCTTAATTATTAGCTACAGAAATGCCTTTTGTACGTTAACTCATTCCAAAAACCTTTTAATGCTCTCATAAAATTTTACTTACATAGATTAAGAAAGTTTTATCTGGACCACGACTTCCCTATTTTTTTTCTCAAAGCGGTAGGTCATAATCGTAAATGCGAACATAAATTAATTAGATATTGCTCCTTGAGCAGTTGTGTTTGTCCATGTACCTTCAGAAACCGTTATCTTGCAATGGGCCGTTATCACTTGTTTACTAATTTGACAGCGTCTCGGCTGATAACGTGCTCTCTGAACGAGTTCAATCTTATTGTTCTACATTATTTCGATCGATGTTATTAATGAGAAAAAAAGGGAGTTAGGTATTTTGTTCATTATGCATTATTTCTTAAGTAGATTTCAATTATAGATGCATTAGCAAATGAGCGCTGAACGAACTTTTATGAGTAAAGTTATTTCCAAACCCGAGCTTTTAGCTTAGGCCCAAGTCTCCATTTGTATACCAGTTAAATGAGTAGGAAAACTCTTTTGAAGGAAAATATCAGGCATTATAATATATTTGTACCTACATCTCGGATAGTGCGAAAATAATTTAATCATCCAATACAGGTTAAAAACTTTATTATTATAAGGTCGGAAGTAGAAGCGATTTTACTAGCTCAAGACAACATGTGTGAAATATTTACTAGGATTTTATAGTGTTAGTAGTCTATTACAGAGTATCTGATGTAAGTAGAGTAGATACAGTTACTGGCAGTTCTCATATATTTTACCTTGTTTCTTGATACTACCTATACGTAGACATATTTATCTCTTTATTTATCTTTCGTCTTAGGCTAGGATTTTTACAATATTTTTATAAAAGTAAAATATAAAAATAAATACATCTAAAACATAAAAAACAATAAAAACATTATAAAAAACCTAACCTAGGGTGCCGCCGGCAACGGAGCAAGGCCCAGGCTGCCGTTGGTCGCCGGTGGTCAGGGCCGCAGAGAGAGGAACCTTCGGACTATGCGCGCCGTGCCCAGGATTACCTACATAGACATATTATTGTTACAATATTATGGGACAATCTTACATAAATCAACCTAGTCCCACAGTAAGCTCAGTAAGGCTTGTGTTGTGGATACTAGGCACCGATATATATAATAGATACATATAGATTGATACTTAAATACATAGAAAACATCCATAACTCAGGAACAAACATCCATGATCCTGCTCCTGCTTTATAGGCAGAGTCACTACCGAGTACCGACTAGGCTAGGAGGCCGTTCAACGTTCATAACAATAATCGTTGACAGTTCATAACTTAACTTTTTTTTGTTTAACTAGGGACTAGCATAATTAACTATGTTGGATTCCTCGGATCCCAAACTATATGGAACATTTAAAATCTACTAACTACACGGTTTTTTTTCTGTAAAATTCTAAGTAGGTATAAAGTTGTGATTTTTTGGTGTTGGATTTATTTTAGGTTTATCGCTACATAAAAATTAGGCGCTGATAAAGTATTATCAGTGATAACACCAATCAATAACTATTTTTATCGACAATAATACCAGTCGGCCTTTGATAAATATTAATATATTTGGATATTCCTATATTGAAATATTTTGATGTTTGATCTTCACGCAGACACACCTAAACGGATTTGCATGAAATTTATAGGAACGGAACGAAAGGAAAGGATTTGTGTGAATTTATATAAAGTGGATCTAATTCGTACACTTTTTCCCTAACCACAGTTGAACCGTATTACCGAGCATAACAGTTGATTACAGGAGACTATTAAAAAGTAGTAAAAACGTTCCCATAGTGAGCATAAAGTAGGGGGCGGTGTCCCACTCGCACTCGTTACAAAATTGTTACATTTGATGGACATTTGACACATATTGACATTTTGATTGTCTGATGACGTCATTACCTCCTTAGTCAAAACGAGACACAATCCCCCAGATAACCTTCTCTTTTAGCCTCACTTTTTGACCGGAGTATTTCATCCACTTCATATATATCCATGGTGTGAACATAATGTAGATTATAATCTAGAGAAGTACAAAGAATACTTTGAATCCCAGTCTTCAATCCGAAAGGAGGTATGATAGGCGTTCAATGTAAGGGAGTAGCAAACGACTGAGACGGGGCGAAATGGGGATTTTGACAATTTCACGACTTTTTTGTGGGCTAGCTCGCTGGCGGAAACTACGAGTTGTTTGATATAATACTCATATTTAGTTAAATGCAGACCTGAATCTTTTAATATTCGGCTGACTAAAAAGAATAATAGAATATAGAAAGTTATGAATTTCTAAAGGGCCTGTTACACATTGCACCTTAATTCATTCAGCATCCATAATTCAGGACGTTGCAATACGTAAAACATGTGACGACATCAACATCACACACGCGACTACCTAACGTATTGCCGCGTCCCGATGCAGTTAAGATGCTAAATTAAGTTAGGTGTAACAAACTTTTATTTTAAGGGTGAAACTGCCGTAGCAACTATCAATGTTTTTCCATCCGGCCATCAGCTTTTAACAACGGTAAAACGATGTTTGCTCGCTTAGCTCTTTTCGTAGATTCACTAGTAGCATATTTGGGACTAAGTTAAATTTGAAAATCGGTGGACTTTCTGCTCAGAGAGCCCAGGAATCTGCGCAAAAACTAAAAACTAATTCAATTTAATTCGGAATGAGAACACGACCCTGCGATTTCAGTCGAAGCTGCAAACATCCAATATCTATCTATTCCTAAACATAGTTTGCATAGTATACGTACCTACTTGTGCATTTGTGCAATGTATCCAACATTTTTCTTTGTTTAAAACAGTGGTTTTCAAAATCAAACACCGCTTTTTTTTTGTAATGTTTATGTTGTAAGTCTTCATCAACGCTACGAAAGTTTTAAGGTGGCTAATAAATGCATCACAACAAGTACTTACAAAATAATTTTCTACATACTTATAGAAAATAATTCATACAGAGTGTAACAAAAATACTGGTGATTCGTTTAAGGGCATATTAATTGGTATCGTCATCGTCGTAAAAAGTAGGAAAAAAAACTTGGAAGCGAAAAAATTTTTATTTCTATCGGACAGATGGTTTTCTTAGTTTTTCATAATTTGAATACGATACTAATTATGGCCTTAAAAATGATCACCAGCATTTTTGTTACACTTTGTATGAATATGTACTTAACGGTACTTGTGCATTTTTCATATGCTTCTATATAAGTACTCAACTGAAGAACAAATCAAATTGTTTTCAATAAATATTTTAAGTAGTCAGACTACTATAATATAAATTATAAACTTATATAGATGTCATTTGGCCACCAGGTGGCCAAGTTGGTTATGCAGCCTTGGGCACCGGACACCTAGGTCACCTTTTCCTTTGTATATGAGATCTATATTAGTTTATAACTTCTATATACTTCTTTAAGTACCTCAAAATGGCAACGTAAGTAAGTTATTATGGTTTCGGAAATACTGCGGTTACGGTAAAATGTAGATAAATGTTCGAATAACGGCCGATTGAATAAGGGCGTTTTCACAAATCGTTGTAAGTTCAGAGTTGTAATACTCAGAGCAATGTCTTAGTTTGGCCAATTGACCCACGTTGGACTTGGTTTTTAATCCTTCCCCCTCAATTTCCAGATGAAAAACCAAGTCCAACGTGGGTCAATTCGGGTTGAACAGGGCGGTTCCACGACACATAGGGAGCTTAAATACCACGAGCCATCCGGTTTCCTCTCGGTCACTGTAACTGCGCGCCATTACTTTAACTACATATAACTAGTGTTTTAAATTTTTCTTTACGCTGTTCCAAATAAAAGCTCATGGAAAAGGATTTTAGTGGATTAGAAACATAGTAGAATCAATATAAGTAGTTTTCACAATTCGTAGTAGGAAGCCAGGTTTATGCTAGGCTAAATTTTTATCCTGGCGACCGCAATATTTTTACCACCTAACCACCACTTAAATGTATTTATTATGTATTTGTATAGGTAAGGTTCCTTTCAAAATTATTTACACCCAAGGACAATGGACGATGGGCCACATTGTATTAAAACATACGAAGCAACCCGTTGCCATTGTTCCTGAGTAATATGTATAAGCTAAAAAAAAATGCTGATAAACTTTTTTTCTAATATGAATAATAATTTTGTCGAGTACATTTTATATTCAATCACACCGTAAATAAACAGTTTTGTGAATATAAAATTAAAACCTCTTACATGTCTACATGCAATATGAGAGTTATGTAGACCTAACACCTACTTACTGCTACCATCACGCATACTAGTGGAAAAAAAGTATTATGCATGAAGTTTTCTAAAAAATGCAACGTCAGTATGCAATACGGGAACTGACATTGTTAATAAGATAGAACACGTTGCGAGTTTAAACGCGTGAGAGAACGCGATTTTAACGTCTTGTTTACTAATCTAGAACCTTTTTACATTGGTATATGTATGTACCTAGATACCTAATTTTAAGTTTTAATTTGTATGCCAATCGGCGAAACATAGTGTTCCCATATACTTTATACCACCACTGTTACCTAATTACCTATGTTTACAAATAAATGATTGATTGATTGATTGATTGATTGATTGATTAAATTATGACGTTAATAGCCTCCGTCTGTGATATTGTGACTGTGAAGTCTTAAAAAACTCTAAAACCCGACTTTCGCATCCTTAGGGGTTGATTTCCCTAAAATACTTTCAAGAAACTCTGTGTTTAATGTTTATACACTATACAGGGTGTAACAAAAATAATGGTGATCCGTTTAAGGGCATATTTATTTGGAGTATTGCGACTAAGGAAAAGTAGGAGAACATTTTTTGGACCCATAAAAAAATGTATGGGACACGCGCGTCCCAGCTGGCCGACCTTCCATACAAAACCAATTTATTTTTCGCGAGATATTTTTTTTTACTTTTTCCTAATTCCCAATACCCTTAAAAGGATCACCAGTATTTTTATTGCACCCTGTATACAATACAAATTCCAAATGTCTGTGCATTGTTGGGCATATAGGCAGTCTCTAGTTGTCATTACTGTTTTATATACAATACAATACAATACAAATACTCTTTATTGAACACCTCAAAAAGAAAACCACCCCTTACCCCCTATATACTTACCCCCTTATTCATAAACGTCTCTCAGGCCTGAATTACTTAATTTAGGTTTTGTTCTTATCCGTCACTTTGACAGTTGTGTATGTTAGAAACAGACAAAATGTTAAAGAATCTATTATTCGATTTAAATTTATCGTAGCAGACTTACCTTTTTTATAATGGAGATTCCCAACGAAACTTTGTTTTGTCATGCTTCCCTTTTCTACTGGCTAGGCGTTTTAGTTAAAGCAACGACGCGTAGTCAGGCGACCGAGAGGCAACCGGATGGCCTGGGCGGATGGCAACTTTCAAGTGGTTGCTTGATAACTTTAAAAAAAAAAATCTTCGCCCTCGTACAGGGCGCCAGTCGCAACTTCTATTTCCGCCCCAGTCCAAGTTGGGTCAATTCGGGTTGCAGAGAGCGGTTTCTCATCACTTCAGAAGCTCAAATACCAGGAGCAATCCGGTTGCCTCTCGGTCGCCTGACTACGCGGCATTGCTCTGAACTATTCTGTGCCCCTAGCATATCTATGCTAGTTTGTGGTTATTTCAAGTACTCGTTTTGCCTCTTTGTAGTGCCTTTACGGCTCTAGTTTGAAAACTTAGGTTTTGAATTAGAAGATATATTAAATATAACCATATTGTTGGCAGTTAAATTAATTAAACAAAGTGGAAAAAAATAGTTTTTTCTGTTGACGATACTTTTTGTGTGTGTGCAATGTGTGCATGTAGGTTATTTTTTTATAGTACACAGAATTGTAATATAGTGGGTATTTCCTGTAACACAATCAAAAAATTCAAACGTAGAGTCTACTCCTCAAACTAGACAATGTATGTTGAACAACCTTAAAAACTTGTGGTTTGATTTTTAGTACATTTTAAAGTTTATTAGAACACGCAATGTATTGCGTAATTGATTATGTCTGTATTGCCTGTAGGGTGACTAGGCTGAAAAGCGATATTATTTAGACGGATTTTAACGTAAATTGAAAATACTAATTATTCGTTTGTATGAAAATAATTTTAAACAAAAAAAGAACCGACTTCACTTAGGATCCGCTAATCTAGTGAAATCACTATCGGTGTGATCCCATCATCAGACCCCGACTTGGTGACAATGGGAACACCTGGGGGTTATACCAGTTCGATTAAAAAAAATATGATAAAAAACTGTCGAATTGAGAATTTTTTTATTAAGTTGTTGAACATAAGTTTTATTTTTTGCTCGTGTTATAGGAGAAACCTGGTATGAGGATATTTGAGTTAATACTTAGTAAAAAAAATAAATGGTTTTTATAAGCCGTAGCTTTGGCGATGTCTACAGAAAATACGCGAACCTAATTCGTATTCATTTATGCGTAATATTGATTTGTAGAAATTGAGCTTAATTGTGTCGGCGCCTTAAAAGCTTTGCATACTACGTTTCGTAGTCCGTGCGATTTAACATATTATGATATTGCATTTTACTTAGTTGCTCTGTTAAATAATATTTTATAGGAAAAACGTAATGAATGCTAGTAATTGTCCAGCATTCATGGTTAAACAATGATTATTGAAGCATTATCTTAGGTTTTGTTTCCTACCCCATTGTAGGCAGCTTGATTGCGCGCACATTGTTCGTGTAAAAACGCCATTGAGTGGCGGACTCATATTTCGTTTGTTCAACACAATATTTGCGCAGCCGAAATGACAAATTAATTAATGCATTGTTCCATGACAAAGCTGTCGGTGACAGTTTTATAATGAGATGTATTTAAAGTTGTATGTTCATTTAAGGATCGTATTAGGCACACATTTGTTTACGCAAGTTCGGCGAAATGGAAAACTTTTAAACAGTAGGTTTCGTGGCATCTGATCTGAATCATTTTTGTATTTTTTGTAGTTGAGAATATGCATGTTTTTTTTATTGAGTTTGTTTCATAACAAAAGTAATTTAAAAAAGTTGATTCGCAATAGTTTTTTTAACAAACTTGTCAAAATTTACTGTGGCTTTGTTAGTTAATTGTATTTTAATTAACTTTTAGGCTTCTTGTGGTCTAACAAGAAAATTAGTCTATGGCTACTATATAAGTACCTATACACAGAGGGCCTTTATAACTAGAAAGATTTTAACAGTGTATTCCTGATCATATTTAGATACTAAAATGTCTTATAAACTTTTCTGGAATATGCTTACTTTCAGAGTTAATACCAATTTAAAAAACATTCTTTATTATAATTCAGCACAAAATGCCTTTTTCCTATTGACAGATATCAAAGTGACAAGGAACCCTTTTCAGAAACTATTTTTTACGAAAAAATTTAGCAATTTGTTTAAAGGTAAATGTTATTACATAATAAAATGATCGCCATTTTATTAATAACAGTTACTTTACAGGTGCAAAAAACAAAAAAAAATTTTTTTCAATTTCAAACCTAAACTTATTATGCTTTTTTCTTCTTTTTGTCTCAGAAATACGTGGTTAAGATCTTTTGGGTTACTCGAGCCCACCGTGTATACTCGAATGCGTTTTTTTACGCCTAAATAAAAAAAATAGCAAATCTTATCTATACCTACAGCTTTCCTCAGCTGCGTTCTTACGTAGATAGAGCTTTAAACCAAGGGGAGTAGCCATTGACAGGCGTTCCCCTCTGCCGAATGAGTATGACCAGTGGTCATACTCATTGTATGGACTGACGTTTATTTGACGTGGCTATTTTGACGTTTCGCATACATTTGACGTTCCCCTCCCCCGCAAAAACGGCAGACTTTTTCGATAGAAATGAGAGCGCGTCTCACATCCGGTTGGTTTAATAATAAAAGGCTGCGTTGCCTGCGACGTCCCGGGTCACGCGCTTTTTGTTAGGGCCAGCTTAACCTAATGGCTCCTCTACATGATGGGCCATCATAGGGACGCAGCTATGCGTTAGAGGGAGCTAACGATATTGCGATCTCGTTCTGCTGTATAGCTGCGTCCCTATGATGGCCCATCGTGTAGAGGCAGCCTAACATACTGCAGACTCCGGATCTATTATCGCATTTTGAACGATTCTGGGCTGCAAAAGATAGGATAGTTGTGCTAGATTTGCTCCACATGTGTCAGTTTTCCGTCCATACTTATTTATAAGCTTATATTCAAGTTTTTCGCAAAATAAAGACTTAAAATTATAATATCTACTGAAGAATAAATTATAAATAGAAAATTTACTGACCTTAAAAAAAATCTTGGGGACCTGGACGGAAAACTCTGAATAACCACCCTGGTACAGTGGACGTCAAAAATTGTTTACACTTTTGCACCTTACTCCTTCGTAATAAGGTTCAAAACTGTAAACATATTTTTGACGTCGACTGTACTTGGGTTTATTACAGACATTTTAATTTCACGGAAATTACAATCTGTTTACGTGTTCCAAAAACTTCTTGTATCTAATTACATCGACGAAATTAAAATGTTTCGTAAGTATTAATAAATTATAAATAAGAGCAACGTGAAAAAAAGCGGGATATTTTAGTGAAAATAGTACCTAGAAATTTTCATTTCATTCTTAAATTGTGTATTTTATAAGATTAAAGCAACATCTAAAACGTAAAATTAGGTAAGCCAATAAAATTACAGTGAAATAGGTAAGTAGGTACATACTTACTTACATTAAAAATTATCTAAGAATAATCTCGAACATCATGTTTACATTACTATTAATGAACTAAGAACTAAAGAATCTTGATATCTTACATATCATAAAATGATCTAATTCTTCCTAAATACAGTTTTACTCATTATTTAATTAGGCAACTGATAAAAATACGATTATAACTGAAGTGCTTTGTCTATTGTAAATATTATTAGTAAGTTCTAAAGACTCATCCATGTAATGTTTTGTTTACAATACACATATTTCGCAGGAAATGTGTAAAAACTCTAATTTGAGATAAGATGGGTAATTAGATGTCGTTTTGCCGGCGATAACAGATTTGTCATGTTTTTAAAGTATATGTTGCGGACTATGACTAACCTCCCACAATTGTATTTTTTTCTAGTCTTGTAGACTTGTAACGAAACGCAACGCAAAGATAATTTGTTATTTAACTAATACCAACTTCGTAAATTACGAGTTGTGTAATTTACAGTTAGTGACATATATACTATGAAAATCTACGTAATATAAGTACGTATATTTAGTAATTAACACTTTATTGCATAAAACAGAAAAGGTACATATAGTGTACCTATATACTTAGGATAGGAAAAGTGCAAAGGCGAAGTTATCCCTTTAATTAGGTACGGCCCTTAATAACTATGTCTCATAGAATATTATAGTTACATTAGTTTAGTTTTGAAATGTGAAATTTAAGAAATATTGAGGGATAACATTAGAGCAGTTCAGTCGACGTTAGTCAAATAAAATATTTTCCTTCCAAGTTCTTAAATATACGAGTAAGCCGACTGGAATAACAACCTGGGCTAATGCTGTTATTCAGAAGGCACAAAGCAGCCCAACCTTTCAACCTATTCACCCCGATTCTCCAGTAATATAAGTATCAGCAATTACAAAATCACTTCGATAGCTTGTTATTGTTACTGACGTTATTATACTCGTACTAACGAAAGTGAACAAAGGTAATTAAAACAATAGATAATCGCATTAGAGTTGTACTAAAGCTTCTTAATATTGGCTCCCTTCTACAATATTTAATTAATTTTCATTGCGTATTTTCCTGATAACTCGTTAATGTTATTCGATAGCTAGGCATCAATGCTATCTAATTTCACCATCATTGTTTTACAATATTCAAAAGGATTACCTAGATGAAAAGAATTACTGATAAAAAATAAAATAAAATATTAAATAAAAATTCTAAACTGATTTATGAAGGTAAAATTTCCGAATACGGAAAGAAACATTATGAAGTCAGTTAAAATGTAGTCTATGTAACTCGGTCCTTTTAATAACGAATAGATTAACACCTTTTACATCAATTCAATTCAATTTTTAAAATAAATGGCATTCTGTCCACAATATTGGGACAATTTTGCCAATGTCGAAGTAGAGACGACAAGTGTACGGTTAATTAGTTAAAATTTCGCTCCAAGAGATGGACGTTGTACGGTGAGGTTAGGCTTTTTATAAGGAGATAGCTACTCCCTACAAACAGCACGTGGACTAACGGATATCTAACTCAAACAGGGGTTACACTTGTTTTGAGATTAATTCTTCATTAGTTGCACACTAGTTCGTTAAATCACTGCAGAATAAGCTATATATTACACACTGAATAACGAAAATGAACAAAAAATAAGAAGTTAATCACAAAACCTAACCACCTTGCTCGCCAAGATGGCCGCAAGTCCACCTTTTACATCAAAATCGGATGAATAGTTTAGGCGCTACGTATAAACATAAGTCAGTGCAAATATACATACTTTTGGCTTCGCCGTAGTCGGGTAAAAAGCAATTGTCCTCTTAAGTACAAAATACTGTAGCACTTTGGTAGACCACTGTTGTCGTAACACCTGTATCGCGGCCCTAGCAGGTGTTCATGGATTAAGTAGCTCGCCAAACCGCCCACGTTCTGATCGGGTTTTGTTACAAAACACCAGAAGTGACTTTTAAATTTATTGTCCTTAACAATTTTCGTTAAGTTTAGAAACAATTGGTATTACCTATAGTGTCCAAGAAATAGAAGCTCATAAGTAAATTCAATTACATTTTTTACGGATAGGTACAGCACCTGTAATGATAATTTTATTTTTGATATGTTACACCTGAGTAAAAACGTATAATTACTTAGATTTTCGGAGGATCTTAGACAAAGTCGAAATTTTTTTTAGTGCAGTTGAACCTCAATCGAAAGCCCAATCCCGCTTTATTTATTACGCGATAATTTTTATTTTAATCTTATAAATTTGTAAATTGTAAGCTTTGGCATTTACAGCCAGCGCACAATGTACTTAGTACCTTATCTATTTTAGATACCTACATATCTTCAATTAAGCATAAAGATGTTCGAATTATTCTTTCATTTCAACATTAGCTAAAAGGGGTCACATTAGACGTAGTATTCATCCACTATTTTATTCCACAGTAACGGCAGCAATGGTTCCCGGGAGTACGAGCCCAGCGAAGCGAGCGGCAGCGGCGCCGACACCGAGCCGCGTACGCCGGCGCCGCCCGCCGACCGATACGAGGATCTACAGCGGATCGTCGACGCGCAGCGGCTGGGCGCCGACAGTCATGCGGTCGTCATACCCGCGAGTCGGGACCTAAATATTCTGCGGCCTGAAAACCCGACCATAGGGGAGATGGAGGACTTGGAACCGAGGTGAGGCTTATATTTTTCTGGAAGATACAATTATTAAAAATACGTAGTAAGTTAGATCTTACAGCGAAGTATTTGGAATCTATAGAATGAAGGCTAGAAACTGGTTAGAAATTAAAAATATGACTTGAAATTGGTGTCACAATTACTTAGATTTCAGGCATAATCATATTATTGCAAGCTTTTTGTTGTCAATGTAACGTGTGCAATTTTATAGAAGTACTAACAAGTCATGAAAACGGGACCTTCTTTTATACTCGTACCTGACAGGAAAATAATTATGAATAAAGTAACTTTGGCCATAGGAGATCATACTGAATTAATATTTCAAGCATTTTTTGTACTCACAGTCGATTTGCAATGGAAATACGAGTAAAAATGTTTTACTTATTGTGCGAAAGGAAATATCCACAAGGATCAAGTCTCAGCTAGCTGTAATAGGTACCACGCAATTGATGGTCCCAAAGAATGCCTTAACGGCGCCAGTACATTTAAAATAATGTTAAAGCAAAATGTAATAACGTAATAACAGGAACGTTCAGCTTAAATTCTGTCCGTTAAGAAATATTAATTAAAATTGCTGCGCGTAAAAACGACGCTAAAAGGACATTACAAGGAAAATTTCTCCAAGTTCGCGACAGCTGACATCCACAAGTACGATTTATGTAGCGCTCTGCAAGTCCCAAATTAAATTGTTAGTTACTTCGCTATTGCTGCAATTAAAGTTTAATAATACGAATATCGCGGCGGGGACGGTCTTCGGTAAACACAGCTTCGGAAACTGCCCGTGATGCTCCATTTGCGTGTCTCAAAGTATCGCGGCAGTAAACTTGCGCGTGTGTACTGTACATGCCCAACACCTACGCTTACTATGATTTATGTTCGACCGATTACTTTATCACTGTTATTTTGAGATTTGTGACGTAAAAATTCCACGATCGCGTGGCCTTTTTTACATTCCTCACCCTACAATCTAAATCATGAGATGGGTTGTCAAAATTTCTGCTTTAACGCTCTTCTAAAACTAGTGCTTTATTCATTGGCAATACTGCGCTTAGCGCTGAAGTATGCATTAAAATCAAACAAGTTGGTCGCGGCTGGCCTCTGGCGGCTCACGTAGGTAATTCCACTAAAGTAAATATTAGACCAAATCTCAAAGGAACATTGTGAAAAGATGAAAGGAATATTACATGTCGGGGCAAAAAGAAACGATTTTCAAGCATTCATATACAAGTGGTTATAAAGTTTGGATCATACTCCGGTGACATGCCGATTCCATAAGGATCAGACAACGCGACCTTTCTTTATCTCACAAGGCAAATTTCGCAACCTCTGGAAGAAATCTTATTTAAAATCCAGTTACAGGGAGGGCCGCGATAGGCGCGGGTCTCGGACAATAAAACTAAATGGAATGAATGCATGATGGCTGGCTGAAACGCTGCCTGCGATATGAGGGGCCTCTTATGCCCAAATTTTCATGTCTCATATAAGAAAGGGTCGGCTTGATACTGATTAATTTGGTACACTCTTTTCCAAATTGCTGGCTTATCCTGTGTAAATGTCGCCTACCCTGAAACTAGAATGGTGAATCTTTATTTCCGTAAATCAACAGAGAAACTTCGAAAGTTATTCTAATGGAGCGGGCAGTGTTGGTCATTTAGAATTCCTTACGTCCATTTGTCCGAGCGGGACAATCGAGCTTTTAGAATTCCCACCTGATGCCGGTACAATTCTCACCAAAAAGAGAGTCAATAAATTTTAGAGTAGCTGGCGGCTTGATTTCTAAATGCAGGTTATCGGAGCATGCCACAAATTGAGAACGCTACACGTAGGCTCCTTAGTATTCAGCAGCGGCCGCTTCGCGTCGCCTGGAGCCTCGCACCTCGCGCTCGCAGGCGAATCACGTCCACTTATGTGTTCCACGCAGCCAAAACCAACGCCGCCATCGGAAAATCTTCCATGTAAATCTCGACATTAACGGCCAGGTTTACTAATATGCGCAAATACTGCAAAGTAGTTGAGGAGCGGCGGTGTTTTCTCAACGATCCGCTTTGCATTTTGCTCCATTTTTCGTGATCGATTGGATATTCAAACCGTCGTCTGATTTACGCATTTTGTCATCCTTAGCAATGTCTTGCATTTATGCATGGAGTTCATTGTTTTTAAACGCAGTGATACCGAATTTGAATACCCTCGCCTTAGAGCTTTAAACCAAGCGGAGTAGCCATTGACAGGCGTTCCCTTCTGCCGAATGAGTATGACCAGTGGTCATACTCATTGTATGGACTGACGTTTATTTGACGTGGCTAATTTGACGTTTCGCATACATTTGACGTTCCCCTCCCCCACAAAAAACGGCAGACTTTTTCCGATAGAAATGAAAGCGCGTCTCGCATCCGGTTGGTTTAATAATCAAAGACCCTCGCTATATTGTTTCTTTGATACGTGCGAACTATGTAATAGTTAAACATTTCTCGGGTGTTTTTATTCTAGTATGAGGCATTTTTTTCTAAAACTCAGGTAACCGCGGGGCATATCTTACTTTGACACATTAAATTTTCGCGCAGGTCAAAAAACTAGCCTATTACTAGCATGACTTAAATACATTGTCGCGGGCGAGTTCAAATTTTAAACGTGACTCAATATATGCAATCGCGTACGACAAAGCAGTTCTACAGTCCGTGAGCTCTCAAAAGAACCTTCTCGTTTTAGAAAGAGACGTCGGGTATCAATCAACAGTGACACATGAAAAAGCAGAACAGCAATATTACTTTCGTGTGTCATCGCCGATTCCCGAAGGTTCTTCTTAAAGCTCACGGGCTGTACGGTCAGGTACTTTGTCTGCCAACGCCCTCGTCATTAAATACGAGTATATGAAAGAAACGAACTAGGTAGTCAATTTATAGTATTTTATACAATAGTGACATAATCTAGAGCTTTTCAGTCGAGTACCGCGTTTAGGCCACGAAGCTTGCTGATGGCCTAATTAAGGTACGAGATTGAAAAGCTTAATTATGTCACTATTGTATACAATACTTTTTCTACGAGTATTAAGTAAGAATTGATTTTCTTTCATTCTTTCTAAATTTTTCCCAATCAAACGTCAAACACTATTTTTCAAACCGGAAGTAATTGTATCTGGCCTATAACCGCGAATGACTTCGTTCATCGAATCGAATATTTCCATCACTCTCTTTCGTAAATATGCAAGAGCGATAGAGACGGGACCATCGTTTTGTCGATTTTCAAACTTCGCGGTAGGCTCGGGCCTATTCGGTGGTACAGACACCACCGAAAAGAGATATACATATGATTCTGTGCGTAGTAGAAAGAGATGGATAGAATAAACTGTGTCTAAACTTACTTCCAAGATGTCGGTGTAGTTGTGATTGGTCTTTTTATAATCCAATCACAACGTTGAAGCAAGTTTAAGTAGAAGAAAATTTGACAGATTAAGTACGTTCGGAAATTATAAAGTTGAGTCTGTCCGAAAAGAAAAGTGTCTCCCATATAAACCATGACACTTTTCTTTCCGGACAAACTCTACACATTTTACCGAGATGTGAATGACATTCTCTTTTCAACATTATTTTAGTTTAGGGGCGGGTTGTTTAATAAATCTATTTTATAATCCCGGAAGTGCCATAGACTATCCAACATTTAAATGTGTAAGGTTTAAGTCTGGTCTATAAAATCCTAATACACAGATTAAAGTCGACGAGTAGAAAAATTTTTTTTCTGTCAGCCTTTTGCTTCATTATAACAATAACAACAAAACAAATAACAAAACCAATGTGTTTTTTGTTGCAGCGTAAACGCCTCCAACTTGGAGAAGTTCCAGCTGCGGATCGCGCAGCACGAGCTCTACGAGGAGGACGAGCCTCTCGTAGACGCAGTTGTTAAGGACATGGTCACACTGCCTGTGCTACACGCTGGTACGTAAATGCTCCAACTTGGAGAAGTTCTAAGCTGCGGATCGCGCAGCACGAGCTCTACGAGGAGGACGAGCCTCTCGTAGACGCAGTTGTTAAGGACATGGTCACACTGCCTGTGCTACACGCTGGTACGTAAATGCTCCAACTTGGAGAAGTTCTAAGCTGCGGATCGCGCAGCACGAGCTCTACGAGAAGGACGAGCCTCTCGCCGGTACGTGCTTGTCGACTCTTGTAATGTTATCTGGAATAAAATAGCTAAGTAAAGCTTCTACCGTCTTAGCTGTGTATGTAAGTATGAATTTGCATGTAACTGTACCGTAATATCGGGAACTCGTAAAAATGCACGGTATATAAATACCACGTTTATAATAGAACGCGTAGTTATTATGAAGCTAAAAATCTGCACGGCGACAATTTATGAAAAGAAACGCATTTACGTGTAAGTATAATATGTCTGGTACACTACCAACATGTAAAAAATTTAAATGTGTTTTAGTTTATTAACTCGTAAAAACATCTATATTTAGTTTATACCGTTAACAAGTAAAAGATACATCCTTGTCGGTTGTCAATAAGGCATAATTGCCATAATAATTTATTTAGAAATAAATAACTGACCCTTTGCTTGAAAACGGCACATTTTATTTATATCATTAAAACTACAAGGATTAATTATGCAAGCTCTTGGCGATTGGGTTTATTGGTTTAATGAAACATTAATATTTTGGACAGCAGCCTTAGACGTCTGTTACGTTTAAATACCCAAGCTTGCCCAATTTGCCTCTTTTATAATTCATCACTAAATCCGTTTCTCTTCAATCCTGATTTAAAGGGTCCATAATTGAAATAAGCCTTTTCTAGATGTCTTTATGAACTTTGATACTTACGTATTTTACTTCGATGAATGGATCTTAAGAGTTGATTAAGCTGTTTCAATTTATTGTATAACAATAATTATTAATTAATATTTGTACACGTGTATGTACAATGGGCAAACTTCGGCGAGGGGCGGATACGAACAGGGAGCCGTATGTATATTAAATGAAGTCGGATTTGCAATCAGTTGTGGGGTTAGCGGTCCGGCGGACAATAGTACCACAACAATCTCGCCCTTTACTTCAAATTGGACTTAAATATTTAAACCAGTTAATTGGATTTCATTGTTAGAGACTTTATTTCATAGTTTGCCATTTATTTTCAGCTTCAGGTAGAAAACCCTTCCAAATTTCCGTCTACAAAGCGAAGAGATTGTTTTCGTTAAAATATCTACCTACGTTTTCAATAATTAATTTAATCTTTCACAGAGCAAAAAGAAGGAGGGACCCAGTTGAAGCTCATTATTGACTACCCCAACGGTATTCAAGCACTCTTCAAACCAATGAGGTGAGGTACATTGATTTCTACTTATCACGTTGAGAAACCTTTCAGCCCACCCGAGCAGCTTTAGGCGCGTTGTTCGGTAAACAAGTTTTCCTCGAGAGCTGTAGTTTCAAGTACTCGTGCATGGTCCACGCCAGTTGAGCGATTTGCGGAAACTTAGGAAAGTTCTTTTGGATTCGAGAAGGTGACACGGCCGTGTTCGAGTGTTGTGCGTCGGTTCCATTCACTAAACTTCCAGACACTTCTTTCACGCGACCGGCTTAGCGGCTTGTCCTACAACTTCTCCACTACAACTACTATTAAACTGAGGCAAGCTTCGAGTTCGCACTGTTTTGTATATTGTTCGATTCACAAAGGACTTTCAGCGAGTTTTCTTACCTATGAGTTCTTCAAAATTTTGTAATTGACTAGGTAAACGTATTACATATATTGAATATTGTTTCGTAATAATATAAAATTCGGAAAGGCTAAATAAAACAATTTTCGCTGCGACAAACAAAAGAAAGGGAACATCCAAAAATCCACTCCGGGGGATTGCGTGGAATTCCTGGAGGAGGTGCATATCGCGTGTCAGACGTCTCAGCACTTTACTTTGTTACTATATTCCTCTTTGCAAAAATTCGGAAAGGGAGAGAAATCGGGAGAGACGTCCGAAAAATAAGTGGCCGAATGATAAGTATACATGTCGATGGATAAGATACGTCCGCCGTATCTCTCGGGTTACTTTTCTAAGGGGTCCGTTGCTTTACTAGGTAAATTATAGACTCGAGGGGATGCCCCGACGACATATCAAGAGGCCTTAGAGGGCGTCCTACAATTCACTCGGGAACGATAGATTATGCGACAGCCGATAGTTAACCCTACCATTCGGTATTTTTAGGTGTCTACAAGGTTATGCAAATCTTTATGGCCTATTTGACCAAAGGTATAATTATATGATAGGTCTAACTATAAATACTTATTTTCGTGTAGATAGATCTTTCTTGAATAATTAATTTACAAAAAAATATATATTATCTAAGTGAGGGTAGGTATCTGCAACACTTTTATGTTTTAATTTCGCTCTGGTTAACCACTGTAGCTGTAGTGAAATATCGAAGGAATGAAGAAGGCATCTAGTTACTTTTTCACCATTACCTATTCACCGTCGCGTGCTACAACTTTGCCTACGATGCACAACTTTGCCTGGGTTGAAAAACATGGTTGAAACAAAAAAAAATGGGAGAAACGTGGCCATCTCAGGGATAAGATATAAATAGCTGTTTGGTGAAGAAAATCATGTTTTTCAAGCCAAGCAAAGTACCTACCTCACAAAACATAATATCCTTATCTTGACTTTGCATTTTTCAAGCAATAAATTCACTTGAAGCATGATCCTTGGCGAGTAGCATCGTAATGCGATACGTTACTTTATGAATTTACTTATTTTCGATCGCTTTCAATTATTGTCAACTGAGTTTTATGATGAAGTGAATTAAGTATTTTAATGCAATTTCTAAAAATCCGGAGTGATAACAGGTAAGTATTAAAATATCAAAGTCGTTTTTATGACGTCTTAAAACATTCAGCTATCCATAAATTTAACAGAAAAAACACGGAAGAACCTAAATAGGCAATATAATTATTAGCTACCTATCGACATAGACTATGTTATAATAACATTAATATAACGTAACTTAATAGCACGTTTAAATTTGTTAATCGTTTGGGTTACATGCTAAGTCAAAACAGAACCTCCTCCTTCTATGGAATTGAAGTAGGTTAAAAAATAGGCTTCAAACATTCACATTATCTCGAAAAACAGTCTTCGTTAGTCGCGCATGAAAAATAATATTACAACTAAATAATGGGGCCATTATAATGCAAACGATAAATTAACCATCGATTACTGCACTCGTGCTCGGAATCGGGGAGACAAGAGGCGAGTCCGTGCGCTATCGCGCCATCTCTTTATCATTTCCTCCTCAGCTCTGAACCTCTGAGTACTCGAACATCTGCAAGATGAGATCTTAATAATCGATCCTCAAGTTTTTTATGTGGTTGAGTTGAGAGAAAGAGTTGATCATCCCTATACTAAGGCTTGATTAAGCTTCACTAGCTCCATATCTTTTCTCGATTTATTTATCATATTAAAATTAGAAAAAAGTCTTTTGTATTGGTAACAAGGCTTCTTTTTCTATACTTAGTCATTGATCAGACTGATTATGAATTCTGTAAAGGCCTGTTTCGTTATAGTGTCTAATTAAATCTATAAAATTAGACCATATACTGTTTTAGCATTTTAGCAGTTTCTCAAACCCACTTACGATGAAGTAATTCATCAACTGACATCTTTGGAAATTATTTAATATATTAAAAATTGTAAATATAATTTTGTTGGATGATAGATTTTAAGACGTTACCTGTGCCAGGATATTTACTTTAACCGTCTTTGTTCTACAGGTTTGCGAGAGATGTGCAGACGTTACCCAATCATTTTTATTTCTCCGACTATGAAAGACACAACGCCGAAATCGCTGCATTCCATCTAGACAGGTGAGAACTTATGATAATTGCTACTGTAAATATAGGATAACTGAAACCAGTAGAAATGCAGAAATTTAATTAAATTTTTATTTAGCGATGTTTCCAGTTGCATATTCGAAGTTTGGACTAAATAAATCAAGCAAAAATAAAATTAATCGGTTAGGATTATTTCCTCTAAGCTTCGTTCATTTGTGCATAATATTTGTCGGTTCGGCTATCCAATTATAATTTATTTAGCAATGCAGTAACCGAACCGCGAATGGGAAGCGGTAGAAATTTCAGAGGATAAACAACTTGCGGTGACCACAATGCAATGTAGCGTAATTTTTTCAAACTTCAGGTTAAAGAAAAAACTACTACATTTTTTTGTATTACATTTGGTTAATCGTGTAAAACCATGTATATATTTATTTATAGCGGCGTTGACCGATAATGAGCTTAATGATGTTATCATAAGTTAAGTAGGCATCGCACTTAAATACAGTGGAAATGTCACAAGTCCGATTAATTGATTACAAACTGAACAGATAACATAAAGCCGTTTCGAAATTATATTTCAACTTGATCGGTTATTGGTACAATACGATATAGAAGTGCGAGCGAGATACGCTATCACACGAATCGCAAGCCATGCGCCTTCTCACATGCACCAATAAACACGCTCATACCAAAATAAGTTGACATTTTGTATCGACCACCTGGATTCTACCTTACCTGTTCAAAACCACTTCACAAATACAAACATGCTAAAGAGGGGAAAGATATTAAAATCAAATTGATGTCAGAATTTGAGTATTTCAATATACCTCTAAGTGTTGTCAGCCTTGTTCTTAATCTAGTTCGGGCAATCTTAAGCCGGTTATAAATAATGAGTATTAGGTACTTACAGATTATAAACAAATATAGTACCTAAGTATACTGATATATTTATAACACTCAACCAACTAGTAGGTACTGGATATTCTAATCTACTCGTACAAGAGCATTAATTCTAATCTGTCTAACTTAACCTAAGTATCTAAGACTTAGACTAAGATTGTAAGTATTTACTATTAAGGAATTATCTTTGATGCATGCATAATCTGATAAATATTTTATACTCTCGCCTGCACAAGGGACTTGCAAAAACAGGAATATTTAATTTATTATGAATATTAATGACTAATTATTTGAACTTCGAAGGATACGTAAAGAAATATTCGCTGATGAAACAAGGGCGATGCCAGTAACCCCGAATCTCACTAAACCAAAAAGCAAAAATTATTTCCAAAAAAAAACTTTACGAAAAAAAGGGATGTTCGATAGAATTCTACAGGTTTTTATACTTTTTATTTAACACAAGATATAAATATCTTTGAGCTTTTTCGGATCTTTCTTTATAACCTGTATGATTTTTTTTTTCTTAAATTAGGTGAGCCATTGCCACGAATGGGGTTTTAAGGACGCTCTGCCAATGATTGCTGGTAAATTAAATCGAATGATAATGACAATCTAATGTTTTTTGTTTACTTAGGATACTGGGATTTCGTCGCGCGATGCCAGTAGTCGGACGCGTCCTGAACATGACTACAGAGATCTACGATGTCACCGAGGGCGACATTTTGAAGACATTCTTCGTTTCGCCGGCGAACAATTTCTGCTTCCATGGAAAGTGTTCGTACTACTGTGACACGGGCCACGCCATTTGCGGGAACCCGGACATGTTGGAAGGAAGCTTCGCTGCGTTTCTTCCTTCGTCTGATTTAGCCGAACGGAAGGTAAGTTACCTAAGCTGGCATCAGTAAATTTTCCTTTCATTGAAATTGCTCGTTTTACTGTGGCACGGGGATCTCCGTTTGCGTGAACCTTGACATGTCAGAAGGAAATTTCACTGCATTTCCTCGTTCGTCTGATTTAGCTGAACGGAAGGTATGCTACCTGTCATTACAGAACAACTTCTTCTTTAAAAGAAAATGCTTCTAGGTTGCAAAACGAGACACTTAATTAGATACTGTGGATCCAGACTTGGTAGACGGCAGCTTCCCTGCGTTATTTTCTTAGACCAAGCTAGCTGAACGCAAGGTAATGTTACCTGTCGCCCGTGAACAGTTTCTGCTTTTCCTGAAAGTTCCCGCAGTACTATAGCAAGCAATACGCTATCGTTAACACGGACTCGTTGGAGGGAAGCTCGATCCGCTGCGTTCTTTTTTTCGGCAGAAATACTCTTACAACTGCAACGCAAAGCCGGAATTATCGGAAGGAAGCTTCGCTACGTTTCCTACGTCGTAAGAAATCCCGATGGGCGTCGATTTAGTTTCTGATTCTGTATACGGCAGAGGGAAGTAGGTACCTATTATAAACGACCTTACAGTTCTGCTCTGTAATTTTACAGAAGAAGTTTTTTTAAAGCCATTGTTTAGAAAAAATACGACTAGAGGCTTCACGTCAAAGTAATAATTTACACTATTAACGCCCGCCACATAACGTAACAAGTACCTACCCAGGTACCTAAATAAGCATGCAATGAGTATTGACTCAAGTATTGAGCTAATAATAGGTACTACATTTTTAGTTTGCAAACTATTAAAATATAAATTGTTTAGTGGGTACACAATTTGGTATTTTTTCATATTACGTACTGCATAATAAATTACCACCTCCATAATAAGTTATTATGATGATCACGAACTACCTATTGAATAATTATCGACTTTTGTCAGAGGTATCCACTACTTTTTGCTTGTCCGGCAGAAGTAAATGGATATACGGGTACGCGACCCCGGCCTACTCAAGCTGCTGTCATTGTTTACTCCTTTTCTCTCTGCAACGACAGTATCCTTAATTTCTTTCTTCTCTCCCCTTCACCTGCCCTATTTCCCTATCTGTGCTTGGTGGGCTTCCCAGCTTCGGCTCTTAAAATAGCACCTAGAAGAAGGCAAACTTCGAACAAAAACCCGGAGTGACATCTCCGTAGATGTCTGCATCCGTGCCTCTCTCTGATCGTAGCGGTCTCCCGTTCCATCAGAATCAGAGGGGTAAGGACGAGAGAGTGCATTTGTGTCTGCGCGAACACTTATGCACTTTAATATGTCCTGCGCAATCTGACTGCTTTCTCTCAAAGAACTCCGATTTACTTGTAAGTCCTGTGGCGATGGACAAAGTCAGAGGGGTCTGGTTATGATGCTAACCAGGCTGTGGATGATGTCTGCACATGGGCGGCTCAGGGAGAGTGGTCGCTTTTGCACTGCAATGGGTTAACAGTGCGAATTCGGCAGCACCCTGAGTGACGAAGCAGCCCTATTTAGGGAGGCCCTGCTTCCCTCGCTCAGCCGGGGAAGGGACTAGAAAAGGTGTCCCAAAAAAGGCTTGACCCACTAACAACGGAGGTAGTAACCGCGGCTGCTTCTGCATCACCTTATACGTGGTCGAAAACAGAAAGATAATAATAAAGCAAAACCTAAATCCCGTGATATGACCTTTGGCGCATGGAATGTCCGTACCCTCCTTGACCGCGAAGGTAACCAATGTCCTGAGCGCAAAACCGCCATCGTGGCCCGTGAACTCCTTCGCTACAATATTGATGTTGCTGCACTCAGTGAAACTCACTTAGCTGACGAGGGTGAAATGGTGGAACACGGTGGTGGTTACACATTCTTTTGGAAAGGCACGCCATCTACAGAACCTAGGCGATCAGGTGTTGGCTTCGCGGTCAAAAACAGTATAGTCATCAAATTGGAGGAATGTCCTATTCACATCTCTGACCGTGTGACAACCCTGCGTATACACTTAGAAAATAAAAATTTCCTCAATATTATCGGCGTCTATGCACCGACCTTGCAAAGGAGCGATGACGTCAAAGATAAGTTTTACGAAGAGCTCACTCAAACTCTTTCTAAGATCCAACCCAGGGAACAGATTTTGCTGCTGGGCGATTTTAACGCAAGGGTCGGCCGTGATTGTCAGGCTTGGCCTGGGGTGTTGGGAAGGCATGGTGTTGGGAATATGAACAGTAATGGCTTGCTTTTACTAGCACTCTGTGCCAAATTTGATCTAGCTATTACTAACACTATGTTTAGATTACCCGCTAAATATAAAACAACATGGATGCACCCTAGATCCAAGCACTGGCACTTAATAGACTTCGTAATTGTGAGGCAGAATAATATTTCCCAAGTCCGTATCACTCGCGTCATGCGAGGAGCTCATTGTTGGAGTGACCATCGGCTTGTAGTTACTAAGTTAAGACTGCGTCTTCACTTACCTCGCAGATCTCAAAGAGTGAAACCTGAGCGCCTAGATGTAGGGAAATTAGAAGTTCTAGAAAGTAAAAAGATCTATGCTCAGGCAGTCACTAATGCGATTCAAACTCTAAATTATGACAGTGGTGACCCCATTGATACCTGGAATTTGGTTTCGTCCAGAGTAGTCGACACCGCCTCTCAGATACTTGGTGTTAAATCTTGTAGACGTGAGGACTGGTTTGACGATAACGACGAAACTCTGACTGAAGCGCTTAGGAAACACCGGGCCCTGTTGCGTTTGAATCGTAGTGACCAAGCAGACGCAGTCAAGCAGAATGGAACTCTTCTTCGGAGAAAAATCAGGGAAGTAAAGGACAAGTGGTGGCATGACAAAGCCGCGCGCATACAATGGCTTTCTGACACGAACCAGTTGGGTGCGTTTCATAACGAGATCCGCCAGCTTGTTGGTCCGATAAAGCGAAGTTCTGTGCCGCTAAAGTCCTCGGACGGAACTTTACTTGTAACCAATAAGCTTGACGTGCTCAAGAGGTGGGCAGAACATTTTAACAGCTTGTTAAATATTGACCGTGCTGCAGATATGCAGCATATTGACTCGATATCAGCCCTGCCTACTGAACAAAAACTGGATGAGCCTTTGTTATTGCGTGAGGTTGTCACTGCCATACAGCAACAACAAAACAAGAAAGCGGTGGGCGTCGACAATGTACCCGGAGAGCTATTAAAGTACGGAGGGACGGAGCTTCATGAGGTGGTCTGGAAGCTGTTCTCTAAAATGTGGGATGAAGAGCGAGTACCTGCTGACTTTCGAGTCTCTCGTATCTGTTCCTTATACAAGAACAAAGGAGACCGCGCTGACTGTAACTCCTACAGAGGCATATCCCTTCTAACTTCTCCGGGGAAGGTCTTTGCCCGTATTCTACTAAACCGCTTGATACCGCTATCGGAAAGCATTCTACCTGAGACCCAATTTGGCTTCCGGCCAGATAGAGGCACCTGTGAGGCTATTTTCTCTATACGGCAACTGCAAGAGAAATGTAGAGAGCAAGGTCAACCAATGTATCTGTGTTTTGTTGACCTAGAAAAAGCCTTCGACAGCGTGCCTCGCGAGGCTTTATGGGTGGTTTTGGCGAAACTGGGATGTACGGAAAAGTTTGTTAGGATGGTCCGGCTATTGCATGACAACATGCAATGCTGCGTAAGTGTCAAGGGCGAACAATCAGAGTTTTTCTCTGTTAGCTGTGGTGTGAAGCAGGGCTGTGTGCTTGCGCCCACTCTGTTCGCCTTGTACTTCGCAGTAGTAGTTCGGGAGGCACTGCAAACTTCTTCTGATGGCATTCGTATTCGCTATCGCACCGATGGCGGCATATTTAACCTAGCCCGGCTAAAAGCGCGCACCAAGGTGTCTCACGCAGTAATAACGGAGATGATGTATGCAGATGACCTGTGTTTTGTGGCCGAATCTCCAGATGCTCTACAACAGCTTATGTCGAATCTTGATGAGTCATGTCAAAGATTTGGCCTAAAAATAAATGTCAAAAAGACTGAAGTTCTGTCCCTTGACATAATTGCCAATCCCCAGATTGACATTAAACTCGGCAGGGACTCGCTTAAGCATGTGGAGCAATTTAAATACCTGGGTAGCACTATTACAGCCAAGTGCCACCTTGACAATGAAATAAACTGCCGAATAGGAGCCGCTGCAGCAGCACTCGGAAAACTTCGTGCCAAGGTGTTTCGGTCACACGACATAAAGCTCTCTACAAAGGTTGCTGTATACATGGCTATTGTCCTGCCAAATCTCCTTTATGCCTCAGAAACGTGGTGCGTATATCGGAAGCATATTCGCTCATTGGACAGCTTCCACCTAAGATGCCTCCGCGACATTATGGGCGTCCACTGGTCCGACCGTGTTCGGAACACGGAGATCCTTAGACGTGCTGATGTCGCCGGAATAGAGGCCTACCTAATGAGACGACAGCTACGATGGAGTGGTCACGTCTCCCGCATGTCCCACGACCGAGTCGCGAAACGCATCTTCTACAGCGAACTGCAAACTGGTAAGCGAAAGCAAGGCGGCCAGTTTCTGCGGTTCAAAGATGTGTTGAAGCGGCATATGAAGAGAGCTCATATAGAGCCATCAACATGGGAGACACTAGCTGGTGACCGTGCACAGTGGAGGCATATTGTGCAGACGCAGGTGCGTGAATTTGAAGCCAGGCGACGCACAGAGCTCGACGTTAAGCGTGACGAGCTAAAGGCCAGACCACCTGTGGCCATCACGTACAATTACGTCGGAGGGGTGCTGACCTGCAGCGAATGTGGCCGCACATTTGCTGCAAAAATTGGCTACGTCAGTCACCTGAGAGCGCACCAGCGACGCTCTCAGCTGTAGAAAAGCAGTCGCTGTAGCCGAAAACGGCTAGGAGAGATGATGATCGACTTTTGAGTGTAAAGCATTAGGACAGGACTAATGCCTACTACCTACTTATTATACTTATTTTATTCGCAATGAGAACAAGAAATCAAAGTCGCGTCATATTTCATAACTAATGATACGTATTAGCGCCGTAATAATATTCTGACCGTAATCGTCCAAGCTGTGTAATCATTTACCATTCAACTGTTTCTAATGGCGGTTCTAGTTCTTTTACGTTGCATATTATTTAACTTGCAGTTGTTTGCGTTCTCAAATACTTATATATTTTTCTGTTGTGTACTCATATTTCGGTCGGAGTGTCAATCATGTATTAGATTTAAAAACTTTTATTTGTTTTGATTCAATTTGATTTTTGAATAAAAGAGTATTCCCAATTGGATGCTGTTAAGCAAAAATGTGTCAACTAACATTCGTTTTGCAGTAAGATGTCAACTTTAAGCGTAAATTATAAGAGTTTCATTGGATTAGGTAGGTATGCGAATTTCCGTTTGTCCCTATTGACTGGTAAAATGCCATGGGTAGGGGCATTAAGTCCGCCATTCGTACTTATTATTAGTGTGCAATAAAGTTTAAATAAATAAACATTGCGTTGTAATGTGGGTTCTCGAATATCCAAGGTGACATTGATAACTATTTGATTGTAAAGTGTCACTAATTAAAAATATTTAAATTTACCTGTGTGCCGTTGTTAGGTACCTATTTACTTTTTGTCAAAGTCTGTAAATGTTGCAAGTTGAGCAGTCGCCATCAAATATATCGGAGCAGCCAAGGTACTCAAAATATCTGAACATGCACTTTATCGTCTTGACAATAGAGTCGTTGTTCAGTTTTTTGTTACCACCTTGACCGGTCCGATATATATGGTGGCGATTCTACCTAATTTTTATTTTTCATATTAGGTAAGTTGAATGGTGTAATAATATGCTTCCAGGTATGGCGGCATCCTTGGAGACGATCGTATCACAAACGACGAAAAGCCCAGTGGGAACTGCAGTCAGACTACTGCGAAACGGTATAATATAACATAACAAAATATTTATCTTTATGATTATAACCAAGGACCGGCATTTTCATAGCGAAAATGCCGAAAATCAAAGTTTGATAGGGATTTCGCTATGACAATTCCACTCCTTGATTATAACTAACCTAACCGTGTGTGGTATCGCGTCGCGGCTTAGTTTTACGATGATTTTTCGTTGCTTAGTTTTTTTATACCATGACGGTGGTGAACAAGTATACGGCCCGCATGATTGTACATAGTTACCGACGCCTATGGATGCCTGCAACTCCAGAGGATTCACATGCGCGATTCCTACACTTTAAGAACCTACACTAAATAGTTATTTACTTGCTACGAATTACAGCAGAGGTAGAGTTCTACGAACTGAATTGTTAACAGAAAGGGTATTTTTAAGAATTTGTCTATATTCTCACTCGATAAATAGATCGGATACCACAGTTACTGGATAGATCTCGACTTTCTAGGATCAATACCGACCAGTGGTAGTTTCTTTAGTTTTTTCTTTCTGACGTTCATAAGTGCATTGTCATAATCATAATCATAATAGCCTTTATTGCCGAAAACTAAAACAGTATAAATAACATTTATAAACAAATTTACTTAAAATCTAACACATCGGATTTTCCGGATTAGTGTTCAGCGTGTCTTCTGACACATAGGCCTCTCCCAGCTGTTTCCAATCGTTTCTATTAATGGCTTTTCTGGTCCAGGTGGCGCCCCCTATAGACTTGATGTCATCCACCCACCTTTTTATTGGTCTACCTCTTTTCCTTTTACCGTCTCGTGGTTGCCAGTCTGTGATTATTTTGGTCCATTTTTCCTTACTATCCCGTGTCATATGCCCTGTCCATTGCCATTTTAACTTTCTTACTTTCTTAATTACGTCTTCTATTTTAGTTTTTGCTCTTATATCTTCTGCTCTTTTACGATCCATTAATGTGATATTCATCATACTCCTTTCTATTCCTCTTTGGCAGGTTCTAAGCTTTTGGAGATGTTTTTGAGTCAGTGCCCAAGTTTGGCAACCATAGGTTATACATGGGAGGATACACAAATTAAATACTTTTTTCTTGGCTGCCAATGGGAAGTGCTTGCTCTTGAGTATTTCTTTAAGCGACCAGAATCTTTTCCAAGCACTTGATACTCTTCTCTCTACTTCTAAAGTTGTCTGGTCTCTGAATGCTATTATTTGTCCTAGGTAAGTATAGTTCTGCACATATTCTATATTTTCATTATCTACTATTATAGTCCTTTTTTCTCTGTTTGTCATTATGTTCGTTTTTGATTTATTTATAGTAAGTCCGACTAGTCTGCTTGCCTCTGTCAGCTGTTGTAGCATGTGTTGGAGCGTCTGAGCGTTGTCAGTTACCAGGACTAAATCGTCAGCAAACCTCAAGTGGTTAAGTCTCCAGCCGTTAATATTAATGCCAAGTGCATCCCATTGAAGGTCTCTGAATATGTCCTCCAGTAAGGCAGAAAATAGTTTAGGTGACAATGGGTCTCCTTGTCTTACCCCCCTAGCTATTGGAAACTCTTTGCCAACTGTTTCTAATTTTATTTGTGCGGTGCTATTAGAGTATATGTTTTTAATTAAGCGTATATAATTTTTTGGCACACCTTGCCGGATTAGAGCTTTCCAAAGCGAACCATGATTGATTGAATCGAATGCTTTGCTATAGTCTACGAATGCAATGTATAAAGCCTTTCCGTATTCTTGACATTTTTCTATAAGTTGTTTTAAAACATGCATATGATCGACAGTTGAGAATCCTGCTCTGAAGCCAGCTTGTTCCATGGGTTGTTGTTCATCCAGTACATTTTCTATTCTATTTAGCAGCAATTTAGAGAACACTTTGTAGATGTTAGACATAAGGCTTATAGGCCTATAGTTTTCAATCATACTTCTGTCTCCTTTTTTATGTAGTAATATAATGACGCTTTTGGTCCATTGAGATGGTATAAGTTCCGAACTTAAAACGGTGTTATATATCTCTGTGAGTTTTCTCAAGTTTTCCGGATTAGTCACAGAAAGTTTAATCATCTCATTTGTTATTTGGTCCGGTCCTGGTGCCTTGTCCTTTTTTTGAGTGCTAACCGCTTTTTCTACTTCTGACTGAAGAAATGGTGGTATGAGCTCGGTCTCTTCGTCAACTAGGTTTATCATAGGGAATGTAGTGCTCTCTTCTGCTGTGTAGAGATTCTTATAGAAATCAGTGGCTGTTTCAATTATATTATTTCTCGTCCTTTCTAGCTTTCCTGTTTTGTTTTTGGGATTTGGTATCCATTGTCTTGTTTGTGTCAATTCCTTTAAGGCTTTTTTCACTCCTCCAGTCTTTTCAATATGGTGGTTTAGCACAGTTGTTCTTCTTTTCATTTGGTCCTTTTTAATAGAGTTACTAATTTTTTTACTTATTTCTGCGATACTCTTAAGATTTTTTCTATCCTTCCCAGATTTTAATATCTCCTTTCTTTGTTCAATTAATAACCTGGTTTCTGTTCCAATTTTTTCTATTTTGTTTTTTACTTGTTTCTTGAATGAACCATAAATTTCATTTAACTGAGTGTTATATAATTCGTCTGTGTTATTTCTTGGGTTGTGTATATGAATATTGTTGCTAATGACTTTTGTAGTTGCATTGAATTTGTTTCTGCTTTTTCTTGGTTCATTATTGTCTATCGCTGCTCTCACCATTCGATGGTTGGTATTAAAGTTGAACTGGTTTAAAATGCTTATGTCTTGAAATACTTTTCTATTATTGGTTGCAATATAATCTATTTCATTCTTGTATGAACCGTCTGGCGAAACCCAGGTCCATTTGTTCCTTGGATGTTTTTTGAAGAAACTATTCATGAATGACAGATTGTTTTCTTGGGCCATATTAATCATCCTTTCTCCATTTTTACTCCTGATGCCATGTCCGAATTTGCCTACTATCATTTCTTCGCCAGTTCTTTGGATTCCTATCCTGCCATTAAAGTCTCCTATCACCATAACGTTTTTACATGCGTCTTGTAAGGTTGCTGAAAGCTGGTCATAGAAGATGTCCTTCCCGTGTTCATCATGTTGTTCTGTGGGAGCATACACTTGGACTATAGACCATTTATTTTTGTATCCTGGTAAATGTATGTTAAGAACCGCTATTCTCTCTGATATACCCTTAAATTCATCAATGTTTCTTTCTAAATGTTTTTTAACCATAAAGCCTACTCCGTGGCTTCCTTTTGTTTCTCCTTTATAGAAGAATATATATTCTTGATGGTCTTCAATACTTTCACCTAATCTTCGCACTTCACTTAAGCCTAATATATCCCATTTTATGTTCGAGAGTGCTAGCTCTAGTTCCGTAAGTCTCTCTTGTGTTCTTAGTGTTAAGCAGTTCAATGTTGCGATGTACAGCTTTTCAGTTCTATTTGTTCTTACTGCATCAATGTTGGGACTATTTCTTATAGGAGCTGGAAGGGATTGGTCCTTGACCCCCACGGGGACCAGCCGGGTTGGGGGTTTGTTTTGTAATGTGCCTAAGTGCATTGTAATGTGCCTAAATTGAAGAATAGATATCTTTTATCTTTTTTTTAATAACCTATTGCTGGAGCTTGAGAGTGAAGGTCTGTTATAAGAAAGATACTTCTACAATAAATACATAAACTGAATGCTCCAAAAACGTAATATTGTCGTACGCATTGATACAGTTAGATGAAAACTGCCTACATATAGGCTTTACCAAATACTAGAAGCTGTATATCTCTTCCATTTCGATAAAAATTCCGTTTCAGTTTGACTAGCAAATTCAAGTTAATTCCCAGACAATACGCCGGTAATACAATATTACATTATTCTGTGTATCGTAGTATGTAAGTTAATACGTCAGTCATATGTATAGGTAAGGTATGTAAATCTGCAAATGTTACTCCGCTTGTGCGAAATCGATTGTGATGTATGGAAATTGTATGTAAATGACAAAACGTGTGCTGTGAAATAGAGACGATTTGAGGGCGTTGCGTATATCTAAAAACTGTTGAAACGACTAATATAGGTAGGTACAGTGGGCAACATAAGTAGCTAAGCGGGTAAGGTGTACAGAATGAACTCTTATTCTCTTAATAATAAAGTCGTGTCAAACTTATTTTGAACATAGCGCCAGCTTAGCTACTTCTGCCGCTAACTGTACTTGAAATAGGTACCTACCTACAAAGGAGTGAAACGTAGGGAGTCGAGTCCTCTTGGGTAAAAAGTAATCTAGATACTTAATCTAACCGGGCGGGGTAGTATCAGTTTTTATCAACAATAAGTTTTTTTTAAACTTATGTAAGTTTAGATACAAAACATCATTGATATTTTTCCATTCTTTTTTCGGTAAGTAGACGTCGATCGTGCAACCACGAAAAAAATCTAGGATGTATGTGAAATACCCAACGCACTTTGGGCCAGCGTGGGGACTATAGCTTGGTCCCTTTCATGCAATGATTGATTAAATGATTAGATACTAATGTTGCAACTGTGTGTGTTTTTTTCTAATGTTGCAACTGTGTCTGTTCAGGTGAAGACGACGGCACCATACGACTCGGGGCGGCGGCTGCTGGACCTGATGGACATGGCCATCTTCGACTTCCTCACTGGCAACATGGACCGACATCACTACGAGACCTTCAAGTTCGTACCCTTGCTCAAACATTCAGTCTGACCCTTACCTTAATTTATATATCGGACAGCTACTCATTTTAATACTGAGGAGCATTCCAACATTTTTATAATTCCGAAAATCATATAAAAATATTCCATTGTAAAAGGAGACCAATTTCGGAATTATCTGACACTTTTTAGAGTTACGTAGCCAAAATGGCAAAAACGGAACGGAACGGAACCCTTGTAGTTTCGTCATGTCCGTCTGTTTGTTCGTCCGTATGTCACAGACATTTTACTCAGAAAATATAAGACGTATCTTTATCAAATTTTAACACAAGGTGTATTTTTTGTGCCTTAGTTTTGTAGTTAAATTTCTGAAAAAATATTTTAGGGGGGCACTCCATACATGTAACATTATTTATTATTTACCGAATATCAGAATGATGTACATCAATCGATAAGTCTTTAAAAATTACTTTTACTTTTTTGGAATTACTCCAATAAGATTAAGTACCTACTAAGTACTGGAAAATATTTACATTATGTATGAAATTGTATGTTGGTCACAAATTACAATTATTATTATTATATTTTTTTTTATTTACTTGTTTATTGTAGGACTTATTCAATCTGATGCCGCATACTGTGCCACTTTTAAAAGTAAAGGACCATAAACAGTTGAATTGTTGCCATATAACCCTTTAAAACGAAACGCACAACTAGTACCTAATCAACCACAATTTTTTCTAACCATCATTCTTGTAAAAATGGTTAGTTTCAAATTTAGAATCCCGTTTTTGATGTGACAATTGTTGCAGAATGTTTGGGAACGAGACGTTCCCGCTGCACTTGGACCAAGGGCGCGCTTTCGGCAAGGCGTACCACGACGAGCTGAGCATCCTGGCGCCGCTGCTGCAGTGCTGCGTCGTGCGCCACTCCACGCTCGCCACGCTACTCAAGTAACTATTTCACTACGATATTTGGCTAAAAGTCTATGGGTGTAGTAAAAAAGTTTTGTACCACCGCCTGGACTTTTTGATAGTTTTGCTCTAGACAGGAATTAACCGCCTTTCGTAATGTCTATTCTTAAAGCGATTATTTGTTTATATTTCTGTACATAGCACTTAATTTATGAACATAACTGTGTATATAAATACACGTTCTTACTACACGTATGTAGAAATTAGGTTTACATAGAGCTTGCATTTCTTTCTCTTCCACATTTTTAATTTTATGTAATTTTAAAACCATGAGCAAGTCGCAATAAATTATGAAATTAAAAGTTAGGCGTGGTTGTTAAATAAGAGAGTATGAAGTGGATTAAAAATATAGCATTCTATTTTATTTAGAGTAGGTAGCCATTTTATTTCCATATGTTTCTCTCGAATCTCTATTTGTTGTCGAGCAAGTTGATTGTACCACGCATAATCAAATTTCCGACTTAACATAGCCCAAACAATAAAAATTTCGTTGGAAATGTATGTACAGATATAGTGCATAATGTATTTTCATCGGGAAAACTCGGATCTCAGTCGGAATACGACGGCACCCAAAGTAGTGGGGTGGCCAAGTTGAAGCGGAGAATTCTTCGTAGGACTGAAAAGGTTTATACCAACAAGTGCTATCGTTGGAATCAGCATAAGCTTCTGATTATTAAACTATCTCTTGTCACTTCATAAAGTGGTGGAATGAGTTTTTATGACGTCACAAAGATGGCGCGCGACTTAGGGTTAGATTTTGTCGATTATTTCAAAAACTATTTAGTCAATTTAAGCAAACAAGGTGTCATATAAATAAATAAATAAATATTTTGGGGACAATCTTACACAAATCAACCTAACCCCAAACTAAGCAAAGCTTGAACTATGGGTGCTAGGCGACGATATACATACTTAGATAGATAAATACATACTTATATACATAGAAAACATCCATAACTCAGGAACAAATATTTGAGATTAGCACACAAATAAATGCCCTTACCAGGATTCGAACCCGGGACCTCCTGCTTCGTAGGCAGGGTCACTACCAACTGGGCTATGGAGGCCGTTTAATTTCCATTATATGATTGATATATGTATATGATTGATATATATATGATTGATATTTTCATGCTTAATAAAATATGTAAATCTACCTTCAACCAAAAAGTTAAATAAAAGCCAAATTTATTTTTATTTAAATTTCTAACACGCATTAATTTACATTATTAATTATGTTAAACTTTATTGCACAATAATAAAAAATAAGTCCAAAAGGCACACTTAATGCGTTAAGGCATTCCGTTCCAGTCAACCATAGGGCAAAACAGAAATTTGCTATGGTGTGTGCAGTGATATAAAAGGATTGTGTAATTATTAGTCTCATATTTAAGTCCTAATTTCTAACTATACACATTGTAAAGAAATATTTGTAGCTAATATATATGTATATGTAGTATATGTGTACCTATATGTAATAATCTTTACCTTTATTTAACCTTATCATTATACATTTTATCATTAAGTAGTGTATTTTACAGTGTGTTTTTAACATACTGTTTACGCTGTTGGGGCAGCTCTTGTAAAACAGTTATTATCGAGGCCGAAAGAGCACAGCGTGCTGTCCTTAAAACAATTTGAAAGAAACCCTTCCGTTATTCCACACTTTTACTATATAAAAAGTCCGAGGTGTTGACGGTTCGTCAATTTACCTACTCAAAATTGTTGTTGATAAGCACAAGCAAATACTTGAAACGAAGAGTGTATCGAACACAGGTTCCGTCCGTGAATACTGCCCTTGCAAAACGATTTGAACCGTATATATCTAGTTTTGTTTATAATTCCGTGACTAGACACTTAGACATTAAAGATAAACCCGTTTTTAAAGCCAAACAAGTCATTACAAAAGCAAAAGCAATGGCTAGCCAGCTTCACCTATGAATATACCGATAATATTATCCAAATCAGAAAAAGTTAGACCTTCGCATCACATGTAATGTTTTTAATAGGATCTCATTCTTTTTTGTAAGTAGGGCTCCCTTTTCTCCTTCCACGTTCTTGCCGTGCACATTCCCATACCTATTCTCACCCATGAACCCGTACGCATGCCCACATCCGAAGGTATTAATGGGCACCTAAAACTGCCTTTATTTTACTAACAACTATATTTTTTGACCATAGGGTCAAAAAAAGATCAAAATGTTATCAACTGAAAATGTAACTTTGCAGTTTTTTAACTATATGGGATTGCAAAGTACCTACTCGTAAAGTTTGTAAAACCCGGCAACAGGCAACCCGGCTGACATTCCAGTATGTTAAGATTTTCAGAGGCTTTATAGCTCTAATACTAGATGTATTCAAAATTTGGAGCTTTTTTGGATTAGCTAGAGTTAGAATTCGTATGATCTGTCATATAATAGTCAGTCAGTAACAAAACTAAGGAACTTTGACTTGCAATAATTCTTAAATTATAAGTAAGTAAAAATTAAATGATTTTGAGAATATGTCTTCCTCGTGTTATGACTTCTTTTTCACTGAAAATTCAGACTTCTAGTTACCACCAAACACCAGAATACCAAAATTAGAGGGCATCGAAAATAGCTTGAATGGCTACGGGAAAATGATAGTACGGCCGTGAGAGAGACTAATAATTTCACAATCCTTTTATCTCACTGCACACACCATAGAAAATTTCTGTTTTGCCCTATGGTTGACTGGAACAGAATGCCTTAAAGCATTAAGTGCGCCTTTTGGACTTATTTTTTTATTATTGTGCAATAAAGTCTAACATAATTAATAATGTAAATTAATGCGTGTTAGAAATGTAAATAAAAATAAATTTGGCTGTTATTTAACATTTTTGTTATAGTAAGATTTACATATTTTATTAAGCATGAAAATATCAATCATATGACACCTTGTTTGCTTAAATCGACTAAATAGTTTTTGAAATAATCGACAAAATCTAACCCTAAGTCGCGCGCCATCTTTGTGACGTCATAAAAACTCATTCCACCACTTTATGAAGTGACAAGAGATATTTTCATAATCAATAGCTCATGCTGATTCCAACGATACCACTTGTTGGTATAAACCTTTGGGTCCTACGAACATCGAAAATAAGATAGCTCCTACGAATTGGCCTTTCTTCTAAAGTACCTGTCACTCATTAAATATAATCATTAAGCGACACTTCAGATGCTATCGTATTCCAATTGAGATCAGAGTTATCCCGATGGAAATACATTATGCACTATATTTGTATTTGCCTCTTTCTTTACGTACATCCCAGCACCTCCACAATCTAGTCAGTCTAACCAAAGCCTAAATAATTAAATATGCGTTCACTTTTAGGTTCCACAACGGCAAACCGCTATCAGCGTCCCTCCGCGATACGATGAAGGTGGATCCTGTATCGCCCGTCCTCTGGGAGCCGCACCTAGCAGCCCTGGACCGGCGGACCGCCATCATCCTCGACGCTATCCGCAAGTGCGTTCAAAAATCCGAGACCCCCGTCGACAACAACGATGTCAACGATTTCGTATGACCGCTGAACACGCCTGTGATTGAACATTAAGTGTGATACAGCTATGGTCTACGGGTAACCAGTCTAAACCGGACTTAGACTTAAGATTTTAGTGCCAAAGAGTATCCAAATGACATTGGGTGAGCGTTTCAAGTCATTCCACTGACTCTGTTAAGAAGCCATTGTACAAGCCAAAAATTCCGATTTTTATGCAATGACCAATTTACAATTGGAATCAGTATTGATTTGTAGAAAGTTTATTTTATGTATAATCTAATGGAACTAAATTATTTGTAGGCATGCTGATGGCTCCATTGTCTTAATTCAGGGGTCTCAGAAATGTAGAGAGGTGAAGTGTGACCTTTGGGTACCACAACACTATGGATGTGATAGTAGTTAGGGCATGGTTGGATTTAGATAAAAAAAAACTCTGAAGATTCGTGGGCCACATTATTTTATTGGGGTATTCAATTACCTATCATAATGCAATGCACTGTACATATGAATAGTGAAATAGTATTAAGTTTAGTTTCTTTATAGGTTATTTTGCTACATTTAGCTTTGGTAAACATTGGACGCTAGAAGCTCAAGAAGACAGACATATCATGATGGCGTGTGATAACTTTGCGGATTTTGTTATAAATGTTTTGATAAAATTGACTTTAGTATTTAAGAGGCTTAATAGAAATTTGCTACATGTCTCCTTTTTATTAATTTATTTTTGTTGTTTCTACGCATTTTTTGACTCGTTCCTTTTTGTGTGTGTTTTATTTAAACTATTATTTTATTTATTTTGTCCTGCTTCTTAATAAATTAATTTAATAAGTGTCTTTAATATGAATTAGAAAAACTTTAATAATATTCAGTTGAGTAGATCTCGAAGCGGCGTAAGAAAAGGAGAATTCCAATTATTTTCGACGACATGGCGTTTGTCTTGAAAATTTAAAATACGTTAATCCATAGGATATTCAAAGTAAACCACAACTGCCATTATTCAAGAACTGACAAAAATCTGTTTGAAATTTAGCTCCTTTTCGCCGCATACCTTTGTAATGTATGTAAGTATAAGTCTAACTTAGGATCAACCAATGCAAAGTGTTTTTCTTCGTTATATGTTCGTTGTGACCGGCAGCTTTCGTTCTAAGTACTTTAAGTACCATTCCTTGAGAATTGACGATATAGAGTAGGTTACGTAAATACAACGTGCAAATGTACGGTTAACAGTAGTAACTCAGCGGGAGAGGTACCTAAAGGTACCTTAGAGGTACCGAATGAATACAAAATGACCTTGACACGCATTATTTATCTTTATAATAAAATCGTTCCGAGATCATTTTGACCACCCCATTGCTTAGCTACTTCAGCTGCTGTAGATACTTAATCCATTGAAAGCTACTTATATTGCGCGAACTTCGACGGAGTTTGTGAAATACCTATAAGTCTTAAAGGAACATGCGATGTAGGTTTACCCTAATTAACCGAGATGTTTTTTTTTCTGTCCCTGAAATTTTGCATTGCGATAGATTGAGTGTGCCTAAGTACAATCGGCAACATTATAGCGGATGAGGCCCTCAAAATGATGTTCGAACGCTCATATTCTCTTAAAAAAGTCATGCCAAGATCCTTTTGAACATATCTTACCCCTTTAGATGCTTTTGTTGCTGACTGTTCCTAGGTAGATACAATAAGTAAGTTTTAAACTTGTCTGTTTTATATCGTCCTGCGGAATTTCATGTATAAAAACAAAAATAATGATTTATATTGCAAAAACATAAGTCATGATTAAATGTAACTATGAAATTTTAATAATTTGAGTTAGCGTGAAGCTAACTAGCTTAGGGAAGCTGCAGACGCGCGGTTTTCTAATGAGGCTGCCGGATTCGGAAATTCAGATTTGGAAATCAGTAATATTTGATAAAGCGCACACGTTTCTTAAATTTTCTGAATGGATCGATCGTGTGCTAACGGATTTCTGCACCTGAATTTGCAATCCGGAAACCTTATCAGGAAACCGTGCCTCTGCGGCCTCCCACTCGTACATATAAAAAGCCGGCAGTCGTTAAAGATGTATTTATATTTATTAAATTAATACGTGCTGCTGTGTTAGTATAAGTGCTACTTGTTGTTGTAAAAGAGATGGATGTATGTAATAAGAGAAGTCGACTTGCCAAAGATGTACCTACAATGTTTTAAGATGTAACGTGTAAGTAGGTATGGAAACATGATGTGAGGTTTTCGAAGCGTGTTTTTGTTGAACGTTTATAAATTAAAAATGAAATGATTCCACTTGTTTGTTTTTTTTTGCTCAATTCTGGGTAACGAAGTCTAGGATCATATTCAATTTCAGAAAGTGGGTAACACAGCTACCAATATAGCAGAGCATAAAATTGAAAAAAATGTGCGCATCGAGAACGAGTTGTGAATTTTTGTCTATAGATAGAGTACCCCACGATGAATATTTTTGGATTGGAGGTCTGTAAAATGATTGCACCTTCACGTCAAAATCAGGGGCCCCATGCTATATGTTATTACGCTAAATAAGACTGCTAGAAGTTGTGTGCATCATTTCCGTATAAAACAGACAAAAGTAGAAATCCCTATTTAAAAAAAAAACAATATACCTAATGAATTATGACAATGTAGTTATATGTATATCAAAATAAGTAACGCCACTTACCTAAATAATTTAAAATTAATTTACATGTTACTTATAATATGTAAAATAATAAAATATAGCTTTAGCCGCTAGCAATGTTGACATATTTCGGTCAAAGATTGAACATTTAAATATCGTATACCTATCAGAAAACAAAACTGCATAAAACGTCAAAAAAACGGATATCTGATAATAGCATCTACTGCATTAGTAATAAACAAAATCTTTTTGTCAAAAAGAGACATAAAACCGGAGCCTAAACGAATTTCGCGGGTCAGTGTACTTGACGGTCCCGTAAAGGTCACATAAAGCCGGGACACAAAGATATGTCGGTCCCCATAAAAACAGGAATATGAATAGTACGGGAATATTAGGATACCTATTTGCTATAACATTTTACGGCTCCAAGCCTGTGTTGTTGTTTATTAAACATTTCAGTGTGCCGTAAAGTTAGGTTTAGTTTTTACTGTGTGTAGTTAAATAAATTCGGCCAACATTTTTGATTTTGACTACATATTTTTAAAATCATTCTAACTAATAAATATAAATCAAGTTTTAGTTTACTATCATTTTTAATAAGTAGTAAGTAAGCGTTTTTCCAAAATCTTTTTCAGGTACCCAATAATTAGGTAAAACTAAAAAATTCTTAACCATATTCTATAACAAAGAATTGGCATTTTTCTTGCTTAATTCTTTACAAAAAAAATCGGTACAAACTTATTTAGCGACGTACAAAAAATTCTTAGCTTTTTCTTTTCAGGACAAATAAAATCATTTTTTTGATTACAAACTTTTTTCGCAGCCTACATGTTGATGCCTTTGGAAACACTAGTTAGTAACGGCTAAGTCATGAGGTACAAAATCCTCAGGGCACGAACCCGACTCGCTAAATTATTGGCCGTTTTATTGTAAACTAGCTGACCCGGCGAACTTCGTAGCGCCTACTTTTTATTGTTGAAATATTTTAATAGCTATTCTGCTATTCGGGGTAGAGATACCTAAGTACATCAAAACAATCAAACATTTCTCGAGTTATAAATGGTGTAACCGACACGACTTTGTTTTAAGTATACAGAAAAAGTATTCACACGAACACGTTAAAATAAGGATGTAAACTACAAAATACTTAACATAGTGTATGAGTTCGGAAGCGGAACACAGGACGTGATATAGTTGGTACAGCGGATATTGTCATTCCCGGCGCTCGCGCTCCCGCCGCAATCTTACAAATTGTATATTCGCATGAAGAGTTTCCGGCCGCCTCCACTCACGGGGAATAACAAAATGTTCAACGTAAGTGGTGTTTTGAATCTAATTACTGTTCTTAACGGGAATACAACTGAATTATAAGCTGGTATGAGGCCGTAATTAGGTACCTATGTTTTATTGAAATTGCGTTCCAATCCTATTATCTAGTACAAAATATTGTTTACGTACAATAATATAATGGAGCATTTTATTATATTTATCTATATTCATTCATAACTACGAGGCGAATACGCCAAATAGAGAAAAAAATTGTACATAAAAAGAAAAGGTTTGACGTGTATTTTTCTGTGTGTCATAGTCTCCTTCAAATAATATTACAATCATCATCATCATCATCATCATCTCAGCCATAAGACGTCCACTGCTGAACATAGGCCTCCCCTTTAGACCTCCATAAGTATCGGTCGGAAGCGACTTGCATCCAGCGTCTTCCGGCGACCTTTATAAGGTCGTCTGTCCATCTTGTGGGTGGACGTCCTACGCTGCGCTTGCTAGTCCGTATATTACAATACAATATAAATATTCCTTATTGCACACCTCAATAAAATAGAACAGTACAGTACACATATTGAATAGTATTAGTAAAAAAGTGTATCTAAATGTATTATCAGTGGCGTAGCAAACTGTGCTGTATTAGTTATAACAGAGAGTGCTACGAATGTCAGGCTACGCTACGTGGCGCGAATACGTTCCATTATCTTATTTTACCTACTTTCAAACTCACAAGAACATTAAATGCTTAAAGATAAATAATGTTGGATAAACACTTAAGCTTTAATAAACTCTCCTTGGAAAACAAATCAGATTTCAAAATAACAAACATTACTTTAGAAATTAAGGACGAACGAGCTAAATTAAAAGGAATATTCCGATAATTACGGTGTCAGGGGAGAAGGGTGAGTTATCGTGGAAGTTGACAGATCCAGCATTTAGGGACAATTCACTTACAATCGGCAACTTTGACTCTTTCACTGATTAAAACTTCTAACGGCGTCTATCTTAAACATTTGTGTTTAATAATTTCCTTTTGCTCATTGAAATTATTGAGAGTTTTAGTAACAGAAATTATGTCAACAAGTTTGACAAGGCCAAATTTACTTCTTGATAACGTAAATTTGTTTTGTTTAGTACCTAATTGTTCTGTGCCCATTTTATTAACAATGATAATCTATAAATTCTATAACATCACCGTTTTGAACAAAATTTCCCATAATGTCATGTTATGACAAATCGATATTACGACATCGTTAACGAAATTTAAGGTTTCGCATTTTTCTTCAATAACTTGTATGGGGTACAAAATATCAGTTAAATATTTATTGTAGCGCATTATGCTGACAGGTATGATTAATTTCTGCCTGCAATGTTCCGGTGCGCGGTAAATAAGCAGAACTCACTTCAATAATAATTACACAATTTTAAAATTACTTCGTTGTTTAATTATTAGCTTAGTTTCACTCGTATTTACCTAATGCATCGTTTCCCCAACTCTTTAGTGTAACTTATTTGAAGTTGTCGATAGTTACCTAACAGGCCCCGCAGGCTATGTACTGTGTAGCTATCAGATAGTTCGATAACACATGCCCCTAGCCTAACGCTTGCAAGTTCGCTTGTAGTATGCAACTCAGGAACTGCTAGTGACTGCTCACAACCAAATTCTCGTAGTTTGTAGGTACCTCTTGTCTAGACATAGCTTGTCTTGGTTTTGTAAGATTTTTTGTTTCAATGGTTATAGTCCCAAACCAAGAAGTAGTTTTCTACATAAAATATTTTGTGCTAGAGATATTACGATTGTCTTTCAATTTCTTAGCTTAATCACGCCACGCGCAGTGTGGAACGTGATTCTTCACATCGCTACAAGTATATGCCGAAACCGGCGGTAGCCCATAATTACAGGCCCGTAACTTATACATAGTTCCCTTTTGAAATACCGGGTGTTTCCTGTAAATATTATGCAATATCGGGGGACGACCATGTAAACATTTTTGGGGTTTAATTAAGAACTAAAGAGTAGCGCCTTAAAACATTTTACCCAAGCAGCAACTGAAAGCAATACTTATATATGCCAGTTTACTAACAAGGAATGCAGTAAAACTACGTATCGTGTGTCTATCTCTGATTTATGCTTGTCCGATCTCGCGTTAGCGTTGAACCTGCTGCGCTATTGTTTACTGCGATTTATCACCTACGTCGGCATTGGAGTCGTAGGCACAACAATTCACTTGGACACAGCGCCCATTGATGGCGTTCCGCAGTGGAGTCAGATACAGAAGGGAATTTCAGCGGCCTGTCGAAAGATTCCAGATTTGACCACAATTCAGGTGATCCGAATGCTACCGGGTGGGTAGCATTTTGTACTTCACGATTCGCAAGTCAATAAAAAAAACAATTGCCTTCATTCTCACGCTTTTAAAGAGTGCCTCTTCTACCTGTGTAATAACAATTTATAAATAATATACCTACTAATCTTGCTTCTCCAATCTTCCTTAGTCACAAAGTATTCAATTTTGAAAGGCTCCGCTTTCAAGTTACCTAAACGCTTTTATGAAATCCACCCAATTAGGAAACATAGGGAGGTTTGTAGCGTCACAGGAAGGAGAAAGTAAGTAAGAAGGGACTGTCGCCTGGCGTACTGTATTTCCTGTCTAACCATGTGATGCGGCATTGTCTGCTTATGCTTTATACTAGGCGGATAACAAATGAGGTATGCCCTGGGAGTGACTTTGTATAGCCGCCCGTATATCACCATTGTATGACGACGGGGGAAAAATCGACTCTTAATTACTTTATTGGTAGCATAAACGCTACGTGAAAATGATGTCATCGGAAGGAAAAAAATACTCTATTAAACCTAAAACTTTATCAAATGATAAAGTAGTTAAATCAGGTGAATCCTTCAGTTGTTGTGATAAATAAGTTGATTTCTGCCTATACCTATGCACACTTTCTCGAACAATTTCAACTTTTCAATGTAGCTCTTGTTTTTAATGCTGCCTGTAAGATGATTTCGTAACTTCAGGTACCCCAGCTTGAATATATGTAGGTATAGGAATACTTGAGTGTGACTTCTAAAAACGATAAAATTTGAGAGAATAAGTTAAAATTAAGTAAGACGAAAAAGACAATATTCATTTTGTAGAAATCTAAATTTAAACTGTAATAAATGCAATTTTAATGACTAATTATAAAAACGTATTATATTGCAAAGAATCATTATAATCAAATAATTCCATTTGAACCATCTAAACTCTTACTTTGCGTAAAATCGCGCGCAAAACTCCGTTTACGGCGACAATTATTATCATATTTCACAAAGTTATCCCTCCGCGCAGACCAATTACTCATTTAAACAATTAATGTGTGCAATTAGACCCAGATAATGTGTAACGATATCGCCATCGGCCGCCTTCTCGCGGGACCGCGCTGCCGCTCCGCCGCTTAATTGTCGATCTATCGTGGGACAGACCGGGAAAAGCACGTTTTGCAAAACCTTTATTCTTAGAAACTTGCGATTTAAATGATGTAGTTGATCACAGTTGAGCCACTTTTTTTTTCGTTAGCCTATTTAGTGTCCCACTGCTGGGCAAAGGCCTCCCCTCTTTTTCCCCATTCGACCCTGTTGGTTGACATTTTCGTATACATTTCGTATTTGTGTATAGATATTGGAGAACTCGACTGTACCGTAAAATGGAGTAAGTAGGGTCATAACTGACATTCAAACATCGATAACATTTTATTTTTACATATGCAAACTGAATGGTGTATATGTTATGGACCAAGTGATAAATCGGTCATTATACATAATGCCCGGGCATTATGAATAATGACCAATATGAGTATGCAATTTGATAATAACTATTCAAATAATTAAATTGCCCGGGCATTATAAATAATGCCCATCACCTATTTGGCAGAGTAATAAACCTTCGTTAATAACCATTCAAACAATTAAATTGCCCGGGCTTTATACATAATGACCATCAACTATGGGCAAAGTAATAAAAAACATAAAAATTTCACAAATCTACAAGGTCGTGAAAATAGGGGTAATTTTTTTATAACACGACGGTGGCAAACTATCATACGTTTCGCCTGATGGTAAGCAGCTACCGTGGCTTATGGATGCCTAACTACAGAGGATTCACGCGCATTGCCTACCCTTTACTTTAAGAACCTATACTGCCTACACTGCTTTTTTGAAGAACCTCATACTTTAGCCCTCGGGAAAACTTCGGAAGGGAGTTCATTCCACAGCCGGAGCGTTAGCGGGAGCGAATTCCTCTTAAACCGTACAGTGAGCGACCAATAAAGCTCCAGTGTGTGAAGATGAACAGGCTGCCGACGGTGAGCGGTGCGGTGATAAAAAGCAGCCGTGGGCATCAATCATGTCAAACAGCTCTTCGGAGCACAACCCATTGTACAAGCGATAGAACACACATAAGTCTTTCCTTCGACTTAGAAGTTCAATATTGCTCGTGAGTTTGGGATCGTCGACGATTCGCACAGCGCACCTTTGTACCGAGTCAAAGGCGCAAGCTGGTGTATAGGTGCTCCCGCCCAAAGGCGACAGCAGTACTCCATATGGAGGCTGACTTGCGACTTGTACAGAAGCAGTCTCGGCCCCGGAGTGAAGTATCCCTTCGCTCTATTGAGAAAGAAAAGAAAGAAAGAAAGAAAAATCATTTATTGCAAAGAAACTACAGACAGCACCACAACAATTTAAACTTAAATACTAAGTACTTAAGACTAACATTATTTTAAACATAGAAAAGAGAAAACACTAGTGGGGAGAAATCAAAAAGTAAATAATTACAATATTGATGCCGTTGTAGTGGGTGCAAAAGGACGCCACTCAGCATGTGCCCTGGCATCGAAGATGCCACAGCGCTGGTCTTCCGTGGAGCCCAGAGACGGAAGGTAGTGCGAAACAGATAACATAGAGAACAAAACAACAAACATATGGGATGAAATAGGAGTTACTTCTAAATACAGTAATAAATAAATGTAAAAGTAATTATGTGGTAGTTATAAAAGATAATAGGTGGTGTTAGCATAAAAAAGAATAAATATACATATTATACAAAAGGAAGAATAAATATGAATAAGTATGATACACTATATTATATTGCATTGCAAAGTCACATATTCAGTGTCACGACCAAGATCACGGCAATTGAAGGCTGAAGAGATATGTCTTAAATTTGCGTTTGAAGGTGAAAATATTTTTCGAATTTCGTATAGGAGGGGGTATGTTATTCCAGCATTTCGTGGCAGAATAGCGAAAACTACCACGAAATGCTGCCGTTTTGCCGTGTCTCGGACAAATTAGACGGATGGCTGCTCTAGTTGGCCGTGTCGAGAATGTGAGCTTGTCAAAGAGGTACGGGGGTTGTTGACGATGCATCACACCGAACAGCAATGAAGCAAAATGCAACGATCGTCGCGCTTCCATTTTTAGCATGCGCCCGCTGTTTAGGTATGGGGTGACGTGAGTGCGTGGAGGAATAGGAAAACAAAAACGAGCACAAGCATTCTGTATTCGTTGAAGGACTGCCCTGGATCGGGCCAATAAACAACCGTTGATTACTGTGTCGACGTAGTTAAGTTTAGAGAGGATTAACGTGTCACATAATTTGATTCTAAGGTCCACACTGAGAAACTTACGAACCTGATACAAAACTTTTAGTCTGTAGTAGCAATTTTTAGCGGTATTAAGGACATGCTGTTCGAAGTGCAACTGCTCGTCGAACAGTAGACCAAGATTACGAGTTAACATGACCCGTTCAAGTGACTCCCCACCCAGCGTTATGTTAGGGTTGAGACTAATTATTTTGTTAACTTGATCTTTAGTGCCAAGCACTAGAAACTTTGACTTGGTGGGATTCAGTACTAAGTCACAGTGTCCAGACCAGTTGTCAATACGAGCCAAATCTTGGATCAATAACTCTATGGCGGTTAAAGTTTCCCGAGGTTGGAAAGTTTTGAAAATTTGCAGGTCGTCTGCATACATATGGTAATTACAATTTCTAATGCAGTTCGCTATATCTGCTACATATAGAATAAAAAGCACCGGGCCCAAGATCGATCCCTGAGGGACTCCACAATTTACCCAAGTTTTTAAAGAAAAATCCAATAATCCAGAAGCATCCTTGTGCAAGCCAACACGCTGAGAACGACCCGTGAGGTAGCTAGCAAACCATTGGATAGTTTTATGACTGAAACCATAATACGTGAGTTTAGAGAGTAGCAACGGGATATTAATTGTGTCAAAAGCACGGGAGAAGTCTAATAAGACCAGTACTGATGCCTCTCCTTTATCCTGCGCTGTCAAGATATCGTCAATTACATCCAGTAGGGCCGTAGCTGTGCTGCGTGACTTTCGAAACCCAGATTGCTTCATCGGTAATATATTATTGGATTCTAAAAATTCTGTCATTTGCTGGCATACAATTTTTTCTAAAATTTTGGACGCACCAGCTATTGAGCACATCGAGCTTTTTGGATGCCAGCGTGGCCTTCCCTTCAAGGTGACCACGGAATTGGACGTCACTGGAAATGTCGACACCGAGGATCCCAATACTCCCTGACATCGTAAGAATTGCGCCTTGGAACTGAGGGGCCACAGCAAATGGAGTTTTCTTAACGGTAAACGCAATAACTTGTGTCTTTTTGGGGTTTAATCAGACCAAGTTGTCCTGACCCCACGCCGAGACTCTAGAAAGAGTGTTCTCGATATCGGACACAAGTTTTTTGTGACTCTTTACCACAGTGGAACGAGGGATATTGGCACGGTCCGTGTAGCATTACAATAATATCACCGATAGACTATATACCTATCATTGATATTCAGCAAAAAATGCGTTGGAGATAGCACGCAGCCTTGCGGGACACCAGCGTTTATGTCAGCGCATATGTATGTATGTGCGTTTCAGAGCAACTTCCGTCGACTACGGCTCGTATGTTTCTGCCGGACAAAAAGACTTTAGCTGGCAACCCATCTGCACAATCCCTCGGGCAGTCCGTAAGCTGGCAACTTCGACAGAAGACTCCGATGCCAGACCCGATCGAAAGCCTTAGCTATATCAAGGCTGACTGTCAATGCTTCTCCCTGACTCTCAATGGCTGTTGCCCAGCGGTTAGTGAGATACACTAGAAGACCACCAGTCGAGCGACCATGGCGAAAGCCATATTGGCGGTCACTAATAATGTCGTGCTGTTCTAGGCATCCCAGGAGATTCGCATTGATTATGCGTTCCATATCCTTGGAGAGAAAGGAGGTTATAGCAATAGCCCTGTAATTCGACGGATCTGAACTATCACCCTTTTCAGGCATAGGGTGCACGAGGGCAGTCTTCCATGAAGATGGTACTTGCCGTTTATAATACGAGAGTGTGAAAAGGGGCGTTAGCACGGGACACAACTCAGGAGCACATCCTTTGAGCACAACTGCTGGTAGGCCGTCTGGCCCACTACACCTACACATAAGCATAACTTAATTTAATTGTATGAAGGAGTAAAAATTTTATTTCAAAAATAGATTGCACCCAAATTATACGAAAATGATATCAAACTCGACCTAGCAGCAAATGGTCGCCAGAAATATAGCACAACCTGGACCTCGGAAATTCGCCAATACCCCTCTCTTTTTTGGGGGATAGCCACCGCTCGATCTCGTGGCTAGTTTAATAATCACTTTATAATAATCAGCGTTGTTTGACCTAACAAACAATCGTGCCACACGGCGTCGCCTGAGAAAAAAGTGCAGACTCAAATGTCAAAACTTCCCCTCCCCAGTATATTATCAAATTGCCCAATGGTCACGTAGCATTATTCATAATGACCGGACAATGTGATAAATAATGGAATTAAGACAATAATTCATCACTTGGCCTGATACGGATGGGCATTATTCATAATGCCCGGGCATTATAAATAATGCCCGCATTAATCACTTGGTCCATAACATATATAATATGTGGTCCGGACGTTTGTATTTTAGTTTTTATTTTATTTTGGGTAGTTCTATTTCATATCTTTGACGATAAACAGGAAATCCCACCTCACCCCGTCGTCTCTCGTAATTGGGGTGAGTTGGGATTTCTTACAAAGGTGATTTTGGAAGATTGTTTAATCGTTTTTTTTCGTTACTACATTATTTTTGTAGCAGTAGCCTTAAAATCCCCCCTCGCCCTCTTTTCATCCCTTCTCTCCCAGTTCATAATCCAACTCTCCCGGCAAAACCTACTCACCCCATTTTACGGTACCGGAAGTAGCAAGAATCATAATCATCGCGTTTCATCGCAACATTTAATATTATACTACCGTTGCTCTGAAAAATTGCCAGTAAAAGATTACAAAACCCTCTTGTACAATTTTTTTCTTAAAGTTCTACACTTTCTGAGACAAAATGACACAATTTTGCTCTTATAATTACGGGTTAAAAACATCAATGGCAGCGAACGGGACACTAGGTAGTGTATGCGCTTTTGTAGATAAATGTGTCTCGTTTCGTTCTATTCTACTCCATTTATTTGGATGCACCCGATACCTTTAATTAAGGAAACAGAAGTCGACTTTTACGAGCTACCTTAAGTTACAAACCTCTACGAGTACGCTGTGACAGAAAACCTGCATACAATGACGATGAGGCTTGATGATGTCGATGACATTTTAATTTAATAAAATAAAATCGTCTAGTACTCACAGTAGTTCTATTGGTCTCGTTTATACCATCATTTATGTATGTGACATATATGTGACATTTATTATTACGAATAGGCGTTCGTGTAATCGACGCTTATTAAATTAACCCTAAATTTTTTTTTCACCCTTCTAGCACGGAAAGGCCATACTTATTCTTTAAAAAAAGATAGCAAAACTACTATTCACGGTAGGAAAATAAATCCCCTGCGCCAATCCCCAACATATCCAATTATCCAAAACCGAATATTGAATCATTTTCATAGTCAATTGGGGCGGTTGCCTAATTTTTTCTAGGCTATAAATAATAGATTGGAGCGATTCGCAGATTTATGGTTATTAAAGATGGCTGCTGAGATACGAACAGCCACGCAACACAAGTCATTTGCATGGAAATGTGCCCCTATGAAGTCCTAGTACTTAATGACAACGATGCCCATGTAGATTAGTCAAAATTTATTAAAATATTGATTCGGGGATGGATTCAAATTCTGAGAAGCATATTACTAGGTAGATAGGTATAGTATATTGTACGCATTATTTAAATTAAACACGATACATTCCGCAACATGTTTTAACACATAATATTTATTAATTTTGATTGTACCTCCTAATGTACCTAATCTTCAAGTTTTACTTCATAAATATTGATACAACGATTTGTTGGTAATAACTCTAATATCCGTACGATAAATGTGGGTAGCCCTAAACTCATCAAACTACATGAAGGTTATAGTAAATAATCACCATAGTCATATAAGTAGTAACCTATCTAGCTTCGAAATAAGACTAAATTCTGAAACACGAAAGTAGATAGTGAAGTTACTTTTGGATAGGTTCACGGTGGTTAGGATTTACGGGTATCGAGTACGATCGCGATAATTCGAGCCTGTTCGAGCCAATGCATTTGAACCTACCTGTCAGATATATGGTAGGTATTGCATGGAATATACATATAAAATAAAATAAAAAGATATCTACTTGTTTATCGAATTCCTTTACATTTTAGAAAAAAAGGGGAGGCCTATGTTCGTCAAAGGGGAGGCCTATGTTCAGCAGTGGACGTCTTATGGCTGAGATGATGATGATGATTAGAAAAAAAGAGCATTAAATTTATTATTACGAATAGGTACATACATTTTTGAGTGTGTTCAACATCGCGATCATAAGTTCATAACATGTATAAATATAATATTTTGAATATGTGCTAAATTATAAAAAAAGATGTAACTAATGGTAAGTACAATGGTACAAGTAAATTTTAGCCGTGACATCACCACTTTCAATAATATTGACGAAGTTATGATTAGTAACGAAATTATCTACGTTGCTCCCGAGTGAATTTTGGGCCTTTTGCATCTGTTCTTAGATTCATTTAAAAATAATCATATGAGAGTCATATTTTAAAACTAGTAAATATACGTATTTAGAGCGGAACGTTTTAAAGGCTTTCTCGGGCCAGTGAAATATGCAGGCCGCCATATGGGTGGCGGCAGACGGTCAGCATGTTTTTCGCAAACTTTCACAGTCCTAGATTTTTTATAAAAAAAAAACTATTTCGAATGCCGATTTGTTATATTACCTTTTACGCGTGATTTTGTTCTCTTATTAGTTTTTTTACTTCATTATTCAGTTAAACATAATATAGTACAATAATTAGCTGTTAAATTTAATACATTACTATGTAATACAGTCTTCCTACATTTTAAATAATACGATAGGCCTACGTAAACGTAATAAAAACTCTTTACCAAGAATTCCGTAAAAGGTGACCGGATATAGGTATTAGTGTTGGATTAAAATAAAAAAATATTTTTATATTATATAGTAATGCACACACATTATAAGTATTTTATTTGTAGGCGGTTACGGCTAAGACAAAAGCTACGCCGTAGAGGTCCTCGTAGCATTGCTGCGTATCAATCAGTAAAAAAAACATTACCAACATGATATTTAAGCGATATAAAATAAAATATGAAACAACAACCAGTTAACAAAAGTACCGTAACAATTCGATCGACAATTGCAGCAACCGTTTGAAAAATCAGCGCAACGCTTACTTATTCGTTTTAGAAATCATTGGAAAGACGTCTTTTTGGACAGTACCAATTTATTATTTATTAGAAAAACGGCACTTAGGTACCCGTTCCATAAAAGAGGCGCGTTTTTGCCAACCCATAAACTACGATAACGTACTGTCTAGATTTGAGACTACTATGTAACCCGATATCGCTAGAGCAGAGCGATCACTCGTACGCGCTCACCTAGCGATTGGAACGCCGCCCGCGCCCCGGCCGCAGTAAAGCAAACTTGCAGAAACCGATTGAATATATTACACGTGGCTCTCGAAGACGATCGGGGCTATCTTAATTATGCACCGAACACTCCGCCTTTCGCGGCTGCCTCACCTGTTTGCTTTTCATTGGTAAATGGAGTTCTGTTTGCAAGCTGGAGAACTGACAATTTACCTGATTGTGTTCCGTGTGCCTGGTTGGCTTTGGTGTCCATATTAATTTGGAGATTGGCTTCGTTATCACGTGAATACATATTGATCACATGAGACGTTTTCAATAGGAAGCTACCACCTTAATGTTTCTATGTACTACTTTTAAATTGCATTTCTTCTGGTAGTAATATTGATACCTACTTTCTTGATAACTTTTTTGAAGTCAGTTTTAAACAGAATCATCACTGAATGTATTTATACAGTAATACAAACGGGTCCCTAATTGTAAAACCTATTTTTTTAATGTTACTAAATTTATAATTTAAATATTTTTATATTTTAAACATCATGTAAGTTTTTTTTATCAATTAAAGTATGCACAACATACTACGTATAAAAGTACTTATAGTATAAAAGTAAAATCTAAATTGCCTACGCAATAATGTATTCACAATAATAAAAAACTTGGTCTAAATAGTTACAGCTCAAATAATGAAATTATTGAAAAGGTAAACCGAATACTTAAATATTTCTAGTCCTGCAATCGGACTGACCTAATCTACCACTACACGTAGTATAAGACTACTAAACTAGACAACTAAACAAGATACCGACACTTATTCCATTGATCCATTCCATAATATTTAAAGAGTTTAAGTAGAGAACATGTTATATGCCATACGATAAATAATAAGAGGTAAAATGGCAAAGCAAAAAAGCAGTCATGTCGCCTTATTAGCTACTAGTAATATCGGAAACAATACCCGCTGCACTATTTGTACCCACATATTATAACACTACTACTAATGTGTGGTAAGCGTAAGAACCTCTTTTAGATTCGCTGACTAAGAGTCGGGGTGGACGGAATTTGCAAGGATTTTTTATCACGGAGATCTCTCAGACGGAAAATGCATGTTGCTATACCTACCTAATCCACATTATGCATAATGAATGTATGTTTCCCGTAAATTTAGCTAAAGCCCGAATAAAAAACACACTCAGTGTAATTATATTATGTAGTAAGATATTCTTAAGAAGGATTTGTATACCTACCAATTTTTATGAAGTCCACAAATACTAGTGGTTTTAAATTAAACAATAAGGTCACATTTATGAACAAAAAAATACAAAAAATTTGTACCCGGTGAATTTTCGGCGATCCCCTCAATTATTTCGTGCATAGAATAGTAATGTGTTGGTTACTGAAATAGCTTGTTTAGTGCAGAGACAGACGGACCGACACCGGCAATTACGCGACCTGCGGCCGGCAATGATGGCGACCGATTCATTATTCAACGCGAAATAGAAGCGCATTCGCTAAAATCCTGATTATAGCTCTAGGTAAATATTGGATAAAGTTCTAAGGAGAATTATTTAAAGTTGCAGAGTTTAAATTTCTAAAACTTAATGTCTGTTGCAAATAAATCCCACTAGATCATTGCCCACGTACTGGGCGGGCACAGGCCTCTCTTGCATCAGAGGGTTCGGGCTATAGTCTCCTAAAATGCTATACCTTTTAATTTCTTCGAGTATGTATGCAGGTTTCTCATGATATTTTTCTTCAACGAAGCAACTGGCAAATATTTAAAATATTTATAACGGGTTACTCACGTAATTTTGTCCATTTTTGCTCGACATGTTTCGTTACGTAATTACGTGAGTAACCCGTTATAAATATTTTAATATGTTAAGAGTCTCACGAAAGTTTTATAGTTAAAACAACTGGCAAATATATGATAATACGAGTAAGAATAATAATTCGTAATAATTTTAAAGAAAAAAAAAACTAACTGACTTCACTTAGCCTACTATGAAAAGTCAGTACCAGGCAGTACTTAGCTCTATTTATGGTTTGCAAGGCTCTGATTTCTATCACAGGTGACGTAATTTTCGTGGTAAACTCAGTATTCATTTTCCGGGTCCGCCACGTCGACGGGCCGACACCGGGCGTTCCGAGCATTACACGAGCAGTCACCGGGCGGGTCCGGGTCCGAGCCATCCGACACCGCCCTGATATATATATGAGAGCTTCCGTCGAGCTTCCGAGCACGAAGCGAGCCGAGTCCGGGCTGTTTTCGTTCCGACACATCGGCACGTGGCCACTGCTTCTTGTTTCTCGTAATTATAAACTGACCGAATAGCGAATTAGGACTTAGGTAGTACCTAATAGGTACGCCCTCATATTTAACATACAATTTATTGACATTTTGCAACCTACATATTTTGGCAAGTATATTCCGACACATTGCAAATTGTTACAAACTTTTTGTCGTATAGTCTCCGAGTGGTCGACGGGCCATGCATGGGACGAGTCAGTTCCGAGCGTTGCATAGTCTCTGTTTGTAGCTAGTAACGGACGTCAAAGAACAAAATATGACCGTCCCGTCGACGTCCCGGGTACGTAACGGGCCTCTTACGACACTCGGAGGTCACGTGATGTTTCTATACAAAATGAAGTGACGGAAGTGTCGTATCGGACCCGGATCATGACACCGTGAATCATCCTTTGTTCTGAAATTTTACTGTTTTTGTTATACTTTTGTATGTCATTTATATAGGTTTATCACGAATAAAACAATTGATTCTGATTCTGAATTAGAAAACACTGAAAATATAGCTTATGTTTATGTATCTTTTAGGTTGCTACGTTTTTATAAGAATAGATGATGATTTCCTATATGAACAAGATGCTTCTTGATTTCAAAATAACATTTGCATTTGGCTATCTATTATGGATGCTGGTATTCTTCAAAGAAAATATAATAAAATCAACATTGTAATAGGCATTTAATAAAAAAAAGTTCCAGTTTTAACATTATATTCGTTTAAACACTGTAATACAGTTCAAAAATTTTACACATTTTACAAAGTGCAATTTTAAGCTCAAATATTTTAGTGTATATTTACGTAAAATTGATATAAAACTTTAAATGCCATTGAGACTGTTTTAAATGGATAAAGTTATGAAGAATCTTAATTATAAATATTAAAACTGTCGAAAATAAGTTACTATAGCCTATCTTATACTTAGATTATAACCTTGAGTTCTAACAAGGCTTTTGTGAATGCATACACTACTGTTTTCTAAACTTCATTTGTCCTGTACTACTGTCATGTCATGATCTCATATTATAAAATTTTATATAAATTGTGTAGTGATGTATACCGTATATCTTTACGCAATACAAATGTAGTGTTAAGTAGTATATTCCTAGGTTTAAGAAAATCAAATATTAAAGCTCCTATTTCTGTGCTATAAAAACATCTTACACATATAAGCTAAATAATTTTTAATTTTATCTTAACCTATTGCAGACCGGTTGCTAGTTTTATTTTTAATTAAAACCATAGTTTCCATTAAAACATGTGAAGCTTCTGATAATTGCCAGCGGATCTATCCTTCACAGTAGGTCTTTTTGTACTTGCTATTGCATGTCTGAGCTTCCCAGATCATTTTTAAGTCTTTGGAGTGTGTTATCTTGAAGAGTCGTAATGTTAAAGTATATTATTAAAGTAATTCTTGATGGATGAGTGGGAAATGTCAGTTTAACCGCCTCGCTGCGTGAGGATGGCGTCGAAGAGCAGGACGACACCGTTGATGATGGCCAGAGCAGCCTTAGCCAGGTTTTTCTTCACGAAGTCAGTCTTGGACGCCTCGTGGAACCTGAAACCCAAATTTTATTGTCAGTCGGACTGTTAGAACTGTAAAGTTGCAAGTGGCAATGGAGCCTTATCATGTACTTAAATGGGAATAAAAATATCTTTATCACTCGCAATTTAAAAAATTAATGGCAATTTGGATAGGCATATTTGTGTCCTCCATCTTTTTCATCGTAGAAACTAATGAGCCGATTTTGATGAATAGGGTGGCGTGATTATTTTTGTCTTGTTGATATAAGCTTTAGGTAAGTGGACATTATAAAAAATAAATACACTATGGTTAAATTGGTTACCTAATCGTTAGAAACTTTATACACCATGTTGTTGTTACTATATTTCTATAGATGGTTACAATTTAGTTTTATTACAAAAAAAGTAACCATGAAGTGTTTTATTGGGTCGAATTATGTTCCGACGTGACTGACCTTTACGCAAATGATACGTGCTTTAGGCACTTACTTCCAAGCAAATGTAAAAAAACCCTAATCTCAATACGTTCTCTACATTTCTCATTCATATTGTCCAGTCAGCAATAATACCTATCTTGCTGAGCGACGACAGCATAAGTACAATGTGCCCGTGAGGAAACGGAAAAAATTTAACCACGTATTCCTGAGGTTATAGAAGAAAAAACCTTATACAAGTTTAGGTCAATTCCACCAAAAAAAATTTTTTTGATGCTTTTTTACGACTTTTTGTATGTTTTTATACATAATAAGTAAATGTTTTTGGAAAAATATTGATGAATATCAATTTGTACTATTTTTTTTCGTAAAGACTAGTATATTCAATGTGTTCCTTGTCACTTTGATATCTGTCAATAAGGACGTCTAGACTAAGCCTCATAGTGGCGACATTGCCATCAAAAAAGCGTATTGCGCTGAAACACAATAAAAAAAATATTTTTTATAAATTGGTATTAACTCTGAAACCAGGCGAATTTCAAAAAAGTTTATATGAGATTTTTGTCTCTAAATGCGAAACAAAAAGGAATATACTGATAAAATCTTTCCGTTTCCTCGCGGGCACCTTGTATGTGACACGCTCTTATGACTCTAACAGAAATAATATTAGTGTCTGATGTTTTGACGTGCTTCGTTATGTCAGATATCTATTATTTAATTCATTGTATTAGGTGATTGATTGTACAAGGCATAAATAGTAGATTGTACAACAAGTGCATAAAACGCACCATTTTACGCGAGGCGTTTATCCATACGAGCGAGCTTGCGAGCGAGGATGGATATAAAGTACGAGCGTAAAATGGGTTTTATGGACGAGTTATACACTCTACTTTTTACTTCGATTGTGAGGAAATAAAAAGAATAGGAATTTCTTTCATAAGAAGTTTCATTTTATGCTGGGTATAGGCGGACTAAAACTCAATTTTATGCACAAGTGCATAAAAAATTGACTTCTTCTAAGGCTATTTTGACAATGGCAATTTTTTATGCACTTGTGCATAAAATTGAGTTTTAGTCCGCCTATACCCAGCATAAAGTGAAACTTTACGAGCATGAGAAGTAAAAACAATATTCACGATTCAACGAAAACAATTGACGTGTCAATTCACGGAATAAATTTCCTTATCATGACGTGCGAAAATGATTGCATTATTGTCTCTTATTTTTTGAATATTTATCCCATATTTATCCCAGTCACTATCCGGTTATGTAAGTAAATATTCTTAATTGAGAAATGTTTGAGAAGTGGGCTCACCTCTCAATGAGGATCGCACCGCTGGCGATGAAGAGCCCGACTCCGACCAGAGTGTAGAAGATGTCGATACGCTTGTGGGACGGAGTTTGGAGGACGTAACCTGAAAATTGAGAAAATACATTAGCGGCTTTATGTGGGTATTGTTGTTTACAGATGACGACGAGAAAATTAGAGGTTGCCTTAAGATGAGACCTTCAACCAGCTGAAGAAGGTAAATACATACTTTCAGTGGAATATTGATGGGTTTGTTTTATTGCGTGGACTTATTCTATTTAAAACTGTATAGCAAGGACCACCTGTCCGCAGAAAGAAAATGTACTAGAGCCTTCATCTTACATCCTGCTTGTGACTAGTGGGTAGTGGGTATGTTCTGGGACACAAAGTCGTTAGCTAATCGTTTTACTTGAAGAAGTTTTATTCAGAAAGTAATTTCGATGCCTATTAACCAGTATAACATGCTCTAGCTCGAATATAAAGCTTACAGGTTTGTCGACAATGACCTCATAGACTCGGTCAAAAAAATGAGAGTGCTTACCCGCGGCAGCACCAGCAAACAGGATGAGGTAGCCGACGAAGGTTCCGGTCACCAGCATGCCCACCTCCACGTCGCCGTTAAAGCTCACGGCGTGGAGCCCCACGCAGGAGACGGTCAGCGCCTGGAAACGAAAGATAGACGTTTGAGTTTCAATATAAGTTTCGAAAAATACCTCTTGGTACGTAAATAACTTTGTTGTTATTTAATACTTAAAAAAATAGACGTATACCTAGTTATAATGGTTGATTCGATAGGACGCTTGATATTGGTACATACATGGGACATTACGCAGGTAAGCAATAGAAAATGACAAGAATAATACCCACCCATTAAAGTACGCACCTAGTAAACATCATGCTAATTAACTCTACCCTGACACGCCCTGTGTTAAAAGCATTCATGACGTCAACACTAACATATTTTTGCAAGTACATACAGATTTTCCCGGTAGGCCTCGGATCATGAACATTAAAGTAAGGTCAAATATAAAATCTGACCTCTATATCGCGAACGTGATGGGCAACAAAATAGTTACAGGTAGGTAAGTATGTAGGTGTACGCGAGATTCATCGCTGACAAAAAAATACGCTAGGCATAACATTGCCTGTGAACCATAGAACTATAAGTAAGCTTCGAGTGCTCACTTCATACAACTGATTATTAGCCCGAAAGCTTGGTATTACAAAGGCATGCCGACTAAGGGGATTGAGGAAGGAACGGGCAGGGAGCGTGAGCACCATGTTTTGCAACGAGCGCCTTATTCTTGCCTCCTGTCAGGTACTGTACGGTACGGAAAAAAAATATCTTCATCGAAGACAAATCCTCATCGCCAAAACAATATTGTTTTGTATATAACAAAAACAATTTGCCTAGAAAGTGATCTTTATTCAAGTAAAATGTCTTTATTGTAGTAAAATATATCTTGGGTTAAAATAAAATTAGTCCAAGATAATATTTACCTACGTTTAAACAATAATATTTTCGCATTTGTCTTCTTCATCATCTCAGCCATAAGACGTCCACTGCTGACATTGGTCTTCTTGGCTGAAGATATCCTTTTTTTCTGTGTAGTCATGCCTTCATCATGTCAAGCTTTTGGGCTAATATATAGTGAAGAGTCTAAACTCACTTATTTCTTTATGCTGTGAACCATGCCATCTACGGCAAAATGGAAAATCAAGAAAGGACTATTATAATGTTAGGAAGAGGAAGGCAAATGACAAGAGGCATATCAAATTGTACAACAATAGCACAGCCGCCTGCGGTCTTCAAGATGGTCAAAGGCGACAGGTTCCGGCGAAGCGTCATTCACAAAAATAAATAGTAAATGATCTCATGCTTGTATCACGCGAACATTCTGCTCAGTAAATAGGTTACCTACTCGTACGATAACTCGTTTACTTGTTTACAATGAACTACTAGAGACCTCAACTTATGTGAATCATTTACGGTGATTAATTATTATGCGAAACGTAGTTTAATAATTATTTTAAAAGGGAGATGACTTTATTATTATTAAAACACTTGTGAAGTCATGCCTCTTTATAAACAACCGGTCAGTTTGCTATAACTATTAAATATATCGGGCAAATAAATTGTTTTCACAAGATACCATATTTAGTAACTAAATGATGGTCAAAATATTAGAAATAACTTCTCCCTTAAAGCTCACACCTAGAACAATGAGATTTTGAACTCAAATGCTCCTACCAATTAGACAGCTATAGAGACAATTAGAGCTAATTTAGAAACTAATTATAGTGAGGATGTTACATTACAAAATGCGGTCAAGAATCTCACAACTTAAAGAACTGTTTTTACGAACTAAAAGAACAAATAGTTAAACGATTTTTCTATTATCTGCATACTAAGTAGTAGGTAGTTGCCAATGTTAGTGTGAATATTTGCTGTTGTCAAACAAAAAAATGCAAATATTAGAGACTGGTGACAAAACCTACTTACAACCAAATTACCCACTTACAAAATATATAGGCGTATTTACTAACAACGCAACGTTCATAGCTTATTTTGTTCACATTACGAGTAATTACTAGTCAAAAGTGATGTCATTTAGCGCCATAATTGTACCGCAATAGATAATCGATTCAAATCAAGTGGCGAGGTTAGCTTTCAATGGGCCTCCGCTCCGAGGATAGACATCCTTATGAGGATAAATTGTTTTCCAAATCCGTTGAGATATAAGTTATCGTGGTTAATTCGTAAGTAGCAACATTGATTTTAACAACTATAGTGGGTGCCACTACCGCGGTGTATGTAAGTACCTAACACTTAGGTAGGTAGTACTGTGTACCACCAGTCCCACCGTGTATAATAGAAGCTGTAACATCGGAATATTCGGAATACCCATTCAATTGTTTATTATATTATCCTGCATTACGTTCGTAATTGTAATTGGTCTATAGCTAGGATACACGCACAGATGTGTCCGCCGGATTTGTCTGACGGATATGCCCAGCGGACAGATCCGTTCATGTATGGCGCTATTCAGATGTGTCCGCAGACAAATCCGTCTCCAATTCGCGCCATAGGTACACGCATGGATTTGTCCGCCGGGCATATCCATCGGAAAAATCCGGCGGGCATATCTGTGCGTGTATCCCTAGCTTATAAAGTACTTACGGTACTTATGCGTGGTGCGGTACTACTTCCATTAAGATATTTGCAATACGACTTTAACCTTAAATATTTAATATTTTGAATATCACGCAAAATCTGAAGGCCAGTATGAGGTTACTACTGCAATAAATGTGTCCAGTAGCAAGGTTGTGCCGTTAACTCGTATTAAAGTACATATGTGTGTTTACGCCAATTAAGTACTTCTTACTTAAAGGTGCAGTCGCATCATATATATCCGAGCGGCCAAGGTGGTCACAAATATCTGAACATTGCCGCTATTGTCAACGCGATAAAGTGCGTGATTCAGATATTTTGATTACCGTGGCTGCTCCGATATATTGGATGGCGACTATACCATGCAATTGCCTCCTGTATTCGACCTGACACGCAAGTTTTGTATACTATCTACGGGGTCCATAGATGCAGACCGTAAGACTTTTTGTGTAGGAAAGTGCCACCCCTGAACGAAAGCTTGGATCCACGCCTGTTACCATGGAGTAACCTGCGAAAGTGTAAACATATCTTTGACGTTGACTGTACATACATACCTACCTACCTATCAATGGGTGTAATTGAATGAACGTAAGATAATGGATCTTTCTGCCATTAATTCGAGTCGTGACCTCATAAAGGTATTAAGGCACTCGTGAGAACCAAGGTGGGTGGCATGGCACTCACGTTTTGTTCCCTAAAGGCTCGAGTCCTTGAGCAGTCCATTTTGTTGGATCATAGTCTTTTCTTTAAATTCTTGTTTATATAAACTTCAGTTATTTGAGTTCCTCGAGGTTCGGTGGTTCTTCGAGGTGGGGCTCGAGTTTTCTGGAGGCAATTTGACACTGTGACACACACAAAATGTTATGACAAAAATAAGTATAGGTAGGTAGCTACTTTTTTATCACACCGTTAATTTATTCGTGGGATTTAAAGTATCTCTTTCCAATAAAATAATAGGAAAAGGACTAGTCACAATCAAAAGAATGACCGAGGTCTTTTAACTTTCATAATACATAACTTTCACATGGGAAAAAACATTTACCTATTTCAATTTAACCAAAAAACAAAAATGGTAATAATTACTTTTTTTGTAAATCCCGGGACAACAAACTTATTGTAATCGCAAGAAGTTCATTTGTGGGAATTACAAAGTTTTATTAAATATAACTACTAAAGTGTTGTTTAATATAGCTAGCACCTGTAATGACAACTAAACTTTAGTGTTAATGACAAAAAAAATTGTTGTCACGCCGTTTACAAACATTTGTTTATTTTAGAAAAGAAAACCGTGCAAGCTGTAATATTTTTTTTTTACTTAATACACTGGAGTTGTTACTAATTTTAGCCAAATATATTATCTTGTGTACTTGTAATTTGTCAAGGCGCGGGTGACATAATATCCAGTTAATATAGGGTTAGATCTCTTTGATAGGAGTATCTAGTTTACGTGGCCTTTAGTGTGGGCGCCGATTATTTCGTACAATCAACATACAAGAATGTATACAATATTAAACTGTATTCCCCAGACTTACGTTCGAAAGTGTAAAAACAATTCTGAGACGTGACTGTACTCGATGCGTGTCATCATAACCAAGAATACGGACAGCGTCACAGAAACAATCGACTGCATTGGTTAGTTATAATAAAAAAGTCGTATCTGCGTTCAGGTTTCATAGTGAGTTACGATATTTTGGCTAATGAGACGGCAGGATTAGATAAGTGCGGTCATAGTTTATATCGGTCAAATTACTTTTTTTGGCTAACCGGCTAAATTGTGAGATAATGTTTGCTTCATCAATTTGGTAGGTAACCCTGGCTAGTACTGACGAGTGATATGTTTTATCATTTTTTTGTAAAGAGTTCGCGATGAATAGTTACTTTTGTGTGGTATACAAAGGAGTATTTGCCTTAAACATTTCATTTGTGGAATGGAGCGCTCCATTCGATTCGCTTCGTTCAGGATTCAATGTATGCCCTCACCATAAATATGTAATTTTGCTCTCGTTAGATACAATCTAGTAGGTATTAAATCCTATGAATAAGCGATATTTATAACTGCCTCTTGCTCGCCTGTTGCATCTGATATACTAATTGTGACTCATATTTGTTATTCATTATTCATAGGAAATCGATGTTGACACATAATAGTGTGGTGACAATTGATAGGTGCCTACATTACCTACACAACCCAGTCCTTTAAGAATTTTAAATGAATCAACTGGAAAGTAATGATTAAGAAATTTTTAGCCCCCAGAATCTGTGAGGAAAGAGAAGTGTTGTATCATTAATTATGTCCCATATAAACCACGATATTCTGTAGGTACCAACTCTGCATAACTATGGTACCTATAACCAAGCTACAAATCTTAAAATAGCTGCTGATGCCGGCCTATAAAATTGTTAATAGTAGGATGCTATAAAGTTTGTTCGCCTCTTCGATCGCCCCTACAACTAACATTTCTCTTTCAACATCTCCGCAAAGTAAACAACCATGGGCGGTCTACGTTACAATAACTTGTACAAAAAATGATGGCAAGTAAGGCCCTAAAACCTGTTATGCGCTTCACAGCCGTGCTAAACCTTCTATAAAAAATATCCAGTGAAGCTTGACCTTAAAATTCTTAACCACTATACGTAACCGTAGGTCGTACTTGTACTGGCGGCTTGAGACAGAAATCGTTGTGAATAAAGGCCCTGTAGCCGAAGGGAAAGTAAACTGTGCCTTTATAGATCCAGTCAAGGAGAAAGTTGGAGTCATTCGTATTCACTGTTGTGTACCTTCTACCTTATACGTTCGAGTACTACTAGACTTGTATCTATCAATGCTAGAGCGAAACGGAATGTTTAGTCTGGGGAAGTGCGTGAGTCAGGAAACTCATGAATGAAGTGAATAAATGACATGATGGACTATTTGTATGCTACATATATTCATAATAGTAGGAAAACTACGTTACTGACCTATTAAGTTATCATAAAACTATTGCGTATTATCTTATAAGCTTTATATCTTGATAATATTCTATTAGACTATCCTTATTTTCCTGTTATCGGGGTTACTAATCCGAGCAATGTTACCGTCGTAAAAATAACAAACAAGAAAAAGCGTCCGGTCCACTAATATTGAGTTATTTGATAAAGTACAGTCGGCGGCACAAGTTACGAATAAACAGTGGATGCAGTCTGCGCCATCACTACACGCATACCTATCTCCTTCGTATAATATACGAGTCATTGACGCCTTGTAAGGGCACAACAACAACAGAGCGCGGTCATTGCTCAATGGATGAGAAAGTCGAAAATTCATTCTTAAATGTTTACTAATAGAGTTGTATTTAAGATTATTCCATTTTATCATGTACTGTATAGTAGGTACTACCTCTAGGTACACTTATCTAAATTTGTATGCACCAGTATCTATAGTAGTTACATTTATTGCAATTCAATGTAGAAAGTAATGAAATCTTTATTTGGATTCGGTGCACAGCATTCGTAATTCACAAAAATCCGGTTATTAAACAATAAAGTCCAATATAAACTCACCAGCTCCAAGAACTTAAGGATGGACAGTCTGCTGATGGCCATTTTGGAGATTTTAAAATTGGTTCAGACAACACTAAGGTTTGTTTACACTCGTAGAGCGCACGGCGCGGGCACTTAGTGTGAGGTATCTGGAAGAACTGGCGCGACTCTACTATGGAGTACGACGCGCGGCGTGGCGTGACGCCTTTGAAGGGATGAGATCATCGTTCGTGTGTCCATGGCTTTACTGTTCCGGAAACTCATAAAAACACGTCCCTATGTTATAATAACTATTCTTAGTCAGTCGTGGCATCAAAGGATTCTACACCTAATATTTTATATGCAGTTAGCTTCTATAAATAGACTATTTGTTTACATTTGAGTTCGAAGCATTTTGTGGCTTTGCTGCCGTAAAAATGTGGGCGTTGGCTGCAGTTACTGGAATATCCGACAAACCGGGATATTGTGGTGACACCACATAGTCCACGGACCTTCTTGTATTATAGTGACGTCATGGACGACTCAATCGATGAGGTAGTTCGGCCATTTTCGTCCGAAGGCTGTTATTTTCTGAACTTGCCCGGCAAACTACTTACGCCTAAGTTAGTATTAAGTTTGATCTGCGATTTCATATGGTTTCTACTGGCCTCAAGATCAAATTATAGCAGAGATGAGCTATAAAATCAAGACGAAAAGTTTTGAGGTGAATGAGGTGATCAATAATTGTACGAAGATGATAAATGGTGTTTTGATATCTCTGAGACACTAGGATATTATTATAGATCACTTTACAAATTATTTCCGTACCTATACCTATGTTTCCCACGATCAACATAATGAGTGGGGAGATATAGGCCGAGACCTTTAAAAATAAGAAGATGGAGGGCCAGAAATATAAATATATAAGTAGGTATTTTAAAACATTCTTAAAGATAAAAATATTCTTAAGTAACCATTACACGAAAAAAAATCATTTATTTCAACAAAAAATATAGTAATAAATACAATAAAAATTGTAAATCCCGGGACAGCAAACTTTTTGTAATCGCAAGAAGTACATTTGTGGAAATTACAAAGTTTTATTAAATATCACTATAACTACTAATTAAGTGTTGTCAAATATAGCTAGCACCTGTAATGACAACTAAATTTTAGTGTTAATGACAAAAAAATTAGTTGTCATGCCGTTTACAAACATTTGTAATATTTTGAAAAAAAAGTGTATTCCGGACGTTTTTAAGTCAAAACTACCACAGTCACGGAAAACCAGGGTATATAATACAATCAATGCGTCCTTCTTATAATGACCTACGCCTGCGTGATGATCGGACGACATTAAAACAACAGCATGGCTGACCTGGGACAGAACCGCCGCATCAACAACGTGGAAATCGATGAAAGAAGCATATGCCCAGCAGTGGACGCGAATATGCTGAAAAGAAAAGAAGATTATTCCGGTTCCGGAGTCCATAGTAACTTTGACTGCATGCTTTATAATTATTTTTACGTTAATTGATGACGATCAATGCCCTATATTATTTTTTGAAATTATTCTAATTAATTCATACATAAAAGTGAATGAAAATGAACTGATTCAGTTTCTAGTGATTAACTACAGACATGCAGTGTGACTGGTCACCTAGTAATAAACACTATACAGTCACTATCAAATATATCGGTGCAGCCAAGGTACTCAAAAATATCAGAACATACAATTTATCGCCTCGATAATAGAGGCGTTGTTCAGATATTTGTGGCCACCTTGGCTGCTCGGATATATTTGATGATGACTGTTGACTAGAGGTGTGCGCCGATGCCAAAATCATCGGCGGCGGCGTCCGATCGTTTTTTGACCGGCGGCGGCGGCGTGATCGGCGTGAAATCGGCGTGGTATATATTTTTAATATTTTAGGGGAAATTGACAAAATACCCTCTAAATCGAAGCCTACTGAGTTATCAAGTATAACCTGCATAAATAGAACTCCCCAAATCTCTAACAATGTTATGATTGTCTAGCAAACTTTGCATATTTTAAATACAAGACATGATTTTAGAAAATTTTACAAAGGATAGACTAGTTATATAGACATATTTTTTTTTTATCTATGTAGAACTGGCTACACCACTTGCCTGAACATCGAATACGATAACACAAAAAGCCCTGAAGTTAATAAGTGCAAAACCGACTGATTTCGCATTTGTAATTCGTGAGAGAAAATTGTACGTTGAGTTCTAAAAGACAAGGATGGGATGTCAGATGAAGAAGATGCATTCTAGTGGTTCTAGTTTAGTTGGTTCAGTTCTAGTTATATAAAATTGGATATTTTTTCACATCGGCAACCAAAATAATTCACGTGGCTCTTGCCGCCGCCATTTTGTTCACGAAATTTCACGCGGTGCGTGCTCGGCATGCAGGTTTTTACACCGTGACCCTGCCTGCGATATGCCGTACTCTCACCGTGTAGCCCGCGCCAATCAGGAAGCCTGCATTCAAATATAGACGCTCGGTAAGGAATCGGTAAAAAAATATATCGAACATCCTTTAGTGCACCGATACCGTATCGCAAAGTTAGGTAGTGGCCTTAAATAGTTCCCTCGATTTAACAAGGATCCCAACATCAAACTTGACTTAAGGGGCATTTAACAAAAAAAAAGAAGAGTAAGGAGCTACACGGGCGGTTCTACAGAGCCCTCACGGAACACCTAGACCTGCTCGCGTCGGTGAACTGGTTACGATTTGGGGACCTCTTCGAAGAAACCGGGGGTTTCGCCTGTGCAATTGCAGACGAAGGAATGATGACTAGGGCATGTAAAACCGGTATTGTATGCCCGAATCAATAATATATCCTGTTGCCGTCCCGGAGAGTCACTCAGGCATATCAACTCCGGCTGTTCTCATCTTGCTAGCGGCGAGCACTTGCATATACATAATCTCGTAGCTAGGGTTATAACTTATAAACCAGCAGGTTGCTTTTATGTACGGCGTTTGCGACCACAAAGTGCCGTACTACAAGTACACACCTGCGCCAGTCCTCGAAAATAGTCGAGCCACGCTCTATTAAGATCAATATATCGTCACGGACAGAACTATTGCTACCAATAAGCCTGATATCGTGCTGATAGATCGCTCGCAGGGCAATGCTCGTCGACTTCACCGTCACGAGAACCACGTGAAAGGAGAATTGAGAAAGACAAATCCAGCAAGTACCTAGACTTGGCTCACGAGGTAACCGCCATGTTCCAGGTTGATTCGGTTTCGCGATTATTGAACCGACTCTCCGAACCGTGCTCTCATTGCGAAGAGTCTCGCTCGGCCAACTTCTCGAAAGACTTTCGTTTCGGGGTTAAGGTTGGTTCAAGGGTCAGATTCAGATGGCGGTAATCCTGGACACGGCGCGCACAGCCCGAAGGTTCCCCTCTATGCGGCCCTGACCACTGGCAGCCTGGGCCTTGCTCCGTTGTCGGCGGATCCCTAGGTTAGGTTTTTATAATATTTTTATTGTTTTTGATCTATTTTTGTATTTTACTTTTATAAAAATATTGTGAATAACCTAACCTAAGACGAAAGATAAATTAAAGAAGATAGATAATCAATAGACAAAACAAATAAAAGCCTATAATCCAAAAACATCTAAATGACGTCATTTGATGTAACTGGCAAAGGATAAGTCAAGAAGCAATAGATCTTTCAAAAATACGTAGTATACTGGCCACTCATTAGTCATTTACCGTTACCGGGCATTAAAACACTTAAAAATTGCCACGCCGATTTTACGCCGGTCAAAATCATCGGCGGCGGCGGCGTGGAAAAATCTTCGGCGGCGGCGGCGCGGCGGCGCGGCGCACATGTCTACTGTTGACTTTATCTTTTTGGATATAAACATAAATATTTATACATAAAATATATACAGGATGGCCCAAAAATACGTTGACAAAGATTTATTTTATTTTATTAAGTACTTACATAATATATACGTACAATTAAATTAAAAATGAAAACTGCAGTGTTTTTATATTTTACACACATTAATTGTCTTCAAAATGTGTAAGAATATAACAGAAGACTAACTGAATTCGAATAGCGTTCAATTTCAAAATTATTACTTTTTAATTTTGTCAACGTAATTTTGGGCCACCCTGTACATGTTTATTGTTTTTAAACGCTCTTGTGAGGTCGATGCGTTTATGTGCACTGTTTAGTATGCAGTGGTAGTAGTAGACCAGAGGTCATAGAACTGGTTGGGTCACCTTTTATAAAGCTATAATTTACCTACGTGTTTTCGAATATCATTTGAAAAACAAAATCCGCTAGCTACACTCTGATGGCTCGGGCCTCGGACACGTATTTCGTTTGGCTGAAGATCGTATACAGTCTGGAGGACACAATACAATGGGTACTCTAATTTGGCGAGTCATAAGTGGTCGAAAGAGCGTCTGGCATTCTAGAGGTACCGCTGGAAGGCGACGCCGACGTACTGAAGGACCCCTCCATGCTAGACGCCGTCGTCTGGACAGAAACGCGCAACAGTAATTTTAAGAAATCAATTATTTCGTGTTTTACATAGGTATAAGGTACATAATATGCCAGTTGCCTTCTGCCTACCAACAAAATAAGCAAGAACTCAAATAGGTAGCCGCAAGCTTGGCATAATGATGGGGGCCAATATTTATCTCATCTCATTACGTAATGTATGAGGTGTTTTTGTGTAGCATAGGTTATCTCAAATACAAGAATAGGTGTCACCACGGTGTCACATTATATAAAATAGTAATGACATCAGGTAGTGCGACAAGATAGGTTAAATGGTTACATTAACCATTCTTAACTCAAATTTAACTTGAATAAAGCACCATATTCCTACTTATACACTGAAAAAAAATTGTTACCAGCAACCAAATTTCGTCCGTCAGTAACTTAAGAATTGGGACAACAAAAATAAGGCTTATTACTTACCAAGAAATTGTGTTACTTATACGTAAACGTCGAGTTATTTAGAACGAGCGCAACGTAAGCAAAGTGAATTCTTACAAACAACTTCTTCAACGAAAGACGTCGCACGTTGTTGTTGTTGTTCCATGAGAATAAAATAAATAAATGCATGTTGTTTTATATCAATGATCATTGATGAGTGACTGTTGATGCTACCGGTGAATTTGTTCCAAGACGTACGAGTATTTAGCACTCGTGCCGTAAATAAAACATCGTTGGAGAGTGTTGAACGATTTCTAGCTTTTAAATACTTTGAGCAATAAATGATATGATGTTAGTAAACGTATGCAAAAGTTTTCTTTAACTTTTGGTTTTTTAGTACATTACCGTAAGTCATCCGGAAATTATCGATACATGATGGATAAGAATGGAGTTGTAGATAGTTCATTAGCCAAACTAAGGAACCAACCTCGGAATGACAGATATAATAAGCTGGAAACTTAATGAGTTGGTTTCTTATGGTGTTCTTAAAGTTGTATCAAAAATCTCGGAAAATCTGTGTGTCTGGGCGGGAAGTCAAACGTCATAACAATCGTTTTGTTGCAAATATCAGGGTTTCTATTACTCCTATGATATGAATATGTATGGGAAAGTTGTTACAAGTTACAAAAATATAACACGAAACATGTGATGATTATTTCGCGCCTTTTAGCTCCATAACCCCTTGATCGACTCTGCTCATATATGAACTCTCAAATTATATGTATCTCTGCTATAATCCCAACAAACATAAAGATAAAGAATTAATTTAAGTTGGTATTAGATTTACACACTGTATATATACTTATACTCTCTGGTATATTTTACTTCAATTTATTTAAAAAATGGATTATCCATTACCTGTTTGATGTAAAGACGTAGAACATCTTCAGAAACATCTTAATACAACAAATAGATTCTCAATGTGCGCTATTGATTAACCGGTACCCCTTAATTAGACAACTAACATCATCAGTTACTTCGAAGGTCGAATTGTTTAGATATGGTGTAAACATTGAAACAATTTGTGATTCAATCACCTAGGCAAGGATTATGTGTGGGACGTGATAAGGTGATAACTCCCATAGTGGGTACGTTTAATTATTTGCTTAGGTAAATGGTAATACAATTGTCTGTAAAGGAAAAAACAAATATCAGCAATTTGAATGCTCAAATCGAATTGCATAAAAAACAGAATGTGAAAAATCTATTTAAATTTTCATACAAATTGTCTGGGAAAAGTTTTCCTCGATTTGTGGCTTTACTAGCCGGATTTATTTTTTGGTTTCATAGACGCTTTAGATCCTGGATAGGAATAGGATCGATTGGCATCAAAAGAGAGTTTGCCATTATTGTAACCTTTTTCTATACCCTGTGTATTTTTTCCAGACTCTGTAAACGTCGATCTTCATGAATTAAAAATTGGGGGAAGGATTCCTATACCATACCATTTTCGCGTAGTACCACATGATCTGGCAACTGCCCTCACTGACCCAAAAAGAAACTCCACCTGTAGGTATAGCTTTTCGGTTGGGTACAAAATAATTAATTGTAAAATATGTACCTACTTTAGTTGATGGCACGGTATATGGGGTCCTATCTTAGAGGATTCAACAAACCAGAGCGGCCATTGACAAGCGTTCCCCTCTGCCGAAAATATATGACCAGTGCTCATACTTATTATATGGACGTTTATCTGACGTGGCTATTTTGAAGTTACGTATACATTTGTAGTTCCCCTCCTCCGCAAAAATCGGCAGACTTTTTTTACAGCAGAGAAAATGACAGGCATGGCTACTCCGGTTGATTGCATCGTCTAAGGGTCCTATACAATACACAAACAGTACAGTCACCATCAAATATATCGGAGCGGCCAGGGTACTCAAAAATATCTGAACATGCAGTTTATCGCCTTGACAATAGAGGCGTTGTTCAGATATTTGTGACCACCATGGCCGCTCCGATATATCTGATGGCGACTGTACCTATACAACAACTTAATTCCAATGTTTAAAATATAATAATATGGTATAGGATGAATGATATGTGCCTTAGAACGCATCATGTTTGATCCACAAAACGCAAGAAACTTATTATTTTTTTAATACACTTTTCCTCTTAGCATACTAATCAAATAAGCACAATGCATATGTAGTCAATTAGTCATTGAAAGATTTACTTACTCATACCCTGACTACTGCCGCGCCCAGTCCCATCTGTCCCGTTACATCTGGACTATGGTGTAGCCAAAAGTACAATATACTTTCTCCCAACTGTCCATAAAATTCATACTTTATGCAACTGTCCAATGTCAATATCGCTTTTGCAATTTGGAAATCCCACAGAAATCCACTTTAAAACATAATTGATGCCTTTTGAGCTTCACGCCATCTATGACTAGTTACTAGAATTACTGAACAAGTGGTTCACCTATCTGGTTTACTTTGCTCATGTGCGAACTCCCAGTGGTATAAAGTTTGAGCAAATCTCAATAGATGGCAGTGTAAATTGTAAATTTAAATAGACAGTCAAAGAGGTCGGAATTGTTATTTTTAACCGACTTCAATTTCATAGAAGGAGGAGGTTCTGTATTCGGTTTGCTGTTTTTTTTACAGTAGCTCGGGCATTTTCTTTTGGAGAGGTAGAGTGGGTGGAGTAGGCTAATTTCCACCTAATTTCAAATATGTACACCCTTTTTCAAACGTTTTATAAGTCAGAGTAAGTAGGTTATGTCTGTGACAAATTACATGTCTATTACATCTATATGTTCTACTGTCAAATTTGGTTGTCATGTGCTTAAATTAATATACGACATTTAATAAATTCACTTGCATTATATATTTATAAATAGTTTAAATATAAAATCAAACAATGCTAATACCTACTTGTCTAATTAAACTAACCGAACTCGTAAGTATATCTTAAGTACCTAGATATAATAGAAATTGAATGGCATAATGCATTTGAACTTGTATATACCTCGGTGGGTATGGTTTAGTGTAATAATCAACGCTTTATAAAATAATAAAGCTGTATTAAAATGATTCCCTGAATAAGATAAAAAAATAATGTAACAGCTTCAGTAGACATTGTACAGTCGACGTCAAAGATATGTTAAACGTTTTCACCTTAGTCTTTTGTAATAAGTTGCAAAAGTGTTAACATATTTTCTTAGCAATTTTTTGTTAAATTATAACTGACAGGCTAACTATAAAATGAACACTTTAAGCTTAGGTACTTATGCTATTTTGTTCCAGGTTTTAACAATAGCCTGCCTAGTGCTACACCACTACAGTTACGACCTGACGGACGTACCCACTCTGATCCTCTGCTCCGGGACATATGTCGGCTTCATAGTGGTTCTTTCGGGAGAAATTGTTGGTAAGAATTTATAACAATGGTTATTACTTATTACACAGGTACCTATAATATCATAGGTATAATGTCATTATTCATAGGTTTTGATGGTAAATCTATCTACACTAGCTGCCATTCTGATTATAAATATACTTGACAAGTTTTCTACGGTTAGAGTTTAGTGTTTTGGCTATTATTCCCGACATTAGACAGGTTGATAATGGAATGGAGTCGCATTTATACAAACATCGCGTAATTTTGTATTTTCTTATTCTAACTTAATAACTGTACTTACTGGAAGAATTTGATGGTCCTATATACAGGGTGTTTGGCAGAGGGTTGGACAAGAAAAAACAGCGGAGAGGTGGGGCCATATGCTACTTACTTAGCCCTATAAATCGGGCCTAGGTCCCAAAGTTTAGGAAAAAAATAATTATTTTTCACCCCTACTATTCGAAAAAGGGTAATTTGTTGCCCATTTACAGGGAGCAAAAGTGACTTTTAATCCCTCTGCGATTACAGGGAGTAAAAGTTACTTTTGATCCCTCTGCGTTTTTTTTAATTTTCCTTGTCTTTGCAACCGATTAAATTGAGACAACATTATATAACTTCTCTTTCTAGCAGATAGCTAGTTTAGTACCTTTGTTTTCGTTTTTCTCATAGAAGGAGTGAAAAGTAGAGTGTACTACGCGGTAGCAAAATTATTTCGATCTTGGGTCACTTGAATCCCTCGACCGAAATAAGTCATTTTGCTCCCTTGTAATACAACCTACTATTGTTAGCTTTAATAAAAATTCCGAAATGCATCACTTAAAGTCATATAGGTAACTTATAAAAATGAAGATGTATGAAAAAAATCTCTGTTCATAATTATCTGGCCACGACTGTACTTTCGACCGGCCAACCCCATTACCTACCAAAATAAATAGGACCACTCTAGATCCATTTAAAATGTTCACTAATCCAGTGGCGAGGCGTCCTTACATCCCTACATCCACTTGTCTACAGTACCTACTTATTCTGCCAAATTAGCTCCAGCTTACCTCGGACGTCACGCCACTGCTGTCCAATGCGTAGGTAAGTAATCGAACTAACTATTTTAGGGGAGATGATATTCGCGCCGCTGGACCTTCTCCAAGACATGTATTTTGGCATCGTGGGCATGGCGATGTTCTCCGTCTGCGGCGGCTTGGTCCTCTCCGCTCGGCTCAAGCCGACGGTCATCCCTCGCACTGGGGACCCCACAGCTGGCACTATAGCAGCGAGTTTGGCGCTTCTCAACGCCTTCCTCATGTTTTTGGACCTAAGCATGGGCTATTTGGACTCCGAGGAATTTAACGAGGAAACCAGTGTTTAATAGTAAGCTTGTAACGTTGAGAAGTGAACTTTTGCGCTAGTCTGTGCGTGCTCAAATATGCAACTTAAAAAAAACAATCCATTTGAATGAAATGCTTAGGAATACGATGACAATTCACAGCCGGCTGCTTTTCCAGTCCATTTGAATGAAATGCTCAGGAATACGATGACAATTCACAGCCGGCTGCTTTTCCAGTCCTTATTCAATCACAACAAAAGAACACTTCTCTCATTGTAGCGCGTAATTATCCATGTGATCCATGTCATATTCGTTGCAGTGTTTTATATAATTCTATTTATTTATACAATAAAACTTAATTATTGTTTGTATAAATGCGACTTTTATGAAAATTAAAACGAGAAAATTAAATTTAAAATTTTCGTTCTTCATTATTGTCAAACACCAAAAAGATAATTTAATGTTATTTGGATCTTATTGCCAACCGTTACAGAACAGCATAATTTGTTAGCAGCCAATATACTCCAAAGTCTAGTGTCCAATAGCCAAGTTCCTCCATAGAGAGTGTTTATACACTAATATATCAACTGGTAGTCGCTGATAATAGGCGGTATGTGAACTGTTACACAGTCATCCCTAGTTAAGTAAATGGATGAGTTACAGTCAACATAAAAAAGCCATTATATCTGAGAAAATAAGCTACCGAACAGAAGTGGCGACTGGGGAACCATCAGGCGGGATTAAATCTAGACTAAAAAGCGGTTTCGCTCCTGTACACATATGTACCTACATACATACTGTTCCCACTTTGCTTATTCTCAAAAAACTTTATATAGCCATTAGCTTTGGGAATTGGGCTGTATTTACATACTCGTATATGGTTTTACTGGAATGCTTAACTTTTTTTCGAGACATTGGGCTTGAATCTCTCGAAATCTAAATAAAAACAGACTACACAGACACCTCATCAGGGAGCACGAGTTCACCACACATCAGCACAATTTTATTCGTAAATTTCTACGATTCGACCAGCACATCTCAATAGTATTCTACACCAATTTGTAGTATAACAATCCAGGTTCACCCCTGTAACTTGATTTTTGTGGATATTTTTAATTCACATGAGTAATGATCAAAAACGTTAACTCAAATGAAATAAGCGGTTACGCTCTCATACAATATAAGTACGGGAGCACAGATGCGTGGCGACCCCGAGTTGTACTTATGATCTATCTAGTGGTTGAGGTGAGGTTATCTGTGAAATAAAATCAGTCATCGATAATATATCGGGCTATGCTTATAGTCCTAGCGGTACGCCTAAAAACGCTGCAAATGGTGTTAAAAGCATGAAAATTGGAACGATTGGTTTTCAGGCCATATGAATCAATTTGACCCGTAGCAACAAAAAAAAATAAACCGAGAGGAGTTATGACGTCATCTTTTTTTGTATGTGGAAAAAAAAATCTTCTGAAACCTACCGTGTGTGGTATCAAATGAAAGGGCTTTTTAAGCTGATTCTAAAAATATATCACGTCATTACATTTTAGCCACTTGTTTTTAAATATAATAAAAATCATTTTCGAAACAAATCAAGTTTGGGCTCCTGCATATACGATACCGTCGAATATTTTTTTGTAAAATATACCTCAAATGGTACTTAATATCCTCAAATGTAACTCCAAGGAAGCTTTTTTGAAATTATTATCATTTAGTTTTTTTTAATTTTTTATTATAACAAAGTTTTATCTATCAATATATTATATCAATTAAATATTCATAAAAAAGCATAAAACACTGGTGTTTGTGCAATCATTACAAAGTATTGGGCTATTTCTTCGCTTTTGATTCGAAATTTGTCTTGAGCATGGACCCCGCCCCCACTCCCTGCCTGTTTCCCTTTCTTGCTCACTCGGCGGCCGAAAAACTGAGTCACCCCCCACCCATCAGGACTTTTTGGACTTAAAACCTATTACTCAAGGAATATGTAAAACAAATTTCAATGCTCCGAGAATTATTTTACCCAAATGATATTATACCATTGAGTAATTAATAGTAATTAAAATAAAATAAAAAACTAAATGTAAATATTTCCATAATGCTTTCTTGGGGTTATATTTGAGGATATTAAGTATCATTTGAGGTATACTTTACTAAAAATTATTCAACGCTAACGTATCTGGCTGGAGGAGCCCAAACTTGGTATGTTTCGAAAATGAATTTTCTTCTTCTTTCTCTTTGCGCTATCCCACTTTAGGTAGGGTCGGCTCTCCTAATTTTGCGGCGCCAAGACATCCTGTCCTGGGTTGTCGGGTTGGGTAAATGTTTATTTTTCCGGAGATTTGTTATACTGGTCCACCAGGTTGTCGGAGGGCGTCCTGCCCCTCTCTTCTTTTCCGGAAGGCATAAGGCTTTCTTGACAACATGTTCTTCGTCTCTACGCATCACGTGGCCATACCACCTCAGACGAGTCTCGGTAAGTTTTTCAGGAATGGGGGCCACTTTCATACTGATATATTCGTTCCGGATTTGATTGTGACTAAAATGTAATTATGTGATATATTTTTAGAATCAGCTCAAAAAGCCCTTTCATTTGATACCACACACGGTAGGTTTTGGAAGAATTTTTTTTTCGCATACAAAAAAAAGATGACTTCATAATTCCTCTTGATTTTTTTTATTTGCTACGGGTCGAATTGATCCATATGGCCTAATTATCAATCATTCCGATTTTCAGACTTTTAACACCATTTGCAGCATTTTACCGAATTTCGGGGTGTACCGCTAGCACTATTAGTAGAGACAGTACTTTAAATAATACCCGTTTTTTCAAAATCTGAAAGGGATGCTTATTGCTTATAGAACATCATGATCAAAAAAGTATAGAATATAAAGAATTCATTATTTTTAGGTGATAAAAATAGATCTTCCCAAATGAAAAGAAAAATAGTGAACCGTTTGCATCGTAGGCAAGTATAATAATTTTGGGTGGTTGTCAGGGGAGGTGGTGTCGGCGACGTCGGACGCATTCGTCGACGCGTGGTGGTCATGCGCCGGCGCCGTGCTGTTCGGCACGTCCGGCGCGTACACGCTGCTCAGCTGGCACGACGTGCCCGACTGCCCGCGCCGCACGCACGCACGCGCAGCCGCCATGTGCGCCATAGCCACCACAGTACTGCTTTTAGTGGATGCCGTTCTGGCCCTTTGCGCTGTCGACAAAGACGATCTCAGCTCCAGGAGAACGAAATAAAACATTACAAAAAAAATAATCTGATTAATTTGGCCGCAAAAAGTTGTGCGTTTTGTTACGTTACAATGTGTAGCGTCCAAAGCTTTTGTTACTGTTAAATGGTAAGCAACGTATGCGCCTACGCGTGACTTTGTCCGTTTTGTATTTGTCTGAATAAATATTATTCTTTGGTCATATAATAAGTATTTAATTGAGACACAGATTACACAGACACCTCATCATTAAGCTTTTACAGGGAGCACGCCGAGGTTACCACACATAAGCGCAATTTTATTCGTAATTTTCTACGATTCTCACAGCCCATTTAAATAGTATTCTACACCAATTTGTAGTATAACAATCCAGGTTCACCCCTGTAACTTTTCACATAAGTAATGATCAAAAACGTTAACTGAAATAAGCGGCCGCGCTCTCATACAAAATTAGTACGGGAGCACTTAAGTATGTGTCATGGACCTGGAGTTGTACTTATGATCTATCTAGTGGTTGAGGTTATCTGTGAATTTATATGTCACGTTGCACTATAATTCAGTTTCACATATTTCAGTACGGGTTGATTGACATAGCAAACAGTTATACATATACAATAACTGGCCAATGAAGGCTTAAAGCTGTCCAAAGTTCACACTGGTTCACAGAAATCACAAAATTCCAGGTTAACTAACTAGAGGTAGAAATCGTGACTGGTCACGGTCACTGATGTATTTATTCAATAAACACAGCCACTTGTAAATTCCATGTAGTTTACCAAGATCCCCTAGTCAGGTCCCCCAGGGGATCCTGCTGAATTCGTGAGAGTTCACCAGGATCCTACTAAGTGTTTCTTTTCCAAAAACGTTACCTTCATAACTTACTAGTCGGAGCCCGCCTAGCGGGGCTACTGTTTCTGAGCGATTTGGCCTTCGGGCATCTGAAGCTCCCTAACGAACCTAGGTAACTACGCTTTACCTTAGGGGGTCTTGGTGAACTTATGAGTTCAGCAGGACCCCTAAGGTATCTAGCTAGGGTATCCTGGTGGGCTGTACGGTAAATTCGGATTTGGCAGCTTCGAAATATGGCGGGTGAAGGTTCAGTGTGTACAACGCGGGAATTTTTGCTTTAAAACAAGTTAGAGACAGCCATAAGCAGCTGTTCTAATTATTACTGTCACTAACTTCCTTAAAATTTTATAGTAATGTAATAGAATCATAACCTTATTACATTACTTTAAAAATACCTTAATAACTACTACCTATTATTTATAAATAATAGGTAGTAGTAAAAAAAATATTCATATAATAAGTATGAAACAAACTAATTACAATATGTATAAATATACTTACAAAATTACCTATTAGTAGTTATTTAAGTCATTTAAGGTCAAGTTTCTATTCAAAGACAGGCTGTTAACTACATAATAAGTAAGAAGGTAGTTCGCGGAGCAAAAAACAAAGTTGTATGGTTATTTTTAATCATAACTTTATTACTGTATTGCCATCCGATCTAGTCACTGCCTAGTTACGATCTAGTTAGGTAGTTTATTTTTGATTCAAACGCCCTGGCAAACAAAATAAAAAAGCAAATTCTTGCTTAAGATCCATCTCAATCGAATCCTGAAAATTACCAGAATGATCGGTTGTTCATTTTTGGTCCCAAACTTAGGGGACGGCATTCCATAGGGAATTTTTTAAGTGTTAGTTTCTGAGGGGATATTTTGGGGGCGCCGCCAGTCAAACGTGCATCCACATTTAAGCCGTGAGAGGGAGACTTAGATGCCTCAGTGATCGGTAATTTGGCAGGAATGAGCCTAGCAGGAGCAATGTTCATGCATATCGGTGTCTTCTCGTTTGTGCCCATAAGGTTTAGGCCTAGTTTGGGGGCTTTGGATTTAGAGATTTTCTTATGGTGCGAGCTGACGATAGACGAGCCGTCGTCGGCGTACAGCACGCGGATGGCGTCGATGATGAGCACGGAGGTGGAAATGAGCGCGCAGATGGCGTTGGCGCGTGCGATGTCCCGGCGCTGGCAGTCGGGCACGTGGCGCCAGCTATGCAGCGTGCGCGCACCGCACGCGCCGTACAGCACGGCTCCGGCACTGGACCACCACGCCTCGATGAACGGGTCCTGCTTGGTACTAAGCATCTCACCTGTACATACAACCAATACAAACTAACTACTAATGTCAACACGATACCTATATCTGTCATGAGTAAATCTACAGTCAGCAACGAAAGTTGCCGAACGAAATATGATTATACAAAAGTAACTAGTAGGTAAGTTACTGATCAGCGCGTCAAACAAACTTTCGATGCTGACTGTCCATGTACTTACTTAAGATTTTGATGATCGAAAAGCTATAATTAGCATAGAGAAAATATTCGAATAACTAGTTTGTACCTTGTATATCTTTTTAAGTATTTAACTCCCAATGAAAAATAAGTAATACAACTTCAAATCAAAAGAAGAGAAGAAGTGGGAATGTTATATTTTCAGTATGATGCAATTAAAGTTTCAACGTTTAACGTATTACATTAATTAGATAAGACTATGATAGATATCGCTCACAAAATAACTTATTTACTTATTGACAATTTATAAAGTCGCATTTATGCAAACAGTGTTGAATGATTTTCACATCAATAAGCCAATAACTCGAATCCTATCTGAGGGAGGGTGTATCTACCTTCTGTGCCAAATGCGAATTAATCAGATCTCCGTCCGCTCCGTGCATGATCAAGGGTTAGCTTCTTTGAAAGCTCTTCTTTTCTAAAGTGCCTTTCGTATTCTGTCGTGATTCTTAGCATCGTCCAGTTTTACAAAGAACTGTCAGCTTATTGGCACCCGCGGCATGGCGCATCCGACACCACCGTCGACACCCTCGTGTCACAGAACATGATGAGCACGTTGAGCGCGGCCAGGCCCGCCGAATAATACACGAGCGTGTCGTCCGTGCGCGGGTTTCGCCCTTCGTCCGCCCGTCCGGTGTACAGGATCCAGCCACACGAGCCGAACATGGCCATCCCCACCACGCTAAAGTACACGTCTTGAATGACGTCCAGCGGCGCGAATACCATCTCCCCTAAAACATTTAACGCTTTGTTACTCTTAGCGAAGTCCGGTCGGTTAGACTTGCGCGGCGTTAGGGGGTTCCCTGGTGCCAATGACCTTCGATTTGATTCTCTTAATTTTTTAAACAATTTCTATAACTAATCAGATTATCAGCAACGACCTTAATTAATATAGTATCCTACATTAGCCCTCCAAACGAAGGAAAACTTAGGGGAAATAATTCGTGTATAGCTGAATTTTGGTATAGTTGTAGACAAAGGTGTCTTACACAACATACCAAAAGTACCCATGGATAGGGGTGCCGCTAACGGGGAGAGGGGGGTGTAAAGGTCCCCTTTTTTGGCTTTTCGTAAATAACTCAGTAGCGGTGGCTCATATGAAAAAATGTTCTTGTACTTAATTAATCCACAAATAATTTTCTACAAAAAAGGTTCTTTACACTTTTTTGCTGGGATCAATGTATAATGAGATTTCGAGGAAATACGATAATCACTTTCGGAGCTATTATTTACGAAACTATTAGGTTTGTCTAATAATTGTTTTAGAAAACCCATATTTATATTAAAATACCTATCCAACGATACCCCACACATTAGGGGTGGATTAAAAAACAGAATTTACCCCCCACTTATGTGTTCGGGAGGTACCCTAAAAAATAATATTTTTTCAGATTTTGTTTTAAAACTTTGTCTGCGTGTTCAAAACACATACTCATACGAAGTTTAACTATTCAAGTACAAACCATCACTGAGCAGGTTGAAGAGTAGGGTGGTCCATGAATGTATGGAGAAGAAAAAAGTATTACAAATCTTATCTCCACCAGGCTCCTTTTGTTTTGTTAAGAAAATGAAGTCTATATCCAAAACTTGAGCTCATTTGATGATAATTTACCGGTCGCTATGATTTCAATATTTATAATATCCCCATACAAATGGAAAAATCTAAATTACCCTAAAATTCAAAATTTAAGCGCTTTATTAGTTGCTCAGTTATAACTTAATATAAATAGTGTATAAACACTATCAAAAACATTTCCAATTAATAATAATTGATTGTATAATTTCTCTTCATACATTTTTGTATTGCAAAATTGTGTAATTCATAGCGACCCCCAAAGTAAAGTTTAATTGTTCTCAAATTAGGTGCAATATATCTTTTAGGAGTATTGAAACTAAAAGAAGCTGGTGGAGATAAAAAATCTAAACTTAATATTTTTGGACCAGCCTATTGAAGAGGGTATTTTTTTACTTTTTATCTTTTATGCCACGACGGTGGCAAACAAGCATACGACCCGTCTGATGGTAAGCAGTTCCCATAGCCTATGGACGCCTGCAATCAATTTCCTAACCTTATAGTTTCGTTGTCCGTTTGTCCCAGTCTATCCGTTCACGGCTTTGCGCAGTGATGGTTAGTACTAGAATAGTTAAACTTCGTATGAGTATGTGTTTTGAACACGCAGACAAAGTTTTAAAACAAAATCTAAAAAAATATATATTTTTTAGGGTAGCTCCCGAACACATGAAGTGGGGGTAAATTATGTTTTTTAAATCCCCCCTAATGTGTGGGGTGTCATTGGATAGGTCTTTTAATATAAATATGGGTTTTTTAAAACAATTTTTAGACAAAACTAATAGATTCGTAAATAAAAGCTCCGAAAGTTTCTGAAAGTGATTATCGTATTTCTTCGAAATCTCATTATACATTGATCTCAGCAAAAAAGTGTAAAGAACCTTTTTTGTACAAAATCATTTGTGGATTAATTAAGTAGAAGAACATTTTTTCGTATGAGCCACCGCTACTGAGTTATTTACGAAAAGCCAAAAAAGGGGACCTTTACACCCCCCTCTCCCCGTTAGCGGCACCCCTATCCATGAGTACTTTTAGTATGTTGTGTAAGACACCTTTATCTACAACTTCACCAAAATTCAGCTATACACGAATTATTTCTCCTATCGAGCAGTTAGTGGGCTTCCTTCGGTGAGCTACATGTTTAAAAGTTACAAACGACTTCAATCTTTTGGCTATAAGAAGCTGTAAAATTCACGTGTTTATAAATGTCACGTTTTTTATGTTCATTAAGTACCTAAGCCTTTGTTATTGGAGTTAGACGACTATCTAAATAAGTTCTCGATATCTTTATGCTGACAGCTTACGCTTTATTGCACGGTAACCATCCGCAAAGGAACAGAAGGAAAGTTTGGCCCAGTGGATATATACTACTCTGTCTACCTATAACAAATATGAATTTACGTGTTTGATCCTCGCTAGGGATATATTTCAGCCCTTATCGTAAAGATTTGCAACCTTTTGTAATAAGGTCTGGGTATTTGTATGTAAATGGTGTCTTTGACGTTGCATGTGATGTTATTTATTGGATTTTATTCTTATCTGTTTGCATAAATGCGGCTTCTCTCTCTTTTTGGATTTGTATGGGTGGTACGAATAACATACTAGTAGTACACTGGTCGTTACTAGGTGGCGCTGATTTTATCTCATGCATATTGGCTCTGTTTAGGTGGCTCTGAACTAGATGGCGCTAAATATTTGGAGCCTCAAAAAGTTCTTAGACTATGGACGTCTACTATATATTTAAGTCTATGGTAAAACTTATTTTTTACTAGTAGTAGTACAGTCAGCAGCAGAAGTAGCTTAATTAACGGGTGAAGTGTTAAAAATTACCTTTACACGTTCTTATATTCTCTTAACAAAGTACACTTAAAGTCGTGTCAAGCTTATTTAACAACTCACCCGTTAAACTACTTGCTGCTAACTGTACCTACACTAGCAGCAATAAACATCCACTAAATTAAAAAAAAATCCTTATCTAAACTGACTAAAACTGAATAATCATCTTACCAATGAGTTCTCCTGTAATCACCAATATGAAGCCCACGTATGTGCCGGAACAAAGGATCAACGTGGGGACGTCTGTCAAGTCATAGCTGTACTGTTGTAGAACTAGACAGGTTGTTGCTATACCCTGACAAAAAATAATGAAGGACTTATTAATATGCGGAAAATATGAAATGGGATTTTGTTAAAAAATGTGATACAAACTTATTTATTACTTAACACCGACTGTATTTTTTTGCAAAAGTTATCTACTGCTCTACGAGAATTATCATCATCATGATGGAACAGAGTAATGTGGGCATCACTATCACTACATAATATAAAACAAAGACGCTTCCTGCCCACTATCTGTATGTATTGCTTAGAACTTTAAAACTACGCAATGGATTTTGATGCGGTTTTTTTAATAGATAGAGTGATTCAAGAGGAAGGTTTATATGTATAGATGCACCCGTGCGAAAGCCGGGGCGGGTCGCTAGTCTTAATTATGCTGTTAAATACTTACAAGCTCGATTAATTTTATGCAAAAACTGGGCATGAACATTGTTAGGTTTTGAATCCAAACTGGCCGTGTGGGAAAATTTAGGTTAAATTATTTGTAAATAATTATCATTGGTAAATTTACATAACATCCAAACATGTCATTTTATTTCAATGACAAGTGTGCTCTGACAGAGTCATCCAGAGACATTGACTTATCATAAAAGAATCATAAAGTAAACACCATAGAATATAAAGAACGCGTAGAACACTATAAAGGTATATGTAGAATGCACTCTTCCTGAAAACGCGAAGATTGGACTGGAGTCCAGGTCTTAGTAGTTTGGTTTATTCTGGTTACTTAAACTTAAAATAAACTATATGATGAGATTAATTTAGGTTTTTCCATCAATAGTTTAAAAAAAGAAGTGCACCTTCGATTGGGATGGACCACCACAACACTGTCAACACGACACGGCAAAACGAACAGACAGCGCTCTACATAAATACATTATAGTGCCTACCTAATTCCTAGTAAAACCTATTTCTGAGTTATGAAGGCATTTATCAATCAGTGAGTAGTAGGTAGTAAAGTTAGGGCAGGGCACGGATTGCTATTATTAAGTGAGAGCCATCGACCTAAAACTGCTCGGAAATTCCGAGATACACAAAAGTTCAAGGCGTGCCGCGGTGAATAAGGATGCTGGTCTTATTTCTTTTTCAATAGATTTCGTTGAGCAACACCTCAATCTATATCTCTAGGCTATAATTGAACGCTTTACTTGTTCAAGGGTTCATAAGTTGGAGGTTTACCTTCAACGGGTCAATTTAGCTTATAACAAATTCACTTTTGTTAATTAATAACACAAAACTGAAACCAAATTGGATACCTCATAAAACCAACCCAACTAGCACCAATTAGGCTTATTTTCTTCTGGGTTGGAATATCAAAGAAAAACTTGTAGGTACAGTTAATCATATAAAATTAATATTTTTATATCAACTCTTTCGTATAGGTAGCTAAACTAGAGGGAAAACATGGTATGTGTATAGATACATACATAAATAGGGTAGGTAAAATACATTTAAGTTGGATTATTCATCCAACTTATAACCACACACAAATTAAATAATAATGTTAAAAAGTAATCTATCATTTTCGAGCGAATTATACCTATATTATGTTTGAAGAAGTGAATACTGGGAATAAAAGCTAAATTTTTTAGCTCCAACTGAAGTCACCGAGATGAGATATTACATTTTTAATTTTTCATTCAGCCCACAGATTCATTTTGAAGCAACGACACCAATGAGGATTCCGCGACAATCAAATTTGTTGATGGGATGGTGTTTTACCTATCTTTTTTTACTAAAATAACTTTAGACGAGGGACTAAATTAAATTTACAAGTATAATAGAGAAAATGTAAGGATATAATAAAAAGGCGAGAAAAAATTTTACATAATAATATATGTATCTTACACCAAGTTTATTGTTTACAGTAAATATATTAGATGATGTCGTGTACCGTTTATCAGGCTACATAGGAAGTATAAGTGTAGTAGAACAACTTTTTCCATCTTTACAGCGGTGCTAATAGGTAATACGTTTAATTATGGTGTTAACTACTGTAAACGAAACTATTTTTGTTTGCAAAACGAAATACGTTTTATACAATGCTTATTTTCAGACCAATAAACAGACAGTAAACAGACGTCTGTAAGACCTTAAGTTAATTCCAGCAAGAAAAGGAACGCGCCCGGGAGCCGAAGTTGTCATGCAAATCAGTAAAACTGGAACGAACGGTTACCTATTCCCTTGGCTTTTCCCACGGCGGGGCAAGGGACATCCCGAGACAATCAAATTTGCCCACAATTTTTATGAGTTCCGCTAAGGGAAACCTGTTTCCATGGCTTCTGTAAATTCCTTGAACAAAAAATTGTTCTGAAGAAAAAAATATGGGTCAAATAGATTAACAACAAAATTACAAAAATTGCTATCGCCGAAAATGTATATATGAGGGGAGGCCTTTAACCTGATAAGTACGTAGTGCGTCCAACCAAATCTTTAGGCAAAATAAATTAATAGCTTCTAATGTCCACAGGAAAGACGTACGTGAACCTACATAACATATCTGTGTGTTCTATATCTATGTGAACCTAGATTATGTTTTTATACCACATCGAAGGCAAACCAGCATGCAACACGCCTGATAACAACCAGTCACCATTGCATAGTAAAGCTTGCAACTCCAATGGTGTCACAAGTGCGTTGTCAACCCATGAAAATCCTTACTAAATAAGAACACACAGGTCATACACGTAAGAACAAAGAATTTGATATCTTCATCTCGCAGAAAATAATGAAATGGATAGACAACTCACTTAGATTCTCTCATTGTACTCGCAATGCAATCATTGCTGGGTCTTGGAATTGAATCGCAAGCAATCATTTCGAATGAACTAGTTCAATCCGGATAGAACAGGCAATCGTCAGATGTTTTGGGAGATGCAGCAATGATATACATATTCGTCATGAAAGCTTTTAGTAACACTAAGTATTTGCGTGATCATGTAGATACGTTGCCTAATAATAACAAATTATTAACACAATGTCTAGAAGTATATTAATTCTTATTGAGATGAAAGTAAAATAAAATAAAATGAGGACATCATTAAACTTGGCAATCCAAATCACAAAAATCTGAACTTTAACATCCCAGTGTTTAATTCCGGTCTGTCAAGTGAATGTAATTCTCAGTAATAAAACTAATGAAAAAAAAGATTGTGAAGTATATAGAACTTATACATTTTGATCCATAAAATCTGGCGTGAGCTTTGTACCAAACTGTCAACATTATCAGACGGACAGTCGGCGTCAGCTCTGGTAATACCTTCAGAGATTGGTTGTTTTTATGACAAAAATAGTTGGGGCGACAAGTTCGGTAAAAGTGAGGATGTAATTGTACCACTCATATCTTGATTGTAATACTCGTAAAATATGTATCGGTGAGTTCAAGGGATCGAGGTCAATCGTATTACGATGTCAGGCGGATAGCAATGTGAATGGAGTGCGCAAAAAAATCAACACCTGAGTCCAACACAAGAAGGCATTAGTATGTATGAAACAGGTCGAATTATACTACGTTTTTCTCTAAACGGTGCTTTTACTTCCTTTACCTTGTGACGCGCTAAATTTGAAGTGGGTCAATAATTGGCTATGATAAATAAAAGGTTTGAAAGAAAAAGAACACTTAAAAATAAACGGTTTTAAACTGCTTTTTATGCTATAGCATTTCCTTATTTTTTATTAACATCACAACTGTTACTATAAAACATTTCATGAAATTCTTTGGAATTGTTTTTGAATGCAGATCGCCTCGTAATATCTTCCTTCACTTAAAATCTAGCTTAGCTAGCGTATAATACTTTATATAAGCACTTACTGAATAATAATAATACTAGGAGTCTCGACCAACATCTTGAGAGTCTTTCGATACGGGGTTGTGGTTGGATCAAGGGTCAGATACAGAAGGCGGTAATTCTGGACACGGCGCGCATAGTCCGAAGGTTCCTAACTCTGCGGCCCTAACCACCGGCAGCCTGGGCCTTGCTCCGTTGCCGGCGGCACCCTAGATTAGGTTTTTTATAATGTTTTTATTGCTTTTATATGTTTTTGATGTATTTTTGTATTTTACTTTTGTACAAATATTATAAAAACCTAACTTAATACTAAATGATTACATGCCAGAACCCTTCACTTGGTACTTATCTGTATACATACATCGTTCATGTTTGAATCAAGTGAAAAATTGTTCACGCAACAACTACGTAATGTTGACAATTTCTGGTAAGATATGGTTCATCGATGCTCTATAGTTCAATATTTTATCCAACTAAAGCGAATCTCACCGTAAATGGGAGGCCTTGATAATAAGAATCAATTTTATAAACAATAAAAGGATTTTGCAAGAGAACATTCGGAACAGCCTATCATTGGGATAAAATTATGCAGTAGATAAGTGTGCCTGCAGATCCCTTTGTAATGGCTTATTCATAAACTTATTAATTTTATTATGAACCATAATTAATTTGATTTGTATGTTTTGATTGTATTTAAATCTCCTCGAAATGAATCATTAAGAGAAATTAAGGTAGGGTGTATTGGAGTAATTTCGAAAGGCGGGTAATTCCGAAAATCATTCAATTATCTCTCGTATCCCACTGTAATAAGAGTCAACTTTCGGAATTACCCGCCACTTTTTTCCTATCGAAATTACCCCAATACACCCTATACGAATATTACACGAGTTACAAGACGCTGATGGTGCTAATTATTATTAAATAAGCACCAACTATTTTCATTTATGGATATTTTACACCTCATTTTTTTTCACTTCGGGGCATCAAGCTGAGTGAAGACCTTTTAGCACAATTCTGTTCATTCAAATGAGTTTATGTTTTATGTTGTCTTTGTTTTCGCCTAATAAATATTTCCTATTCTTATTCTTGAGTATTCTAATCGGTGTAATAAAATTTTGTGATATATATTTTTGTTCATCGAGAATTCCACCCGTGCACTTCGTTTTGAGAGTCAAACAGTTATTTTACCGGACTCTTACACGGTACCTAATACGGTCGTTTGTCGCCGATTTTTTTTTCTATGGGAACTATATTTTCCAGGAACTATAATTATTATATAGTCCAGTCGAGTCGGCAGCAGAAGAGAAATGACCAAGTGGACGAGCGTTTCAAAATAATCTTGATACGCTCTTTATTTTCTCTACAATAATGTCGTGTCCAGCATATTTTGGATAATTCACCCGTTTAGCTACTTGTTCGGCTGACTATACTATAATGACATGATGGAAATGCCACTCCAGCCATCTAATTATATTAGATCTGAGTTTACTCAACTAATTTAGGTGTGCGACGCAAACGCATCTGTAATCCATTATTACTAATTACAATTAGTTAGTAACTAATACATGTAACGATAATAATTAATGTATACAGGTTGATTTCTGGGTCGTGATCCGGAACCACTTTTTCTTTTTTTTCTCCTAGCGTTTGTCCCGGCTTGGAGTCCGCTCGACAACCTAGTCCCATTAATTGGCGTCGACACTCGTTTTTACGAAACTGACTGCCATCTGACCTTCCAACCCAGGGGGTAAACTAGGCCTTATCGGGATTAGCTCCGGTTTCCGAAAAGCAACTGGTACATATCAAATGATATTCGGTATCTGTAATCACTTTTTATGACTCGGTAAGATCAACATTGATGTATGGTAGTTTTCAAAACAAAATTAATTTAATTTTTCTTATTTTTCAAGTAAAATTAATTTTAAATTAACTAATTCATGGTCACCCTATGAGTTTTGACATACGCTGGATGAATGGGAAACGACAAGATGCTACATCGAGTAAAGCGACATGCATGCAAATCGTATGCAGAAATGATATTTTTCTACTTATAATCTGAAGAATAATTATCAATATTGGCTATAAAAAAATAATGACATTATTAGGTTCATCTTTTAGTTCTGTATCATGGCTTGTTCTCTTGCTCCACGATCCCGAGATCACTCTGTATGACCACTTATACTTTAGCAAATACTTGCAGAGTCAACGAAGATGTATAAGTACGTCTAGATATATTAATTGACAAAGCTGCAATAAACCACAGACCAGCAATAAAATATTTGCTAAAATGTTCATTTCATATGTTTGTTTAGTATTTAATGGGGTCCTCTGAAATAGCCCACCATTTCAATAAACTTTCTAACCTACTCGTAACAGTAATTGAAGTGGACCAACAGTACTAACTAACAAAAGTACATAAATAATATTGATGTAGATGCTTTAGCGTTGCAATACGCACCTGTAACCTGTGACACGTAATTTATTTCCGGGATGCTCAGCTAAACGTTTATTAGATTTAGTTTTTAACATAACAAATATCCTGTAAAATACGAAGGCCGTCAATTTATTCCTCCGATAGTGTTAACCACTTTTAATATTCATCACCGTACATACAAACTTTTAATGTGCCGTTTCACATTGTAATCCATTCTCAGTATTCTTACACTCGGAGCGCTAGTAACTAATAATATTTTCCCAAAAAAGTATTCCTATGTCCTTAACGGGATTACAGTAACTTCAGTCTAAAGTTGAAAAGCTTGGGGCGTTTGGATGGACGGATAGCGGCATAGCACGCACCAAGGTGAAGCAACCGAGAAAGGGCAAAAGCGAGCAATATAAAACGAGGTACATCTCTGCAGTAGTATTCAGTAAACAGCTGAACATCGGAGAACTGGGTTAACACCTAATTGCACTGCTCTAATTATGACCACTGCTCTGGTGAGTTCAAATCGTTCGAAATTAGAACGTGGGGTACCTAGATTTAAAGACGTATTGGAAACTTATTGGAAACTTAAATATCTTACTGCGGAAAAAATAAATCCTTAAAATATTGCAACACAAGTTTTGTTCAGCGTTTTAGTATCCAGTATTCTTTAATGATATATATGGGTCTGTCCTTTATAATCTATCTTGGCTTTTCTATTCCAGTTTAAATTATCTTTCGCGGCGTTGCTGGCCGTGGCCTGCTGCGGGCGTTTAGAGCAGCAATACCTTCCCCCGCACGGCGGTTCTCACGGAGGATCTGGTAGCTCGTTTGGGGGTTCCAGTGGTGCTTTTGGTGGATCATCTTTCGGGGGATCGAGCGGTGGCTCGTTCGGCGGTTCCCACGGTGGAGCTAACATCCCGATTACCAAATTCGAGAACGTGAACAATGGAGACGGCAGTTATCATTTCAAGTAAGATCTAGACTAAATTTTCGCATGTGCTAAATACGTAAATACTGAGGCCCGGTTGCACCAAACCATCTGTTAACGTGTTGACAAAATCTTGTTTAAAAGTTTGACAGTTTCCTATGGGATGACAGCTCCGTCGCTATATTTAACGTCGATGAGTCCGTTAATTGTGCGTGGTGCAGTGCAACCCACCCTTAGTCGTAAAAAAGTGTGATATTAAGGGTGGGTTGCACCACGCACAGGGTCTATATTGGAACGCATAAATTCATCTTGACTATTTTTACTTAGCATAACAACCATTGGCATAACAACGTTTGGCATAACTATTGATCCGAATAGATCGATTGTCCTAATGGTTATACGCATAAGCTTGCAAATCCTAAGAGTTCTCCGTCCTATTGGTTAAATGTCATAAAATCCCCATATCGAATCCATCCATACGCATAACCCAAAAAGCCTAAATCTGAATATCCTAAAACTTACACGACTAATAAAATATGACATAATACTTACTTTTCTAAAGTAGTCTAATTCATAATCTCCACTACGCATAATCCGAAAAGCCTAAATCTGTTGTTTCATTTCGGGTTTTTTTAATTCATTTTTTTTTACATGTAATAATATTTATTCCGCATAAAATTATTTCAATTGGTTATATTTCGTTATCGAAACTAAACGCAATCACGTCAGTCGGCTCACAGAGGAGACACTTGTATGCGAAGAATTTAAATCAAATAGAGGAGCTTTAAACCTGTCTGTTTTCTTGGAGATCGCAGTTCTAACCTAACCTAACCCACTTTTGGCAACAGTTCGTTTTCTTGGGGTTTGCAGTTCTAACCTAACCTAACCCACTTCTGGCCACAGTTCGTTTTCTTGGGGTTTGCAGTTCTAACCTAACCTAACCTACTTCTGGCAACAGTTTATTTTCTTGGGGGGCGCAGTTCTAACCTAACCTAACCCACTTCTGGCAACAGTTCGTTTCCTTGGGGGTCGCAGTTCTAACCTAACCTAACCCACTTCTGGCAACAGTTCGTTTTCTTGCGGGACGCAGGGACATATATTATAAAATTGTATTAAAGTAATACGTCAAAGACATGAATTGCAATGTTTTGTAGTTGTGCCAATTAACATAATTTGAAAGAAATGAGCGATTAAGTAATATTCGTTGAATAGTATTTCTACGTAGTAAGATAAATTTAAATAAATAGCAGTTGAAATAAAATAACGCCAAACAATATTACTAGTACTAAAGTTTCGATGAATCGTTGTCGATGAAATAATATTCGATAAAAAGGTTGTCGACAAAACAAGGGTACACCCTTTTCATGATAATCTCTACCAAGGCTCCCTTTGCTTCCGCCTTAGACTTTTAACCTAACCAATCGCTTCTAACTTTTACAGTTTGGTTTTTGAGGTTTCGCAGTTCTAACCTAACCTAACCCCTAACCTAGACTAACTTTCTGACGCAATTCGGTTGTGTTATCACAGTTCTAACCTTACCTAAACCTACTTTTCTGTAAACAGTATGTTTTTTAAGGTTTAGTATAAGGTTGTTAGGAGTTTCTAAATGAATAGGAACATATGTATATGTACGAGTATGTCCGACTTAGTATATGTTATTCACTACATATAGGATGTTCGGATTTTCTAAGTTAGTAGGAATATATTTTCGACTTAAGTAGTGCACTAGGATGTTAGGATTTTCTTAACTAGTAGGAATAAATGTTCGACTTAGTATATTTTATGCACTAGGATGTTATGATTTTCTAAATTAGTAGGATAAGAAGTTCGAGTTAGTATATGTTATGCACATTGAAATTAGGCGAACTGAATTTTATTCTTCTTCATGTTATACCAGAATATTTTATGCTCATATAACGTTATGAAAATTACTTATTAGGCGAATATATGCATTATTATAGTGACTTTTAGGTGAAATGGCGTTATGCTAATCGTGTTATGCCATGTGCAAATATGACAATCCATTTTATGCGAAAAAGAGGTCACCCCCACGCACAATTAACAAACTCATCTGCGTTAAATATGGCGACGGAGCTGTCATCCCATAGAAAACTGTCAAACTTTTCATACAAGATTTTTTTTACGATTACGTTTACGTTCACAGACAGTTTGGTGCAACCGGCCCTTAGTGTATTCTAATTAGAAAGAATAGTTAACAGGTGATTCTTACACTCGAGAGAAAAAGTTTCGGGTCACTAGCATTTTCTTGAATATTTCAAAAGATATTAATTTTAAAGATATTCAAGAAAAAGGGACCCAAAACTTTTGCTCTCGAGAGTAGATGGAAGCGTACTCGATCTGTAGAAATCAATATTTTATAATTAATATGATAATGATTTGATATTACTCACCTCACATGCAGTCACCTACATCTCTCACTTGTTGAGATTTGGTTCGCTTAAAAACTACTTGTCAAAATCAAAACCGGTTGCATCCGCAAAAACTCCGAGATGAAGAAATATAAAAATGTTATATTTTCTTAAATATTTAATATAAAATATTTTACATTTTCCAACAGTTACGAAACCGGTAACGGCATCAGAGCGCAGGAGAGCGGAGCCCCACGCGCTCCAGGCCCCGAGGGCCCCGCAGTCACGGCGGAGGGCGGGTTCTCCTACACCGCCCCCGACGGCCAGCAGATCTCCATCTCGTACACGGCCGACCAGAACGGCTTCCACCCCGTGGGCTCACACATCCCCACCCCGCCCCCCATCCCGGAGGCGATCCTTAAGTCCATCGAGTTCAACAAGCGCAATCCTTCTTCGTAAGTGCTTAACTTGAATTCTAATTTCTGCTCTTTTGTTGTGTGACATCGTTCATTCGTCACCAGCACGTTTATACGACTAAATTTAATCGTATACACGTGCTGGTGACTTTTATACGACATCATTTGCTAGTTGGGCTATCCTTATAAAAAAAAAAATATTAAACGAAATCCTTTAATCCATATTTGATATTTTTTCCAGCGAGGGCCAGTACAACCCTAGCGGCAACGGCGGCCACGGAGGCTCGGGCGGCTACCACTACTGAACTGATCTCACTCTCGACAATAACAGAACTCACCTCACCAAGGACTGTGATACCACGACCTAGCACTAGTTATTAGTTTAGGTAGTTTTATGATGTAAATATGCATGAGGAATAAATTATGTTTGGTATAAAGTATTTTTAACTTTCAATTAACTCCTCTTCCTCCTAGCGTTTATCCCGGCTTGGGGTGCGCTTGACAACCTAATCTCATGAATTGGCGTAGACACTAGTTTTTACGAAAGCGATTGCCATCTGACCTTCCAACCCAGAGGGGAAACTAGGCCTTTTTGGGATTAGCTCCGGTTTCCTTACGATTTTTTCCTTCACCGAAGCCAGTAGCTTGGTAAATATCAAATGAGATTCCGTACATAAGTTCTGAAAAACTCGGTGGTACGAGCCGGGGCTTGAAACCGAGACCTTCGGATTGAAAGTCGGACGTATGACTGCAAGGCTAAGGCTACTAGCGCTTACATTCAAATATCTATCTGATAAAAAATAGTTATCATCATACTAAATACCTAATTGAAGAGTTCAAATTACGTATACAGTATGTGCGTGTATTACACGACACTTGCGTAGGTATAACTACATGTAACATTAACCGCATCATGTTGCTACAACAATATTTGACCAATATTCATGAGCCTTTGGATAACTAATAAGGACTACTACTAAGTAAATTAGCACAGCCTGCCCTTAGGCAGTTACTGATAGATTGTTTGGTCACCGCATAAGGGTTACGTAGACACTACAAACATTTAACAGAACCCTGATTGATGTTTAGTAAATATTGACATTGTCTCTAAAATACAAAATATTAAAAAAAAACCTGAATCCCATAAAATAAATGAAAATTTACTAATTAGTTGTAGGTAATTAGCTAGGGATACTCGCACAAATGTGTCCGCCGGATCTGCCCAAGGGATATGCCCGGCGGATAGATCCGTCCGTGTATGGTGCGAATTGGACACGGATTTGCCTGCGGACACATCTGTCCATACATGGACGGATTTGTCCACCGGGCATACCCGTGCGTGTATATATCCCTAGCTTAAGGGGTTGTCAGGGGAGTGAAGTTATTTGACAGAAAATTACAATATTATACATATATGATACGCTATAACTACATATTTTACCTAGAAAAATTTCACAATATCTCACCAGACCCCAATGGCGTTAAGATCCATTATGCCTATTTCGGAATATTAAAATTGCGATAAAAAAAGTCGTGGAATGGAAAGGTCCGCTGTTTGTTTTTTTTTAACAGGTCCACAGTCCATGGTGCCTCATGGGGTTTTACTGGTACGACCATGCGACCATGCCATGCCATGAATGAGGCACATGTGACGACTTGGCGAGTCATTTAGATAATGTAGTTTTTCTCTGGATAAATAACGAATTTCATTACGTATTATATTATATTATTTTTATTCATGAACTACAATTAGAAAATAATCAGTGAACCTGTTAAGTCAGTTAGCTCTCCAAAATTATAAGCGCATTGTAATGTGCCTAAATTGAAGAATAAATAAATATCTTTATCATTTTAATCTTATTATCTTTTATAAATTATCCCACAGACGTAGAAGTGAAAAGGATCCATCCTCCAAATTTTGACATTTTTCAAGTAGATTTAATTTTAGTAGTTTTTAACCGACTTCAATTCTATTGAGGAAGGAGGTTCTGCATTCGGTTTGGTGTTTTTTTTTTAATGTATGTTCACCGATTACTCCGAGACCCGTGGTTCGATTTGGGTAATTCTTTTTTTGTTTGGAAGAATCTACATTCAAGTTGGTCCCATATTAATCTGGTGCTGTTCTGATGGTTGGATCCATGAGGAATTGAGGGAACTCCTCAATTTTTAAAGGCACATGTATGGTGATTTGGGTGTTTTCTTAAGCTACTGAAGCATTTTCTCACGAAAATCACCAATTTAATGGAGTGGACCTGATGATGATGATTGTTTTGATAATAATGATGAAGATTTTTTTAAATGTAGGATGTTCAGCGATTACTCCAAGACCCGTGGTCCGATTCGAATGATTCTTTTTTTGTTTGGAAGGAACTACCTCGAAGATGTTCCCACAATAATCTGGTGCTGTTCTGATCATGGGATCGATGAGCAACTGAGGGAACTCCTCAATTTTTAAAGGCACATGTATGGTGATTTGTGTGTTTTCTAAAGTTACTCAAGCATTTTTTCACGAGAACCACCAATTTGATGGAGTGGACCTGATGATGATGATTGTTTTGATGATAATGATGATGTAGGATGTTCAGCGATTACGCCAAGACCCGTGGTCCGATTCGAGTAATTCTTTTTTTTGTTTGGAAGAAACTATTTCGAAGATGGTCCCACATTAATCTGGTGCTGTTCTGATGATGGGATCGATGAGCAACTGAGGGAACTCCTCCATTTTTAAAGGCACGTGTATGGTGATTTGGGTGTTTTCTTAAGCTACTCAAGCATTTTCTCACGAGAACCACCAATTTGATGGAGTGGACCTGATAATAATGATTGTTTTGATGATAATGATGAAGATTTTTTTAAATGTAGGATGATCAGCGATTACTCCAAGACCCCTGGTCCGAATAGAACAATACTTTTTTTGTTTAAAAGGATCTACCTCGAAGATAGTCCCACATTACTCTGGTGTTGTTCTGATGATGGGACCCATGAGCAACTGAGGGAACTCCTCAATTTTTAAAGGCACGTGTATTTATTTCCTCTCGAAAACCACCAATTTGATGGAGTGGACTTAATGATGAAGTCCACATGTGATACGTGGAACTTTCCTTAGATTGAATGGGTGTGTTTCGAACTTTTTGGTATATCTTTAGCGATTTTTCCGAGACTCGTTGTTCTATTTTGATAAATTATATAACCACTACAAATTGAAAAATAAAAACTTTTTACAAAAAAAAGATAAACCGACTTCAAAAAGGATAAAATGAATCATTATATTATTTATATGCGTTACCAACTGATATGTTTGAAGTCGGTGCCAAGCCAAAAATTTAAATCAGCTTCAAGTATGAACATAACAAAACATCGGTACTTACTAATAGGTACATAATGCAAAGGTGAATGTGATTCTATCTGTTACATTTTCATGTTAAAACAACTAATCCAATTTTGATAAAATGTGGTACCTATGTATATATACATATATACTCTCATACACGTTTACTTTGTCAATAATCAGAAAAAGGCGGCAAACAAAAAAAAATATGTACATAGACGCTTAAGATGGACCTTCCATAGAAAATTCGAATATCGTGCCTTTTTCTACTGACACGGTGGATGTACTGGGTATATCTGAGTATAGAAAAATTAACCTAGCCATTGAATTCCTGTATACTTCGAATCAAACCTTAGATGAAGAAGGATGAATAATTCAAACGACCCACGGGCTTCGTTCGAGATATCGATAGTCCGAACAGTGTCCTAACAAACATACATGGCTATACTTTCTGTACCTACTTGCTTAACAGTTAACGGTCGAAACGAATGTACCTATACCTAAGTGCAATCCATATCGTATTAGATTAGTTATATAGTAAGACTAACAACTCACTGAACACATCGCCTCGTGCGTATTAACTCTTCCAAATTTGGCTTGGCACCGACTTCAAACATATCAGTTGGTAACGCATATAAATAATATAATGATTCATTTTATCCTTTTTGAAGTCGGTTTATCTTTTTTTTGTAAAAAGTTTTTATGTTTTATAAATAGTTGTATAAGTATTTCTATTATGGTAATTTGTTTATTTATTGACAGAAAGCATAGATAAATGATTAAATTCTTATAGGTACTTAATTCTCTTTGCAGAAAGTTAAAATTGTATGGACAGATTTTTCTGGATTGTTTTATTTTTTTAAATTTCGTCCAAATCACAGCAATCGAATGAGAAATGTGACCGTATTAAAGGAGAACAACCCGACATCCTGACATAAGAAAGCATTTTTGCCCGAGTCGAAACGGAGTATCTAATCTCGCGTAATATTAGCTAGGGATACACGCACAGATGTGCCCGCCGGATTTTCCGACGGATATGCCCGGCGGACAGATCCGTCAGTGTATGGTGCGAATTGGACACGGATTTGTCTGCGAACACATCTAAATAGCGCCAGACATGGACGGATCTGTGAAATCCGGCGGACATCCGTGAAATCTGCGCGTGTATCCCTAGCTAATAATAATAAGACAAACGTTCTAGGGCTCGTCACGGTAACGCCCAATAGTTGACACCCTGCTTCGCCTGCGCGTTATTTCAAAGATGACATGTAGATACTGAAACAGAGACGAGCACTCGAACGCTTACCTTAATTTAGGTAAAGCAATTATTACTAAAGCATTACCAATACGGTCTATTATTTTGTCCTTGTTGTTAATTTCCACAAGTGATGGTTCAATTACCTAATGTTATATTATAAACCGGAATTTTCCATCAACGTCACTGGCTTCATATTGCATTATGTAAGCTTTAAACAACGAATACTCAGTATTGTAAACTAAATCATAGCCTTGAGTTTGGGTTAAAGTTTTAACGCATAACAATCATAATTGTAAACATAAGTATGAGGTTAGTAAAGTAAGTAGTTAACTAAATTCGCAATTTGACTACATTATATTTCTGGTTTTAACTGTGTATTATATTTATTATTGGATCAAATACATAGGTAGCTATAACTAAATACATGTATGGCTCCGCTATTTCGATAAATATACCTACAATATCTTAACGAAATGGTCTTAAGGTGGTACAAGACTAAAAACTACAATCATATCGCTTTGCTATTCCGCGGTATATTATCGTGCTAGTTAATTATAGTTAGGGAGGCGAATAGGGGAATTTTCTGCAATACTCGAGCGTGGCAGTTTAAGATATGAGAGATACCTTAGACCTAATAGAACAACCTTGTAAAGTATTTAGCTCTATATGTAGTGACGCGCGCCTAGGATAGACGATCAGATTAGTAAAAAAAAATGGATAGTCTGAAATACTCCAGCGCGTCAGTTTAAGATATTGGGGGTTGATTTTAGTGTTTAAAGACTAAATTTAACTAATCTGACGATAAGTCCTTGACGCCGCCGAGTTATAGGGTCGCGAACTTGTAAAAAAAAAACGTTAATCCGGCATTCTCGAGAGCGATTTTTTTTTATTTTGTTTTGAAGAATATAATCTAAAACTTACTAAAAATACAAAATCTGCCGGTTTCCGCATGACCGGAAGTGTGGAGGAGCCATTTCGTCTTCCTAAGAACGCGTTACGGCATATAAGTCGCGAACGATACATTTTACAAAAAAAAGTTTAAATAAACAAAAAAGGTAATTTTATTTTACACAAAAAAGGTGTCTTTACATTTTTTTCCAAAGTTAAAACTTTTTGACTTGAAAGTTAAACCTTTTTCGGTCAGATTAAGAGAACCCACCAACATTTTTGTCAGATTAAAAAAATATGCTTTCAGGATACCGAGATAAACCTCCCCTATGAAAATCTGACGCGCTCGAGTATTTCAATAAAACTTTTTTTTTTTGCATTTTCAAATATTCATCGTAACTTATCGTCACGCCGAAATCGTCAGTTTTTTTAAAGGGAGCTTCCTTGGGGCCTACTTAACACCCCTTCCGAAAATCTGACGCGCTCGAGTAAATTTTTTTTTTTTTGCATTTTTGACTACTTTATATGCCTACCCCCACCACGCAAACCGGCAGATTAGTATACCGTTGTTATCAGAGGCACTCGGGGCATACGTAGTATGAATATCTGACGCGCTCGAGAATGCCCAAGTAACTGTTTTTTTTAACATTTTTGAAAAACCGTACACGCCAAACCCACCGCTAAAATGGTTTTTGCCATACGAGCTTTTCTTTTCGAAATTATTTTATCTTTCGATTTTGATAGGTCTCGACGGCGCCGTTGAATTACGCCATTTAGCTACCTCGCCTCCCTAACTATTAGTGACAACCCGTTATACTTACTTATTTGAGTATTTTTGCATGCATTAATGTTCCCACCCTCCCGCCGCAAAAATAAGTATGCAAATAAATACAATAAACCACCACCAACGATACCAAAACTCGACACGTGCTTCGCCTCTCTACGAGGCATCCTCAGGAGCTGCTGGAGATGTTGTCGGTCTGACGTCCGGCAAAGTAAATTCCGAGTCGGGTCGAGTCCGTGTCGAGTTTTAGTATTATTGGTGGTGGTTTATTGTATTTGTTTGCGTACTTATTTTTGCGCCAGGAGGGTGGGAACATTCATGCATGCAAAAATACGCAAATAAGTATAACGGGTTGTCACTAATTAACTAGCACGTTATTATACTGCGGAATAGCAAAACAAAGATAAATAAATGAAATCTCTACCACAGTTTTGTCATCTTATAATGATTCTTTTAAAAGATATTCAAAAGTTGAATTAACTCCTAGAGTGACTACATATAGGAATAGACTTAAATATATAGTAGACAGCCATAGCCTAAGAACTTTTTGAAGCTCCGAGTATGTAGCGCCATCTAGTTCAGAACCACCTAAACATAGCCGATATGTATGAGATATAATCAGCGCCACCTAGTAACGACTAGTGTACTACTAGTACGTTATTCGATACTAGGTGGCGCTGATTTTATCTCCTACATATTGGCTCTGTTTAGGTGGCTCTGAACTAGATGGCGCTAAATACTCGGAGCCTCAAAAAGTTCTTAGGCTATGGCCGTCTACTATATATTTAAGTCTATGATATAGAGCACCCCCTCTTTAGTCGCTCCAGGGTGAATTAAACTTTTAAGTAGTAAGTAATGTAAGTATCACACAAAAAATCAATGTTCTATTTATTACTCATCAATCATCATAAAATATTACTAGGCATTAGCTAGGGATACACGCACAGATGTGCCCTCCGGATTTGTCCGGCGGATATGCTCGGTGGACAGATCCGTCCATGTATGGCGCGAATTGGACACGGATTTGTCTGCGGACACATATGCATAGCGCCATGCACGGGCGAATGTGTCCACCGGGCATATTCGCCAGATAAATCCAGCGGGCACGTCTATGCGTGTATCCCTAGTTATTGTCAGGTATAGTTATCGATAAATTCGGGTATAGTGAATTTAAATATAACAAAAAATGTATGCTTTTTTTTAAAGAAAGCTCCAAGCTTTTTTAATAGCACCAATTTTTTTTTAAGAAAGCTCTTGCACTTATTTTAATTTTATTATCATATAAATCAAAGTCAATGTTTAGATATTTCCTCCAGTTTGTCGTAAGAAAATTTCACTTACCAAGCCATGGAAAACATGGTCGTCTTTCTTGACACTGCTTGTATAGTCCGTAACAGACTCGATGGCCGTTGCAACGCGTTGATGATGATGATGAGGTGCTTACTTTTTGACAGAAAGTTTCTTTGCGGGGTATAGGAATAGAGACGGGATAGGGACTGGATAAGGTTAGGGGTGAGGGGTGAGGTACTTATATAAACAATTTATGTTTTATACAAGTTTATTTTAAGGCGGTTCCCTTTAAAAAACATTGAATTAAATTATTAAAGTGAAACTTTTATTATTTTAGTACAGGTAGTTAACAGTAGTTTTTATTTCGGTTTTTTTTTACTTATTTTTGTTTTTTTATGAGATGAAGTTATAGAGTGTCGTAAACGATCAAAGTCATTTAATGTTTTTGTGTAATAAATGCATGTGACAAATTTTATACTTATTAGCTAGGGATACACGTACAGATGTGTCCGCCGGATTTTTCCGACGGATATGCCCGGCGGACACATCCGCCCGTGTATGGCGCGAATTGGACAACGGCCAGACAGCGGACTGACACATCCGTGTCCAATTCGCGCCATACATGGACGGATCTGTCCGCCGGGCATATCTGTCGGACAAATCCGGCGCACACGTCTGTGCGTTGTATATTAGTAAATTGAATATAGCAGCTAGGGCATTCAATTCACTCTTATGCATTCAATTTACTCTTATGTGACAAGTATAACGGCAAGCCGCGCGGTGTTAATAAATAAAAAGTTCAGGGTTTCACTAATCGTAAAATTCGTGAACACCTTATCATAGCAGAACAATCGGCAGAACAATCAACAGACAGCGGGGGGCTCAGGCGGCGCTATTCACAACTTTGCAGAAGTGCAAGGTGACTCTTTCGAAAACCCGAGGAGCATCCATATAAAAAGTTGCAGAGCTTGGGAGACATCATTCTGTCATCACATTTCAAACGGATATCAGTTTCCGTGGTGTATAAGGAAACTGTTAAATAATCTTAAAAACATGTGCTCCCTCAAGGTTTGTGTTTTATTTTCCATTCGATAGATATGTTAATGTCTATGCTCCGCTTGAAATTGGAAGATGTAAAGATAAATTCTTAAACTGTGTTCAGTCTTCGTGATTTCATTTTATGTACGAGTGATTTTACCAGCTCTACTACAAAATACTTAGCAATAATATTTCATATCATTAGTCGCTATATGCGAATACTATTCGAATGAAAATTTTGAAGATTACTTCTGTATTTAGACCTCCAAATAATTTGTAATAAATACCCCAACTTTATGGTAATAAGTTTAATTGATTGGTAACTTTCTAATTTAACATGTTTATAACCAAAAAATACTTTGGGAGTCCTCTCCAACCTCGGTTCTCTCACATGCCCGGGTTTTGTTTGTTGGTCAAGTCTGTTCCTTCTGTCAGTTCTGTCCTACTTAACACATATTATTTTTCCTAATATTTGTCACAGATAGTAGCAACTTTCGCCGTCTTGGCCTTGGCTTCGGCCGAGCACTTCCGGTCTCAGAACTTTGGGGGCTCTTCGGGAGGATACAACGCCGGTTTCAACGGAGGCTTCAACGGAGGCTACAGCGGAGGCTTCAGCCGCGGCGCCCACATACCCATCCTTAGCTACGAGAATGTGAACAACGGAGATGGAAACTACAGATACAGGTGAGTTAGGCGATTATCACACTTGGCCACTTGGCACGGCAACCGCATGCGGCGATGGTGTGCAAGCGTGACAGTGCTATCTCAATCGCGCACCAGCGCCGCATGCGGAAATCGCAGCAGTGTGAAAGCCGCCTTAGAAAAATATGGTCATTTGTTACGTAAGCCAAAAGCATCACTTGCACAATTGCACATTGCTTGTACATTTAATAAGGTTAGGTTAGGTTAGGTTAGGTTAGGTTAGGTTCAACTTCCAACCAACTATACTAAATTGCGGTAAATTTTTGAATCAATTTTATAAAATTGTAATCAAATTCTAACAGAATAGAGGGGTAATTTTAGACAAAGGAAATACTAAACTTGTTTAAAATTATAAGAGTATGGCTTACAGATCCTACTGTGCTATTTATTTGAAATCTTTGAATCTGTGGTGATCAGTCTATATGTCAATATTTCATGCATCTTTTACGAATAGTTCACATTGAATTGAAAATTTGATGTTTATTGTTACCCCTCTCTCCTCAGTTGCCCCATTTGACAGTATTTTCGCAACTTTGTTTTACTATCGAATAAAATAAAACAAATGCATTTTTTTTCTAAAATAATATTATTTCGATTTTGTTCAAGTATTCGTTAAAAACTTTTAGAACGGCAGAGTTCTAAAACTGTTTAAATACAAGAAAAAGCTGGACAAGACTCGATAGTTCGCAAGTATCCAAAGTTCCTACAAGCTGATAAAGTAACCAAGTTTTACAGTTTTCCAACATCTTCTGCCCGTTCAAAGGTAGGTTCTCTATGTTCCAAGGTAACCTTTGAAGTGCTACGATTGCTACTTAATGCGCTTCAACGTTCAACTTGTTGTATTTACTTAAACTTCCAAGAGTTTCATTCAGCGGCACGCGCAACTTTACTTTGATAACCGTATTATTGGACTGGTAAGGAGTTCACTTACGGTGCCTGAGGAGTAAGGAAGTTTTAAACTCGTTCGTTACAGAATATCTCAAATACGAAAAGCAACGCAGGTATCTAATTTAAAACTCGAAGAAAGTGTGAAAATGTGCTACGTTAACCATTACAAACTAAAAGCATCGGCTCTCTATACTCCGGTGACCTTTATGGAGATATAAACTTTTTTAAATATGTACATATATGGAAATAGTTATCAATTCCTCTTACCTAATATACGTCTTTGCTAATAGTCTTATATGGTTTTATTGATCCTGTGATGTAATATGTAATATTTATTGCGCCGAATTAGCAATGTGTTGCAGAATGTTCTCAAAAAAACAGTAATTCTCGGATATTTCCGTAAACTTACACGTGAATTTAAATTTCCAATGAGAACATTATCAAAAAATGTATTATTTTTATAAATTCGTAAATGAGACAGTCAGTCTAAATAATTGATAACGGCGGTGTCTAGCGACTTCCGCAATAATTATTTATTGTGCACTAAAATATAGCTCTGAGAACATTCCGTATGGAAAATTTCTTTAAACTTCTAGTTGGTGCATTGCTACGCTGAACACAGATACTCTTTAAATCCCCTAGCACATGCTGACCCTAAGAACCGGTGCTGTGCTAGGGCATGACTTACGTTGTCGCCCGTGACTTTGAGTCATGCTTCAAATTTGGTGTCGCGGACGACTAGCTAGCAGGGCTGATACCCTTAACTATTTACAGCTATGAGACCGGCAACGGCATCAGAGCCCACGAGAATGGATCCCCCCGCGCCCAAGGCCCCGAGGGCCCCGCGGTGACAGCGGACGGCGCCTTCTCCTACACCGCCCCGGACGGCCAACAGGTCTCCCTGACTTACACGGCTGATGAGAACGGCTTCCACCCTGTGGGCTCGCACATCCCCACCCCGCCCCCCATCCCGGAGGCCATCCTGAAGTCCCTGCAGTTCAACAGGCAGAATCCTTCCTCGTAAGTACACATTGAGTATAGTAGGTAGTAGGGTACCTGTAGAAATTATTCACGCAACCATCACAACACAACATTATGCAGACATTACAAGTTTCAATACATTTTATGTTATGTGCAGTCGCGAACTGGGAATTTTAGCCACTTGCTAATCTTGCTATTGTTCCTAATTTAGCCCTGTAATGAATGACCAATGTTACTGACCGACACTAACATCGGTTCTTCATTACAAACTAGTTTCACTACAGTGGCTCATTAATCCTGTTCGCAGTGGTACATTGACTATTACCTACATCCTTTACTAAAATTTATTCTTCTTTTCAGGGAGGGATCCTACAACAGTGGAAGATATAACAATGGTGGTTATCACTACTGAGCAAAATCCTATGCAGCTACGATATTTATTTATTTATTTTAACAAACAAGAGACGGCGATTCCATGACAATAGACTCAAATCAAATCCTGTTATTTATCTTTTTTTAATAAAGCAATGTTCTGAATATTCAGCATAACAACGAATTTATTTACTTTACCCTAGACAAGTAGCATAAGATGCAAATATCTTCACGTTAATACCTATTGACGAAACCCATTAATTGTTTTAAAATATTCGAGGAATCTCTTGTCACTTAACCCACATGTATTGGGAATTAGTAATAAACAGATGAATCTAAAGATTATCGAGTAACTAGGTATACGAGTATGAAGCCCTACTTTACAACTGGACGCCAAGTTGCTTGGAACTAAGTTATAATTCAATGCACTCGGCAGAGGGAGCGATAGGGGTAGGTAACTTGTGTAATAGTATGCTGCAACTTTCATGTTGTGCCACACTCCGATATTCCTTCTTGGAAACCCTGGTAATTAGCACAGAAACGTGACCAAAACCGATTTGGAAACTTATAGTTATTACCTAGTTACGGACGATGCGGTATATAGGTACCTACCTACAGTCAGCATTAGAGTAGCTTTTAAGTGGTTCTTAAAATTGTACTATCTTATTCTTTAAATGATAATGTTGACAAAATCGTTTTGAAAACCAAGCCAATGCTATTAATAGTATTACATATTACTTATACAGTAGCGATCACTAGTATTTTAGATATGTTTGAATTGATAGAAATGAAAAAAAAATATAGAAACTAAATCTATTATCACTGCATGCGGCTGTACTCACTTGTGTTTAGTCACTACGCGCGACATGTTTCGGAGAGCTTAGGTCTCCATTCTCAAGCACTAAGAGTGCTAGGCGAACCGATTCACGCGCGTAGTGACTAAACACAAGTGAGTACAGCCGCATGCAGTGATAATAGAAACTAAATATTGTATAAAGAGTACTTAGTACATTTTATAGGATCTTTTTAAGGTTTAACGTGAATTTACTAAAAGTAAACAACAATCTTAAAAGAAAACCTTAAAATGATTACATGTGATTGCTCGAACGATTTTAGCACTTGCTAAAATAATTAAATAAAGTACAAATACTAAACTAAATTAATAACTAGCTCAAATCTAAACTAGGCCCTTGCGGCATTGTACCAAGGATGCTGGCGGCATTACCTCGTTGTATCGCAATGCTGATACGCTGTGCGAGGAAACCGCCAGCTCTTCGGTCACCAGTTACATCAACCAGACGCTTTGCGATTTCTGCAAAAAACTTGTGTGCGCTGGGACCCCATGGACCTAGAGTTTCAACTCCAAAAGGTACAAAATGGTACTCTCTACCGAGACTTTTATATTTGTTACCTCTGTATATTTAGTTATTGTTTTTTTTTATTCAATAATGAAACAGATAAAGTTTTATAAATCTTTGGATTTGCAACAACGCAACGGGTGCGTCCCATAAGATATAACTACAAAATATATAATTTCATATTAATAACGTTCACAAGATATAATGAACGTTTGCTATAACAACAAAATCTATATTTTTATTAGGAATAACGGTCAATTAATATAACACTCATTTTGTATAATTACTTATCATATAACACTCAAATACTCTAAATTTGTTTAATATAACATACATAACGTATATCGATCATAAGATATACTATCTTTTAGTATAATAATTACAAAATATAATAGCGTATGATATACTAAATAGGTTATAAACTCCATTCCAACCTTTTTCCCCAAAGTGTACTGTTTTCACGGATTTCAAACTAAATCAATAGGTAGAATAGGTAGGTTAGGTTCGTTAGGTAGCTTCAGATGCCCGAAGGGCAAAACGCCCGGAAATAGGAGCCCCGCGAAGCGGGGCTCCGTCTAGTTAAGTTGAGGATTCAACATTTTGAGAATTTTAGAATAGCTAATTAGCAGTGATCGGCGAAAAGGATTCCACACGGGGTGAATGACGTCAATCATTATGCTAGTATGGATATGATGCGGCATTTGCGGGATAGAAAAATAAAATTACAGTAATTTTCAAAAACATTTGTAATTAAGTATTTTAATGAAATTATTTATTTCGCATATTATTTGTTGTTTTTTTTAATCTATATAAAATTAAAATAACAAACCATTATTTTACTGGTCAACGAGCGAGTTCTTAGTTCGGGGCGGACTACTAGTTATTACAATGATTCATTGTATTAAACATAATACAAACACGTATATTTTTGAGCAGTTTAATTGGTATCGCGGGCGAAACGGCGCATCCATAATACTATGTCTAGTTGAATTCCCGCGGTGTGGAATCCTTTTCGCCGATCACTGCTAATTAGACTAGCTGCTACTTAAAAAATCGTGTAGACCAGTTGCTTTTAGGCGAGTTGATATGTACACGAGCTGCGATTTAGACAACCCGTTATTCTTTACGAGCATTATGTATTTTGGTGTTAGATGTATTGAATATTATACATTATAAATCTAAGGTATTATGAACGTTATACATTATGACCGTTATAAACAACGATATTATACTTAAACAACGTTATACTTAACAAAATTAGATATTTTGATGTTATATCAAACGGTATACAAAACAAGCTTATGCAATATGAGCGTATATAATATGAATATTATACAATAAGTTCTTATATCTTTTATTACTTACCCCAACGCAACAGTATGTTATGTCCATAAGGTATGATTGATTACCTACTCTGTGAACTCTATCATGTCATGAGTGCGTAAAAAATCCTCATTGGAACTATTTTCTGATCTTACCTTGCAATCCTTAGGTTAATATTAAGTTTGCATGAAGGAAGAGCAAGTTCTCCTGATATAAGTAGGTAAATATCTTCTTACAAGAACAACGTGTAGTTATTATCTCTATTGAATCAAGATAAAATACAGTAAAACTGTTAAATATAAAATTAAATAGGTAGTACCTAATTCGGTTACAATTATAATTGAGTTGTAGAAAACTTCAAATATAATCTAGCTAAATACTAAAATCGAACGATAATAACATTTCGACGCGTCTTTACAAACTAGATAATTTAATACTTACATATTTACCTAATAAAATGTGAACAAAATGTTATTCAATATTCTTTGGAGGTACTTAGAAGAGATTTCTATTATGAGCGTTCTAATTTGGTCTCAACAAAACACGAAAAATGTTATTTACGGTACAAAAGTATGAGGTTCTAAATATATACTCGTACACCTAGTTACAGTTCTAAACTCAGCACTTATTAAAATTGTCACTGCTCAAGGATAAAGTGCCAGTTAAAAACAAACCTTCAACGCGTAAGAAATAGTTTTTTAATAAGAGTCTACTACCCGCTGAGTCTAGTACCAGCTGTCCGGTAAAGCCAAGGCACTCGTTGAAAAAGAACTTTTCTAATCAGAACAGATTTTATTAAGAACAATGAGAATAAGTACTACACATAAAGCATGCCTAAAGCCGACAACTTAGTTCGTGGATTGTAATTGCGTTACCTTGCTGTGTTACTTCTTTTGACATATTAAGAAGAAACCGGCCAGGTACGAGTTGGACTCGCACACCGAGGGTTCCGTACAAACCTGCAAGTAAAAGTTCACCCATCACGACAACCGAGTCATAGTAATGGAATTTTTATTTCAAAAAATATTAAAAATACTTTTATTATATGATGTAACTAAAAATTTACGGTTTCCGCAACGTTGCTTCATACCAAATTTTAAGGTACTGAGTTCACGGGTGTGATTACCTTGCAGTTTTTGATTCCCTTGCGAGTCTCGAAAATTTGCGACATAAACGATTGTTATCTTTTGATTGCGTTGGCTTAGAAGTTTGATTCTTTTCACAGCTCCAAGGGACAGTAGACTTGAGCATTTGATATGAATTTCAGCTTGATACCTCCACGCGTTCCTGGGAAAAAGGGTCTTGACTGACAGACAGACAATTTCCTTTCGAGGTACGGAACTCTAAAAAGATGCAAATAGCGCAATCCTATTACAGGCCACGAAAAAATACCCACAGCTTTCTAGTCTACATTTTTATGTAATAGATTATGATTTTTTTGATCATGACTTCATTATAGGTACCGCCTTGAAGTAAAATAAAACATAGTGTATAACTATACACCTGTACTTACCTATACCTAGCTAACTAGCTGGTAGGTACCTACTGAAATATCATACATAGATAACCTACTACTTATGGAAAATGATTTCTCCTATATCGAAAAAACAAAAGAAGTACTTACTAAATACTTATACAATATAAAGCCGTCACTTTTTATTTGTTTACATCATACAAACTTTTACATACCTCCTTAATTAACAAGCACTTGTAAATTGTGGTAATTTTGGGTGCCTGAGTTTAATTAACCACAACCGGCACAAGAAGTGTTGGTTGCGGCACTATAATACTAGGAGCTAAGCTACACATAAAAATTACTAAGTCCTCAGACCTGAAAATTATATATACAGCTTAGGTGACTCGTACCTACTCCAAGGTACTCGTACCAAGTTGACATACACAGGTTCACAGGTATTACCAGGGCCGGTCCTAGGGTAGAGCGAGTGGAGCGGGCGCTCTAGGCGCCGGATGGCAGGGGGGCGCCAAAATGGCAAAAGAAAAAAAAAGTTTTAAAGCGAGTGTGGCGCGGGCGCAAAATATGTCCGTTTGGAGGGGAGTGGTGCGACGGCGGGTGACAAAGATAAAGGTACCTACCACCGTAGGTACCTTTATCTTTTGGTATATAATTTTTTGTATTTTTATTAATTCAACTTGTTTTATCAGACGTGACTCGCTACTTTTAATCTTGAAGGGCGCGAAATAAAGGCGCCAAAAAGATACGTTCTTTATATTTTTCTAAGCGATTTGGTTTATCAGGATTGCATTCTATTATTTATGTTTTAAATCGTTGCTTTTGATATTGAAAGGCGCGAAATAGAGGCTGATATAGGCGCTGAAAACTGACGTAACGTTCTTTGTAATGTTTTCAAGCAATTGGGAATTTTAGGGCTATTTTTTTTAATCACTGCTTTTAATCTTGAAAGGCGCGAAATGAAACCTGATAAAGGCGCCGAAAAACGGGTTACATATATTATCTTTTTTTTAAATCGCTGTTTTTGATCTCGAAAGGCGGAAAATTACAGCTTATAAAGGCACCGAAAACGTAAAGAAGGCAAAACAAATATAAAGCTTAACGACCCCTAGAAGATGATCATTCGGCCTTAATATTGTATTTTTTTTATTTTATTAAAACTGCATTACTTTCCTGGTACTGACTTTAAACTTCTAAAATAATAAATCCAAGTATGAGGTCGTGAGAGCTCGCCAAATCTAGACCTCTCGCCAAAATCGCCCTTTGTATGGAAATCTTATTAAGAATGGTTCAAAATTTAAAGATATAATTGCGTATAAATTTATAAACTTTAATGATGAAACTTACATGACTTTGAATAGCATATTTTAACTTATGTTATGAAATAGACATTGTTCAAGTCATGGTTACAATATTTTGTGATTCTTGCAATGGATTAATGGCGTTCAACTTTTGGGCCTCGGTTAGTTTTTTCAAATTCTTACTCTCATAAAAAACATACACCATTTATGTTTTAAATTGCTTTTTGTTACTTGATATTATGACTAAAACATGAACAAAACTTTTTTTTATGTCACTCTATTATCATGGGGATTACTTTAATATGGAAACGGGACTATTCACCTAACATAACTATAACTATACCTAAAACTTGAACTACGAGAATTTAATAGTTTATCTTTTAGGCTGCATTCCAAAACATGCAGTTTGCATGAAATTTATTACTTCATTTCATGAATATCATGCTCAAAACTTGAACTAACTAAATTTATCTGTTCATGTTTTAGGTAGCAAATTCAAAACTGAACATTTTTAGAGAAATCTTCTACCTATCAGTGGCGGCGCGTCCATAGAACATGATTCCCGGCTGCTTGCCTAATTTTAATGCACCTGATCAGTTTTCCTACAGCTCATGAAGAAATTTTAAACCAAAATAAACTCCGGCTGCCTAAGAAAAATTTTGACCCACGGCCACTGCTAATACTATTTTTGAAGGCCCATTGTCCTAATTATAGTATTTATTAAATTTGGAAAAGATGAAACCATTTTAAATTGAAACACTTTATTTACCTTTGTTTACTTCAATTGGTGCTATGCATTTTTGACGAAAATAGCATTGCCGAATTGCACTTGCCAACCAACTTTGCGGAGAAGTTTCATTTGGCCGAATTTCATTTCCCAACTTTACATAATCCAACTTAACCTAACCCAACCTAGTAAGTAATTTCCATTTCCCAACTATGGGGTTGGGAAATGAAATGGTTGCGAGATAATTATTTGGTAAAAGTTATTCGGCCAAATGAAACATCTGCGAAAAGTTGGTTGACAAGTGAAATTCGGCAATAAAATTTTCGGCAGCAAGGCAGGATACCACTTCAATTATTGCACAAAGCTAAATCAATCAAATTTCCTAATTTTGCTTGTATAGGCCTTAGGAGGCCACTGTTCATTTATTGGCGTCAAATCATTAATACTACTACTACACTACTACTACTACTACCACCTACTACTACTACCTACTACTACTACCTACTACTACTACTACTACTGGTACTAGATACTACACCGGATACTGGTACTGGGTACTACTTTTCCTTTTTACTGGTTCATCTTTTGAATCAAACCGTTCAGGGCACTTTGTTCATCTTCTGGGCGAATTGGCATATTTTGGCACAAAAATTCTTATAAAAAACGCTGTACGGTTCTAAGAGGGTTAGAAATAGCTTATTCTAACTAGATTATATGCCAAATCATATTTAAAAAAAAACTTGTTGAAAATTGGTTATAACATACATCAAAAAATACTTAAGTTGGGGTAGTCCCTTACTCGTTCATTTATGACCTAACCCTATTTCTCTAACGCTTTTGGGTAAAAAGCTTCGACGAGGGGCGCCAAAACCCGATTTCGCTCTACCCTGATCGAGGGCTCGGGCCGGCGCTGGGTATTACTTACTAGTTAATTTGCAAATATTATTGTTTATTTATTTTTGTCGTCAAAAACGCTTCTTTTGACTTCAAACTAGTTTTTTTAGACAGCTTATAAATGAAATTAATTAATTAAATGTAAATAATTCACAAATGGTAGCGTACAAATTAGGAGTTGGGACTTATTTTTATTACTATTACCAAATTAGTTACTTTTGGGTCATCTATTAACTCAGGTTCAAAAACAAATAACTTGAAATCCAATCAATTTAAACCCTAATTGACTGAGCTCAAGGTATTGCAAGTTAAATATATGGTACCCATAACACCCCATAACCACAAGTGCCTCGACTTAGTACGTCTGTCAGACTCGTTATTTTAAGCGGTTTTCAAACTCCTTGCTGTTGTTGTACGAACGAGATAGCGGTTTTCAGACTACTTACTGTTGTTGTGCGAAAGAGATAGCGATAATTCAAGTCCAAAAATATAACCTAGCTTACTCCTCGTCTGAATAAAGGCAAATGAAATTGCTGTTTTAAATATTATAAAAAATTTCAAATACCAGTATGGCCTCGTTAAAAAAACACACAATTTAAATACGTATCTACCTATACTTTCACAATTTGCTTTGACTTATTTTACTCTTTCAAATAAGTTAGCTTATTAGTAGATCTGTTATCCCAATTCTGATAACATCAGATTTGATCTTTCCAGCTCAGTAACTATTTGCCTACTTATTTGCAAATTCTGTTGGCAACATGGTCTCGCGAGGCGAGGCCCGGAGACATTTGAATGAGCACTGTCTCTTATTGTGCTTTCGCCCGCTGAATAGCATTGGTATCCATAATATTATACTTATATAAACATTGTTGTACCTTCATGTATAGGGAGAGCAATTTATTTATAATGTTCCTTCCTAGTGACAAAATAATGATTCTATTCAAGTACCGCGTTGGAAACAAAATAGAAAAGAGAAGAGAATAAAAAACATTATCAAAATGTACATTGATGTACCTACGTAATTAGCAATGTACAAATTGCAGAACATTCTCAAAAATTCAGTAACAACGAAATTTTCGGCAAACTTACATGAAAATTTAAATTAAATTCCCAATGGGAATATTCCCTATGGGAATTTTCACAGTCAGTTAAAATAATTGATAACGGCGGTGTCCAGCGACTTCCTGAATAATTTTCATTTATTCGTAAAATTTAAGTTCTGAGAACATTCCATTTGGAAAATTTCGCAAGTTTGGAAACTTCTCCCTTGTGCATTATTATACGTAATACCTATACACGGTGGGCTCGAGTAACCCGACAGATTTTAACAGTGTATTCCTGATCATACTTAGAGACTAAAATGTCCTATAAACTTTTCTGAAATATGCCTAGTTTCAGAGTTACCTAGTTAGTTTTTATTATTACTCAGCACAAAACGCCTTTTTGATGGCGTACTTGCCACTATTGGGCATAGTTTACACATCCTTATTGACAGATATCAAAGTGACAAGAAATATTTTGCATAAACTAATATTTTTGAAAAAAATGTATCATTTTATTAATAACATTTACTTTTTATGTGCACAAAACATTCAAAAAATGAAAAAAAAAAGAAGAATGAAAAAATAAATTCTTTTGGCGAGTTTCACATAACGTTTTTCACTCCTTTTGGTCTCAGAAATGCGTGGTTAAGATCTGTCGGTTTCCTTGTGCCCACCCTGTATAATGTTAGAACGCAAAAATATGATGTCAAATTTATTGTTTTTAATGTTCATATCTGGATCGCTTATCCATTATTTCCAAGTCAATAAAATCACAGTAATTGTGTAAAACTGCGGTTTATTCGTTCAAATTGCTTTAAGTTACTTACAAAACTATATAAATATACGTTATCACAGTCCATGCATATTATGAGGTCACACACTGCACACATTAATTGCCTGAAGATCCAATGTTACGGTTTAGAAACGGTAGGCGTTCCTGCCCCCGTTGTAGGTCCCGTCATCCCTGAAAAAAAAATTTAATTATTTGTCTCGGCACCACTTAGCCAATTATTACCGTCCGTACGAATTCAAAAAACAATTTGTGGTAATAAATTGATCAGCAGTATTTTTCGAGTCCATCCATAATATAACCCACATAACAAGAAAACATTAAATTTACTGTACAGTCGCCATCAGATATATTGAAGCGGCCAAGGTGGTCACAAATATCTGAACAACGCCTCTAGGCGAGATATTTTTGAGTATCCTGGCCGCTCTGATATATTTGATGGCGACTGTACCTACCCCACTACTTACAGTGAAGTTTATTTTACTCTGACTAGGTACTCTACAAAATAGCGCTTAGGTTAACAAACTAATACTTTGTCAGCATCTAATTGTAACCGCATATGAATTCTTCCAATTTGATACTCACGATGAGGGATTCTGCCTGTTAAACTCCAGCGCTTTAAGAATCGCCTCCGGAATAGGCGGCGGCGTGGGCAGATGCGAGCCAACAGGGTGGAAGCCATTCTCATCAGCCGTGTACGTCAGCGAGACTTGCTGGCCGTCGGGCGTGCGGTACGAGAACGCGCCCTCGGCCGTCACCGCCGGACCCTCTGACCCCGCTGCGCGCGGCGCCCCGCTCTCGCGCGCGCTTATGCCATTTGGTGTCTCGTAGCTGGAATTAAGCTCACCTTTACTAAAGGGCTATGAGGTTATCGCGTAGAAGGAAATGGTATCAAGGTAGAATGTCAGGATCGTTATTGTTATTTTCCTTAAATGCGACAGGGAATCTAGATTTCGGAATATTGGAGTCATGCTTGATAGGTTTGTACCAGAATTGATGAAGTTTTATGTTCTTATTTGTTTATCAAAAGGATGATGCACGGTGTTCCGTGCACGTGTGATACAGAACATCACGTGACCTCCGAGGATCACGTGTCCACTTGATGCTTTCTATACAAAATGAAGTGTCGGAAGTGTCGTGTCGGAGACGGTCTGGAAGACCGTGCATCATCCTTGTCTAAAAATGTCTTCGATTTTATCGCAATGTCTACGAACCTAACTTTCAGGTACAGACGATACACCATTTTATTGTTTTGCCAAGACTAATTAGGTGGGTTAGTATACTGCTATAGGTATAGGATCTGATCATATAATTAATTTTGTATTAAGCCGAACGTCTGCTAATGATAGCACAATGTATAGAAATAAAGGAAAAGCTGAAAAATCCACAGCCACAATTTTCGCAGTCCTCAGGTAGGTAAGTCTCAGTAGCTTAGTTGGTCACCAAGGTGCGAGACGTAGGATATACTATTACCAAACTCGAATATGAGATTAGCTTAGAACCGGCACAAATGGCATACTCTAAGAGAGGCTTATGCTCAGCAGTGGGCGACAAATAGTTAAAATGATGACGATGAGGCACCTGAAGTGGTAGTTGCCGGCGCCATCGTTGACATTCTCGAAGCGCGTGGCCTCACCGATGTTGGCGCCGCCTGTTAGGTGGTCGAGACGCGCCGCGGACACGTATGCCACAACAGCTAATATGATTACCTAAGGAAATGGCAAACGATAAATATAAGGTCAAAGGAGGGGTAAGAGAAACACCGATTCAAAAGTAATAGGTTAAACAAGAAATATGACGATGACTTGGGATAGCGAAAATAGAGGACAATTATATATATAAGTGGAACTGTAAATAAAAATGCCATCTTCCCATCTTTTCTGGTATAGGGTCCCTTAACCCTATACCAGAAAAGATGGGAAGATGGCATTGTTCGCAGAATTAAAACTTTATTGCGTGGTGTTGTTATGTCATACTGTTTTTCTTGACAGGAAAAAAGTACTAAACCCTTTAGTCCCTTTACAGTGAAAAAAAATAATAATCATACAAATAGTTACCCTTCCGTTTTCGTCAGTTGGGTAATAAACTGCCTAACTGTAATGATGATTAATAAGTAAATTTGTTAGGCTCACCAGTTTCATGTTGCGGGGTACGTGATGCTATTGTGTTCCGAGTCGGAATACAATCTCTGGGGATGTTCGACATTTTATATCGGCCGGATTTGCCCTTTTGGCAAGTTGCTTCACCTTGCTCGGTATTGTCGATATGCTTAGAAGAGTGCGGTGCAAGTCATTAAATATCTGATTTTCATGCATTAGATTCATTTGTAATTCTGGAAACACAGAGTCAAAAACTGTGCTGAGTAGAAAGCCATTCCGAAACAAACCTGAAGCCATTTGTGAAAATCTGTTAAGAGGAGCTTTGAAATAACATTACGAGTAAAATTCTTTTCTATCCGTGTCTATTGAGATATTTTGACGAAAAAATGGGTTTCGTCGAATAACTAAAAACCTATATGTTACTATCAGACCATTATCATTAACATCATGGAACAGTACTATAATTACCGTAAATACTTTAGCCCTTCAAACGAAGGAAAACTTAGTGTAAGTAAGACACCTTTATCTACAACTTCACCAAAATTCAGCTATACACGAATTATTTCACCTATCGAGCAGTTAGTGGGCTTCCTTCGGTGAGCTACTTAATTTAGATTACATCCCTATAGTGCTCGTCACGGCACATGTCATCTTTAAACTTAAGTCCAAGTGTCGATCAACGTTAACTTACAACTTTTTTTCTTAAACGGTTTCACAATAGTCTACCTCTCGTGACTTGGACACACGCATATTTCCTGCGAAGGATGGTCGACGGGCTCCGCCCCGAGCCCGCGCCGAGGCGACGGTACGTGTGAAGTAAACTATCTCACTTTACATACCTCTGCCTCCATTCATCAACAGAACAATCATAAGTAGATAATGCCGACGCGTACATAAATTATATCATGCTATAGTTTGGGTAAAAAGGTCAGACGGGTTTTCGTTAAGATTAGCCTGTGCCAATTCTTAGGATGTCGAGCGAATTAGGATTCCTAAAATGTATACATAACATATATTCTAGAAAGAAAATAATTTATTGAATGTCAAAATAGGTAATAGAGTTGAAATATAATAAAAATTACACTAAAACCCGTTCCCGTATGTTCACGGTGCAAAGAATAAAAGCTCTAGGGATAGCATTGCCAACTTTACAAATCAGTCCACGTTTCTGACTTGTATAGTTCGGGTACAAATGTTTTTATCCTAAATCCATTGATCAACATACTATATTATATTATAATTATTTATTTTAATCATTTTTTTATAGGTTTAATAGATATTTATTTATAGATTAAATACTTAAATACAGTCAATGCTAAAAAGATGAAAATATTTTTGAACCTTATTACAAAAAAGTATATTAATCATAATTTCAGAGTGAGAGTAGGTAAGTCTGAACATCTAAATATCAAAATACTTAAACATGACACAAACACTTTTATAAACCATAATATTTATAGTAGTAGGATGATTGTAAAATTCTGCGTGTTACCCACTCGTTACCATCGTATGGTCTCATCAGAAGATGGCATCGTAAAACAAGCATTTGAAGTATTGCAATTAGCACGAATCCTGGGGGCGTGTTAGTTATGCGCTGTTAAAGGTCAAATTGAAATTAGTATCCGTTTTACTATTCATAGGTCACCAGTAACTAGCTTTATTTGCCTACTTGCTCTTCTTCGCAATAATTACAACATAGTAAGCTATACACTACAGCTGTAGTTAAATACACTTTTGCTGTTATGAATCAGGATTTCCCGGCCTTTAGGACGGTCCATCATTACGAAGAAAAAACCCCTAATGGAGGTAAAATAAAGTTATTCTTTGCGGATTTTTTAAACTGTTTCCATTGTGATTTATTAGATTTCTGCTAGCACAGATTAAGTACAAAGGAGTATTTCACCTAATTTTGGCGTTTAGCGCATTAGCTGATTGTTAGATCATTATTGCTCCGACAAGAAACGCTTACGAGTACACTGAATATTTTGTTAAACAACTTAGGTAGGTAACTAAGGTACAGTCAACATCAATAGTATCTTCCTACACGAAGGGCGCAAAAATATGTAACACGCTCTTATTTAGAGCCATAAGAGCGTGTCATATATTTATGCGGCCTTCGTGTAGGAAGATACTATTGATGCTGACTGTACTAATCCCACGCAACGGTTCACTTCGATCTTGACTAGATCGTCGATTCACCATTGGGGTCCTTCTCTTGCAGCGTTTTCCAATTTGTGGTCGCCGCTTATGGGCCCTTCTACCAAATAGGTAACCTACCTAAAGAAGAAATGATTTACATATAAACAAGAACTAAGTAAATGAGGTAAAATTGTAAAACGTAAAATAATGCATCTGCAGGTAAAATCACAGATCTGTACATAATTTATTCCCATTTCATTGGGTAAAATAAAATACCTAACTACATAACATAAGTGACTTTATAAAGATGGCAGAGACTTAAGTTATAAGTTTAATTTTTAAGTTATGTTACTAACAAAATATGGACAGCTTTAGTCTGAAATAAATGCATTTTATTTTATTTTATTTTATTTTATTTATTTATTTTAAGTCGACATTCATGTGCTTTGTTTAGTGGTCGTCGCTGTTTATTTTAGCACGTTTGATGAACAGATTTTGAGTGGGCAAATAATTTACATTTCGCAGACAAGTGCGAAAAGAGAAAACTTAGACAATGTATTGTTTCGGGTATTTATTGGGAGAAATAAAACTGTGTTAGTGACTTATTTATGTGTCAGTAGTATCTAGTTATATCCAAGACAAATTTTATTTATGTAACGTATGTGGGCTGGAACTGGGAAATCCACGCGTCTGATGTTATCCGGCTAACTACGTAGTTACTATTTTAGGCCTAACTAATGGCTTTGAAAGATTTGTAAATCATATATATTGTAATAGTGATCTCTTCTGTTTTTACCAACGACCCTATATTAAACCTAACCTACCAATATTGATACACCTAACGTAGGTACCCATATTATATTATACCCATATATTGATTTGATACCCGTATTCGTTCATTATTGTCATACATGTCGAGAATTAACTTAATAAATTATGATTAATTAATGGTTTTGTCCCGCAATATATGCGTACCTATGCATAATGCTGTACGCTAGCATGTCGAGTAGATGTTCAGTGCAGTCAGTGGTGTGTAAGAAGCAACCGAGCAATGAGAAAGAAAGAGAATGAGCAGGAGAGCTGTCAATCGTCGATTTTAACAGACAGTGAGATTTCTGTAATACGAAGTACTAGTTGATGTGTACAGTTATTCACAACGTTTACCAAGCGTGTCGTTTAAGGAAAGCTAATTTATTTGAGATCTTTATACGCGTAGTTGTAATGCTTCTTGAAGCGGACTTTATCTGGACAGTCGAGTTAAACAAAAGTTTGTGAATTATATAACAATTTACACCAGACAGATTCGATACGTAGTAAATCTTTCCTAGTACCTCTGTCTAGCGGTCGGCAGATTGCCAAAGTTTTCTGTTGGGTAATAAAACATAATGCTAATTCGCACAATGGCAAGCTATTATTTCCACCGGAATCTGTGCGTATTAGCTCAAGAACCAGTTTATATTGACCTCCGAAAGTATCACTACTCACGAATCTAAAGTGGCCCAACAAGGGAAGTGTCTTGACTCTAAAGCAGACCGAAAATATTTGTAATAACACTACTGGTAGCTGGGTTCATATCCACCAACTATCTTACGCTACCTTTGGACGCGGCACAAATGAACATCGACATTTTGACGTCGGTTATCTGCATCTCTATCGCTCTTGTAATATTTAGGCGATAGAGACACGTATAGCTAATAATCGAATTTGGATTCATCTGTGAGTGTTATTTAGTCAGCCTTGCTTCTATCATTGTTCATTGTGGAACTTTAACCCGATTTTCGGTTCAGTGTACCTACTCGTACAGTTACATTCAAAAAATGAGATTGCTACTATTCTCATGGACCGTTACTACTATCGTCAGCTGTCCATACAATACAGCATATTCAGCAGCATTATTTTAGAATTTCCCACGTTTGTAATAATTTCCCGCACCTATTACCTTCTTTTTATCTCTGTTTGGCCCGACGGTTAAATGGTAGAGAATGCCTTTTGGCATTAAGTTCGCCGTTTGTACTCTTTTTATTGTGCAATAAAGTTTAAATAAATAAATAATACAGTTTTCGCTCACCATCAAGCAAGGTATCGAAAAACGTACAAAATAACATTGTTACGTATGTCTAGTTCACGTTTCGCTGGTTTACTTGAGACGATATACTTATGAGCCGTTGGTAACAGAGACCAACCAGTGGAAGTTTTCGCATGCCCATATTGTCTGACGCACGAGCATAATCAGGGATAATTTCATACATTGTAAATCACTCCATTTGTGTTTTTGAAATAAAAGCCCTGTTTCGAGGGTATACATTTTAAATTTCTATACAACGGTAGATAGTGATACGAACTCGTCAATAGCATTTTGACGTGAAGATACTAGGGATTCATAGGAGTACTATTATTTCAAAACAAACATCGCCTAATCGACCCAATAATAGTAGATATTGTTATGCTATTTTCCAAGGGCAAAAATAACATAAATGTTTATCCGCCTATACGGCAAAACTAATATTAGTGGGTATGATTTAACTGGACTGCAAAAAATATATACGTTTTGATCAGCAGAAAAATCAGTTGATCAGCAAAAATCTAACCTAACCCCTGAGCTATTTGATTTTTCTGTTGACCAAAACATAATTTATGACCATTTAATTACTTCACACCTTGAATTATAATTTATTTGGATTCTAACTACCTGTACCTATTTAAGAAGTTTCCTGAAGTTCCATTAATTTCCGCAAAAACCATGATAACCAGAAACAAACAAATTTCGTGTCTACCTTTGTTCTACATTTTCTGTATATTTTCCGCTAGATTGGAAGATGTTTATAGATCACTTACCCACTGGATGAGTTAATTATGCAAATAATACTTACATTACGGAATCAATACTTATGGCGCACACATGCACAACACGAACTGCGACGACTCCCTTACCGATCAGCCGATCACCCAATTTAGATGTATTGGCTATTTAGAACTAAATATCCCTACTGTTTGTTATTGCCGCCATATTAAAGAGCGTTCATTCTACCGACTTAAGCAAGCAACCTACTCTCTTGTAAATTCCTTGGTAAAGCTTGATGGAATAATGTTGATTAATCCGTCTGGGGTGAAGGCTACTGAAATCCGTCTACGTGGCGGTGTGTCCACATCTGCCAAATGACCTGCTCGCGCACTTTATACACGCCGCACAACGTACTACGAAATCTCTACGACGTTGTAAGTGCGAATTGTCTTTGCTATGTAAAAAAGAGATGGGCCGATGAATTCTTAGAAAGAGTTGGACCACAATGGATGAATTATAAATCAAAATATTGTAAAAAAAATTAATAATTTATATTAAGTAGTAGAATAGATGGCTTTTTTTTTATTATGTAAGTAATACGGAATCTACTTGAGATATCACATTTACCTGTCACACGACATGTAGATATTGTAGATCGCACAATACTTCGAGCACGTGAGAGCAACAATAGCGGCGGCACGTGATCGATATCTAGATCCTTTCATGTAGTTTATACTAGAGTACCTAGGTAGCATAAAGCAAAGTTCGTTCGCAATTCACGCGATATTTAGTCACTGAGCTCTGTTCGTTTACTAATCGTTTACTTAGGGAGGAATTTGTAGAAAAACATATAGGTACCTGAAAAAATCTAAACACCATGATACAGTTTTACGAGTTTTGTTGACTATGTCCAATTTCAGGACCTCACTTTGAAAGCTATCAGCAAAAAAGTGTCATATTCGTAGCACATGTTTTTGAAGAATATTATACATTTTATCAAAATTAACCACGAGATATACCCACCTCTGTAGCTGTATAACGATATCTGAAAGTACCTACCGCATATTCTCATTTAAAGATGAAGTGTCGGAAGTGTCGTGTAGGACGCGGAACATTACAGCGCGAACCATCCTTTACTCTATTATTGCACGGCATAATACTCTGTCCAAACGGATGTCTACGGTATCTCATTGAACGTTAAACATAGATTACTTTTAGTACACGTCAGATATGAGTGACAACGTACAAACAAGGTTGTTGGCTCGTGAACAACAGCATCACTCCCAGAAAAACAAACTTTCCCAGCTCTGCGTCTGCGCAGCTCTGCGCCGACACGCTGTCCAGGCCAGACATCCCGATTTAATCCATCCACCACCACCCGAAACTCCTTGCAACCATATGTCCGTCTCACTCCAATCAGTACCAAAAATAAAAGACGGCGACATCGATCGCAGTCTTTAAAATGGAAATAGATTTCCCGAGCGGCGACCTTCGTTCCATTTACCATCGAAACCACTCGTTGATTCCAAGAACCCATCTCAGGTTCGAGTGTACTGAAAACATGACTAATCGTAACTGTAAAGCCAAGGGTATATCGTATTGAATATTGGAAGCTGGTAAACATATCCAAGGAAATGAATGGAAGTTTTCGTGGCGTCTTTTAACTTCAGGCACGTTCCTGGATTACATTATCAATTGAAAGAATTATTTGTTCTTTTCTATAACGATATTGGAAATTGATATTTCAGTTATTTTTACAACGCTATTCCTATCTGTTACCATGGAATAAGTTTTTTTATTGTCAGTTTTTTGTTGTTGTTTAAAGGATCAGTAAGTTAACAGAAAAATAATTAATAATTAGTAATAAAAACGTACCAATCATAATTAAATTGAGTATTTACTAAGTAGGATAAATGTATCCAGCTAAGGCTATCATACGTCACTTTCAGATTTTAGAGAAACAAATTACCACTTCACAGTAAGCGTTAGGTAAGGTTAGGTTACCGACCAAAGTAATGGCACATTCTCATTTCGGTGCTAATTTATAACTTCAACAGGAAACGGCGTCAGATTCAACAGTTATCTGAACATAACCTAACGCACACCGTAACGATCTTACTTTGGCCCGTTTCCAACAAAACAATCAGACACAAACACAAAATGATTTATGGACTTGCTTTTTTACATTTGATCTTTCATTGTATGTATATTTGTATACTATATTAGCCATTATCCGTTCGTTGGTTTGTTTCGATTGCACTTATGTTGAAAGGGTCGAGTCAGGTTTCCTTATTGCAGTGGCGTAGCAACTGTGAGGGTTAGTGGGTGATGACAATAGCTATCAGGCTACACCAGCACAGAGGTGATTAAATCAAACAATACATGTCAAATGGCTTACCATACTCACATATATTGATTAAACAGTAATATATTTATAGGTCGTAATTATTTCCTTATAAAATAGTTTATGTTTTCAGTAAAGCACGATGCAAGTACCTATAGCAAAAGTTTATTTAAAATTATATTTTTCCCGATTCCAATGGTACCTATTCTTCTTTTCGTTACCGTTATTCATTCCAGATTCAGATTTAAACATTATTTTTGCGACTACAATAACTGAGTATCATAATTATGTCAACGAAAATCAATCGGAATTTTGATCAATGCCTCAACTCTTCCAACATTTTCCATTATGAGATAAGTCAGTTACAGAAATCTTCGTCATTTTAATATACTTTGAGCGGATTTAAGTCAAGGAAATCCTATTTTAATATCATAAAGATAATGACAGTCTTTGATAATAGCTTCATTATATTTCAAGTTAACTTTTGGTTATGACTATGGCAACCTATAGATTTAATTATTTTGGTAATTTGGTGTCATTTCTGAACAAAGGATAGCATACCATTTAAATATTTTTGAGATTAACTAATGGATATTTAGAGAACCTATGCTAGTTATACATATAGTGAGATTGTTTGGCATTAAGAAGACTAAACCAAGATATACCTTGGCGCCGGAAATGAGAATTTATTTCTTAACGCGCTACTTGAAGAATTTTATAGGTTTCCCGCAATGTACTACTCGTATACTAGTTACAGGATATACCTACGGTGCATGGTTCGTATAGTGATGTGATGAGATAAATGTACCTATATCTCAATTACTCATGTGGAATTGTAGATGTACATATTAATTACGTGATATTGAAAGTTGTTGCAAAGTCATGTGTTGGTAATCAACATAATGCAATTTGCACTATAGTTTTACACAGGTACGTAGAGCCTAATTTGTTTGTTTGACAATTTACTATTGTACATACCCGAAATCTTTAGGGTAAAAAACCCAAAATGGTGAAACCATTGATATATACGTTTGGTGAAACATATTTTTGACTAACATGCTCACCTTGACATGCTACCAAACATGTGTCAGCTAACACAACACAACGTGCTCGAAACAACACTGTCTGGTTGTGACACATTTCATAAAAAAAAAATCAATTCGTGAATAAGGTTTGGCTACAACTAAAATTAATACTTTTTTCTGAAGTCGGAAAGTGGGTCAACGTTTTTTTATACATGAAAAAAAGGGATGCTAAGCGGGCACATCTAGCATCTGACCATTTATTTTCATATACGCGTTGCCAGTGATTTTGGTAATTAGTTGACTCCCTAAATATTTTTAATACAACCGTAAAAACCGATGCAGAAACGAAAATACAAGCTTTTATCTTCGCAAATGAAGAGTTCCTACATACACGTATTATGATTATAACAAAATGGCACCGTCCTTGTATGAGATGTCAATAGTAAAGGTGAAATTGGGCCATAGGGAAAATTTGCACGTGTACATCCAAGTTTACTAATTCATCCGTGCACGTGACCCTCGTATTTACTACATCCACGTCCACGGGGCACTTGTAAACTTGGAACTGGTCTAAGTTTCGAACTTCTCACTACTTCGCAAGATCGCAATAAAATGAATTTAGCTTGACATTTCACATGAATACGTACTAATGCGAGACTGCTGGCATTTTTGTATATGCAATATATTTGATGGTACTTATCTTTTTCATATAAACCCACATATGTACGGTATATACGGTTCAGTTTATATTGGACATTTCATAGAGTAAATATCAAACAAAAGACAATAGTTTGAATTGTAAGTGGCTCAAAAATTAAAGACCGTGACTGTACCTTCGCCATGTCCGAGGGTATTACTTATAAGTTAGGTAGGTCTAATAAAAGTTACCGTTATTTTACGATTTACTCATCTATCTATATAGGTCGTGTAAAAAACGAGGAGCAATAAGTCATGACAAAAATAAGGGATTTTGACTTGCAGTAATACTAAAGAAAGCTTTATCCACAACATATTTAGAAGGGGCGGGTTGAAAATGGCCTGAATGGCCTCGGGAAAAGGATGTTAAGTACTTATTTCTGATAGATTTCAATTTTCAATAGTTTCCGCTTCCCAAACTTCATCAAATAAAACGTAGGTAATTTAACCATCTTAAATACCTATGAGTACGAGTTACATTTGATTGATAAAAGCAAATTTTTCTTCAAAAGTATTGGTACAAATGTAAGACATCAATACGATTTCCTATAAAACCCCAATACATCATTCAGTCATCGCTCTTCAGAATCCATCATCGGTATGGAATCTCTCGCACTTACAACTTTTTTGTCCAGATACTAATCATACTTACTGGCAGTAAAAAATGAAGCGAAAGAAAGGCGCGATGGCTGGCCGCGTGTTCCCGTGGATGCGCAAGCTCAGGCGTGCCGGGTTCTCGCACGACACGCCAATGTACTGTGACCTCTAGATCCTAACGGATTTTATGATAACTTTTTATTTATATCGCCAATCTTATCCTTTAAGGTTAAGAAAATGTACAAACAATTGGGTAACAGAGTAAATAGAGTAAAATATTCCCTTCTCTCATTTTCTGTGACATTAGAAGCTTTTTTATTTCATAGGTAATTTCTGTGACTAATGAAAAGGGGTCTAATGCGGATTTCACACTGCTGCGGTTTCCGCATGCGGCGCCGTTGCGCGAGCGAGATGCACGGCACTTGTACCCCTTTTTGCTGAGCCAATTTGACTTAATACCCCTTCACTAAGGCCAAAGATTTATTTTTATGTAATTTAATTTACCAAAGTTGTATTAAGTTACTATGTTTATGCCACCAAAATGATGCTTCTATAAACGTTAGCGTATTTGGGTAATTTGCAAAAAAAATGTTCCTTTACTTTTTTTTTATTTGATATATATTTTGAGTCTATCGCATGCAGAATCATGAGCTCTGTCGAGTCTGATAGAATAAAAAAAATGTCCCAACTGTCCCAAAATTTAAATACAAAAAAAAATCGTTACGTTCATAAAAAAAATGTAACGAATCTGAGAATTTCTCAGTCAAAAAGGTACATTTTTTCTGCAAATTACCCATTGGATAGAAATTAGAAATGGTTCTGCTTCCCGAGCTTTCGAGGCACTATGTTCTGTAAGCGATTGGAGCGCATTGCGCGGGCGCCGGCGGCGATGACATTGTCAAGGCCGTTGGAGGCCGCGAACGCATCTACCATTACACACTACACGATTTTCTTTTGTTGCATTCGGATGCCATTTCGAACTAGTGAAAGCCAATAAGTACGACTTAGAAACCTTAATTAGATTATTGTAGTGTCTATGATTATTTTATTATTTAGCTACGATATTACTTTTTGTAGGTATGTTTTTTCTTTGATTTTCTGAGTTGTTTTTAAAGCGCCTGATATTATTAACTAGTTCGACAAAAGTAAAATGCAATTTAATACACTAATTATATTATTATTTAATTATATTTATTTTATTTTTTATTTATTTTATTTTATTTAGAAACACCTAAACTAAAAATGGGTAGTTTGAAGTCAAAACTTAAAGAAATTTTTCTACAAAAATATGAAACTAATTAAATAACTATAAGTGTTAAAAACTAATTAAACTAATTAAGTAAATATAGTATTATATAGATTATATCGATAAAAGTAATTACTTATAGATACCTACTGTGCACCCAGGTTCCGTATTGCGTGGACAGTTTATGAATGAATTCATTCATAAAGTGCCCATGCACTTTTGAATCTCACTATACTTTTCTGTACTGTAATTTTCGATAGATGAAGATTTAGATGAGCGCATCGCCAACAAACTGTCTCTCAGTTTGGCGAAACTTTAGTTTAGGGAACAATTGTATTCTCACATGTTTTTCAATAAAAAAAAAAAAAAAAAAAAATACCTATAAGTATAGTACTTATATCAAAATTGAAATCCTATTTTTTGACTAATACCCAGCAATTCTTAAGGTTTTTAGCTAGGTAAACATATCGAATAGGTGATAGGTGTGCCATATCAATGATGTGTGCCCCCACCAGGTATGCAAGCTTAGGGTAGTCCATCTAATTGTTATTAATCCAAACAAAACTGCCCTAAACTAATATCCCGAATGCACGTCGGCGTGGTGTGTACGCGCAGCGTTACATAACCACAACAAGCGAATGTTGCGCAACCGAACCGCGTCCGGGTACTCCGGGTATCGTAACGGTGCAGCCGGAATGCCGATTCGCTGCGTTGCACCATCGCCACACATTCGGGGCGCATTGATGGGATCATTGTTGACGGCCTAAAGCGGTATTCAGATTTTACTAATCTGGTATTGATTTGACTTTGATACTGCATGTCACTTGTTGACGGCCTAGAGCGGTATTCCAATTTTACTAATCTGGTATTCATTTGATTTTGATACTGCATGTAGGGTTGCCATACGTCAGGATTTGTCCGGACATGTCAGGATTTTTGACCCTTTGTCAGGATTGCGGCCGGACTTGGCAAGTGTCAGGATTTTTAGAAATTACCTCATTATACCTACGCTTATTACAAAATTTAAGTACATACAATGTGTAAGTACCTATTCAATTTTCAACAAATCAATAATGAATTTAACAATATTTTGTTATTAAAATCTTTATTAAATATGTACGTATTATAACTTCAAACAGTTAGTTTAGCAAAATACGTATTAATCATTTTTTGGAAGGCTTAAAGCCGAAAGTTAAATAAGTCGCTCTACAACTTATTGACAACTGTTGATTGTCTTCAACAAACTCATTAATTAACTGCTCTTATGACAAATATAAAAATATTGGGTATATCAAAAACTATAACGTTTCTAAATGTAAAAAAAATGTGGGAAAGAACGCGAATACTTTTTGACCAATAAACTCTGAGTCATGTTATTTATAATTATGAGCTCAAGCTTTAAGAGGGTATGGGTACTGCGTATAAATATCATGTGAGGGCACAGCTCAGCTAATGTGAACTCGATCAAATATGAAGCAGAGCCCGACTGGGGAAGTACCTCCACATTACAGAAAAATAGCACTAGACCTTACTCATAGTGTTGTGTTCTCTGGCGACCTTACAGAGCTCTGAAAGGATGCAGTTTGTTGACGACAGGGACTATATTTTCTCTTTAGCCGTCAACACAATAATAAATAATACAATATCAATATGTATTATAATGCAATTTGACATGTAATATTTAAAATATTATAAATAAATGACTATGACTATGACACAGTGAATGCTCTTTTCTAAGGAGTCTGGTCGGCAACACACATGAGGCACCTGGAGCGGTAAGTATCCATATGTTACGGTAGCTACTTACCATCAAGCAGGCTGTTTGCCACCGGCGTAGTATTTAGAAAGAGTACGCTAAATCGTCGTTATTAGAAATGTCAGGACTTTTGGGGTGATGTCCGGATTTTTATCAGGACATTCCATTTTTCCATATGGCAACCCTAACTGCATGTCACTTGAGCAAACGTAATGCATGCGTGTGGTGTGGTGTGTGATAACACCGATACTCGTAAGAGTCGTAAGTACTTATCAATTTTAATTGCAGATTTTTAAAATCTGAATAGCTCCGATAAAATAGTGGAATACCTTTACGTATCGCAATCAGTTAAGGCCAGTCTGTCGCTACTGTTACCAATTGCATGTAGTACGTGGCACCCGGAATCGAATCGGTAAAACCCGAGGTCAGCCCTTACCTAAAGTCACCCGGCTGGAAAGTTACTAAGAACGTCCGCTGGGGAGCTGCAGTTTTACATATTAAATTGGAAGAAGTAACTCAACCTAAGTCATTTGTAAGTCACAATTAACGTTGAGTTGCTTTTTTAAAATAACGAATTAACCATATCACACATAGACATATTTAAATAAATAGACATTAAATATAAATACCTATACTAACACCTAGGATTAATAGTCAATTACTACTCGTAACCATGTAAGAACTGATATGTGTAAGTAAATGTAATGTATAATTTTACTTTAATGTATTTTATTTTATTTATGTCAAATGTATTGTATTGTTATATGAATGAAGCCTTGTGTTTTGAAATGAGTATATTTTGATTTTAATTTGATATCACCATCAGAATAAAAAAATTAAAATCAAGCAGACTAAAAGCTTCTTTGAAAGCGGCCAACACAGCAATACTGCCAAAGATTAAAATCGTATATAGTGCAAACAACATGATCATTATAACTATTTTAATAAACAGGTTGAACAGGTTCTCTGCAATAAGTTGAGGTTTACAGACATGTACAGAAATATTCATTAAGTACTTTGACTAATTGACATTACGTAAAATTGGTGAATACCTAAGTATGCATACAATCAGTTATATATAAATATCAATTTAATTAAAACAACTTTGCTAACCGCCTAGGATATTGATAGTGATAATTTATAACACAAGGCTATATAAATCATTAATTTTAAAACCACGAGTATTGCCTAACTAATTTACGAGTACTTAATGTTGTTAATTGGTTAAATAAATTATTGTACTTATGCAAATATTACGCCTTTAGGTTCATCGCCTATCTGGGTTATAATATAATATTAGTCGTCATGAAATATATCGGAGCGGCCAAGGTACTCATAAATATCTGACCATGCATTTTATCGCCTTGACAATAGAGGCGATGTTCAGATATTTGTGAACACCTTGAGTATTAGGGTGCGCCCCATCTCATGTTAATATTCTTTAAAATATAACATAGTTTAATATCACTTTAGCTTATACATAGCTCGTTAGACAATAAAGAATAATATACAAGAATGGTATAATAATCGATGACATAAAAAATGTTCCAACATACCCCGGTGTCCCCCGTGGCTTTAAAAGCTCGCACTACCGGAGTTCCCCTGCTTTGTGCTTGCAAACCAGCTACCTACCTGATTCACAAACATGCTGGTCTTAACTCCGAGCTGGATATTATTAAGATCATTTGACTTCAACATTTGTTGTAACTATACGCAACGGGAGATCACACTCATACTGGTTTATCTAAGGCGAAACACTTCGTAAAGTAAGTATTATTATAATAAACACCTACGTTTGCACTCGCTTGACATTTGCCCTTATACAGAGTAAAATGTTTATTGTGCATTCTTATTTTATACATTTATTGCTTTTGCTTATGCAGTTTTAAATCAATCCGTAGCTTGGTTAAGTACCAAGGCTACCAATGAAAGGCAAATCTGTGTATTTTTTACCGGATTGACTGTTATGTAGAGCAATTGGTAAAGAAACCTCATTAAATTAATTTAAAATCTATGTATAAATAATGTATAAATATAAGACGATGCTGGACACGATTCTATTTACGTTTTATAATTTCATAGCATAATACAAAAGTATAACTACCTACATAACTGTATAAATCTATTACATAGCTGATTTTTTAAAAGAAATCTATGCCCATAGTTTGTATCATATATTTTCTTTTCATATAAAAACAGCCAAATTGAAAGCTCTTTTTTTATAAGGTAAAAGCATTAGTGTTATATCATATACTTTTTATTTAGTAGGCACAGTACAATACCTATATCGGAGCGGCCAAAGTGGTGACAAATATCTGAACAACGCCTCTATTTTCAAGGTGATAAAGTGCATGTTCAGATATTTTTGAGTACCTTGCAGTGGCGGCGCGTCCATAGAACACGATTTCTGTCGGCTTTCCTAAGTTTCAGGCGCCTGAGCAGTTTTCCGTTCCGATATAGCGGCTGTACGTACGACGCTGACGCTTATCATAATATAGTACCTCCGTAGTACCTAATATAAATTAGGGCCAGTTCAAATTAACTGTCCTATATTGCTAGCTAATGTAAACGCCGCGTATGCTCATTAGTGCTTCAAAGTGAACTCGAATGCAAACTATAATTACTGCACACTGACACTGAGCAAATAGTCGGGCGAAATTAGGATCGGTATTAGCAGTTGCCAAAATGTGCAGAAGATTTACACAGAACTGACATGCATGTTTAGTTTGCTATAATAATAGTAGCTGAATACAAGTATAGTGTAACCTAAAATAATCAGCTGTTTATTCTATCGCATGCATGTATATTCGGCTTTAACATAAAAATAAAATAAAGTAAACAAAATGGCTGCGTTTCTACACAAAAAAAAGTATTTTATACATGACAAAATATAATCAAAGAAATTCGTTTTCACTGAAATTTAAGTGCCTAATTAATTAGTATAGTTATAGAAGTGGTTAATTAGGTGTGCAACGCGCAAGACCCTTTTTTATTTCTTATTTCTGTGAATCTTTTTATGCTGCGTATTAAACTAACCACTGCTTTTTTCTCCAAACATTAAAATGGCAGTCCAAATGTGCCAATCAGGCCCTGTCTACCCAATGAAATTGTTATTTTTATACAAAACTAGTCTAGTAGATGTCTAATGTAATCTGTATAAATCAACTGTTATCTTAGTACAAAACTAAATATAAAGGGTAAAAACTGTACAACTGAACTTTGATTTTAGTGCCCGCCTGGAAAACAAAAACAGTTTATTTAATTCTGATAAGTTTGGAGAGCAAGTCAAACGAGCGACAGCGGTTATAAATACGTTTGAAAATTGGACTTGTAAATACAGATACCTTCTTTTTCTTAGAACGAGGTTTGGTAGGTAGGTTCAAATTGTTTTAGATTTGTAATTTTAAATTGAGAGAATAGCTAGGGATACACGCACAGATGTGTCCGCCGGATTTGTCCGACGGATATGCCCGGCGGACAAATCCGTGCATGTATGGCGCGAATTGGACACGGATTTGTCTGCGGACACATCTGAATAGCACCATATACGAACGGATCTGTCCGCCGGGCATATCCGGACAAATCCGGTGGACACATTTGTGCGTGTATCCCTAGCTATTGATCTTTAAAACATGCGGTTTGAATTCCAGTCAACACCAATCTCTCGTCCATCATGACGCCGCCGCCGACTCGCCTACTTTTGCTGAGGTGCGTGACTTCTCGCTTAAAGTTCAGACAATTTTCTGCTGCAAGATAAATCGAGACAGGCACTTTAAATGCCTACTTGTGAACAACACAAGAACTACTATACTCGTACATCGTAACCTACGGATATTTTAAATTTTAATTCTGGCGAAGCTTTTTATAATAGTGCGTATTCAATTAATACAATTTGAAGTTGGTCGTTTTTTTCTTGTTACTTTTGCATGTAATTCTTGTTTTAATTGCGATTAAATTGTAGAGTTGGCTTTTACCCACATATATATAGTTTTTCATCCATATAATCGATTGCACGAATACAACAAATACGACCTGTTTTATGAGAGCTTATGACATCGCTACCACTCGGCGAACTATAAAATCTATATAAATACTTACATAATTATTGAAAATCAGGATTCGTTTATAGGTATGTATGTTTTTTTTCGTCCCACTGCTGGGCTCAGGCCTCCTACTCATGCACGAGAGGGATTAGGCTATAGTCCCCACGCTGTAGTTATGTATGAAACGTTCACAAATTTATTTGGGTATACCTCCATAAAAAAGGAAAATAACTTAACATTTGTATTTCTTATGCGAGTACTTTTATGGCAGACTATTTTCCTGCAATTTGCATGATGAGCCCAAACTTGAAACCTTGAGCAAAAGCTTGACATATTTTAATGGTAAAAACATCCTTTTCAGTCGCTGGAGTGCTATTCGCTAAAACAACATTAATAATTAGCCATTTCTTTTTGTTTGGTACTTTTACATGTAAAATAACAGTAAACGTAGTATCAACACAACACAGCCGGGGAAAATAGAAGGCCACTTAAATGTCCACCATTCAGGATACTATTACAATTATTTGTTTGTAAAAAGTAGTCAGAAAGCGTCATGCGACCGCCTACGTCAGGCAAAGCACGTCATGCAACACTTTCGCTAATGACCACACTTCCGCTCGAAATATCGCCCGAAGGTGCCGCTACACACGCAGACCGATAAACAGACAGCCTAATTAGATGTTTTTTGACAAGATTATTTTGGCGACATAACGTATGAAAAGTGAAGACGAACGAGCGATATTTTTATGTTTTTCACATACATAGGTATAGTCAATACTTAGGCTACGCATTTACAAGGGTATATACGGAACCCTCGGGGCGTTAGTCCGACTCGCACTAGTCCGGTTTTTTAGTAATAGGTACATGTATATGATGTAGCAAACGATTTCAGTACCTAATCGACAAATATGTCACGCTGTTAGAATATTTTTATGTACCTATTTCAGACATGCAATCAATCATTGTGACTTTAAAAGCTTAACTTTGTGAGTCAAGTGACATTTATACTCATTGCAGTAAACATATTTCTTACATGTCATTACTTTATTAAGTATAAATGGTATAATAGCACCTTAGGATAATAATTATTTAAAAAATATATACTATCTATTAGCTGCTTAATTGGAAAGAAATGCGTTTATTATACTTCAAGCAGGTACAAAATACGTCAAGGTTATGGCTGCAACATACCAGAAACAATATCTGAGGAAATCAATTGACACAAAGGTACATGCACGAACATGCATGTACGAATATAATGAAATACTTTTTAAAAGGACTACTACTTAGTACATTGTAAGCGCCTGTTGCTATAAGAGTCCTTTCAATATGGAATGTCATTTATAAATGGTAGTAACAGAAGCGCTCTTATCACTGAATCTTACTGCTTTTGTTGTTTAAACGAAAAAAGAAACTTCCTAAAAAATAATTCAACACCCGAGCGCTTTTTGCAATTATCCCACGCGATTGTTCTACGCCACAATTACAAGTTACATATGTAAATATCCGTTGCTCATAAATTGTAATAAGTTACGAGATCGTTGCGCCGTGGATGGAGTCCCGTTAATAGAATCTTGAGTCGGCATAATATTTCAATTACTCATTGTCCGTCACGGCACTCAAGTGCTGTTATTATTAAAACTTGAAAACATCGATTTGTGGCCATCCGTGTCAATACTGTGAGATAATTTTGGTTACACGAGTGAGTCTATATAATTATAAGTAAGGAGATACTTATAGATATATATAGAAAATGACCATTGTGAATCCAATTTTCTAACTCTGACTTTGAGTACTTAAGTAGCTATTTTAACTTCACCCCTTAATTCATTAATTATAAGTATTTCAAATTTTCTTACAGTATGCTAAGTTATTTTTTTAATTCGTTTTTTATACATTATAGTAGTAAGATACACTCAATTGCTAAAATTGTTGAGATATTTTCATGTCAAAGGTACATCATTGTCGGTTGTCAATAAGGAGTGCTGGGTCGCGTTTTATAAAGTTACAATTTACAATTTCGCTTTTTGCCTCTCTTTCTATCCAATATGTGTGCTAGAAAGAGAGGCAAACAGCGAAATTGTAAATTGTAACTTTATAAAACGCGACCCTGCTGGCTATAAACCGTGAGGACGCCACTACTAGTAGACGGTCGACACAGTGTTAATTAATTAAGTTCGCCTTTGTACAAATTATATGTGTTATTTCTTTGTTCTGTTGTGTTTTTCTTTAATTGTAAAATAACGTATTTTACTATGTCTCTACCTACATCAAGTTATCTTGACATTTTCAGTACTTATAAGGTTCATCGCGGTAACCTCAATCACAGGTTAACTCGAAAACCCCCATTTTATTTAGGTACCTACCTACCTTATCGACATTTACTAATATCATTTTATAATATATTATTTATGTTGTTGAAGAATTGGTGATAAAGTAGGTAATATTAGTTTAAGTCCTTTAGTAGGTATCTCTACAAATATGTGATTTTAGAAATTGCTTAATTTCCAAGTGACACCGTTAAATCTTAGGTCATATGGTGTCGCGTTTTTTCCACACATTTGAAATACCTCCGCGTGATTCACGGTTTCGCAATGGTCAAGCTCAAGATCCAGAATTCATTTGTCATAGCTGAGCAAGGGCAGCGGCAGGCGAGAATACGACGCAGGTTACCGGTATAACTGAGAGCTACAGAAAACAACTATGCTAAGCGTATTTACATACATTTATTAATGAATTAGCTTGCATCTTCAGGGCGATGGGAATATATCTTAAAGCCCCAAATCTCAGCTTCGTCCGACAGTGACTCAGAATTGACACCCTGTTAAGGCTTGATTTTTCTGAGAAAAGCTTATAGGTACCTACATATTGAAACGTCGGTATGTAACTTGTATGTAATTTAAATGCAGTACAAGCGATATAATTCCATTACAGTAAAGTTGTTTTATTTCATGAATAACTATCGCGGCAACCGAAGACAATACTATGACATTAAAATATGTATTTATTACTGAACTTCAATCTGAATTGCTCACGAATTGCTATTACCTTCGTAATGACATTAGGGTTGTTAGCAGTGGTTATTATTTTGAGGCAAAGAAAATCAAACCCATTTAGAATTAGAACTAAGTAATAATGTAGAGATGATTAGTAATTAAATAACAATTTTACAATAACGGTTTTCATTAAATTCTCATCATTATTATTATTTTTAATCCGCACACTTCATAAAGCAATAAAGCTGAATAAGCACACCTATCAAGCATTCAGCAAGATACTAAAGTCATTATATATTCCAGAACAAGCAGCCAAATGTAAACTAACCTGACTAACCTCACCGCCAGGAAGGCGTCTCTGCTAGGGTTATCACATCATATTACCTACTGATTAGTTAGGGTTGCCATTGCAATATTCGCAATTTATTACAAGTCAGAATTTTAAACAAACTATTTTTGTGCTCCTCAATATTCATAAGTTAAGCACGCCTTTGAAGCTTTCAGCGAGATACCCAATGGTCGTTATAGTCTGAAATAAGTAGCTGGGAAAATAGTACCTAAACTAGCCTTACTGCCAAGCGTTTTTAATTGAGCAAAGTAAAAAAAAAGTAGATATGTTACTATAAATAGATTCTTGAATATTCATAATAATCATAATCAATTTACATATCTGTTAAAATCACTGATAAAATAAAATAAGTTTAACCTGTAGACTCACGTCCAGTGTAAGACAGCCCTGTGCTAACCTTACCTACACATCGATTACACGGCCCATCTCCATTTGCCCTAGATCTACTCGATAACACAACTTCCTACTTACTAATGCATCGCTTTCATTCAATTATTTTGGAGATACATATTCATATTCATCCATAGGTATTGTTTGTGATCATTCCCCTCTGTTTCCACCAGATTTAATCTAGAAATAAAGTAGGTAGTAAGTAACCAACTTAAATCTATATTCTTGTCTAAAACGAGGTCTTGAAAAATAATTTGAATATCTTATTTACTAACCCTATTACTTTATACAAATTCATATAGTGCAAAACTAAATACTATGTGAGTCAAGGAATGGGAAAATGAACTACTTCTATGAACTACCTAATGAATACTACCTCGGTTACATATTATTGCGTCTGGTGGTATAGAATAGAGCCATGAACAAAATTGTCGCGCTCACAACTTGTTGTGTAACTAGCACCATAACCTTATTTGATCCTTAGTAATAGTGCCGGCGATCCAGTGAACCATTGTTTGGCACCTTTTCTTAACTTATAGGTAGGTACGTTCTGTAGTAGTAGTCATAACTAGTAAGCATACTTTATTGTATTAACTTTGAACCCATTTATAGCAGGTATAAATTTCATGGGCTTCTCTCTGAATTCTACCATTAATCCCGGAATACCAATAGGTCAAATATAAGCTATGAAAACATTTATAAATGTGTTTCGCGGGTCTGTATAACGTAATTGGCTAATCGTCGGAAGTACGACCGTGCTGCCGAGGTGTTAGATTATCATAATGCCGAATCTGTCGATCACGGGTTTCCTGTGCGAGTTACATCTCCGGATTTAGACGATTTCACATGGAAAATAGAACCCGAGACACGCGAATCGGAAGCTAATATATCACTTATAAGTGTGATCCTGGAAAAGCCATCAAATTAGTTTCTTGATCGGTCTATCTTATAGTTTAGTATTATCAGATTTTTGGACTTATTAAAAAAGGCCGACCTTATTACTATTGATCTCAAAAAGGAAGGCAGGTAAATAAGAAAGTGTAATATAAATATTGACTTTGAAATTAATTATCTTTAATGTATTTCACCCAACTGGAGCCAAAGCTTTCAAATCAATTACATGTATGTACACAGGCGTCAAAACATAAACATTTCCACCGCTTTGCCACAAATTCCAAACGTCATATGACACTACGGATGTCTATGGTACATTGCACTTTATAGGATTGCGCGGCAATGGTCTGGTATGCGATGCATGTCGTCTTTTTGGCGCCATCGCCAGCCCTAAACTGGTATTAGGACAGGCCCGTAGAGTAGGTTCGCACGGTTTTAAGATAAAACTCAACATTCTCTCTAAAGACGTGTCCGACTTAAAGCAGCCTTATCATATATATTTCCTCCAAACTTTTGTCCCTATACACCCTTAATATAAACCTCTGGTATTAGGCCGGGAAATCTGGCGGTGCGTAGTATGGGGACCTCGCATTAATTCCTCAGTCGATGATTCTTTTGCTGGGATATAGTATAGATCATAACAAATACCAAACATAATTTTTCCAAAAAAAAAACATTTGCCAATTTTGGTATTTTCACCAAAATGTACAAAAAGCTTAATAATTTGTACTGGAATATTTCTCAGGCTATATTTTTTTCACCACACGATTTTTTTTGATCATTGCCAGATACTAGGAAAAGTTCCAAAAAAATGTCAATAAAAAGTATAAAAACTGTCATCTTTATTTAAAAATATCTGTTGACACTCGTCATTTTGTTTGGAAAATTTCTCAGTCAAGTTTGTAACAGTGGTTGTTGTGTTAATCATATTTTAACATAATATTTACGAATTTCCAAAAAAAATATATTAAAAGAAATAACTTATTGCAGTAAAAATAATACGGATATTTTTTTTTTGGAAAAACATTGATACACCATCTACTCATGACACTTTATCATACTGTAAAGGTTTTTTTGTCTGAGGAATTAATGCGAGGTCAACCTCCTTATTGCCTGGTCTATATATCGCAATTCGCAACCTGTACGGGTCCAGCAAGATCCAAAAAGTTTGGTACCACAAAGTCAAAAAATATCCATTATAACTACTTAAGTGTGAATTAAGTTACATAATAATCATAATAACCCAACTGAGTGCCAAGTGGAAGCCCATCAAGCCAAATATTTAAAATTAAGTACGTGCAAATGGACAAAAACACTTCTACAAGACGAACGCCGTTATTTCATTAACACTTAAAACATGGATGGACCCATCACAACTAGGCGAACGCAATAAAGTTACCATTTGGCGGCCAGTTCTTACGTTAATTATATAATTGTTTATATGGAACGCCAAATGGTATCTTTACAAAAATAATGACACAAATAAATACATAACTGTAACCAATAAATTATGTCTTGGCTAAATTTATGAAAGATTTTAACATTCGGCTTTAAATAATAATAACCCATATTAACAACCGATCACGAGTATGTATATTTTGGCCTGGGATTTTCAAACCGAACTCTTGTAGCTTCCAACCTCGACGCTGGCAAAATTGTCCCAACGGACAGAAGCCATAAAGTTAAAAACATCATCATCATTCTTTTTACTTGTACACACCTTTTTGAGGCAGGTCCCTTTGTTCGCATTGTGTACATAGTTATAATAATAAAATCCGATCAATTAAGATTAATGTTTGCAAACGTCCGAAGTCAAAAAATTATGTATTAAACGTTCTTTACACAGTAAACGCTAATTAAAGAAATCGGTGAAATATCTACTCGTCATTAATAGCAATGTAATTTAAAATAAGAATATGGATTTAATTAAAAGTCAACCACATTATTTTTCAAACGAATGCATCAACATGGCAAAGTGATACAAAAAAAATCTTACGTGCTGATATATTTATTGTAGTTCGATTTCACTGCCTTCAGTCTTGGCACTGCTCCATCTCGTTTCCTCTTTTTTGTTTTTCGAAAAAATAAAAAAGAATCCATAGGTAGGGTTTGTCCGGAAAGAAAAGTGTCGTGGTTTATATGGGAGCTTTTAATCATATATTCTACGACACTTTTCTTTCCGGACAGACCCTATAACGTCCGACCTTTCAGAAAAAGAAAAGTATTGCTTATCAGTCTTATCACTCCCAAAATAAATTATATCGTTTAATTTTGTTAAAAATAGATAACAATGAAAAGGTTTCAAGTTAGGTAACTCTCAAGCTAAAAATTCAAATGTCAAGATTACGAAACAGGAGTTTGTCAGTTTAATTAATTAATAATGAAGTTACTTTGCGGCGTAGATACACCGTTTTACCCGGATACTAGCCCAGTAAATGTGGCTTTGACACGGTGTTTCAGACTTCACAATTGAATTGGCCAGCTTAGGCGCTTAGTGGAATTCAGACCAGTTCTCATCAATATTCAGTCGACCATAGAAAAAATTCAGCCGAAGGGTGGAAAACTATCATGCGCTTCATGCATAACATCAGATTCTCTTTAAAACCTGGACTGAATTAATCCATGTAATAAAATGGGAAAGAAACTGAAGCTTTTAATATATATCAAAATAAGTAGCCAAATTAATCCCAAAAATTGGCAACAGATTTATTTTTACGAGTGACTGCCATCTTGCTTTCCAACCCAGAAGGAAAATAAGCCTAAAAGGCCATCCACTTTAAAAGTGTGCATAATAAAATATACCTTTTGATCGGTTTATATTAGGATAATTGAGGCCGCAGGCTTGTGGCCGGAAGTAGGGTGAGCGGAACCTGGAGCACGGGGGCTTAGATCACAATCCGTGTAACGTGCCTTACGTGCCACTTGTGTATACATACAAGTATCTCAAGATCAGTGTATACCCGAGAATAATAAATATAGGTCAGTATATGGAAACATATAGAAACTTTATCTTTGCTATTAAAATAATAATTATTATAATACCTAAATATTAGTACCTAATAATCGTATTTTTTCGGTTTTTTTCGTTTTTTTCAGGAAAATTGCAACTGGTATTGGTTTTTCTAAATAAACATGAAATTTTCCCGCCGTTTAGGGCTTCAATGCTTATCTACCTGCCATCATATCAAAGTCTGAGATTTACATTTGTTTCTCAAAACGCTCCTAACAAAATGATATGAAGCAGTGACGTCACGGCTTCATAGTCGCCCTTTATAGTATGGAAAAATTATGAAATTGCTATTTTTACAATTTATTTCACAATAAAATGTTATAAATCGAATGGTATCATTGTTTTTTTTTAATTGCGTACTTTAAAAAAATCGAAATTTTGAACCCTGATATCTTTGAACCATTTCAATAGATTTTTTAATGTATAATTTATTTGGACATTTTGATCATTTTGCATCCTATCAACTAAATTTAATTGCAGAATTCAACATGTAAAATTAACTGACATTACATCCATTTTACTTAACATAGCCAAAACTAACATGAGATAGGTAATTTAGTTTCCGCCGTAGCAAAGAGTATTACAGGGTCAGTAAGCGTATAACTAGATTGGTTTGTAAGCCTGAATTACAAAGCAGTTCCACTTAGCGTTCCTGTTAGCCCTTTACGAAATATGAAAACCTGCCTTGTTGTTTGCCCTTTTTTTAGGTGTATCTGAAAAAGCTACGCACAATTTTTATATAAATGTCATAAATTAAACTTTAATTTGAAAACAATAACGCTATCAAAAATACAAACAAAAGTAAAATTAGGCATTGAAAAAATATATATATACAGTCGACATACTTTTGCACCTTACTCCTTTGTAATGAAATCCAAATGTGTAAACATATTTTTGACGTCGACTGTACCTACCCATGAATGAAAAAATTTAGGATATCACACTGCTGAAACCATTTAATACTGTGATTTCAGGATAAGCAGGTGCCGTATTCTAATTTCAAAATACATAAACAATAGATATGTAGATAGATAGATTTATTTATTTCTTTTAGAAAACCGACACAGTATTTCAACAGACTCCAATATTGGAGTTGCATCGGAATAATTTTCAAGTTAATTTTGATGTAGACGTTAGATGGTGGCTGTATTGGATAATTACCGCAGTTGTGGTGAAGTTCGAAAGTTTAGAACACGGCCTAAAGATTTTCCTCGTATTTACGCGCGACAACTGAGCGGTGATTGGCTCAAATCCGAAAAACCGTAATAAATTCAAATATCTATGTAAGTATACACTATCCAAGACTCACAGATAAGTATTCATGTTCACTGCACAAATTATAAATTACCTACAAACGTTGGTACTGGGCTCAAACTGACGATACCAACTTGAAGGCAGGATTCTTACGACACGACATGAGAATGCTTTTACGATTTTTTTTTACCTTCCAACAAGACTTACAGCGTTTCGTTATCATTACATACTTGATTCTTAGACAATGTAAAAAAATGAAATAAGTTTTTACAATTATTCACAAGGTTTATTGGGTAGAACCGCAGTTTTTGCATAATTACAAGCTAATTAATTATAAGCTAATATTGCCGTGGTAGGAATATTATGCTTTTAAAAATGTAAATCTGTTTACACCTCAAAGGCCTCGAACTTTAAAATATGTTTTGTATCATATTTAACTTTTTTAAATACCTACTATCCATGGTTGTAACGATTCATAGCATGAGTCAGCTTGTGCCGCCATCATCTTGGTAGTTTCAATAAATACTTGGGTGAAACGAGTCTCATACTAATTTGCGGTTAGCCTCTTCGATCGTGATTCACTGGGAGATAAAAAAAGATTCCTTTTCCTTAAGACCTACCTGTCACAGATTAATAAGAGTTAGATTAACCTCAAACATTTTTACTATAGCTTATCAGCTTATCACAATCTCAAAGCAAAACACTGGGATGAACTCGACCGCGGCGTACCTACTCGTACATATCATCTTCCCGGTTCTTCAAATTTAACATTTTCAGAGTTATACTCTCGCATACCATGCAGAAGCAGACCCCAGTATAATAATAAAATAGCAATAACCAGTCATCCACACAAACTTGTGTTTCTCATTCTCACTATTGTTACAAATTAAGTAAGCCATATTACAGGGGTCTCAGTCTCACAACGTGTCTTTGTTTGCTTTTCTTTTTTGATAACGTACCATAAGCGGGTTTAAATAAAATAGTGTATAATCTGTTTATTACTGTATCTACGCCTATAACAAGTTATTAACCTGAGCCTTATGTTATGACTCACCATTTCCTAAAACTAAGCACAACATACCTATGTCATTTAAAAAGCATTACCGAGGGCAGTTGCTAGGACACGGTAATCTAAAATACTTCAATTCTTATCTCGCAGCTTAGAAACTATCTGTCGCATGTCCTATATGTTCAATCACTACTTGTAACTAATAGATTCTGTGGTTGGGGGATTACTAGTTGACTAACACGGAAACGAACTGATGACCGCGTTACACATTCATAATCTACATTCGGCTTTTGGACTCGACGATCCGATTTTGTATGGCATAGAATTGTATACAATTTCAAATCACACTTTCAATGATAGGGGAGCCTAAGAGGGGTTCTTTTAGAGTCACTCCAGCGTGGCAGATTAAGAAATGAGAGATCTTGCAATCCATGGAGATATATATCAACCACTTTTAGCCGTCTGTGGTGGGTTGGTTGGTAGGGTGTTGGTGGGGAGCGGAAAAAAATCGATAAGCCGATTGTGGATTTCATAGCTTTTTTCTGTTTTCTAATATTTGATGAACTACCGGTGTACCTACTGAAAAATTACATTCAAATTGCAATTGATCATGTTTTACGAAGTAAATAAAATTGCAACAAACCCTCGAAAACTTTGACGTAAGATAACCGCCCTAGTACTCGATACGCTGATGCCTAATAGCTGACACTCTGTTGTCTCCTTTATGGCGAATGACTTATTAAGCTTAAAGATGACGTGAACTGGGACAGTGACACGCACTGGACCGTTTACCTTAGTAGCATTTATTATAACAGGTAATTCCTCTCATAGGTACAGTCGACTACAAAGAGATGTATCCACTTTATCACCTTATTGTGTTGTAATAAAGTCCAAAAGCAGATACATATCTTTGTAGTCGACTGTACTGAGCTGAAAATTATACCCATTAAAATTTTTAAGTTAAGGTAAAAAGTAATTGACGAACTTTTCATCTAATCGTGACCCATTTTTAAAACACTAATTAATGTTGGTTTGTAATGTGTGTTTCAAAATATTTATATTACTGTAGAAAAATCGCTTGTCGTTATAATGTATATCATGTTATCATAAAGAGAGTTAGTTCTTCTTGAAATTGCGCGTAGGTTTTCACAGTAAATTTAACATGTTAACTTTTTCGACTTTGTCTTCTCCCCTGAGGTTGTCTGGAAGAGATCGCTTATTAGCGATAAGACCGCCTATTGTTTGCCTCTATTTATGTTCACTGTGTTTTTCCACTGCATTTGCTGTAACTTTTGAGGTGTGCAATAAAGCATTCATTCATATTATAAACATTCGCGTAAAGCTCAAAAATATGGGGTTTACTATAATAAAGCTCAAATAGAACTATGCAGTGAAAATTCTGATATATTAGCTCTGATACATATTACCTTCGACCTTTGTCACACCCAAAACTAACCAGAACTACTGTAAGCGATTAAGTGACTGCTTTAACGAAAATTAAAAGCAATGGCGAAGTTATTAGCAAACAGCAATTTTCATGAAAGCCACTGTTAATACTGCTATATCGCTAGATAACGTTATCGTTCTAATTTCAGGTTCACGTACAGTCCGCAGCAGACACACAGCAACAGTTAAGCGGGTTAGAGAATATAAAAGCTTGTAAAGGTTATTTGCGACACCCCAGCTGGTAAGCTACATCTGCTGCTGACTGTATTAGGGACAAAACACACCTGATCTGAATTGAGCAAATTTCATAAACAAATTGCTTAAATTTGTCTATGGTTGCTTAAATTTATATGGAACCCATAGAAGATTTAAAGCATTTTTGTCTATGAATTTGCTGAATTCAGCTCAGGTGTGTGATGTGCCTTAATCTAAAAAGACACAGTTGTGAAATGACGTTTGTAATTATATGAGATCAATGGTTTCAAATTATTTTTCTACGAATTACCGACACAATCGCAACCAACACATAATAAAGTTTATCACAATAGTTTATACATTTACAATACAATATAAATACTCTTTATCGAAAGACAATTTAGTGAAATTCGTTAATATGTCGCAAACACCTTGAGGGATTCGTTGAAAGTTCGGATTGAATTCGCGAATCGATGTGCTTGTTATTCGCAACCGATACTGCTCGCATCACCTTAAACCTAGCTGGAGGATTTTCTTATATAAACATGCTATGCTAATATAATAATAAAAACTCAGAAGTTTATTGAAAAAGTTCGTAACTTAGGCGGGTCGTCCTATTGTTAATTTTTGTCGCAACTATATTTAAAAAGACTCGCACGAAATATTTAAAAAGAAAATATATAAAAAGTACTATTTTAACAGCCAGCGTCCTCGGCACTATGCCACAGGGGCCGTTTTTAGAAATAGATTTTTAGTTTTTAGTATTTTTAAGTTAGTTTTAATTCGTTTACATAAGGTTTTTATTAATATTTAGTTTTAATATAAGTATATTTTTAAGTAGTTTTAGTTGTGGTTCAATAAAGTATGTATCTATTTTAACATAGGTATATAGATTTCTCAGTTGAGATAAAATGTTTCGTGAAAGAAACAGGTGCAGTTGTGCAGTGAGCTATAATTACTTTGGCCGCACGACTCCCTGACGACGTGTTTCACAAGTTTCACAACCTTAATGAATGAATTCATTTGATAACTACAGCAATTTAACTTCTTTCACTCTATTTATTTCTAAATCTATTAAATTCCATTCAATTTAAGGATCTTTGAGCATTTAACCATTATTAGTACAGCATTATGATTGCGGTAAGTTTCCATTAAGGCTTGCTTCCGGTTCCGATTTTGTGTTACCGGAACCGGGTAATTCCTGGTTTTTCAATACAAAACTATTTAGATAAATGTACAACAGTCTGATGTTTGACAACCTTTAACAGTTTCATTGTACTTCGTGGATAATGTCGTTAACTGTACACCACTACTTCCTGGTGACTGGTGAAGCTATAATTTGTATTTTATATGTAAATTTGTATTTCCGTAAGCCATGTAATTATTTACGCTGCAAACTTTTGTCAACGTCATGGAATTTCCATAACATGACATGTAATCTTAATCTGTCCAATGTGAACCTTAACTTAAAATAAGTAATTAAATCCGAAAGCGCCAGACGGCGCCACGGTCGTGCCTACACATAGCTAATACCAGTAGTACCAATTACCAAACCGGATGACGTTAAATACCTGCATGGCGCCGGCAGCTGTCATATAGCCGTCAAACTAACTGCAGTAACTTGCTTAATAAAAGGGCCCAGCCAAAAACGCGGCTTAAGAGGATGTCAACACTCGATGACCTTCAAATTGAATTTACCTAAACAGTCACAGCTATAACTGCTTGTTTTGGGAAAGTAATAATAATATATGTTAATCTTGAGAGACTTTCGCTACGGGGTTGTGGTTGGATCAAGGGTCAGATACAGAAGGCGGTAATTCTGGACACGGCGCGCATAGTCCGAAGGTTCCTCACTCTGCGGCCCTAACCACCGGCAGCCTGGGCCTTGCTCCGTTGCCGGCGGCACCCTAGGATAGGTTTTTTATAATGTTTTTATTGTTTTTGTATGTTTTTGATGAATTTTTGTATTTTACTTTTATAAAAATATTGTAAAAAACCTACCACTAAGACAAAAAATGAATAAAGAGTATATATGTTAATATTCATTATATTTCGAAGAACTTTGATTCCGATAAGTACACGATTCGATAAAATTGGCTCGATAAAAAATAATTCCAATGGTACATCTTAAAATTAGCTTTAAGGGTCGGGTACAGGTGGGAGAATTTTCAGATTCTGTCAAATTACCCTGATTCATACACAACTACACTTCACGCACACTACCACACTTTTGGGGGCCAGGTCATTGACCGTTAATATTTTTTATAGGTTGCCATTATTAGTTTGATATACTAACCAAAGGAAACAAACTCAAAAGAGGTGTTATCTAAGAAGACAGAGAAATAACATATTTTATCTTGCTTTCCTTGTCTATCCTGATTACGTCACATATGACGTACCTATTATGTTTGATTTAAAATGAATAAATGACTTTTGCAATGCATTATCGAGATACGTGTTTTGGAAAGTTAACTAGCCTATCAACCATAGGTAGAAATGAACGGAACGAAGCGAGCGGAAGAAATAATTTTTGAATAATGTTTTAAGAGTTGTTTCGGTAGGTAGGTTTCTCTATAAACTTTTATGCAAATAAATCCAAAATTTTATCCCATATTAAATTATATTAATTTTATATGGGATTATGTTTTGCATACTTTCGTATGATTTTAGTTTTAAGCAAAATTCTTAACGAGTAGTTTTGTAGATGTAGAGGATATCTTGGAGATCAAGAAGTGGGGGAATCAACTTTTAAGACACTTATTATCTTTTATGATAGAAGCGTTGCTACGTTAAAATTTCATAAACTTATACACTGAAGTGTTGGCTTAGTTGTATGACTTATCAAACATGTAGGTAGCCGAATTTTAAACAATGTATTCATTAAAAAAAACTTTTCTTAAAGTTGATTCACTTTATATATTATTGTATTGAGTCCATTTGAAAATATACAACAATTACATTGATTTATCTTATAATTATTTCATACGTATTTAAGTACACTGATATAACATATGCCGTAAAATTTAGACTATAATGAATCGAATATAATAATATTACTGAAAACACAGGCAGGCGTAATGCCTATACAATATCTACCCGTTGTTTATAAGTTAAATGCACTCTAAGAACATGTCTTTGATCCCATCCCATCCCATCGCTCCAAACTCTGGCACAAGGTATGGAATACTTCAAATAACCTAAATTTCAAATATAAAACCAATATTTTAGCCAATTTGAATTTTAAGACCAGTTGAACTCACGAACTCTAGCTCGAAATATTTTTTTGAGCCTGTTATACAGTCGCCATCAAATATATGGGAGCGGCTAAGGTGCTCAAAATATCTGAACATGCACTTATCGCAGACAATAGAAGCGTTGTTCAGATATCTGTGACCACCTTGGCCGCTCCGATACATCTGATGGCGGCTATGCCAATTTTTACTACACATAGTTATAAGGCCTATTAAAGTCAACAAATACATTGTTTTTAATTATGATAAAATGACCCAAACATAATGTCTCGAATATTTAATTTAAAACTGTAAAAAAAATCACAGATCTCGTGCTCTACACGACTTGAAAGGGCTATTATAGATTATTAATGAAAAAAAAAATTAAGAAAATCATATTATTTTGTAATAGTTTTTTTCTCAAACATGCGCGGAAATGTTACCGTTACGTTCGTGAAAATAGATTTGGAAGTATCACCTTTCGAGCTGATTAGTGAAACTTGATATGAAAAGGGATTTCATACTACTTTGCAGGCAGGCCTGCAAAGTAGCCGGTGCCCGCCACGCGCTCGCTGTCGCTGTCGGGTGGGCGCCGGTCACAACATGGTACCCTAATTATATCGAGAAATCCGGAGTGCGATAGACTTTTAGGCTTTAAGTATTGGGTTTTAGATCTTATTTCCACGCATTTTTTGAGAAAAGCATTATACCTGCCTCGGCGTGAAAATGGTTTCCATTTCATTCCATAGTAATTCTCCAAATCTGATGTGTGCTAGCTATGTACTTATTAGAATAATTGTTTCCGTTGTTAAAAAATATGATATAAAACATAGAGTTTTTTGATTTATTTAATTTTCCTAAAAAAATATAGACTTTTCCAAAATTTGTTTATATAGTATAAACAAATTTTGGAAAAGTCTATATTTTTTTAGGAAAATTAAATAAATTAAAAAAATCCTAAGACTCTTCATTTTCCGCGTCCTATTAAGTACTAATAGATCTTAGTATCTCAAAGTTGCCAAGTTCCACAGGGCTATAACGCCCGACTAATACCGCACGGTGACTCTCCACGCGCCACTAAGGGGGAGCATACCGCCCCCCCTATCACTCCCACAAAAAAAGTATACGACATAATAATATTCCCCGTCTCAATGTCTCTAGGCGTATCTCTCAGTTTTTCGATTTTCGCCTTCGTTCACGAGATATCGTAGATATTCCGAGGAAAGGTGTTCAAAAATCAAGGTTTTTTTTTTCAATTTAAGAAAAAAGTTTCAGACCGTTACAATTTTTTGCCATCTTCTGAAAGCCATTCAAATTCTGCGTCTTTTAAGCTATCATACGTCCTCGTGGCTCTAAACCACTATATACCAAAATAAATTAATACACATCTTTAGGACATAGGCTTTACTATTTTTTAAATATTATTATCTTAGTATATTTATGCCGTTGACATATTTTTTCCTCTATCGTTTATTGATGTTTTCAGAATGACCTAATCTAACCATATCTTAAAATCAGTCTTAAAATCAGAACTAGCCTGAAGGGTCTTATTTTTTGTTAAAAAAGGTTAATATTGTTCTGTTAGTATAATATTTTTAAAAGTAATGTAAGAATTTAGAAAAGTTCCTAAAAAATAAACTTAGGACAAAATTTTAACTAGTCTTAAATCCAAACCGGCTGCTAAAATGGACTTAAATTAGCTATGTGGATTACGTAACTCAGAATTTTAAAAGAATGTGTGTTCTTACAGCACTAAGCACTACAAATATGGAAGTCGATCGGTAGGATTACCTAGATAAATTTAACACATACCAGTGGCTCCAATATTTGTAGATACCACATTTAAGTAGTATATTTTATTTTAAAATCTACATGCTCCATCAAGCTCAGTATAAATTCACAGGACATTGATTAAGTAATACAATGTTTTAATTCGGGTTCACTTAATTATTTCGGCTGACTTTTTGAACGCTATATTATGTCAGATATGACACAATAATAAGAGCAACAAAATCAAATCTAGCTAGATTGCTGTACTATCCTTTAATGAGTGGAGGTTAGAATTACAGACTAGAAAACCTTTCAATTGGAAAATAGTAGGCACTACCAAAATAGGTAAAACGGCCAGAATAATTAGTTATATTCTTTGACCTCCACCACTTTATAGCTGCCAGATATCCCAGATCTATACATAAGCATAGTATAGCAAACTGACTAGGGGGTTTAGTTGCCCTCATTATTGTGTCATATCTGATGTAGCTAGCTCTCCGTCTATAGGCAAGTATGACTCAAAAGTTCCGTTTAAATGTAAACATAAACAATGAGTTAAAAGCGCTTAATAGCCTATCAGTAAGACATATTAAAAATATTCATAACGGGTTACTCACGTAATTTTTGTCGATTTTTGCTCGACATGTTTCGATCAACAAATTCGATCGAGCAAAAATCGACAAAAATTACGTGAGTAACCCGTTATAAATATTTTTAATATGTTAGAGTCTCACGAAAGTTTTATCAGTAAGACATCCGATTTTCAATCTGAAGGTCTCGGCTTCATACCCCGGCTCGTACAGTCGAGTTCGTTAATATCGACGCGTCCAACTGAACTAAAATATGTGAACACAACCTTATTTGTATAGGTATAAGGTCTTGTTCACATATTTTTGTTCAGTTGGACGCGTCGATATGTACGAACTCGACTGTACCAGTTATGAAAATCATAACATCAGGTGGGCCGTATGCTTGTTTGCCACCGACGTCGCATAAAAAAATATATATCACATTGTCATTTTTCGGTGAAGGAAAACATCGTGAGGAAACCATGTCTTATTCCAATAAGGCCTACTTTTCCCTCCGAGTTGGAAGGTCAGATGACAATGGCAAAATCCGGGACGAAATGCTAAGTGAATGAGGATTGAAAATTGTTTTAAGTCAGTGAACAACATTGTTTATAGTATAATTATTATAATTTATTTGATCAGAGTACATTTATGTAACGATAGATAAATGTAAAGCAAAAATATAATAGGTTCCGGCACACAATCTACCTGGAATTCGCTAAGAGGTAAACGTATGTTGATTCCTCCCGTGATTTGGATTTGGGGTAGGAGTCGGATGCTATTCAGACGATGTGCTGAGCTGTAGTTGCGGACTTGCGGAGCTCGAATCGAGAGGTGTATCATAAGCTCGTACTGCCCGTTTTTAACTTTGGGATACCATAACGTACGACAACTTGTAGCTATAAGCAGCATGCGGAGTCATTCGACGTTCTCCATAATTGTAGGTGCGCAGAACCACAAAACTCGCCAGATTATATTAGCTTATATCTTTTGTACAAGTAAAAGAATCAAGTCTTTTTAATATTAAGTAAATATAGATTCTAGTTAAAATTAAATTGTCATTCAAGTATTTTGACGTTAAAAGTCATGTTAAAATGTCGTAATATTATGACCAATGTAATAAAAATAAAGTCCACTAATTAAAAATAATCCAAAAACTCTTTTAATTTTGAACAGGTTTTTAAGCAATTTATTATGGGGATTCTGTAGAAAAGTGTCTTTTATTCAATCATTAGTTGTATGTTTCTAGTATTACGACGTGTAAATATGAAAAGATCGAATTTAAAGGGACTCACGGTCTTTATTAGTTTTCCCTATTTATTTTGAATACAATCTAGCTACTGGTATCCTCTTTCGTGTACGTATACGATTTTCTGTCAGAATAATTGTCAAAATGAAATGTCACGGCTAAAAATTCAACATACGTCTGCTTCCAACGAGCCCCGGGGGGCATCTGATTCACAAAGACAATTTGACAATATGGCGAATGTATGGGAATTTTTCAAAATTTTATGTTTACGATTGAATTTCTTTGTGATCTTTATGAGGAAAAATATGAATATACTCCTATGCACTAGTCCAGTTATCTGGCTTCCAAAATAACAAAATGATCGAATTACTGTCGAAGACAAAATCGCAATGCGACGTGTTCAAACGGAACGCCATATTTTGATTTTTCGGTACTTTTGGAGTCGGTTTGTAGATAATCAAAGCCAATAAAAAATAAACTATCAATTGGAGCCTCTGCACGGCTTCTTTATGAATACGTAGATATTCATATTAATGCGATTACGTAACATTAACTATACAAATTCATTGTTCAAAATGAGGTCTAAAACGACTTCGGCCTGTATCCGCTCCTTAAACAGTTGTATGTCTTTAGTTTCTTGACTTATACGTTTGTAATTAAGGACAAAATTTCACCACACTTATGCTAAAAACTTCGTTATCTTATTTTTCTCAATATTATAGTTTTTTTTTAATTCATCATTTTGCAAATTTTGCAATGAGCTCCTATACTAACCGTAACGCAGTGTTTCTCTTTCACTTGCGCTGAAAAAGATAGGAATGGAATTTAGCTGTTGACATCTTCTTAAGAAAGCGTTTTAATGGGCGACTGTCATATGGGATCTAAAATTGCAGGGACTGATATAAAATGGCGTATCAAGCGAAAAATTGTATTAAACATGATAGTATTAAGCAGGTTCTACGGTATAAGTATGAAAAATACATCCGTATTACATGGATTGATTTAAAAAAGAAACTTTTTTTAGGCAATCATAAGTAGATGCATACAATACAGTTATTTAAACTTTATGGCGCAGTAAAACAAAATATAAAAGGCGAACTTATTTAGTGGCAGTTCTTTTCCAGTCAACCATCACGCCAAACAAAAAAAAAGTAGAGGTACTTAGTGCGGGAAATGAGTAAAAAATTTAAAAGAATTGAAACACATTACATTATTTTTAACACCCTCATTTTGGTAGGTAACAATTAATTTCTGTTGTGTCACCTGCTCTGGTTCAGAATTTGACAAGTTCCCTCAGAACCGCCAAAAAACGCTTCCTGGTTCCGATTACGTTCAAATTAGAATCGTCTTAAAACATAATTGGTATGTGCAAACATGGTACCTACAGATATACAAAAAAATATTTTTGGCCACAATCAACAATAATACAACTCGTTTTTTCTAATAACATCCTAAAGTTTCCACAAAGAAATGGACTACCGGTATTTCGGCCATTTTATTTGCGTTTAAACTTTTAATGGCCGACTCCGGTGCGGATGCACTAACTTCAACGCTGTTTGTATAGTGCAGCTATCCGTACAAATATAAACGCGTGGCCTATTTCCTAAATCCGGTACTCATGCGCTACGGTCAAGTTTTAGTGCAGACTGAAATTACGAGAAATTCAATGTAGGTATAATGTATGCAAGGTGTATCAAAAATGTTAGTGATCCCTATAAGAGCGTAATATCCTAATTATGAAAAAAAAAGAAAAAACTTTTCTCACGAAAAAAACTGCTTTGTATCGGAGAGTTGCCCGGCTGGGACGATGTGCCAATACAAAACAAAATTTTTTCGCAACCAAAAAATTTTTCTCCTACTTTTTGTAACTCGCAATACAATACCTATTATGTTCTTAAAATAATCGACAGTATTTTTGTTAAACATTGTATGTAGGTAGGTGCCTAAATGTACACTGTGTGCGAGCGACTGCGAGTATACTCGTAATTGTTGTTGTTGTTATTGGTGTTGATCTCGTGTTGATTCAAATCTTATAAGTTAAATTTGAACAACTTCCCGGTGACCAATTGAGCTATTTGATATGTTTCCGTAATTTACATGACAATGCTAAACTAGCATGGAGGATGATCTTATGATGCAGTCGGAAAGTTACCTAAGGGACTTCTGGAAGAATGAATGAAACCACGCCACCACACCGAGTTTTTTTTTTTTTTTTTTTAATTAATGGCTTTCTCCCTTTGTCTAAAGCAATGGGAATTTTGCCAATGTCGAGTATATACGTGAATCTCAATTTTATTACTTTTAATAAAATATAGGCAACGTTGTTCGGTGAAGGCCTTGGTGATCGTAAAGTGATAGCCTCCTTACAAACACGTGGGCGGCCGAGACCCCGGATAACCGTTCGTTCGACTAAAGGGTGGTTACGCGCGTTTTGAGACTAATTCTTCATTAACTGCCACTTGTTCGTTAGATCACCGCACAATAAGCTATCAATATTACACACTGAACTACGTAAATGAGCAAAAAACAAAGAACTACTCTAAAGGCGTCATCGCCATCTTGAGCTCAAACGATTATCCACACCGAGTTTGTTCTCATTAGAAAGATCTTGAGCAGTCATTTTAAAGACATGCAAAAAGTTTGTACCTATCAAAAATTTAAAAAAAAATTGGTAGCAACTTGTTTAAGTATTGGTTCGTGGTTTAGGTAGGTACCCACACCTGCTCAAGAGTTCTTCCTATCCTAACACTTGGACATTGTAACATTTGTAACAATTGATGTCATGTTTTGTGTTAATTTAAACCTTAGGGGAAGACAGGGTAGATTCGTACACTGGGAGCCTTCGTACAGTGGTCATATCTCGGCTATCCAACACGCTGAAGCGTTCATATTTGTATGCAACATGGCTACTTACATGCATAGGCTACCTTCCAAAAGTAATGGCAATGCGGTACAAGATTTCGCCAGAAAGAGCTGATATGTGTTTTCGCCACTCGCAAGTAATTTTGAGTTCTCCTTTGAATACGTTTGTTTCCAAAAAGTTTGTATGGACTTAGAAAAAATGCTTTAGTATTGTTTGTAAATATATGCTAAATATTGTTATTTGAACAATACTTTTGGGATTATATTAACGACATTTTTTTTATTTTGATTTTTTTCTGGTCCGTTGGATTGGGGTACCTTCGTACACTAAAAATGTAAGTAATTTCATATTGTACGAATGCACCCCATGTAAGTCAAAATCAAGAATAACATAATTGCAAAAACAGGTCAGTAAAGATATGTTTAAAAAGTGATTGAAACTGGAGAAATAGCTGGTAAAATCATGAATCCCGGGGAGAAACGAATAGTGTACGGAGCTACCCCGCGTGGTGGGGTGAATTCGTACAGTTCCCATTTTTTGGAAAAATCGTTATAGCTTGGCCAAGTTGCTTTATATCAAGCCAGAAATGCGCTATTATTATAGGCAGATAAATGGACAATAACATAGCATTCGTTTCATTGTAAAATATCTGTTACATTTTGTTTTACAAGGCTCCGAAAAAAAAGTGTACGAAGCCTCCCCATCTTCCCCTACCTATTTATGTTTAATATTCAATATGTACTTATAAATAAGTATGTTTAGTATTTTCATAACAAGAGTAACGAGTCGAATTCCACACATTTCTATTCGTTTATTGGAAGTAATATGTCGACATCAGTGTCAAGCCCTATCTGTTTTGACAACGCTACCGACAGCATCAATATCGAGCGTAGTCGCCCTAGTCTTTGTCGGCATTCCAAGAGCTATTATTTAAACAAGTCGAATTGGCCCTCTGTAGATCCTATTCGTACATAATGACATCTTTACAGTTTCGTAATACCTTTTGTATTATGAATGAATGAGTCACGAAATTAATATTTTGCATTTAAATAAAGCGCATTGTTCTCACTCGTATCTTGATTTCGTGCCGTTATCGTAATAGTTTCTAGTTTCCGGTCATTGGTTCTAAAACCACAATATTATAAGAATTTTGCATTCCAGAAATTGCACATTACGCAATAGAAAAATAGATTTTTCAGGTAATTAAACGAAATTAAATTACACAACGACTCATATTAAACTGGAAGGTATAAGAGTATATTTCATAAATAAAGGTGTATCGAATTATTTTTTGTATTGTAAAAAAATGTGAAACCTACTTTTTTTAGTACAGATCATTTGTCAGAAGGCGCTATGGCGTATTGTTGTTTCGTCAACTTACTGTCGTGATTAGGGATTTTGCCAAATTCCTAAACAAGTGTAGTGAAATGAAAAAGCGTGTCGCGTTTATTGGGCGCTTTGTCTTTTCACTAAACAGAATCAGTGATTTGGTGAAATTACTGATTTTTTCTAGGGAAATGATGATACTCCATTTTAACATCCTGCGTGATTTGATCAATCCCTTAGAGATTTGTTCAAATCTCTGTTTTAATCATTTTTCTGCGACATATATATTAAATTGTCTTCACCAAGATTTAAGAGTAAGTGCAGGGGTTATAGACTCTAATCACTCTAATATGGTGCTTAAAAGTTCTTTATAGATAAATACTAACATATATTATAAAGTAATTAAATTATATAATTATATAACCTGCAAAGGGAAATCAAATAAGATAAACATTCCCTAGTACTCCAGAAGATGTTAACTACTTACTCGTTTATTTTTAATCTTGGTCTAATTTAGGACTAAACGCTTAATTTAAGTCTATTTATCTCTATATCTTAATTTAAAAGTAATATCTATTATCTTAATTTAAGTAATATCATGTCAACATCAAATCATGTTCTAATTTTCAAAGTCGGAGTGTCGCTTTCGTTATAAGAAAGAAGGTAGAGTTTTCCACGTGCGGTGCGCCGGAGCACGTGCCGCTCACGCTGCGTGGGCGGCCACTGCACTCTGATAACAATGCTTTTGATACAAACTGCCATTCACAATGTGTACCTTATAGTGTATCGTGTAGCATTCTTACTATAATCTGGCTTCAGCTCGTCTGTAGCCGGATTATTAGAAAATGCGACAATATTAGGTGCAAATGGTGCTAGCACTTTAGCTAAATCACATCGTAATTACCGGTGCCGTAATTTAATTTTAAAACACATAAACAATACATTAAAATACAATCTATTTCATGCTTAATTCCAATACGCAATTCTTATTAGAAAAATTATCTCGTTTTAATTTTACTCTTTCAAAAATACTCTTCTAAAAGCATGTACCTAATTATGTATTAAGTTGTAAGTGTTGCTAAACACAAACTGCTAATGAAATTAAATAAAGAATGAAGTAACGAATGGTATTTATGCTAGAGTTATTGGTACTAACTATGTCACCATCTCATAATATATAATAACCTTGCACTGCTTCAAGGTTTGAGTGATACATAATAAACAATTATAGAATGTCTATCGTTATAGTCACAAGACAGACAGCAGTGTTCAATAATATGTGCCATTTAGAATTAATGTATGTATCGATAGCTGATTTTGCAACTCGCTTACCGCACTTAATACCTACTTTTCAATTTTAGGAATATCTTATAACCAGTGATTAGGTATGCTAATTAATTAATAGTAATTATTCTTGTCTTCATTAGGTTTTAAATACTTATTACACCATTTAGACGTAAGGGTGTAATGGCATCTATATAATAAGTAAGAATGAGAAATATAATTATATCAAAAAAAGATCAAATACAGATCAATTAACTAAGTTCGAATGCATATCCTGAACGATATAGCTGAACGCAAACGAAATAAATATACAATAGTAGGCAATCAACGACTACATATTATGATGCATTTATTTTATATACACGGAATTTACATCTATACATGTAAGTTTCTTGCGCTGAATCGCTATTCGCCTTACCATCGCCGGTCGGACGGCTGACTAAATATTCTCAAATAAACAACTTGAACGCCAATAAATAGCTACAATTACTGCAATAGTGCTACGCCGTAGCATCAGAACATATCGCACTGATACTCACGTGATATAAACACGTCACATTCACCATTCTTATTACATCGCACGCACCGCCATCAAACGATATTGTACCGTAGCTCTTTGGCATACGTTTATCGAATGCATCCTAGCTGGTTGTAAAGGAAAAAGTATATTTGTAGGCTAGAACGCAGTGGTGTTTTACTGTTGTCATCAAATACGTACACAACACAAAAATATTTTTATAATTATAGCTTAGCATATTATGGCAGAGAGATACTTTAGTTTGAAATATTTTATCATTTTTTGTAATGTGCAACTTCAATTTGTATTAATTATACGATAATTGATTGTTTTTAAGCTAAATTTAAGAGCTAGTAAGCAACTCTCACATTTTAGTCCACATCTCAATCAAAATGGCGCCTTATTTATTTAAAAGTCCATCCTGTAGTCAAACGGATTAACCTCGAGATTTAGCTAATTCTATATACAAAGCGTTCAGAGGCTATTCATATTCTAAAAGATATTTTATGCCACACCTGGCCATTGGTTAAATGGAAAAAAACGCTTTCTGGCCAAGTGTAGACATAAAACGATGTACACAACACGGGAGGTAATAAAGTTTTACCACCTTTGTTTTACCACCCTAGTTGTGTAATGTACTATTTTGTGCTACAGGCTCAGGACTCCTAGACTACGACAGTATATACTTATAAGTATATTATATAGTTCATCGTTATATAGTTATTATTAATATGATTCATCGACCACGAGCCACAAAGCTTTCACGTGGCTCTATTTTCGAACAGATGCAACAGGTGTATATTTATTTATTTAAGCTTTATTGCACAAATTACTATCTAAAACCATGTACGAATGGCGCACTTAATGTCTAAAGGCATTTTCTACCAGTACCAGGCTATAACTTGTAGGTACTTAGCAACTACTCTTCACATTCATCCATAATCAACAACGTTTATATCTCACTGCGGGCTCACAGACTACGGTATATAAACGTGTTTCGCGGCCACGGGCCGAGTAGCACGTGAGCCCTCCTCGTGATCCGCTGTCCTCCGGTCTGCGACATCGATACCAACCCTTACGCCATAATCCATCCCATAGGGTTTATTGAAACGGGATTGAATGGGGAATGTTATTGCGCGTCACGGTTTTTTTCCTTTGTCGAATTGTAAGTGATAATAGGTACAGTCAGCGACAGTAGCTTAGAAGGTTTCAAAATGTCTTTCGCATGCTCGTTTTCTGTTGACTATTCTTCTTCCAAGAGTATTTCGAACACTTGACTCGCTTAGCTACTCATGTTGCTATGTCATTTGGAGTCATAGGCATAACGAATTATTAGAGATTATTCTTTTTTATCTCTTTATTAAAATCTTGTTGGGATAAGTCCAATTTAAACTAAGTTTCTTAAGCTTTATAAGAGATCCTAATTAAATAACCTGGTAGCAAAGGATGGTTCAAAATTAACGCGTACTAATACGAATCACACTGGATTCTGTAAATAGGTACTCTTTTTCATATTAATATAGATTTATAGGTAGGTTAATAAACAAAATGTATCCCACATACGCATTTATTTAACGTTCTAAGCTGCGTATTAAAGTTGATAACGGCATAGATAACTCAGGATTACATGTGGCCAAACACCTGAAACGTTATTCCTCTTACCCTCCTAGCGCATTTTTATAGCCACCAGTGTATATGTGAACTCTGCTACCATAGCCACCGATTACATTATGGAGAATACTAACATGCATAAACGGATAATACGAGAGGATGTCCATACAAAATTGCGTTCCTCCAAAATACAAGCGCTAGATGGCATCACTGCCGTCACCTACGCAGCAACTCTCAGTTCCATTCATTTTGTTTGGCACGTAGACCTTTGCTTCTGGTTCGGATTCCACAGCAGAATTTATTGAATGGAAGTCATTTTTTACCAGAGGACTAAACGCTGTTCAAAACAGATGTCCTTGAAATATGCTGCTGTGTCGTCACCGTAGATTAAATTGCGCTATAGTTAATTGCCTGAAATTATGGAGGAACGCGATTGTATATGGATGAAAATTGTTAGTCCACTTGTTTAATTCATGCTGTACATTAGTGACATCATCACATCACTATAATAGATTGTTTTTGTCAACGCCTCAAATGTATACTTTATGTCTGATATAAATGCTCTGTATTCGTTGGCAACATAAGGCCTGAAGACTGAAGTCATAAATCAACGAAGTGGGTCATGGCCCTGGAGGTAGAGGTACCACACAAACTTTGTTTTAGACCTTAAATTAAGAGTATAAGGTTGTAAATCACATACAGGGCTCTAGTACCTGTTGCTAAACATTCGGACATTTCCGCCAGCCATCCTAATTCCATTACTCAACTTAACACCCACTCAGTGATACATAAGTATCCCAACTAAAATCCCTACGCATACTAAACATATGAACATAGAACGAGAACCTTATGTAGAAGGCTTAGAAGCTAAAATCGAAAACCTCCAATATTATATGTGTTAGGATACCTGATACTTTAGTTTACAACATGCATTAACATGTGCATTATAGGCATTTGTAGCAATATACAGGGTGGTTCCTGTCATAGGAGAAATAAATTAAAACGTAGATTCTACTCCTCAAGCAAAAAAACTTTTGTATAACAATTTTGAAAAAATATAATGTTTTAGATTGTCTCAATGTAAGTTAAAATCCGTCTACTTGACATTGCTTGTCAGTCATGTCACCATACAGAAATAATCAACTTAGGAATACATTGCGTGTTCGAATTTTAAAAGTCTTATAAAAATCAAACCATAATATATTTTAAAAGTCGCTGAACAAACGTTATCTATGAGGAGTAGAATCTACGTTTTAATTTATTGCTCCTATTACAGGAAATATCCGGTATAGAATAAAATAGTATTCATAAAAAATTACCTAAAATAAGCATTCAAAAATATATGAAAGGTGTCTTGCTTATGAGAAAAAAGAAAGCCAAAACTTTATGTTATGAAAATGTTTACAGCCATTTTCCGGTAGGTAATGGCGTGCGTGAAGCAGCGATTCGCCGTTGTTTTCGACAGCTTTTTTTCTTATACCCATAACAAGTTGGAAATACTGTAGAATCGTAAGCATGAAAATTCATCTGCTGTAAGACACGGTAATTTGGCTCGTAAAGTGCTTGATTTAAAGACCTTTTGGCTCGGTACGTAATTAAATGTCGAGACGATACTAACAGCTTGTTATCAGCGCCTTTGAGTTAGTTTTCATATATTTTGAACAAAACGATTGATCTCCAAATACCTACACATAAACAATCCTTGCAGGTCAACCGTTATGGCAAAACATTGCAAGTTTATTTACGCAGAATAAACTGACTGATGATTCATAAAGTAGTAGTGTAAGCTCCGCGCCATTCTACACGTGCCGGCGTGGCTGATAGGTTTAGTTACGCTGTTATCACCGGGCTTATCGATGCAAACAGCGACATTGACAAATTGGCAGGTTTGTGCCCTTGGCGAGGCTCCATGGCAGTCCTGAACACCGTCTGTAACGTAGAACTGATCAGAGATTGCTCCTGGTGGGTCCATCCCGAAAGCTAAAAATAAATATGGTAAAACAAATGTTGATTTTGATATACGATAAAACTACATCGCTATAACCTACATAAACGTATTACGTTACCGCTACAGTCCACTGATTGAGATCCGTACTGCAAGTTAAAGTTTATAATCAAAAACTCGTAGTCTTGAATTTTTATGCAAATCCATATAGGGTGTTTTTTTCAATAACTAGCCTATTGTGCGAGGTGATTTGGTAGGCCACACTAAACAACTTTTATTATGGGACCAACTACGAAATCTCAAAAAAAATTGGCTGTTTCATACGTGTTATCAGCCGTTGACGTTTTCTATGGGGAGACCGACATTTTTTTTAGTGACGGGGTCGGTCCCATAGAAAAAGTTGTTCAATATGACTTACCTAATCAAATCCCACAATATGGCTAGTTATTCAAAAAAACACCTCATATAAGATAAGTTACGAAGTTGCTCAAGTGTATTGTACTGTTGACGATCGGTATTTCACACGAAATTATGCAAACCAGACCAAGGATGATAATACAATTAATGAGGTACAAGCTGATTGTACAATTTTGTAACTTAGATTTAGGAGTATTTAGTAGGTATCTTTATTAAGTCCTTAGTCGTCTTTATATTAATTGCTCGCAACAGTGTAACACGAGCCCGGCGCTTAATAATAAAAGCTTCGAGATATGATAATAACGGACTGGCACTTTTGTGAAAAATTGCATAAAATCAACATTCATATCGCGAAACGAATTACATCATGCCTCTCTTTCTACACATGAGCTTTAACAGCAACTGGGAAAATCATTCAATATTTTATGTTAACCACGCGCAATAAATTCCTTACTGAAACTGGTTTTCCAATGTACATAATACGGCTCTAATGCATGTAGGCCAATAATATAATATATTAAAACAAATGGGAGGTCGTGGAGGGTTTTGCCCAGCAGTGGGACACTATAATAGGCTAAATAAAAAAAACCCCTGTCGTTTCACTCATTTTTTTTCGAGTTTGATACTTTTACGTACCATGGTTGACTTTTAATGGTAATTTTTAAATAACTACCGAAGTCTCACATCAGTTGCAACATTTAACTGTGCAAACTGTGGGCGCGCTTGCCACTCCCGTATTGGTTTGTACAGTCACCAAAGGAAGTGTCTAAGGTGATTTTGGACATTGCGTCTAATCGTCTGCTATAGACGTTACAGGCCAATGATGATGATGACCGAAGTCTACGTAAAATGCCATTGAGGCCAATAGTATGCAGCAGTAAAAAACAATAAAGTTAATTAAAGTTACCATTGCGCTAGTACTCAAAGCTGTGTTCATTAAATTATACGCGCACTTTTACCAATGTAATATGTAAAATGTGTTTCTGAAATCACGTACATAAAACACAATTTTCGCCTTTTACATATTTTGTCTACTCTTTTGTGATTAAGTATTTTATTTATTTACGTTAAATTAAAGTTACAATAAACGCTTTTCCAGTACTATTAGAAACTATAAGTTGTTACATAAATCTTAAATACTTATGTTGCATATAGAGGTAAATGTTGACGTACAATTCCAACGCTGCCTTAGATGTACGTATTTATATACAAAAACATACGGGTCAAACTGAGAAACTCCTTTTTTGGGTTCCGTAGCCAAAATGGCAAAAACGGAACCCTTATAGTTTAGCCATGTCCGTCCGTCCGTCCGTCCGTCCGTCCGCGGTCTAGCTCAGTGACCGTTAGCACTAGAAAGCTGAAATTTGGTTTGAATATGTGCATTAACCAAGCCGACAAAACGGTAGAATAAAAACGCGAAAAATATATTTTGTTAGGGTACCTCCCGTACACGCGAAGTGGGGGGCGAAATTTTTTTTGATTCCAACCAAGTTGTGTGGGATATCGTTGGATAGGTCTTTTAAAAAGAATTAGGGTCTTGTAAAACAGTTTTTGGATAAAACTAAAAATTTCGGAAATAATAGCTCCGAAAGTTTAAAACAGGGCGTCCCCCCCCCCCCCCCCATCTAACTTTTGAATCGTGGGTCCTAAAATTTTGAAAAAATTAATGTAACTGAGGCCTAATGAGTACCTTCAATGAAAACTATATTGAAATAAATCATTTGAGCCGTTTTTGAGTTATCATTCAAAAACCCATAGTGAAAGGACGTAAGTAAAAATGACGTAAGCGCCGCCAAATTTCCCGTAAGGAACGACCTTTTGAATTAATGGTCTCAGTTTACGGAACCCTACACTGAGCATGGCCCGACATGCTCTTGGCCGGTTTTTTTTTGAAGTCGGTTAAAAATACTAGTGATCCGTTTAAAGGGCATAAATTGGTGTCATATTGCGAGTAAGAAAAGGTAGCTAAAAATTTTTTTTGAAGCAAAAAAATATATTTTTTTGTATGGGACACGTCGTCCCAGCCGGCCAACCCTCCGTACCTAGCCATTTTTTTCACGACGAAAATTTATTTCCTTACTTTTTCATAATTAGAATACGGTACCAATTGTACCCTTAAAAGGACCACTAGCAATTTTGTTACACCTTGTATACGAATTGCTAGAAAATTTCAACAACACAAAGTGTAACAGCACTGTCTGTCAATTTAGTCCAGTAATGCAGCTTCATAAAATACGTACCTATATAAAATTATGCGTGATGGAAAGTAGAATCGTGACATCTGTCGCCATTCGCGGGGATTACGGGAGAAACCGCCTTTCTACCGTCACGGTCATAAACATCTACACACTCTTTCACCTTATGACATTGCAATAAGGTGAATATATGTATTCATGTTTATAACCAGACTGTATCGCCCGAATTATACGTCGATACGCTGTGTTGTTTTGGTTAATACTTCTGGGTGATTATTTGCATCGCTTATTCAGTGATTTCCTCAGGCGAGCGATTACAAATGTGACCTCCTGTGAAGTTTATATAAGTTATTATTATTAAAACCGTACCTAAATCAGAAACGGATGTCAGATGGACAGACAACTAAAATATCACCATATAATATGACCAATATGACCTGTTATTGGGACAATGAAAGAGGTCGGTAGGTACTCGATCGTATCATTTCGGGTGCTCATTCATTAAACCATTGCACCTTCAACGATGTTAAGTGTCGAGCAAGCGCTTGCTGAGCAGTGAGAATAACATTCATGGGATCATGGGTTTATTTCTCTTACAAATGTACAAACATGCAATGTATGTGCGAGAAACGTCTAGTATTTGGTATTTAAACATGTTAGGTTGGCTTGCCAATAGTATACAAATACAATAAATAATGTACCTATTCAGTAAAATTATGTGCCGATTTTATTTCAATTGAAATGTCAATTATCAATGATGCGTCGCGCTTGCATTAATACAACGGAATTGTTTCAAGATGTAACAGTCACTTTTCACTTACAATTTCATCAATGAATGCCGTAAAAATCACAGTATGGGGCAATACGTTTCATGATGACTGTCATCTTTTACGACAGCAGCATAACGAACGAGAGGGTGCATGAGATTGCACAGCTGCCCAGCCTCTTCGCGTTACTAAAGCAGAGACGCTTACGCTGCTGACTGGAGCATGTGCATCGAATACAACCCTCACTTTTGCCGCGGCGTGTTTTGCTTGGCGTCGTAGCTGATGCCAAGAGGAGCATCGGTCAGCCGATGCTGCGTCACAAGGACTGCGCTAAGCGAGATCTATGCACGCGTTTAACATCCCGGTTCACAAGTGGGAAGAGCTTGCCGGGGACAGAGACAAATGGCGTAAACTAAACTGGTGCTTGGTGGGCGCAAAATACATGACCAAGCCTGGTTTAGGACACTCGCTGAGAAGCGAGCGAAGCGACATCAGTGCTGCACTAGTTTGCCGTCGGGAAATTATACCTGCCATCATTGCGGTCGTGTTTGCCGCTCCCGCATTGGCTTGTACAGTAATGCAAAACGTTGTTACCCTTCCAGACACTGCTTAAATAGTCTGCAACAGACTCAGAGGCCGTTAAGTACTTATATATTTGTCATTGAAATACTTAGAGCTTTAAACCAACCAGAGCAGCCATTGACAGGCGTTCCCCTCTACCGAAAATATATGACCAGTGGTCATACTCATTGTATGGACTGACGTTTATCTGCTATTTTGACGTTTCGCATACATTTGACGTTCCCCTCCCCCGCAAAAATCGGCAGACATTTTTGTATAGAAAATGACATACATGGCCGGTCCGTTTGGTTGAATAGTCAAAGTTGAAATATGAACAAATTTACGAAAGGAAAATAAATATTAAGTATTATAAGGTACTATAGTTAAGTAATATGAAAATAAGCATAACAACTGACAGAATGGTAATGAAACCTATAACAGTTTTTGTTTTATAACTGGAATACCTAATGTATTTTATAATATTCCACCCAAAATCCCCTTTTAATTGGATCCCTCTACCTTTTTCGGAGAGGCCTGTTACCTGTGTCGTAACTTGTTTAACGAGGTAAATCCTAGGTTATCTACTTGATCTGTATTATTTAAGCCTTGTTATATAACAATAATATTTAACCTTTAAACAATTTCAAGTATACATGGTCAGACATGGTTAAGCACCCATTTCTAATAACAGTTAGAGTAAGTAGAGTCTGAATGTCTGTTTGAGTGAATTTACATAAATTTTACAATTTATGTTTACCCACCTCCCGGGTTCTGAGTATTTAAGCTGAAATTAGGCATCTACATTTACGTACTTATAGGCAGCAATAGAAATATAGGGTTTTAAAAATTCTTATTTTAGTTTTGTTTTGATATATTTTATATTTCCTTTTTAAACCCGTTTTGATACATTTACCTACCTAAATTAAAGTATGTTAAGATACCTACGAACGGATCAATACGAACAACTAACTTAACGCATCGTTACCATAATAATATATATTATAACAGTGAAAAATGTTTAGAAAGAAATACTCGTAATCTCTTGGAGAAATCTACATAAACAATTCGCTGTTTACAGCTTGTTGAAACGATTGCGCCATAATTTTATTGAGTGTAATAATTCGACCAATAAGAGAGCCGTTAAAATGTAACGAGCAATGTCTCGGACTTTCTTCGTTTAATGGACATCGCAAATGTTGTTGCAGCAATTGAAATACACTTGCAACACAGTGCTGCAGACGATTTTAATGTAGATATCGTATGCAAGCGGCTATTTTCAAAAGTTGCTGCTATAGTTTTTATTGTGGTAATTTTACACAATATTTAAACTCTGTAGGTATGTTCCAGTAGGTGCAACATACAATTTTTTTATTTTTTTTATACAGGTGAAATAATAACTACTGTAAATATTGATCAAGGTGATTAAGTAAGGCATACTGAAAATGTTTACTATGAAACCAACTCCAAAATCGTACTTTTTTGTCTGTTTCATATATATATAGGTATTTCAGCTATCAGATGTTGTCATTTTGTAACTTTTGTATGGGAAGGCCGCGATCTCGTAGTTGGTCCCATAGTAAATGTTGTTCAGGAGGTATGGCCTAACCTTCCTCAATATGAACGGTGGTTATTATTTCACCCTATAGTATGCGAAGTTTGCTTTTGGCAGACTAATAAACATGAGTGCTTTTATTTTCCATCCTTTCAAATGCAATAGCGAGTGTTTTTTTTATGAAATGAGCAACATATTGTGATTTAATTTATGAAGTAACGCGCGGAAATTAACATACGTTTTACCCTTACATCAAAATGCTAGAATTACAAGCTAGTCTGATTCAACTAGAAGGAAAAATAATGCATTAAATTATCTAATTTCTAGTTTAGTTATTTACAAAATTCCTTAATTCTCCAATACGCATAAGTTATTTCCGACCATATGTTAAAGAGCATAAAGTCTAATATCGTTTGATACCTTAATCACCTTTAACTCTAAAGTCTCTCCACCGCATGCGTACATTGACTCCTAACAAATGTCATAATACCTAGCATTAATTCATTATCACATTGTATGGCGATGTTATGCGGTCTCCTTGTGTCACTCTCACTTTCAAAGTCTATAATTGTGTTGCAATATTATGAAAGTTACTTCAGGTTTAAACATTAATTCATGAATATTTAATAACGATAAATAATCGTGGATAATAAATTGGCCGACCATTAATTGCGAGTGTACATGCGTTACTTCACCGTATTAACACATAACAACAAAGTTTATCAATACTTATTTAGCTCTTCATAATATAGAGGAAAGGCCAATTCGTAGGAGCTATCTTATTTTCGATGTTCGTAGGACCCAATAGGTTTATACCAACAAGTGGTATCGTTGGAATCAGCATGAGCTACTGATTACGAAAATAACTCTTGTCACGTCATAAAGTGGTGGAATGAGTTTTTATGACGTCACAAAGATGGCGCGCGACTTAGGGTTAGATTTTGTCGATTATTTCAAAAACTATTTAGTCAATTTAAGCAAACAAGGTGTCATATGATTGATATTTTCATGCTTAATAAAATATGTAAATACCTTCAACCAAAAAGTTAAATAAAAGCCAAATTTATTTTTAATCAGTAGCTTATGCTGATTCCAACGATACCACTTGTTGGTATAAACCTTTTCAGTCCTACGAAGAATTCTCCGCTTCAACTTGGCCACCCCACTAATATGTTGGTATTAAAAGAGAAGTAGAAAAGTTTTAAAGAAAAAAAAAGTATTTACTTCGTTAAAACACATAATAATACAATATTATATTGATACTCACTTCAATCAAATTAATGGGACATCCTCTCTAATCAACCTAGCAATCTCACAGTAAGTCAATTATAAAAAGTGAATTCATAATTTATTAATTCAACAAGTTCATTACCTACTTAAATAAAAACACCAAAGTTTTTTTATATTAAGAACTTTCCACGTATATAATGTCACGGCCGCCATAAAATAGCGTTTCATGTTCACAGATGTGAGATGACACAATAAAAAATAAAACGATGCGTATATTCATCAAAACTTTACTGCTTATTAAAATTACAATGTAATCTCATCAATATCGATCACTGCCAGGGACAGGTAAATAATAAAGACTTTCAAACTGTATACAAAGTCCTGCGCCATAAGTTGTAGTATGTATATAAATAAGTAGGTACTATAAATGTTAATGATGCTAAATATTAAATAGTTAGCATCATTAACTGTAGTAAAAGCGTCACTTAACGAGGTAAAGCCTCTTTATTATAGGCTCGCACATACTAGCTTAAGGCTTAGCTTAGGGCCAAAGTTTTCCAGGAGTCAGAATAGTAAGGGGAGAGTTTTAATAACATTCGGAGATCTTAAATAATTCTTACGCAACTTACAAGCTCTAGAAAATTCATGTTAAATACTATACTGAACACATAATAAGTACTTAGACTTATATTCCGTTAGACTATTGTTGTACGCATATTGGCAGTGCTTATATTTTTTTTGGATAACTCAAGGTAAATAAATGTTAGCTGCGATACGTTAGCTGCCTACTGTTAATCAATAAGTGTTTAAAACGCGAAATTTTGAATATTATCTTATAGTTAAAAAGTTAAATACTTGTCCCTGATTACTGTTTTACGATATTCCTCATAAACATTACACCCGACACCCTGCAATTGGCCTTCACCCGGAGATGACATGATTTTTTATCGCCTTACTGTTCTCAGGGGACCGTTTATTCCGTAAAAAGTTAAATTTCTTAGCATAGAGGAGAAAATTGCACTTAAGGGAACTTTTCTTTATGAATTATGATGTCCCTCTTAAGCGTGAAAGCCACCCTGGCGCTTAAATTATGTAGCCGATGTCATAAAACAAAATATAGGGACAGCACTTGCGATTCAAGGACAATTAGGTTTCAAGGGTATTGTTAGGAATAATTCAGTATACATTAGGACCTAGTTTGTACGATACAATCGTTTATGTTCAGAGTCCCCGAATAAGTTCGTTTTTGGGGCTATTTAGAAGTACTTTCAGTAATTTGCTGTTATTGTGCTCTCTTGCAAGCATAATTGTCGTCTGAGTAGGTACTACTAATGCAATAGAGTAATATAAAAATCCTTAATCATGTTTATAGCAAATAATTGACACATTTACATGTTTGTTTACAACTTCATAAGAGTGGGGTAATTGGAAATAGTGATATATCTCAAGAATATATTATATTACTTATTCCAATCCACAATATTTTCAGTGTTTCTTAAACAGTAAAATTTGACAGTCCGCCGTAGATATTTTATAGAGAAAAAAAATGCACGCCCAAAGGTACATAAAGGGTATATGTATTTCAAACTGACTTTAAACCATTAAGAGACAAACTAATTTCTCGTATAAATAATAAAACGTGTAGTGCACATAAAAACTTCTCAAGTTAGGTTCTCTCAGTATCCTCATATGTATAGTAGAAAAGCCTAGCTTCGCTCATTCATTCCCACTAAAACTACAATTCACTGTATTATACACAAATCTAAGTAATTTAATTATAATAATATGATATAATAGTAATTTTAATTATAATACTTATTATCAATGTACCTAATTATATTTATATATGTACCTATTGTATAATGATACCTACACACAACAAGTACCTAAGAAATAAAATATTGCAAGTTAAAAATAGGCAATATTACAGATAGACTAATCAATGACACACAAAGCGAAACAATCAGTGTTATTGTTTTTATCAAACCATTTACGGTTGGAAGTTACCATAATTAATATACTTATGTCATGTCATAATAAAAACATCGGCAAATGTAAAACGCATAAACAAAAGAGTAAGGATTTCGATCATTATTGCTCATTAAAAGCCTCAGGCAGGACTATCAAGACTCACTTTCAAGCCCGGATGTGTCGGGACTGTCAGATTATGCACACCGGTGCATAATGCAGTCAATTTTCTTATTGGATTCGTCCGGAAACGGCAAGCAAAGGCAAAAGGAGGAGCTCGCGAGCCGAGCGCCGCGCCGCTGCCCACACGACACTCGGCTCGAGCCCGTCGACCGCGCTGCGTGTGTCCCGCGCTCTCCGACTACGAAACTTTACTCGCTTCCACGATCGTGAATGGAGTGCACTTTATGAACAAACAGTTTTGACTTGACTCACACTAGTGACAGTTTTTTGTGTTGTTTGATTTTGTTTTGTGAACACATTGGAGGTGCCCAATATCCCGATACCGGCTATTGGTGAGTAACTGAATTTTAATTTTACCGGGTGATTTACGAGGCGCCCGTGTTTAATTCGCGATTTTCTTATTTTAACCTGATGGAGGTCGGCGAGTACAGTGCATCGCCTCGGTTTCCATGTCACTGCGCTCTCTGAGAACTGTTATCGTCCCATTGTTATTGGCCCAGTTGCTGCTAATTAACTCGCCAATTAATACATTTCCATTACTCAAATTACTAATAATGTAATAATTATCGTTCAACGAAATCGAAACAATAATAGATTAAAATGCAATCAGTTTATGGATAGACTAGCCGGTCGGCCGCGGCGAGCGACCGCAAACCACAGTACGGTGCAATAAAATGTTAAATAGGTAGCTCTGCTGTGCGAAGCTATACCCATAACAATCAATCATTTATCCATCGAACCGCTTGTTTGGTGTACAGCAAAACCAGTTACTGGTTACAAGTACATTCGTTAATGACCTTTACAAGTTTTTGTTATCAGCATTTAGAAATCATAGACCTTTTTTTTATCTGGCACTTTAACTTTGCGGCGCGTTGAAGTCTTTCATACTTAACTAAACAAAAAAAAATTAAATACTTCAAAAAAATATTATACCTGCTGTACGAATTATGATTATAATTCTAGGGATTATACAAAGGTGTTTATTCTAATGAAGAGTTAATTGTTATCGCAGTGTAAATATTTTGACGAGTGTTACTGTTTACACAATGCAATTATGTATTGTTGTCATAGTTCTCACAATCGACGGACTTCGGTCATATTCGTTCGGATTTTAGGGCAGAAGATAATCCTTCTAACTTTTGTTATGTATTTAAATAGACCCATCCATCATTCGGTTTATTGTAACTGGGTAGGTATAACATAATAGAGAGAGATCGAAAGTAACGCGGACAGGAATGAAGAACCTGCATTCATTGACAATTGATTTCCTGTAGAAAAGGTTAATCTAATTCAGTCTGATTATACTGCACCATGATCGCAAACATTTGCCTATTTGCTACTCTAGCTTAGAGTCTGAAGCTCATTTGACTAATATGCAAAATTGACATCAATTTGATTTCAATATTAGGTTTTGTGCACGGCTCGTTCCTCGAAATCAAATTGGTATCAATACTTACATTATATACGGAGGTATCATAATTAATATTATTATTTTTACTTTTGTCATCACTTCTGAAATTAAAACACTTCAGTTTTTAAACTTAAAAATAACGTTTGAAATACTAGAAATTTTTTCTTGACCTTTTCATCAAAAACTCTATTTAGACATGTTACGGGTGTAAAAAACAAACGCAATTAAAACGCTTTGTCATCACAACACTAGTCCCGATAATCAGCAGATACGTCATGATAAGCAAAACAGACGGGCAGATGCGTGTGCGCCACATGTCCCGCCTGTGATTAAGGACACCCGACCAAAACAACCAATGTAGGCCATTGTTGGGATCTACATATTGTTCTACGTAGTATGAATCTAACTTATTTTCTAAATAGGATCATGATTTTACAATTTAAGTAATGTACTTAAATTATTTCCATATATTCTGAATTTTGTTGTACCTATTTGTGTATGTGAATAAATAAATTAATATTTATTTCCAACCTAAACTTCTGGGTGTTAACAATTAACACCAAATCGCTTACATGAAACAATTATAAGAGAAATGAGCTATTATGGTAAGGGTCATTAATAAATAACAGTAAAAAAAATAGTTTGTGTGAAAAATAATATAAAAAGGATGTGAAAAATATTATATCAGTATTGCGTTTACTAAAATATAGGAATAATGATGCGTTTAACATTAACTTGCCAATACGTTATCTTCAAAGACACGTGATTTATTTATTAATTTTAATTGCTTACGTTTGAACTCATCATGGGTTTGTTTATAAACTTACTTATCAATCAAGTTAAACATCTCTCACCGATTTACTGAGACCTTTGCTAGTTGACGCGATCAATGAAGCCAATAAAGGTTAGTATAAACTAAGTATAATCGTACTAGTTAAAATCCTTGGAATAACTTCAACTGACAGCTTCTTCCACAGCTAAAACTTTCCCGGACAAAATTTATTCTTAAATTACAATTGAAATGATAATTCTAATACAGCATTCAATCTCACAATCGCAATGATATCGATGGGTCCTGCGACTCAAACTGCACATACTCGCCGATTAGTCACCATGTGCTTCTTATTCACAACAAGCGCATTTTTGATAACAAGATATATTGTGAATTGGGTAGCTGGTCATGTATGTATGTAATAGCTTACAAAGCGCATGCGAGTCGATCGCTTCCATAAACTAATATAAATGTGACCTCGAGATCCTTTGACATAAGTAACCGTAATCATAGTGGTTCTAACTCCATTGGTTCTTTCAAACATTCGACTCGTCTGCATTCGATAAGCGATAGAAATATGCAATCGAACCGCAAACGAGGGCCAAATCTAATTGTTCATGTGCGACACGATCGCGTTTACTTCGGTCACCGTTACCAGGCAGGCAGGCACCAATGACCCGGCACAGGCATAAGATTCTCATTCGTATTCCATTGATTTTAGTATTCTTTGTAACTTTCCTTTGTTTAAAAAAAATGCGAATTTTAATTGATAATCCGAATTATGGTTGACACTCGCATAGATATGAGAGCAATAAATAACTTTACAATTTTTACATGTCAAAAAAGTGCTTCTGGAATTATTAACCGGTATTATTTTTTACTCGGGTTGAAATTAATGAAACAGGATTTTAATATTTAGTAATAAATCTCGGAATGTTTTAAAAGTACAAAAAAATCTTCAAATAGGTAGGATAGGTTACTCCTAATTATTATAAATGTTATTCAAATCGATTAATATACTCGTATAGATAAATAAGGATTATTAACCAATAATTGCCGGTTAATATCCAGCTTTAAATAACAGAAATCCTAAAATAACCACGATAATAACCGGAGATTAAAGTCACGTCATTTTATTGTCCGTCTTATTAAATTCTCCGGGGAATGTTAATCCTTTGTACGGTGATTTAAACATGGCTTTTATCACCATAATTACATAGATGACTACCTGAGCTCAATCATATTTTAGGAAGCGTATTGTTATTAGGTCGTATCATTACAATATCTGGGAAAATTAACACAAAATATCTCACGGCGTTCTTGTATAGGTCTGAAATTAGGTTAAATCTGAACGGGCCTACATTATTATTGACAGTCTGTCACACGAAGTGTGTTATTTTTATTTCTTTAAAATTAACTAAAGTCAGTTTTCAGAACTCTCATTTAGTATGTACCTATGCAAAACTACTTGATAAAACTGTAGACTTAACTTATTTGTTGCAAAGAAGAACAGTGGCCCATCATATCATAATAATTATATTCTACTAATTACACTGAGGGAAAAACTTTTTATTGCGTATTCATCGATGATGAGATGACAAAAAGGGGTAGTAAGAACAAGAACACTAAAATTATCAAAATCAATGGTTTCTGCTACAATTTTTATACAATACACTTTAAGAGTACCTACAGTGGATTACCTCATAACATAATTAATTACCCTTTTACACACGCACGACCGAGTTCAATGTGTTACACGTGTACTTGCAACTTATGTCAGTGGCAATAGCTGTATAATGGGTATAAGAAGGTAAGCAACCAATGACATTACTAAATTGCATAGCAGGGGTTTTGTATGCATTTGCGAGACAATGGTGTGTCCGCGATCCACAATGCTTAGAGTACGCGCGAGCGTGCCGTGCCCGCATAACAGGGGTTTATACTCGAATTTCAGAATCAGAACACAATCAGATCGCATTCAAAAACAACTTAACTTGCAACTGGCTCCACTAGGTACTTGCGTTCTTTCAAAATTCAATCCATCCTTCTTTTTTTTATATATAGGTAACAATGGAATTTGAGCAATTCGTTGTTTAGCTGTGATCGTGAAGCTTTGAGTTATTATTTATGGACCTTAAATTACAGGATTAGAGCGAACTTCAAGAAATCCAAAATAATGGAAAAAAAATAGTGACTTCAATGGAAGGGTTACCTATAACGAAAGAGAATCTTTGCTATAACATAAAATTGTGATTCCAATACTTTTTACTTTTACGTCTGGTACTTTTGCACAATATGTATAATAATAAATAATATTGCAGGAAACTGTAAAAATCCTAATTAATAATTATCAAAATCTGACCATCTAAAGGCGCACTTTAACGTAACCCTAACTAAAACGATATTACTTGTTAATAAAAAACAAGAAACAATTAAGCAAAGGAAGTAGATTTCATAAAATTTATTAACCTCTATTGAAACATTTGAAACTGAACTTGTCCCACAAGAATTGTGAAATGTGATTCAAAACGCTTACCGTGTTCATTTGCACAATTTAGTTCCTTGTGGTCTTGTGGACCAGAATAAGTGTGAACTCCATTTACTCTTACTTCCTTACAATTAATTGGTCAACGTGCTTTCGCGATCTATAAAAAAATGTGTAATAGTCAACAGGTGTCGAACACTTGACGAATCGAACGACTTGTAGCGAAATCGACGCCTGCGGCCGACCCGAGCGATTATCGATGGACTCCACATTCGATTATAAGCCCATCCCCATCAACTTTTATGACTGTTTGAGATGTCTACCTGCACTAAGTGACCAATAAATTAAGTTAGCAGCAGTTTCAAGTGGGTTGGCTGATACAATAACCTACTCGTATACACAGGTACACGACGAACGTTTTATGTAGAGTAAAATTATTGGTACTTAATTTAGAATACCTTTACTTACTTATCTGCTATGCTAATTACAATTGCCAATTATGGGAATATAAATGACTAACCGTTTCAACGTTCAGTTAATTGATATGATACCTACTACCACATAACCTGATTTGTTATAATATGACGTCATTAGGACAGTTACACACAACACTATCAATATCACTTCGAATACAAAACGTCATCTACTGTAGACAAAGAATCCCCCAAAGGCCCCATATACCTCACTAAACGATCGGTTTTACACTGTCCAAAGTGCAAGCTAATTACGTTCTGATAATATTTTTGAAGATATTCGAGATGTACACAAATGTACACGTGTTTAATTACTCTCCGGTTTCAAGATTAATGTAATTTCGAAAGACCTCGTAAACGGATACAGCATCAAAGGCTCAAAGATCAGAAGTGCTCGGTGGGCTGTGTCTGCGTTTATCAAGTTATCCACTAGGTATACACTAACAGTGTCCAGACACAATATACACATACGGGATATACCTAGTTTATGGTGGCATAAAACAAGCAAATTATAATCTTATTCAGTTCCGCGTTTTACCCTCGATTGTTGCGCTGCGACTGGTTTTATTAGGAATGCGCGGGAAAAGTCGATGCGATTTTTATGTGAGTTAACATTGGACGATGTGAACTCACGATGCTCGGCGTGATTTCCCGCGGTGCAGCAGGTCGGCCCGCGCGCGCTCCCACGTCTCCGACTTCTCCTCATGGATAGACAATGGCTTCACGTTACTGCATTGCTTATTTTTTCTCCATCTTTGTGTTTATATTAATCGCTAGCGTTGATCGAGAATTCCTGGAAATGAAACTTACCTTTTTCTAAAGCTGCATAGAATGAAGATGTCTTCCGCGTGCCGATTTTTTTATTGATATCGATATCAATCCTTCGGGGCAGACGACGGCCTGATTCAGTTCCAAACTGGAACGCGTCGTTTTATTCATTAACAAACGCTGAGCAAACAACGTGGACTTGATAAATCGTTGCGAGATACTTTCTTTTCGTGAAGCTTCCTCGTTGTGCGTTTATTTTGAATGATCTGTTCACGCGAAGATGTCACGTCGGTCTAGCGCCGTCGGTAGCCGCTCGGAGTGATTAGTGGCCCATGGGCCAGCCACGCCCTACGTCTGATCGCATGTATAGAAGCCAAAACTGTTTTCACTGGGAACTGTGCCATCAGGGTGCACTAAAGGTGACAAGCGACCGACTTCGCTTTATTTATTGCAGCTTTATGATCACGATCCACGCGACATATCACGAGACGTCTATATATTCGTGGCGTGAACTTGATATATTAACGCAATTCCACGCACACTGTTAGTTGAAGCCTATTAAAACAGCGCAGTTTTAAAAAGTAGCGTTAGTCAAGCCGTTTACAAATGGATAATGGCGTTAAGAACAGCGTTCCGGCTTGGCGTTGCTTTTAATTACAGACCAATTGTCACTGATAAAATCTTACGACTGCAATTGTGGCGGCGGTGGCGTACTGTGAAGTCGCTTCGACCTTATGTAGCGAACAAAGATTACCGTTGCTCGCTGTCATTTTTTCTTTATTTAATTCCGCGAAGCGCTGTAACGGTGTCGCGTTCGTTTGTTTTGGTTGCCGCGGCATTACATAGTTTTTATATTGTTATGTAATTACGAGGTGTATTTAACATACTGCCTAATTAATTATTTTATATTGTGAGAGTATGCCGCTGAAATGCTGATGATATAAGTGTAAACAATCTTGTATTATTCCGTGGGACACAATTTGACCGGTGCGTAAGGAATTCGCCGGTGTGGCTGAAATTTGATTACGGTGATGCCTTTATGCAATGCTAACTATGCGCATTTGTTTACGTGTACGGATAGTAACGCATGGCTATGATTATCTCATGATCACGATAATATTTCCTTGCCATTTTCTGCCGTGGATTTCATCATCTATCCTTAGCGTGTATAATTACTTGCGATTCCGTTGTTGCAACCGAGCGTTAGATAAATACACTAGATTGATTGACAGCATGACGACTATTAAGTCACAACATCAACTTATTGTTTCACGCATGAAGGCCATGTGTTCAATAGTGATTAATTTCAAAGAGGCAATGCAAACACAGAAGTAATTAGCGAATGAAATGCCACAATTGTGCTGGAAACAAATTTAATTTACCTCCTGTCATTAGTTAATGAATATCAACCGAGCGAAAATTGATTACTCACTCATTTTAATGCGCAGTGAGTTCTACTCCCGGTGATAAAGGATAAATTACAAAAATTAAGTAATATTTACTTACTGTCATGTTTTTATTATGATAATTAAGTAAATGTTCCATTTACAAATGCCCGAAGCTAGTTTTCAAATGCCAAAGGAAAAAAATCCCTTTGGATTTATCTGTTGTGAAAAGGATAAAACAACTACTTACCTACCTACTTAAATAACCTGTCAAAGGAACTTTGCGTCCTTAGAATCCTCTGGAGCAAGCGCATGTGAGTTTTTAACCGTATTGAGGTTAATTTTATTACTTGTATTCAAGCACTAACAGGCACTTGAGGCACTACATAGAAGCATTAGCTCTCTCCTCTTCGCAACACTATTAAGTTAAGACTACGATTGTCTGAGACAAAATTAAACGCATCCTTACTTTCAAATACGCTTTTTATTAATTATTGTAACCATAGTTAAGCGTATATTATGACAGTATTAGCTACTTAATCAATGGTGCGGCATTTACGAATGAGGTCAAGGTAGATAAAGTTTCACTTAACACTATCATCATTCGTATTTAATTTAAAATAATTACTTAAACACGAATTATTTACCACGAAATATTAATTAAAAATCCATTGGCACCCACAAGTTACATCCGTATTCAATAGGCTTATTTTGAGTACTTAACTACGAAGTATGAAATAAAATAAGCGGTTAAATTATTTGGTTCAAATGGTTCCGTCCCTAAGTTCGTTTCCAGACATGTCTAGATTAATCTTGCACCTAAATTAAATGACTTACCGGTAAATAAATAAATCGCAAAATATACGTCACTGGACATTAAGCAGAATATAATTTATATATATTCTAAAATATTTAACTCGTGTCATAAAAGGCAATAAGTACTTACTAAAGCGTGTAGCGTATTCTGTGGCCGACAGTACTCAGAGATAAAATTAGAAAACGGGCTAGTTGTATACTATTTGGAATAAGAACCTGTCACCGCATCCCATGTTTTGTTGCATCGCCCCATTGCTCATCCCCGCTCCGTGACAGTTCTACAATTGTCTTGTCCCTCAGAATGCATCTTGAATTTCTTCTTTGTACGTTTCTGGGTGTGCTGTCACACGGAATTCTAATTCAAATTCAAAGCGATGTAACTTAATCTTTCTTTATAACTTTTTTATTATTCTGAAAGATGTATACGGCTACGGCGTTATAAATTGTTTTATTTATTGTATTTTTGGACTGATACAGGCTTATCACGGAATCGTTTGTAGTACAGTACCTGCGTAGATAGATACCGTTCAAACGCGAATGTTTCTGGGGATAATATATAGGTATTGCAGTTTGATTTTCTAAAGCTTTTCACGTAGTTTTAAATAGTACCTAGGTACGTTAATGGCAGTGACGCGGTAACTTTATTTAAAACCGAATATAATATTTAATCACAATTTCAACGCACTCGTAAAGTTTAAAGGGCGTTCCAGGAGTAAGGACTAAGTTTCCGAGAGAAATTGTCATGGGCAGGCGCCTTAAATGCGACGATACCCGCTCGCGCACTCACCCGTGTAACGCTTCAAATCTTTTCCAATCATACTTAGTTACTTCGAGCCTTAAACAAGTAAAACATTTGAAAAACCAAACATAGTTTTTGGAAAAAAAATCCGTATGAACACCTCATTCATCAAAATTCGCTTAGTATAAATACTAACGCCGTTACAGTCAGTGAAACGCGGGGAAAAGACTGAATCTAAGAAAAAAATCTGGTGGTAGAAGCGTGAAACTGTGGCATTTTACTATTCCTCGGACGTCGAGCGCAAACTGGCTGCTAACATCAGAATACATAACCCTTCCGGAATCCGGTCGGTAAAAAGGAATCCGTTTTAAAACCATTTAGTTAATTGATAGATTTAACCTAACACGCCACGCGAGACGCGCTGGAATGCTCAGTGCCTGATTGCAAAATAAATCGGAGTCGACTTTTTTTAACTTGCGGTTTTCTAATGACAATATAACCGGATATGCTCGATCGTACAGATATTGCAACCCATAATTGTCTTGTTTTGCTACAAGTTATACAAATTATACCTTTTTTTTGTAGGTATCCAAATATTATTAATTTTAAAAGCTTCCCGTCTTGAGTGATTTTCAAGCGCTTTGCTATATTGTTTAACAAAATTAGACTTATAATCTAATTGCGAATAGCATGTGCAAATTTTCACAGACTTCTAATATTTTGCTCGTGGTTACATAAAGACTAAAGAAACCGGGTATCAAATTCTTCGAGTTTTTCTGTCAAAGAACACTTGTTAATTGAAATTCACTTTCCTAATTTCAGATAGCTCAACATAATTTTCTACTTTATGGTATTTTCTAGTTTACGCTCCGGTATATTTGATGGCGATCAAATATATCGGAGCGGCCAAGGTACCCAAAAATATCTGAACATGCACTTTGTCGCCTTGACAATAGTGGCGTTGTTCAGATATTTGTGACTACCTTGGCCGCTCCGATATATCTGATGGCGACTGTACCTACACAACTAATTATACCTATCCCAGCTACATCTGAGACCCTCGTGCAAACTGTGAATTAACGAATGTACCTATAACCATAGGGTTATATTTATGTGTGAACGTATTACACATTCCGGAAGGCTAGGTATGAACGGCAAGACAGGGCGAGCCGGCGCGCATCGAAAGTGACAACCGTAGTCGAAAGTGCCCGCTAGATTTATTTACACATGATTGAAATAGACGCAGCACTCCTAAACTGGTGTCCACTTTACACGAGCGGCCGGCTGGCTGGCTCGCTATTAATAACACTGCGCCTGCCTTCTATGGCAAACTAGAATGCCCGAGTCGCGACACATGCAATTAACTGTGTTTTGTGCATTAAGACATTCTTATCTCCTTTTAATGAATTACTTATAATCGTGTTTCACGTTTTTATCGGACGTACAAGTGTTTATACACAGTTTTTTAGCGGGGTTGACGAACTCCCCCACCTAAAAGCTCTTTGTTTGTTAGTAAACAATATTTGAGTGCGTGTGTAGACAGTTTTATGTTAGTTCGATATGTTTTGTAGGCTGTCATGGGTTTTAGAAACAGCTTCTGTGTCGCCGGCGCCGTAGAAACAGGAAATCGAATTTCGCCAGTGTGACCCGCGCGGTCCAATTCAATAAACCGGGATGTTTAGCTGCACCAAGTTAGCCTCAAAACGATAAGCTCGTAAATGGAGCAGCGAGTAATATTCCGATGATTGGTCGTGGGTGACTACCACCAATTGGATAATACCAGTCGGATGTCGCACTCACTGCTCGCTTAGGGCGACGGATCTATCGAAAAAACGAAAGTTCCGACCAGGGAAGATATAAAAATGTGGGAGCGATTCCAGATATGTAAAGAATGTGGCTTTTTAAATCACTCGTTAAAAGTAAAACCATGCGAGGGTCAAACATCGAGAGAGAAATGGAATGCTTTGCTTCATGCAGAGATAATTTCGATTTCCTTTTATAGAAAGTAAGTTTATTCCGATAGTTAGATATCGTAGGCATGTTAACGAGCCGCGGTAGCCGGGAACCTGCTGGCCAATAATAGACGTAAGACCGGGTTACTAATACCTGACACGCCGCAGGAACTCTGATACAACCATTACTGCTTTGTTTATAGCCGATACCGATTCGTTACACACGCTTTATAGTGCGCATCGAAACTTTGATTTTACCATAACCAATGTTTACACTGTCTAGACTAGAGAATTGTATTTAGGGATTCATTCGCATATTGAGAATTATATTTTTCATTTATAGTTGTAGTAAAATATTATTGTAATAACGTGGTAATAGCATACCTTACACAATACGGATTATTTCCTAATATCTAAACCTATCTATGTAAAACTATGTCTAAACTTTATCGTATCTAGCACGACCGCATAAAAGCTAATTTTATGGGAAGTAAAATAAAACTTTACTATCTGAACTAAACCTCTATTTCCGCATTAACATTTTACTCGTATTGCACACACTGCTGAATTTTTAATGGGCTCTTTTTGCCGGTTACTTTCTCTAGGGCGGTTAGGGTGTCAATTCCGAGAATACACAGGCTTTTAGGTTGTTTGCTAGTAATACGGTTTTGCGGATGGCGTGGCTAGGGGAATGAGACAAACACGTGTAAAGAAATAGAATCATAACACAGAATACGGATGCGGAACGGTACGGAAGGTTGGACACCTAAGGTAACATAGCGACAAGACCACCCTCCCAGTCAGACATGCACGTATACGTACAGACGTACACACATACCTACTTATAAAGACAGGGTACATTAAGAAGCGTGTACCAACGTCGCTGCCACTTAGGTGTTTTCTTTAGGAACTATAAATTTGTCTTTGAACATAATAAGCAGAGTGTTAAGCATAAAGTTTCAGTACCACGCGAGTACTGAGTGAAGTTATTCATTCCTCCGGTAGCTTGTCGTATACCTAAATTCCATTCTTTTCCTAAGCTATATTAGCGTTTCCCAGACATGCTCGTGACTTTCGTTCTTTCAAAAGAAAGGCTAACCAGATTTTTTATCTGAATAAATTAATAAATCTCTAGTCTAACATAATGTTTTCTGGTAGTCGCGAAACCCTTTGTTTTTTTAGTAAAATTGTAGGTAGACTTGTTAAAAAGATTGTTAATCTAACTAAAAAAAACCTACAGCACTCTTACCCGCTTCTGATAATACTGTACCAGTACCAAAACACGTTCAAAGAAAAACTTTGGCACAAAGCCATTTCCACAGTCGTCCGGGCGCCTCCCGGAACCCTAAAAACACAGACTCATTCCGCAGCCCCATAAAGTGCACATATCGTTACAAATTGCAACATCCCTGTCCCCGGGGGCTTCCCCTGCATTGCGTCGTGTCACGGTGAGCCGACGTGGAGCTGTGAGGTGAATACACGGTTATTGAGATTTGTAGCTGTAGGAACTAGACGTAATTGCATTGCGTATATTTGGATACATTGCTGTCTTAAGATAGCATTCGGCAAGACGCTGCCGCGACCCGACCGCCGCGACCGACCGCCGCCGCCGAACGTGACTGCTGGGCAGCGCCGCCGTAAGCATTCGGATAGGCGCGACCGGGCGGCGGCTGCCGACTGCCACGCGCAGTAGTCACATAGGAGTCAGTGTCAGTTGTGCGATTCGGTTGCATATTATTAAAAATAACGATGTTTGACAATTTAAAGACGAAGAATAAGATGATGAAATAATGATGATTTTACTTTCATCAAAGAGGAGTAGAAGCTTTCAGTCGAAAATCATAAAGCGCTGGATGTTTAGCAATAAGCTCCACTAAATACTCGTCGTTTTCTTCGTTAAAACTGTTAAAAGACACCATTTTTGCGACCGCTGCGAGCGAGCAGCGCTGCCGTACTGCTACGGGAGCGGCTCGGCGGCGCTGCCGAGGTCGCGCGACCACGGCCGCGCCGCTCAGCCGCCCGCTGCGGACGGTGTGTCATACAAATCCCTATAAAGCAGTAGGGCGACTGCCGGGCAGTGACTGCCGGGCAGCGACTGCCGGGTCGCGGCAGCCTCTTGCCGACGCATACCTTTACTACGTTTTGACGGATATGAAAATGTATAAATTCAAAGTAAGTCCAAAGTCCAACTGCAAATAAATTGCATAATATTATAAGTAGGTTCTAAAAAAAATTTTGGAGACCGGTTCTTCATCTATCATCATCATCCTCATAGCGTTTGTTCCGGCCTTTGCCAAGGATCAATTGAACCTGGGCTCCGTATGGCAATCTAATCCCATAAATTGGCGTAGTTTTTACGAAAGCGACTGCCATCTGACCTTCCAATCAAGAGGGGAAACTAGGCCTTATTGGAGTTTTCCTTCACTGAAAATCTACTGGTAGGTAAATATCAAATAATATTAAGTTCCGGAAACGTAACTCACGATCCGGGGTTTGAACCCGAGAACTTTGGGATCTCCGGATTGAAAGTCAGACGTCTTACCACCCGCTTATATTTGGAAATCGGAAATTGTGTTCTTTAAGATTAACAATATTTGACCTAAACTATACTGTTTAGCCTTGCTTAATACCTAAAATCCTTATACTTAGTCGTAATTTAACTTTATATGTTCGATTACTACTACCTAAGGTAACTCTGATAGTTTATTTGTATGTAAATCTACGTAATATTAAGATTTCCTAATTATGAATAGGTATATATGTATCTAATTAGTCTACTTACGTACTTATTACAAATTAATACGGTTGGTACCTATTTATAATGATGTTTACGTACCTACGTTAGACCAACCTAAATTGCCAACGGCTTTATCGGTAAGTAGGTACTTAGTTGATCAGTAGACAGTTTATCAATATGACGGTACTGTGAAGCATCAGCATCACACAATTCACTTTCACAACCTAACTAGCAGTTTGCTACAACTAAGTGTATTATGCAGTGTAACTTGTATAGAACAGTATATAATTCCCTCGCAATAGGTTGGTGCTTTAAATCATGATTGACAAGGGACCCTCGTCACGTCAAACAATCAATATTCCACACTGCAAGTCGACTTCCGCGTGGATTTGTCAATTGTCACGTCACAAGGAAGCTAACTAGTCGCTCACGTCCACTCACATTAACCTCTCTAAACTCTTGATTATCCGTCCAAAAAAATCCCTTGACATAAAGCTTACTGTTTACATAGTAAACTGTTTACAGATCCATTACTTACGAGTTTTGGAAATCCTACCCATATGGAAAAGGTCGCATTAAAAATATACGCACCACTGGATGTAATTTGCATTTGATTTCGCATATAAAATTATGGGTATACATATGAATGGTCCGTCGTATAGTAGGTACCAAATATACCAATGAGGTACCAAATGTAGAAAACATCGTGCGATAAGTTCAAAGTTGTGTGTAAAGTTTTCAACCACCTTTTGGCACTATAGCTCAATGCCTCTTGAGTGTCTGTGCCCAATAGTGAAACGTATATATTTAAGTATATAGGCTGGATTATTATTGTTATATAAAGATCTAAAGATGCCATTAGATGTTGATGACCCTAAATATCCCTTTTGATATTTTTCTTGCCATAACAATGGCTGTTCATTATGAGTCGCTTCCGAAAATTCCAATAAGTCTCTTATTTAGTCAATCCGTAATTTAGCGGTTCGAGTATTTCGCAATGGCGCTATAATCGTGATCTGCTTCTGACTAATTGTTCGAAAGGTATGGAAGTAAACAATCGCATCCATTGTCCAGCTACACAAGAGATCAGCAGAGCCCGACGACAATAATGGCGTGGCAGACGTGTTTCACGCAGTAAAAGTTGAAACGAACAATAGGGAATGGCCATTCGATTCCGTGCTTTCCCATTCTGCTGGCTTGGCCACCCGTCAAAAGGGTGGCCAATATTACAGCAGTGGCTATATAATATGATGGAACATGGGACCTAGACAAACTTAAAACTTATCATATTCTCATGAGAATATGACTCGTCGTGACACATACGCATTATTACTTGCTGCTCCGCCAGACACAGTATTCATTAGCAAAATAGAACACAATATGCGTAGGCAAAGGGGCAAAGGTAAATATTCGTTGAAAAAGCCAATGCTAATTCAGAATGAAGTGCTACTAGTAGAAGTAATTCCTCATATAAAGCACATTTCTAGTTTTCATTGCGTTCCGTAGACCAAATACAAATGTTTAGACTAGCTATACAAATCATGAAACCAAGCCGTATCAGATTTACAATCGTGCAGCTTGAGAGAAACAGAATACGTTTCTGTTTAGATTTGTTAGCATATCAATCAACATCTGTAATGATTGTTATTAAGTAGTGTTGATGTCAGATAAGAAACAAAGATATGTTCTCAACTCCTTCCTTATGTTACTTTTGTCTTTGTCTTTTGCCTTCGTACAGTCAGCAGCAGAACTAGTTAAGCGGGTGAGATGTTCAAAATGACATTTACGCGTCATTATCTTTTTTTTCTTAAAAATTAACCACCTATATGACTAGGTTAAAGACCTCTTCCTTAAAGATTTCCACAACGTTCAGTCATGGCACTCGGTAGCCTGCGGGTCGTCCGCATCCAACAATAGCTGCTGCCGGTGCGCGAGCGAGATAGCGTTCTGCGTGTGTATAGCGCTGTCACGCTTGCACACCGTCGCCGCATGCGGTTGCGGCACCAGTGTGATTATCACCGTAGGCAGGATCTTCGATCTACAGCACAGATCTACACTAAGTGCCCCATTACAGTCTATGTTTTAGTTGTAAGCTTGACGTTTTAATTTTTTCAAAATTCTGTTGTTTTGTCACCCTAAACCAACAAAACCCTAATCGACTTAACACTTCGCTTTACCGGCAGCTGCAAGTTGTTAACCGGTGCATGACACGTTGCACTATTATCTAAATCGGTTTGTCCATTCCCAAACTTAACACTTTTAAGCGGTCGGTATGAAGTAAACTACAAGGGAAAACGATCGTTAAAATGTTTTAGGATTCCGAACAATCAGTGATTTCCGCATAAAATGTTTAGAAACGATTGTCATGTCAGCAGTTTTTTATTTATTTAACACATCCTTACCTATCGTGGTTGCAGATTAAAAAAAATGTACTAAACATTGATTAATTATTGCATAACATAATAGTAACTAATACACCACGTGTCAAATTATTATTCCATCTAATAATAATTTGGCCAAAAGTGGCTAGCCATTATTACTTATTAGAAGCCTCAACCGAACCGTTTGACCAGACAGATTAACTATTTACCCGTGGTTTGACTAAGGTGCCAGTCGATAAAATATCGATTACACGGACTAGTTAGGTGCAGTATTAATGAGACTATCCGTTATCCGTGTCAATAATAGCTTTGTGTTAGCGTTTAATTTTAGTATTTGTCTATACTATTAAGGGCAGATTTTAAAATAAAAGGTCCGTCCTTGAAATTATTCTTGGACAATTCCGTCTTAGTTCTGTTATTGATTTTAAACTCAACAGACACGTACCAGCTAGGTACTACGTACAATCTTATTAGTATTAAATTTTGAAATTGACCAAATAAAATGTAGATAACCTGATATAACTTGTGTGAATGCATAACATTTGGAGTACATTAGCAGCTTACTTAGATAATTTTTTGCAGTGTGTAACTGTGTAGCATCAGTATCTGTGATTTTCCTCAAACCCAAGAATGATGTAATAGTACTGTTTCTTGTACATAGTCGTGTTATATTTAGAAATATCACATATAAAACAAACCTTCAGAAAAAAAGTTAATACGGATTTTTTTTAAACTAAGAAGTCTTTAGAAATGTACTATGCTTGGTTAAGATGGAAAGGTGTAGTGTATGTAGTAAGGTAGGTACTATCTACCCGTATTTCGTGCGTCGTTGACACCGTTCATGGTTCTAAGAAACGGCCATTTCCTCCTAATGACAACGTGTCCACAAACATTGGCCTTTCATTAGTAATAAGGTAATAACGTCAGATGACCTATATCGCCGGCTTCCTTACAAAACTTTTACAGCTCCTAGCAGTCATATCTTAAGGGCGATAAGTAGGCACTTTATTTGATTTGATATCAATATAAATGTCATTAATTTAAAGTATAGATAACGTTATGTTATCAATGATATCGTATATAACGTGATTTAACTGACTGTTGCTTATATGTACGCTTTTGCAGTGCGTCAGGTATGTTTGCAAAGGCACGCGTCGACAGTTTCATATCTATAATACGCAAGAGAGCCTCCCTGATGCGCCGCGTGCAAGGGAGTACCAACAGTCTCCTAAACCTGGTGGCGGAATACTAGGGAATGCAACCCGGGTTTTTTTTAAATATGAATAAACCCGGGTAGTACCCGGAAACCCGGGTTTCTTCATACTAAATAAACCCGGGTTGCATTCCCTACGGAATACCCGACTAGTCCAATATGGAAGCACTGGAACTCCATCCATATGGATTCTAGAGGCATTGTATATGGGATATTTTAAGTATGTACCCATGTATTTACTAAGAAATTAGTTTTTAAGTATCTAACCTAGGATGTAAGATTTACGCTTGTTACCTACTAACACTCTATGGACATTTCAGAATTAAATAAAATTGAATTGAATTATCGCGTTAAATAATACTTGAAGTTTAATAAGCTTTGAAGATGTTATTTAAGTTTAAACTTGAAACTCTAATAAGCCCCTATTCTCATTTATCTCTAATCATTTATCAATCAATAAGGCCACTGGCTATTAGGTAAAGGCTACTGCGTTCAATCCAAACTATGACCCATTGCGTAAATCATAGAATATCAATAAATAACTATCAGAAGCTTAGATCTCCTAAAACTGTACAATTAAATTTTAAACTTTCTGCATTCGTTTTAAAGCTTATATTTGTATTGCACATAGTGGTATTATACGAGGACGCCAAAGTAATTCCGGAACGTTTCTACGCTTCATTGTCAAGTGTCAAGGCGACAGCTGTGAACAATTTTCCGCGCATCATTGTTGATAATAATATATCGTCAATAATACGGGTTTCAATTTAAAAGTATTATTCATGTGTTACCTCGACGGCCAATTAATCAAAATAAAATTACGTAATATTTCATTTATTAGTTAGGTAAATAATATATTTCTTGAAGTTTTTGCAAGTAATCTATACAATTATGGATTTATGGCTGGAACTTTTGTGGTTCTTACATAAATAAGAACCACAAAAGTTCCGTTTAAAACCGAAGGCACCAATAATGAAATAAGAAAATACGACTGCTTATATTCCAATAAATCCTTATATGTTAGTAAGTTTCAATTTGCTACCTAAAAATATTTATTTACATTTATCGGAACCAATTCGATGTAACAGCTAGTAAGTGAGTAGGTATAGAACGCTGGTATGTAAAACATCTGGGAAATATCTCCAACGGTAGAGAATAAACATTGAAATTATGGATCAATTGATATACGGTGCAGTCTATACTCAAATGAAAACTAATCGCATTAGAATTAGATTAAAATCGTATTAGTTTTGAACCGCGAGAAAACCAAAATCAAATGTATAAATAGTTCGACAAATCAAAAATAATCAAATAGAAACATGTAGAGGTGTTGTTCCAATTCCAATAAGATTTACCGCGTATTTGCAAATGCTCGACGAGCTTTCGACAAACCAATATATTACGATTATGTGAGTTTGTGAGATTCATAATTATCTAGCTATAACATGAGCTATATTTTAGCTAACCTTAAAATAGAACATTGAGATGATTAATAATTAAAGTCATCTCGTTTCACCGCACACCTATTTAAGTTCTGTGGACTCAAAAAGGTCCAACATTTGAATCGAGCCAGGTACGTTTCTTATGGTTTTCTGAAGCGAATATAGCTTGTAGATTGAGAGACGAGTTGGAATTGGAATTATTGGAAACTTCCAAACGCGCTTGACAGCTTTATTGCTCGTACCATTAATCGTGATTCGTCTTCATCGCCACTAGTTTTTTGGTTAATTGTTTTATTGCATCCGTAAATACGAAGTTTCATATAATTTATTTAAATGATCACATGGATGACATGCTTAGGTATTTGAATTGGGATTTATGTTTATGACACAGGTAAAAGTAATTACATATTTAACTTTATCTTATCATCACAACTTATTTCTTATTTTGCGAACATCATACCACATTATACCGTAGACAAAACTCGAAATTACATAGATGTGTGAGAGATGGTACAGAATTGATAATTGATAAACTAAGGGCAACTTTATTTAAATAACGAATATTGTGAGACGAAGTATACAAATAGTAACAAAAATCTATACAATAGCATATTCATAAAGTGTAAGATTCAAAATCCATAATATGGATAGGGTAGGTACACGGCCCGTTTACTCTATCGAAAAACCGCGTTAACTCTGGATATCTCGTAGCTAACTGCTTTCGTCGAAAGAAGGGTCTAACTAAACCTTGGAATTTAAACGATGGTGCGAACTATTATATCAATAGGACATAGGACAATCATTGTGTCTGATCAAGGCACATATAACATAACAATCGTACTACACTTATTAGTAATTAATATCACAACTATAACAAGGATAGAAAGTAAAGGTGCGTACACCCTGGTGTCAAGGGACGAACATGGTTATACGGAAGCTGCGTCACGGCCGCGGGCGGAATGGCTAATGCTCTCATTTGTCATCGCAGAAAGTGAAAACTGCTGCTCAGGAAGTAATGCATTGTTGTGCTGCTTTATAATTTAACAATGCGTTTTGAGCTGCGATTTTTATTTGAACGGCTTTCTGAGGTTTATTTAACGGTATTTACTTAATCAAACTTTTGCTTCTGTTAAAGGAACTATTACGTAATCTGTTCGTTAGGAAGCATCATACCTAACTATAAGAAATATGTTATAAGTTCTTAAGTTTAGCGAGTGTGTTTTAACATAAACGTACGAGTATAGATACTTACTTATACTGGTAACTAATTGAAAATATTTGTTTATCTAGTCTATATATAGATACTTTATATTTTTGGTTCAAGAATTATTACCTAACTTTTACATATAGGCAAAATAAAGTACTTATTTTTGATATCTTAAATTAACATCAATATGTGTGTTGAAATACCTAATGTAAAAATTTACGAATTTAAATTTCATCATAAAACGTTATAACCACTTTGCACAACATGGTACACTCTGTATTGTTTTTCTTTTGTACTGTGCATACAAATTAGGTTCAGAATTTAACAACATAACAAATGCTAATGTGTTGCACATAGTGAGGTGATATAATAACGGTTTTGTTATGGTGTTGAAATATACATAAGTAAAAGCAAAAGATGTGCTGTAATTGACCTCAAGGGCAGCAGAAGGATGTAAGTAGAGTGCATAAAATGTAAATTATAAAATTGCATCATTTGCATCACTTTTGAATGGATTCACAACAATAGTGATTAGATTTATTTAAACGGCCTCCTAGCCTAGTTGGTTTGGTAGTGACCCTGCCTACGAAGCATGAGGTCCCGGGTTCGAATCCTGGCAAGGGCATTTATTAGATAAAGATAAAGAAAATTTTATTTGGCATATTTTAAGTATAGCAGTGATTTACAATTAAATAAACTTATGTTAAAATAATATACCAAAATGGGTGCCGCTCATAATTTGCCATGACATTTGCCATGGCGCTGGTTTTCAGGACAACCATGTAAAACAAATTAAACAAAACATTACTGTGTTTATCACAGTTATTTGTACCTGAGTTATAGATGTTTTCTATGTAAGTATTTATCTATGTCTATCTAATTTATATATATCGTCGCCTAGAACCCCCAATACAAGCTTTATTGAACGTACTAAGAGTGTCTCATAATGTCTTACGACTTAAATACATTAAAAAAACTTCCATAACTTGGTAACAAATATCCGTGATAAACACAAGTAAATGACCTTACCATGATTCCCATCCGAAACAAAGGGTTGGCAATACAGAACACGATATTTGGCGCTGAATTGTGGATACATGAAATTAATTAAATAAAAGTCTAAGTATTCTCTTCCTCTCCATATAAAACGCGCACAATCTATTGGTAGCTTTAAACTGCAACTTAAGGAATATTATTTATCTCTTCCTTAGGTTTTCTGATTGACACTGTTGTTTCTTTAATGTGTATATTATGTATATGTACGTGTATGTATGTTTATGGTATATTTATTTTAAGTATGTGTATTTGTGTTAATGTGTTGTGTTATTTATTTCGTATCTTTTCTCCCTGCACCACCTACTGCTTATTATTTTTCTCTTGTCTCCACTACCCAAAGGTTGTCTGGAAGAAATCGCTCTTTAGCGATAAGACCGCCTATTGTTACCTCTACCTAAAATTATTTAAGAAACTGTTTAATTTTTGTACGTAAACTGTATGAGTGTGCAATAAAGAGTATTTATTATTATTCTCTTTATTTATTTTTGTTCTTATTATTATTATTATTATTTGTGTGTCTTTGCCATATCTCGGGACCATGGGGTCCCGGACCTTTGGTAGGCCTGCGTGGGGCCGAAGCCAACAGCGCAGTCGCCCTTTAAGACAATTTAATCTAAAAGCAAGGGATACACGTGGCGGATACCATCCCCGAGCGTACAATATGATACATCCGGAGATGGTCCCCGCCAGGTGCAAAGACTATTGTAGTGCAGCACTTTTGTGCTTCGATGGGAACTAAGGTCATAGGCTATTGGTTTGAATGTTGGATGGACTGGATACTGGGTTATGGGAGGAGACTAGCGGACACCTGCCGTGACAATCAGTCTCAAAATTGTAAAAGGCAGGTGGTGACTCGCCAACTCATTTAGTGGGCCCCGCAATTGGCCGCACGCACGGTGCGACAACGGCGCAACACTTGAGAGTGGCTGTGAGGTTGTCGAGAGGTGAGTCTGCGGTAGCCAGATCCCGGTGTTCCGTTCAGCATGCCGCCGGCGTTATGACATTTTACACTTCCAACCTGGAGCATAGGTCCCGCTCTTGCGACTCCACTCTGGCCGGCCAGTTAAGGCAAGCACAGAGGCGAGGGCCAGATGGAAAGGGCCCTCAGGAATAGGGGTCCGCGGTGTCGCCACTCACCGTCAGCTCGCCACAAGCTGCCCCCGCGGGTTTATTATTATTATTATTATTCATGAAGTGTTTCCACGGCACATATTTTCCTTTACACCGTGACCGCTAAACCACATCTCATTGACCTAATTGGCGCCATACAAATTCAAAGAAATTATCATTGTCAATAAACCACGAATATTTAGGTATGATTTGATACTCTCAGTTACGTGTCAATTTTATAAAAGACGGTGATGGTAAACAAACAGCCCAGACAGTAAGCAGGCATCGTAGTCTAAGGAGCTTGCCAGTAAAGAGCCACATTGCTGGCCCTTTACAGGTATACAATATTTGCAATTCTAATTGACCCTACTTTGCCTGCAAAATACCTATTCTAAGTATATTTGACCCTTAGGAACTTTAATGGGACCGATGGTATCAAAAAATATTGCTATAAATTACGATTTTCCCGATTATCTACATAACACTTTTTTATCTGAAATGTGCATTATCTTTGTCGTTATTTTAAAACTTAGGGAAGGTCTCCTAAGACGGTTCCCCTATTTTTGGCATATTTTTTTTTGTAATAATTCTGTGTTGCATAACAACGTTAAGCATAAATTACTGTTAGCATAAACTCTTTTGGCATAGCCAAGTTCCGCATATGTACTCTACACATAATTTTGATCACACGAAGTAACGTTTGGCATAAAGTTAATGTCCGAATTGATGCATGGCATCTTTTTTGTTTCGCATAAGTTTCTTCGTAATAATTCAACATTGCATAAATTACTTTAAGCATAAATTTCTACAAGCATATAATTTTATGGCATAATGAAGTTTCGCATACTTCTATTACGCAAATATATTAAGGCCGAATAATCTATAAGTTCATTAAAAAAAAGCCGCACGGGTTGGTTGTTTGGGGTCACAGTATGGTCACAGTTCTAACCTAACCTAACCCACTTTTTTGCGGGTTCCATCTATTTGGCATAACTTCTGTGGCCAGAAACGCATCTGGCATAACATATTTGGCATAATTGTTTTTCGAAGAATATTAACATTGCAGAAATCATCAGTTCGCATAATATACAATTGGCTAAATGTTTGCGTATCCGAATTTCAAATCGGCTAATATTCACACGGCCGCTTTTTGATAAGAATAATTTTGTTTTGCATACAATTCAAGTGTCCGAAGCTGTCAATTAGCATAATCTGCTTAGCATAATAGATTTTAGCAGAATGTTTGCAAGGCAGAAAACGAATTATGCATAAGGTACCATTAGCAGAATTATTTTCTGCGCGAACTACATATAAATACTACTTAGTACTTATACAGGTACCTATGCATAATGATGACAGGTACCTATGCGTAGTGTGTATTGCTGTTTCGTTCACCGGAGCAGGACACAGCCCCAGTATGAAATGCGCCTTACAGGATGAATAAACGAGACAGCGCTACACATGAGCAGAGCGCTATATTGCTCTTACACTGTCGCCGCATGCGGAAACCGCAGCAGTTTGATAGCCTTAAATAACCCAAACGGCTCCTAAAAAGTTGGTTAGGTTATGTTAGAACTGTGAGCCTTAAATAACCCAAACGGCTCTTGAAAAGTTGGTTAGGTTATGTTAGAACTGTGAGCCTTAAATAACCCAAACGGCTCTTAAAAAGTTGGTTAGGTTATGTTAGAACTATGAGCCTTAAACAGCCCAAACGGCTCTTAAAAAGTGGGTTAGGTTATGTTAGAACTGTGAGCCTTAAATAACCCAAACGGCTCCTAAAAAGTTGGTTAGGTTATGTTAGAACTGTGAGACTTAAATAACCCAAACGGCTCTTGAAAAGTTGGTTAGGTTATGTTAGAACTGTGAGCTTTAAATAACCCAAACGGCTCTTAAAAAGTTGGTTAGGTTATGTTAGAACTGTGAGCCTTAAACAGCCCAAACGGCTCTTAAAAAGTGGGTAAGGTTATGTTAGAACTGTGAGACTTAAATAACCCAAATGGCTCTTGAAAAGTTGGTTAGGTTATGTTAGAACTGTGAGCTTTAAATAACCCAAACGGCTCTTAAAAAGTTGGTTAGGTTATGTTAGAACTGTGAGCCTTAAACAGCCCAAACGGCTCTTAAAAAGTGGGTTAGGTTATGTTAGAACTGTGAGCCTTAAATAACCCAAACGGCTCCCAAAAAGTGGGTTAGGTTAGGTTAGAACTGTGACCCTTAAAAACCCAAACGGCTCTTGAAAAGTCGGTTAGGTTAGGTTAGAACTGTGAGCCTCAAACAGCCCAAACGGCTCTTGAAAAGTGGGTTAGGTTAGGTTAGAACTGTGACCCTTAAGTATGTTAGGTTAATACGAATAGGTTTTAATGGCAAGCCTCAAGGAATAAACTAAATTAGGTAAATATAACCAAAATATATCCATTTACAACTAGTAGTCCAGCTGCGAACCAGAAATTGAATGGTTAAATAAAATGAAGAAACATGCTTGATTTGAAATTTAAGTTTCGAACTTGAATTAAATTTAGTTCAAAACTGGGTATTCCACGTGATGATTCGGATCATATTTATTATATGTATAGTTTATTCGGCCTAAATATATCTATGCGTACTGTAAATATGCGAAACCTCACTATGCTATAAAATGTTATGCCACCAGTATTTTATGCTTAAAGTGTTTTATGCAATGTTAAATTATTATAAACAAAATTATGCGAAATAAAAAATATATCTTGCGTCGATTCGGACAACAACTTTATGCCAAACGTTATTTCGTTTGATGAAAATTATGCGTAGAGTACATATGCGGAACTTGGCTATGCCAGTAGAGTTTATGCCAACAGTAGTTTATGCTTAAAGTTATTATGCGACGCAGAATTATCACAAAAAAAGTTATGCCAAAGATAGGGGAACCCTTTTTTGCAGGTGTTTGGGTTGGTTGAGGGTCACAGTTCTAACCTAACCTAACCCACTTTTTGAGCAGCCGTTTGATTTGGTTAAGGATCACAGTTCTAACCTAACCTAACCCACTTTTTTGCAGCCGTTTGGGTTGGTTGAGGGTCACAGTTCTAACCTAACCTAACCCACTTTTTGCAGCTGTTTGGGTTGGTTGAGGGTCACAGTTCTAACCTAACCTAACCCACTTTTTGAGCAGCCGTTTGATTTGTTTAAAGGTCATAGTTCTAAACTAACCCACTTTTTTGCAGCCGTTTGGGTTAGTTGAAGGTCACAGTTGTAACCTAACCTAACCAACTTATTGAGCAGCCGTTTGATATGGTTAAAACTGTTAAAAGTCACAGTTCTAACCAAAGCTAACCCATTTTTTACAGCAGAACCAATAAATCTGCTAATTGTAATTTATGCATAATTAGTTTTCTGCAAAGTAAACATTCGCCTAAAGCCTATTATGCTAAACAGATTATGCTGATTATTATTTTCGGACAGTTGAATATAATGCGAAACAAAATTATTCGTATCAAAAAGCGGCCATGTGAATATTAGCCGATTTCAAATTCGGATACCCAAACATTTAGCCAATTGTATATTATGCGAACCGATGATTTCTGCAATGTTAATATTCTTCGAAAAACAATTATGCTAAATATGTTATGCCAGATGCGTTTCTGGCCACAGATGTTATGCCAAATGGATGGAACCCCTCCTAAGACCAATCTCGCGTAGCATAATAGGATTTAGTAGTTGCCCTCACTTGCCCATTTAGAAAACCTGTTCTGTATAATTAGTACTAAAAGTAACAATGATTGTGAACACAGTCACAACAACTTAATTGTAAGTCAAGTGAAACACCACAAACGCACGTGTGGCGCCAGGAAACTCTAGAATGGATACTTTGTCGGGATCTAGGTTATTAGAAGCAATTAATTTACATTGGTTTGAACATACTAATTGAGTAGATATGTATATCTATATTGAGAATACATAATATGAAGTAATTGTCTTATTGCACGTGATTATGACCCATGGTTAACTTCACATGTTAGGAAGGAAGGTAATGGGGCCCACCCACTATCAGTCGGCCTGACGATATCCGCCTGTCAGTTGTTCGGAGCTGTCAAATTTTTGTGACAGGCCGATATCGTCAGGCGGACTGATAGTCGGTGCCCCCCCTAAGTCTAGGTAGCCTAAGTTTAACGAAGCCTCAATTTATTCGCACGGTGGGGGATAGTTATATAAGTAAAAGGGAGAAAAGCCGAGTGGTTTAATCTAAATACATAATCTGTCAATCTTACAAGACCAAGTACCTATAAAAAAGTGATGGGTGAAGTGAATGCGAAAATGGCCTGCCTTTCCATTAATTTTCTGTAACTTAGATACACAGTAAATACATGCCTGCTTCACTATAGGCTTAAGAATCTTAAGATCCGCTCTTTAGTCACGTGTTGGCTACATTCTGTTTATTTTCAAGAGCAATATTTACTTTGAAATTACGTAAGGAAACCGCAAGCCCTCTATCTACAAACAATTCATTAGAGTTGTGGCTAGAAGTTTACTTTATTATGTTATCATTACTGTCCCGTGAACTTGTTTGCTTAAAAAAATGCGTAATTATTTTCATTACGTAAATGTTATCTTTTTGTTGTTGTTTAGATAAAAACTTTGTTAAGTACTAGTAGTAATATGACTACTAGTTTAATTAGCACAATAAGTACTTGAAACTGTTTATTTTTTGTATGTTTATGAAGATGATGATGATTTATTGTTATCAATATCGTAGGCGATTATCACACTGGCGCCGCAACCGCATGCGGCGACGACGGTGTGCAGTCGTAACAGCACTGACAGCACTGCAAACATGCAGAGCGCTATTTCGCTCGCGCACCGGCGCCGCATGAGAAACCGCACCAGTGTGAAAGACGCCTTATTCGAAGATAGCTGGACCGATTTGGGAAATTCTTTTTTTAAGGGTAAACTTGACAGTTGGGCCCATTGTCATCTGGTCAGCATCTGATGATGGGATCCTGGAGAAATAGAGCGAATTAAATTTTCAAATAGGTCTACCTATAGTGATTTGAGCATTTTTTTTACAGTTGCTTGGGCATTTGTTCTTGAAAGTCGGCCTAAGAGAAGTGGGTTGTTTTATCTTAAACATTATGCAGTACAACTCAATTTAAATTACCTAATATATCAACACGCGCAAGATATTGTGAAGAACTAATATTTATTTAGGCATACGGATTACTTCACAATGGTCAGTGTAAATAAATAAACCTTTCCTTACTTATTTCGATAACTAAATGATATCGTAAAACAAATACGTGTATTATAATTACGGATTTGCTTGCACTTGCTTATAAATATTGAACAGTCTCGGAAATAATTGCCAAGACAACAAAAACTATCGGGCGACATAGGTATTCCTAGAATAGGCTACGGTTAGATCGTCGGATAGGATAGCTCAAAAACAGCATAACAACGTACGCAGGCGACGCGAGTAGGCAGTAATCGCATGGACACACAGCGCCCCTAGGGTTACCAGTCTTTGGAAAATTTTCCGAACTGCCATGAATTTTGGTTTTTTATCACTATGTACCTAGAATGGTTATTTTAGATGGTTTCATTAAAAATTAAATATTTTTCATTCATTTATTTTCCAATTTATAGATAATTTGTACCTTTTTTAAACAATAGTCAAAGTTGTCGATATATTATTGTACTTACATGTAAAAAGTAACTATTATGGAAAAGTATCATATATTAAATAAACAAGTCTTACCGACGTTTATTAGAATATGGTTTTATTCAACAGAATAAATTTTATCAGGTTTTTTTTTTCTTCATTTACTATAGCTAAATCGATCTGAAAGACACTCAGGGCCGTAGCTAGGGGGGAGGGAAGCATAAGGCGGCAATGCACTTCCTTAAAACCTACAATCGGTTCAAAAATGTAAGAAAATAAAGTAAACGCCCTACCTTGCTCTACCTTAAATAAATTAGCAGTGCCCGTCTTAACTGCAATTCTGGGCATTCTGGCTGCGGCCCTGAAGACACTCCTCCAAAATCGTAACTTATTTATAAAACGGTACCGATCTGGTAACCCTAGGCGCGGCGCCAGTTGGCATTCCTGACGCAGGAGCAACTTTCATGAATAGTTAACTGACTAGTTTTAGTTTAAGCTAGGACCACGCTCGTCACGCTGTGTAAGGTAAACACAAGGTTCGATCAACTTTGCAATTTGCGGCCCGCGACTATGTTGCATTGCATGCGCGCGCGCCGATCTTGATTGCACCGTGCGCCTTCATGTTTATCCTGTCATGACCCTGGCTTAATACATTTATAGAAAATACTAGTTAAGATATATTTATCCAGAATAATGTTTTTATGAAAGCATTTTTTTATCGAATCGCATGGTGTCTTCAGTTCCAGTCAAATGAGGAGAAATGCACTCATACCACCATGCATGCATACATACCACGTCTTTTTTTATTAATCATGGTAATTTGATGCCTATAGATATTCATCATCGTCGATCATTCGCAGAACTCATATTATACTATGTAAATTGATTAGTAACGCTGCTGAAGTCACCTGTTGCGTTATCGTAGCCAAATACCTTGTATAAGATATATATGACGTTTTGTTTTAAGAACACGTCATTCTTTTAAAGATTTCATAATAGTTAAACGTGTAGTAAATAAACTAATTTTGATTCATCCATATTTCTTTCATAAGTTATGCTACATAAAAGTGTTCTTATCGGAGGTAAGTACCGACTACGGTCATGTGCGAATTCAAATCGAATCAATTGGTCAAGCCTCCAAAGCAATGCCATTAATGCCACCTATGTCGTCCCTTTCCATAGATAACTTAATTTCTGCAATGTTGTCTTACGAGTCTTACGGTACGTTATTGTGTTTCTAACAAAACATTATTTTATTAGGCATTTACTTGGGGAAAGTATTGAACTCGGAGCAATATACGGCACACCACACACCTGAGCTGAATTAAGCATTTTGTCTATGAATTTTCTTAATTCAAACCAAGTATGTGGTGTCCCTTATGTGTGGAACTTTTTAATTTCATTTGAGCTCAGTACAAATTATAAGTACAAATTGAATGTTATTGTACTAATTGGAGTGAGAAAGTGAGATCAATCAAGCTACAATGAAAACATAATACATATAATATAAGTAGTAAAAAGTCTTTTGTTCATGTAACCTAATATACATCCTTTTTGGGTTACATCGTTACAGATAACCGCGTAAAAAAAATTATGACGCAATCGCGTGAGCAAAGGAGGAAAAACAAACCCCATGTAGTTAGTTACCAGCAAGTACTAGGCACGACTATAAATGTTTAAATGTATTGTGCTAATAGTTATGTTTGTAAAAAAAAGTAACAAAACATTTAACACAACTAAATAGCCGTATTGGTTCCATTTCATCTAATTAATTTGGCATCAATACTAATGTTTGTCGTCACAAAATCGATCAAGTAACAAAAACAATGGCCAATAATTAGGAAAATAACCAAGTTCAGGTCAGATACGGCCCGACATGGGCGACCGATAAACGTAGGTACTGCACAACTATTAAGTATCTTCTTTACTAGAACTGATGAAAGTAGGTAATTGTAATTAGATAGAATTATAAACAAGGCTAGAGATACTGTTTTGAGGCCAGCATAGGTTCCAATTAAACTAGAAATCGAGTTAATCATTGAAGTACATAATTACGGCACTCATTACAAGTTGATTGCAATTTTATTGTAACCTTTCGTTTATCTATATTTGTTATCTGCAGTAATAAATAATAATAATCTGAAATGTTTGTACTTGTAAGGCTTTACAGTGCGTAATGGAGTGAGTAGTTCACAAAACGTTCACAAGAACAGTGCATCACTTTTTAGGGTTCCGTAGCCAAAATGGCAAAAAGGGAACCCTTACAGTTTCGTCATGTCCGTATGTCCGTCCGTCCGTCCGTTTGTCACAGCCATTTGACGTTAAAAAAATTGGGGGGGGGGGGCACTCCATATTTGTAAACAAATGTTTTTTTTTACCAAATATTAACTTCCCTTGTACATCCATTGATAGGTCTTTAAAAATAACATTGAGATTTCTTTGAACTACTTTTACAATTACTCTACTGGTGTGGTCAACGAATGATTCTAGCTGGAAAAGTGGAAAGCAGAAATTTTGACTTTGGAACTTTATTAAGACTAGTTAGGGGACTAAATAACATACCTACTAATGGTTGTCCAGATATGAACTCCGAAAAACAGGCAATTTTGAAAAGTCCACAATTTTTCTCATACTAACTGGCAAAAGTTAATCTAGATAAAAACACCCTAGAAATCTTATAAAGAATTGAATTATCTTTTACAATAGTATATTTAACTATCTTTCAGTCTACACTACTTACACTTGTTGGTAAAGAAGCTTTTCTCTTCTTAGGGTGTCACATGCGCATTTTCAGCCCATTAAGAATACTACTTATCCTTCATATACTTATATTATATGTATTTGGAATACTACTTGACTCGATATCCCTTGAGAAATCCTTTACAAGAAGTTAATTTTACAGCCGAAATGTTCGAAATGTAATATTTACCTAAACTAAATGATAGTATTGTGGTCACGCGCTGATGTATCAAATCTGTTAACCTTTTGCTCTTAACCAATGATATTATAACATTGAGGTACCTAATTGTTTTTTTTTTCATGATAACGCGAACCTATTTGCCTCTGCCACACACGTTGTTTCATATATTGTAAGACATTTGATTGACTCTCTTTTAAAACCCTAATCAATATTTGTTTTATGTAAAAAAAAACTTCTGGCCGCGTATTTACGAGTATCTGGGTAAAATTAGTAACTCAAGTTCGTCCTTCCATGGTGAATTCCTCCCCCTGTTCACACTGTTAATAATGATACTCAGAATAAAAGCTATATCACTCGTATGTCCTTCCCCGGAACTCAAACTATCTCCAGATAAAGTCCTAATCTAAATCGGTATCAGTTAAAGCTTTAAAAAGTGTCCGACAGAGTTACTTTTGCATCTGTAATATTAGTAGGTCTTAAATAAAACAATCAACAGATGCATAGATGCGGCCTCGTTTTGCTTGCAATAGTCGGACGGTAACCATAACTGAGATCTCTCCCATTCCTCGTTTTCTGTGCTCTCTGAAAGTGACACACGTGCCAGTTTCCATATAATAAAATGTTTCAATGATAATTCTTCACGTAATTATTAACGTACGTGACTAAATTGTGAACGTTCTATTATGCCGCTTGGATCGTTAACTTTAACTACTACTTCTTCTCATTCATGTTATTGGGTGTGAAAACTTGAAAAGTACCAACAGATGTATACAATATATTGAACGTACCAGCACTAGTGTAGAGCTTCTTTTTTTTGACATAGTAACAAAATAAAATAACAATTATTGTTAAAATAAAATTCAAATGCCTCAGACAGACAGTTTTTCCCCAAATAGTTCAATTGTCTAAACAAGTTTTGGATGCACCTACTAAGGAACGCAATGCCATAAAAACTTAAAAACTAAACCGCATAAGGTAAATTATAATGTTACCAGATTTACTCACTCAATTATATTTACGTCTCTCGATGTAAATAGGTAGAAATGTGCAAGAAAATTAACAAGTTATATTAGACGAGCGACCTATTATGATAATAGGGGATCACTGACTCTGTGCATTTAAATGCAAAAAAACACCACCAATTAGTTAGGTATACTTTCCTGGAGGTAGTTTAGGGGGCCGATTTTTGACAGCCGGACGTTCGAACTCAAAAAATTCAAGCTCGAAAATAATCGCACACAAAAGTTTGTCGCCAATTTTTTCGCATGGAATTAATAGTTTAAATAATCATTATTTTAAAATTCTATCGCTTTCATTTTTAAAACATAATTTCATCGTTTTATTCAGAGTTTTAAATGTCACTTTGGAGTGCTCGAATCTCAAAAATCACCCCCCAGGTCATTGTCTCTTTCTGTGAGATTGTTACGAGAATAACCTTAAGCTCGCTATGCTATCAATATGACACATTTAACACCTTATTGAAGACCTCAAAAATGCGTAAACGGTTTACAAATCGCATAACAAACATGGCATCCGCGGTTGTGTGCCTACGCGTATTTGCTTTTATCGACAGAAATTTGCACACAATGTTTAGAAACAAAGAGGCACGATGTTTTGCTTTCACGGCTCATAACTACTTACCTGGGAATCATTGTACTGTTATTGAAAACGCGAACAATTTGTGTTTTTTTATTTATATTATGACAGCTAGCGATACCTACTTGCTTTGTGTGCCTGAAAGGCCAGAACTCATAACGAAGAGTTATAAAATAAATACAATAAAAATGATGAGCAGTTATGCTTTAACAAACTCCCAAATACAAGACGAAAAAGGCCGCGAGAGACCACTGTTTTTAGGATTTATAATAAGTAGTATGTAAGTACCCTGTACACAATTGTATCTTAGTAGTTACTTAATTAAAAGAAAATGAAATCTATAATAACGTCGATCGGGATACTTTTAACTGCCTCCCTAAATATTTTTTTACACAACAAGAAATTTAACGACTAACACACAAATTATATATTATTAACTTGTTAACCAAGGAAACCACTGTCGGTAATCTATAAAAGAAATCTGGCATGTCCTGGCATAAGCTCTTATTGAACTGGATTTATAATTCCAGGTTGGATTTAATATAGACATACCTATAATAGTAGATTTTTTAACGAAATAGGTTCCTACATAATCTCCCTTTGACTCTGCACAAAATGAACCCGATCCCGATACTATGCGGTTGCGGATCTAGCTAGAACTAATTAAAATGTCCTGCAAACGGTACCTACCTAATTAAAAGACCGCGTAAAGACATAAGAACGTGTGTCCCGTTAAACACTCATTTTGGAATTCAGCAACACAATAGGGCTAGAAAGTTGTGGAATTTTTTGTAGATTATAGTAATAGTATTTAAAAAAAACGAGTTACATATTTTAAGGGTTCTACCGGCAATTAAATAGCAAAAAATATACATATTTTGAAAAAAATATATATTTTAGTATTAACTTGTAAACTATTTTATTCCTTAAATTAGACTATTTTGTTATATTAAAGCTTAATTTTTATTATTATTTACTCATGGATAACTATTTTTCATGACTCACTTTAGACCATTAAGTGGCTATTTTTAAAAATTGATTTTATCTATGCTTTCTACTCCTAAATTACAATTTAAAGACCTAAGATAGATTAAGCACAGTGAATAGATTACATAAGCTTTATCAATTTTAGCAAAACTCTATGGGTAACCACGAGAGAGATATGGGAAAACACCAAATTTGTAGTATCGAGCCATGAATAAAAAACATAAATATTGTCATAATTCTATAAAATACAAATTTTCTTAAATATTCGAAATAGAAATTGAATATAAGCTAGCATAAAAAAAAGATAGTGCAAACTGGTATAGTTGTAGTATTTTACTTGTTTTGCTTAGAAAAAATTTGAGCTATCAAACTTTGGAATCCTATTAAACTGTTTATATTGAAATATTATATAAATTATTTTAGAATTTGTTTAAAGTACAGTTTTATAAATTGTTTAATATGTTAAATATTTAACAAATAATAATAATTTACATTTTAGAAATTATTGAAAACTAATCTCAATTTCATTATTTAACGGCTAGTAGAGCCCTAAAAGTATGAGTCTAGATTTTTTTAATTATTTTTACTGTAATCCACGAAAAATACCACAACTTTTGAGCCCTATTGTGTTTCTAAATTCCAAAATTAGTGATATTCGGGACACCTATTCTTAGAACGTATCATGATATTACCTATACTTCATACACGTTTAGCTAGTCACTCTATTTTTTGCCATAAAGCAAGTATTCATTGCCAAGGATGTTGTTAAACAATAGACACTTACTGGGTTCATTTCCTCCTTCCATGTCATGCGTACCAATTTAATTCGAAATGATCGATTCAATAGCAAAATTCCGACCAAAGTTAATACTTACCTATTTATACTTTAACCTCGATAGAATCATAACCATTTCCTTATCAAATCACACGGCAGCAGCAACAACTCGGATACCTACCACCTTCATCACGACAACTATCAACTGTGCTGTGATGTGACCAGTGGCAAGAAAGGGCTACTTACTAGTAATTACATAGAGCTAGAAAGATTCAAAACTGTATCATAATTTCATAATAATAAATAAATACTTTAATTATGATTTTATCACCGAGTGCAACTACGGCTCCCTAACCGCATAGGCTTTGTTCCTGTAACAATCAAGTCCATAGCAGCTTGAGTATCGAATGAATATAGTCGGATTCCCGGGAGTCGGGCGCCCGAGACGCGGCGTGTTTACCGCCCATACAAACCAATATTGACATTGGCTTTGTCTACTAAATGACAGTTAATCTCTTTGTACGGGATTTTCTTTGTGCCTTTCATCATTGATGCTTTTGTTTGAAATGTATGCTGTAAACTAAAGGCAATCTTGGGTTTACTCGGCGAATATACTAGTCGCCTAAAGCGTAGATATTTAAGTAGTACTAGCGAAATATTTGTAGGTGACTTTACGAAGTGACACTCATAATTTTACGTATTAACACCCTTTCTACTACATAATTTTGACTTCAAACCCACAACGCCGGCAATATATCAATATCTTAATAGAATATGCATCATAAACAAATCTCAATAAAGTAAAAGCTCGTAAAGGGCTCGCTGGTGCGGAGCTGGGCTCGGCCGGTCCACTTTCGTCCAGTTTGTGTGCCAGCGCGTCCACTGCACCGGCCGCGACTCGTTACATCACATCATGTACGCTAGAAAGCGTCCCAGACAAATCATGTCTCTAGGACGTTCAAAGGGAACAGCAGCCGCCGGAATCAACAAAGCGCGCGAGTTCAAAGAACGCTTAGACGGTGATTGATGAAATATAAATTGATTTGATTAGCTTGTGGGGTACAAATGTGCTGCCCTAAATGGGTCACGTTACCATGGTGTATGGACTATTCAGTACCGAAAGTGGTGCGCCAGGGTTTTAATCGTTATCTTTTGACGGGAGAAAGTTACTCAACCATTTTAAATGTTTAATTCTTTTCGAAGTAAAATTGCGATTTAATTAACACCGATACACTTGGATTGCAGGTGGTCGGTGTTTATAATTGCGCCGGTTCGCTCTCTTTAAGTCTGAAACTTGATAAGTTCCCGAAACGCGTAGCAAACGTGTGATATATCATTTTAATGAAGATTTATTTGTCGCAGGGCTGCGCCGGCGCCACACCACGGACGCCAGTTATGATGTGAGCGGCGCACGGCACCGCGCGTCTCCCAAGGTAAGCCTCCTTCACTAGCCCGTTTTCCTCGCCAGTTCTTTTTAGGGCCTTTGCATATGCTGCGGCAATAGGCGAAGTAGTTAATTGCATTCGTGTACCTGATAAATATTAAATAACGAAACACCTAGGTATTCGTTAACCTACCTCTTAAGACCTGGTTACCTAAAGGTAGTCAGATTGCGGAACCATAATCATTTTATTTAGTAATAGATCGGTACTACCTAGCCTGGACAGTTTCGTAGCCAATATATATTACTGAACTTTTAGTCCGCTGGCAACTTCATACAAATCTCAGTACTTAAATGTCGGAGAGGGCACAAACGAGTTCTATGGTAACGCAGTCAGGTAACCTTTAAAGGTCTCGCGATGCGTGGGGACGCAGTACGCATTGTAGGTATACTTAACAGGTGAGTGCATCCGTGGCCGTGAGACGGCGTAAATCTTGATACAAGTTATTTGTTATTCACCGAGGAAAGCAGTCGCCGTGCTTCCGTCAAAGCAGACTTCCCTTCCAAAAATACGAACACATATTCTGAACGCATCCGTCGTGGTGCGTTGCGTGCGACATCGTATTCGCACAATCATTAACAACAGCCATCCGACCGTTCAAATCAAACGCTTTTAAATATTTGGACCGTAAAATGAACGCCCTTAGGAACGCTATTCTTTTGACAGTTTACTGCTTTGTAAACTTGCAGCGAAAAATTAGTAATTTCAACAATTAAAAATGTTAATAGGTAGGCTATTAGCTTAGCTATCTTTGTGTTCTCGAGAAAAACATAAAAATCTTGGATAGGAATGTTCTGATATGATGAACGACGACTTTAATTATAAAGGGGAGTTGAATGGGATGTTTTATAAATAAACGACAGTCGTCTTCACTCTACGCGTGTCGGAGGTCGGGCACACTCACGCGCATCGATTAGCTCCATTTGCTTAAATTGTTTTTGGACATTGACGGGCATCTGCTCTAACAAACGAGACTCATTACTGCGTATTACGCCGCACTCCGACTTACTAAAGCGTATGCACGTCGATTACTATCTCTGAACGGACAGTTGAAATTTATAACCATGAGGCTGCACATTATGATAGACACCTTGAACTTAAGATCGAGATTGTGCGGGATAGTATAATTTATGCATCTTACGAGTCGAGGCGATTATCAGCTGATCTAAAGTGCCGAAAATGAAGATGTAAAATGTCACGACACATGTATTGAGTCAGTCAGTAGGTCGTCGCTCTCGGTAGCCGTCGAGCGACACACTTGCCTACGAGAGTGACAAAACGTATAGTAGACATCGTCGTGCTGCAAAAACCAAATTGGAATCACTATTAATGATTAAGGGGCCGAAGCGTAACTTTCAAGCACGCCCGCGTTATTTATTCTGCCGTGAGAACGTATTGTAACCTGCCTGCGATGTATTAGCAAAGCATTCATATTAATTAATATACTTTCAAACAAAAATATGGTCAAGAGCTATCGTACCTAGGTATTTAAAATTTCATGTCACTGATTCTCTAAATGAACTCAAATAAACGTTGTGACTTTTTCTATATTCTGACGGTGGCAAACAAGCAGTCCGTTTGATGGTAAGCAGCTACCGCAGTCTACGGACGCTTGCAGTCCAAGGTGTCATATCCGCATTGCTGTCCCTTTAGAATCCTGTACACTCCTTTTTCGAAGAACCCCATACTGTAGTCCTTCGGATAAACCTCGGCACCCGGGACTTCCGGGAGCGCACAGTCACCAATTGGGTTCCAGCGTGTGAGGATGAACGCCCTGTCGACGGCGAGCGGTGCGGTGGTAGAAAACGGGCGTTGGGTTGGGTTTGTCATAGTCAAACAATTCTCCAGAGCACAACTCAACTTAAACGAGTAAATAAGTCACGCTTTACTGTGTAGTCCTATTCAGAAGCAATAGAGATTTATATTCAATTTCAAAGAAAGGCCGAGAAAATCAACTTGTGCTTACCGAACGTATAGTTAAAACGACCAGGGCCACTTAGTCATGAACTTTTAATCTTATTTTCCCTTTGCAATTTCTAACCTTTCAAATAATTTCGTGTCGACTACAGAACCCAAATAGAAACCAGATACAGAAATGACGTGGTGCTTTCAAAATACGAATACACCAAGGATTTATCTTCAATATTGTATGGGCTGATTTGTCCTTTCACTAGACTGGCGCATAGAATATTTACGATTTCGTTCGCCTCCACTAGGTTTTACTTTATTTACGATTCCTTATGCGACACAAATTCTGTATCAAAACTATCACGTACCATCTGTGTAAATGCCAAATGAAAGGCTTTACTGTAAATAAGTTCAAGTGAAAATTTCATGGATTCCTAATGAAGGTTCTCGAGACATTCAGTGATACCGACTGCAGTCGAATGCTGTAGATCAGGGGTTTTCAAACTATATATGCGCTGCGACGCCCTGGTGCGCCGTGCGTTGAAAGTACTGAGGGGCGCCGTGAGGCAATCATCCTCACCATACTATACCTATTTATTTCAAATAGCCTAGCTATGTTAGGGCGCCACGATAAATTTTTAGACTGGCAGGTACGAAGCGGACTGAAAAACTTTGAGAACCCCTGCTGTAGATTATTCTGTAATTTCCAAACTTAATGCTTAATCTGAGAGCGTATATTAATACCTCATGACAACTGTTAAAACCGGCGGTGTTAAACTTTGTGTCTTAAAACCGGCTACCTCGTCAACTGATGGTATACTCCTTTTATTTTGGACTGAATATTACAAATGAGGCTTGCCAAGCCAAAAAATCAAGTAAAGCCCATGAAATATATACGAGAATGACAAATTTCCACTTGCTGTAATATTACAGCAAGTGGAAATAGAGACAGTATTCTCATTAGTGCTGCTGCGCGAGGGGCCGTGACAATGAGCAGCTAGCAAATTATCGCCGACGGTACTGTTCCTCTTGCATTCCTCTCATAGCTCTCCGCGCGAGTACTCGCCTCTTACTAAACCATGAGAAGTTCATTTATATACAGATATTTGGTAACCAGAGGTCATTTTTCTAATCTTTCGCCTTTAAGCGAATACTTAGGTAGTAAATAAATAGTAGGTAACTGTTTAACAGTGGACACAAAATGTTCCTTCCTCGTAATTGCAGTGAAGGAAGACGATTTAAACGTAAGGTTAACTATAGGCTAAAGTCCGGTTTTGCGAGTCCAAGTTCACTCGAGCAAAAAGGCTGAACGACCTCCGGCAGCCGAGACAAGTTTTTTGAGTTTTACAACAATTATGTTTCCAAAAATCACGATTGTCTAGTATTAACAGGATCTTATTGGTAAAAAACTGAAAAGCCAGTTTTAAAATGGTAAATTCAATTTTTTCACCACCAGAAAATTCTAACTCTGAACAACGCTGTTTTTATGAAAGTGCAGAAGGTTTTACGAAACTTAATTTGATAAAGGCAGGTACTCCAGGCAGCCTGATAATCATGAAAGTAAGTATACTTTATAATGACCGCACAGAAAACTTAAGGTGGCGATTGATAAAACGGAAATAAATCTCATCAGGCTGACCTCCGTGGCAGCAAGCGACTGACATGAATATAAAGACGTTTCTGGGAAAACACTATTTCCGAACAATCCGGAACCTGTAATAAACCACGTGTCAATATCGTCAATCGATATCCTGAGCAGGTGACAAGTCAGTTACCTAATATGCAAATTTGGCCGACATCGTGTCCAACCAGTTAGCGGGCACTTTCTCGGCGCTGACCATTACCATACAATGGACATTTATGGTTGGCAACCAGCGTCGATGTGGCCCAGCCTGGAATATAAACTTATTGGCACAAGGCAAGGTATAATCAAATCTTAACTGCGAAATGGCACATAAGGCTTTAGTCCCGATTTTAATTAAATTTTGAACCAAATCTTTAAACTCGGTCTTGCCGTCTCGTCTGTACCCATTTCTTGAATTACTTACAATACAATCTTTTGAAGGCAAGAGTACCTTAGGTAAATAGGCTTTTGCTGAGATAGTGCTATATCTTTGGCCCTGATGCGACTTCCTCTGTTCAGTTAGTAGTAGTCTGATTTGAATATGAAGAAAATGGAGTAACGCGGGAGTTTTCACGTCGATAATTTAACGTATTCGGCATACATCTTTTACTTTGTTATTTTGACGTAGAATTGTAATAATTTAATAAATAACTACATGAAAATATCCTTCAACTTAACGGAATACTATAGGGTATAGGATATACGTATCTATGAGTAAAACATAGTCGTAGCTTATACCGTTATTTATTATCAGGTGCGCTACAACAAGGATATCCCTAATTCTGACCAAAACGCTAATTAAAAAGGGTCCCGTCTCCCGCGGTCATAAATCGACGCGTCGTGGATATCCCAACAAAATCGTTATTTTCGTGTGCACCTGCGAGTCCTTGGAGGAGGGTGCGATGTAGTCCAAGCGTGACTGTAGAAAGTTAGGAACGCACGATCCTCTAGCTGCCCCGTTTAAACGATGTTGATTCACGCATTCGTATTAATTAAAAGAACATGTCCAAACAATAGCCGCCCGAGTACCTACCTACAAATTTTAATGACCGGCGGGATGTCAGTCAGGCGTGCGTTATTAACGATGGCCTTATCTCCAGCGGTTTAAAGCTAAAGTAGTTCATACCGGCATCGAAGTATTCTGAGAAGCACTCGACTCGAGTTCTTGTGACTGGAAAGCTATTTGTGTGCAACCCTGTGCCGGCGCACCTCGGTTCTGCGCGGCGCCGCGCTCGACGCTCGCATGCATGTCAAGGTAGGGTTCAACATTCGAGGATTCGGCGCGGCAAATATCCGCGTGGAACACCCGACGTCTGCTCAGTGTAAACACAATAAACAACATAGGTATTAGGTCAGACCGGGTACTAAACGCACTGTTTCGCACTCCTAACACTCCTTTAAACAACTTCGGAGTATTCAGACTACGCACAAGAAAGTTAAATATTCTACAGTTCTTTAGTTTCAGCAGTTTTTCTAACTCTCATTGCGATCCTAACCATAACGGTAAGAGGATCGTGTAGGTAATTCGTATAAACTAAGAATGGTCAAGTCAAGAACTAGCGTTAAATGCAAAAACCGTTGTGTTCATGACGCGTAACCGCATTGAAAACAGACATACGCAAAGATACAAACGCGGGATTATGGCATCGTATTTCACGGCGGGGTGTTATAACGTGAACCGAGCTTGGATCAAGGACTCCTTGAAACGCGGTCAGCTCTCGCTTCCGCGTACGTCTGTACTGTACGATCATTGCCAGACCAGATGCCCATAGACGGGGTCAACAGCCACTGCCCCTGTTTTGCGCACCAAATTCATTAGCCGATTGTACTTATAGATGCCACGAGGTGTTCATGACGGAGGTCAAGGGGATCCGATGTTTCCATTATCAGAGTGACGAGTGACACGTGTCCTACGCATTACCATGTTACACTTAGCGTAATGAGTTACACAATCCTTACATAATTGTGACAGCAATTTTTACATGTTTAGTTGTTTTACGAATTTACAAAGGAGTTAGCTAGTTGACTCATATTTTTTCTTAGATATAAGACATACCTAGATTGCTAAATGGGTTTTCATTTAGATTATTTTAGGCACCTACTTTACTTACGGTATTTTTGAAGTGAAAACTTCTTTAGCCGCGTTGGGCAATTTTTGGTAGGGGCATAGATAAATGAGTAGATAGATTGCTAACTCCATACATAGCAAAACTACTAATTAAATAATTAGTCGTATGGGAGGTATGGTTAAATTCATTTTTACTATGTTTTAAGCACACTTAAATCGTAATACGTGTTAAGCTGTAATCTTTTGAATAACAACTTTTAGCAAAGCTCGCTTAAAACTTATTATATATACGCATTTAGCCATGTATGGAGAGAACACTCTAGGTACTTAATTCTCTTTGGTAGGGGGAAATCTTATGAGTTCGCGTCACCGACACCGTCACGAAAACAAAAACCCATCACAAGATTATCCTTGGGTTGGAAGGCTCGTTCGATATTTAAACTTACTTATAGCCGTTCAAATAAAGTTTCATTTTGTAAGTAGTATTTTTCTCTTATGCTTTTAATATATTAATCATAGAAAATCATCATTGGAAATTGACTGTGTAGGTACACATTAAGTCCTATGTAAACCTTAGGTCAGTCCGTGGTCTGAAAACAGTTAAAGATAGGTCTATCAAAAAATTATGCCGTAATTTCCAGGGTCTGTTTAGTGGACTATTTGGTTCTCAGTTTCTTACAGAACCCTAAAAACCATATAAACATGCATATTATTATAATTGTTGCTCGGAGTGTCAATAGATGTGAATCCAGATCGATATTTCAAACATTCACATCATGATGAAATATGAATAATTTTTAAGTAAGTAGGTAGGTACATAATTTAAATATGGGAATGCAATATGCAATGCACCTTATAGATAGGTACATGATGATAAACACATATGTACCTGCTCCGAGGTTATTGATATAAATCCGAGCAAAATTCTGTAATTTTTCTATTGCTAAGTATCGTACCTAGATAAATATATCCAGATATTTTAACATAATTGTCACTTTTTAAAAAATCTCTAAATTTTATACTTCACCAGGAAATAAAAATAATAGGTATTATTATTTTTATGCATACATATAAAAGATCACATCGTGCAAATAATTGTAACTAATTTCTACGCAATTACCTATCAAAAAGTTTAACCCATATGTATAATGCGCGTCGTCGCGACTCGCGGCGCTGTAGAATCGTAAAAGTTTTTGCAAATAGAAACATGTTCCGTCAACCATGCCGGCTAGGATGTCATTACGTTGGTCTTCCAAATGTAACTTGTAATTTCACTTTCTCTTGCTCATTACCCATACCTACTTTAGTTAAATTTTATTTAAAGGTAGCAAGCATTTGTAAGTGCAACCAGATGAACATTCCGCCATAATGTGAAATTGTAAGTATTGTTCTCCCTTTGTCTCTTGCGATCGACGCATAGCATAGACAGGTGCTGTACATGCAGTCGTGATCAGATCGGCCGTGATCGATGGAATGCCGGGCATAATTTGACATCCATTACCATTTAACATCTTAATAATGGGATCGAGCTATAAGTGCATTATTCAAAGTGCTTTAAAAGTGAAGGCGAAACTTAGGGTATTAACTTTCACTTGGTTGAATGACAAAAGGGCTCCAAGGTCGATGATGTGTGGTATCTGGAACACGTTCACTGCTTTTTTTATTGCGCATAATGCTCCAACTTCGCTGATTCGGTAGTCAAATTTACGTTGACGTTTTGTTTTCATTTCACTTTCTTCGTCATCCATAAATGTTTAAGACACTTCAGAGACTTCGGTGATTTTATTCGTTTCCAAAAGACATTGTGTACGCTACTCAAGTAGAAAAAAATATTGTTCGAATTACAAACCAAATATCTAAAAGACGGGAATATCAAACTATTAATTTTTAAACATTTTTAGGTGATAGAAAATAACAATAATTTCAAGGAAATTTTATTAAATTCATAGTATAGGAAATACAAAACGGTTTTACTTAATCGTGAAGTTAATATTCTTTACTCGGAATAACAGAGTTGTACAAATTCTATAAAACTTTCCTTGAGTTTATAAATGGTGTTCTAGATCCAGTACGTAAAATTACTGGATAATACAGTAGGTATTGTTTTCGGTAAAAGGAATTTTGTTTGGTGTTAGTAAATACTATTAGTAAAACTGGTTTATAACGGTTAGTGTATAATCTCCTTGTCCTGGGATTCACTAAATTTTACTAATGATTAATATTTTTTACTTGCTTTTATAAAAAAAACTCTCTGTGTACTTATTTGTAGCTTATTCTATTTCAGCTTGTCTAATTGCATGCGTGTATGAGCTTGATCGCTTTCCAACATTGCTTTTAGTCACTAAATAAATATGGAAAGCATAAAAATAATGACACATGGAGCCGCTCCTATAATTTTTACACGCTTTAAATTACGCATAAAGACCTAACTCACAGAAATCGAAAGTGACTTAATGACAGAATCGGCAGCAATGGAAGTAGGTAGGTCCAGTGAATACGCAATTCATTCGTGCTCGAGCTATTGAACTAATGGCTGAGGCCGGGCCTTGGTCCAGTTGACATCACACGCCTGGACAATCGATCATCTCCTTGAATCATTCAATGCTGTGCATTTTCTATCGCAATCCCGATTGGTTTGTTGATTTAGGTATAAGTTCATGTTTTGTACAAGTACCTACTTAATGTTGATAATAATTAAGATAATGACCGGTAGGAGCATAATGAGTTCGCAATATACTAAAACGGTGGCAAAGGTCCCTGTCTATTATGTAACTTTAAGATCTATGCGGTGTAGTAAGTGCTCTTCACTTTAATGGGCAATCCGGTTACGATAGCCACGTGACGCTTTGAAGTGGTTATTAGCCACTGATAGAATTCCTCAAGGAAGCATACTAATCGGCTAAGAAATCCGACAATCCCGTACCATGGTTAAGTCTGAATTACCTATATAGTACATAAAACATAAATGACAGAAATATAGCGATTTAGAGATTTTTTAAAGTGACGAATCCGTTGACGAACAGGTTATGCTAAGTCATTTCACATTAAGTACATAGGTATGGTAGTATTCACTAAAAGAAAATTGCAGCAGACCATGTATACAGGATGTAGATTGTACATAGATAGAGACGGCAGACGGCAGCTATTTAAAAAATGCGGAAGTTAGTCCTTAAACATAGAGAAAAGAATATACTAGTAGTACAGATTCACCAAAAATATAGCTCGTGAAAATTTAGAACCGGCCAGTCTTATAGCATAATAAGACTGTCAGAGAAAGTGCTGTACGAGTGCTTATAGCACTATTGTGGGGCCATTTTTTTGGGATGATTGGGTATCCTGTTCTTTATTACATATCGGTGTTAAATATCAAAAATGTCATTTACTTAGATACTACGTAGTTGGCCGATGACGTTCACACACACACCTATATCAACAGTCGTACAGAAACATTAAAAGTTTCCATTCAATTTACAGGTGTCTGCGATGTGGTACGTGTGGTGCACGTTATTGTTGTCGTCCTGTGCGCTGGGGGCGGCAGACAAGCCCGAGGCGACGACGGAGGCCGTGCCAGTAGCGACGACGTCGGAGCCGCCCCGCACGCTGGACCGGCAGGCCTCCGAGCTCGCGTGGCGCTCCTGGTTGAAAAGCCCCGAAAGTGGCAACCCCAGCGCTCCGCCGAGGAGGATCATCACGAAATCACTCTTCATCACGCCTTATGTCTGCCCTAAAGGCCAACGGCTGGACCGAAACGGATGCGTTCAGGTAAACATCATTTTATTTGTATCTACCTTTGTTGTGTTTCTGTTATACGTACGTATTGGTGTACCTAACTTGAAAGCCGAATTTCATTTGAGATTTTTTTACCTACGCCAACACATGCTTAAAGTGGAAAAACAGGTTACTGGTTGGAAGAGCAGCAGAAGCGTAATAAAGTATTCCCTTTACCGGCTCCAGGTGTAAATAGACATTTTTGCTCCGCTGCATCTAAATTATAAAACGAATGAGATATAAACCTAATTTTAATACACAACACACTATCACCGATTCAACGCTTACCTTCTTAATTACGACCTTATTCAGTATAATTAACTGGAACATTGTAGTAGACTTCACTGATAGAAACGCGCAACTGACACGCAATAACACCGTAAAACGTATGCTTTCAGATGGTAACGGTGAACAAAGATGAGCACGAGCGCATCCTCCTCGAGCAACTGAACGCGTTGTTCACGTCGCCCCCGAGTGACGTCATGTACGACTACGGCGACGAGGAAGCCGGCCCACTCCAGCTCTCCATACCCATCGGCCTGGACCCGCAAGCCGCGCCGCTGCAGTCCCATGAGCCAGCCGCAGAGGTACAGAAATTGTTACAAAAAGTCGCGCAGTTGGGTTCTTGAATAAAACAATTACCATTCATGCTATTTTATTTCAACACGTACATGCCTCAGGCCCATGAGAAAAGTGCACTATTATCTTAGGTGTTACAAAATAACAGACAATCAATTCACGCCAAATGAATAATGTGATGATAATCATAATTATTCATATCAAAAACCGAACCCAACCGCATATTTTTAAGTTAATTAGCTTCATACCCGCTTATTCATAAACGTATTGCAAACCTCATTTAACTAAATCATCTTTTGTCCTTATCTGTCACATTGACAGTTGTGTTTGTTAGAAACAGACAAAATACATTTTAACTAAATGAGGTTTGAAACACGTTTATGAATAAGCGGGATAGACTTTAAATGATGTTCATCTACCTGTGCTTATTTAAATTCTTTCTCGTTGCAGGCTCACGAACAGCAACCGAACGTTGTCAAAAAAGACGATAACAATGCCAACAATGACGCGAGCATAGAAGCTGAATTAGAACTTCTGAAACTACAACACTCGACACCAGATAACGATACTGCCTCGGTCGGAGGTGCGGGTATTTTGAATCACAACGTGTTGAACAACTTCTTACAGTACGCAGATAAACCGAAACGAGACAGTCCCGCCGTCAATGAAACTGAGTCATCCCAAACTAACACCACTGACCTAGGACAGAAGGAGCAAGTTTATGGGCACGTTAACGTCGACCCAGTCGTTTACGGTACGGAATACCAAAACCAACAATATGACGATTTACCTAAAGAGACGGAGGTTACAACTGAACAAACAACAGAGTCGGCGCCGATATTAATTAATGAGACAACCGTTAACAATACCGATGTAGACAAGAATAATAGTGTTATTCTAACGCCTGTTCAGAATCAAACAAAAGATGACGTCTCTACTGAAAAGCCTGACATAAGTACGAACCTAGACGAACATTTCACTAAGGATAAAACTAAATTGAGCCCCGAAAGTGAATATTCGGACATCGGAGAAGCAATTAAACTTATCAGTCGATACGCCGAGGTTACAACTGACGATAACTTCGCCAAAGATCAGAAAAAATACGCTTCGAAAGACGAAAGCATACTCGGCACACGAACAAAACCACTTCAACATCGACGCAATAAGCCGCTAGACCTGGCTAAACCGCCATTACCAATCCCACATGTTTTCCCAGAAAATCCTAAGGAGAAACAGTTGTCCACAGGTTACGTGCCTAACGAGGGCTATTACCGCTATCCCTGGACGAGTCAACATGCCGTCACCCCACCACCGAATTATCCATTTCGCCATTTACAAGATTACTGGCCTGATAGACGACAAGTAGGCGGGGTCTACGCTGGCGTAGGTCACGAGAATCCCAGAAGACATCACCATTCGTACCCGCACAGCTACTACCGGCCGCACGGGCTACCAGAAGCGAACCAGGCTGGCTTGTACGTGAGGTCGGACGACGCCGGGCAGCCACAGGAATACCCGTACAGAACGCATCCGAGCCCGATCCGCTCCCACAACCAGGATCTTTACACCTTGCTTGGTCTGAGGCACTGGTTCAGCAGCGAAAGTACTTCAAAAAGATAGCTCACTTCCCCCAATACTAGACAATTCGATGTTACCCGACGACTTATAATGGAAGCTATGGAAGAAATGTTGTAGAAAGTAATACAAACTAAATGATTACCAATTGCTCCAAACATAGGCGGAAAGTAGCAACTTTAATAGCGAATGTACTTATAAGGATCCATTTAGTCCTATCTGTTTGAGTTAAACATTTCTGTCAATAGCTTTCAATATATTAGCCTATTTATTTTAAAGCCAAATATTACAGTCATACATAGTTAAGTTTTTATTAGCTGTTTAAGTTTTTGTAAATACGCCTACTTATACATTTTAAGTGTTTCATCTTGCTGAGTATTATCGTTGTTTAATTTAAATGTAAATTGTTTATGGATTATCAATACTAATTTAAATTATATTTATTCGGTGTAATTATTTTGATGTTATTTTCGTTGTGAACTGTGGTAGTGTGTGTAGTAGATGTTTGGTGTATAGTGACGTTGTCTTAGTTTACTGTGTAAGTAGATAGGGGCGCTGGCTTGCCTATAACCCTTTCAAGGATCATTTCAAATAATCAAAATTGTGTCAGTCATTAATGTGTGTTATTAAGTAGATAATAACTATAGCCTACATGTTCTTCAGACAATAACTTTGTGATTATCGAGACCTATTCAACCCACCTTAATCAAAAACCCGACTGTTGTCCTTGAAAGGGTCCTAAGTTTAATTTACTTATCGTTTAAATGTATTGGTTCATTGGAGCCTCACGCAGACTTGCCTCATATTTTATAGCAATTTGATGAGATTGAAGGACGTCTGTTCCTGTATAATTTTAAGTTCTTTAAATGTATATTATGTATATTTTTCGTACAATCTCAGTCAATGTCTTTAATTTTCAAAATGTATTAGTTTTGTCTAATTTCTAACGTATTGTATACTAACTACTCATAACTTAAACTACCGAACTATTACAAATACATATAACGATCCCACCAAAGCTTAGAATAAGTATTAGAGTATCTAATAGTGACGCATTGGTGCATTTTATCTGACTAATACAAATTAACTATATCAATTATCAAATTATATTGACTTAGAAAAGTGAATGTATTTTTCAGAAATTTTGAATGACTATTTAAAATATATTATCAATGAGCAATATATTTTTGTAATAGTCTATGACTGAGGGTTTCGGTAATTTACTTCCCTACGGTTTTAGCAACACGCTACTTTCTTTTACATGAGGGACTTGTGCACAAAAAAGCGATCTTTTGATTTATTTCCACTTATTTCGGAATTCAGATAGGTATTTTGGGTTGTTTGTATCGAATTAGTTTCTTTTTTTAAGTGTACTTACTAATGTTGGCAATCTTCACAAAAGAGATCTAGAGACATAAAATCTACGGTTGCTCTTAAACACACACTTTTTAAAACTCCCTTTAAGCAAAAATGCCGGGATGATCCATGCCACTAATTCAGTTAATTCACGTCAAAATGTAATATTATATTATGATATTCCCCCAAAGAAGGATGTACCTATCTAATCATTCCATTCCACCAGTCACCATTCTTTAAACTTATAATAAAATATGGGAACCCGCAACGCGCGATTTATTTAGCACTAAAGCCCTATAGAAAATCTAAACTTTGAAACTTCTTGCGTATTTATATACATTTTAATGAAAATCATAAAATTACTGAATTCCTAAACACTGATTGTTAATAACTTTAATGAGCATTGATGACGTGAAGCTTTAATACTACTCCGTCAATCACAATTTGCAACTAGTGAAGTGGAGTGGACTCTTTTTTAAATAAATAAAGTACAAAAATAATCTTCATATTCATACATTTGAAACTTACCTCTAAAGTATTGCGTAGGTTTTCATCTCATTCCATATTTCTAAACATGTCGCGTCTTTATATAAAGTTCACGTCACGAGCTGCAAGACCGGAGTCGAGTCTTGGCAACTCTTCAATTCCTGATTGCGACTGTTTTCGCTCTAAAATCGGCTTGCGTAGGCCCAGCCCGAGTATGTGCATCGGTCAACTCTTGCACAAATATCAACTGTTTACTGTACAAATAGATTAAGAATATTATAAGTAGTGAACTATTAATGTAATAATAACGACTTGAAACGGAACTAACAAGAAACTGGATAATGGACCGCAATTTATTTTAGGAGAAAGTTTCGCTTTGCCTTACATCACAGAGAGCTCGATTCATTTTGACTGTTTTCATATTTTATCTTACTAAAAATAAACATCTCAAAATGAAGTACTTAAATTCATGACTTATATATAGTTATTACTGGACAAATATTTTCTACTGGCCGCTAGGATGTACAGAATTAAAAACTGTATGGTTACTGTTAGTTCTGTTTTGAATGTTGTCTTAAAATATATTTCTAAAATTTGAATAACTATACTGCATTTCGATGAATTACAATTACATGAATATGATTATCTGCCAGTATTTTATTATTGTAAATATTAAATGTGTTATATTAAAACTGAAACAAACGGCAAATTACGTATTTTATTTTAATTGAACATTCAAAAAATAAAAAATCTCAAAATTGCTGTAAAGTCATTTTATTGAAAATATTCAAATATTTATGATCAAGTCAAAATATTAACTTGCTCAAAACAAGGTTCCCTGCACTTGCACATACTTCGTGAGATGATTTGAAATGGCTTACGATCTACAACAATGACACCGACATGATGACTTACACACAAGTAATTTGTACAAAATATCACAATAATAAAAACTTACTATTATTGAGAAACATATACATTACCTACCATAATTTTTGGCCGATCATGTTCCAATGTCAAAAAATAAATTAGAGTAAGTATAATTTTTTTATGCGACATACATATACATATAGTAAGTAGTACATTATCAGTATTATGACTACACATTTACTAATTTCATTTTGCATGACTACTAGATGTTCCGATATAGCAGCATAATACAAGATATTACACATATATATTATAGTCACTGACAAACACTAAACTGAAGTATGTGCAAGACCAGACTGCTGTTGGTGATTCACACATAGATTCCAATCAAATTGCTACATTATTACAGATTATTGAATATTTTGTTCTGATGAATTTTTTGTCATTGGCCCTGCATCTTTCACTTACATTTACTTTACTGAAGAAACTTAGCAACTGGTATATTTATCTTTTCCAAAGATATCAATTGGAGATAGACTTAAGGGACATGTAAGTACTAGCGGACACAAGTAACCATCCAAACTTGAAAGTCTGACACATCTCATCTGAACTCATAAATTTGGATGCTGTGTTCCGGAACATGGCTTAACGTCAAAGATTGAAACCTGTAATTAATAGAAAAATATGATATTGTTGGCATTCCAAGCTTACTTATTACAAGTACCTATGGAAACATTTATAATTGTTGTAGTTTATCACAGCATTGGCCTCATTGGTTGTGTCAATATTCATAAAACTGTTAGTTACTCTTAATCTACATATAAACAGTACAATGACACCACAGATAATTGTTATATTTATGTACACACAATGAGGCCCATACTATTCTACTTCAAGTACACTAGAAACCATTTAATATGATCCATAAATAAAAAATTGACTCTGTCCCTTAACATGTTTCATTTAGATTAATTCTATTTATACAAATAACTTATAATACAAGCAAAGAAATGTTGTCCTCATGTATTGCATCACATTAGGCCCCTGTATGCTTATTTATGCTCAATCATCTTCATATCAACTTGGGCAAGCACTGCCCTTTCCGAATCTTGGTGCCTTGGATTGCAATACCAGTTAATCCCACTCAGGATGAATTAAGTGGCTTCTACCATACAATTAAAAAAAAACAATAAATCAATGCTCACCACTCAGAACTTCGATGATAGTAGTAACCTTCAATTGTTGCCGCAGACTTATGGAAGCATATGTAGTAGAAGCCAGCAAATGAAGCACCATTTATATCCTTAATAGTATGATCTGGCACTAAGAAGTGTTCTTTCCACCTCATAAATACATAGTCAGCCTTTGCAAGTGAGTCATAGTCAAAAGAATCGGAGTTGAAGGTCTTCAGGTATGGAACAAATAAGTCAAATTTACTCTGAAAATAAAAATATAAACTTAAAACGTACTTAAACAAAACGTAAGTACAGGAACGTCTGAAAATATGGAAACATTTAATGTGACAAATATATGTAGCCACAACTCTATTAGAGTTTGTCCAGAAAGAAAAGTGTCGTGGTTTATATGGGAGCTCATACATTCTACGACACTATTATTTCTGGGCAGACTCTACCAACGCGTAAAGTCTTCGTTACACGTTTTCGCCACAATAAATGTATCCATATTTATTATTGTATTTGTTTTTCATTTGTTTTGTTGTAAATTTTGTAATCTAATATCACCTGTATTAGGAACTTATTGACAACTGGCCTATGAATTGGTCCCTCTAGTTAGAATGACACGAGTAGCATGCAACAATTATAGATCAAGAGTAGGTTGTAGGCATCCCTACCTCATCGAGTACCAGAATCTGGCTTATTTGCATTGCCCAATGCACAGTTATGTATTTTAGTACTTGTTAGCCTGAGCTAAACTTGGAGCATTTTGTACAGGCAGCAAAAATATCATTTTAAAATCTTCCTCATCAAGTAGCAAATTGAACCTTATGAACCATTCGAAAGTACTAATCAATCCAGTAATAACAAAAAATGGTGGCCGACTTAAAACTTGGAGCTTTTGTTATTCAGCCAATTTATATGTTTTTAGATGTAAATCAACTAATGCAAGTTCATGGGATTGTTTAAATGCAGCTTTACGTGGTACATAAGACAATGCTTATTATCAACAAATGCCAAAAAATAAGAGGTTGCATTGCCCAAAACTGGCAACTTAATGATTCTACCTTATTAAAAATTATTGAAATAATTAACTCGTCCACTATTAAAGAGAATGAAATCCTAAAGCCTCAGGTCTTCTTAATGAGGGCTATCAAATAGGCTGCGTGCCAACTTGCTAGTTGAAGTCGTTTTTGTCAAAAAATAGGGCAATTTTATGCTGACCGGACAAAATGCATGAACTTTGGCTCAGGCTAACAGGTACTAAAATACAACAAATTTAACCATGCATAAGGCAAATTCCGCTACTTGATGAGGTAGGGTTGCCTACAGCCTACTCTTGATCTATAATGAGACCCATTAAAAAAGAGTTATATAATTACTTTGAAATTCTTAAGTAGGTACTTTTCTGGGGTCATTAACACTATAATTAGTTTAAAGTTCATTGACCCTGTAGATAATAGACTGATATGGCAGTCTATATCATTGTAACCACTACATTATTGTCATATATAATAAATAAAATAAATAAAAGGTAATAAAAAATGAGCATAAAAAATATTTATCAACTAAGACAACATTTTTGTCTTAAATCTTGCATATTTTAAGCATTTTTATTGAATTAAGCCTAACCTTTCAGAATAAACTAACACTTAATAATTTTGGCAAAAAGAATAAAATCTAAGAATTAAAGAGTAATCCTACCAAGTAGCTGTGCTACCATATTAAGTAACAAGTCCACAAAACAACAATCCAATTCTATAAGTACGTACCCAATGTTTCCTATCAACATCCTCGTCAGCATCCCATTTTCGAGTTAGGAATGGATATTTAGCTGATATTATTTCTCCATCAAAAAAGGTTGTAAGAGTTGGAAATTCTTCTGTTAAACCTTTTATTTTTAAGTAACCACAAAGGTATGAATTCTCCTCATCAACATGCTAGAAAAACAAAACAATTATATAAGATGTCTTTTTAAAACACACAAAAACTGTTTAAAAATGTGTAATTGTACAGAGTATACAAACATTTCTGTAAGATTATAGGTATTAAGGTTATGTGATAGGACTAGTTGATTCTAGGCATCACTATTAGTATATTTCTAAACACTAACCTGCAAAACCACCTCGACTTCGTAAGAGTTTCCCTTAGATTTCTGATGCCCTTGGAATTTTGATCCATTATACAGTAGGGACTTGGTCACGCCAGGCTGTTTGGAGTTCGCTGGCGGCGGCGGAGTAATGTCAACCTTTACTGGCATCGTCGTTCCATCAAATACAGAAAACTAGATTATGATCTAATGTCACTAACAGCAGGAACTCTAGAACCAGCTTTATGGCGCCGAGTTACTGTTTCACGTACATTTTACGCAGCAGCAGAAGGCATCCAATCCAAGGTACAGCACCTGACACCTGACAGTTTGCTCGTTTTTCCAGTAGATTCTACAGCACAAGCACAATTTTCTACTTAAATTTATTTTGACGCGATTAATTTTCGTTGCTTTCTTAATTTTGTGTTAAACAAGCTTGTTAATAGATCAGCTTTTTACTTGCTTTTTACTTTGTTAAAAAAATACCGAGAAGAAAGGAGGAAGTGAAAGTTAAAGTTGGTACACACTGCCGCACTGTGAAGGAAGAGTGATGACGAACGAAATACGAATTTACAAATATTACATTTATTGAACTAAATAATATTTATTATTATTTTGTAATTATTGACGTGAATTTATTTAATTACAAATCATTTGCACCATAATAGAAATAAAGCAATTGTATTCAAATGTTTAACTATTCAATCGAAATAATTTTTATTCGATTCGATTTATAAGGGTCGCCACACACCTAGCGGTTTTCCTCGCGGAATTACCGGAAGTAGCGGAAATTCATAGACAAATTAAGCATTTTGTCTATGAATTTCCGCTACTTCCGGTAATTTGTCTATGGCTTCCATACAAAAAATCTGCTACCATAGACAAATTTCCGCTACCGTAGACAAATTTCCGCTACTTCCGGTAATTCCGCGAGGAAAACCGCTAGGTGTGAGGCGACCCTAATCGAATCAATGGGGTTGGCCGGTGGAAAGTATTTACAGATGGCGCCAGCATAGCTAGGTCCCTGTCAGTCATACAAAAGTGTCAAAATCACGTTTTTTTTTTAATTTTTTTTGACCTGGATGGGCTAGCCTTTAAGCCAAATCCCATACAACAATACTAGTGAAAGGGACCTAGCTATGCTGGCGCCATCTGGCCAAACCGTTGACAGTTGCCAACCCCATTCAACGATACCTAGACATGGCAACACATGAATTTCAGAATACATTCACTCATTCACGCTATTCTTGTCTATGATTTTTATCATTCATTCAATCAGAGGATTTCGTTTCGTAGTTCGTCGTAGATGTGTTTCGTTTTGTGATTTTGCATTTTTAACTAATATTTATGTTTAAATTTAACGCTTTGACACAATGATTTCTTATTTCATTCAAAAAAGCATCCGTATCAGCAAACGTGATAAGTTCTTCAACACCTTGTGATCTACAAGCAATAGTAGTGATATTTTCCCACATAATTATGGTTAACTGACGTTAGTCTGTGCATCCTCAATTATGGCAGACCCAGGTTATTACCACAGTGATTATATTCGGCACCCCGTTCTCTACGAACTGGGCGTCAAGTATGGAATTAAGACGGAATGTATTCCAGAAATAGCTTTGCCCTCTAAACTGGAAGAACTCAAGGATGTGATACGTAGAGAGATACGTAAAGAACTCAAAATAAAGGAAGGTGCTGAGAAGCTACGTGAAGTCGCGACGGACCGCAGATCCCTCTCTGACGTCGCAAACATCGTGAAAAAAGCTAATTTGAAGCTCAATGAACTCAAGTCAGACCTGCAAGAGCTCGAGTCGCAGCTTCTGCTCTCGCGCGGTCAGTCGACGCCGACGTCACCCGAGGACCTGTCGTACGATGAAGAGATCATTCTGGCGTCGGAGGCGGCTCAGCAGCAGCGGCAGCTCGGCGAAGCTACCACGGACCGCAAGCTCGCCTCCCTGGAGAAGCAACTCAACATTGAACTCAAGGTTAAGCAAGGCGCGGAAAATATGATTCAAAGTATTACGAGTAGCAACCAGTCGCGCGACAAGAAACTGCTCGCTGAAGCTCATCAGATGTTAGCAGACTCCAAGGACAAAATTGAGTACCTCAAATTACGCATTTCTAAACTAAGCAAACAACAAAAAGGGGACCATGCTGGTGCCAATGGTGATGGCAGAAACTTAGACATGAGTGGTGTGGACCAACAATTGGACGAGAGAATTGCAGAGTTAAGGAACAGACTCCGCATTGAGGCAGCTGTAGTAGAGGGGTCTAAGAATGCCATAAGACTCTTACAGAGTGACAAGAAAGTTACAGACAAGAAAGCTTTACATGAGGCGCAGACTAGCCTGCTTGAATCTTCTCAAAAACTAGACTTGCTTCGGAGATCGTTGGACATGCGCCGCCAAGAGCTTCCAGCGGAAAGTGCTGCATTTATAGAATTAGGTCATGAGTTGCGCAGCACAGGATCTAGCCCTGGCTATGTGAGTTTATCTTCTGGCAGTGGATCACGAGCTCCGTTCCTGTCTCCTGCTCCTATGATCAGCCCCTGTGTTCAAGTGACTGGTACACTGGAAGTCCGGTTGATGGGTTGCCAGGATTTGTTAGATGATGTGCCTGGTCGCAGCCGTCGTGACCCTCTTGCGAGTCCATCTGATCTGAAGTCATTTGTGAAAGGGGTGACAATACGCAACTCCATGAAGTACACATACAGCATCAAGGAAGACACCAGCAATGAGATTATGGCTGTGATGAAACTGGACAACCACACGGTGGCACAGACCAGCTGGAGACCCTGTTCCCAGCAGGCGTGGGATCAAAGGTAATCATTGGCTTATACATAGATATTTTCGACTGATTTATTTTAGGCCTCAAAAAAGTTTTTAATCATTTCCATCTGCATTTTGTCCCTACTAATATTTTAAATCTAAAAGTAACTGTCTGTCTGCTACCTATTCATACTTAATCAGCTGAACCAATTTAGATAAAATTAGGTATAAATATAAGACTATCCTGAGATTACAGACCTTGGCGTGAATAAAGGATAGTTTTTTAGTGTTTTTTTATTATGCACATCATTCTTCAAGGGGGTGAAAGGTGGGAGGAATTTTATATGTCCTCTGATAGTTTGCATTTACATTTTATTCTGGTATCTTATAACCATTAAACATGTACAGTAAATTATAGGCACCATACATTATTATTTATTACATAGCAATAATCAGGAAAACTGCTTGCAACCTTAGTCTTAAATAACTAGAAGACAGATGCAAAAACAAATAGCGCTATCAACTATCTTAACAATTATCTAGATAAAATTAAAGCATTGTCTGAAACTAAGAGAAATGTTGCACTGCTGTTAGATCAAAAGTTGCAATCTTCCATCTAACCTCAGGCTTGTACCTGTACTTCCTTGAATTATTATCTTTATGATACTTTTCATATTAGTCATATCTTATCAGGTACACATAATGCATAGTATGGATAGCATGACTAATTGTGAATGTCTATATAAAATGGTACCATTTGGCATAAGGCGCTTACGTCATATGTTGTACAGATCCATTATTGTATTCGAGTATTGAAAGCGTAAGCGCCGTTCGGTAAATGGTCACAATTTTGCTCAACTAAAAGCTTAGACAATGTTATTTATGATGAGGTCAATAATTTTGACGTTTTATTTTACAGATTTACTATAAAGCTGGATAAATCAAGAGAACTTGAAATTGGTGTCCATTGGAAGGATTGGCGCGGGCTGTGCGCCGTAAAATTTTTACGATTAGAGGAATTTATCGACGATATTCGGCATGGCATGGCCTTGGAGTTGGAGCCTCAAGGCTTATTATTTGCAGAAATCAAATTCTTGAACCCCATCATATCCAGAAAACCAAAACTACAGCGTCAAAGAAAAATATTTAAACAACAGGGTAAGAACATCCCACGACCCTCATATGGGGATATGCATATACCTGCGGTTGTACTCGGTAGACTCCTAAAGAGATCTTCTCCCTCAATACAAAACAACATCCAAACAGCCCACATTACTCCTCCGCAGCAGCTCAACTTCCAGTTTGGATCAGCAGACAACAAAGATGTGGAGAACCCAAATACAACTCTTGGTGGTATGGCTGGTGTTCGGCCTTTGGGATTGCCCACTGCAACCACAGCACCGCAGACACCAGTAACTCCTCCACCCAAGCCAGCATTCCCGCCTCCCCATGTCTCCACCTTACGAATGGAAAAAGAACTCCAGGAAGCATTTGCATTTTTAGAAGATTCTTACGCGCGGGATAATTTTGCGCCTAGGGAACCTCAAACACCGTCATGCGACAATCCGCTTGTTGAGTATCCACCTTCCCCATCACCAAAATTGGTTCTGGAGTTCCCGAGCAATGAAGACCAAATTGTGGAGGTGACAAGCAATATGAGGATTTCATCCTCGCGCTCCTCGTCAGTTATAGACACTATCAAAGAGCTGGACTCACGCCGGCAATCGTCAGGGGAGATGTCGATGGAATGCTTTAGATTTTTGAGTGTTCTGGGAAGAGGTCACTTTGGTAAAGTTATATTAGCGCAATATCGACCTACTAATGAATATTTCGCAATTAAAGCTTTAAAGAAAGGTGATATTATAGCGAGAGACGAAGTGGATTCGCTTTTGTCTGAGAAAAGGATTTTCGAGGTAGCTAACGCGATCAGGCATCCATTTTTGGTAAACCTGTTCGCGTGTTTCCAGACCGATCAGCACGTTTGTTTCGTGATGGAGTATGCAGCTGGCGGTGATCTTATGATGCACATTCACGCAGATGTGTTCACTGAACCCAGGGCAGTATTTTATGCAGCTTGTGTAGTATTGGGCCTACAGTATTTACATGAGAATAACATTATTTATAGAGATTTAAAGTTAGACAATCTTCTTCTGGATACTGATGGTTTCGTTAAGATTGCAGACTTTGGACTCTGCAAAGAGGGTATGGGCTGGGGTGACCGCACGGGCACTTTTTGCGGGACCCCTGAATTCCTCGCACCAGAAGTCCTGACTGAGACCTCGTACACGCGGGCCGTCGACTGGTGGGGTCTCGGAGTGTTGATCTTCGAAATGTTAGTGGGAGAGTCGCCTTTCCCGGGCGAGGACGAGGGTGAAGTGTTCGACTCAATAGTGAACGACGAAGTGCGGTACCCCAGGACTTTGTCGTTAGAAGCGATAGCGTTGATGCGTCGCCTGCTGAGAAAGAACCCCGAGAGGCGTTTGGGATCGTCGGAGAGAGACGCCGAGGACGTGAAGAGGCAGGCCTTCTTCCGCAACGTGAACTGGGAACAACTACTTCTACGTAAAGTGAAGCCACCATTTGTGCCAACTATTAATAATCTAGAAGACGTGAGCAACTTCGACAGCGAGTTCACGTCGGAGGCGGCGGTGCTGACGCCGCCGAAGGAGCCGCGCGCGCTCAGCGCCACGGACCACAAGCTCTTCCATGACTTCACGTACATGGCGGACTGGTGCTAGCGCGCCATAGCTACATACAGCTACAAATATTAAGATATTAGTTGTAATTTCAAACTACAAACAATAAACCCCCATTGCCTTACAAAAGTGTGTAACATTTCTGTATTTTGATAATATCTCTGTTATCTCTACAGATGAGTGTGTAGATTGTCTTGTTAACTTGTATTTAGTGCGGTTAAAATGCAATATTTTATAATTAAATATGTAATTTAATATCGTAAGTTTAAAAATGCGATAATGTTTATTTTTTTAAAACATCGTCTAATAGATTTATTATATATAAAATGTAGTTATGAATTTGAATAACTTAGAAATAACAATACTATAAGGGAAGGAGTGTCAAATCATTATTACGTTCTCAGTCAGTTGTTTACTTACATCATCAGTGAAATAAAGGCATCATCAGTAAGAAGGGTTGAATTTTATTTTACAACTTTCACACGTTCCCTGCCTGATAGTGATATGCTTTACACTATGAATACTAGGATAGGATCCATTCATTACATCTAGTCATCCAAGGATGCATAATATGAGTTATTTATGTAGGAAGGACAGACGAAACATGCAAGGTCTATGATAGAACTATGTCATAGCAACCTATAACTCTTTTGTAACGAATCTCTTACTATTCTATCAATTTGGCATGGTTCCATGCTGGCCTCAGTTCCATTTCGCTGAATGTACGAGTTTATTTACGATAATTTTTGTTCAGAATTCCGTTTGTCGCAGTAACGTTTTGTGTATTCTAGGTACACTGTAATTATACCTAACAATTTCATAATATTAATTATTAGAAGTTATAAGACCAAGGTTAATCCTTCCTAACTCAATGCAAGCTTATTATACTTACTTATACCTATTGTTACTGCTAATTAAATTTGACATATTGATCTCTCCACCAGTGACGACTACAATACAGAAGCCCAATAGTGGCTACTAATTATCTAATATCCTGAATCCTTCTTCAAAATTAAATATTTAATTAAGACTTCTCGGGATCATGAGGCATGCAAGTATTGCAACACGTCAGAAACGTCGAGGTAAATAAATTACACTCAGATTAGCATGGCTTGAATGGTCGCACGTGACTCCGTGTATCAAACAAGACTGGAAGCCGTTTTCCTTTATACTTAAACTTATAGGGAACCCTTAATCTACACACTCTATAGTTTAAATTAGCTCTACTAAACTTGCTGTAGGTACTGTACACTATGCAAAGGCATGAAATGAGAAAAAATAAAATAAAACAGCACTTATGGAAACGTAAAATTTATATTTTGCAAATGAGCATATTTTGGAAAACTGGTTACCAATTATGAATAAATGTAATTATTATTTACAAAATGTCTTGTAAAGGCCTCATGCTGTTGGTATATTACAAAAAAACAACTATTACCCATTACACTACCGACAACCAAAATGCATGTACTTATTTACTTGTAATTTCCAATATTCAATAAACCCAGGTGCAGTCTGTCTCTAACTGAATCTAGGATTTCATATTTTTCTAAAATTATGGAGAAACAAAAATTAGGTAACTAATTCAAAAGCAGTGAGTAAATTACCTTATAATCTGCTCATGGAATGTCGGCAGTTACACTCATACAGTGTACAAATATAAATGGTTTTACATTACACAGCAGTACTTCACACAACTTTTAACTTAATGACTATCATTAACTAGACTCGAAAATATTGTAAACAAATTCACAATAACATTATTAGTAATACAATCAGTTCAGATTTTTTGATTTATATCAATCTGAGTATTCAGTTGCCATCTAATTGACATTATGCAATTAACATTCCATAAACTGAGATTTAATGATTTTGGTTAATTAAAAATACAAATGTTGAGTCAAAGAAATAACTGACTGTCACACTACAAATACTTATATACACATTCCACACAGAGCTAACAGTCTCAGGAGCTCGTGAAGCTCACATCCGCGAACCCTTCTGCTGGAGCACCTTGGCGCGGTCAGTGGGCTCCACATCATTGCTGTTGAGAGAGCTGCCGCACTCTCGACTGACCACGCACAGGAACTCCGCGTGCTCGTCGTTGCCATAATTGTACTGAGAGCCAATATTAATTAGCTGTTCAAATTTCCAGCCATCTGACATCGTCGACACCATCTGAGTTAGCTCCTCTTCATGGAACTGCAAAACCCTATAAACATGCTTCTTTGAGTCTTTCAGTGGCCTTCGTTCTCTTAAGCATATTCTTTCTTTAACTAATCTTATGAGTTCTGTTATATTGTAAAACTCCGCTTCTTCGAGCACTCCCTCTTCAGCTATGTCATTATTGATAACCAGTTTACCGTGTCGAAGATAATTCAATACTGGCGAAAAATACGTCGGATCTCTGTCTATCAGATAAGCACCAGTCGCATCCTGAAACAGTACATTTCTTTAAACACAGTTCGCTTGTAAAAAGCAATAAACTCAAACAATAAAATACTACATACCCTGTCTGAAATCAAGTCACTGTCCTCTTGAACTAATCGATACAAAAATGAGTTAGGGTCGCGGGACAAAGTCGTTTTAGTAGTTAAAAAATAAGTTCCTCCGACGTTTAGCTTAACCCACTGCTTACTGCTCCGCCTTTCATTGTTAAATTTCTGTATATTTTCTTTACAAAAATCACCGTCACCAACTTCGTCCGCCATGGCGTACCACATACCATAGACAGAGAAAGAAATATTTAACTTTTTTTTCTGAAGAGACTTGACATGACATCATTTTTAGTGCTTGCCACATTTATGAGGAGGTACGCGTTGCAGGATATTTTATGTAGCAGCCCCCTATACGTACACATATGGTGGACCGTGTGAACTTCGCTTAAACATTTTGTCTATGGCAAAAGAAAAGTCATTTGTTTGACTTGTCTGACGTTTACATTGGCGTTCTTTTCGCCTCCGTTTACGTTTTTTGAGAAGAGTAACAATATTTGTGAATTAAATAACTCTGAAAAGTTTGTTTTTATGAAGTGTTAGTTGTTACCATGATAAATTGATAGAAAAAAAAGAAAGTGATCTACCATGAGTAACAATTTAGAGAATGAAAGAACAATTACTGCTGGCAAAATGTATCCAATAGATTTGGCACCTCAGAAAATCACTATCGTGAAAAGTGTATCAAATTCCGAAGTGAAAATGACTCACTTAATCACAAGCCAGGCCAAGACCACAGGTGCAGGTCAAATTATCACGCACGCCGGGTCAATGGGCTTAATCCGGCCTGCCACTCAAATTCTAGCTCCTGGCGTCGGTTCTCAAGTAAGCCTTCGTTTCTCACTTTTACTAGCAACTAATAATGAATTCCCACTAAGTTTGCCCATATTTTGCTTTTAAATGCAATAAGAATGCTTTTTCTCTCATTAACTAAGCCTTTGAAAGGCAACATTCTTTCTAAACATTATTTTTGCATTTATTCTTAAATGAATATATTATAACTTGTCACTACAGCAACAGATGATAGTCAGTGGCTCCCCTATTCTGCAAGGGACATCAATAGTGAGCCAGGGTTCCCAGCTACTAGGGCAGAGTTCTCAGATCATAACTCCGCAGTTGCTCAGCGGGCAGTTACTGCAGCCCGCCACACAGATCATAAGCCAGGGGACTCAGCTGTCTGTGCAAGTGTCCAGCTCCAGCCCCAGTGTGCAAGTCAGTGTTGCATCACCAGTTAGCGGAACACAGGTAATATTTCCACACTTTTTTTATTTACTTGTTGCTCCTACTATTTGTTTTTTGTTATTCTATTTCTATAACTTATTTTTGAAACAATTTTACAGTTGTGGGTATTGAAGTGTGTAAAAGTAAAAAAAAGATTTGATACATGTTGTACATAAATAAAACTGCATATGAATATAGTTTACCAAATTCATAAAAATATAAATATAATTTTATTATTAATAGTTGTATAAATAAGACAGTATCATCCAGAATTAGGCGCTGGTCAATTAGTGTTTTTTTGAAAAATAAATACAGAAATTAAAGATTGTCAAAAAAAGGGTAAAAAATTTGGTATGAGCTAAACCTAAATTGGAGGAGTTAATAACAACCACAGCCTCCAAAACATTTCTCCTAGATTTCAGCACTGTCTATTATTAGTAATTTGTAGTACTCATGTATAATAAGTAGCTTTCTATAATACTCAATAAAGTTTCACTAAACTAACACTGGAGTATACCAGGGGCCGATTGCATAACAACTTGTAACTAATATTATTAGCGGAAGTTTCTTTCTAATAAATGGGATTGAAAAGAGAATTCTGCTAATATTATTAGTTACAAGTTGTTATGAAATCGGCCCCAGAATGTTTACTATTTAACAGGTGTTGAATGTGGGTGGTCTTGGTGGACAACTGGTGACAGGCACCGGCAACCTGGTGGTGAGTTCCTCAGTGCGCACGCTGCCACAGAGCGTGCGCGTTCTGCCGCCGCTGCCCCATCACAATACCAGACCAGGTGAGTTTTACTTAAGAGGCATTACACCCCAAGCATGCAAGGTGAAAAGTGAGGTCTTGGAATTTTTTCATATTGGCGTGAAATGCCCCTCAAGTGAGTTCAATGCATTTGGCTCTGCAGTGAGTGTTTACCTATATTGTTTTTGGTTCTAATACAGTTGCAATTTATTTTTTAATGCTAAAATAAAGTACTAGAAAAAGACTCAGCCCCTCTATACATGACACACATGGTGGACCGTGTGAACTTCACTTAAAGTACCTCATAATCATTCATTTACAATTTGTTGGCTAGAATATGAGTGCATACTTTGAGTGTACATACCGAAAGACGAGTCCATAAGTGCACTGTGTATATGTTCGCAGTTTTGAGTAGCGGCGGGGGTCACGGCGGCGGCGTGCTGGTGAGCAAGGCGGTGGCGGCGCACGCGGCCGGCAGCAAGGCGCCCGCCAGCCACGTGCCGCGCGGGCTCGCCGCCGGCGCCTCGCTGGCGCTGCGCCCCGCCCAGCCCGCACAAGGTGACCATTACATAGCGATACCACTGCGCCGATCAGCACGTGGCGCCTAAACAGACCCCGTCTCACATCAGATTGAACCCGCTTTAACTGACTGCAGTGCAAGCTTTAAACGAGCTTTCAAATTGGAAAGAATTTTCTTCCGGCTACTTCCCTCCGCATAATCTGATAACTCTAACTCTTCTTGAAGACCATAGGAGTCAAAGTCAAGTCTTCTAAGAACATTTTTGCAAATCATCATGGAATCTGGCTAATAGTCTTTGTATGGAAAGATGGCGTTTCTTTTTTTTATGGTATTTTTTTTATAAAAACCGCCACAAATGTATGTATGTGGTGCAGGTTGGTCGGGCGGGCGCGCGCGCGGCGCGCTGGTGTACAACGCGCGCGCCGCCGCGCCGCGCCCCGCCGCGCCGCGCGCGCCCGCCGCGCCGCACGTCACGCCGCACGTCACGCCGCACGTCACGCCGCCGCACGTCACGTCGCCGCAGCACGCCGTCGTCACGCTGCCCAACACCACCGTGCTCGCATGTGAGTCGAATCTTTTCTTAACATGTCCAAATATTACTAAAGATCTATTCCTACATTCATAGAAAAACAAGTCATATTGCAATCTGCGGCTGTTTCATGTAAAAATAGCGGTTTCCGTGTTACTTTCTTTGGTAATATATAGTGTTCCCATATAAACCTCTTACCTTACCTAAAAAGAACATATAGTACTTTCTCATTATGTATTTAATCTACCTGAATACTCACTATTTTAGACCGCCTGTCTGTGTCCTATATTCTGGTGCAGTACCCAAGTAGTTAAATGTACATTAAGAGGCTATTTTACACTGTATGTAATGTAAGACTATCTACCTTGGTCTGTAGCGAGCTTGTCAAGCGGCGTGATCGCGGGTGCGGTACGCGCGCCGGCAGCCACCCGGCCGCTGCCGCTGCTACAGAGAAACTACCAACCTGCTAAGGTAACTACACTGCTCTTGATTGGACTTAACATGCTTTTCTAGGTCACATTCAGTAATTTAATGTCAATATTTTACTTGATTCACTAGCGCTAGCGTAACGACGCTTATAAATGTTCGTTTAAAAATTTGTATCGCCCAATGACTCATTAAATAAATAAATAAATAAATATTTGGGGACAATCTTACACAAATCAACCTAACCCCAAACTAAGCAAAGCTTGTTCTATGGGTGCTAGGCGACGATATACATACTTAGATATGTAAATACATACTTATATAGATAGAAAACATCCATAACTCAGGAACAAATATTTGAGATTAGCACACAAATAAATGCCCTTACCAGGATTCGAACCTGATACCTAGACCCATGCCATTTGAGTGAGTGCCATTCACTGATAGCTAGACTGCCTTGTATGAGATAGCTTTCAAATACTATAATACCGGTAGATTAACGACCCTATCTGTACCACCTAAAATTAACGTTTAATTAAACGTTCCGATAAAAAAAACATGAGATTGCGTCAAATAGTGCCTATATTTTTTATATATAATTTTTTCTGACTTTGGCTTGATGCAGGTGGTTGGTGTAGGAGTAGGAAACAGCGCCCCCCCACAGTTATACTACGAGGTGCCGCGCGCCCCACAGCCGCAACCGCGCCTGCAGCCGCTCGCGCCGCAGCAGCAACAACCGCAACCGCAGCAACAACAGCAGCCGCAACACCCCCAACCCCAGCCGCAACTACAGACACAGCTACAGACGCAAACACAGCCGCAGCCACTAGGTAACTATCCTGTCGTAATCGTGGCAACAAGTGTAACAACAGAGTGAGTTGAATTGTTACACCAACGGTTATACGGTACATTTTAGTTTGTATACTAGACTAAAACCTAACTCCAGAATAATATACAATTTCTAGCGCTATGAATCGTCTCGTAAAAGTCGCAACTAGTTCCTGCTCTTTCAAGATTTTCGTTATTACCTAGTCTAGCCATAAGTTCTGTTACAAACAAAAACGTAAATAATTTTCAATGTAATGTAATTTGATTACAATAATCATATATTTATGAATAGGTAATAAAATAAAGCTCTTAAGTAATATATCCTTTGTCCGAAACTTCCAATGTTGGTTTTAATACAAGCCTTTAATCATCAGCTTTTCAATGGTAAAATTCACGCACCGTTTTTATGGGGGAATTTACTACAGTTGCCTTTAAATATTTTAAATGTCATACAGCAATACAACAAACGAAATATATAAATGTAAGCACACAACACTCGAGAAGCTTAAACTATAGTATACACGCTTCAGCAACGTCATTATCCAGCATAGCTCATGATTTAGTAAGATGCGTCATATCAAGGTGTCTCTAAAATCCATTTTTCCGTACAGGCTTGTTTAGCGACTGAAAATTTCAGTCAAACTGTATCAAAATGAGCTTTAAAATACTATGGTAAAACCTGTTAACAGGACAATATACAAAAATATGCTTTAGGCTTTTCAGGAGAATTCGGCCTCACTTCAAATAGCTCACTCCACCCAGTCTTACCTGAAAAGTAATTTTCTTTGTTCTTCTCAGTATGCTGATTGGCCCCTTTCCAACACTTACCTAAATTCCCTGGACAATTAATTGTGGTCGGTGTTAGAGGACATGGTCTGTTCTAAACACCACATAAATATTGATTCTCTAAAAACAACCTTGACGGCAGGGTAGATTTTTTTCCAATAAAGAAGGTGCGTGAATTAACAGGTACGAAACAAATCGTTAAAAAGCAAATGTTAAAGCCATATGTGGACATTTCTAGATAAAAATATATCATTTAAAAACTAAATTAATTTATCTATAAATAGATATACCATTTTTGTAAATTAGTTGAACCGTCAAAGAAATATGATTATTTTCACAAGTAACAGAACTTATGGCTAGACTAGGTATTATCCACATGTTTGTTTCAGTGACATCAGTTAGCGTAGTGAACGCAGTACAGGCACTGACGGAAATTCGCGGCGCGGCAATGCCGGCGGCGGCGCCGGCGCAGGTGCCCGGCGCGCCAAGGCCTTCCATACTGAGGAAACGCGACGCTGAAGGGTACGTATAGACAATCTACTATTACCTGTTCATACAAAAAAAATGTATGAAATATTAAAATTTACTTTAATTAATTTTTGTCACTATTTGCCCTTGAAAATCGCAAATTCTTGATATGCTCTATACTAAGAAGTAAACATATCGCAGGTCCCCGACGAAGCAAGCCGCCATGTTTGGGAGGCCGGGTTGGGAGGACGTGCCTGCCGGGCCGGGGACAGGCTCAGGCTCCGGGGGCTCCACCACCATGTCGGCGTCCTCCTCGCCGCCGCCCGAGCCCGAGCCGCAGCCCGACCTGTCGCCGCGCAAGAAGCCGCGCAAGCAGCTGTGAGTACTGTAGGTCACCCACAAGCAAGCCATGTACGGGCCGGGCTAGGAGGACGTGCCTGCCGTGCCGCCTCTCACCCGCTTTAAACGCCGTGGCCCTAGTGAAAAAGGGTACAAGTCAAAATGGGTCAGCGCATAAGGGCACAAGTGGAGTACATTATAAAGGACTTGTGCCCTTATTCGCTGAGCCTTTTTGACTTGTACTGAACTTCACTAGGGCCACAGAGTCTGTAACCATGCACTTCAACCTCGCGGTTTATTCTTTGGCGGCGAATGGGTTAAGACAAAAATAGACATGAAGTGATTCGGATTACAAACGATTTGCAATTTAATCCTCTCTTTATCAAACTTAAGACGTACAAATGATGAAGATGTTTATTTTTAAACAAGTGTGTGTTGCAGGCTAACCAACGACGTCCGGCAATGCGAGTTCCCCGCCGAGGACGCGCCCCCCACCCCGCCCCCCGTCGAGGTGAAGCCGCCACCGAAAAGTAAGTATATATAAAAAGTATATTGTCACTAGCTGTGAGTTACTATAATTGGCTTCCTGTATTTAATACAATGTATAATGTTTATGTCACAGCTGTTGGATCTCCAAATAAATAAAATATACTTAGACGAGTCACAATGCCCAAGCCAACACATAACTCTAAAATTTAGTAGGTTGCAATGGGCTGAACGGATAATCGCTGGAGTAAGTGTGTTCTGGAGTGGAGACCACGTCTGGGAAAACGTAGCGTGGAACGCCCTCTGGCCAGATGGCGGGACGACTTACATGAGAGGGCCGGCAGCGACTGGATGCGTAAAGCAGCAAACCGGGCTCTGTGGCGTAGCTTGGGACAGGCCTATGTCCAGCAGTGGACTGCAGCGGGGTGATGATATATATAAATGCGAATATCTGTCTGTCTGTTACCTCTTCACGATCACGCTTAAAACGATTTAGATGAAATTTGGTGTGAAAATAGTCTTGAGTCCCAGGGAAGGATCATCCCTTAAGGGGGTGATAAGGAAGGTGGAAGTGTATGGAACTGTTGCTCACAGTAGACGTAAAATAGCATACGCGCTATATTAATATTCGCTATGAGATTTTACTAAGGCGTTTCATTAATTCTTTATGGCCAACGTTAGTCCCATGCAGACGAAGTCGCGGGCAAAAGCTAGATATATTATAAGTACAGTCGACGTACTCGACGGCAAAGAAAATGTTTACACTTTTGTATCTTATTAAAATGGAGGAAAATGCAAATGTGTGATTTGTGTGAACATATCATTGACCTCAACTGTCCATGAAGGCGCACAAAAGTTAGCATTCTTTTCCAGGTGTACTACTTCCTTTAAGTTCCCGCACCAACGTTGTTTTACACGATAAAAACGGTTTAATCAAAAATTTCAATACTAAATTCTTTGAACATAAACACGATAAAAAGTATAAAAACATAATATGTTGATATATAATTCTAGTCTTCCTATACATTAAGATGTTACCGGTCAACGGACATCGCATTAAAGTAGCGCTTTCGAATTAGGCGAGGCGAGGAGGTCATCACTTATAGTATAGGTGATGGGAGCGGCATTAAGTAGAATCCTACAACATTCTGAGGTCAAAATCAAATGTGGTATTTTTTGTAGATGTTTTTTATTAACTAGCTCTGTTCCCGTACAATCCGTACTTGTAAAAAATGGATACGAACTGAAAGTCGCTTATTTGAGGTGATCTAAGGCCTCTTTCTAATACATAGGGTTAGAAAGAGACTTCCGCTTGTAAATTGTCACTTGTAGCTTTATTAAATGGGGCCTCCCAGGTATATTTACCACGGTGAGTGAAGTTGGACGATGACCAGCTATAATCTAGCAAACCAATAAGTGCTGTAGCAGTGGAAGAAACAAGCTATACTCATCCTTTTTAGTAGCGAGGGTACTAGCGTAAGAAAGAGACAGTATGATTATCTCTGTCTATGCTTGAAGTAAAACAAACCCTGGCCAAACTATAATATGAAATGTGTGTCAGGGCCGCTGCTGAGCTCGAGCTACGTGTGCGGCTGGCGCGCCACCGCGCTGCACTTCGCGCGGCCGGCCGACGTGCGGCGCCGCGAGCCGCGCGCCCGGGACATCCTGGCCATCGCCAGCCAGCGACACGTGCTCGGCACTGCCGAGGGCTGGAAGGTGCACCACCTCACCGCGCAGATGGACGACCTGGTCAGTGTCCGTTCAAGTCAGCTGTTAAGAGCACTTGTGGCGGTGATACATACAATTATACTATTTTTTTATTTTATTTTTATGTATGTTCACCGATTATTCGAAGACTGCTGGACCGATTTGGAAAATTCTTTTTTGTTCACAGTTGGTCCCATTGTCACCAGGTCTGGATCTGATTATCGGATCCTGGAGAAATCGAGGGAACTCTTCAACTATTATAGGCACACCTGTAGTCTTTTCAGTATTTTCTACAGCAACTCGGGCATTTCCTCTTAGATCATAAGTGAAATCGGTTCTTTTTCCGTTTAAATTTTTTAAGCTCTATGGGGGATCGCGGGAGGTACCTGCCTCCTCCTCCATCCTCTACCCCCTACTGATGGTTGAACATAACAGGTGTCGCTGGAGGCGGACGTGGGGTCGCAGCTGGCGGGCGTGCTGCGCGCGCTGGAGGCGCTGCCGGCGCGCGCGGCGGCCGCGCTGCAGCCGCACGAGCACACGCTACTCGAGCTGCTCAAGGTAAACATTCTAACACATATAATATAACCCTGCCCTAGTCGGGTATTTATTCGTTGAATCCTTAGGGTACTTTTGAACTCATGAATTGGGTAGTGCGTCACTATGATTAATCTAAGTTCGGGAATGGGAGCTAAACTCTATTATTTTTTATTTCGGGGACTAAAATGACAGTTCGAGATCACAATATCTACCCATTCTATCTATTTTTGACTAAAATAGCAATTAGATTGGATAAGATATCTATGAAGTTTTGTATTAAAATAACAGTAAGATTGGGCAGATTGATCACATGAGGGCCGATTAAATTGTTGTTTCAATCTTGGGAATAAAAAAATAGTGACGTCACATCGTGTTTTGAAAAGTGTAACACGTCGGCGAGACGTCGCGCGAAACTTTAATGGGCTGTGTCTTAGTAACTAACTCTAGCATTTTTGGTTTCTAACTGTAGAGCTTTTTATATATTTTTAAGAAAGTAAGACGTGACGTAACATTGTTACTTATAAATTTTTGATTACGACGTAACGTATCATTTGGAATCAACTGGCGAAACCTAGACACTAACTAGCTCAGCTTGAATAAAATAAATGATTGTTGATAATCAATAAACCAATGGCGCCAAGATACATCCATACCTATAATAAAACTTAATACGTTTTACAGGGTAACATACAAAGAAGCAAAATAGTCTGCGAAGGAATCCAGGAAGCCCGCGAAGACATCCTCCGAGTGTTCACACACCGAAACTTCGTGGCCGACATTCTGACGCGGCAGGCCGACAAGCGGAGTTTCCGGAAACACAGATCACAGTCATAATCCACAGGAAACACCACGAAAATACACCAAGGATTTGAGCTCTATAGTATCCACAAAACTAAGTGGCGACTGAGGTCATAGAACTGCTCTTTTACTCTTGAACGGCTGCAGCAAGAGTGAGACAGCGTTATGATCGCAGTCGCCAGTTAATTTTGCGGCTAGTATAACGACATTGACTGAAAGTCTATTATCGCTTGATACATGGTTATTTTCGTGGTTCTGTAATGGAGTACCAATGCTATTACTTCTGTACCAAAGCATAATAAACTCTTGTGGCATCCCTTTCTTACTTGTGCAATATGAGGCTGTTGACTGAGAGATGCTATGTAGCTGATTCAAAGTTTTTGCTCAAAAAAGCCTTGACTGCGTTTCGGTCTTGGTTCGAGTATGAGGCCGGCCGAGCATCTCAAGCTTTAGCATCCACTATGGAACTGGAAAAAACTAGCTAAGAAAAATGACGATGGTTGCTTGATTTAAAAATCAATTATGTTTACACTCCATAGAATGTGAGTGTCCTATATCTTTTATTGCGGAAGGTACTAGCATTGGTGACATTTGTAAATAGTGTAAAGAATAGTTATGTAAATTTAAGTAATTCTATATGAGTATTAATTTTATGAGAAGAGAATGCCTTGAAAATGAGTTTTACTTGTGATTTTGATTAAATAGATGATAATAATAAAGAGGATTTCATATAAAACTGTTTCCTTAGTTTAATTAAAGCAAAAGAAACAATTTCTTATTCCATGGGAATGAGTTGATTTGAGTCGCAGAGTAAATAATAGTAGTTCTCAACGTGACGTATTGAATTCACGGACCAATTACGTTGTCTCTGTCTTACACGTGATACGTTTTCTTTATCACACAATTGCGGGAAACTCCGAGCCAAATCCGTCATCCCGTTGAGTCCACCCTTGCCCGAGTGTCAACAACAACATTGTAACCCTCCACCACCTCAACTGCTAAAAGAAAAGTAATGGCGTGGGGATAATAAAAATATATGAGAATATGACAAGGACCAACGATAATAGCTCCTTCTCTGTCGTACCTATTGAAAGTGTAATAAGACCATCCTGTTCGATCTTGATACTATGATTACCATGTCCCGTCTATACCTTTTATCCTATGCCTATATTTCAAAGCAAATCTTAGCAAATGGTCTTCATGTTCGTGAAAACTCAGAAACTCCATATTATCGAAATTAAAAAAAAACTACGTAAGCTTGACAGTGTGTACTCACCATTAGCATCGACTCGATTCGGTCCGTAGACTATGGATCGAACATTTGTAAGCTGGCACTGGCAACATTGTTGGGCATAACTGTCAGTCAGTTCGCATACCTATTTATTTACTTCGATTAATTTTAGCCTAAAATTCTTATAATTGTTACTTAATATCGAAATAAATAAAAGTATATCATGGCGAGTAGCAGACTGGAAAGGATAGGCACAATTTTTACAAGGTAATTTTATTCCAATTGTACAATTGAGTTCATGTAATTCGATTTCCATTGCACTTTGTTTTTTTTTTATTCTAATTTAAAATTAGAATGCCTAGCAATAAAAAAAGAAAATGAGCGGAAAAATGTATATTTTCGCGGGAAACAGGGTTTAAGAAAGCAAACTTACGTGCTTTCGTGACTCGTGGTTAGTGGAACCGCCGAACCGTATTTTCAGTATTTTGTAGAATCAAAGCACTGGTAAATTCGCTCTTGATTTATTTTGATAAGCTTATTGGTTTAACAAAATGTCTAACACGAAGAAAAGTGGTAAATCTAAGTTCTTGGCTGAAGATTTAAACGATTTCATAAATAAGAGCCAGTTTGTAAAGGAATCTCCTAAGACAGGAAAACCTCAAAAACGCAATAAATCAGCAGTACCGGCAATAAACGAAGATGGTTTGTCCAAATTAATTGTCGACCAACCAGTAAGCATTAAAAAACGCAAGATCTCAGCAAGTCAAACAGTGGAGACACCTCAGAAAGTCCGGGATACACTTAAGCAGCAAATAGAATCAAGGTAACACTCAACAGTTTTTAATTCTAAATTAAGGTCATAAAATTCTGCTTTATTATAATATTGCACCTATATTGTTCCAGACAAGAATGTAGTGATCTCATGCTAAACAGTTTGTCAAGCATTATAAAGCAACTTGATGCTGATTACACACAGATGAAAGAAAATCAAGAGAAATTGGAGCAGCTAACTGGAGCCTTATTGAAGTGCATTCAACAGTCTAATACTGCTCATAAACAAAAACTAAAGTCATTATGGGAGTTACATGAAAATTTCAAAAAGGGGTAAATATATTATTGAGCTTGTTTGTGATTACTGTAACATCTTTTGAATTGTTTTTTTTTATGTTGTTCATTATTATTTCAGATATGAGGACATGAATGCTCTACAAAAAGAGCAGAATGAGAAACTGGTTGAAGACTTAGAGGATGACCTTAAGAACTTGGAGCAGAAGCTGATAATAGAAACCAAACGGAGTGGCTGGGATAATTTACGCAAAACGATTTTTCATGCTATGCAAAATGATTTGTAAACTGACCATTTTCACAATGATTGCATTTTATATTTTAGAGACATTCTTGGTAGATTTTATGTTAGAAGAATATGAAAAATAAATTTTCTGTTTGTAGAATAAATGAATTAGACTGTAACCTTTCACAATTATTAACCGACTTCATTTATTTTAGATATATGTGACAATGTAGAAAATGTGATTTATGTTCGTAGAAAAATGTTTTAATTTGATCTTAATAAATTCTTTCATTACTTTAACAGATATTTTCTTCCTAATTACTAACTCACTTTAATAGTTCACACTTTACTAGTATTTAGGTACAACATTTGGTTGCCCTTTTGACTAGTTATGTAAAATGAAATAATTAGGCATTTTTATTTATTTAAAAATGAATGCTTAATAATATTTGTACTTCAAGCTATGTGCTGTTAATACATACCTATAGAAAAAACTTCGAACCTCATTCGAAAAGCAAGCTGCATGCATATAAGCTGATACCTAAGTGAAGTGAAAGTACTACCTATATTAAATCTACTTTCTATTTTTTAAGTACATGTACCTACCAAAGTTTTTTTTATTAAAAATTATTATATCTACAATCTTAATATCACACACACAGGATTCAAAAACAGATCATCCACAAGGCTTCGTCACAACAATCATAACGAAATCCGCCACGGTTTTGTTAATAATCACTGCACTTTCTATTTATGTTACTTATTAACGATCTATTTGTTCACAGAGTAGAGGGTCTGATCACGCGTGGAGCAATGAGGCCCGACGACCGGCCGCTGTGGTTCGACATCTACAAGGCATTCCCGCCGGTCACGGAACCCAAATTTGCAAAGCCGCTACCGGAAATCAAACCTATACGACCCGTTCTTTATGAAGAAGACGTTGTTAGAGCGTAAGTATACTACTTACCTATAAATAATAGTATTTCATACAGAATGGCCACGCTATGCCCTGCCCCGATTCGAATTACCTGACCCCGCGGCGGCCGATTGTTAGGAAACTAGTAGGTTTATCACTATCAGTCATGTTGCTGGCAAGAATTCACGCAGCATTGAAGTTTTTTATGTATGGTTTTACAGTATGGCGTGTCCGCCCTGTGCCTATTTACCACCTATTTATATTTACTCTAAATACTTGTTCACCCAGCTGTAAAATTGCATGGATATTTTAACGAATAAATTTATTGATCAATGAGTTTATGTAATCCTGCAGCTTTTCAAACCAAAACGCCAAGGGACTGCCCTCCCAAAGTAGAGGGAAACCAAGACGGCTGCCCCTCTCCCACATTTGTGATGAGGCGGAATGAGAGAAATAGCCGTGTCTATACCTGGCGCACCGCCTCGCGAGGAAATTGCCGCCCGCGGCAGCTCGGCTAGTGTGGACGTGCCTCGCCCGAGGCATTGCGGTCGCGCGTGCTTTTGCAGTCACGGCTAATAATGAATGTCTTATGTTACAGGAAATTCCATTCTGCCGGCCAAGGCTTCGGTGTAATCAACATGCTCAGTCCAACTGGTGAAACCCCTATCAAGAAGCTAGTGAAACAATACGAAAAGTTGAAGTCTGAAGGCGTCCCAGAGCCCGAGCTCGTTGAGAAGGCGTCCGCGGCCGTGGAGACCCAGTATTCCCAGCGACAGCACGACGCCACACCACCAAAGACGATCGTTAAAAACCCAGATTCGGTAACCGCGCAAGTTCTCGCAGAAGCGGACTTGAAAAATATTTTTGAAGAAAAATAAATCATGTTATGTTACTGTAAATACTTTAAATAATTTTAATGATTGTTAGAAATAAATAGTTAATATTATGCTGGAATTTTATAATTGGCTCTCCTAATGACTTAAGAGTCGCCAGGACGCTCGCGTGAACTCGCGTCCCCATACAATACAAACGTAGTTCAGCTCTCATTTTAAAACGACATGCTTTAGAACCATGAAATTTGGCATGGGCATTCTAGCAGTACAGATCTATGTCGGTAATTCGTTTTCGTTGCTAAAAATTGTAACACAAAGAAAACATAGCAAAAATAAGTTTTGTATGTAAATCGGTATCTGGCTGTATTTTCTTTGTATTACAATTTTTAGCAACGAAAACGAATTACCGACATAGATCTGTACTACTAGAATGCCCATGCCAAAGTTCGTGGTTCTAAAGCATGTCGTATTAAAATGAGAGCATAACTACGTTTGTATGGGAACGCGAGCGTCCTGGCGACTCTTAAGTATATTTCTTATATCGATAGTCCATCATAAATCATATCGTACCCCAGCCGTACTTCATTGTTAGGGCTCTTACAGACGAGCGACAGTACGCGACACACTATCGGCGACGGTCGCCGACGGTCGCTGGAGACCGCCTGCCACCACCACCAAATACCTACCTACATCCGAAGATTTCGGAACCAATACCTCTGCCGTCTTTTCTATAAGAACAGCCTTTAGATATATCGGAGCAGCCAAGGTGTTCACAAATATTTGAACAACAGACGTTATTATCGCTTTGACAATAGAGACCTATTGTCAAAGCGATAAAGTGCATGTTCAGATATCATTGAATACCTTGGCCTTTCAGATATACCTATTTGATGGGGTCTGTGCATTAGAGTGTTTCCCTTGCTATTAATAGTAAGTAATGGTGTAACTTGACCTCAAGATCTATAACAACTACTCATACTCTGAGATATCAATCTTATGCTGGTTTTACAAAGAAAATGTGTTTTAATAACAACTGAGGACATGAGTGTTTCTTTGAATAGTTTGAATAGATAACACTTGACTCATTTGACCAATTCAATTCAGAACCAACGGCTACGCTTCCACTAAGTAAATAACTGTTAGTAATCACACTTCTTATCAGTACGATAAGATAACCAGCCTGGCCTGAACACACCTTGTATTACGTTCCAAACTGTTGGCTGTTTTAGTGCGAAATTAATTAATTAATAAACGTGAAAAGTGTGACAGTGTTCCAAAATGGCACAAAGGAAGTCCTTTCTGTTTTACTTGGCGGTTATCTTAGGTGCGTATGATGAGGGTCCTATTGTGTTGCAGAGCTAGCTCCTTATCTCTAGTTACATTGTAGTCGAGTTGCTTTGTTCAGGTGCTGAATAGGTACCAACCTAATTAAGTTTGACCTAGTTTACGTTACACGATGTGTTGACTTTGTTAAGAAACCTATTTTCTGTTTATATAAATAACTATTAATTATAATAAATATTTAGGTTTGTACAAAAACATCATTATGAGTCACTCAAAAATGTAGATTATAGGTATTTTTCACCAGACCCATTCGGAAAAAGCTCACTTTATCCTTTAATATGTTGGTAATAAGCGTTGGTAGCCTGACGGTTTAATAAGCGTTGGTAGCCTGACGGTAATGACGTCTGACTTTCAATCCGAAGGTCCCGGGTTCAAACCCCGGCTCGTACCAATGAGTTTTTCGGAACTTATGTACGAAATATAATTTGATATTTACCAATCGCTATACGGTGAAGGAAAACATCGTGAGGAAACCTGCATACATCCGCGGAGAAATTCAAAGGTGTATGTGAAGTTCCCAACCCGCTTTGGGCCAGCGTGGGGACTATAGCCTGATCCCTCTCGTGCATGAGAGGAGGCCTGTGCCCAGCAGTGGGACGTATAGAGGCTAACATATATTATATATGTGTGTGGAAAGTTGGGTTTTATTCTCTACCGTTAAATTAATTTACTTAGAAGTGTTGAGCTGTTTTTACAAATTTTTATTTAGCTTATATTTATTTATTTATGTACATCAAACCACGCAAGTTTAATTTCAATCACTTCCCGGTGTCTGATTGAGCTGAAATCCGACCGATATTTCCGTAATTTAACTAATTTACATGACAATATGACAATGCAATCTAAGTACCTACTAGGTACAGTTAGCAATCAAAGTGTGTTCCAAGTGTACTTGTTCATGATGCTTGTTGGATATACGCGATCATTTTTAGTGATAAATTTTGATTACATACAATTATAATAGTTTACAGTTTTTATTTTCCTCCCATTGTTGTGGTGAAAAAAATTGTATTACACTCGATATCAAAGTTTTTCAAATTCCCGTGCCTTGCCACTCGCAATACTTGTGGGTAAATTTTGGAATTTTACGCTGGTTCAGGTTTCAATATAAGCACGAGAGGTTAATAAGGGTGTTAGAAATTACTCTAAATTAGTATTGCGATACAGCGGGGAAATGCTGCCAGGATCCTCGGCACCATGCCAAAGGGACCCAATTATTTTAATATTTTTTTACGTTTATTTAGTTTTATTTTAAATAGGTAAGTTTTATTTGTAAGTTTACTTTATAATTTACTAACTTGAACCCTATGTCTTTGAAATAAGGTCCAAAAATGATTGGAAGTATATTCCCTCTGCCTTATAAAGCCTCTCCCTCAGCTCCCTCTGCCTGTTTATTAGTGTAATTAAGTTCTGCCGTTTCTATTAAGGTTATGTTATGATAGACTATTATTTATTCTGTTCCTTAGTTTGATTGTGCAATAATAAAGTTATCTATAATCAATCGCTTTTCAGTAATCATCAGCACGCTTACACAGGAGGCTGAAGCCAGAAGAAAGATTTTGAGAGGAAGGCGTGTCATGACACGGACTTATTACCGTAAGTACACATAACTACAAGTTACCTCAATGGAGCCGTGGGGTGCCCGGCCTTAGAATTGTCCCCCACCATATCGTCCCGTGGTTGCAGTAGGAGTCTGCTAAGGGAATATACCGGGAGATGGGCAGGAGCATCTTCCGAAAGCCTAAACAACAATAAACCAAAAAAAGAACTGCGCGCGCCAACCCGCCTGCCAAGCGTGGCGCGTATGGCCAACCCCACCCTTTTTAAAGGAGAGGCCTATGTTCAGCAGTGAACGTTTTATGGCTGGGATGACCTCAATGGTATTTTAAAGATTATTTTCTATCGATTAAATAAAATCAAAGGCACGCATTGCGTCTGCCACAAGCAACATTAACTACTGCCATCATCAATAGTCACACATTGCCTATTCGTGAGCCTTATTGCACCATGATAAGGTCGACTCTAATACAACACTATTAGCCGAGCTACACCTGGCGCACGGCCTCGCGAGGTAATTGCCGCGCGCGATAGCTCGGACGAGGCACGCCACACTAGCCGAGCTGCCGCGCGCGGCGATTTCCTCGCGAAGCGACAGGTGTAAACACGGCTATTCACTTACTTTCTCTGATTTCCACTTTTCAAGTTCATATTATTAAACGAAGAAGTGTTTACTCTAGCTTTTTTAATTCTAGGTGGGAACGCGATACCGGCCTGGGCGATAAGTCTCATCGCGGGCATCGGGATGCTAATGATCGGCGGCATCTTGTACGTGGTCATGAGAAAACTGGTCCTCTCCTCCGAAACGGGCACTATGAATACGTATCAACCAGCGTTGCAGAATGAAGACGTTTGAAGATTATACAATTATTCAGTATGCGACTTGTTATACAGTCTTTGGAGTGGTTGTACTTTGTTAGGTGATTTCGCCTTGAGTTATATTTATTTAATCGGCAGCCCCAAAAATAAAACGGATAGCATTGTGTATAACAGCTCACATACTGTGTTTTAGTACTGAATTAAGTTTAACTATAACCACCGTTATTGTTTTAATATTTTTAATATACATTTAGCGATCGAGATTCAAATCTTAACAAACTTCATTACTTTACGAAAATCTGAAATTACTAGACAAGTATTTTTAGTTGTTTCAAGTTTGTTGTTTACACCTTTGTCGAATAAAACTATCGCCTCGATAAAATCAATTTATTTTAGTTTAATACATAGGTAATAATAATTATGTTATATGAAAATCTTAAACCGAGCAGATACTCGGAAAACGTCACTTAAGAGATTGTACTAATGAACGAATGAGAAAAATGATTTCACGATGAAGTGAATATGTTAGAGTTAGAACTCTCGACGGTGGTACTTGTCTGGGTCAAAGTAAGATGTGACCACAACTCTGTTGCTGAATTTTCTGCCTGTGAGGGTCTGCTGCGCTTTCTGGCAGTCTGCGATGCTGTTGAACTCTACAAACACCTGTGGAAGAAGAAAATTGTGTTAGGTTATGTAAACAAATGGGCTTAGTCACAAAATTTGATCAACCAATCAAGTTCTTCGCGTAAAAACTCCCTTATTAGGATTTAAGTTAGGGTCACCGGTTTGCAGAATAAAAGCCATTTTTGGAACACATAATTTTTTTGTTCAATTTGAGTGAATCATGTTACGTTTCGTCACAAATATTATTAAACTGACTAAGCGACAACTCCCAAAGACGTACAAATCGTACAATTTGCTGCTTCAGCTTTGCGTTGCGTCAATAACTGGAAAGTTGCGTAGAATCGGGACAGGTGGCGTGGTCTTGTTTCGATGGCCATGATTCTTTTTCGATCATTTAGATTTTAGGCCAAATAGTTCGTTAGTTGCCGTAATCAAATACACGAATAGGAACTCAATCTCACCTTTCCACAACCTGGCACTTCAACGCCTTCGATGGGCCGGGGAATTTCTATACTGCGCACGCAGCCATATTTGTTGCATTCCTCCCTGCAATTCAGATAAGTATATTAGAAACCTGAATCAATTTAATTTATTATACAAAGACACCCTTTTGCTGACATTTGGCTGACAAATAAAATCAATTATCTATTCCTCTGTCCCCTGGGCATCCAAAATAATCAGGCCATTACAATAATTAGGAGCTATTTTCTCCAGTGTCCCTTCAAGGTCTATTCTGTCATCTAGACTTCAGGATTAAGATTATCAATATAATTGGAATATTCGATTTCTATGTGACGAAAAAAGGCGTGCCTCATGTGGGTATCATTGAGTTTATATTTGTTATGACATAAGTGTAAATATATAGAGCTCTTGAAGATTATGACGTGACAATCAATACGATCATACACGACAGAGCCAGAGGGCTTACTGCGAAGTGCGAACATTGAAATTAGAAAATTGACAATCTTCCTACCTATTGTTCTTGTTATAACTATTTGAATCATAGAGGCAAACAGACAAAGGAACAAAGTGGTTTGCCGTAAGGCAGCACTAAATGCACTGTACTGTAAACCTGTTTGTCATGAGCAGGTATTAAAACACTCACTTGATGTCCTCGAGGATGTCCTCATACTCCTCCTCGTCGCGCAGCTCGTCAGGCGTCACCATGTTGAGCAGGCACAGCACCTCGGTGGGCGGCCCGGCGCCCGCCAGCGTCAGCCCGGCCACCTGCAGCTGCAACACTCACTTGATGTCCTCGAGGATGTCCTCATACTCCTCCTCGTCGCGCAGCTCGTCAGGCGTCACCATGTTGAGCAGGCACAGCACCTCGGTGGGCGGCCCGGCGCCCGCCAGCGTCAGCCCGGCCACCTGCAGCTGCACCGGCGCTGCACCCGTCATGGCTGAAAATTATAATACTCCTTATACAACTTCATCTTGCACATCACTATTTTAACAAAATAACTAGTAACAAAGTAGGTTTTCCTGTGTTTAAAATTTCAAGGGACCAAAGTTAAATGCACAATTAATTAAGATTACAGGCAAAATGTGTTACCTAATGTGGAATTCTTGGCTCCAATACTGGCACGTTGGACTATGAGCTTCTTGTCACCCAGCTGCATACCATTTAGACCTGCAATAGCCTAAAGAATAACAATGTTAATAATGTGAAATATTTTAGAACTGTATGTTGTTGTTGAATTCACATAATTGTTTATTCTTACCTGATCAGTCATTGAAATGTCCACATATTCAGCAAAGGCATATCCCTTGCTGAGACCCGTTGACGAGTCTTTCACTAAATTGAAAGCCCGGAGTTGTCCAAATGACATCAGCAGTTCTTTCACCTGTTTCATAAAATATTGCATAAGTGCATATCAAGTCACACATCATAACAAAAAAATACAAATCATTTTAAAAATATATAATTGTTTATCTAATAACACAGACAGGATACTACATGTTTGAATGTTCCCGTGAACATTAGTGGCAATATGCAGCAAATAAATGAATGTTATCTGACCTGTGTCTAGCCGCATTTTAGAATTATGTGTGAATGGAGGAGACTTGCCTTGTAGTGCCGACGTCTCGTTCAAGTACAAGACGTATAGGTGAGAATGAGAGACAACAGTGACACGCGGGCCGCGAATGTGCCATATCTAAGCTAGGGAGGGGCAGAAAGCAGACTATCAGTGAGTTGTAAAGGTAATCGTCGAGCGTGGGGACGCTCGTCCATGCTAGGGTACCTGAAATACCTGAAATGGACCAAAAAATATCGCGGCTCACTGCTGGCGCCACCGTAGCCCTGTCAACTGTTGAATCTCGCCCTGAAATGTCGCTACCTAATGGGAATTCTCATCCACTCATTTATTCTCAAATTTGCTCAATTGTTATTTAATTTGAATGAGGCAAATATTGAATGATGAGGGTTTTTGTTATAAAAGACCTAAAATGTTCTGCTGCTAAAAATGACATGAAATACATAAAATGTATGTGTCGGCTGTTAAAAAATTGGAGCATTAAAACCTAGAAAGGACCTGCAAATATAATTTTAAAATTAATAAATTGACAGTATTATAGGAAACTGTTTGCAGGGTAACCTGAGTAGTATTGTCGGAAGATTAGTTGAAAAGAAGGTTTGAATTGTGCATGCACTGCATTGCTTCGGCATCTCTCATTCATGGCAGCATAAGGAACTGTTTACCTAGAAACCTAAAAGCTGGCTATGAAATTTTGACACAGATAATCAAGAAAACAAGGCATTTTTCTGTAAAACAAATACCACTTGATATGCAGTTGATTAGATAACAATAAATTAAATGCAAGTCTTGAGACAATATGGATATTTTAAATAAAATTCTTGTAATATGAAACATTAACTAAAACTTAATGAACAAGTTTATAAAAATTATGAAAAACTTTTCACAAGTTTTATCTTAATATTTCATGTAACACAAAAATTTGTTTATACATCCCAGGAACTGAAATGCCATGAATGTTACGATACCCTCCTCAAAATTCAAGTTTATCTGGTTTTGTCCTAGTTTATTCTCAGCTGTTTTGGAACCTATCGTCACACTCTCAGCTATCATTATAGAGTTTCAGATTATTTTAATTTGTGTTTGTTTTTTAATCTGTCATTTTAGTGTCTGGGAATTATAAACTGGATTCAATTACAAGTGTAAGGGCACACTAAGAATAGAGAAAGCAATTACCTGATCCTCATTGAGATAGTTAGGCAAACCACCTATGAATATTTTGTGTGGTGAATCTGGGACCACTGTGCTGATAACGCCAGCTGGAAAAATGATAAAATTGTTTGTTTAACTATTTTTTTATGTTATTAGCCGTTCACACCTGACGCACGGCCTCGCGAGGAAATTGCCGCGCGCGCTAGCTCAGCTAATTTGGACGTGCCTCGCCCGAGGCAAACGCACTCGCGCCTGCAATGCCGCAATTTCCTTGCGAGGCAGTGCGTCAGGTGTGGACACGACTGTTCACTATAGATGTACATGTTTAATATTGCAACATACAGAATGATAAAATGTTGTAAATCAGGTAATTTTATGCTGTTTTGCTATTATTAGGTATATTCAATTCATTTAAAATTGAACAAGCACATAGACCCTCTATTACTTAAGTTTTTTAAAACCATGCAAAATCACCCTACCATGTTGCAATTTATCAGTTATTCTTACAATACACTCTAATAGCTAGGCATGCCTAATTTTCTGCTTTTATAGTTGCCAGTTGCCATATGAACAACACAAGTAAACAAATTATACAATATGTAAAAGTTACATGAACTAACCTGGAACATTAATAGATGGGTTTTCAGTGCCGGGCATAGGCTGGTAATCATGTGGCCGTCTAATCTTTAAACTCTGCCCTTTGAAGTTAATGCCATCAAAGGCCATGGCCTGAGTGGTCTCATCTATAGATCTGAACTCGAGGAATGCAAAGTTTTTGTCCAAGTTTATCTGGCAAGCAAGGACTGGGTTTCCGGCCGCTTGGGCCAAACCTGAAAGATGCATCTGTTGGTTGAAGAACTCCATGGTCTCTTCTTCAGTGACACCGAAAGGTATGTTGCCCACGTATAATCTTCGCGCTTGCCGAGTGATAGTCGAGCCGACCACAGGGACTGCCGCTTGAGGCGTGTCCGCTACGATATTCGCCGGGATCTGTCCTGCCGCCTGCATAGCCTTATACTGCAGAGGAGTGATGTGTTCGAAGCCCGGAGGCGGCACATCCCAGTACAGTGAAGGTTTGCGGCGACGCGACCGTTTCGAGGTCGGAGACCTCGATTTGCTCCTTGGCGGCCGCTTTTCTCTTTCACGGCGCTCCCTTGATCGTGATCTCGAGCGCCTTCTTTCTCGTGAACGAGATCTGCGTCGGCGATCTGCTAGACATCAAATTAATAAGAAAACCGATGGTGCAAATAAGTATTGATATAATTTGTACGTTATAAATGCCTTACCTTTATCTTCACCCATAGTTATATTCGAAATCACGGATTTACACGGATCACGGAATAAAGCTCAACCTCACAAGCAAAATGGCGTCGCATTCGAAAGCGGTGTGGCTGGGGTAGGGGGGCGAAAACATCGCCATTTTTCGTTCAGAAAATGCCATGGAAATACAAGAAAAATCTCTATTTTTCTTACAGACTAATGAAATCATTTTTTTTTACCATAACTTAGCTTATTTAAATATTTTAAATCTATTAATTATTGATACAAACTGTGATACTTACCATGTTTCTTCGATGGTAACCCTAATTTTGGAATGTCAATGTCAGTTTTTCGTTTCGTTTCACTTCTAGTTCTAGTTCTAGCTGTATGCTGTATTCAAACCAATCACATCACGTCACAGTCACACTCACAGTTGTTTGAGTTGTTGGCGGTGTGCTGTGTCGGCGAAAGTGAAAGTTTGAATATTCTAAACTTGGTGTAAATAGTCGAATTAGTCGATACCTTCGATCGATGGCTCCATATGGTTCTCAACAAGAAGCCATATCACCAGTGCCGCATATAATATTTATATAAATATGGTGCGTTATTTATTAATTAAAATAAGTGTAATATTTGTCTAGTGGATGGTTTAATCATTTATGATGTGATAATTTATTTTTAGGGAGACCTTAAAACGAATGGTGAATTGAGGAAAAGAGAAGGTACTTCGAGTAAACCGGCTAATCAATTATTACACGATAATGATGAGAAAATCACTTATAAAAACTCATCCGGGAACTCAAAGGCCGTTGGCCTAGTTTTTGTTTCGCTTCTACTTGATCTCTTGGCTTTTACTATGATTTTACCTCTCCTACCTTCTTTACTGGATTATTATGATAAGGAAGAAGGTAAAGGAACAACTTTATACGCGTCCTTGTTAGGAGCTATTCAGAGCTTCCAAAGACTAACAGGAGCCCCAGAAAAACTTGCGTCAGTATTATTTGGTGGTGCGCTGGGCTCTTTGTACAGTTTCCTGCAGTTTCTGACAAGCCCTATAGTTGGAAGTCTTTCTGATGCTTATGGAAGGAAACCCATGCTTTTATTGTGTTTGGTAAGTATCTATTCAATACACAATATATTTCATGATCTTGTATCTGATTAGATACAAAACGTCAAGGGCTAAAGCTGAAACATATCAAGTTGTATCTGTTATCAAATCATAACTTCTTAACAATTTAGGTCACCTCTTGAAATACACAGATACTGGATAGGAATTAATTAAGTATATAAACATATTTTTCATATTGCATAGGGGCTTTTTCTTCCCTGCTAGGAGAAAGTGCCACTTTTCTGTTCTAGGTCATTAGTTTTTTTATTCAGCCATTTAAAAACAAATTTCTTATTGAAATCTAGGGAGTCTATTATAGACTCTTTCGCATTGTTTGGGATATAATTCACAACCTTGCCGTAAATATTTCATTTTGCTCCCTTGTTACACAATCTAATCTACAATTGTTTTATTAGTTGCCAGTGTTTTCTAGCTTTATTCTTAATCCTATTGTTTTATCCATAGATAGGAATAGCCGCATCACACGCACTATGGAGTTTTGCAAGCACCTTCAGTATATTTGTGCTAGCGCGCTCTGTAGGCGGTCTCAGCAAGGCCAATGTCAGTCTAAGCATGGCGGTTGTTGCCGATGCCTCCAACGAGAAAACTCGGGCTAAAGGAATGGTAAGAATTTTTGTAGAAATTAATTGATAAATGAATAATTCATAATAGCCTTTATTGCCGAAACTAAAACAGTATAAATTACATTTATAAACAAATTTACTTAAAATCTAACACATCGGATTTTCCGGATTAGTGTTCAGCGTGCCTTCTGACACATAGGCCTCTCCCAGCTGTTTCCAAACCTTTCTATTATTGGCTTTTCTGGTCCAGAAATGAATAATTATTATAAATATATACATATAATAATAGATTTAAGTTATTAATGCTCTATGATGCCTTTTTCCAGCAATCAAGGTATGTCTGGTAAAATTTATTTAAAAATAAAGTAAAACTAAAATGCCGTTTATTGTTTTCTAGACTTACCTACTTAATTTTGTGTTTAAACAGTTGGTGGAACACACCTAGTCCCATTAAATAATAAAATTGTATACTGTTGTCATTACATTAATTTAAATTTGACTTAAAATACCTCCAGTAATTATTAATTCAAAATTTGAAGTAACACCAAGTACATACCAGGCGCGGTCGCAGCCTGAAATTTTGGGGGGGGGGTCACTGAAGCAAAAAAAAAAATTAAATTTTTGAGTGGGTCTTTTTTCTATTCGACACGTATGATTTTGGGGGGGACGGGGACGGGGGGGGGGGGGGGTCATGTCCCCTGTGACCTCCCCCCTGGGACCGCGCCTGGTACATAGTACATACCTAGATTAGAAATGAATTGGTATATTGAGAATGAGGCCATGGTTATAACATTAATGACCATTCAAATTCTGCTGAATTAATAAAATCTACAGCCAGTAGGCTTTAATTAAATAATTACATTTAATTCACAATATTGCGTTGCTATAAGTGGGAGCAAAAGATCGCAATTGCCGCATGTCGCTTCCACGCATAGCTGCTTGTTGCACCTTGCTGCCGCATGCGCGACCAAGGCCGTCTTAATACGTGATGGGGCCCTAGGGCACTTAAGAATGTGGAGCCCTTGAACACTTGGAAATCAGGGGCTCTTAATCACTCGACTACTTCAACTAGGCACACCGTTGACTTGACTTTAAAAAAACGTCGTCTACGATAGTTCGGGGCCCCCCTGAGGACGTGTGCCGTTATGGTAAAGACGGCATTGTGCGCGTCCGGGGGCGCGAATTACGGCGTGGCGAAGTCCACTGAACCTAAACATTTTTATCGTGCCGCTCGGAGCGGCGCAGCGCGAGCGGCAGACCGTGCGGCTCGATCACAATGTATAGACTTCAATGAACCTGTTTTGACTGACAGTGGTGGCCTTCGCTGCGCGTGCGTCAGTCGCCGTCGTGCTAATGTTTCCTTATTTACAGGCACTGGTAGGCTTGGCGTTTTCAATTGGCTTCATCGTGGGCCCCCTAGCCGGCGCCTGGTTCGCCAAAAACAACGACAGTTCTTCCGGCCTCTGGGGGGAGCGGCCGGCGTTCTATGCACTCTCATTGTCACTGGCGAATATTGTTCTAGTCACATTTTGCTTGCCCGAGTCACTGCCTAAGGTAATTGTATATGTATACACTGAGACACTGAGTCTGTCAAACTGAAATTAATTTAAGTAGATACTGTTCTACATCAACGTTCTAACTATTGATATAGGCATTCCCGTGCTAGGTACCAAGTGCGACCGCGAACATCGAAATTAGAAGATTGATTCTGCTTCTCTATTGCTCTTGTATATTCGAATGACGAAGAGCCAAATAGAGAAGGACGAATAACGAAGTGGTGCGCAGTACCAGCACAGGGCCGAATAATTAAAGCACTAATTTGATAAATATTAAAATGAAAAGGTTTACGGATAAGATCGCAAACACACGCATCGCAGTTAACACTAAGGCCAAAATATTATGCATTTTGCAGGAAAAAAGGGCACCTCTCTCGTTCACCTTATCCAAAGCGTTGGATTACATCTCTCCGTGGCAATTGCTAAAATTCACGGCAGTTAAAAATCTATCGGAACACCAGAACAAGGTGCTGTCAAAGCTGGGGCTGATATACTTCTTATATTTATTCATATACTCTGGCCTCGAGTTCACTATCACTTTCCTGACGCATCATACTTTTAACTACACTGCCATGCAGCAAGGGAAGATGTTCTTGGTAATTGGTAAGTTACTAAAACCCCATATATTATAATTTATCTGCTTTGATTTAAGATGACTGCTAGACGTGTTAGAGCTGCTTGCACTATAAGGTTTTTATGCAATAATAATTACATTTATTATAACAAAAAATAATAATAATCAGCGTTTTCGTACCCAGGGTTAATAATGGCCGTGCTCCAAGGCGGTGCAGCGCGGAGGCTCGGCGCCGCCGGCGCGGTGCTCGCGGCGCGCGGGGCGCTCGCGCTCACCCCAGTGTCGTTCCTGTGCGTGGCATTAGCCGCGGTGCCTCGGCCGCCGCTGATGGCCCCACTGGCCTGGCTGTGGCTAGGACTCGTCTTGTTTGCGATATGTAAGTTATATGCAGGGTTAATAGCTGTCGTACTATAAGGCGGTGCATCACGGAGGTTTGATCCGCCAGCGTGGAGCGAACGGCGAGCTTCCCATATAAGTAGTGATTATGAGTCATACAGAGTCAATGCCGTCTTTACCATAAGGGCACACGGGACCTGTGCCCAGGGCCCCCATCCTCCGAGGGGCCCCGAAAGATCGTAGACGTCGTTTTTTTTTACAGTCAACGTTATCCCTCATTGAACGCATGAGTGAGGGCCCTTGATTTCAAAGTGTCCAAGGGCTCCACATTCTTATAAGTGCCCTAGGGCCCCATCACATATTATGACGGCCTTGTACAGTCACCGGCAATAGCATCTTCCTACATGACGGGCGCAAAAATATATGACACGCTCTTATTTGTAGGGCCATAAGAGCGTGTCACATATTTTTGCGGCCTTCGTGTAGGAAGATACTATTGCCGGTGACTGTACAGATTTACAGAGCAGTGATAGTATTTTATTTATTAATAATTCTAATGAATTGTGTAATTTGTGTAGCGACGGCGTTCGCGGTGTCGTGCATGACGTCGATGGCGGCGGGCCAGGCGCCGGCGGCGGCGCGTGGCGCTGTGCTCGGCGCTTTGCGTTCACTCGGCGCGCTGGCGCGGGCGATGGGCCCATTAGTCGCTTCTTCAGGTAAAGGTTGTGTGGCTCCTCATAAGGCTTGGGCTTCGGTCAACAGGGAATCATTTGCGTCGTGACGGCGGCGCGCGGCGCGCTGCCTTCGGTGCGCTTGCGCGGGCGATGGGCCCATTAGTTGCTGCTTCGAGTGAAATATAAACAGCAAATCATTTCATTATAGGCCTTTGGTATTACTATTATAAATTGCGATTAGATTAAAATTGATAAGTTGCCAATTCATATAGCGGATTAATTTCAAAACAGACGAGACGCAAAAAATAATTTATAATTTTTAGGTTTCATATGGGTCATCATTATCAGACACATAGGTATGTAGAGCGTACAATTTTGCGCAATTCCACATACGTTGTCTTGATTAACCCTCCAGAAAAAGCCTCGTCATCGTTTGCAATCTCATATGTAGTATACATTTTATCGGTACATATATTATGTGATATAGAAGATCGTATGATAAATTCAGATAATAACATTGTACCATCATAGCATAGGTACATTTTCTATATACACTACGGTATCCTATCTACAATTTCAAGCCCTACTATATGTATGTTATGACTTATGTCGAAAGTTTGAAAGGAGATTTGATTTGGCGATATCGCAGAGAAAATACTAATAGGTTGTCTGTTCGGTTTTATTTGTTAACATCAAAACGCGCCCAAAAATACTTTCACACTTAAGAGTCGCCAGGACGCTCGCGTTCCCATACAAACGTAGTTCAGCTCTCATTTTAAAACGGCATGCTTTAGAACCATGAAATTTGGCGTGGGCATTCTAGTCGTACATATCTAGGTCGGACATTCGTTTTCGTTGCTAAAAATTGTAATACAAAGAAAATACAGCCAGTTACAGATTTAAATACAAAACTTATTTTTGCTATAGTTTCTTTGTGTTACAATTTTTAGCAACGAAAACGAATGTCCGACCTAGACCTGTACTACTAGAATGCCCATGTCAAATTTCATGGTTCTAAAGCATGTCGTTTTAAAATGAGAGCTAAACTACCTGGCGACTCTTAATTTGGGGTTGTAACTAAAATGTTGGCGACCCGTTTAAAATTATAATGGGTGTGATAGGTAGGTAAGTACCTATTGTTCGATTTTATTGTAAAGGGCAGGTTGAACAAATATACCAGCCCTAAATTTTTTTGTGCCAACTGTTTTGTAAGCTAATTGCCCTTAAACGTTTTATCACAATTTTTGTTACACGTTTAATAAAAGATGCATAGAAGATGGAGTTTTGTTCAATTAAATATGTAACTTTTTTTTTGTTCCAGTGTATTGGTGCTCAGGAGCGGCCGTCACGTACGCCATCGGATCAATAATTCTAATAATCCCAGCTGTGATGTTGTTTAGACTGAAATCATAATTCCGCAGACTTTACACTGCCACTTAACTTAAGCAATAATAATTAGAGTTAAGTTTTTCTTATTTCATTATTTATTAATTTGCTGTTACTTTACACCTTTTTTTTCTTTAATATCGTTGTATTATACCTTTTATAGTATTAATAATTTGAAGAACACCAGTCTTTCTCGAATAACAGTATTAAAAATACGAGTATTCATTTTAGTGTTTTATTTAATTATAACATTGTGCTCTATCCTATACCAAAAAGAATCAAACATTCAGGTAATTTGTCTGTTTATCTGTCTGTCTGTTACCTCTGCACGCTTAAACCGATTTAGATGAAATTTGGTATGAAAAACTTTTTCAAGTTCCGAGGAAGGTCATATGATGTTCTATCCTTGCTCACTGTAGACGTAAAATAGCATACGCGCTATATTGATTTGCTATGAGATTTCACTAAGGCGTTACATTAATTATTTATGGCGATTGTTAATCCCACGCAGACGCCTGCCAAGCGTGGCACGTATGGCATCCCCCCCCCCCCCCCTTTAAGGGCAGGCTTATGTTCAGCAGTGGACGTCTTATGGCTGAGGTGATGATGATGATGATCGTAATACAATGGAGGAAAATGCAAATGTGTGAACATATCATTGCCGTCAACTGAACAGACAGAATTCATTTTAGCATAACTTGGCCTGTTGTTGACAAGTAATTAAAACCTTATACTAAAATGAATTATGTTTATAGGTGCACAGAGTTCATAATTAGTATGAGGGGTGTGAGGTGACCAGTTACTAGCGATTTACCCTATGTTGATATAGAATTCTTATCTTTCTATACAGCAAGATGTTACCGGTCTCAGGGTACCTCTAAGCACGGAGTAGGAGTAGTACTAGTTTATTAATTCGTGCCTCTAAGTACCTACTTGTTAGAAAAATAAAAAAAATAAAAGTGCAAAAACATAGCCAGCCCGACGGGTCTCGAACGCAGATCACTATAGTAGCCCTCAACCAATGTGACGACCGGGGCCATAAAAGTCCACAATGCAACACAATGGATAACTGATAACGCGAGCTCAAGGTTTTATGGCCCCGGTCGTCACTTTGGTTGAGGGCTACTATAATCTTAACTAGCAGTCTGCGTTCAAGCTACCGCCCGACCAGGTCTATGTGTATTCTACTTGGCGAAATTTGCCTACATATGACATATTTAACAGTAAATTTTTAAGGACTTTACCGACAGTGCGTGACACAGTATTATTACAGGGAACATGCGTAAACTGAAGATGGCGGCATAGAGGACGACCCTGTTTATTGGCGCGAAGTGCAAATGACACATTTAAGTTGTTAAATTAGTCCAATAGATGGCAGGATTTACAACGTGCAAGGGTACCTACTACGTGAGTCAAATGTTGGAGGCAGCACCTTCTATTGGCGTGGAGTAGTTTCGATTTGGACCGAAAAATGGCAGACCCTCCAACGCGCACAGTCCCTAAAACGCTCAAAGGAACGCGAAGATGGCGCTGCAATCGTTAAAAAAAGTCTCTATCGACTCTATCCTCCTAAAGGCCCAACCATTATAATCTAAAAGTTAAGAGTAGAGTCCTATAGAGTTGAAATTTCTTTGTGTGAAAGTGCCTACGCCAATTCTTGGGATTAAGTTGCCAAGTGGACCCCAAATTCCATTGAGCTGTGGTCAAAATACGGGACAAACGTAAACGCTATTGGGAAATCAGGATGTGTGAAACGCCTTAACGGTATTAGTTACCACGTTACCATGGTAACCATTTGTTTTGATGCGATTCTTATGTCAATACTAGACAATAAACGCATAGTAAACCATTAGTAAACTATAAACAAAATGCCTTTATTTAGTAGTAAGTTTACTCCTAAAACGATTCCCGTGCGAAGATCAGACACATCGGTGATAAAGAAGGAATTCGGTAGCGACTACGCGTCTAAAGAGCTTTCATTGGAGTTAAGCCCCCCAAAAATAAAACTTGGGGACTTTGAGGTCACTTTTGAAGATGGACAATGGATACCAGGTTGGTATTATCATAGAATCCTACTATAATACAATAAATAACCAAATAGCAATCGAACTGCTAGCAGCGGTCTTCGTAATGGATCTTTTAAATTGTTACCTGTAGTAGGTTAGGTACCCATCTATAACACCCGTTGGTTAACTATAAGTAGGTATGTTTTACAGGTTTTTTATACATATACGTAGCCTAGGATACAATTAAGCGTATCCCAAGTAACATTTTGAGCTGTATAATAGCTGTATCCGCCAATTTTTCTGCTGTATAAAGGCTGTATTGACGGGCTTGGAGACCGTTATATCCTCAAAAAGGGCCCCAAATTATACAGCTCTAAGTGTTAATATAGCTGTCTAACGACGAATTTTACAGCTCTAAGTGTTGATGTAGCTGTTTAACGACGAATTTTACAGCTTTAAGTGTAGATCTAGCTGGTTAACAGCTGTATTATTACTGAGTGATGGCTGATTTACAGCATAAATAAATTCCATTATACCTTGGACTAATAAAGGATAAGGACTAGGCATCTCCGTACAGCCAACTGTGATCCAATAATGGCGCCCGTGTTGAATGTGTGCGTAGAGACCAGTGTTGCCAGTAATACAAATTTTCCCGATTAAGTGTAACATATTTTTGAAAGGAAAAATAAAACAGATTATAATTTATGTTCTTAAATATAATTAACATGCACCTGCCTTAATAAATCTGATGAAATATATTTCTGAAGAGGCGGATAAATGTTTTTTTTTTAAATCTTTAGTTACAACTTATTAAAAGTATACGACTACCGTTGATTGCATATGGCCCATAGACATAGGATGGTATAGACGGGGCATGGTCATAGTAATACCACAGAGTAAATAATAGTATAACAGAGAGACCTCTGTAATGTCACGTAACGTCACGAATCATGTTGTCCCTTCTTAACGCATGACAAGTTCTTTTTCGCACTTATGCAAACGTATCGGATACGTCGTGTCAAACTCAAATTTTTTGACAGATTTACTTTGAGTTGTACCCCCCTGGTAATACCAAGATAAAACGGGATGGTGTTATTACACTTTCAGTAGGTACGGCAAAGAGGTGCTATTATCGTTGGTCCTTGTCATAGTTCCTATTACCTCCCCGCGTGCGCAAAAATGGTCTTACGTAACATGGACGACTTCTATACTAAAACCTTCTCCAGAGTATAACAAATACTTTTCTGAAAACCGCATCAAAATCGGTTCAGCCAAACGCGAGATTATCGCGAACAAAGATATATACAAATAAATATAATTTTTAATGCTTATTTATAAATTTTTATGGAAAAAAAATTGGTACTAAAGAATATAATTTGATTACAAAGACATAAAAGTTATTAGCTCTTAGCAAAGAGAATTAGGGTGACAACACCCCTAGCGGAATTCCTCGCGGAATTAGCGGAAGTAGCGGAAATTTGTCTATGGTAGCGGAAATTTGTCTATGGTAGCGGAAATTTGTCTATGGTAGCGGAAATTTGTCTATGGCTTCCATACGAAAAATCTGCTACCACAGACAAATTTCCGCTACTATAGACAAATTTCCGCTACTTCCGCTAATTCCGCGAGGAATTCCGCTAGGTGTGTGGTGACCCTTAAGTACCTATAGAGTGTTCTTTACATACATGGTTAAATGCGTATATGTAATAGGTTTTAAGCGAGCTTTGCTAAAAGTTATTATTCAAAAGATTACAGCTTAAATAGCTTAATACGGATTACGATTTAAGTGTGCTTAAAACTTAGTATAAATGAGTTAAACCATACCTCCCATACGACTTATTATTTAATTAGTAGTTTTGCTATGTATGGAGTTAGCAATCTATCTACTCATTTATCTATGCTCTTAGGCAATGTGTTAATATTAGTTGAAAACGTGCGTGAAATAAAACATCAAGTTGGGAGCGGGACGTCAACATCGTGTTGACAACATATCGTGGCTATTGTAGACCCCTTTACGTTCGGGAAGTTTCCCTGCTCTACCACCTGGCAACACTGCTGTCGTGAAGTTAATAGTTTACGAATTTACATATTTTTAATATGATTACGCATTAAAATGTTTATTTATCGATGAAAGGTGACTCCATCCGGTTTTCTCTTACGACCGGTGGCATTTGTGCAGCATTTGAGGACGTACGCCGGCATATTTTAATTATTATTTGTCCGCTCTTTACTGCAGTGACGTTTGGATACGACTGGCGTCGGATGGGCACAAAATTGCTGTGCGTATGTGTGTGTAGCGTGTAACTACGTGGGCACGGGCACAAATGGAATCACAGTTTGTTGTTAGCAGTGCGTAATCTGATTAATTATTTAAATCTATGGATAATTCAATAATTATTGTATATTGTGATTTAGTGGATCGAATCTTTTTTTTTAGATTGACTCTTTTGTGTTACTTATGCTTCTCTATTTAACAATAAAGTTATTTTATTACATGTAATTAGTAACTACTTAAGTGTTATAATTGAGAAACATAATAACAAACCCATTTTAGGATTTTAAAGATTGTAGGTTATGTTATTAATGGCGTTCGTAATTTAAACAGCATTAGCTCTTCAAGTACTCGATTTTGAAGCTATATGCTGAACTATGGAAAAAATTGAGTGTGTTTACCAGCCTCGAGTTCAATAGCTGCTGTGTAATAGTATTTAATTTTGGCTTTATAAAATAGTATGAATACGCTTTTAAACAGCTTATAACATTACATAAAACTCTTGTAAAGGTTACAGCTTTATAAAGGCTTTCTATAGAACCATTATTCAGGTATTATACAGCTTCATGTGATGGCATTATAACCGAGTAGGTTTACACCATTATTCAGACAATAACATCATTGTATACTCTTATTCCGCCGTTACAAAGCTTTAGTTTTCAAAAAATGCAGTTCGCTTTTTTTTAGCACTATATCTGTATAATGGTGTTTTTTTATGTTAATATGAAGCCAAAATCATAGATTTAAATAATTAATCAGATTACGCACTGCTAACAACAAACTGTGATTCCATTTGTGCCCGTGCCCACGTAGTTACACGCTACACACACATACGCACAGCAATTTTGTGCCCATCCGACGCCAGTCGTATCCAAACGTCACTGCAGTAAAGAGCGGACAAATAATAATTAAAATATGCCGGCGTACGTCCTCAAATGCTGCACAAATGCCACCGGTCGTAAGAGAAAACCGGATGGAGTCACCTTTCATCGATAAATAAACATTTTAATGCGTAATCATATTAAAAATATGTAAATTCGTAAACTATTAACTTCACGACAGCAGTGTTGCCAGGTGGTAGAGCAGGGAAACTTCCCGAACGTAAAGGGGTCTACAATAGCCACGATATGTTGTCAACACGATGTTGACGTCCCGCTCCCAACTTGATGTTTTATTTCACGCACGTTTTCAACTAATATTAACACATTGCCTAAGAGCATAGATAAATGAGTAGATAGATTGCTAACTCCATACATAGCAAAACTACTAATTAAATAATAAGTCGTATGGGAGGTATGGTTTAACTCATTTATACTAAGTTTTAAGCACACTTAAATCGTAATCCGTATTAAGCTATTTAAGCTGTAATCTTTTGAATAATAACTTTTAGCAAAGCTCGCTTAAAACCTATTACATATACGCATTTAACCATGTATGTAAAGAACACTCTATAGGTACTTAAGGGTCACCACACACCTAGCGGAATTCCTCGCGGAATTAGCGGAAGTAGCGGAAATTTGTCTATAGTAGCGGAAATTTGTCTGTGGTAGCAGATTTTTCGTATGGAAGCCATAGACAAATTTCCGCTACCATAGACAAATTTCCGCTACTTCCGCTAATTCCGCGAGGAATTCCGCTAGGGGTGTTGTCACCCTAATTCTCTTTGCTAAGAGCTAATAACTTTTATGTCTTTGTAATCAAATTATATTCTTTAGTACCAATTTTTTTTCCATAAAAATTTATAAATAAGCATTAAAAATTATATTTATTTGTATATATCTTTGTTCGCGATAATCTCGCGTTTGGCTGAACCGATTTTGATGCGGTTTTCAGAAAAGTATTTGTTATACTCTGGAGAAGGTTTTAGTATAGAAGTCGTCCATGTTACGTAAGACCATTTTTGCGCACGCGGGGAGGTAATAGGAACTATGACAAGGACCAACGATAATAGCACCTCTTTGCCGTACCTACTGAAAGTGTAATAACACCATCCCGTTTTATCTTGGTATTACCAGGGGGGTACAACTCAAAGTAAATCTGTCAAAAAATTTGAGTTTGACACGACGTATCCGATACGTTTGCATAAGTGCGAAAAAGAACTTGTCATGCGTTAAGAAGGGACAACATGATTCGTGACGTTACGTGACATTACAGAGGTCTCTCTGTTATACTATTATTTACTCTGTGGTATTACTATGACCATGCCCCGTCTATACCATCCTATGTCTATGGGCCATATGCAATCAACGGTAGTCGTATACTTTTAATAAGTTGTAACTAAAGATTTAAAAAAAAAACATTTATCCGCCTCTTCAGAAATATATTTCATCAGATTTATTAAGGCAGGTGCATGTTAATTATATTTAAGAACATAAATTATAATCTGTTTTATTTTTCCTTTCAAAAATATGTTACACTTAATCGGGAAAATTTGTATTACTGGCAACACTGGTCTCTACGCACACATTCAACACGGGCGCCATTATTGGATCACAGTTGGCTGTACGGAGATGCCTAGTCCTTATCCTTTATTAGTCCAAGGCCAAAAGTAATACTTTCGACATTATACAGCGGTAAATCAGCCTCACTGTATAAGAGAAACCTTTTCTGCGCTAGTTCAGCTTTAACAGATTTTCTACTCCGTTATTCATCAGTTTTTAAGCTCTAAGCTGTTTACTAGCGAATTTAAGCATCTTTTTAGTCTAAAATGTTACTTGGGATGCGTATATAGTTCGACCGATGAACTTTGAAATATACTTAACCGCACCGCCGAACAAAATATATGGAACTGAAACCTCATGTGTTAGCGAGGGGATAGATGGCGCTATGCTCCTTGACTAAAGATATTAAATTAACATTTCAGCATCAGGTAAAGCGGGAGCGGCTCACAAAGAGATAATAAGACTAAAGAACGATCTAGAGCAGTTAGAGGAGGAGAACAACATGCTGCGCCTCAAGTTCGAGATTCTGCTGGACATGATGACAGATAAGACTGTGGAAGCGGAACAGGCGGAGGTGCTGCGCGCGCAGAGCCTGAGCTCGCTTAAACAGAAGAGTAAAAAGCAGAAGTGGTAGTTTGTACGCAGAGGGTAACCCGCTGGAAATGAAATGAAATATATATTTGCGAGAATACGTAAAAATAAGATCTTAAATATACACCGAACCAGTTATATAGTAGAGCAATTGCGCCATCTGTCCGAATGCCCCCTAAAGATACCCAAAATGTAAGAGAAAATGTCACCTGCACTGCTACTCCACCTAGTAGCTACTAGTGTACACTGTACAGTACGCTATTTGTTACTAGGTGGAGTAGCAGTAGGTACACAGCTCTTTATATTCAAAAATATCAGGTTTTTGGGGGCCCCAGGGCAGTGCCCCGCCTAGCCCCTTGGTAGCTACGCCAGTGAGCTTAGCGTCCTTGATGTTGTGACATATATTTATACTAATTTTATCTACACCGATATCATAAACACTTCATGATGCGTTAAATAGACTGTTTTGTTAGAAGTTAGAACAAATGTCTTATCTGTAACGATGTTATTATTATCAAATAATCTGGCCTGCTCCCCGACAGCCGGCACGCGCGCCCATCTAACCGCCGGCACGCCCCCCCCCCCCCCAACCGACACAATCGAGTTGGCCTTGGCGATGGCGGTGCAATCCGTGCAATGGCAGTCATTCATTCATCATTTAGGGTTTATAATATGTGTGTAGATAAAGCAGTGTATGCAACTGTACGTAATTAGGCCTTAAAACAGTCGTGTGATCTTATTATGAAACTCACTTCGTTTCATAAAACCACACTCGTGTTTTAAGGACCCCTTTTACGTAACAGTTACATAAACTACTAGTAAGTTACAATATATTAGACGTTAAAGTTTAGTTACACTGTTTGGTTGGTCATTAGGAGCGTATGATGCATTATATTATTTTTAACTCTGCCTTATTGCCGAAAACTGTGTCGCAGAAAAGTTTCATTTGGTCGAATTTAATTTCACATAATACAATTTAACTTAACCCAATCTTGTAGCTAATTTTTATTTCCCAATTAGGGGGTTGGGAAATGAAAATTTCAATGGTTGCGAAATAATTATTCGGTAAACGTTATTCGGCCAAATGAAACATTTGCTAAAAGTTGGTTGGCAAGTGAAATTCGGCAATACAATTTTCACGGAAATGCAGGATACCGCATTATTTACCGCGTTATTTTGTCATTATATCATGTCCATATTCATTTAATGCCGTGAATAGGTTGTAGGACTTGTAGGTTAATGTAATAAAATAATAAAACAAAATGAATTTGTAATATAAAAAATAAAATCTTTACTTAACTACAATTTTGTTTTTAACAATAATGCATATTAATATACATAACCCTTAACAATAATGTCAAATTACTGACTTCTAAATGAAACACGTGCCCTGCCGTGGATCGCGCGCGACAATGTAAGTCATGCTAGGAGAGCAAAACTATGCTAGATGCTAGGGCGCGCAGTTTAGCCACTAGACATTCAAATATAATATCTATTGTGACGTCGGCACGCAGCGGACTCTCATGCTACAAATGAGTAGTGTTTGTTCAGTCATGAGCGTTGGGGCAGCGGGCCCGCGTGTGGCCCGGCTGCTTGCAGATGCCGCAGCGCCGCCCGCCGCGCGCCCCCCCGCCCGCCCCCGCCGCCCCCGCCCCCGCCCCCGCCGCGCCCCCGCCACGCCCGCGCCCGCGGCCTCGCGTCGTAGTCGTAGTAGATACGCCCCACTCTCCTGTATAAAGATAAATTGTGTGTGTCACAATGACTGATAAATATCTATACTATAGAATCTATGGAAACGTAAGTACTCGATAAGTTGCAATATGTCAGTATTATGCAGATTTAGTGATCTATCCGATCATAACCTTTCTAGGCTTCTTGCCACCCTCGATGCGTTCCAAATATCCTAACAAAAATCCTTATTCTTTTTGAGATAGACAATCAAACATACAAAAACCATATATCAAATCAAAAAGCAATTCAAACATAATACAGATGCAAGGTATGAATAAGTAAACCTACCGCCCCCGCTGCCCCCGCCGTCGGCCCATTGAAAGAAGTTGCACCGCGAGTTGAAGTCCTTCGGGCACGCGTAGAACGGCCGGCCCTTGTTCGGACCTTCTTTGTGCACCGTTATCCTGTAACCAACAGTTTTTTTTATCACTATACTATCCGCAGAACTAACTGGCGACTGAGGTCATAACGCTGTCTTCTTCACTCTTGCTGCGGCCGTGCAAGTGTGAAAGAGAAGTTTTATGACCGCATTCGCCAGTTAGTGTACTGACAAAAGGGATAAACCGCTTTTAAAATGCACGCTTCTCCGCTACGCCTGAATCAGGAGTCTGATATATGCGTATCGTACACAAAAATAGTAAAATAATCGAAATATATATATCGTGAAGAATAGGGATTGCAACCCGGGTTTTTTTTAGTATGAAGAAACCCGGGTTTCCGGGTAATACCCGTATATTTTCATACTAAAAAAAACCCGGGTTGCATTCCCTAGTGATTCTAACCCTTTAAAGGTTGTCGCACAAATGGGCTTGACAAGGGATAGGCACGGCCTCGTCTCATCGCCCACACGTTTAGTGTGCGTTACAATTTGGGGTTTCATATAAACTAATATAAAGTATAATTATTGAACGCCTCGTATTGAGACCGGATCCCGTGCCGAGCCTATGAGTGAGCAATAAGCTTAAATGAGAAAATGTGCGTATATTGAATGTATATTTAGACGGGCGATAATTTTCAAAATGGTAAGTCTCTATCTCTAAATTGATACGAACCAATAGTACATTACGCACCAAGGGCGGTAAAATAAAGAACGGCTCAGATTGCGGGTATTTGTGACCTGAACCGAAGGTAAGGGCCATAAACAAGCGATCTAAGGCCTTTATTATCGCCCGTTATGCGTACACAATTTTACGTCTTCTCCTGGGTGTAAAGTGAGATTTGTCGCAGCGCCCGTCGGCGGCAAATCTCACCCACCGCCCAGAGAGACGTAAAAATATTTAATACGCACCTTTTACAAGGCAAACCGCATTCGCAGTTAACCCCATCGTCATTCGGCTGGAAGTTGTCCCTCGAGAAGCTGGGTGCGATGCCCCACCCCCGCGTGGGGTCCGAAGTTCGAGGGTTGCTGGGGGGGTTGGGGGGAGGCGGGGGGTCGCACTGGGGGGAGGCTTGCGAGTCGGGCGCCCAGAGGAAGAAGTCGCAACCACCATTCTCTCGGCCGGCGGCGCATTTGTAGAATTGTTTGCCTGGCAAAAAGGAAATGTTGAAGTCTCATCATTTAAGCATTTCGACTGTCTCACTTTCGCGCATTTTTCTTGGTACAGGACTTCAAAAGGCAGGTTTATTTTTGTTTTACAGGATCTCTAGGAATCAGGTAACCGGAAACTGCATCCCCAAAATTTATTGTAGCTTTTACAAAAATGTCTCTACAAAATAGATTTTTTATTTACCACTTGAATATTTACCTACTAGTAACTTACCAAAGTTTGCGTTTTGTTTCCTAACAGTCAGTATAATAGCCGGCTTATTACATCCACACTGCACATCATTATCTCCACTTGGCCCATCTCCACTTCTCGAGGTCGGCATTCTAGCGCCAGCATTCGGCCGAGTTTCAGCTCTATTCGTAGCAGGTGGAGGTAGAAATTGCCTTGGTTGATTCTGATTCTGAGGACGGATTTGGGCGGTAGTATTTTGATTCCAATTTTGCCTCGCTGGCATGACTTCAACAGTTGTCCTGGGTATATTGTTAGATGCGGTCCTGGTGGGGTTACTATTGGAACTCATCGTATTTTGCGTCCTGTTTTCAGTCACTGCTTTAACACATGAAATGTTGATTTGCATGAGTTCGAGCAACGTGGTATCGCAGCCACCTATGCAGCCGGTGTATGGAGGGGGGTACAAGTGGCTTATGGAGTTGTTTCGCCACTCGAACTTTAGCTTTTTGTAGTTTGGTCCACACTGGAAAATTAAATAATATCAATGACTAGATTTACTCATTGGTTGTGCCTAAATGTATCCTATAAAACTAACTAGTTGCGAGGTTTGTTTTCTGTAGGGATACCAATTGTCAGATGATTTTTATTTTCAAGATACTAGATTAGCTATATTTTGATAAACTTTCAATCGTGAAGGTAATGATTGAAAATATTTTTCAACGGTCTTGGTTATAAAAAAAATTGTTGTATTTCTCTTGGTCATGAAAATGTCTGTTGGTGTTTTTTAAGAGTCGCCAGGACGCTCGCGTGAACTCGCGTCCCGGCCCCATACAAACGTAGTTCAGTTCTCATTTTAAAACGACATGCTTTAGAACCACGAAATTTGGGATGGGCATTCTAGCAGTACAGATCTATGTCGGTAATTCGTTTTCTGTATTTTCTTTGTATTACAATTTTTTGCAACGAAAACGAATTACCGACATAGATCTGTACTACTAGAATGCCCATGCCAAATTTCGTGGTTCTAAAGCACGTCGTTTTAAAATGAGAGATAAACTACGTGTGTATGGGAACGCGAGCGTCCTGGCGACTCTTAATAGTCATTAGCCGCGCGCGGCAAGTCGGCTAGTGTGGACGTGCCTCGCCCGAGGCATTGCGGCCGCGCCTGCGTTTGTCTCGGCCGAGGCACGTCCACCTAGCCGAGCTGCCGCGCGCGACAATTTCCTCGCGAGGCGGTGCGCCTGGTGTAGCAACGGCTATTGGCGTCTAAAGGTTTAAGAGTACTCACGGTAGGACACGTATCGTTCAACACTTGTATGGTTTTGACGAGGTTGGGGAACCACAGCGCGTTTTTGCAGTTGGGGAAGGACAGGCAGCCGATGTACAGCTCGTCGGCGTTGCTCTTCTTCTGACGCACCACCATGTCCGCGCCGCATTTCGGACATTTTAACGCTGAGCACAGAAAAAATAATACACATAAATAATACATATTACAGTAGGCAGGCGCGGATCGAGAATTCCTAAATAAAAAATCTTTCGGTCTGCACTTATGGCCCCCCCACCCGTAGTATACAAAACTTGAGTGTCGGGGGGGGGCAATTGTGTCTACAGTGGGGGCGGCGGGGTCGTATGGCGCGGGGCGCTCGCAGAAGCGCCTGACGAGGGCGCTGTCGATCTTATTCGCTTCACCCGTTACTCTGAGATACACTTCAACCTTATGTCTAAGGTATAGAGTTTATATTTGCATACTTTACCTGATGGCATGTCTACAGCGGGGGCGGCGGGGTCGTAGGGCGCGGGGCGCTCGCTGAAGCGCTCGGCGAGGGCGCTGTCGACCTTGTTCGCTACTTTACTGTGAGATACACTTCTACCTTATGTCTAAGGAATAGTGTTTATATTTGCATACTTTACCTGATGGCATGTCTACAGCGGGGGCGGCGGGGTCGTAGGGCGCGGGGCGCTCGCTGAAGCGCTCGGCGAGGGCGCTGTCGATCTTATTCGCTTCGCCCGTTACTGTGAGATACACTTCTTTATACTTTGCTATCTGATGATAAACATAACATAATCAGTTAGTATTCAATTATATTAAAGAAAGGGTAATTCAAAATTTCATATGAAGTGCCCTGTTATAATTTAGCTACAGTGCTGGATATTTTTATAGATTCAGAAACAGCGGGTCCAATCCAAACCGAACGAGCCGCCTCGCGCGGTAATTGCCGCGCGAAAAGCTTGTATAAACGCGCGAAATATAATAAATTAATAATCAAGAAGTCAGGAACGCAAAAGCCCTTCTACAGAAGTTTAGTTCTTGAATACCAGAAAATAAATTCGGAGAAAATTTATTAACCTTTTCGCCGCCAAGCGTTGAACAAAAATGACGCGCCACCGACGCCACGTAATCGCGTTTTGTCAAGCGAAATTGAACTTTGCGGAAGCCCGCGTAGGTCCTTATTGCACTACAAAGCCTGTCGGCTGTTGCCGTCGGTGACGTCCATGGCACGAATTTTTGATGTCGGCCACAGCCTACTGTGGCGGTGAAAGGGTTAAACATTACCAACCTGTTCAGCTAGCACGACTTGCGGCTGCTTCCTCCCTTCGCTGATAGCCTTCAGGTCCGCCTCCAGCTGCGCCCGCAGATGCGGCTTGGAGATCGATATAGCGAGCCCCATCGCGTCGTAGCCCTCCACCAGACCCATGCCGAGCAGCCCGGGCACGAAGTGTATAGCGTCGGCTAAGGCTACGTACGATCGGCTTTTTATCGTTTCTATGTGTTCTGCGTGAGTTGCGTCAGTACCTGTAACCAAAAAATATATGTCATTCATTACTATTGACGGACGATTTAGCGCGCAAAGTAAAGCGATGGCACTGTAATCGCTTAAAATGTGTCAAATTCATACACTCTATGAATATACCCTAAAAAAATAGGAACCATCTATGGGTTTTTAATATTGTACGTTTCACATCAAACGACTGTAGACGGGTCACGTTTTACTGTCAGTGGAATTTGAACCTTCTATTCAATTGTTATGTTTTAAATTCAATAGGTAGCACCGCACCGCGCAGAGAGCCCACAAATGGTCACGACCATATGCGCAGCCATTTCAATATGGCATCTAACTACTGTATTTCTATAATAAATACAACACGCTCCAGTTCCTTTAACACCTGATGGTCATACAGCACGATAGTCACACAGAAATCGGCGAGCTACTTTTGAAACTTGCAAATTACAAAAGCTGTAGTTTACAAAAAAAAGTAAACCCCACTTACCTATTCCGTGTTTTTCCATGAGCGCTATGAGATCAGCTTCAGTGAGCAGATGCGGTGGTTGCGTGCTGCCTTCCACCATGTCTATGCTCGTAGGATCGAAAGTTTGACCCATCTGAAATAAAAAAAAAGCAACATTACCAACTTGCTTTAATAATACTCTGCGTAGACTGAGGAAGGCCTTGAAGTTTGTTAGATAAAACTACATTTTAAAATTTGTTAAAATATGAACATGGTCATTTAATATTGAATTATACCTAAATAGTACTACACTACACCAACATAACCTAACAATTCGATATAGAGTTGATACATCCTATGAAGACATCTTTTGACAGTAAATACCTAGATATCTTTCACTGGGGTCATTTAAATTAAAGCCTAATCTGGTATCTCATAAGCGTATTTTTTTTTGACGACAATGATTACAATATGTCGACGTAGTACTAGACGTTGAACGTCAGAGAATCACCAGCTGTTGATGTTTACTGTGATTTTAATTGGAACCTTAACACTTACCTCATACACGTGAATTTCCTTCGACGACCACTTATCATACGGGTAAACTTCTAAGTAATTCCTCGCCGTGATCATCAGGCCGTTGGCTGTGAACTTCTCTCCGGCTATGTCGATGGCGACAGTGGTTTCCTGGCCTTGGGCGTCTTTGGAGCAGCAGGCCAGGAACGAGCGGACTATAAACTCGTAAAGACGTTGCTCGTTGCCATTGAGAGCTGTATGGAAAATAATACACTACAGTCAGCAGCAGAAGTAGCTAAGCGGGTGTGATGTTCAAAATGACCTTGGCACGACTTTATTATTAAGAGAATAAGAGCGGATTTTGAACACCACACCTGCTTAGCTATTTCTGCTGCTGACTGTACAATGCCCGGAAAGCGTTACAAATACAAAGTTATAATGTATGTATATGTGTAAAATGCTTGGTTTGGTGTATTTATTTTATTTACCTTGCAGAAAGCTAACGTTGATCATTGAGTAACAGGAGATGACATCCCTAAGGAATTCTTTGTCCCAAAAGTTACAGCAGCGCCTAAAATATGTAAACAGTTTTGAACCTTATTACAATGGAGTAAGGTGCAAAACTGTACACATATTTATGGTGTTGACTGTACAATGACAAATGTTTATATAAGCTTCTTTCTAAGCATTTCAACTTACTATTTGCATACTTAGTAGGATGTATCGGAGGATGGGCCTTATCACTCTTGTTGCCCTGCCTCGGCGTGGGGCCCCCACCATCCAGGATGCCCTGCGCGAAGCCCCCCCAGTTCGGGTCCCCCGTCTGGAGCCCCACGAGCTGCGCCAGGTTCATCTCTTTAGGGAACTCGTTGGTTTCAGTACGGGGGTAACTGATGAAACCTTGCGTGTAGAGCTTTTCTGCTAGTTTCATGGTTTCTTTTGCGTTGATTCTAAGTTTTCTTGACGCCGATTTTTCCAGTTCCTACAATTATTTTTTGTATTGAAATTAGGACGCCAAGTATTACGACGCTGGACGATTTGCCGCCAATTCAGTTAGTGTATCTGTTATTGTTATAAGAAGACAGGCGACAACACATTTGACGTATTGGACCAAAAAATTTTGTACCGTCACTTTCTTATTGTAGTGGCTTCGGATTTACCCTAATTATTATGCATCTTTTACTTAATACTCGTATATGTCAAACGAAAGTGACGCAACTACGCCACAAAAAACTACAGGTATAATACAAAATACAGCTTATATTTTAAGCTTAGTGAGACTCACACCTTAGTAATATTGAAGTAAGTTCATATTTTGTCAGATGACAAGCAAAACTCACTAATTACAAAAAAAAATTAAACGAAAATCAACCTTGTTATGTTGCCAGTATGGTTCATTATGGCTATGAACTTGTGGTAGTACTTAGTGAGTTCTGCTTGTCACCTGACGATATTCTAATGGCCACTTTATTCTCTTACGCACGACGTCGCATTCTCTCTTTTCATTTAGTGCAAAAGAGACGTTCGATTTAGAGTCACGATTCAAGCCCTGTAGTGCATAACTTACCACCGTGTCCAGAGGTAGCGGGCGCCACTTGGACTTGGGCTTGGTTTTGACCTCACAGACCGTCGCCGTCGGCCTCTCTTGGCAGATGTCCTGGAGAACCTGGCATGCCTCCTGGTTAAACAGCCGTATGCGCTCCCAGTTGAAGTCCACGCTGAGATTGTTCATTGTGTGATTCACTGTAATTCACAGTATAGTTGCTACTTTGTTCTGCTGTGTATACTAACATCTTTATTCTTAAATTTTAGGCACAGTACGAGTACAACGCAAGAAATATGAAATACAAAATAAATTACAATTTCAAAAAATTCAGTGATGTCCTGCAACTTACCCTTCACTTCGAAAAAACGACTATCTACATAAAAAGGTACCATACATATAAGGTACATTGTACAGATTCAATACTGTATTCAAGCAATAAAAGCGTAAGTGCTGGCTGGCAAACGGTACATTTTCATGTAAACTGTCGCAAATATTTATGTCTAACGAATTTGGCACTTTGTTCTTTTACACTTTACCATCATAGGTGAGGTGTATCAATATAAATTGCCATCATATTGCTATAAAAAATTCTAAAAAAAAAAAAAAAAATTAAAATTAAAAAAAAAAATTATATACGCGTTTAAGTCCCGTTTATTACAAATAATTATGTTATGAGTAAAAACCGTGAAAGTCTAAATCAGTGTAAAAAATTCTAAGTTGAAAAGAGTACACCCAACACAACATACCTTTGATCTTCCAGAATGGTTCAGGAACAAAGCTCTCCACGGCCCGGTACCGCTCCACCACGAACCCCAGCGTGGGGAACTGGCAGGAGCCGTAGCTCACCAGACTGTCGGCTAGTTTACTCGGGAACACTTTCTGCAGCCGCAGTGTTTGGAACCTAGTGAAGGCGGCACCTTCAAATTGACATTTATATTATACACTAATAGTCTAAACAAAATGTAACACTATTTATAAACACCCAGCAAGGGGAAAGATACTCTCAGTATAAAAATGGCCCCACTGACCCTTCCCAATAATATTCTATGCCCAAAAAAAGGAAGTTGTGATGGGTCAGTTAGCATTAGCGCAACAACAAAAAGGCATAAAGACCCCAGCATGACACCAAGGGTAACAATTATTGCGACTTCTGAATCTACTATACTTATAGTCATTTCAAAATGTCCTAACTAGGTAACTGTGTAACTAGGTCTAGGTACTTACTAAACTTCAACATTCCACGTTTGATCTCAAAAGATGAATAAAATATACAACTAATCTTCTTCTTCCCTATTTTATGTCTTTCACACTTTTATTTCGTAGGCATTCACACACACATAACTAATTCATCCATACATACACACATTAAAAACACACATACTTAACTTTACTTAAACACCGCTTACTTATAACTTACTAAGACCATTTTAACCGACTTTTTGTACTTAAGTAGATAGCTTCTCGGTCATTTAATCAAAATTCTTAGTTTTAATTTTAGCTTTATTAATATTCATGTTTTTCGCTAAGATCCCCACGTCACAGGCTCAGCCTAGTGTGGGGATCACTGTATTGCCTCCCACTGTAAAACCAATATATGAAATAAATATAAATAAAAATAAAAAATATAAGAGTAACAACTTTATCACAACTTTCTATCCCATAGAATACATAATTACTCTGTATCTACTACATAAGAGTAATTATCACAACTTTCTATGGGGATCAATATTACTCTGTGTCTGTAGGAAACACCTTTGACAACCCTACATGTGATCCCTGGGTGGTGCTAAAAGACTTAACAAATTTGGCAGCTGCACTATCCCATCTGGACCTTGCAGCACTCACTGCGTTTTCTTCATCATCTGCTTTCTCACTACTACTACCCCAGAGAAGAAATGCTTATCTATATCCAGTGACATGTAGCCATATAAAAAAAAAGAAATACTAACCAATTCTTAAATCCAACTCCTGTCTCACATCTACAGCATCACTGATATTCTTATTAGGTCTCTCCAGATTATTCAGTGCCCGTCTCACTGACACCGCAGTGATCTCCGAGAACTTTGCTCTATAGATCTGAAGATTGTTCTTGATGGCAGTGCACACTTGGATTATTTCAAAACCTATGTTCTCTCCTTCTCTGTCACAATCTGTCCATATTATTAGACCTTGACAGCTGCGAACTTCTCTTTCTAATGTTTTCTGAAAAATTGTGAAGTTAGTTTAATTACTAATGCAACATGTTGTCATGCTTATGTTATTGGATGTGTTCCCATCACATTATTTTATCACATTAGGCAGATGGTAGTCATTTTTCAACTAATGCCTATGCCAAATTTAGTGTTCAAGTGGCTGAGAAGATGAGTGAGAGAATGCTAAGTTTTCTTGCATAAATTAAAATAATGTTCTAATAAAAATATAAGCATTTATTAAGTCTTGACTGTCCTGGTTTGCTTTGCAGCCCAGGCCGGGATTTTCCCATGCATTTTTCAAATAGTAAGGAATAAAATACAATACAATACCTTAATTTTTTCATAGTTTTCAGGACAGTATTTGAACACAGGCGCATCAAAAAGAACCAAAGGGTTGCAAGACTGCCAGTGCTTGTAGGCTCCCACAAATTCTAAGCCTAAAAGATGGCCTGACACAGAAGTCATGACCATGTCTGCTTTCTGGTGATTCACTTCAGCTTCAAACTCGTAGATTTTGTTGTATTGTGACAAACCCTCCCTCTGTAATAGTAAAAGCATTGCATCTTTAAAAACATTCCGAATGTAGTTTAACAAAATATGAATCATTTTTATTACCCTCCTGGAAGTTCCTCGAGATAAGTGAAGAGCAATGTTCTTGGCAGCATCATTTTTCTCAGCTACGTTAAGAAATTTCATCTTTTCTGGTGTTATTGTGGATAATAAAAAGCATTGATTGTTTGTATACAATCCTAAGCCAAGTCGCCGCTTTAGGTTATATCCGTTACGGAGTAGCTTCATGCTCAACTAGAATATTCATACTGAAGCAAATGAATATCTGACAGTTTTAATAATATGGTAAAACATAGCTTATCAACTAATGTAATTATTATCCAGAATAATAAATAAAAATAGAAACAAACAACAAAAATCCCGGAGTATCGCGCGCTTTTGACTTTGATAATGAAACTAATGACAGTAATGACAGTTAGCTCATGCATGTTGGTAGAATTGCTCAGTAGTGACGTACTCACTAAACGTGGGGATATCGGTTTTGTAACGGAAAAAACGCTCATCTGTATCGCTTTCTTTCGAAGTTACAGTACTTACAGTTTTAAGAACTGTCTTGAATAGAGATTTTGACGGCAACTGTATGACATTTATATACTTGTTCAATATGTATTGAATTTGAGTCTATATTTTTGTTATTCTTTCAATTTAAATATAAAATTAAGTAAAAACAGCTTCTATTTATAAACAATGTGGACATCGCGCTCAATTGCGCAGACTTCTTTAAGCTACACCAGGATGTGTTTTTTAGTAAATTGCCTGAAACGATTCAAGAGCTCTCAACAGTGGCTAAGTCGTCAAAGGGTAGACCCTTATGTTGAAAAGGCAAAGATATATAACTATAGGTAAATTTCCATTGTGATGATAAATTAGTGCATTTTATTTCAATCTAATTATATAATTGTTATATTTGTGTATATTACAGATGTCGTAGTGCATTTAAACTTCTGGAAATGAACGAAAAGACGAATATATTAACACCAGGACTGACGGTTATTGATCTAGGAGCTTCGCCAGGCTCGTGGACTCAAGTAGCCGTTCAAAAAACGAATGCAGATGGAGCAGATCCAAAAAAACCCAAAGGGACAGTGTTGGCCATTGACAAATTACAGTTATTTCCTATTGAGGTATGTTTCTAATTACATACTTAATGGATGTTTGATTACCTATCATTAACATACCAACTGATGTGTACTGTTCGTTTTAGGGAGCTACAATCTTGAACAACTTGGATTTTTCTACAATTGAGGCCCATGATAAAGTAGTCAATGCTTTAGGGGACAGGAAAGTGGACCTGGTCCTGTCAGACATGGCCCCAAGTGCTACCGGCGTGCGAGAGCTGGACAAGGACCGCATCATAGGGCTCTGCTACATGGCCATAAGATTTGCAGCACTAGTCACTAAAATTGATGGCAACTTATTATTTAAAGTGTGGGATGGAAAAGAAGTGCCAATCTTAGAAATGGACTTGGAAAGGTTTTACAAAAGCATCAAGATTTTGAAACCGAATGCTAGCAGATCCGAGTCATCAGAAAAATTTATTCTTGCTAAAGGTTTCAAGGGCATTCAGATGCCCTTGAAGAATGGCCGCTGGGGATAAAATGTACCTGAATATGAATACTGTTGGGAATAAGTAATGTCTTCCATATACAGTTAAGGGCATAGCTAGTCATTTGTTTCTCATATTACATTTTATACAGATAACCTCTTAAGACAGCAATGGACATAACAAATGGCAATAAGTAGACCATGTGAAAAACTAGCCTTGTTTAAATGTACATAATGCATACTTTGTTATAAGCACAAATATTAGACTTGTAATAGTACAATTATAGATAAAGTAATTGAGATATACTCATAGTATAGTACTTAATACATTAGTCTTGATGTTGCCATCTATAGAGTTTATAGTCAAATTGAAATAAAACTCGTGGGTATAAAAAAAGATTTTTTATTTATATAGCATAATTTTAGAAGCATCATTTGTGGCTGCTGTATATACTCATATTTTCAATAATATGAATTGTAAGCGTTTTTTAATATCATTGTATTTGCTAAAGAACACCTGAATCTTATAATAAAATTATAATTTATTTTTGGCTTACATTGTTTTTAATTGGGTATAGTTTTTGTACCATTGCAATTAAACATAACTTATTTTTCAATAATGGCTCTCTATAATTAAAATATCACAATAAATGATAGTACTAAGTATCATTGACTCTAAGCAAGTCTACTTAATTCACTAGTAATTGGACGTAACTTAGATATAGTTGAAATTATTTGGGATAGACTATCAAAGGCGTTAGTAATGTCATAAATGGTAAGGTTGATAATATTTAAACGATCATTTGTCCCATATAATTTCAACCATAAAGGTTGTCTATACATATTGCTTTAGAAGCCCTGCATTTCTTTTGCCTGACAATTGATATATCTTCATTCTTTAAGCAAATAAACTACAAAACCTACTTAAGAAGATGCTGACACAACACTTTTCTTATAACTAATTGTAAATAGGTACTTGTTTGTGGCAAGTAGAGGTGGGATTTAGAGCCAGATTAGATTAGGCGTGTCTTAGTTCGTAATAGTTGCATCAGCTGTTAGCAAACTACCGTAGCGTAATAATCATAAATTATAGTTAAGCTAAGAGTAAGAGGGTCCTGCATAACCGCTTAACGCCCAAACTTCAAAGGAATTAGAACCTTTCTCTTATGGAATAAGATCACATGTTATTTTAAACTGAGATACATATTCACTTAAGGTTGACTATGCCTTGCTCAAGGGTACACTACACGATCCCGAAAAACTTTATACCGATTTTTAAAATCCCGAATTTTAAAATCCCGATTTTGTAATGCCCGACCCATTAAAATTCCGATAGTTAAAATTACGAATAACTAAAGTACGAATATTTTAATTCCCGAATAGTAAAAAACCCGATTTTTAAAATCCCGAGCCATATAATACCGAATTTAAAAATTCCGATGCAATAAAAGTCCGAAACCAATATTTCCGAATTTCAAAACAACGAATCCCGATTGTCATAATCCCGAAATGATTAATTCCGATTCAACATTATTCCGAAATTTTAAAAACCCGATTTTTTTTCGTTGGTTGTTTAGGGTCACAGTATGGTCACACTTCTAACCTAACCTAACCCACTTTTTTGCAGCCGTTTTGGGTTGGTTAAGGATCACAGTTCTAACCTAACCCACTTTTTTGCAGCCGTTAGGTTGGTTGAGGGTCACAGTTCTAAAAGCGGTATTACACATTGCAACCTGCAGGGCCCAATCTGTCAGGTTGGAAGGTGTAATTGAAGGTAGGGCCCGTAGGGAGCTGAAGGAGGGGGAGGAAGAGGCAGGGTACACAACAGATTGGGCCCTGCAGGTTGCAATGTGTAATACCGCTTTAACCTAACCTAACCCACTTTTTTTGCAGCCGTTTGAGTTGGTTGAGGGTCACAGTTCTAACCTAACCTAACCCACTTTTTTGCAGCCGTTTAGGTTGGTTGAGGGTCACAGTTCTAACCTAACCTAACCCACTTTTTGAACAGCCATTTGATTTAGTTTAAGGTGAGTTCTAACCAAAATTAACCCATTTTTTACAGCAGAACCAATAAATCTGCTAATTGTAATTTCTGCATAATTGGTTTTCTGCAAAGTAAACATTTTAAACTAATTACCCACAAATAACACAAGCGCGAATTTCATTATTCCGAATATACAAAAAACCGAAATTCGTATCACCGAATAGCCAAAAACCCGATCGGTCATTAGTTTTTCGGAATAAAAAAAATCGGAATTTAATTTTTCGGGAAATTGACAATCAGGATTTTTAGGATTCGAGCAAGTAACAATCGGACTTCTAATATTCGGAAATATTGCATTCGGGATTTTCTACTTTCGTGATTTCAAAATTCGGGATTTTGACATTCGTACTTGTCAAAATTCGGGATTATAAAAATCGAGATTATAAAAATCGGGGTAATGTTTTTCGGGAAATTTGCATGTTCCCCTTGCTCAAACTTAATAACACCTATTTTTTTCATTCTTGTCTAATTTTAGAATTATGGAACTAACATTATTTTGTTGTGGCTAACGCACTAGCGCCATCTATCACGTCACTAACGCAGCATGTCTCAGTTCTTTACATTTTTTTTGCGGCTATTTGACATTATCAAAAATAACTTCCGTTCAATAGATGGCGAAAACAAGTACTGAATTTTCGAGCAACGCGATTTTGTCTCGATTCGACATAGTCTTTCATGAGTGTTTAAGGACTGGTATAGTTTAAGTCATGTCCTTGTTTAAACGAAGTGCGTCCTCGTATTGATGAACTAACAGTCTCAGTTCCATATATTTATTCAGTGATTTGATATTGACAAATAAATAACTCAATTACCGTTCAATAGATGGCGCTGCACCTACAGAGGTTATCCTAAGTTTTGGAGGCTAGCGTTAGTATATACTATCCTTGGTATATTGGTATACGGTGGTTGTTCAAACGAAATGCGTCCTCGTGCTGGTGAGCTTGTTGAGCTGCGCGGTGGACAGCAGGCTGGAGTGCGCCACGTGGTCGAGCAGCAGCAGGCGCTCGCCTCGCTCGTCGCTGCGCGCGGCGCGGCAGCGGCCGCCCGTCTCCAGGGCGAAGCTCGACACCGCCATGATTGCGTACATGAACGTCAGAACGAAGAGGGCGCTGCCGAAATCTGGAAATACAATGAAGGCATTAAATAAGAACAGTCGGTGTAAAGTTTTTTTTAACTCTTTCCCGCCAAGTCAATCACGCGCACGGAAAGGCGTGCCGTCAGCGCCAGGGCGTGATATCACGTCCAAAATATAACCGGTTTGCCTTGCGGGCTCATGCACGCGCGCTGGCGCTGAGGGCACGATTTTTTCGTCCGATCACAGAGCACCGACCTCTTTAGTGCGTTAGCTTCGCCGTTCTCATTACAACCTCTTTGCGTCCGATGCTTGGCGTTCAAAAGGGTAAATACATTTTTGAGCCCTATTACAAAGGATTAAAGGTGCTTTAAATGTGTGTGTTGTGTCATGTCTTTGAAAACGAAAAATACAGAAGAGTAGGGACACCCAGGTGTAGGGGTTGGAAAGTCAGGGCGTATAAGTATTAGGGGCTTGGCGTTTGCTGAGATCTGTTAACTTTTTTACAGTAAAAGAGCTGGATACAAGATAGGGCTAAGAAGACATTTTGATTACTTACGGTAGAGATTATGTCCGCCGAACAGATTAACGACACAGGGATACCCGTCTCCTACGATTATAGCAGCCACGAGCAGCACCACACCGATGCAAGCTGCCAGGATCCACGGCAGCACGTACTCGCGCCGGTACTTCACGGCGCCGTGCAGGAGCGAGATGCAGCACATGAGGTAGATGGACGTCAGGATTGTGCTCGTGTAAAGGAATATTACTGTGACTGAAAATAAAGTATCTTCATGGACAAGGACAATGAAACATGTCACAAAGAAATCCAGTCGGTCCCTTTGTGATTTCAACTACTTCTATAAGAACTAAATTAAGCTAATCCACGAATAACAAATACTTTTTTGAAAACCCTATCAAACAGTCTCCAGCTACTTACTTATAAATAATAGTAGGTATTACAGTTAACGCTAAAAAATGTATACAATTTATATATAGAATCTTATTAATGTGCAAAGCTGTATACGTATTTTTGACCAACGCCTATGGACAGCGACTCCCTAAATTATTCCATCCGGATTATGGAAGGCTCGGGTATCATTTGCAACTTTCAAAGCCAAACTTCATCTTGAAGGTGCGATCACATGAGGCGGAGGGAAGTTACGTCGTAACACTCGTAACTGAAGCTAAATTTCGCCTCATTAGGTACACATAGTCCTGGTCGGGCGGTAGCTTGAGCGCAGAGTGCTAGTTCGCGCTAGTGATCTGCGTTCGAGACCCGTTGGGCTGGCTGTGTTTTGCTTCTTTTATATTCGATATTTTCACTTTTTTTCTACTTATAGGCTTTGCTTCGCATTTTTATTTGACCATTTTGATATTTTCATATTTTTAAGGACTGTGAGTATAAAAATGCTAATATTTTTTTAACAAGTGTTTTTCAGTACACTGAACATTTGTAACTAAGCAAACATAAGTAAGTAGCATAACCTGCGCCAGCCCTAACTTTTGAACGAGCGAGACTGGGCTGCAGGACCCTTATTACGTACTTAATCAATGTTACATTTACCTGAAGCCAGATGTTGTGCTTTAGCAAACCTCCGCTGGTTGTTAGTACTCATGACTTCACCTTCATGGAACGTCAGTTGCTGGTCATACGTCACCTCGAAGAACCCTCGTCTCTCCGCATCGTCCTCCATGTCGTTGTGGAGCATTGACAACATCTCTCCGACATGAGAGATGCCAACTAACAAAATTATTAAAACGAAAGATGAAAGCGCCTGAAAATAATTAATAGCAAAATTACTCTTAGAACGATTTTATTTAAAATTTAAATCAGGAAAACGTAACTATGTTTAAGAGTGTAATTTAATTACTGTAATTTACTCATTATTGTGAGAAAAGGTTTATTATGTACTCACGATTTGATGGACGGCGATAAGAATTGTGCCTTGACGCAAATTAAAAACATACAAAAAATTGTTTAAGCGAATCATCATTTTGTGCGACAGTTTACATTGCTTGGTTCTATCAAACATTTGTGAGTTTTGTGTGTCTAACGCATTTCCACTACGAATAATATTGTTTAGCTACTACTACTGTCAGTTACGTCTGCTACGCGCCACGGCGCATGTTGTGTTATATTGATTATTTTTTGTCGGTCCGTGCGTACACATTTTCACGCAGGGGGCCGATTTTTGACAGCCGGACGCTCGAATTCAAAAGTTTGTCGCCAATTTTTTCGCATGGAATTAATAGTTTAAATGATCATGATTTTAAATTTCTATCACTGTTAATTTTAAAACATAATTTCATCGTTTTATTCTTGGACTAATAAAGGATAAGGACTAGGCATCTCCGTACAGCCAACTGTGATCCAATAATGGCGCCCGTGTTGAATGTGTGCGTAGAGACCAGTGTTGCCAGTAATACAAATTTTCCCGATTAAGTGTAACATATTTTTGAAAGGAAAAATAAAACAGATTATAATTTATGTTCTTAAATATAATTAACATGCACCTGCCTTAATAAATCTGATGAAATATATTTCTGAAGAGGCGGATAAATGTTTTTTTTTTAAATCTTTAGTTACAACTTATTAAAAGTATACGACTACCGTTGATTGCATATGGCCCATAGACATAGGATGGTATAGACGGGGCATGGTCATAGTAATACCACAGAGTAAATAATAGTATAACAGAGAGACCTCTGTAATGTCACGTAACGTCACGAATCATGTTGTCCCTTCTTAACGCATGACAAGTTCTTTTTCGCACTTATGCAAACGTATCGGATACGTCGTGTCAAACTCAAATTTTTTGACAGATTTACTTTGAGTTGTACCCCCCTGGTAATACCAAGATAAAACGGGATGGTGTTATTACACTTTCAGTAGGTACGGCAAAGAGGTGCTATTATCGTTGGTCCTTGTCATAGTTCCTATTACCTCCCCGCGTGCGCAAAAATGGTCTTACGTAACATGGACGACTTCTATACTAAAACCTTCTCCAGAGTATAACAAATACTTTTCTGAAAACCGCATCAAAATCGGTTCAGCCAAACGCGAGATTATCGCGAACAAAGATATATACAAATAAATATAATTTTTAATGCTTATTTATAAATTTTTATGGAAAAAAAATTGGTACTAAAGAATATAATTTGATTACAAAGACATAAAAGTTATTAGCTCTTAGCAAAGAGAATTAGGGTGACAACACCCCTAGCGGAATTCCTCGCGGAATTAGCGGAAGTAGCGGAAATTTGTCTATGGTAGCGGAAATTTGTCTATGGTAGCGGAAATTTGTCTATGGTAGCGGAAATTTGTCTATGGCTTCCATACGAAAAATCTGCTACCACAGACAAATTTCCGCTACTATAGACAAATTTCCGCTACTTCCGCTAATTCCGCGAGGAATTCCGCTAGGTGTGTGGTGACCCTTAAGTACCTATAGAGTGTTCTTTACATACATGGTTAAATGCGTATATGTAATAGGTTTTAAGCGAGCTTTGCTAAAAGTTATTATTCAAAAGATTACAGCTTAAATAGCTTAATACGGATTACGATTTAAGTGTGCTTAAAACTTAGTATAAATGAGTTAAACCATACCTCCCATACGACTTATTATTTAATTAGTAGTTTTGCTATGTATGGAGTTAGCAATCTATCTACTCATTTATCTATGCTCTTAGGCAATGTGTTAATATTAGTTGAAAACGTGCGTGAAATAAAACATCAAGTTGGGAGCGGGACGTCAACATCGTGTTGACAACATATCGTGGCTATTGTAGACCCCTTTACGTTCGGGAAGTTTCCCTGCTCTACCACCTGGCAACACTGCTGTCGTGAAGTTAATAGTTTACGAATTTACATATTTTTAATATGATTACGCATTAAAATGTTTATTTATCGATGAAAGGTGACTCCATCCGGTTTTCTCTTACGACCGGTGGCATTTGTGCAGCATTTGAGGACGTACGCCGGCATATTTTAATTATTATTTGTCCGCTCTTTACTGCAGTGACGTTTGGATACGACTGGCGTCGGATGGGCACAAAATTGCTGTGCGTATGTGTGTGTAGCGTGTAACTACGTGGGCACGGGCACAAATGGAATCACAGTTTGTTGTTAGCAGTGCGTAATCTGATTAATTATTTAAATCTATGGTTTTATTGAGAGTTTTAAATGTCACTTTCGAGTGCTCGAATCTCAAAAATCACCCCCCTGGGAGGCTATTAATTCCATGCGAAAAAATTGGGGACAAACTTTTGTGTGCGATTATTTTCGAGGTTAATTTTTTTGAATTCGAGCGTCCAGCTGTCAAAAATCGGCCCCCTGGTCGTGTGCAGTTGCAGTAATAGGAGCTACAGTGACCGTCTGATATTTTTGTATGAGTCGTTTTGGGATATCAAAGTCGACTTATACCAGACTAGGTGAATGATAGTTATGTTTGAAGATCATTAAACTCGTATAATACCGAGAATCATAATCATAGGTAGTAAAAGGCGTCGCAGGGACTCCTCTGCAGAATAGAAGTGACGTCAGGATAAATCTTATGAATTGTACCAAATTGAACTTTGTTATAGTTGAGATATGTTTGTTTTTGGTTAAACCTTAACGCATTTTCATGTGGCATATTCTTGGTAAATAATACTTGTCTATTGGTAGAGCAAATGCCATACAGTGCAGGCTGCGAAAAGTCGCGAAGACTCAGCCGTAAGGTAAAAAACTTGGGAGACCCTGCTTAATACAGGTCAACATTGTACGGGATGCCACACACTTGAACTGAATTCAGCATACAGATAAAAAAATCAGTAGTGCTGAATTTTTGAACCGTTCGCTGGATTACGCTCAAGTGTCTGATGTCCTTAAACCATTTTTAAATTACGTGCCCCTCCGTCTACAAAGGTAGTGTAGCCAGTGTAGGTAGTCTTCTAGTAAGCTCACGCATTTAAAAAATAGTACGTAACGGTTTCAGTGAGGTAATCTGTATAAAATGAGTACAACAAGTAATTATTATAAATTAAATTTATTTCACAACTTACAATAGTAGTGATAATGACTGCATCAATCTAACCCAAACTTTTAGCTGGCATTAGTATGTATTTGGATTAAGTTATCAACTAAATCAATCACAAGTGAAAAATGAAAATAACCCACAATACAATGTCGAAACAATATTTACAAAAGTTAGTTATTTTCGTAAACAGTTATAATTTAGTAAAATAATTTACAATTTCGTCCTCGGACGTTTCACAACTTATTATATACCAAAAGCTGGCCAAAGCGGTCCCAAGTTCGCAGTTTGCTCATCTTTCTTTTCATTTTCAAAATAAATTTTAAATTAGTTAGCTACTTTTCGCAGAACTTCATCTTACTATACAGTCGGCAGAAAAGATACGTAGCTCCCCACATATAACTTGGCTACGGCACTCTTTTGCTGACTGTACCTACCTGGCACAGCTTTCGGTAGCGAGATTATCATGCAATAAGTATTACGTAGTTTTCCCTAACTTTGAATCCATGTGACATTTTGGCTAAAGTCACAACAAAAAAGTAGTTACCATACCATTTTCAATTGTTGTTCTTGGGACTTCTATTAGTTACATAGTTATTATTATAGTCACATTACAATATGCCCATGTATTTTACAATGACATAGTGCATCTCGTCGTAATCGTAGGATAGACAAAGACAGATGAAACTTGTTGGGTGTTACGGCCAATTGTACTTGTACAGTCAGCAGCAGAAGTAGCTAAGCGGTTGAGGTATTCAAAGTGCACGACTTTAATGTTAAGAGAATAAGAGCGTGTGAAGGTCCACCCGCTGAGCTACTTCCACTGCTGACTATACTAACAAGTGCAGTTAGGCCAATCGAAGTAGCAACCTAAGTATATTTATCTCACATTTTTCATAATGATAAAATAACACTATGTAAAAATACGTACTGTCTATATTCTGAATGTGTGGTTTATTTTATATTTATCTGTCTCCAACTCAATCGCATATCGCGGGGACAAATGGGAGCGATTTCGGAGAAAATACCTATTCGCGCCAGTTACCACAATATCGGATCGGACATCACGATCCGATATTTTGGTGACTTAGGGTGATTTAATAGAGTCGCAACTTTTCAGCTCAATAAGTGTCAATTACAAGGTGAATTTAGGTCAAATGTTACACTAACTAATTAACCCATGCATAGTTAATGGTTCGGTATTAGGGACGGAGAACCAAACGTATTGATTGACATACTTACAACTTTTTACTCGTGACTACGTGCTGTGCTGACTTGTTGAGAACGTTTAAATGCAAATACTACTTATTGTAACATACTAAAACATACACAACCATTTTTGCTTATGCCCATAATATGAAAACTCCAATATAGAAGATGGCTATCGTAAGTGAGCTACTTGCAATAATATGTCTCACAACTACGCGCGCAAATATCTGATATAATCGTATTTGTAGAGCCAATAAAGTGGTCATATATTTTTGAACCCTTTGTTATGCAAGATATTATTGCAGGTAGCTTTACAAACAGCGATACAGTTAACTGATTCAGTTTACACTTTATTTTGGAGCGATAAAGTCCTTAAATTGTCAATTAACTGTGTCCGGTAGTGCATAAATTTAAAAAGTATTTGTAGTGATTTAAAAAACTCTAAAGCATTTTCCTTGAGCCGTTTCCGCGAAGCAACCACGCAGTGTGTATAGTCAAGTGTAAAATTAATTATAGAGGCAATCGCCTGCTAAATATGTGCGAAGGCCTTATTACACTGGTGTAAGAAAGTTAGTTCATATTTTTTTAGTAATTTGCCTAGCACCATATTACACTTGACTATATCTGTTTACCGCGTGAGACTGCTCGAACAGACCTACACATGCGGTGGTTTTCTGCGGTCACCATAACGCGTATTTATATTCTGGACGGGGTTTTAGATTTTTGGGGGAATTAGATTTTTGAATACATACGTCAATGATATCGAGATTACAACGCTTAAATTGATAGTGTATGCCTTGTTGATAATTATAGCAAAATGAGACATTTTAGTAATTGATTAACCTCCTAAACAATAAGACCCTCACATGGTAAATAAGTTCTCTGAAAATATCCGACATATTGTTGGAATTTAGATTGAACTTTTGGTATACGATGAATTCCTCAAGTTGTTAAATATTTACAAGTGTTTACATAATATGTGACCTTATACAACTTATATAATAGTGGACAATAAGTGACTAATTATAAGGATAGCCCACGATGATACAATGGTTATAAAAATAAGGAGTGACTTTACTCTAGTGGTTGGGTCTTGCTTTCAGGTTTGGGGTTCAGGTATATAGACCTTATGTCATATATGTATAAAGTTAAATATATGCAGGCTACAGATTTGGTTAAGGCAAAGACGATAGACTGCAGTGAAACGGGTGTATTTCGACATTGTTGTACATTACATTTGGGCAATATGAGTTTATTACTACATTTGATTACTAATAATATATGCTTAGAAGCGGATGAAAACTATTAATCTGTATCGAGTGTCGGTATCTGTCTGTATTAATCTGTACCTTCAAGGTCGAAATTAACCCGTTAAAATCGAATAAAACATTGAACGAGAGAATGTATAAATTACTTGATGAAGTGCACTTGGAGGCCGATTATTGACTTTAGAGTGCTCGAACTCACAGAAAAACGTCGAAAATAATCGCACACGAAGGTTTGTCACCATTAGTTTTGCATGACGTTAATAGTTCAAATTGTCACGGGTTTTAATCCATCGTTGTTATTTCTAAAATACACTTTGAGCGTTTCTAACAGACTTTTGAATAACAGAGTCGAGCGCTCGAATTTCAAAAATTGCCCCTGCATCGTAACGAGTCACAAACTTACGAATACATTGCGGTACTTACGCGGTTATCATACTGACGTGGATCGCACGCCACTGCGGTGTGAGCGAGAGACCGCTATGCACGTATATAGCAGTCTTGTTCACACACCGGAGCGGTCCGCGGATTCTCATCCAATGTGAAGACCGTCTAGGTATACTCTAAGCATGAGCAAAACCCGCAGCTAGATTCATAGCGTATATTAATCCTAGCTAACTATATAAAAGTGTGGAATTACAAGGTAACTAGTTCTTCATTTATTACAGAAAATTTAACGTTTTATTGCATCCTCAAACTGTTACGGAAATATAGTTGTACTCAATTTAATTAATGGTGACAATATTTTGACCTATTTGGTCAAAATATATTTAGTAGTTACATAGGATTAATTGTGAAGACTCGGTAGAAATGGACAGTTAATGGCACTGGATCCAAACTAACTTCACCGGAACTAACATAAGTCTAAGAGACGTGTGCATGCTTCTGTGGGACACACCAGAACAGTTGCCGTACAATATATTCACATATCTATAATAACGTTACCTATATTCACATTATGACCATTTAAGTAACAATACCTTAATCTAGTCTATAACTAGTCACAAATCCGTTGTCAGTACAGCCTGTATTTTGTGTTAGGATCAATCGACTATTCTATTGAAGGGTGTTAATTTAATACTATCAAATACAATCGGAACGATAATTACTGTGATGTTTACATTTACGTATTAATTATACACATTTAATATTAAATTGTTGGCAGTTAGGATAATTTCATTTAAAAATATGATATTTTTGACGAGCATTTCGATATCTTGTTTATTATTTGCGAAATGGGAGAAACGTGTTCTGTTCGTGGCTCAAACTGAGGTTAACAATATTTATGTATAGTCAACTTTTTAGAAATTTCTATAAACTAATGCTAAAATCCCGTACTCTTGGCAATGAATTTAGAAAACCAAAAAAAAAACTTTCGTAGAGATTCAATGGTAACAAATATTAACAAAATGTTATAAATTTTATGACGTATAAGTGATATTTCAATTTCAAATTAGAAATTCGTGAAACGCAAATGGCGATACATGATTGGCTGTTATTTGGAATAAAGTCAAACAAGAACGACACAAACGACGAAACATTCATGGAATTCAAACGTTCTCGTGCCGACACGCGATGCCATTGTTTGTTGTCTAAGAGCAACTATGCACAGCATCCGAAAATACGAAACAAAACAATCAATGCGCGGTGCTAAAAAGTGGTCTAGAGAAAATGTTATGAAGCTTTACTAGATGTTATTTTCGTATGCCTTCTATGAGTGCCATATAGGTACGCGGCTGTTTTTATTGAATTTATTGTTCAAGGCTTTTCTTTGTTTTTAGTAGTCACCATCAGATGATAGAGCGGCCAAGGTAGTCACAAATATCTGAATAACGCCTCTATTGTCAAAGCGATAAAGCGCATGTTCAGTATTTTTTTTAGTACCGTGGGCGCTCTGATATATTTGATGGCGACTGTAATTTAAGACCTCTACAAACTAGCTACGGTGCGATCTCAGACAGGAAACTTTTGAGAAAAACGGGCGCCAAATGCTACACGCTTAGAGGCCGGGATAAACGAAAGCTGCCGGCAACATCAAATCACTTTCAAGTCGTTGGTGGTTGTGTTTGGAGGAAGCTTTACTAGATTTTTCTTTCGTATGCCCTCTATGAGTGCCAGATAGGTTCGCACCTGTTTTGTATGAATTCAATGTTCATAGCTTTTCTTTATTAAAAAACATCGGGCGCCAAATGCTACGCCACACGCTAAGAGGCCGGGATACAAGAAAGCTGCCGAATAACGCCAAATCACCTTCAAGCGATGGAGCAGGAGTTCCTCCCAGTGCAGTTGAGCCGTTGGTGGTTGTGCTTGGAGGCCCGCGCGCGCAGCCGGCTGGGGGCCGCGGAGATGGCGTAGGACTTGAGGTGCGACTTCAGCGCTGTGGGCAGAGGGAGACGCTCGAGCCCGTACACGGAGGTGCGGGCCACTATGGCGCGGCAGCAGAGCTCTTGGAGGCTTAGTACTGAGGACAAACATGGTTTATTGGCTATGTGTATTTTATAACGGGACTAAGTGCAACAACAAATTTGTGTGAGCAGAAACTTTCATAGGGAGTTAATAATCTCCTATACTATAACTCAACTTAGTGCTAAGGTTAATTTAGTCTAGGCTATTATTGTAGAAGATAGGGGTGTACAATAATTAAGTATTTCTGGTCGGCTTCATGGACATTCTCACCCCTCAAAATAAAATAAAAAATAGTCAAAGTACGGTGGGGGACACATAAGACTTAGAGAAATACGGGGTTCACATAAAACGCTGCTGATAATAGCTAGCTGGGGGCAATAAAGGATAGGCAGGGTTCCTACATTCGTCATCCTCTCCTGGCGCTCAAAATAGATTGGGATAAGTTTAAAAATATAAGTGAAATTTGATTTACCTTGTAATTACATTACAATTCTACACGGGACCCATAACTGACGCCCCCTAACAATTACGCAGTTTAAAAAAAGGTACCAACCTTTATTGCTCCTCCAGAGTCGCTCCATGCCGTTCCTATGCAGCGCCATCCTCGACAACTCGCAGAAACTCTCCCGAATGTTGAAGTCGCACAGCGGGCTCACTTCGAAGAACGCCATGTGGTTCTTGGCGGCGTACATCTCGGCGTCTCGCTCTTGCACTTGCCGCTTGAACGCGAGATGTAGGCGGTTGCCGACTAGGACTTTGGGCACGCCGGGTGCGTGCTGTAAACATATTATCTAGTTATCAACGAAGTTTCTCTAACGAATATTTAAATTTATACAATCATGGTGTGGCTAGTGATGTGTTGAAAACGATACATTTATAGAGTTAAGATTAAAGTGATAAAAAAGTCGTAAAAGATATCGCTCCTTTAAAGTTATTGGCCTTAGATTATGTTTTTTTTGCTTAATTTAGTTTAGATTAATTCATTTTAAATATACTAGTCACGTACCATAAACACAGGATAGGCAATATGTTATGTGAAAATGATAAAGGGGCGCACCACACAAAACAAAGTAAATACTGAAGAATGGCTGACAATACGTCTTATACGAACGATCGTTACATTATACTAATATACTAATAAATGTTGCCAGAAAAAATAGATTGCTTATTTTTATAGTTATGTGAACTGTTTGATCATTACTGATCTGTTGTAAAGCCAACAAGGTAAATGGACTCTTAATAGTATTTATTGTGATCGTTAATAGCGTTAATAATAACAAACATATCTGTCTGAGGATAATGATAGTATCCAATAATGAGTCCATGTTACAGCTATAGCTACTGTCACATAATGTTTGGTATTTGTTTGGAAGTAGAGGACCGACGGAATGGATACACCGTGAAGAGGCGTGGGTGTGCAAATGATAAAGCCGAATTGCGGAAAAGAGGGGAGGTCTTTTCCCAGTACATAGTACCAGTGGGACTAGTCGGGCACGCTATTGAGACTTATTAAAAAACTTTGGTCTAGCAGAGTAAATCGCCAGTAACTTGCGACCTTTCAATAGCTGGCCCCCTCATATTAAAAATGAACTATTTTCCTACAAACATAATTCATTTTTGTATAACTTGGCCAGTTATTGAAGAGTGGCCAATAATTAAAACCTTATACTAAAATGGATTCTGTTTTTAGGTGTTTATAGGAATAGGTGAAGTTATAATTTAGAATTTACATACATATAACATTAGTTTGATCTATCCATCTATTTCATAAGCTTAATCCGGAATAGGCAAGGTACTCACTGTTTCGGCCAGAGAATAGTTATGCGACATGAAATCGTGACAAATAAAACTACGCAAAAAGTAAATATTTATAATTATTACGCTATTACGTATCGGTATAAATATTTTCACAAATTATCTACAGTCGAACAAATCATGTTAATTTCACGCCAATGTTTAAAGCTCATTGTAATTGTAATCAAAGTAACGGAATGCGAGCGACAGTATTTTCCCCACCGATGCCGAGATGCTTGTTATTCCCGTATTATCACGGAGGCTATTTATAGCCACTCCACAACAAGAACTAATTTATCGTCATTTAAATTATCCGTGCGACTATAATGAAAGTGAAACAGTGCAATTTAAATAATAGGTGTAATTTCACTTTCAGTATAACAAAATAATATTAGTAGTAATTCCCTTATATTTGTTTCATCCAATCTCGTCAATTATACTCCTTGTTTTAGTGTTTTGATATATCCCTAAAATTAATTAAGTAAATGTAGGTACCTACTGTGTATGAGAAAAAGAAAAGAATGCTTGCTAGACATAGGCCCAAGAAATACTGACTAGACGTGGCTAGAAATGATAGGCACCTATGCAGGCGCTATAAACCACGAATTCGAAAGAAAGAATCTTAGGGAGTGTACTCTGGGTTATAAAGCATGCAAACTAGGAAATGCAGCCAGAGTGAGAGAGACAGAGAGACTTACCCTCTCCACTTCCTCCAGCCACCTGTCAATACTGTCGAAGGACCACTTGTTGGTGATATCGTACACGAGCAGAATGCCCTGCGCGCCGCGGGAGTAGGACCGGATGATCGTGCAGAACCGGCCCTGTCCTGATGTGTCCCATAGTTGGAGTTTTACTCGTTTGCCATCGAGAAGGATTGTCGTCGTTTTGTATGCTGAAAAGATCAATATGTGAGATATCTTACCAAAACTGTTCAAGCAATACTCTCCACTTGGGTTGCAATGATTTAAGAATAAGCTAGGTTTGAGCTATGATTATCGTCCATCACGCCATGTCTCTCGATCTCCAGCAGCGCTCATAAAGCCCGCTCTACACTCGCGCGCGAAGTCGCTCCGTGAACTCACGTGAAATGCCGCGAACAATGCGATTCTTAGGCGTGAACACCATCTACACTCGCGTTTCGCGTCTTTCGCGGGCGTTCGCGGCGCGAGTGTAGAGCGGGCTTAACGTCACACCCACATCAGCTCATCTGAACGGGATTAAATTCTCCTTCTCAACAGAGCGCCGCCATGAGTGCACGGCGTGCACGCGATAAAGCCGAACTACACTCGCGAGCGAAGTCGCTCCGTGAATTCACGGCGTGACTTTAAGCCCGCTCTACACTCGCGCGCGAAGTCGCTCCGTGAATTCACGTGAAATGCCGCTAACAATGCGATTCTTAGGCGTGAACACCATCTACACTCGCGTTTCGCGGCTTTCGCGGGCGTTCGCGCCGCGAGTGTGGAGCGAGCTTAGAACATTATACTAAAAGGCCAATATACATCCTATCGGTAATTCGGTAGTTTATTAGTACGTAGATAATTAGGTAATACGAAGTCACGAAGTAACCTACTTGCGTATCAAAATAAACAATGGATGGCGATGAGATTGTGACAGATTAGTCACAATTACGCTCTTATAAGGCACAGGACAATGCTATGTGTCACCTGCAGTTTGTTTCTGTTACGGTACTGCGATCTATTTAATCAAGTTAATGATCATCTTGGGTGTGTCAACTGGCCCTTCAAATTAGGAATATAAATGGTCATTGTGAACTCTATCACAGATCACAACAAAAAAAAGGAAGCTATTCTACATCCTAGTAGCAATATACATAAAATGAACCCATTTATTTCAAATATCTTATAAATTAGGTCTATTACCTGTAGAAAAACACAAAAAAATGAGAAATAAAATATAGGTACTCACTTTGTTTTAAAACCTTCTGCATTGTTATTTAACTATAAAAAACAAAGTGTAGGGTCATTGTGCCGGTAGCGCGGACAGTGCCGGTAGCCGGACAAATGGCCGACAACTTCTCTTAAAATGCAAAAAATAAGATTCCTGCTGTTCTTAGTAATAAAATGAATTTGTTTGGTGATACTCAGATAGTTATGCAATAATAATGTATTCACTTCAAAACCATTAATGCATCCTTTAGCCAGAAAAAAAAAATGTTTATATACGCTCCTCCTCAGTAGTGACCAAAATGGTCGATATCTTACGAATAAATTAAGAACAAGGCGCGCGGATAAACGAAAGTTTCTTCTTCTGTATTCGTGTTACATTTGTGTTAGGCATTCAGTTCGGTTCATTATGAACCAATGTACGTTATTTATAGAGATTTTCTCATGATCTTTCTAAAGTTATAGAAATATTGACTGTCCGCGCAACCGGTATGCAAATTTGTTAGGTATCCCGGTTGGCGGACACGTGTCCGCTTACTGGCATCTTATACCGATTTTTGATTTTCACTTCGTGTGACAAATAATTAAAAATACTACTTAAATACTTATAATATGTTAATATTAGTTGCCGAACTACTTATTTTTTAGTTTGCGACCACTTAATTTATTTAAAATCGATAGTAAAATTAATTTTAAAACCGCTTATAAGGACCGTGCCAGAATGAAAGTGGACAACTGGAAAGGTGTATATTTTTTATTGTAAGTAAAATAAAAAAATAGAACATAAAATAAACCAAACATTAACATCCTCTCAATATACTATTTTTAGGAATTCACAGTAAACTGCTTATTTTGCCTGCAGCCTGACTTTCTTTTTTATGTTCTTCATCAGATTTTGGACGACCAAATCTGTCAATTTTTCTGATGCCCTATTCCACTTTTTTTTGAAGTCATTGACTGAAGTTGCAGCTTTGACATTTTTTTGTAGATGCCGCTTCATTAAAGCCCAGTATCTTTCAATAGGCCGGACTTCGGGGCAGTTAGGTGGGTTCATGTCTTTTTGAACCACATCCACCTTGTTAGCTTCGTACCATTCTAGGGTTGCTTTTGAGTAATGGCATGATGCCAAGTCTGGCCAAAATAATGTCGGCATACTGTGCTTTCTGATGAAGGGTAACAGCCTTTTCTGCAAGCACTCTTTGCGATATAATTCTGCGTTTAAGTTTTCTGTGGTAAAGAATGCTTTTGATCGCATCCCACATTGACAAATCGCTTGCCAAATTAATATCTTTTTGCCGAATTTCTCAACGCAGATAGATTTATCCTTTTGACTGACCTTTTTACTAGCGGGTACCGTAAGAAACTGGGGTCCTGGTAAGGTTTTGAAATCGAATTTACAGTACGTTTCATCGTCCATTATTATGCAAAGCCTTTTTTTAGTTAGTACACAGTCGTAGAGTTTTCTAGTGCGTTTTCGGACAGCTGCCGTCTGCTTATCATCCCGTTTGGGCTGTTTTTGTTTTTTGTACGTTTTTAAGTTACATCTGAGTTTGATTCGCTGAATTGTTGAGGGCGAAGTATTGGCTTTTTTTGCGGCGTCTCGTACGGAAAGAGACGGTTTTTGTAGAAACATCCGCACCACTTTCTTCTCCAGTGCCGAGTCCCACGTTCCTCGCTTTCTCCCAGACTTAGGCAGATCTTGCAAAACAGTAGTTTCACCGAACTTTTTTATTAATTTGTGCACACCTGACGGACTAACGTTATATTTTTTTGCGAGTTTTCTGAACGACATACCCCTTAATAGGCACCAGTCGTCCAAAATATTTTTGCGAACTTCTAAGCTTATTCGTCCCATCTTCACAAATCATTAGAATTTAAACTGGTGTTTGTCACTGTCAAAAAATAGACTAAACTGGCTTTTATAAACGACTAAAAAGTTTTACAGTTCGATGTAGAATAAAGGGTTTTTATGATCATGAAGTTGTCCACTATCATTCTGGCACGGTCCTTAAACTCTTGTCCGGTCAACCGCGACTACGTAAAATGTGATTTCAGTATGCGGACACGTGGGATTTTTATGAAAGTAAATTAATAATTATGTAGTTTGTACGCTTATTTGCCTTCTCTGTGTAATAAAACACTTGTCTCTTGTTTAGACATCCGGTCCAGACACAAAAGTGCACAGGAAGTAAAGTACCTATGCGTTGCTTTTGCGGCGTGTTTGGTGTTCTCTAATTGTTAAGATAGTTCATCATTATCACCATCATTACATTTGCTAAACGACACCCACTGCTAGACATATGTCTCTCATAATAATAATATACTCTCCTAACTTCTAAGGATCTCAACAATGATAGGTCGTCCTATGCCCTCACCCAACGGTTCCTTACGATCTTGACCAGATCTTCAGTAATCCTTGTTGAGGTACTTAGGTACGCAGTTCGCTCGAGAACCTTTCTATCCCGGTGGACATGAGTTAAAAATGAGACGAAGTTGACAAGTCAGGACAAAAACTTGAAAAAAAATCATAAGGTTCAAATTTCTTCAATTTTATATCTTAAGTTATCTACTTTTTCCCGCCATATGTATGTAAGATTCCAGTCTTTCACTTTTACCTTGGTGAATGGCAATGGCTGGCAAGGGCCAGCGATGCTAAATTACTGGACGGCAACGTGCTTCTTGTTACTCAACTGGAGTTATAAGCGTCCATAGACTATGATAGCGGCTTACCATTAGACAAGCCGCACGCTTATTTTTTACCGTCATAGTATAAAACAAGCTTCGACATTACTAACAGTTTTTAATGATTAAGTGATTAACTGATTAATTTCCAAAATAATAGGCTTGTGTATCTAATTTCATTACCCCCCTCCCCCCACTTTTGAACTCAACATCCATAAAGTATGGAAAAAACAAAGAAGATCAAGTTTAATCAACGCTTTTAACGCGAATTACTTTGGATATAGTCAGTTAAACGACGTTTTTTTGAAACAAACAATCTTACTTTTTAAAGGTCGTAAGGACCGCGAAGAGACTATATTTTGATCAAGACGGTGTTCAGATAGTACCGCTGATATTAAAGCCTAATATAAACAGATAAAACTTGGTTCAGTTGCAATTTTATTGCATAAAACTGCATGTCCGCCAACTAGCACTTAGTGTCCGTATACTGAAAAAACTGTCCGCAAACCGGCATTTCGGGTATTTTTTCACTTATCGCTAATTTTATCAAAACTTACATGCAAAGCAGCCAGTATTCATATTTGTTTTACAAATAGACTATATTTCTAACGTATTGGTATAGAAATTGGCATATTTTATCGTAAATTACTATTTTTTTAAGGGGTTCGAAGTCAGCAACTTTCTTAACTGTCCGCCAACCGGCATAGCGACCCTATGATAGTTTGTTTTTTAGAGTTTTAGAGAGGTATACACCGTGTGATTTTTTATTTCCTTTAATTTCAGCATACGGTTAGGTACAATTAAGAAAACAAATTGGCAAAATTAGTTAAAAAAAAAAGTTTTTTTTTCTTAGAATAATTGTTATATCGGTCACTAATGTAACTAGGTGCGCACTAATGTAAATGCGGTGTATAATTTTACCAATGTAAATAATTCGTCAGATGACAACCACAACAAAAACTCTTACCACTCCCACTGCAAAATGGTGAATCGGCAGAACCATCCTCCAAGTCCTGCAGTATTTCCTGCTTGCCCACATCTGAGTCCCCCACCAGGAGCACTTTTAGAAGGTAGTCATAGGACTTGGGGGCTGCTGGCGGCCTTCCTGTGTAAAAATATGTAATCCATACTTAACATTATAAATTTAAAAACAATATAATATATATAAGTGTGTCTGTCTGTCTGTTACTTCTTCACACTTTAACCTCTGAACCAATTTAGATGAAATTTGTTATGGAGATAATTTGAGCCCCCATAATTTTGGATTTTTCCAGTTTAGATAATTCTGCTCATGATTATGATGACTTAACTGAATATTATTAACTATTCATGGATTATTTAGGGATTCTCGGAATCATAATTCATAACATTTGCCAACATCATTGTTAACCACAAAAAAAAAGATTTATTGTAATGATAAGTGCATAGAAAAGGCTTGGTTATATTTATAGCAAAGCTAAAAACTTTTCTAAAGAGTATTATGGATCAGTCAAATCAAAATCATGGATATTGGTACAGTTTGAGTTTTAAAATAACACAGAAAAAAAACCTGTAAAATCAATCCATATTACCAGATTTGCGGGAGCTTCTGACTGACACCAAATACAAGTCCCTGTGACTTTACAAAAACCAGTTCAACAACTATGGGAAGGTCAATCATTTGTAAACAATACATTTTGCTATTTACATATATCTGCTTTCAGTATCTTCTCTTTGACTACTGATATTTGTGGTAGGTTTGACAATGTTTTGAGGAATTGCTACCCAGCGTGAAGGGACCAAGTTTTAAAATCAACAATATAAATTTATATAAGCTTTTTTTATTCCATTATATGACCTTACTTCTATCAAATGCATTTTTCAACATTTTTGCTGCAAGGAACATGTTAATGTAAGTTAATTTTGTATTGGATCTAGGGAGCCGGGCACTCAAACTGTAAACTTGAAGACATCCATTAAGGCTCAAAACACACCTAGCGGAATGGAGGCAGTAATGTATGGAGCTTTGACGATGGTAGCTTAAATTGGCTATGGCCTCCATACATTACTGCCTCCATTCCGTTCAAGTGTGTGGTGAGCCTTACTGAACTCTTAACTATAAAGTTCTTGTGTTCAATTATACAAAATATTGTTACATTAATGAATTAATGATTTTAGTTTTACAGTTGTGCTCAAAATAAGAAAATAAGAGTAAAAATTAAGTTTCTGTACTAAATTTGAGAATAGGCTACATATATTTCAGTTTACAGATTTAACTTAGTTATGTTTGCTCTAGCACTGGTACAAATACTCAATGTTTTCTTATACATGTTATTTATAAATATTTCACAATCAATAACAACCAAGTATTTTACAAAATACTAATAGTATTCTGTAGTAAAAACTCATTTACTTCAAATAATAATAAGAACCTACTTTTGGCAACCAGGAAGTGTAGGTCTCATTTACAAGTAGAAACTGATAAAGGCTGTACCTGTCCTCTGATGATGCGAGCGAGGCAACGTCGTGCTCCCATTCTGCGCTACCTGGCCCGTCGCCTGCTGTGGTGCTGCTACCATCCCTGTCGTCGTGAACATACTTCTGACACTCGCCTGATCTCCAGGTGGTCTTTACCACACGCAAATGTATACATAATACTGACGAATTAGTCTTTTACGATATCCATGAAGGTCTATAACTTAAAACACTAATAGTCAATCACTCCGAGCTCTCAATAAACACAAGAATTCACTTTTTGTTTCACATGCCAACCAAAATACGTATGTTCATGTATGCATGCAAGGTCGGCCTGATTAAACTTAACGTTTTCACATAACTATGTACAGTTGTTTCCAGTGAATTTATCAATTTAATACCTGTTACTAGACAGGGACATAATTGCTATTCCAATTATGTTTAATTGAGATTAGCGACACAAAAACAACCCAATATACAAGAAAAATATGATGATGAATGAATGAAAGATATTGGGAGTTTGCCACAGGTAATATAATCATATACAAGTGACAAGGTTATTTACGTTATGTTACAATTATAATTATAAAATTTTAACTATCAATTTAATTCACTCTATTTTTAAAGGTAGGCTAAATTAATTGATTTTTAAGATGTAAGTTAATGCGGAGGTAAAATATTTTTTAGTTTCTTTTTAAAAGTTTCGGTTATTTCCGATACGGCGTCACTACTGTTTTGAGACGTTTTTCACCTATTTAAAACGGCTATTACACATTGCAACCTGCAGGGCCCAATCTGTCATGTTGGAAGGTGTAATTAAAGGTAGGGCCTGTAGGGAGCTGAAGGAGGAGTAGGGAGAGGCAGGGTACACAACAGATTGGGCCCTGCAGGTTGCAATGTGTAATAGCCGTTTAAAAGAGACTGTGTTTGTGATGTTTTTTTTTTTTTTTTTTTCTTCTTATGGACTTTAGGCGGTATTGCCTGTAGGTTTGTGATGTTTGTTTGCGCAATTTTCAAAACTAAAGAATGCTTTTACCTATTTGGGACTCGCAACTAGGGTTGCCATACGTCAGGATTTGTCCGGACATGTCAGGATTTTTGACCCTTTGTCAGTATTGCGGCCGGACTTGGCAAGTGTCCGGATTTTTTAAAATTACCTCATTATACGCTTATATTACACGGTTAAGTACAAAACAAAAGTTAAAAAGGTTAAGCTTACAGCATTAAATTCTCAACAAAAATGAATGAAAATGAATTCGACAATATTTTTTATTAAAAACGTATTTAAAGTTTTGATTAAATTACATATGTAACTGCAAATAGTATAAGATTTAGTTTAGCAAAATACAAAAGCATTTTTGGAAGTTTTTGAAACCGTAAGTTAAATAAGTGGCTCTACAACTTAATGACAACTGTTAAATATCTTCAACAAACTAATTAATTAACTGCTCTATTACAAAAATTGAAATATTGTGTATTTAAAAATTATAATGTTTCTAAATGTTTAAAAAATTGTGAAAAAACGCGAATACTGCGGTAGCGCGGCGTTGTTTAAGCTTTAAGAGGGTATGGGCACTGCGAATATATGTCATGTGTTTGATGTGTTAGGGAATCAGCTAATGAGAACTCGATCAAATAGGGAACAGAGCCCGACTAGGGAGTACCATACAGAAAACCACAACTAAATAGCACTAGACTGTTATTCATAGTGTTGTGTTCTCTGGCGACCTTAGAGAGCTCTGAAAGGATGCGGTGTGTTGACGGCGGGGGATACAGTGACTCCTCTTTTCTAAGGGATGGGGTCGGCAACGCACATGAGACACCTGGTATATATTACGGTAGTTGCATACCATTAGGCGGGCTGTATATTATTTGGTTGCCACTGGCGTAGTATTAAAAAAAAGCTACTATTTTGCCTGGCTCTTCACGAAAATAAGCAGCCTAAGCAGGCCCTGTCCTCTTATCTATAGTTCATGCTCGTCCCTTTTTTTCCCTTGCCCATTGTACAAAACAAATCCTAGAGTTCTTTATTTGATGTAATCTTATGAGAAATTACATAAACCATTAGTGCTAAACGGCGTAAAATTCGATTCATAGTTTGTTGCCTACTGTTTTGTTTCCGCAATAATATGCAACATTTTTTGTTCTAATGTGAAAATATAAGCCCTGTCCTCCGTAACTGAGACAACTTCGGCAGTTTTTACCTAATTTGGTAGTACTATTTTCCAATTCAAAAATTTTGCTGGTTTGTAACTCTGACCTCCACCCATTAAAAGCTGCCAGATGCCCGGATCTAGCAATAAGGATAGTACTGCAATCTTACTAGATATGGTGCTAAAAGAGTAACAAACTTGGCAGCTGCACTGTCCCATCTGGACCTCGCAGCACTTGCTGGATTTTCTTCAACATCTACTTTCCCACTACATACTATTACCATCTAAGAGAAGAAGTGCCTATCTATATCCAGTGACGTGTAGCCTCTCTCTTCATGTCGGTCCCTCATTACTGAGGATCGTGACCACTTGGTTTAGCAACTTTGGTAATATGTCTCATCGGTCTCGATCTCTCGTAGCCCTCACCGCTTCATGGAGTTTGCCTGAGGTGGCTTTTTTAACTTGGTCAGACCATCTAGTTGGTGGGGGGCCTTTAGGTCTTTCGTGTAGCCATACGATAAATAAAAATAACTAGATGGGTTTCGATGCTCTCATTATTGTGTCATATCTGACGTCCCCAGCTCTTAGTCCATATCTCCTTTTTTGGTGGACCAAGAATAGTTAGTATAAAAATTTTGGGCCATTGTGCAGAGTGAGGAGTGAGATCGGAAAAAATAAGTCCATCATTATTTTAGTAACATTTTATTTTATGAAATTATCTGATACCTTTATACAAGAAAACAAATAGAGATTCTGTGTAATACAGACTTAAATACTTGTTACAAAGTACAAATAATGTCAAGGCACTTTCTCTTACAACTACCTATATGTATGTTATGATTCTGTATGAAAAAATATACGAATAAAATACGTGTAACAAACGTACATCTTACACTTCATTATACAAGCTCAAACGTCACTAATAACATGATAAGGAACTTTATGGAATGGCGTCTTATTACTTATACCAGGCTTAACTCCTTCACTGCGCGACTCATTTTATACCGCATACTTGGGAAAGTATAATGGAAAAAACTTTGTAGCGGTATATCGCGATTCTGCGTCATGCGTAGTAAAAGGGTTAATGATGTTCAGCCTCTGATAACCTCTTCGTTTTTAGGTTAGTGTCTAATATGGCCACCAGTGGCAAAATGCTTATGTTTAAAATTAGTAAGTCTCAAAACCCGGTAAGGGGAAGGATCTACTGTAGTTCTCAATCTCCTCCTTGAGCTTCTGAACTTTAGTTTTGAATTCTTTGTTTTCTTCAATGGCCTTGTTGAAGTCGATTAGCTTGGGTCCAGAGACCTTGGTGATTTCTTGTGCTAGTTTGAGAGCCTTGTCGATGTAGTCTACTACTCGGTCCATATTTTCTTCTTTGAAGCCTCTGGTGGTTAGGGCGGGGGTACCTGCAAAAAACAAAATTGAGTTAAAAACAATCAAACAGACTTCAAATTCCAGATTGTCTTTTTTTTCTGAGACTTGAGGGATAATTATGTGAGGAACATTGACTTGGGCTGTTTCCACTTCAGATTGTCTCGTCGCACGGGTGTGCGAAGAGGCATGCAGATCCAAATTTGTGTGATAACAGTGTCTTTTTTGTTGGTTAGTACATGAACTAAATGTGGGGTCCGTATAATGATGCGGTGCGATGTTGCAGGCAGTAACACTCACCGAGCCGGATGCCGCTGGGGTTGAGCGCGCTCTTGTCGCCGGGCACGGTGTTCTTGTTGCAGGCGATGCTGCACAGCTCTAGTATTCTCTCGGCGCGGGCGCCGCTGAGGCCGGCGCCGCGCATGTCGACGAGCGCGAGGTGCACGTCGGTGCCGCCGGTGGCAATGTCGTAGCCGCGCGAGGTGAGCCCGGAGCAGAGACGCTGAGCGTTCTTGATCACCTGATGCGTTCAAATAAATGTAGTTAGTTTGACGTAATCCCCCCTCTCCCTGACCTCCCACCTCCTTTTAACTCAGCCTCCACTTGACTTGAGATTTAGCTCAACCCCCTCCCAACCTTGAACACCTCTCCTAAATAATGAACTAACCTAAGCAATGTTTAAAAACGTAGTGTTCGGAAATCTAGTGCCTATGGTATTTATCATAGCCTCCTTCCTTTTCAGGCTTGAGGAAGGTTATTTAACCTTCCTACAGACGACTCATTGATGTCGCCTGGCGATCTCATAATCTCAAACTTGAGACAAAGTTAACAATCTATAAGGCCCCAATCATATCCGTCCGTAGAAACGTGCTTAATATATTAATCTACACACATTAACTAAAATGTCTAAAACCTATCGTTAAGTAAACCTATAATTAAGTGGCAGGATTGTATTCCATATTCTGAAGTTTAGTCGGCGAGATCTCAAAACAAAGCCAGGTCTGAGAGTTTTCTAATTTATCTTCAAAACACCTTAGTCGTAAAAATCGTACAATTTCAAATTAGGAGTTAGTCGAGTAGGCATAATATGTCGAATTTATTGTAATTTTATTTCGATCATATCATCATTGCTTTACCATGTTACCATATCAGTTGGGGTCGGCTCTTCTAATAATCTTGCGCCACTCATGCCTATTCTGCGTCATTCATTTCAGGGCGAGCACCCATCGTTTCCATGTCTTCCTTTAGCGTTCTGGTCCAGGTCGTAGGAGAGCGTCCTGCTCCGCTTTCAAGATTTCACCCTTCGACGACCTACCACCTAGATCAGCAGATTACCCTATGTTTAAGTGTGTGAAGTGCAGACCTTCGGGTCCTCGAGGTCCACATACTAGTAGGACCGAAGACGCACAGCGTCCCAGCAAGAAGTCAGTGTTCTTCGATTTAACAAAATTCATAACGCCAAGATCAACGTTATGACCAGAAAAATGCTATACTTAATTTCGTTAGTTCGATGTTTTTAAGGCCACGCCGCCAATTCGCCGCCGCCGCCGCCTATTTGGCCATCGGCGCTCATATCTATCACATGCAGCTTCGCTTTAGCCAACTAGGTATACAAAAGTTGGTTGAATAAAAAAACAAGGATGAAAAGTATTGAAGGTTAGAAAAAAACAAATTGATGAGTAAAATTCAGCCTTTTTCCTGATTTCTACGACTATAACCAATGACTATTGAACTATATAAAAGTATCACCCTCAACCTAATGGTATGAATGAACGGCAGCACAGTACCTGCTTTTGGTACTCCACAAATTCAGTGGTCTGAGCCTGCTTCATGGCCGTGGCGATGGCGGCAATGGCGTGGTTGTGGGGACCGCCTTGCAGACCTGAAATTAAATTTGTGATATTGGTGACTATGTTTATGGGTTTCCGTAGTATACTGGCGTAAGTTTCCCTGCCATAATGAAGCTACAGAGGTTCGACAATGTTTGAGCAAATATCGGTAACAAACCAAACCAAACAAAGTGAATTGGCACTATGAGCTAATTGGATCCCACTCCCATTCGGGCAAGACATGAGTTTTTAACGCTAGAGGGCGGAGTTTCTTATGTGTTTGAAGAGGCTTGGTATGTCCGACAACATAGTTATTAATGTATAAATAACGTACCAGGGAACACAGCCTGGTTGATCTTGGACTCGAAGTCGTACAGCACTTTGTCCCCATTGGCTTTGACAGAGCGCACTCCCTTGCGGAAGAAGATTACTCCCGCGCGCGGGCCCCGGAGGGTCTTGTGTGTGGTCGTCGTTACTATGTCGCAATATTCGAACGGGCTGGGGATCACACCTGCAAAAATACGATAGTTAGAGAACTTAAAGATGGAGGTATAGTAGAAGGTATGCTAGGTATACACATGTAAGTAAAAATAATAATAAACTCGAAGTAACTAAGGTGTATAAAGAGCGGATAAACTGTTTTTTACAACTCTGACTATCAGTGGAATATTTATAAAAGACTAGCTGACCCGGCGCACTTCGTACCGCCAACTTCGACCGACTACATCGACATCAACTTCACTCCTACGTCAGTACAGTCTGTTACCCCAATTCCTACCATCTCCCACCACTCTTTTACTATTATCTACCCATCTCCCACTCTCGTCCTGTCTTCCACTCTTCTCCCACCGACGGTACTCCCATCGACTCTAACCTTATTACCACCGACTTCTACGCCAGTTTTGCCATCTCCCACCCACTCCCATTGTCTCCACCCATTTATATTGACTTCGTACCGGCTACTTCCACCAACTCCCATCGACCTCATCACTCCTACGCTAGTCGTACAGTCTCTTATCTCATTCCTACTGACTCGTACCACTCTCCCACCCTCTCCTATTCCCTTCCACCCTTCTCCTACCGGCTCCTGCTTCAATCCCATCGACTTTAGTCCCATTCCCAATGGCTCCTGCGCCAGTTTCACCCTTTCATACCCCTTCCATTGCCTTCACTCACTCCTATTGACTCCCAACGATATTGACGTCACTTGTATAGACCGCATTTTAAACTTTGTTTTAATTTCTTCAATCTATATCTATACCTACTTTACTAATATTATAAATGCGAAAGTTTGTCTGTATGTCTGTTACCTCTTCCCGCTCAAATAACGGTTTAACCAATAAGAATGAAATTTGTTATGACGATAGTTTAAGCCCCCTCTTAAAGGAGTGAAAAGGGTGGTGGAAGTTTGTATGGGGAACCAATAACCGCTGAACTGATTTATATGAGGAATGAAGATGGTTTTAGTTCTGGGGAAGGACATGGGATACTTTTTTCCCTAAGTAATTCCTTAACACGTTCGCTGACAGTAGGCACGCCTGTCGACGTACTGTCACGTGACACTATAATATAAAAAAAGGTCTGGTCACGTGACAGTGGGTACGCCTGTCGACGTACTGTCAGGGAACGTAAAAAAGATAGGTGGATTACTAATTTCACGCGGGCGAAGTCGCGGGTAAAGGATAGTATTTTAATAGTTAATCTGCTATTCGGTACAGCTGTTCTCGAGTTATATAAATGGCGTAACCGACATGACTTTCTAAGTTGATGTCGATGTAGTCGGTCGAAGTTCGCGGTACGAAGTGCGCCGGGTCAGCTAGATGTTTAAAAATAATTCAATTGAATCCCACATTTTTTACTGGTTGATGATTGTTTTGAAACAGTGTTTACATGAATTGTAAAATTTTCATCTATCCCACGCATAATATAATGCTATCGCTACATAGTATGAAACAAAGTTAATAGGCACGCGCCGCCGGCCCCCCAACCGCATTTTAAATCTGTTGTATCTTCGCAAATATTCATTTAAATTACATGCTGTACAGAGCAATGTTGATCTATATTAAATGCACAATGTACTTAATGTACTTAATTGGATAAGGATCAATACTGTATTGCTTAAAATCGCTTCGTAAGTAAGCCATTATTTCTCTTAAAATGTAAAGGATTAAAAATGGTTATTGTGGGTTATCCTTAAGAGATAGACATATACTATCGCGGACTTTTTTATAGACCTTTTTAAGATGTACAGTACTGTAGTACATTATTTTGATCCATCTAGTAGGGTTCAGCCAGCGTTTGCAATGTAAGCGAAAAAAAAAGTGTTTATTAACGACTTCACATTAGAAACCTCTAAAATTATCAGTGTTTCTTTACTATATTATGCATATTCTATACATATAAACCTTCCTTTTGAATCAATCTATCTATTAAAAAAAACCTCATCAAAATCCGTTGCGTAGTTTTAAAGATCTAAGCAATACATAGGGACGGCCAGACAGCGGGAAGCGACTTTGTTTTATACTATGTAGATGTAGTGATTCGTCAAACACCTATTTCATATTATTCTATTAAAGCGTAAGATGCATGAAATCCTGCGGCGCTTCCGTCTTTCTCGAACGAAAGCAGAGATCACTCAGAGAAACGCGTAAAATGTATGAAATCCTGCGGCGCTTACTGTTTTTTCGAGTTGATAAGTTTGTATGGGAGAACAATATCTTAGTTTTTTAGTATATTACTCGAATTTTTTTCATACTTTCTCACCGGGTAAACCTTCCCTGGACTTCCACGAATATTTCAAGACTATAATTAGCCAAATCGGTTCAGCCGTTCTCGAGTTTTAGCGCGACTAACGAACGGCGATTCATTTTTATTTATATAGATTGTGAGCTAAATATAGTGATTATTATTAGTATTACATTATTAAGCTTATCTATCAGTTCACTAAGGTCAAACAATTGTTATGGAAACAGGTTTCTTAAGATGAAATGTGTTCAAAATCCGTTTACCTCTAAAGCAGTTCGTTTCATTCAGAGAATCATTTTAATCAATGGAGTTTGCATCATCTTTACTCGATCAAAGGCGAGAGGCGTGTTTATTCATCCGGGCTTTGTTGAGATTCTATTGAAAGTAGCGAAGTAATGTTGAATTGATTTGACATCAGTTGTTGAACTACTGCCAAGTAAACAAGGTACAGCAGTATCAACGAGACGTTTTTAAATGGCCACATTTCCTGCTCTTTGCATGTAAACTTCATTGTTTACAATCTCCTTGCGTTCAATCAAGCCGGATACAATGAACCAAATGAAACTGAATCATAATGTTATAATTTTAAACAAAAAAAGAACCGACTTCACTTAGGATCTGCTATTCCAAGAGGAAGTGGCTGAGTTGCTGTACAAAATAGTGAAATCATAGGTGTGCCTATAATAGTTGAAGAGTACCCTCGATTCTTCCAGGATCCCATCATCAGATCAGATCTGGACCTGGTGTCATTGGGACCAACTGTGAAGTATACTCTTTCAAACAAAAAAATAATTCACCAAATTTGTCCAGTCATTTTCGAATAATCAGGGAACATACATAAAAAATAACAAAGATCCCGACAAATTGATATCATGATAACCTCCTCTTTCGAAATCTTGAAGTCGGTTGATTATTAACATACCTGCTGCAACCAATCCAGAAATATGAGCCATGTCGGCCATGAGATAAGCTCCATTTTCGTCAGCGATCTGGCGGAAGCGCTTGTAGTCGAGGCAGCGCGAGTAGCACGAGATGCCGGCGATGATGAGGCGAGGCTTGAACAGCCGAGCGGTCTCTGCCAGCTTCTCGTAGTCTATCAGACCGGTCTTGGGGTCCACCTGATAGTAACAATTTAATTTCACTGTTACAAGTAAACAACCACAAATGTTAAAGAGTGATAAAAGGTCGCGAGCGATAATTGAACTACACAAGTACACACAGGTACCTTTAACCCAGTTCCGCCCATTATATATGATTTTAGCCGGCGCAAATTTAATCATATTACAAGGAAAATTAAGTTGAGTTTCCATTGTTTCAAATTCTAAGAAAACAAAGGAAAATGCATTAACGAATTCATTGATTGGCCATGCAATTCTGAACATGATAGTTACAGGCTATGGTACAATGGGCTGCATGAGCATAGGTAAGAGGTACTTAATCAAGTTTACGAAATCAATATTATTCCTTATTTATAATTAAGAATCTCTTTCTCATTACCTATATTATCTGTATGTGCATCATATAGATAGTTTAAACTTACAATTAAGTGGCTCACTTTATTGCTATTGCTATGCCGTTATTGATTACATCAGACTATGACAAGCGAGGGTGTGTAAATAAGATAAGAGATACAATTGTAATGAAACTGGTAAAACAAATACATTTTACTATCAATGTCAAACTGGTGAGAAAGGTCACGGTATAGCTTATCATCGGCTATTTACTGCGTGATTTGTTGTTGCACTAGTTGTATCTCTTTTCTGTAACGTCTAATGATCTTCCATCAAAACTCTGCCATGCACTTAACCCTGCTGATCCATGTAACACTCTAATTCAATATAACTCGTATACTTAACTAGCGACCCGCCCTGGCTTCGCACGGGTGCAATTATACATACATATAAACCTTTCTCTTGAATCACTCTATCTATAAAAAAAAACCGCGTCAAAATCCGTTACGTAGTTTTAAAGATCTAAGAACTTTGTTTTATACTATGTAGTGATAGTGATGCATGGTAGAAGGCTGAGGTTGTGTATATGTATACTCACTTTGTACGGCATGCTTTCAAAGAAGATTGAAGTAGCGGAGATCTTCTTAGTGGGAGTGAAGAAGCCATGGGTGAGATGTCCACCGTCAGGCAGGTCCAGCCCCATGATGCGGCCGTGGGGCTCCACCACGCCAGTGTACACCGCAAAGTTGGCTGGGGATCCTGGGAATCAAGATATATAGGTTTATTATTTAGCAAGCCCTGTTTATTCTCAAGTTTCTATGGATAATTTAGCAAAAGCATAATAAAGTATGGTAGCAAATAATTTGATGTTTCATAAAGAGTATCTATAATTTATGTAGCTATGCCCAACTATCTAGTGATAAGGAGTTTATATTGTTATTCATTTCTCTTATTGTTGAATATCAAAATCAAACAATTCAACCTTATTTTGCTTTTGACTGTGTTTAACAATGGAAACAATCATTTGAAGAAATTTCAACACAAATTATAGCATGTTACAAAAATTTTAGTAAGTAATTTCAACTTCTGGCCCTTTTCAAATTCTGTAACAATTTGCCAAGGGCTGCAACTTAAAGTGATTAGACACTAAAATAGATAATACTTGGTGGTGCGTAAGTGGAAGGTGCCCATGTTCTAAAAGAATATACGACTGCTGCCAAATGGTACCTTTTGATCTAGGCCATCACATATTACAGAAAATAACAAGTTACACACCGGAGTAGGGCTGCACGTTCACACCCCATTCTTCTGCCTTAAGTCTGTACGTCTGTAGGGAGCGCTGTTGTGCTAATATTTCAATTTCATCAATATATTCATTGCCTCCATAATATCTGAAAAAGAAATGTTATTATTTTAAGGTGTGATAACTTGAGTAAACAGCTGTGTCACATGACTCAATGTAAAGGGTTTCTCTCCACTGAACTATAATAAACTATCCATCTATTTCAGGTTTTTTCCTTTTGTGTAATGAACTTAGGGCCAGTCTTAGCCCTCCCGGTGCCCCCCCTCCTCCCTAACAGCAGATTTGACTATAAAAAAAGTTCTATATAACTTTATTTCTTAGATTTACTTCAGCATCATACCTTTGGTTCGGCATGCCCTCGGAATACTTGTTGTGGAGACACGAGCTCAGGCACTGGAGCACCGGCACAGAGGTGAAGTTCTCCGAAGCAATCATCTCCAGGCCCGCCTCCTGGCGCTTCTTCTCTTTCACTATGATGTCAAACAGCTCCGGGTCAGTATCCCACAGGTTCCCGTTCATCATCTTCTTGTCCATGGCTGTTGCTGTGCTATAACTCCTCGCCGGAAATGTGTTCTGAAACACGGAAGATACGTCCTTACTTGTTGACTCCTCAAAGAAGACTGAACTCTAAGCAAAAGCATTGACCTGATATTGATAACGAGATAACGCAATCACAAACAAAAGTTGTTGTTTCATCAGTCAAGTTATAAATAACATTATGAACTGTCGCTAGTATAATTCCATTATCATTATAAATGTTTTAAAAATCGCTTAAACCGCACTTAAGTGTTACACACGACCTAACCTGCTCACAACAACGTGCTAGTTTGATTGAAAGTACTAACAATAATAAAGAAGGCCAACTCGTTTAAACTGGTAAATTACGTTTAGAAACAATTATTAAACTTACCTGAAGGCTCCTTTTGGCGTGCACTGTCAATGTTTTGCTCTTCAAGCTTTGCAACGAAAACCTCTGAAATTTCCTAGCCGCATCGTAAAAACAGGTTTTTAACAACTTATTGTGCATGATGATGAAATAAATAGAGTATTGACTAGATTAATTGAACACAGTTCTGTTCTTCTTTATATAAACACAAGTATTATTTTATCACTAGCGATAACCCATTGTGAACTTTATCGTCACGTAACTGACGTAACATTGACTTGACGTATCTGACGTTTTCAACTTTTTTTCTGAGCCAGAGATGTTTTATAAACGCGCGTTATTCAGCCACATCGCCCACATTCAGTCGACGAATGAAAATATTATGTGAACACGGTTCGTATTCGTAATCTAAAATGAGTAACGATTTGTTTATAGTCTGTTTTATCAAACAAGTCATTATACCAACGATTTGTGGTATCAACATATAATACAGGTTAAGGAAAATTTCACACTGGCGTCGCGTCCCGTCCCGCTCCGGTGAATGAAACAGCGCTATACACATACATGACACATACAGAGCCATTACAGAACGCTATCTCACTCGCACACCGTCGCCGCATGCGTGTGAGGCGCAACAGATATTTGGGGGAATTTAGCGCGGAATTCAGCTATCATACTTAGACATAGACAAAACCAGGCAGAAGGCGGAAAAAATCAACTTTCTACAAAATGTTAGTCAGAACTCAGAAACAGAAAGAAAAGAATTTATTCAGGTAATACCGCCCAAAAGTCCATTAGGGGAAAAAAAATGTATTCAGGAGGCTATAAACATTAAAATCATTATGAAATTGTTACAGGAACATTTTAAACATAGCGTCACTGAAAAGGTTTTCGCTGAGCTTGGTGGTAAAGTACGCTGCGGATACCTTAACGCTGGTCTTCCGAGAGTGTTAGTATTAGTAGTACCTACTTATTAGGGTTCTGGTAGTCAACTAGGAACTCTTATATAGTTTCGCCATGTCCGTCTGACCGTCAGTGCGTCCGCGGCCTAGCTTTTTTTAACCGACTTCAAAAAAGGAGGAGGTTCTCAATCCGACAGAATTTTTTTTTGTATGTATGTTACCTACTCGATATCTCCATGAAACGTGAACCGATTTTCAAATTTTTTTTTAAATCGAACGGGTATAACTCATGATGGTCCCATTGTCACCAAGTCGGGGTCTGATGATGGAATCCTAGCTGGAGAAATCGAGGGAACTCTTCAACTATTATAGGCACACCTATAGTGATTTCACTATTTTTTACAGCAACTCGGCCACTTCCTCTTGGAATAGCGGATCCTAAGTGAAGTCGGTTCTATTTTGTTTAAAATTATTTAGCGTCCTAAACTAGCATCCTAATTAACATCCTAACTTTTCAGTAGTAAATTTATTTGCTAAATGCGGTTACACTTGACTAAATTATTTACGTACCAAATTTCATCTTAATCGGTCAGTGATTTAAGCGGGAAGAGGAAACAGGCAGGCACTTTAAAAAATATTAGTATAGATTAACAGTATCTTATTTTTTATTTAAGGGTCGCCAGGACGCTCGCGTGAACTCGCGTTCCCATACAAACGTAGTTCAGCTCTCATTTTAAAACGACATGCTTTAGAACCACGAAATTTGGCATGGGCATTCTAGCAGTACAGATCTATGTCGGTAATTCGTTTTCGTTGCTAAAAATTGTAATACAAAGAAAATATAGCAAAAATAAGTTTTGTATGTAAATCTGTATCTGGCTGTATTTTCTTTGTATTACAATTTTTAGCAACCAAAATGAATTACCGACATATATCTGTACTACTAGAATGCCCATGCCAAATTTCGTGGTTCTACAGCATGTCGTTTTAAAATGAGAGCTAAACTACGTTTGTATGGGAACGCGAGCGTCCTGGCAACTCTTAAGCATTAATCTAACAGCTCGTGCCCTTCATTGTAAATTACTATATCATACGGATAGAACTGTCAGATAAAGTTCCGCCTTACAGTCCGTGAGCTTCAAGAAGAACCTTCGGGAATCGACGATGACACACGAAGGTAATATTGTTTGCCAAATTTCGTGGTTCTAAAGCATATCGTTTTAAAATGAGAGCTGAGCTGAACTACGTTTGTATGGGAACGCGAGCGTCCTGGAGATCAAATTACGTCTGAGATATCTACTTGGCTTTATTTACTTCTTCATATTTCATTTTCTTAGATTTGGGTTCAGACTGTAATAGCAATTTTGCTAACTCAGAAGTCTCAGCACTATCTTCTTGTAAGACGGAAACTGTTTTAAATCCTCATGTCTCGAAATGGTTTTCCAAATACAGCATTTAAAAAAATTTTACAATCCTAATTAAGTTTCGAGCCCAAGTTGCCGACGCTACTTGTTGTTTATTGGACAATGTTGAGAAAGTTAGTAAACACGGTGGCGCTCCGCCTGGGGCACCCGACACGAACTAACACAATATTTGCCGTACGTTTGTGAGAGAGGATTACTTACGTACGGTCTCGGGTATTAATCTCACCTTCGTGCTCAATTTCTGTTGGAAAATAAGGTGGAAAAATCAAGCCGGGTTTGCACTCCCGGCCCTAGATTTGTTTGTCTTACCAATTGATGGCTTAATTCATTACTTACTTTAGTCAGTCTGACATGAAAACAGTGACCGAGGAACTAATAAAATGTCTCTTGGTTAGAATTAGAACAAACAATGAAATCCAGCAGGCAAGTCCGGGCTTCCACAGCAAAGCCATTTAAACTTAGCAATTCTGGTTCTGGTAATACATACGCACAGGCCTAATTAGACAGGTATCTGAATGAATAAATGACTCTGGTTCATATGGCGCTTCAAAGTTACCGCATAATATTATGGGGCTGTACGGCGCCATCTAGTAAAGTCTCAAAAGTTGGAGCCTCAAAGTTTATAGACTATGCTCCTCTATTTATACAACATCTTTGCCTATAAAATCATCTTATACCGCGAATGCCACAAAAATATATAACACGCTCTTGTGGCTCTATCTACAAATAATATTGTTCCAGATATTGCGAACTTCATCGCTTGAGATATTATTTCAGGTGACTGTACACTATCTATTCTACATGGAAACTTGTCTAACTAACTTAGCATCGTACTCTTGTCCCATTAGTACAATTTAAGGTGCCTAAGAGAAGCCATTTAGCAAGCAGAGTAGGATGCGTGTTTATTATTAACACTCTAAGTTGCGTTAATTAAACCTTATATTATAACTTAATACTTTATGTTAGTATGACATTATTTAGTATTGTAATTTTTAATTGATTATAATTACAAATATAATACATTTCATTAATTATATTAAATTTGAGTGTTGGGATGTCGAATAATACATTAATTCAGTGTTTATTTATGTTAAATTCTTTTCAATTAGTATTTATTCATGCTGTTATAAATTTACTTTGTAACGTAATTCTAAATTATTGTATCTTCCCATGTACGGCAATTAATTCAATGTAATTAATTCTATTTAATGATAAGTTGACTAGTATGTAAGCGTATTGGTGAAAACTGTCATGCTTATGTATGCTAAATAAATGAAAAAGAAACTTTAATAAGTTTACCAATAGCTTTATATCGCTACAATTTATTTAATCGTGTGGCTAAATACATTTTTCCTATATATACATTTAGAGTCGCTCTGAAAAAAACAATTATCAAAGAATTAGAGAGTGATATCCAGATTCTTTACCCATTGGTTTTCACGAGGCGCACGCAAGCAGGTCTGCAAGATTGCCATTGAACTTTCTTTTATAGCAGAGCTCGAATTTGTAAAAATTGTGCGCATCGAGAAAAAGTTGTGAATTTTTGACCATGGATAGAATGGCTCACGATAAATATTTTTTAGTATTGGAGGTCCGTAAAATTTTTGGACCTTCACGTCAAAATCAGGGGTCCTGTGAAATACGTTATTACTCTATGGTTAAGGCTGCTAGGGGTTGTGTGGTATCATTTCCGTGTAAAACAGACATGCGGAATTCATTTGTGATATTAAAAATGTAAAATTTCTTATTTAAAAAAAAGTTGTGTGGCGAGGAAAAAACAATTTTTTATTTTTTTTTAGAACGTCATATAACTGATATATATCATTTTTTTTTCTAATAATAAAAAATATTGTTAGCTATTAAGGTTTATTTTAGTAATTTTCAACTGTTATATAATGCTTTTATTTAAAAAACATTAATTATTACAATTGCAACACTATTTGATTTGATTAAATGCGTCTCCGTTGACATTTCTCTTAAATAAGTTCGAAAACGATTGTTGTATGATTGTCATTGGTCACTGCTCGGAAACATTTTGGATAATCGATTTCTATTGGCTAGTAGCCAGTGATGGCGCCACTAGCTGTTTGGTTGGTTTTGGCATTCACGGGCATTCCGATATAATCACTTGAGCAGTGAACATGGAGGGACATTAAGTTGATGTTGTATTGAAGGTTAATTAAGTTTAATGGATGGATTGAAAGAATAACGTTGATTGTTAATTAAGTTGATGTTGTGTTGAGGGATTAATAGTGATTGGTATTAAAGTCACAGTCAATTGTCTACGTGTGTATCATTTGTACATCTTAATCCTGGAAAGTTCTTTCAAACTTCAGAAGAAGGGATCACTAAACGCCCACATGGTATGGATAATTTTTAGTACCTATTTATTAACCGCAGTTGTCTTTTAATTATACGTGAAAGTAACAATTTTATTACATTAGCTGTTATGCAACAAAGCTGGATGTCCTGGGTTCAAATCCCGGCAAGGTTAATTAGTCGTGCGTTTACCCAATGTTTTTCCCGAGAAATAGTTGTGGTTCAAGTTCGGGTTCATTTATCTGACCAAGTAGCAAAATACGTTGCAGTTTACAAGTCACATTTCATGCAATATCTGTTGAGAATATATAATAAAAATATGTCAGGATAGTACAAGCGTAAACAAGTTCTATAGTATGCAATTATTTGATTGCTACAATCATTGTGTTTAATATTTTCTGTAAATTCACTAATTGAGTAAAATGGGTTACATTGAAAGCATCGCTTTAGTTTGTTTTTAAAGTCTAAACGGTTGTACAGAATGATTTGTGGGGGATTTTTCCTTGCTTGAATGTTTAGACTGGGTTTGTTCGACAAACCAATAGGTTTGTATTTGTTGCGTGTATTATAATTATAATTATGGATGTCTTTCCATGATGTAAAATTATTTCTATTATTATGGATTTAAAAAAAACAATTACTGTTGGATATAGTCATTTTCATTAATTTGATAGACGTAACCGTTGGCTTGGGATAAGCCATAATAGAATGTTTACAGTCGTATACGTCGTACATATCGGTTATATGCGAGAAAGAAAACAGTCAATGTCGTAGGTAACAATTTTGTAAATTATATAGTGCGTGGTCAATTGAAATAGTTCCGAATTAAAATTTGTACTTGGTTTCATGCTATAGTGTGGTATAATGGATTCGGTTGAATACGTCTATTGGGTATGTTTCGCCATACCTTTTGGAAGGGCTCACTTTATCATTTAATAGGTGTGTGGAACGTTATGTATCAATCTCTATGGTTCGTTTATTTTGATTAAAATAAATAACTGTCGAAGTGCTTTAGCGGCCATTAAAATTACTTAAATATATTTGTGTTTATAGTAGCCTTGCTTACGTACTTAGAACGTTACAGTGTTGGCACAACTTATTTACTAGGCATTTATACTAGATTGTACTTACATTGGTATTCTATGTTGGGATGTTAATTTTCTACAAATATCACCTGTCTCTTTTAAACATGAGTATAATGTGAAAGCTTCGTCTCTTCCTCTCTAGTGAAACTCTGATATGTAAGCATTTGTTGTCATAAAGTTAACAATAATTGGTACCCTACATGTATCTAGGCTTCCTAGGTCAATAATTGAACAACAGGGTCAAATGATTTATTGGTCACACGGTATAAATTAAGGTTTACAGTCCTTTGATAAATTTTAAGATTAATTACAGTTTTTGTGCCTTAGTTATTTTGGTCAACCTTGATTCTCCTAGATGCTGTGTGGTGCTGTACGATTAATTATTTAACTAGCAGTTATTTGCACGAAATTTTTATTATTTTTATCATTGTTTATGTTCTTCTAAATGTTGCACAAATAAAATAATAAAAAAATTCTAGACAAGAAGAGGTTCAAAACGAATGGTTTCCGATTTAGAACATACGTGTATCACTGTCAGTTATTAATTTTTTTCGTGTCTCTAACGTGTTAATCAAAACGAAATTGTGTTTTTATTGTTGTGTTGGATCACTTAATCTACAGATTTTTTATTGTTCATTCACAAACGTAAACTCATGTTAAAAACTTAATCATGTTAACTGATCGTTGTTGGTTAGCTTGCAGTATGTTTAAATTGAACATTCAAAACTAATGTTTACTAAATTTTTGGTCTCAAAAAAAACTAACTATAGAGTGGAGGGTAATGCGGTACAAGTTTAGACTGGTTTTAGACTTACGTTGGCGTGTAATAGGATATACTTTTATGCGGTGTTGAAAGATTGGTTGGTTGGTTGATTGGTTGGTTGGTTTTGATTAAGTTTGTGGTATTTTACATTTATTAGTTCGTTTGGACCATGTCTACTTTTCATGCCTATTTTGGGGGATAGTGGTGATTGTAAATGTCATTGTTCTTAATGCTTCTAGGACTTTGCTGGTGCACAAAAGTTTCTTAAACGGACATGAATAATGTTTATGTAAGATGACATTACAACAGACAATTGTGATTAATAACCGTAAAGGGGTATTTTCTTGTCTTATATAAGACATGTGTAGTCGGTCATGTGTAGTCGGTCATGTGTAATATGTCATGTGTAGTCGGACATGTGTAGTCGGACATGTGTAGTCGGACATGTGTAGTCGGACATGTGTAGTCGGACATGTGTAATCGGTCATGTGTAGTCGGTCATGTGTAGTCGGACATGTGTAGTAGGTCATGTGTAGTAGGTCATGTGTAGTCGGTCATGTGTAGTCAGTCATGTGTAATCGGACATGTGGAATCGGTCATGTGTAGTCGGTCATGTGTAGTCGGACATGTGTAGTCGGTCACTTGTAGTTGATCACGTGTAGTCGGTCACGTGTAGTCGGTCATGTGTAGTCGGTCATGTGTAGTCGGTCATATGTAGTGTGTAATCGGACATGTGAAACAGAATACGTTTAGTTCGACATGTGTAGTCAGATGCGCGGAGTCGGATGCGTGTTTATTTAATTTAGTACTTTCTAATATAGGCGAGTTGTCACACATTATTTAGTCAGACGTATAGTCTGAATCGTCGGATACGGTAAGTTAGGCACATGTAGTCTGGCATGTGTAGTCGGGCATTCATAGTCAGACATGTGTAGTCAGTCATGCGTAGTCGAACATGTATAGTCAGACATATGTAGGCGGACGCCTGTAATCGGATGTGTTTAGTCTGATATAGGTGGTCGGAATTCAGATATATGAAACCAGAATCGTATATATATATATTATGTGTAATTGGACTTGCTTGGTCTAACATGTGCTATCGGATACTCTTAATCAATCTTAGCAAACATGTTTGTTTCGTCATCATAGGGATAATATATAATAAAATACATTAAGTACAACAGATGACAGTTTATTTTACAAAGTACCAACTATGATGTACCTTTCGGCATACGATAAATTAAGTACCTACTTACAAATCTTACGTACAAGCCCATTTGTCCGGTGGTTTAAGGGTAAAGAGCCTTACTAACTGGTAATCTAATGTAAAAATAAAATGGTGTAAGTGATTTCTTACATACACTAAAATATTACGTAATTATTTGTACTAAAGGGATCAGCGTTAAATGACTTCACTAAAATAGCACAATGAATTAAAACTATATTGGGGGGTAAGATCTCAAGAGTCGGTTGTTTTTAACTAGTTGTTATTCCGTTAAACTGTTTTTGTAATTACGTGTATACGAGTCGAAGAATTGATTAATTATGAGGCGATAAAATTGCAGTAAATATTTGGGCCGCATGTTTTAGTCACGTTCAGAGAATTGAAGGCACTTTTGTTGCTCAAGATCAGCACCGCTTAATTATTAGTGTGACAGAGGGATCATGCAGTGAATAACCATGTCTACCAGTTCCAATTCTCCCTGAACTGCTCAAAGGTTGGCTGGAAGAGATCCCTTAAGGGATAAGTCCGCCTTTGTACAAATATTATGTATTCTTACTATTGTATTTTATTTGTTGTACAATAAAGTGTTATACTACTACTACTAATAACTAAAAGTAATAAGTTGAAATTCACTTCTTCGTAGTACGACTTATAACCTCTCGAAATAAATAATGAAATGCTATTGTAACTGGTATTATCGCTTTTTACCTTACCGCTGCAGGATGAACTATAACTAGTAGTCTGGCACGGTAATCCGTATCGGTTCCGAGCCATCGGACATGGGTTTATTAGGTGATGGTTATTATTGATTAGTTTATATACAATGTATAGAGACATAATAAGAATTTTGTGAACATTTCATCGGCGTGCAAATTGTTTTTTCTAGTACTCACGCGAAATGGATAAACACTACCGCTCGAGATCACGCCGCCGCAACTCCAGTTCAACGGTTGATGTACGGAGGTCAAAGCTTTGGTTGCGCAGCCGGGTTCTTCCAAAGTGGCACCAGAAACGGCGTTGTACACGAGGGGAAGGAACCCGACGAAGGCAACTCTGGACACCAGAGCGTACACGAGGGGAAGGATTTGTAAGGGAAGGATATTGAGTGGATATTGGAGTGATATATTGGTATTGGATTGATAATGGGTGGATATTGCTTAGATATTGGGTGTATATTGGATTTAAATTGGGTGGATATTTGGTAGATAATGTAATGAAACGATTTGAAATGAAAGCATTTATTTTAGATAACCATACAACCATATTAAGTTGGTAAGAACTTATAATAACTAGGTTAAAAGTATAAGGGTGATTATAACATTCATTTACATAATTAATAACTAGCTCAAATCTAAACTAGGCCCTTGCGGCATTGTACCATACCATACATTGAGTGATATTGAGAGGATATTGGATTGATATTGGGTGGATATTAGATTGATATTGGATTGATATTGGGCAGATATTGGTTGGATATTGGATTGATATTGGGTGATAACATTTATTTACATAATTAAATATACAGAGGCCCTACAGTACAATTATTAAACTAAATTAATAACTAGCTCACATCTAAACTAGGCCCTTGCGGCATTTTACCATACCATACCATTGATTGATATTGGATTGATATTGGGTGGATATTGGATTGATATTGGGTAGATATTGTTAGGATATTTGGTGGATATTGGATTGATATTGGGTGATAATATTTATTTACATAATTAAATATATAGAGGCACTACAGTACAATTATTAAACTAAATTAATAACTAGCTTAAATCTAAACTAGGCCCTTGCGGCATTTTACCATACCATACCATTGATTGATTGCGAGGTTATTGGGATTAATATTGGGTAGATATTGGATTGTTATTGGGTAGATATTGTTTAGATATTGGGTGGATATTGGATTTATATTGGGTAGATATTGGATTGATATTGGGTAGATATTGTTTGGATATTTGGTGGATATTGGATTGATATTGGGTGATAACATATATTTACATAATTAAATATATAGAGGTACTACAGTACAATTATTAAACTAAATAAATAACTAGCTCAAATCTAAACTAGGCCCTTGCGGCATTTTACCATACCATACCATCGATTGATTGCGAGGATATTGGGATTAATATTGGGTGGATATTGGATTGATATTGGATTGATATTGGGTAGATATTGTTTAAATATTGGGCGGATATTGGATTTATATTGGGTAGATATTGGATTGATATTGGATGGATATTGGGTGGATATTGGATTAATATTCGGTGGATATTGGATTGTTATGGGATGGATGTATTGGATTGATTCACGCCCACGTACATGGGTGATGGGGTGATGTGATGATCAATGATGGGGTGATCAATGATGGGGTGATGGGATGTTAAATGATGGGGTGATCAATGATGGGGTGATAAATGATGGGGTGATGGGGTGATAAATGATGGGGTGATGGGATGATAAATGATGGGGTGATGGGGTGATCAATGATGGGGTGATGGGTGATGGAGTGATGGGTGACGGACGACGGGAGACGGGCGACAGGCGACAGGCGACGAGTGCCGGGCGACGTGCGACGGGCGACAGGGGATGGGTTCGGCTGTCAAGTATCGTTTAATCAAGCAATGGACGACGTAAGGCGCTCGAGGTCTCCTGTTCGCAACCCGGTTCTCCCAAGTGGCGGTACACGTACACGTGGAGTGTACGCCCGATGCAAGCAGTTCCAGACCCCACGCCGCCGCGAGCGATGGCAGCACAGCGATGGAGGCAGGTCTAGCAGTCGAGCATCCGGAAGCAGCGATCAAGCACCACCGAGGGATCGTGTGTAGTGTAGGGTAGGCTACGGACGCAGAGTATCATTGATCCCCTACCAGGGGTCAAGGGTGACCATGATTTACTTAGTTTGAGATTCATTTTACTATTCTCTTGCTTTTATCAAAATATCACATGGTTTTATTGCTGACCACTTACAGAGTCGGAAATAGTGGTTCTGGATCACGACCCAGAAATTGCCCTGTATTGTATACATATACCAGGCCGTGTTGAGATTCGATGTTGTGTCGGAAATCTTGTTGCACAAATTACCCATACATATATTAAAATGTAAATTTATAGTAGAAAATTGTACTACGTACATAACGTTGGGTCTACCCTAGCTTTCACGATCATCTTAGCCAAACAGCAAGCTACGGCTGTAATACGGCGCATGGTGGTTTTTCATTTATCTACTTGGTTTTCCATCATGCAAAAGCCTAGGAACCGAAGTAGATACCTAATGACGCCATCAAAGACAGCATTAGGGGTAAATAGTCAGTGTTTCTCTATTCAATAATAAAATCCAAAATCAATTCTTCAATAAATAAGTTTCTTTTTAAAACTTCAGTTAAAACATAATTTTCGAAATATAAGTAAACATTTATTATTGACAATTGTTAATCAAAAACCATCTTTGTAATTTAGAGAGTTGCAGAAGATAAAATAGTAATATATGTACTCTTAATTATAGTATTGTGGCATAAATGAAAACAAATTCGATTCTTACACAAGTCACGAGGACGTGACTGGTAGTCAGGATGGACGAATTTGTTAGCTATTAAGGTTTATTTTAGTAATTTTCAACTGTTATATAATGCTTTTATTTAAAAAACATTAATTATTACAATTGCAACACTATTTGATTTGATTAAATGCGTCTCCGTTGACATTTCTCTTAAATAAGTTCGAAAACGATTGTTGTATGATTGTCATTGGTCACTGCTCGGAAACATTTTGGATAATCGATTTCTATTGGCTAGTAGCCAGTGATGGCGCCACTAGCTGTTTGGTTGGTTTTGGCATTCACGGGCATTCCGATATAATCACTTGAGCAGTGAACATGGAGGGACATTAAGTTGATGTTGTATTGAAGGTTAATTAAGTTTAATGGATGGATTGAAAGAATAACGTTGATTGTTAATTAAGTTGATGTTGTGTTGAGGGATTAATAGTGATTGGTATTAAAGTCACAGTCAATTGTCTACGTGTGTATCATTTGTACATCTTAATCCTGGAAAGTTCTTTCAATATTATAAAGGAGCATATTTAATGCAGTTTCTAAATATATACAATTTTTAGGCTTATAGTATACAAAAACTACGCGAAAAAAAATTTTTGCTTCGTGGTGTATATGTTTTCTCCATAGTAAGTATCGATAATCAATGTGAACGTGAACATCCGTAGCGTATTGACCTTAAAATGCATGTATTGCTTGTTATTAGTAAATTTTATTCATAATAACTTCACAAAATGTAGAAATAAAAAAATACAATAAATAAAAACATATTTTTCCTCCTTAACTTTAACATAAACCGTCACAATTCAAACGACGCGACGTCTGTTTTCCGTTACTCAACTTAAGTAAAAAAAAAAACCAGAAGTTTTTTGTATTAAAGGTGTATAAAATGTATATGTTTCTATAATCTATATTAAATATGCTTCTTTATAATATTTTTTATTATTTGAAATAAAGGATATATATTAGTTATATGACGTTCTAAAAAAATTAAATTGTGTTTTTCCTAGCGGCACAACTTTTTTTTAATGCGAAATTTTACATTTTTAATATCAGAAATGAATTCTGCATGTCTGTTTTACACGAAAACGATACCAAACAACCCCTAGCAGTCTTAACCAGAGAGTAATAACATATTGCACGGGACCCCTGATTTTGACGTGAAGGTCCAAAAATTTTACAGACCGCCAATACTAAAAAATATTCATCTTTGCTCACTCTATCTATGGTCAAAAATTCACAACTTTTTCTCGATGCGCACAATTTTTTTCGCATTTGTACTGAGACAAAACCCTACTATTAGGGCAGTCGTAAATGATGTGGTTTATAGTCTGCTTTGGTGCTCCACAGTCACACCAAGGGGAATTTCGCCATCTCCACAACGACCGCTCGTATAAGCCTTTATCCAACGCTTTCTGTTCAACTTGGCGGAGGCCTCACTTGTTACGTTATTGGATCCATATGTGTTCCGTGGGGCAATCACAACCACAACGGTGGATTCTACATCTGTAAACAATTAAGTAACTACTTAAGGATAAATTCACATTGTAACGTGATCCTCGGAGGTCACGTGATGTTTTTTACACAAAATTCTAAACGGCGCTGTGAACTCTACAGCGTGAATCATCCTTTAACGTTGCTAAGAGGAAAGTTGAAAAGAAAAAAATATTTCCCGTTCATCATTAAATTCAAGGCAACCGCATGCATACATTAATAATGGAAATACCATGTTCTTTAAAGTCATGAGCCCCTTTTCCCTCTTATCCTCCTCCTCTCCTATTGTATATTCGCACTTACAAAACTCCAAACCGGGAAACTAGGGCAATGCTATTCAAAGGGTCACGTGTAAGGTAAGTAAGTATATAAGGTAAGGTTCCGAAACCTATAGTCTGTATTTTTAGGTATTTAAATAAAAGTAAACAAAATCTACCCTCTAATGGCTCCTTAAGCCACTTGAGGGTAGATGAAAACATTACATGATCAAATAATGTAGGTTAAAGTCAGGTCGTTCGTTCAGTGACAGATCAAAGCGCTTTTTGGTTATGTAATACTCTTTTTGGTTGGTTAACCAATAAATGTTATAACTACCCGAGAATGTACAAATTGTTTGTTTACTTTTTTTTAAATACCTAAAGATACAGACTATAAACTAGACCTAAAGTTAGAAATTCTTTAAAATTATACCAAGTTGACTAATGATGTTTTACTACACCCACATCATCTTACATAAGACGACATCATTACACGAACTCACACCGTGTAGCCATTTGGGCTGCAGTAGGTAGGTACCTTAGAAATACAGATACATACTTACATTCATTATGTAGAACACCTATCATCACCTATCAGATACGCTCTGGGAGTGCGGGCACTGAATTTATACTGCTTATATCAACTGTAGCACAGAGTTTATACTGTCAGTAGCAGAAGTAGCTAAATGGGCGAGTTATTCAAATGATCTAGACGGTATACACTCACTTGCCAGAATTTCATTTGCCATAATATTCAACAGCCATTATATTGTTTCCCATACTTACATATGCAATACTTATTGTTTACTATATTAGTCACATGCCAGAAACTTTGTTTCCCATAAAATCAATTTCAATAATATCATTTGTCATAATCATTGTAATCCATAATTATCACTAGCCATAATATCATTTGCCATTCAAATTGCTTCCCAGAAAGTAGGTTAGGTTAGAAGTGTGACCTCCTACAAAATAAAATGGCTACCAGAAAGTAGGTTAGGTTAGGTTAGAACTGTGACCTCGTATAAAATAAAATGGGTACCAGAAAGTAGGTTAGGTTAGAACTGTGACCTCGTATAAAATAAAACGGCTACCAGAAAGTAGGTTAGGTTAGGTTAGAACTGTGACCTCCTACAAAATAAAACGCCTACCAGAAAGTAGGTTAGGGTAGAACTGTGACCTCGTTCAAAATAAAACAGCTACTAGAAAGTAGGTTAGGTTAGGTTAGAACTGCGATGCCCCAAAAAGCAAACTGCTACCAGAAAGTAGGTTAGGTTAGGTTAGAACTGCGATCCCCCTAAAAGTGAATGGCTACCAGAATGTTGGTTAGGTTAGGTTAGAACTGTGACCTCCTACAAAATAAAACGGCTACCAGAAAGTAGGTCAGGTTAAAACTGTGATGTCCCTAAAAGCGAACGGCTACCAGAAAGTAGGTTAGGTTAGGTTAGAACTGTGACCTCCTACAAAATAAAACGGCTACCAGAATGTTGGTTAGGTTAGGTTAGAACTGTGACCTCCTACAAAATAAAACGGTTACCAGGAAGTAGGTTAGGTAAGGTTAGAACTGTGATCCCCAAAAAGCGAACGGCTACCAGAAAGTAGGTTAGGTTAGGTTAGAACTGTGACCTCGTATAAAATAAAACGGCTACCAGAAAGTATGCATGGATTCGGAAAACCATTATTTAGTATGGCATTTAAATATTCTATTAAATAATATTATTACATTTAATAATATGGACAACAATACGTATGGCACTCGTATGTTCTGAAATCTAATAATCGGGCAAACAAAGAGTATGTCACATCATTTTTATGGTAAACAAACCATTCGGGCAAATGAAATTCGGGCAAATAAAATTCGGGCATATGATTATTATTTTATATAATATTCGGGCAAACAATAGACAACCGATCTAGACACACTCTTGTGTTCTTAACAATAAAGCGACAAGTTTAACAATAATGTTCTAGCACCGGCGTCCCTAAATTTGAGGGCGAATGCACCCTCACTTTATTTTATACCAACTTTGACCTGACACCGGCAATTCAGATTCACGTTGTGTTTTATCGTTTTGTACGTAAATATCACTCTGTTAGTGTCACGAATACGATGATGATTTTTTTAAGTCGAATAAGTAATAAGACTGTTACTGTATCAGTCTGAGCTGCATCTTGTAACTTTTATCAAGTGCGACCAGTCTATTGCTGGCCAGTTAGTAATGAAGCGAAAAACGCTACATTCCTTGAATTCAATTTAGTTATAACGGTCGCTCCCCCACGCATCATTCTTGGAATATCGGAGATAAAGTAGAGCAATTTCTGCACAATGGCGACTTAATCTATTAGTAACATTACGAAGGTAACAAAATAAAGTGTAAGACAATTTTCTAAGACTTAAATAAAGAAAGAGGAAGATTTTTCGAGCTGCCTGAGTGAAACTTTGAAATATTATACCTATGTAAGTACATACTTTTGGTACAAATTTTTGAAAAACCAAAATATCTGCCGCTGTGACTCCTCTTGGGGTCAGGGGTACTTTGTTTCTAAAAGAGCTATAATATAGTTCTTTTTTGACTGATAACTCAAAAACATCAGTCGAAAAAGAAAAGTTCACCCAAGGTACCGTGGAAACCTTCCAACTGTTAGTCTCTAGAATGGAGCTAGTATTTCCCTCATTTTATGTGAATATCTGGCATAAATTCCGCTGCATTGGGGGTGCATTTTAAAGTTTATTTGAACGTTGAATAAATCTTGCTTGCGGAAAATGTAAAAGTCCACCTAGTGAGAGAGCCGACTAGTCGACGCCACACCATCAGGACTCGAAAAGCCAGAATGGTGCCAAGTACGGGAACTTTCGGTGGGAAATAACTTTCCAAATCACAGAAATATACCTAATTGGATCACGCATGTTGCACTCCACAGACCGTTTGTATGAAAACTACTAACCTACACCAACTACGCGAGCTAAGTTTTAATAAATTTTTAAAGGTATTTTTTTTGTATTTTTTGTTGTTTTCTTTTATATTTCATTATGATGCTAAAGTAAAATTACTAGTAGTTACCCTTATAAAGGTTAAGTTATTATAACAAAGAGTATTCAACCAACCGGAGCGGGCATTGTCTGCCATTTTCCATATAAAAATGTCTGCCGTTTTTTCGCGGGGGAGGAGAATGTCAAATGTATACGTAACGAACAAATAGCCACGTCAGATAAACGTCAGTTAATACAATAAGTATGACCACTGGTCATATGTTTTCGGCAAAAGGGAACGCCAATTCAATCGTCAATTGGCCGCTCGGGTTGGTTGAATGAGGTCTCTCCCCCAGAGGTCTAAAAACGTTTAGTATGTGCAATATGCTGTAGAGCATTAGAGGACGGATAGAATGTACCTATTTAAGGGTCTTATTCAAAAATAATATATATCTATTAGGTATCCACCCTGAACCGCTGTCACTACTCCTCTAAGTATATGAATTATCCGTGACCTATTTCTCAGGATTTTTCTTTTGTTAACTCTCACTAGCACTAAGTAAGTAACTGATAGGTTTGGCATATATCCAAAGTATTTTACGCGTATTTCATGCTATCTTTTATGGAGCATAATATATAATAATGAGAGAGTTTATGTCTTTGGCGAGACCCATTCTCACAGTATCTGTAAACAAAGCTCCCGAATAAACATCATAGTCATAATTAATTTTAACCCCACTTTGTCTGCGCCTTTTCACATATTTGCTACGAGATCGGGTATTGGGGGTCCGAAGACCGATATTTATTAAATGTAAGTAGTTGGTATACTTCATATGTATATAGGATATACTATAGTGTGGCCAACGAATAATTCTAGCTGGAAAAGTGGAAAGCAGAAATTTTGACTTTGGAACTTTAAGACTAGTTAGGATAGATTAAGCTCCCATTGCATGAAACCTTACCTCACACGGTGGCAGAGCAGACACATACTACAGCGATAGATAATACTTAGGAGCACTGGACTATAGTAGGTTGCCATGGCACAGCCTGGAAGAACATAGTTTTTTTTGAATTTTAAAACGTCATTTTTTACCAAAATTTACATCATAAGGTGGCAGATTGAAACCTTTACCCATCGAAAGAGACCCCTTTGGTGACCCGAACCCGCATAGGTTGCCAGCCCTAAACCTGGTAGATTTCGAGGTCAGCCATGTTTTATGAGGCCAAAAAATGGGGTAATTTACCTCATCAGGTGGCAAGCTGAAATTGATGCAGATCGATAGCCCTTGGCGTGCCATTCACGAATATATAGGGTTGCCTGCCATCAGCCTGGTAGTTTTTCTGGTCAGCCTCCTCAAAGTATCGATTTAGTAACTTGGACCAACGAGATATTCATGTACAGAAGCTAAAATTCGAGGAATATTTTAGTGCGAACCGTGATATTTAATTAAAATCTATATATTGACAGTCTTGCAATGCATACGTGTTGAAATAATAGGGTAAATGAACCAGTTCTGGTCATTTCTCACTAATTATATAGATGACTACCGGAAAACTTAGACTGCGGGTAATATTGAGGACGCCGCGACAATAAATCATCAGTGTGTGACGTAAAATTGGTTAATCACCTCATTTCCGCAATCTCCTATTACTGCTTCGCTTAAATATGCTCAATCTGTGGGTGAAAAAACACCCTGACTTGGGTACTTTGATTACTGCGTGAAGTCATAATATATACGACCGACGCCTACCAGAGCACTCTCTACTACTACAGGGTAAGCATCCTTCATGCGCATAGACTATAGGGCTGCTATCCCCTGGAAATAGGCCGCGCCCGTGCATCCCGTATCCGTCATGACAGTATTTTCAAATATGGGAAATAAATGTTTCCGTTTAAGTTCAAAGTTCACTTAATGTTAAACGTGATATATACCTAAGATCTACGTACGGTCATGCTGGATATTATAATTATGTAGAAATCATAGGACATCATTAATCACTAAGTATTTTGTTCTTACCTCTTTTCCATTTCAATTGGGATTGGGCCTCTTCGTATATAGGCACCAGGACTTTCAGTCTTGGGTATTCGATGGTTCGTTATTCAGGGCCGAACCCGCATAGGTCGCCAGCCCCAAGCCTGAGAGATTTCAAGGTCAACCATGTTCCATGAGGCCAGTAAATGGGATAATTTACCCTATCAGATGTCAAGATGAAACTGATGTAGATCGATAGCTCTAGGCGTTCCATTCACGAGAATATAGCTTTGCCTACCATCAGACTGGCAGTTTTTTTGGTTAGCCTCCCTAAACTATCGATGTTAATATCTTGGAAACAAGAGAAATTCGCGTAGAGATACTAACATTCAAAGTATATTTAAATGCAAACCTTGATATTTAATTAAATCTACACATTGTGAGTCTCGCACTTCATACGTGTTGAAATAATAGGGCAAATGAATCAGTTGTGGGCATTTCTCATTGGTATTTTCGGTTTTTAGGGTTCCGTAGCCAAAATGGCAAAAACGGAACCCTTATAGTTTCGCCATGTCCGTCCGTCCGTCCGTCCGTCCGCGGTCTAGCTCAGTGACCGTTAGCACGAGAAAGCTGAAATTTGGTTTGAATATGTGAATTAACCAAACCGACAAAACAGTAGAATAAAAACGCGAAAAATATATTTTGTTGGGGTACCTCCCGTACACGTGAAGTGGGGGGGCGAAATTTTTTTTCGTTCCAACCAAGTTGTGTGGGGTATCGTTGGATAGGTCTTTTAAAAGTATTAGGGTCTTTTAAAACAGTTTTTGGATAAAACTAATACTTTCGGAAATAATAGCTCCAAAAGTTTAAAACAGGGCGTCCTCCCCCATCCAACTTTTGAATCGTGGGTCCTAAAATTTAAAAAAAAAACATGAAACTGAGACCCAATGAGTACCTTCAATGAAAACTATATTGAAATAAATCGGTTGAGCCGTTTTTGAGTTATCATTCAAAAACCCATAATGAAAGGACATAAGTAAAAATGACGTAAGCGCCGCCAACATTCCCGTAAGAAATGACCTTTTGAATTAGTGGTCTCAGTTTACTGAACCCTACACTGAGCATGGCCCGACATGCTCTTGGCCGGTTTTTCTTTCAATGTAGTGATCCTACTAACTTCAAGGTTTTTTTACATCTCGTGTTCTTGAGATCCCTCGCTACGCTCATGATTCAAACTTAGAATCACTCGCTTCGCTCGTGATTCAATTATAGAATCTTTCGCTTACTCGGGACTCAAAATCAACACTCGCAAGAAAAACCAACTTTCCTCTCTTGTTGCACAAATAACTATTTCCAGTTTTTATTCTACCATTTAGTCGGCTTAGATCATGCACATATTCAAACCAAATTTCAGCTTTATAGTGCTAGAGGTCACTAACGTAGACCGCGGACGGACGAATGGACGGACGGACCGACGGACGGACGGACGGATGGATGGACGGACATGGCGAATCTGTAAGGGTTCAGTTTTTGCCATTTAGGCTACGGAACCCTAAAAACGGGACCCTATTACTTAGATTCCGCTGCCCGTCCGTCCGTCCGTCCGTCCGTCCGTCCGTCCATCCGTCCATCCGTCCGTCCGTCCGTCCGCGGTCTAGCTTAGTGACCTCTAGCACTAGAAAGCTGAAATTTGGTTTGAATATGTGCATGATCTAAGCCAACTAAATGGTAGAATAAAAACTGGAAATAGTTATTTGTGCAACAAGAGAGGAAAGTTGGTTTTTCTTGCGAGAGTTGATTTTGAGTCCCGAGTAAGCGAAAGATTCTATAATTGAATCACGAGCGAAGCGAGTGATTCTAAGTTTGAATCTTGAGCGTAGCGAGGGATCTCAAGAACACGAGATGTAAAAAAACCTTGAAGTTAGTAGGATCACTACATTGAAAGAAAAACCGGCCAAGAGCATGTCGGGCCATGCTCAGTGTAGGGTTCAGTAAACTGAGACCATTAATTCAAAAGGTCATTTCTTACGGGAATGTTGGCGGCGCTTACGTCATTTTTACTTATGTCCTTTCACTATGGGTTTTTGAATGATAACTCAAAAACGGCTCAACCGATTTATTTCAATATAGTTTTCATTGAAGGTACTCATTGGGTCTCAGTTTCATGTTTTTTTTTTAAAATTTTAGGACCCACGATTCAAAAGTTGGATGGGGGGGACGCCCTGTTTTAAACTTTTGGAGCTATTATTTCCGAAAGTATTAGTTTTATCCAAAAACTGTTTTAAAAGACCCTAATACTTTTAAAAGACCTATCCAACGATACCCCACACAACTTGGTTGGAACGAAAAAAAATTTCGCCCCCCACTTCACGTGTACGGGAGGTACCCCAACAAAATATATTTTTCGCGTTTTTATTCTACTGTTTTGTCGGTTTGGTTAATTTACATATTCAAACCAAATTTCAGCTTTCTCGTGCTAACGGTCACTGAGCTAGACCGCGGACGGACGGACGGACGGACGGACATGGCGAAACTATAAGGGTTCCGTTTTTGCCATTTTGGCTACGGAACCCTAAAAACCGAAAATACCAATGAGAAATACCCACAACTGATTCATTTGCCCTATTATTTCAACACGTATGAAGTGCGAGACTCACAATGTGTAGATTTAATTAAATATCAAGGTTTGCATTTAAATATACTTTGAATGTTAGTATCTCTACGCGAATTTCTCTTGTTTCCAAGATATTAACATCGATAGTTTAGGGAGGCTAACCAAAAAAACTGCCAGGCTGATGGCAGGCAAACCTATATTCTCGTGAATGGAACGCCTAGAGCTATCGATCTACATCAGTTTCATCTTGCCATCTGATAGGGTAAATTATCCCATTTACTGGCCTCATGGAACATGATTGACCTTGAAATCTCTCAGGCTTGGGGCTGGCGACCTATGCGGGTTCGGCCCTGAATAACGAACCATCGAATACCCAAGACTGAAAGTCCTGGTACCTACATACGAAGAGGCCCAATCCCAATTGAAATGGAAAAGAGGTAAGAACAAAATACTTAGTGATTAATGATGTCCTATGATTTCTACATAATTATAATATCCAGCATGACCGTACGTAGATCTTAGGTATATGTTACGTTTAACATTAAGTGAACTTTGAACTTAAACGGAAACATTTATTTCCAATATTTGAAAATACTGTCATGACGGATACGGGATGCACGGGCGCGGCCTATTTCCAGGGGATAGCAGCCCTATAGTCTATGCGCATGAAGGATGCTTACCCTTCAGTAGTAGAGAGTGCCCTGGTAGGCGTCGGTCGTATATATTATGACTTCACGCAGTAATCAAAGTACCCAAGTCAGGGTGTTTTTTCACCCACAGATTGAGCATATTTAAGCGAAGTAGTAATAGGAGATTGCGGAAATGAGGTGATTAACCAATTTTACGTCACACACTGATGATTTATTGTCGCGGCGTCCTCAATATTACCCGCAGTCTAAGTTTTCCGGTAGTCATCTATATAATTAGTGAGAAATAACCAGAACTGGTTCATTTACCCTATTATTTCAACACGTATGCATTGCAAGACTGTCAGTATATAGATTTTAATTAAATATCACAGTTCGCACTAAAATATTCCTCGAATTTTAGCTTCTGTACATGAATTTCTCGTTGGTCCAAGTTACTAAATCGATACTTTGAGGAGGCTGACCAGAAAAACTACCAGACTGATGGCAGGCAACCCTATATATTCGTGAATGGCACGCCAAGGGCTATCGATCTGCATCAATTTCAGCTTGCCACCTGATGAGGTAAATTACCCCATTTTTTGGCCTCATAAAACATGGCTGACCTGGAAATCTACCAGGTTTAGGGCTGGCAACCTATGCGGGTTCGGGTCACCAAAGGGGTCTCTTTCGATGGGTAAAGGTTTCAATCTGCCACCTTATGATGTAAATTTTGGTAAAAAATGACGTTTTAAAATTCAAAAAAAACTATGTTCTTCCAGGCTGTGCCATGGCAACCTACTATAGTCCAGTGCTCCTAAGTATTATCTATCGCTGTAGTATGTGTCTGCTCTGCCACCGTGTGAGGTAAGGTTTCATGCAATGGGAGCTTAATCTAGGAGACTTACTTAAACTCCCCAGCCCCTGGAGGTGAGCCCGAGTAGGGGGGAGGCAAAGAAGGTCCCGTTTTTTGGTCTTTTGCTTACATCTTAAAAACCATGCGTCATAGACAAATTTGCTGTAGTACGTAATTAAAGCTGATAAATTCTCTACAACTCCCATGAATTCATTCTTTACCTGACACTAATGGTTGTCCAGATATGAACTCCGAAAAACAGGCGTTTTTGAATAGTAGGGGGTATTATCCACATTTCTTGTCATACTTAACTGGCAAAAGTTAATCTGGATAAAAAACACCCTAGAAATCTTATAATTAATTAAATTGTCTTTAACGTGGGGGGGGGGGGGGGGGGGTGCCGCGCTTTTGGAGGCCTTATAATTCATCTGGAGCACGTAAAATGTTATCGTATGCCGGATTTGGCTTGCCGGCTATGATACTCTAAGCTGTAAACCCTTGAATGTGCATGGCGTGTAAGAGATAGACGAAGACTATTGACGGAGGCCGTATGTATTCATTAGGTTTACGACCTGCGGGAGCCCGAAGCTGTAAACTGAATGTGTGACGATTAATCTATTGTCTGCTCTTATAGGTCACAGCACATAACTAAGCGTAATGTGGAATTACTTTGTTCTCTGTTTATATCAACAATTTCCAAAGTAAGTCGCTGTCAATGAAGGGAGGGTCCGTATAGCATTTTCTGACTGCAGCGTGTGCCACAAAGCGGGATATAGCCTACAAGCTGATTTCTAAGTCCGGTACCAATGAGATTTTCGCTTTCGTCTACTACCTATTTAGGTACTTAAGTACTTACGACACTTTATTTGAAATTGTCTGTTAGTTTACAGTGAAAGAAAACATTTCTGGAAAAATCTGTAGGTTTATTAAATAAAGCTGGACCACTTATCTGCTCGTATTGTATTATGGTTAGATGTAAGTAATAAAAGTCTTTTACTGGTTTTATGGAGTGCCTCGAACAGAATAACGAAACGAAAGGAAACTTTATTTTAAAGTGAAACTTTTATTCCATCGCCTCAAATTTTAAAGCCTCTCTTCTGCATGTCGCGCGTTACAAGATGTAACGCTGATTCTCGTTTATAGTAAGGTGAGGCTTATTTCATAAGCAATAAGGTTCATGTGATGTTAGCAGTCAACCGCGGTATACAAATCTATATTTCGCGTCTTAGCGTAACTGCAGCGGTGGTACTGTGGTATGGCATGAGACTTACGATCGAATGGGCGAGGGTTCAAACCCCGTGGGACGAATCATTTTGTTCTAAATTTTAGAAACATATTTCGATTATATTCAATGAATTACATTTGGAAAGTCATTCCAGCTCTGTACGTCTAGCATGACAAACCAATTGGGCACAAAGTTTCACTTTCATAAAACCACACAATGTTTTTTTTATTGAACTATTTACATTGCATTGGTTCGTTCGATAATAACGTTTGCTTCTGTAAGGTAAAGGAGAAAAGATATGGAATATGTACTCCGAACATTTTCATTATTGGGAGACTATTTTACCTATGTGTTAGGAATATTACCTACTTACGTGTCCAAGACTGTAGGGGAGTCGTCTTTACAAATCGATTATTTTCCGTAAGTTAAATATCCTTACCTATTTTACAAACATTTAAAATAAATGAGCTCAAGAGAAATTACAGGCGAAAGTATTGGCCCGTACAGACGCCTCTAAGTGGTGCTTATTCCGCCTCGCAGATCATGAATATAACATATTTAGCTCGTATGTAACGTGATAATTTTCTAAATATTTAAATACCTACTTAAAAGGGACTTCATTTTTACCTATAAACCAGGGGTTCCCAAAAATTTTATTGTAGAAAAGCTAACTAGAGTGAAGTTCGGTAGTTAATTATCTTTTGTTCAGTTCGGGACTAGACTAAGTTTATCAGTAAAACTGACTCAGTGGTAGGCTATGGAACTAAGACTTTAAGTTCCATTCATCTTTGAATATAATATTTTGTAATCTTGTGAATTTCTAGCTTATTTATTAGTTCCACTCTTCACGATAAAATCTGATTCAAAATTTATTTCACCGCATTTTACGACCCTTTTTATGACATGCCTATTCTATACGCATTTCCGTCATTTTAGCGGGTACAGGATCGCTTTATCTTTCACAGTCGACTTAACTCTACTACACGATTTTACACAATTTGCACGTTTTGTTATTGCTCAAAAGAGCAAAGCTTATTCACAAGACCGATAAAAGGCTTATTGTATATGGGGTGGGCAAATATAAAACAAGTGATTATTGCGGTTCTTACAGTCACCTGCCTCGAAACAGTCGAAACCAATGAAAAAAAGCAAAAAAAAATCTGCTCCGCGAGGTGAAGGCCCAATTTGACTTGAGAAAGTGACTTGTTGACTCGTACTTATGAGTTGGGTAGTGGCTCACGAAGTATGAAATTTTACGAATAAATAAATTGGTCTGTGATTTCCATGGATTTATATAAAGTGGATCTAATTCTTCGCTCACAAAGTGAGGCCGAAAGAGAAGGTTATCGAGGGGACTCCGTATCGTTTTGACTATAAGGAGGTAATTCATCAGACTATCAAAATGTCAATACCTATGTGTAAAATGCCTGTAAAATGTTACAGTTTGTGATTTGTCATATGTATATTGAAATATAACATCTCCACTTTTGCCATCATTTAGGTTACATTTTGCTTGTTCGTATAATATTTTAGGACTAACTTTTGAGTATGCTACCATGCAACATTTATGCCAGGACACGCACAATTAACGAACTGAATCAACGTTAAATATGGCGGTGCAGTTGTCATCCCATAGAGACCTGTTAAACATTTCATACAAGCAAACTTTTACTCATAGATTAATATGCTTTTACTATGGCGATGAGTTTAGCAGCCGGTTTGGCGTGGTGCACTTTGTAAATAAGCAAGCAGACCAAAAACGTTTTCGTATAAGTTGGATACGTCTTTTATTGTACAATCATCTTTGAAAGGAGTTTGCTGTTTACCCTCGCCACTAAATACTTAAGTTAAGTACTATTGTGTATACTTGTGTAGGCATGGATAGAGTTGGAAGTTTTGTTTCAGCAAACAAGCAAAAGTTGCCACAGACCGGTGGTCGTTTGTTAGGGTAAATTGATTCTTTGCCACATTGTTTGTTGTAAGTTGTGTGTGGGTTATACCTATGGATCAAACATAAATCGGATGTGGTGGATTACGTTCTCAAGAAGTTCCAGATACGATCGCGCCATTACGTGCACAGCTCGTTTGTGGTGCGCGTGCCGCTGGGGAGAGCGCGGGCTTCTGGCCGAAGTTCGAGGGACGCTGCCAAATATTACACCGGACCAGGTGGCACAACAGAAAACCGTCGTGTTACAAAAATAATAGTTTTAGTACCTATATAATGTGTTATGTATGCTAGACTTTTAGGTATTTATCTATGGGCAACTAGTTGCCGGAAAATAAACGCATTTCATTTCATTTTATTTCATAATTGCTCTATGTACTCGTATGTTATTAACAGTGATCGGAATAGGTAGTGCCATTTCACGGGAACTCGGTGCGTAAGCTTAGTATGGACATAGCTTTTAACCCCGGGATTTCATATGAAAAATTTTAAGTTTATGTTTAGTAATAGTAAAAAATAACGAATGTTTTAATAACGTTGATTTAATACATATGTGTACTAATGTTGATGTTTGACGATTTATTTTATGATTGTAATTTGTAACTGTTAAAAGTTATGTTGAATAAATAATTGACGTATTTATAATGTCAATTTTTATTATTTTGCATTTTCTTAATTTAGGTCAATAATATTCACTGTGAAAAAATACGAGTCCCGAAATCCCAAGGCTTATCCATGTTATGTTTAATGTTTAAGGTCATTCACCCGAAATGGCACTACCTATTCCGATCACTGGTTATTAAAATAAAATTAACTTCTAGTTGTATAGCTATGTCCCGCCTACGATGCCATACTTATATGGAAAATCTGCAAAAATGGGGGATCATTTTACTAATCCTGCTTTTGTCCTTCAAGCTAAAATAACTATGTTCATGATGTTCACCACACACAATTATCGAACCGATCAGCGTTAAACATAGCGACAGAGCTGCATCACATAGAAAACTGTCAAACTTTTCATACAAGATTTTTTTAACGATGACGTTGACGGTGTGGACTGTGGTGCAACCGGGCCCTCACTCTTTATTGCTATTAGGAATGTGTTTGGAGGTACAACAGGCATAATATGAATGTAGATTTTACATAGGTACTTAGTCCAAATTTAAATGAGTTGAGTTTTATTCTACGAGTACTTAAATTTCCGGTTCCACGAATCCCCAAATTACACAAGTAATTACTAATTAGTCGCTATTTTAAATTCTGCTACAGGCTTCTTTCTCCCTTATTTTTTTGTTTTTCTCGTTGAATATTCATCTCGAATATCGGCGCCTAATACGCCTCAGGTAAGTCTGATTTAATTAGATCACGTAGACTTTCGGACAAAGGCGCCATGATTCCATAAGATCTAACTAACGGTTATTCAGTGAGATTATATTCAATCACAATAAATTGTTTCTACATAGAACTAAACAGTGCAGTACCTAAGACAAAAAGAAAAAAGTTTCAAAAATCTTGCGGCTCTGTTTCTAGTTTGATTGAGACACTGTTCAAAATTATAGAGCAATAAATTAAAACCATAAGTTATTTTGGAAAGTCGCTGAACTAACATTGTCTGGTTTGAGGAGTACAATCTATGTTTTAATTTATCGCTCCTATTACAGGAAACACCCGGTAGGGATAGGTAAGTAATTACATTTAGGTTCTAATGACTCATAGGCTCATAGCGCTGAAAACTTCAGAGTATGGATTAAGAATCATTTAATTTTATACCTTGCTGCCAGGCAATAAAATAGAGTTTCCTAAGGGCTGATAATTGTGGTATTTGTGGTGTAGGTGTAATAAGCGAGGCCAAACTATCAAACGCGTGTCCATGCGAGTGCATCGCACCGACCGAGTGGTCGCACTCGGCATCGTTTGATCATCGCTGTAATTATAGGCCTTTGTAATGTTATTCGATTTAGAGCCTAGATGCGGTAAACTGCACTAACAGCTTGCTTTTATTATGTAAAACAGTGCAAGTACTTAATATACATTATACACAGTGACTTCTAAAACGTAATACAAAATAATCAAACCTAAATCTATTCATGATTTTGAACTACTATTACTATAGGCTCAAATTAGTAAATTTACAAAAAAGACTTTCTCATTAATTTTTGTCTAGTTATTGACTTTCTCTATGGAAGATTTTTTTTGTCAGCCTCTTAAGCCTGTATTATAATTCAAACACAAATTCACCACGCTGACTGAGCAAGATTTAGACTTTTCAGAACATAAGTCCGATCAGATCCGATATCTCATAAGAATCGAAAATATCATAGCTTTACTCCGATTTTCGATCTCTTTTGCTTATAAGATGGAAATCCACCCCGGGAGGATTTCATCCTCGTTGGGTCAGTAGGTATTTATATGTATCTTCCTTTGTTACTACACATAATAACAATATCAAAATGAGACCACATGCGTGCGGCGGGTCCCTTGATGCCAAGACATATTATCTCACTTTTGACATACGCTCCTTATTTCAGGCATATTTCTTGCTAAATAAAAGTAATCTAAAATAAACTTGTACATAAGCAAAAGTGTTCTTTATAACTATAACAGGTATAAGGTATACTTTTAATTCTGAACTGAACGCATGGCGCATGTAGAGATGGCTTGTGGGGGTCGAGTAAGGCCGGTCGTTGTAGCGACAGCGACTGCTAAGAACTCGCATCGCAATTATTGCTTTTCCTAATTAATTTGTTGTTTGGCAATCGAAAATACTGAATTAAAGGTGAATAAACCTTATGGCTATGATATCTATAGGTACACAGCATCGGGTAGGTTGACAATTGTTTGCTACAACTTGTTAACTTAGCTGTGAATGTTGCGATAATAAGAAGTAGGTGCGAATACTATAATCGGAATGAGAAAATCTAGTGAATTCTGGGCAATTGTTCACATAGTACAAATAATAATACTACTTTAGTGCGTATTCATGTTTAAATAGTTCTATCGAATTCAAGATATAGCAAACGTAAAAATGAAGTAGTTTATTCAACAAGATTGTAGTATCGGTTACAATAATCTATTTTAATTTTAACTACTAATCAATCAAAAATTAAGAAAAAATTACAACTATAGGTAACACCAGAACTGGTGTTACCTATAGTTGTAATTTTTTCTTTCCGTGTACCTAGGTACTTCATAAAAACTTATCTTATTCGTAGAACGTAGAACCAATGTGGGATCCTAAGACATGTTAAACTATGTCTTGATCCCAGGGTCTATGAGAGTCCCGGATGTTCTCGAGCGTTGATGGATGCGGCTCATACCGGCTGCGACTAAACGCGTCATTTTCCTGCTCCATTACGAAAATTTATGACAACCCCTGCTACTAAAACGTGTTTTCTTCATTAATTTTATTGCTCGTATAGATCATTGTATAACGTTGTATTCCATGAAATAATTTGTGGCTTTTTATGACACAGTATATGTATTACCTAACCATAAGTTTTGAAAATGTGAATGATTGCGTCTTTTTTCAAAGAAAATTTAAGGCTCTTGTTCATTGCTTTATGTTTCAAATATGCCCTAACACCAGCTACCCCCCTAATACCAGCCACCTGCACTCATCGTTTGAGGCAGGTCGATCAATCAAACCGCAGACCTACGGCACTCGGGGTGTTATAGCTACTAGCTACTCCAAACTTTCCAAATCAAAAGCTCGCTCAGTCTTTGTCATTGCAAGAATGACATGGTTTAAGTACATGTATTGATGCTTTTATCTTTTCTTTTGTTTATGTGTACCTGATATTTTTATCAATCAGATCGGATTAACGCTTTCATATTCTCTTTTACAAGCTTCACATCATAAGCGTAAGCTACTTATACCTATAGGACGGACACTACCTATTTGAACTAGATTAGGTTGGCCATACTGAACAACCTTATAATGGGACCAACACCGAAATTTCAAAAAAGTTTATTCTATGGGGACGCCAAATTATGTTTTGGGATTTCGGGGTTGGTACCGCTAATTGTTGAAAAAACACCTTGTATGGTGCAAGCTATGCTAAGCGGGCGGTTCAGTCGTGTTACATTTAAATCGAGGGGATCTGTTCTGAGGGTGCCATCTAAAACTGACCGGTTTTAAGTGCGTCCCTGAACAAATAGACTTAGGCTGGCCCGATCGCATTTCAGAATATCCGTCACGTTTATATATACTTGTGTATTGTAAGTATATAGGTACGCACAAATGGTGGTTTCCTTAACGGAGTTTGTACGGAATACTTATTGATGTTTACGTGACATTTTTGCTAACAACATGTGTGAGGGAGTCGATCAATCATTCGGGTGGTAGTCCCAATTGCTTACCGAGCAGGCAAATATTTACCCGAAGCGACCTAATATAAGTGAGACCAAAGTTACGATAACTTTTTTAGAACTACGTAGTAAATATGACAAAAACGCAGCTCAAGTCAAGGTAAGTATTATTTAGAACTTCAAGTATTTTACAATCAAGGAAATATTAATCAGAGTACACCAAAAATATGATATAATTAGTAAATTTATTCGTTTTTTTTTCTGATTCTGAATACGCCTAACCCTCCCTGTGGCCACGCAGGTGTGTCACCGGGATGCGCAGATTAAAACGGTATTAACGCGCGACTCGCACCTATAAAACTAAATTACACACACTGTACGTTCGAATTTACGCTGTTACCAATGGGATTAAAGTCGAAAATTGAATAATTAGGCGTTGGATTCTACATACCGTCAAATATGTAGGCACACACCTAAAAATTGGCCGTGTGATTAACGTAAGGTCATCATATATTTACACTTTAGGTACGTAACGTACGGTAAATATTAAAACCTAATATGAACGGTCGCTATCAAATATAATGGAGCGGCCAAGATACTCAAAAATGTCTGAACATGCACTTTATCGGCTTGACAATAGAGGCGTTGTGCAATTATTTGTGACCACCTTGGCCGCTCCGATATATCTGATGGCGGCTGAACATATGGGGTAAAATATTAAATACACAAAGGTTAAAACTGACACCTTTATTAAATACCATCGTAGGTACCTACTTGTCTTGTTTGTTCAGTCAAATATATGGGAAATGCTAAAAAAACTAGGTTATTTGGCTTTTGGCTGACCTACTAATTGGCAAAGGACGTACATGCGACTCTGCTAAATAACGACACTGCTGCAGTCTAAAGCCGAATGGATTTCATCATTGTATAAACGAAAACCGACAGATTGGCTAAAGCATCGTCTGGGTTTTCGTTTACACAAATATAAAATCCTTTTTATTGCTTTACCTACTTGTAGTATACAAGAACATGTATGCGTGACAGCTGTTACGTGGTTCACAGGTATAAAAACAAATGAAATAAAACGGGCAAAAAACAAATGTCTCATAAGTATACGTTGAAATCCTTCTAGCGCTGTTGGATGTACGATATGCCAAAGAAATGGACATACCTACTTTCATCTTACATACATTACACAAATTCGCGAAAAACATAACCCTCCTTTCTTTACCCGACTGGGTATAAAGTAAACTAACGACAAATGTCTAACATGACATAGCAAATTATTGGCCACGGAGTGGTGGAATTGGTTATTGGTTTGGTTGATATAATATTCTCATAATAGTACCTATCTCTAATATTACGTCACGGAAGAAATATTTATATACCTAAGTAAGTACCTAAACAAGATCGAGTATTCTAAGTTGGCTTAAGATTTGTACTAATCCATCTAAATTAACATTAGATAATCGACTTCAATTTCTTTTGTGATCAATCTTAAAGCAACTCAAGGTAAACGTGACTAGAATAGAAGTGGCGTTGAGATTTTAAAAATCTGTTATGGATGTACGATTTTTGATTGGTGCAAGCGCATCGCATAGAGTGCAATAATATAATATCATATTCATACGAATCATGCTTTACGTTATACTACTAATTTATAGTAACACGTAAGTAAGTTACAGGGCTGAGTTTTTAGGTACGAAAAGATAAAAACGAACGTCCTAAGTAACCAAATTAATTTCACCGCGTAGAATTATTTGTAAAAAATTTAAATCACCGAAATTTTATCATGAACATGTTTTAATTTTAACTGTATTTTTTTAAAGCCAAGACGAAATCGTAAAGTTGGTCGTATTCGTTAGTATCGGAATTTGTAATAAAGTGGATGCTGTCGTGTGTCATTTAAATACCTAAGTACATTATTTACTGATGGCGTTAAACGATTAACGAATATTCAACTTGGCTACGTCTCCTGGGTGTCCTGGTGCTATAAGGCTAGGTTCCTAAAAACAATTATTGACAAGGACAAGGATCCCCGCCGCCCCTTTGCCATATCGCTAGGTACTCCATATAGTTGGGAGAACGTTAAGAACTCCTGAATTATTAAGATAAATAATCTACTCCAGTCGACAAAGTAAGCCAAGTGTACGGCTTACAATATGGTGACGCAATCTGTAGGTGAAGTTACTCGATCAATTAAATTAAACTGTCAACTAACGAACATTGCGACCTCACCCTCGGAGTCTATTCTCGCACGTAAAACTCTACACATCGATTGGTCGCTTTCGAGTACGAGTAACTCATGTGGATTAGTGCGTGACGCGTGATACATATATTGAATTGGAATTATATTGGTAGTGAAATACGGTTTCTTAATACGAGCCTGACGTGCTCCAGTGTTGAGTGGACTGTGTGTCAAAACCACTTCAAAATCGATCCACGTACTGTCTCAGAGCTGGCCACAGAATATGGTGAACAAATATTTTTCTGGCGGTATTCTTAGCAAATCTACCTAACAGAATTTTTTAAAGCCTATATTTTACTGTTTGTTAATGTTCGAAAAATGTGGGACGTTTGTCAGCAGGTGTCGGTATCCGGTGCCACTACTGCTGCACCGATTGTATACCGTATTTGGTGGCCAGCTCTCTATTTATTAGGACGAGGAAAATACATCAACGTAACGTATAATAAACAGGCGAATTCATTCAGCTAACCTTTGAACAATTGAGAGAGATATATAAGATAGACTATCGAGTGTTGATTTAATACAAAGACAAAAAATCTAAGGATTTCACAATCAATCGAGTATTTCGAGCTCACTGCTGATAGTTTCAAACTATAGCGCAGATGCTGGCGCCTGGCAGCCGGAAGACGATCCGGCCGATATCGGTTCTGCTACTTGACTAATGTAATGTACTTAATAGTTCAAAATTTGAAACCATTATGACTACAAACCTAACGAAATAATACTTAAATAGTATTTTTGAATCCTTAATTATCTGACCCGTGACTTATTTACGCGAGTCTAGTGCATAACATAATTATTTTTCTTCAACATTTTAAAGTTTATGAAACAAACCGAATTGCTAACTGACTCTGTGGTAACTAACTCCGTAATATCATTTTTTGCAGCAATATTTGGTCTTCCACTATCAAGTGCGGAGGGTCCCCGCAATCCCCGGGGAAATCCTCTCGTTTGTGGCTTTGTGCCGCACTACGTGCCTCCGTGATCTACCGGATTATCGGCTTTCCATTAGAGCCAATTTATTTTTTTACCTGCCCATATGATTAGGCGGAGATTTATTGGCTCATGTGGGCCCATAGAGGATTTCCGCTAATTTCAGGACGGTCAAGATTAGAATATTATGTTTGAATATATCTTGAATCCGTGCGTTTATTTATAATGTGTTCCATAAACGTGCCGTTTTCAAGTAAAAGGTACATCATTGTCGGGTGACAATAAGGCATTACTGCCATAATAATTCATTTAGAAATAAATTATTTGTCATACATACCTACTACCTGATTAAATATTATATTTACAAGTGTCTTAATTGTTAAAGTTATCGCCTAAATCCCTTTCAACCTCTTTTAGCTGCTTTACCTCATGTCCCGTTCATCAAATATATAACCATATATAAACTCGTAGTATCGACATAAAGCGCTAAATATCAGGGCTTCCGGGTTAATGTTTTGAATTGTATCGCATTACATTTGTGCTAACGAACTTCGTCGGACAAGTTCGCAACTTCATTCGATTGCATATCACAGAGGAAATGAAAACATATATTAGGTACCGTCAAGTCTGGCAACTAAATTTTTAACCAGAATTCATATGAAACCACTGAAGTATGAATGACGCGACACATAATATATTTATCAACGAGTGCATAAATAAGATGGTTTATAAATTAAATGACGGATAATAAGGTTTTACGAGTAGAAAAAAAACTGGCAAAGATACCTATACCGTGTGGCAACTTTACCAACTGCATTTTTACGTTGTATAGTAATTTAGTTGTATTTACAATATTAGTAAAGAATATTTAGTATTTAGGATACAATAGTTTCGGAATTTGATCCTTAATGATATATTATTACAAAAAAAAACACAGCAAAAGTGGCAAAGTTGATCACCCATTTAAGAAAATTTCATAGAAAGTCAGTGAATGTGGTCAGGGTTGACACAAATGAAAAAATATTAATTATTTAAGTGCTTATTTATTTTGTTACATACGAGTAATCAGGTTACATAAGTACTCAGGAAAAACATAAAAGACACCTTAATTAAAATATTATCAAAAACGAAACATAGAAAACTCTTTAAGAGGCCTATCACAGGTCCACACGTAAATAATTGTGATTACCTAGGTACCTATTTAAACTTTTAGTGTAATTTTAGTGTAATGTATAGTGTAATTTTTGGTTACTCGCCTACTGTTTTTGTTTCCGCAATAATACACAATGTTTTTTGTTCTAATGTTAAAATATAGGTCCTGTTCTCTATAAATGACACAACTTCAGCAGTTTTTACCTGCTTTGGTATTACTTTTTTCCAACTTAAAAACTTTGTTGGTCTGTCACCCTGTGATCCACCCATTAAAAGCTGCCAGATGCCCGGATCTAGCAATAGGGATTGTTATGCAATCTGATTGGACTGGTTACAAAACTCTCATTATTGTGTCACATCTGACGTGGCCAGCTCTTAGACCATATCGAATAAATCATTATCGCAAGGTCGTATCTGCCTAAGTTCGTAGTTTTTTGGAGATGACTCAAAAACGCCTATACCGATAATGCTCAAAATAATTTTGGTTGAAAGAATATTAAAAGGTGTATCTTCTTGATTTTTTTCATAATTTTTGGACTTACGGTTCAAAAGTTACAGGGGGGGGGGGGACACAATTTTTATGACTTTCGGAGCGATTATTTCTGAAAATATCCACTTAATCAAAAAATGTCAAAGAAACCTCAGTTATTTGAACATTGTTATTTTTAGAGACCTATCGATTGATGTGCATCATGTTGATATTTGGCAAAAAAAAATTTTTGACAATTACTTACATGTATGGAGTGCCCCCCTAAAAATATTTTTTTTAGCAATTTCTCTACAAAACTAAGTAGCTGCACACACAGTACACTTTATGTAAAAATTTGATAATGATACGTCTTATAATTTCCGAGTAAAATGGCTGTGACATACGGACATGGCAAAGATGCCCCCCCATATTAGTCGGCGTGGTCTGGTAACTTTGCCAAAAAAATTATGGGACTCAATTCAAACACTACGGCATTTATAAGGTAATCAATCCATTCCTTACCATTTAAATAACATAATGGCTAAAATTTACGTACCTGGATTCGATGTTTATACTCTATACTTTTTAAAGTTCTTGAGCACTAACTTTTATGATTATGTGAGTGACGAATTTGGAACTGAAATGGTAAGAAAATGGTTGCCGTGGTGTTGTCTCATTCATAATAATTTTGCCAATTGATAACCATATTTTCTACTAAAAGTAGGCACAACACTAAAAAATATACGTTGTCGGTGGTATGAAAGGATTACCTTATGCACTCTGCTGGTGGCAAAGTTAGTAACCCTTGGCAAAGTTGCCAGACTTGACGGTACGCTATTTTTTACATTCGAGCGTCCGAATTTGACATTTTTAACTCTGAATAAAACGATGAAGTGATGTTCTAAAAATAACAGCGATAGGTATTTAAATCATGATTATTTAAACTATTTATTTCATGCGAAAATAATGGCGACAAACTTTTGTGTGCGATTATTTTCGAGGTTATTTTTTTTTAATTCGAGCGCTCGGAAGCCAAACATCGGTTCGCAGGTCAAGCCAACATCTTATCATCGCAGCTAGTAAAAAATAAAAAAAAATCAGCAAACTACTTTTAGCATATTACTGAAATGTTATGATTGTGATAGTACCGTCATAAATCGCTTTTGGATCCTCTAGTTTCATAACCCCTTGATCGAACCTGCTCTTTTAACCATAAAAATGTTGTAAGTTAATTGTAAGAACTTCATGTCGTAACGCTAGTTCGTTAGACAAATGTTTACATTACTCTGGTATTACTAGCACAAATTGTGAAAGAATTGGCCTGATTTCTCTTGGGAAATAGTAAAATATAAAAACTTTTTACAAAAAAAAGATAAACCGACTTCAAAAAGGATAAAATGAATCATTATATTATTTATATGCGTTACCAACTGATATGTTTGAAGTCGGTGCCAAGCCAAATTTGGAAGAGTTAATACGCACGAGGCGATGTGTTCAGTGAGTTGTTAGTCTTACTATATAACTAATCTAATACGATATGGATTGCACCTAGGTATAGGTACATTCGTTTCGACCGTTAACTGTTAAGCAAGTAGGTACAGAAAGGTATAGCCATGCGTCTTATGTTTGTTAGGACACTGTTCGGACTATCGATATCTCGAACGAAGCCCGTGGGTCGTTTGAATTATTCATTCAAGGTTTGATTCGAAGTATACAGGAATTCAATGGCTAGGTTAATTTTTCTATACTCAGATATACCCAGTACACCCACCGTGTCAGTAGAAAAAGACACGATATTCGAATTTTCTATGGAAGGTCCATTTTAAGCGTCTATGTACATATTTTTTTCTATTTGCCGCCTTTTTCTGATTATTGACAAAGTAAACGTGTATGAGAGTATATATGTATATATACATAGGTACCACATTTCATCAAAATTGGATTAGTTGTTTTAACATGAAAATGTAACAGATAGAATCACATTCACCTTTGCATTATGTACCTATTAGTAAGTACCGATGTTTTGTGATGTTCATACTTGAAGCTGATTTAAATTTTTGGCTTGGCACCGACTTCAAACGTATCAGTAGGTAACGCATATAAATAATATAATGATTCATTTTATCCTTTTTGAAGTCGGTTTATCTTTTTTTTGTAAAAAGTTTTTATTTTTCAATTTTTAGTGGTTATATAATTTATCAAAATCGAACAACGAGTCTCGGAAAAATCGCTAAAGATATATCAAAAAGTTCGTAACACACCCATTCAATCTAAGGAAAGTTCCACGTATCACATGTGGACTTCATCATTAAGTCCACTCCATCAAATTGGTGGTTTTCGAGAGGAAATAAATACACGTGCCTTTAAAAATTGAGGAGTTCCCTCAGTTGCTCATGGGTCCCATAATCAGAACAACACCAGAGTAATGTGGGACTATCTTCGAGGTAGATCATTTTAAACAAAAAAAGTATTATTCAATTCTAGTCTTGGAGTAATCGCTGATCATCCTACATTTAAAAAATTCTTCATCATTATCATCAAAACAATCATTATTATCAGGTCCACTCCATCAAATTGGTGGTTCTCGTGAGAAAATGCTTGAGTAGCTTAAGAAAACACTCAAATCACCATACACGTGCCTTTAAAAATTGAGGAGTTCCCTCAGTTGCTCATCGATCCCATCATCAGAACAGCACCAGATTATTGTGGGAACATCTTCGAGGTAGTTCCTTCCAAACAAAAAAAGAATTACTCGAATCGGACCACGGGTCTTGGAGTAATCGCTGAACATCCTACATAAAAAAATATTCATCATTATCATCAAAATAATCATCATCATCAGGTCCACTCCATTAAATTGGTGATTTTCGTGAGAAAATGCTTCAGTAGCTTAAGAAAACACCCAAATCACCATACATGTGCCTTTAAAAATTGAAGAGTTCCCTCAATTCCTCGTGGATCCCATCTTCAGAACAGCACCAGATTAATATGGGACCAACTTGGATGTAGATTCTTCCAAACAAAAAAAGAATTACCCAAATCGAACCACGGGTCTCGGAGTAATCGGTGAACATACATTAAAAAAAAAACACCAAACCGAATGCAGAACCTCCTTCCTCAATGGAATTGAAGTCGGTTAAAAATACCCGTAGGTACTTACTTCTATTTTTATAAGTAGGTAACTAGGTAACTGATACTCGTACAACTTGCGCCGTATTTTGTTCGCCAAAGATAACTCAATCGTTGGCCCTTGATGTATGAAACATACCTGAGTCTTGCAGTGATGAAAGGACGAGCCAAGCGCACTTTACTCGTTTCGGTGAGTGCTCTTCATTCAACTTTTGCTCTAGTATACCATTTTGCCAAAACACTGTACCACTACTACTACTCACCGGTATTAGTGCATAACATTTTCTTATCCACGTAATTTTCAAATTACTTACCTAGCAAATAAGGACAGCTCGATTTCAACCGTATATTTACTAAAGTAGTCGACAGTCTAAGATTACTACTTAGTTCTTTGGGGTTCACTTTCGGTTTCTGAAATGAAACAACATTGGTAAAACAAATGCCTAAAGTTGAACCCCAGACGGACCCCAGATCTCTTCAATTTGAGAGAACATAAAAACAATTTAAGTTTTTCTGTGACCCAACTGGATAATGTTAAAAAGATCTTGTACAATGTACATACCTTGTATATTTTATGTAATTTTAAATAGAACTATTTGTTATTAAATTTAAGTTGAGATGTACGTACTCTACTTTTAACTACGACGGTTAGTAAAAAAGTTGCACCGTGGGTTTTGAGTAATTCCGGGACTGTATCTAGTATAAGTGTTATAATTTTCTAACTTAACATACATACATGCAAATCTTAACTACTCCGCAGTTGAACCTAAAAATAACTTCATATAAAACCGTAACCGCCTGAGTAAAACGGTACACTTATAGCTACATAAATAGGTAGATCTTGTAGAAATGTTTTAAATGAAAAAGGTTTATTATTATTTCACTGCCTCGTTAAGGTAATTGAATGGTATAAAGCGTACCAGCTGTGTAGCAATTTCGTCAATTCCTGTTCCATTTTGCTGGCTATTCAAGTAATTGAACCAGGAGGTAGATTTAATGATTATTGAATAAATTTAGGTTTTTTTTTATTGTAATTTAAATCCCATTGATTTCCGTAAGTGATACTTAGGAGCTTTGCCTACTTTTTACTCATTCAAGACCCTGACGTCTCTGACACCCGCCGCAGTCAGTTGAATACGCATGTTGAGTTATTTTTTCGTGTATAGCTGATATGAGCATTCAGTGTGAGTACACTGAGTATATACCATATACTATAAAATCAATATTCACATGCCATCTACACTGGTAAACTAAATGTATCTTATTATAAAATATATCCTCACCACACGTTTCAACCAAATATAAAATGATAAACGACTTAATTTGATCAACGTTAACACTATCTATAACTTCCTTGTAGTGCGTTAACTCGTACTTATATAAATAACTATCTCTGTACTTTCATTTTAAACGTTGGTTTTATTCATTACTGCGTAGCATGATTTGTTTCAATCCTCGAGCGGAAACAAGAAATGAAAACTCAAGAAAAACACGAAGGCAGACAATGGGTACTTTACGTTTACTGTTAGAATTTCCTATCACGTACACTGGTATTACTAGTATTTGTAAAGCAACCTTACGTAGTGGTATAATATTCCCACCTAGGGAGGCATGTACTGCAACCCGAGGAGGTACAACACATTACTGCCCAAAGAATCTGGAAGTTTCTAGACTCAACGGGAATTAGTAATGAATTATAAAGGGCTGCCACAATAGATCAAATCTGGTCGAAGCGGCACACAGATAGCCCTACAAGATGAATAATAATAATAATAATACGTAGTGGTAAACAAAGTTCCTATTTATGCAGTTCAGATATAGTTATTGTGAGAGTAAACCGTCCAATATCCGGAATATAATAATTCTCCTAACTACTATTATGTACTTACTTTTACAATGAAAATAGGAAATGTCAAGCATCGCCCTGTTTAACCTTTTAAATACATATATAGGTACGTGTTGATATATGTACTTTTACATTTAAATCCATTAGAATCTACATTTCTACAATGAAAATAATATTATTATTAACAAAATAGATGCAAACGAACACGGCATGTTCCCGATTGTTTCAACAAATTGAGACTTGATTCCATGGGATGTTTATATACAAAATAATCTAAAGTATATTTCAGTGAAAGATTATTAATTCTGTTTGTCAATAATTATTTACGGTCCTAATGTTATCGAAGCGATGAACAGCTAGAACAAGAGACTAGACCAATTTTCATCGCCAAAAATGCTAGTATGTCAGTACATATTATACATATTAAAGTTAGAATACGGCCCCAGTGGGCCGTATTCTAACTTTAATTAAACACGCTTAATAACAATCCTACTTCATTAATTAGTCATTAATAGGTAATGTGTACAAACCACAAGGTATTGGATGTGATCAAATACCTTGTGATTTGTACACATTACCTATTCTACTAATTAGGTCCAATTACATTAAAAGCTGCCCAAACTCAAAATTTCACCGTTTATTTTAAGTGTAGTTTTAGAGGTCTAGTAACGTAGACCTAATGTAAAGTGAACCTCAGAGCCTACTGCGACTAAGTAGCGGAGTCCTAACGACCACCCAACGCTACGCATTTACCAAGTTAGAATAGCCCAATCTTAATTATTACTCAAGTTCGAAGAGTTTGTTGTTGCTAACGTTTCTGAATTTATTTATTATTTCAACACGTTTGAGTTGACTCTGAAAAGGCCAAATTGTATGCTATGAATAAAGTTGCTTTGATTAATGTTAATCTACGAAATTAACTAAATTGCGCCAATTGTTAATACCAAATTGTTTTATCTCAGTAATTTTAGTAGATTATAAATTATTCTGTAGGTATATATATAATCTAGTAGATCGAAAGCTGAATGATTTAATATTGGAACTAAATGAAAGTAATTTAATGATAGGTAAGGATAATCTACGAAAGCATAGGTATTATCCTTGCATATATATGTTTAAGAAATGGATTAGTTACACTGAATGTCATAATAGGTATATGTAGGTGTACGTATCCATGTATTTATGTCAGTAGGTAGTAGAGACGGGAGAGATTCCTTCGGGATACAAATGTAAAAATGTTGACTGGAGCTGACACTTCATGTGGCAAAAATACGGAATGTAATTGTGTGGTATGATGGAGAGCACTTTGTACTCGTTTATTAACCACGTGCCGTGTTTAAGTACACCTCACTCGCCGTGCAACAAAAAAACTTATGAAATTTTTAGCAGGACCCAGACAGGACGAAAGCAAGCGGTATCTATATTTTATTTTGCGAGTAAAAACGCGTATAGCTCGTTGAATTTCATCCATAATAAATAAAAAAACTTACATTTATATATCTCAGTTAAGTCTACCTACTTTTTAAAGTATTGCGATACAGCGGGGAAATGCTGCCAGCATCCTCGGCACCATGCCGAAGGGGCCCAATTTTTTAAATATTTTTTAGTTTTATTTAATTCTAGTTTATAGTTAAGGTTAATTTAAATAGGTATGTTTTATTTATTAGTCACACATCTTGTACCTGCCAATAACTCTTTAAAACATGTGTCTATACTAATATTCTTTAATACTCGTATTTGCGTAGTTCGTTACGGCATATAAATAAGAGTATCCTAAATTTGGATAATTCATGTTGCAATTGTTTACGAGTTTTCCTCAATTAACTACGTTGTTTAATGAAGATAACAATGTCAATAAGAGCAAATAATTGAACGCATTAACGCGGAAAGGAAGCAATACCTACAAGGTCCTAAATTGATACATTTTTCGACATTCATATTTGTATTACTAAAAGCTCTAAGTCTTACTCATACCACTGGACATACTCAAATCATCTGTCTTGAAAAGCCGTCCGTACAAAAAAATATTTAAAAATTTCTACTGCCTAAACTCAAAAGCTTTGTGACTTACGATACCACAGCCTGAAGGACGAAGATGGATTGCCGGCCGTGATTCACATTTGCCCAACCCAAACGAACTCGCAATTTGTCACTGTCCTAATGAAAATCTCTGGATGTCTTTGCTTTGTCCAATTATCAGATCAATATTCAAAACACTGAAGCAAATCTCTGACCAAAAAAAAATTGGGCTGGATCCAAGGTTTATTCAGTTCAATGATCACTTGTACTTTGAGCTTTTAGGGTAGGTATATACATAGATGGGCAATACCTACCTGTTAGTTTGTATTCGTGAGTGTCAAATACGTTCTAAGATTAAAAACTGAAATAGATGTCATATTCAGAAAAAGAAACTGTTAATGTAAAAACAAAAAATATTTGCTTTAAGATTCACGTTCCAAAATTGTTAACAAAAATCTCAATTCTAATTTGTATTAAATAAACCAAAAATCAAGTTTCTATAAAATTCCGCGGATGGCTCCCCACGTAATTTCAAGGATTCAATCTAACATCAATTTGCTTCTACACGACTAAATTAATGTTCGGTTAGGGATCGAGGGACGCGGTAGGATTTCATCTAAATTGGACAATTTCGTCGAATCGTCAAATTATCGTCATCTGTTATGGCGACTGAACTTGATTGAATGTATTTGCGGCTTTGCAGCGAAATTAGTACTTACTTGCAGGGAAAGTATAGGGTGGGCCATTGATAACTGCACTTTTAAAAATTAAAACAATGAATTAATATTCATGTTTTCAAATAAAAGGAATATTTACAGTTTGAGATCATTAAGTAAATTTTATGTTTTAAAAATTAAATCATCAACATCATCAAGATGTCTTCCGTTCCGGTTGTGACATTCTTTTAGTCATTTTTGTAAACTTTGTAAATTAAATTAAATAAAATTAAAATAATTAATTTTTATAATTATTTAAAGCTACCGTTAACATTTCCGAAAAGAATGATTGGATTCCTTAACGAAAGCTCTCCTTCAATTTTCATAGGGTTGATAGGTTATTTGAGAATAAAAAGAAGTCTGCTGGAGTAAAGGTTTCACGGTGGTCAAGCAATTTAACCTTGCCTTGATATCAATTTTTGAGCAAACATGTCTCGCAGAACTTCCAGTGTCACGTAATGTATATACGTATACGTATAACTGGGGGCCCAATCCTGCTGAAAACACGTGTTGTTGTGGTAACCATATGAATAATTATGAACGACATCTTGAAGATTAAAAATTTGAAAACGTAAAATTTACTCAATTATTTCAAACTTTAAATATTCCTTGTATTTGAAAACATGAAAATTAATTGATTGTTTTAATTTTTAAAAGTGCATTTATCAATGACCCATCCTGTATATTGTTGACTAAGACTACTCAGAGTTTGATAAAATAAAAACACCGTTAGTTGAAAGATTTGATTCCGTGAGGCCGAACTCAATTCAATTTAAAACTCGAAAAACAATAGAAGGCAGCCCTTTCAAAGGTTAAAAATATATAAACCAATACAAACATTTACGCAGAAGCCAAATATAGACGGTACCGCGTTCCGCTCACCCGTGCCCTGCCTTCTTACCCATGCATGAAATTTCCCGACAGGGTCAAGCAGAAACCATGGCAACATTTCCAGGCATGCTGCAACATCGTCAAGTATGCCCGTGTCCCGAGTACCTACCCAAGTGTACCGGACTGACCCAATTCCGCTTTCCTGCGGGTTGCCGAAATGGGGTAGCTGCCGGTATTCAAGGTAAAATAATTTCACACTTAAGCTGTAGAAGGTTCTAGTAGTTTATTATGCAAAGAAGCTTAAGGAGTTAACATTCTAAATATTGAAATACTTGACGTAGTTACTTATGTATTTATTGTATGTTAATATGGCAGTGATTTTGACCCATTCTTTTGAAATTTATTTAAAAGGCATAAAAAGCCTGCACATGTAAAGTATTTGAAAATTAACGAAAATTTTAGTCTAAAACTCTACAGTTCATTCAGCTCAAAGGCATAGCAACGCAAATTACCCCTAATAAGGAAGATTTGTGTTTGCAAGCTGCTTTGTATTTAAGTAGATTACGATCTTAATTGGTGTAGCATAGGCCAGGAATTTTAATGTAAGATAATATCTTAAACATCTTTTTATTCTACTTCTTTAGATAATCTCAGAATTCATGTTTTATAGGCGTTGCGAAGGATTACAGCGAGATTTATTCTAAATGGAATATGTTCTTGTCTCCCGTTGGAAGCTTCATGAATAATCATTTGATTTTCTGTTATAAAACACATTGTAGGTACGTTTCTGGTTTTGAACAACTGTACCACAGAACAATTTATCAATGAATTCGTTCATAAATTTGGTAATGCAATTCTGAACCTGATGGTATGCCGTATCCTTCATGTAACATGGACAACATAATGTAACTCTCTGATGTTAAAGAAGTAAAATTGATAATATTTACATTTTGCCAGTATAAACATGAATTACTTTAGTCACAGATTACTAGGTAGCCTGTGCTTTAGTGTTCTACAACACGTAATATGCATGTTAGCCTGATTTTATTCATATAAATAAATGTTCTTTGATTATCTACACAAAATAATAAGAAATAACTGTATACGTAGATATTTTTAAAATCTTTATTCCTTTCTAGAAAATCAATACACGATAATACATTGGTCATTATATACCTTACTTCAAGATACCTTGTTGTATTTTACATTCGTTTTGCTTATGTCTAAAATATTTATTTAAATAGGTTATATGCCCTAGCATATTTTGAAAATTTTGGCACGACATCAGTACAAACGGATGGTTTACATTGAAATCATTTGTGCCCAAATTAGCTTTTGGGATGTCCAGTATTTAATTAAACATATATGTTAGCCTACATACGTCCCACTGCTGGGTACAGGCCTCCTCTCATCCACGAGAGGAATTGGGCTATCTATAGTCCCCAGGTCCCCCACGCTGGCCCAAAGCGGGTTGGGAATTACACATACTACATCTTAGAATTTCTTCGCGGATTACTTAAACATATTTAAAACAATTTTAAACAACAGGCAGTGCGATTTGTTTACTCCCGATGCAAAATTAAGTGTGTGTCTGCCTGTCTGTCTGTGGCACCGTAGCGTTAAAACGGTTAAACCGATTTTAATACTTTTATTACTTTAAAGCACGTTTTGAAGTGAGTGATCTTAGACATGCTTTATCAAAATCGGTTCAGCCGTTTCGGGGGTTTTCCTAAATCTTTAACAATAGTTGGTATTAAACTTGATTAAAAATACAAACGATTATACAATATTGAAAAAGATTTATTTATTTTATTATGCATGAAGTGGGCGTCGTAACAATTTAAAATTTGTACGTAATAAAAAACTAGAGTGGTAAAGTAATGTATTTATTTTTGAACTACCTTTAAATGAGCTCGTGAATGAAAAAACAGATGTATTTTCTCTTTACCCTTTTTAACAACATTTATTCGAGTACTAATCTCTATCACAGTATAATCCATCTTGTGATCACATCTAACATTTACTACTTATCATCCATAAATAATCTTATTTACACGCTTTTCGATGCTCACCTACCGGAAACACCTTGGGGCGCTATTCGACATTGATTCCGATAACTTATGACATTTTAAATCTTATGTTATGACATATATAATATTAACAAAAAATGCCATATGCCCCCTTCGACAATTGAACTGATTATAAAAGTCGAATTAGCCCCCTTTTACATATACAGTTACTATCCGTCTAACTCTACACATATTAAGATACATAGACACCATCAAAAATAAATTATCTACGGCTCTGCGACACGTAAAACTACTTTATTTTGTTTGACAAAAACGGCAAAAAGCCGCGTAAATGTGAATAATCAAGATCAATAAAAATGCGGGTAGTTCGGAAAACCCGCGTGGCTAGGAGATCAAATTCCTCGCCAGTCTGCCTGCGACTACGAACGTTACGACATGCTCGAAACGCCAGGAAAATAATAAAAGTAAGTGTACGCGATTAAGTCCCGTTTTTGTTGTCAAAATAATGAGTGAAAATCGTGTCATTTTAATTCAGTTCGTAAAACTACGTTATGATCACGCATTGATGTATACTTCGTCGTCCTTGATGGGGTAATCCTTAGGTGGTAGTTTAAAGCTGTTCCTAAGATACGTGAAGCGATGGAAGTTGTAGTAGTACTCTTTTCCGTCTGGGGAGTACTGGGGGTAGAGGGTGTAAGAGGGGAAGTCGAGCTCGGCGAGGGAGTCCGCGAGCGCGTGGCGCGCGAACTCCTGCTTGTATCGTCATGACTGCTGGCGGTACGCACGCCGCTTGGAGCACTTCTCGTGCAGGATGTAGCAGAGCGCGATGGCTATGAGCACGGCTATCGCTATCGCCATGCCTATGCTGATCCAGATGATTTCCTCGTTAATGCCACTTGTTGATTTACCTGAACAAACATAATTAAGGTCATTACATGGCGAGGGATCAGTCTTTGCCTTTCATGTGGCAATTACACTCGGTCGGTCGGCAATCACACTCAAATTAATTGACTAGATTCTCAAAAAAACAAAATATGTCCTAATGCTCTCACACCAGTATAATATACCTTTGTATATATTTATGAGATAGGTATTTATGCTTTTGACTAGATCAAGTCAAGTGGGTGAAGCTCTCAAACTTTTTTTTGGTTATTTGAAGGGTACACGGAAAGAACATGTCTAGTCACTTTGATAACATTTTGAGTTATAGCGGTTTCAAAGTTTGGAACGATTCAATTAACCATACTATTTTCGCAACTAGATGGTTTTTATGAATTAAAAAGTGGATTTATGTAAAAAATTCCAGCTGTTACAGAAGTTGTTGTTAATAGGTCATTGCAAGTTCTACATTATGATACAAAAATCTCATTTTACGAAAAAAGGGACTAGACATGTTATTTCCGTGTACCCTTCATTTAATCTTTTTTAACAATGAACCTCTGTCTAGTAGGCGCCGTTCGGGTAAATAACCTTAAAAAGTATCTTTAACAGAAATAATTCGTTTCAAGAATTCCAAAATATAACACACGGATGAAATGTAATTAAAAGGAGTTTTTGGCTTCATTAAAAATAATTACTGGTGCCAGATGTTTAAATCTGATTTGACATACTTTACCTACATTCGTACCTATATACTTTTCATTGCAATAAAGTTCTATTCTATTTATGTGAGTTTTGTTTTTCCACTCATTAATATCGCTATCTACGTTGAATATTTTGGTTTGCCTCCTCTTTTATGAGGTAATTTTTGGTCGTAAAATGACCAGTGCAGAATTTATAAATGTGTGCCGATCCCAGTTAATGAACGGAGTTTCGGCGAATTTTTGTTACTATACGTTGGGTTAAAATATACGGTACGTTAATAATCTCGTAAAGAATTTATTAACTCTGAGCTCGGTATATTTCAGTACAAACGTACCTGAGTAATTATATAAAAAATATAGCTAAGTATATAGGTAGGCAAAGTAAGTTAAACGGGGTCTTAGAAAATAATTTAAAGGTCCTGATACAGATGGTTGATAAAGGTAAAGCCAATTTAAATGATAATGGACCGTTTGTGAATCTTTCAAGAACATTTTGGCTAAAAGTTACGCAAGTCGTGAATCACAAATAAAAGGTTTCCGATGAAATCCCTGCGTATTTCTGCAGCTAACAGAGGTAAAAAGAAACCGCATTGATTATTTGAAACCAATTGAAATATAAAGAAGTTTGATGATGATGACTCACCAACGCGAGAGAAGCGTTTTTCATATATTTTAACTCTAGTTAATTAAGTATGTATATACTTAAAGTTCTACCATCAATTAATTAGAAAGCTTTAAGTATATATCTAGATCAATTGATATAAAAGTAAAACGTGTTAAACTGCAATATGTAGATGATAGATAGGGCCTTAATCGAACTAGCGTTTTCTATACGCGCGACATTTAATTTCAACCGTTGTCTGGCTTGAGACTATGGTCACATTTCAGTTACTCTCTAACTTACTCATGTTACTACTTAAAATAATAAAAATCAAAATGTTTAACATATTAAGTGCTCCAAAGAGTCTCTCAGGTGAAATATCTTGGAGTGACACTGGATGAGAAGCTAACGCTTGACCAACATATCCATACAAATACCTCTAAAGCCTTTCAAATGCTTGGATTTATTCTTAGATCAGCCAAACCTCTGAAACAATCCTCATAGTACCTATTACTCTATAAATCTCTTGTACGTCCTTATTTAGAATATGCTTCCGAAGTATGGAACCCTCTTTACGCAATCTATATCGATGCTGTAGAAGCGGTTCAGAAACGCTTTCTCAGAGCCCTTAACTATAGACTATCACGTGCATACCTGCCTTACGAAAGCCTTCTAGAACGGTACAAACTTAAAACACTGTCTAGCAGACGTCATATTAAGGATGCCACCGTACTATACAATATATGCACTAGTTCATATAACTGCCCGGAATTGTTAGAGACTATTCGTTTTAGAGCTCCTTCCTATAGAACCCGAAATATGACCCTCTTTGCAGTCCAGATAGCCTCCACAAACGCAGGCGTGCTTGCGCCTATGCGCAGAATATGCTGCAATTATAATAAAAGCCTGGTCTCGGTTGACATATTTTATCATACGCGTGCTCAATTTAAATGCAAAGTTAGCGATTTCCTATAGCAGTCTTATTTCTTCTTCATTGTAACCGTAGTCTATCCCCATATTGTAGTATAATTTGTAGTTGCACCATTTTTATTGTCACTCTAATGTGTGTTAGTTTAAGTAGTCTTTATGTAGTTTAAGGTTATTTAGCATACTTGTTTTGTTCCGACATCAATGCCACCCTATAATAATTTGCGTGAAATCCTAGTGGGATTTGTATTAGGATATAAGCTGTACCCATTCACGTCTATACTGTATTATTTGTACTTGTTGCCGGTTTGTATCTGTTTTTCTCCCCAATTAATAAAATAAAATAAAATAAAATTTACTCCCTTTATATTTTACGGGTAAAAAAAATAGGTAGATACTTACACTAATGCCATACCAACAATTATTACGTTCTAACCTAAACTTTCACCTCAAAAAATGAGATTATCCTTTTTGGAGTAGCCCCTACTACTTAATGTAAATTGTTGTACTAAAACTTTTAGAAACTTCATTGTATTAATATCAAAAAAGTCCAACTGGGAAACTTTGTCGCCTGATGCACAAAAATTCGGAGTAAAAGCGGCCTTGTTTTAAACTCGTTAGCATCTGATGTTTTACGTTAGAAGTTTGAGTTTTCAAAAAGCAAGCAACTTAGTTTTTATTTCTGTTTTATTTAAATGAGCTTTTATTTCATTATTTGTGCCTTTTTATGTCATTTTTTACTTTTTAGGTAATATTTGTTTACCCATCTCAAAAATAACTAAGTATCTGCTTTTTAGCGTTCCGTAATCCGTAGTCGACCCTTATAGTTTCGCGACTTTCGCCATGTCCGTTTGTCCGTCCGTCTGTCTGTATGTTTACCCACGGCTTAGCTCAGTTATCATTACGCTTCTATTGTGTTGTATCAAATATTCTAAGACTAGGTATGTACCAAGTAAAATAAACACAATATACTTTGTGTGTTGTCAACTCTAAAAAACAAAGTTATTTCTAGTAAAAAAAAATCCTTAAGTCGGCTTTCACACTGCTGTGGTTTCCCCATGCGGCGCCAGTGCGCGAGCGAGATAGTGCTCTGCATGTGTACATACTGCTGTCACGCTTGCACACCGTCGCCGTATGCGGTTGCGGCGTCAGTGCGAGAATCGCCTTACAGTGAGAAACCTCTTTGCCAATACGTCAATAATGTTGGGTTTGAAATCCGACACTTGAAGCGATAATTCTTCATCACTGCGGTGTCACGGGACTCTCCGTTTGACACTCAATTAATGGCTCGTGTCTTGTAGAGTTTCTTATAACGATCTACGTCATCAACGTATATAAATTATATAATAGTAGATTGTGTAACAAGGGAGCAAAATGAAATATTTACGGCGAGGGTGTAGGTACATTGAATCCCAAACGAAGCGATGGACTCTATAATAGAAGCCCAAGCTAAAATAGGTTTGCTCCTATGTGACACATACTCAACGACCTCCTAGTCTAGTTGGTAATAGTGACCCTGCCTATGAAGCAAGAGGTCCCGAGTTCGAATCCTGGTCAGGGCATTTATTTGTGTGCTTATCACAGATATTTGTTCCCGAGTTATGGATGTTTTCTATGTATTTAAGTATTTATCTATATTTATCTATTATAAAACGTCGCCTAGTACCCACAACACAAGCCTTTTTGAGCTTACTGTGGGACTAGGTTGTGTAAGATTGTCCTAATATTTATATATATATATATATTATTATATTTATACTGCTTTTCACACCACCTTAGAGGAAATTAAAAAATGTTAAAGTTGAATCATATTTATTTTAACTTTATATGTGCTTGACGAACAGGCTGAAAAATGAACTGATGTTCTTGAATAGAAAAGTGTCACTTTGTTCCCTCCTAGCAGGGAAGAAAAAGTAGTATACGAGTAGGTGGTGTGAAAAATGAATTTAATGGTCACTGAGTGTAATAGAGGGTGAAGTTTTGCGAATATTTCGAAGAACTCCTAGCATGCAAGAATATGAATAAACTACGCAAAACATTAATGTTTCAATAGACAGTAGGTTTCTACTTGTCTTTTAAATCGTAATTAAGCATCGTTAAAAATGCGAATAATAAATTGTTTGGAGCATTTTCAATTGTATTTTGATTAAATAAACGTGAAATTATATATTTTGTATTCAATCCAGTTCTCTATTATTAAATACATATATTTTAGTTACAATACATATAAGTACCTACATTTCATGAATTAATAAACAAAGCAGCGACGTCGCTCCCGAGCTGTGTCAGTTAGTTTAGTATGTTCGACGATTACGTGCGTATTATTTGCATATCACATTATCAGTTCTCAAATTATACAGGCACGCCTAAGTAAATGTTATAGTTATGGCCTAACCCAGTGAGTCTTACACATACAAGGGTAACATATATGTGTTTCCTCGGGTTTGCTTCGCTTATCTTCTGCTAACATCCAAGCATAACGAGGAAGGCTTTACATGATTGGATTGTTGTTTGTAATACATATGTATCCGTATGTATGCATATGCATCCGTGGTATAGTATACCACTACAGTTTATGTAACATTTCGGAACTGCAATTAACTTTAATTTTATAATAAATAAGTTATCGAACTTTCGATTCGATACCGTTTGCAGAAATATTCAAACTCCTAATTATACGCTAGCTTTAATCATCAGATAGGTGCTTACGACATAAACGTTTTTAAGTAATGGCACCTGCTTACTTAAATGAAGTAATTGAAAACCAAACTTGTACAACTACGACTACAGATACACAAACGACCTCGCACGCTCCCCTTCAGCTGCACGCTTTGCAGAATGCTCTTCCGTCGTCCTATATTCTGTAGGAGACTGAGGCAAACAGTCCCTTTGTCGACAAAATTGCACAATATAAGTCGTATTTAACTATTTATCTAATGCGTTTCTTGCTTTCAAGATAATGTATGAAAAATATACTCGTAGTAAATTCACTTTTAACTTTTAATAAAATAAGAAAAAACCCACTTCTTAAATTTTCAAATTTAGTCACACATCTTGTCAAAAACTTAACCTATTCATTCGCGTGTCATACGCTACTCAATGTCAGTTTTATTACCCTATCGGGCATATCGGCTTATGTACCGTGAATAAAAAGGTGACCGAAATGGATTTATTTTGTCGGTCCGTGATATTACTATATTAAATTTATGTTGATGAAATGTTATTTAAACCATTATCATCAGTGCTGCAGAAGCCGTCGACCATATCAGCTACGAGCGCGGACACCGTGGCTCTTGCCATCACTAACACCGAACCCAGCACATATAAACAAGGACCACTCACCGCTGCTCTTGTTGGAGTAGCCGCCGACCTTGCCGGCCACGCGCGCGGACACGCCGGCGCTGCTCGCCACCACCAGCACCACTACTCCTGTCCGCACGCTCACACCGCCTACAAACAAAATAATGTGATATTTTAATCCTTTCAAACCGAAAGTAAACTAAAATACGCTTCACCATATACCACATACATATACTTATAATATGTAGGTAAGTAAAGTAAGTATATGAAGTTTTATACGAAATAAGCTTTTACTATACAGAAAGTTTCTTAGACATCTCGAATTGGAGGTATTGGATTGTTTTCTTATTCGAAATATTATGATTAGTTTCATGTATAAAGACGCACATTCTAAATTCTATATGTTATGTTATAGCTGGATTTATCATCGGAATTCTATCTCAATTGGGCTGGAGTTGAAATTCAAAAACAATAATGTCTGCGAGGAATATTTATCTTGAGGGCAATCTGAACTCACACTGGATTGACTCGGAGATTGTTAGAAATCGTTAATGTAAGATCGATAAAACCGATAAAACCTTTGACTTGGTGTTAAATCAATTACCTAGGCAGTTCTCTAATCGCTGAAAGAAATACCGTTACCGAGCTGTCATGAAACATTAAATTGCCGGAACATGCCTCGAATGTAATTGTAGTCGGTCGCGACTCGCAAGCACCATTACCCTTTACTTTAGGAGCCGTGCTCAGATCTTCAAATACATGATGTTGATTTGATATTCAATTTGATCACTCTCAACATTCTTGCGAGTTACGAGTTGCGAAGTTTAGAGTTTACACTGTCAAGTTAATATCATACTGTTCACAACGGAATGCGCCTTTAGCTTCGGACTCTTGGCGTGGGTGAACTTAACTGTAATTTTTATGTTATGTTCTTGTTTGAGACAATGTTAAAAGTACACATTTTGGTAAAACTAACGTTTTTGTTAGCAGGCCGACATTTGTTTCTTAATGATAAAAGTCAAAGCAATTTTTTAAAAGTAAAAGAAATTTTGGTAATCGAAATAGAAAATTACAGCTGCCAAAAATTCGTCCATAAATTCAAATAAATAACGAAAAAATAATGAATGAAATAATATGAAGAAAAACTCTACAAATATGACTGATATGAAGCAGATAGGTCAGTACGCGAGTGAAATACATTCACATATTGAAATACGTACCTAATAAGTAATAATAGTTGTTTTTCCACTCGTGCTCTCTATAAAGCGGATACGGATGATCTATCTCCGAAAATAAATCCATACATTTGCAGTGAGTTCCATTTATTGCTAAGAAAACAAATAACCGTATCACCTTGAATGAATGTGAGTATCATCTAAACCGGGTAGTTGCCGAATCCGGCCTTCATGTTGGAACATACTCGTCAAGTAGGTAACTAACAAAAGTTCCTGTAGAGTTGTTGAGGAAGGGAAGTTTCGAGAACTGTTTAAACGAAAGGTCAAACTTGTACACTTATTATTCTTTTTGTGTCATTTTGAGACCGATGTTGTATGTACGGTAGTCTTTTTGCTAGGAAAAGCTCAAATTAATAACATAGGTACTATGAAATATTTTATACGACAGCCCGGGTTTACTATTACAATGTTTTATAAGATAATCCTATTATGTCTACGTAAGAGCGGTAAAAACCGAAGCCGAAACCATTGAGTAACAGATGACATCCCTAAGAATTTTTTGTCCCAGAAGTTGTAGTGAAAATCACTACATGTCTACACTACTCTTTGATTCAGTCATAGTTGTCAACCGCCAAACATGGCGCACAAAATTTGTTGTAGATGTCACATCTAGTAGGTTCTACCTACGTAATAAATTAATGGCCGAAACTGAAATAATCGGTCGCAATTTGATAAGTACATGGTACAGGAGTGCCTACGAGTAAGTGTAGTGGCATCGAGTTGTCTTATATGCTCCATTTGATAGTTGAGGTAGTTTGGGATAGGTGCAATATTATTAATTACAAGTCACATCATTCTTGTAATTATTATTATCGAAAATAAATTGATTTACGAACGGTATTGTAGGTACCAAAAGTCTAATACTTACTTATTACAATCTTCATCATGGATATGTTGCTTTTTCGTCAAACTTTTCTTCAAGCCAAGCAGTTCTTCAGACACTGCTAAATGTTCTCTTCTTAAGAAGATTCATTATTTCAATCCCCATCTGCGAAAGAAAAATATATTCACAAAAAAGATACGACAATTATCACAAATGTGACGCATAATATAAAGTTCGCGAATTAATCTTTCCTCTGGCGTAATCTAAAGTGAAATTGAAAACCCGGAAAAAACACATTTCCAGAAGAGTGTATTTTGCAACAGCTCCGCTCCGGACTGCTATTTCATGGCTTATCTACGACATCGCCTAAGGACAACCAGTTTAACTGTGGACATCGGGGATCCATAGATAAAAACGACAAAAAAGAAGTGGTGCTTGGGGTCTTTATCGACTTACGAAAAGCCTTTGACACAATCAGTCATCATATACTTTTGGATAAACTTAAAAACAAAGTTGGCATGGGTGGCACTGCACTAAAAATGTTTGAATCTTATCTCGCTAATCGCAGGCAAATAGTAAAAATAGGCCAATGCGAAAGTAATCAACAGAAAGTCACATGCGGCGTGCCCCAAGGATCCATCCTTGGGCCACTATTATTTTTAATTTACATTAATGACATAAGTCAAATTGGCATAAGAGGTCATGTAACACTATATGCCGGCGATACAAGTCTTTTCTACTACGGTCATTCCCTTCAAGAAATTATGATCGATGCTCAACGTGATTTAGATCTTCTTAATAAATGGTTTCAAAACAACCTGCTTACAATAAATATTTCAAAAACTAGTTACATCATATTTGGCGCAAAAAACAAAAAAATACCCAATGTCCCACCTCTTACAGTCAACAACCAATCCATCAATAGAGTCGATCAAGAAAAGTATCTCGGCCTTATACTAGATAAAAGAATAACCTGGCGCCCCACACATAGAAAAAAATAAAAATAAACTAACTTCTTTAACTGGATCCCTACGCACGGTGTTTCCCAAAAAAAGTGCGCTATACGATATACAACACTGTCGCTAAGCCACATATCGAGTACCTAATTGAAATATGGGGCACAACTACCGCGACTAACTTAAAAATGATACAAGTAGCCCAAAATAAACTTGTAAAGGCCCTATTTAACTATGATTTTTACACGCCAACAATCTCATTATACAAAGACACTAAAATCCTTAACGTTGACCAAACATACACCTATCAGACTTGTATCCTGATACGTAAGATACTACAAAAAGACTTACATTCACAAATATCTTTCAGAAAAAAGCGAACGGTACAAAAAATGAAGTTAAGAAACGCCAATAATCTTATACTTCGCAACGCTCGAACCAATTATGGCAAAAAATGTATTCTTTACGAAGGTGCAAATCTATATAACAAACTTCCGGACAACATTAAAAATGCTAAATCAAATTTCACATTTAAAAGGCTACTAAAGAGCTACCTCATCAAACTCAGCTAAATAGTTAAATAAATGAGAATCTACTTTAAAAATATAGCTTGTTATTATAATAATAAATAATAGTATATGTCCAAATAATTAAATAAAAATCGTCTTAAAAAAATAGTAGCATGTAACATTGTACATAATTACATAAACAATACTAGATACATCTACCTATATATCTCACTGAAAAAAAAAATTGTATTGGATCGAGAAAAAAAAATTATTAACTCGAACTACGCATCTGTTAACGCAAGTCGCTTCCGTACGATTTATATCCGTGTTTTAACTTGCACGGGAGTGCGCTCGATCCATGCCGCACGGTGCGCCCGCGCGGCGACAACATTGTTTACCTAAACGAGTTGCTATGCCAAATTTTTGTTTCTACCTCCCACCTGTTAGTACAATTGTACCCTTTTGCTGCGCTCGCTGTTTAAGTGTTATGCATAACTTTGTCATTTACGCTCACTAGTTAAGTCCATATTTAAGTTTACTATTAAGTGCATGTTTTCTCATATAAGTGAATTATAGTTATTCTTTTGAGAAAATAAAATATCTTTAAACCGAAAAACAGCATAATATAATAAATCTACACCCATATTATATTACCCACATGCCATACATACCTATAGATGTACGAGGTAAAATGAAAATTATCGTGGGTCCAATTTAGCACTTGTCTGTTAGATCAATAGATTCATTAGTGTCATATAGTCGCCAGTCAGATGTCACTGTTTTGCATGCAGACAGCATAAAGACATAAATTAAGATTCCTTTGTTATAATTGTTATAAATTAAGTTTTTCGACTAAACTGTTCGCTTTTTTGGTTCACATTCCCGAGGCAATCGTTCGGTAAGCAAACGCAATAGCAGTCCGGTTTGTCCGTGATATACTCATACTCCAGTCAAGTACCGCAGCCCCCGTCATAAATTACTCAGTTACGGCCCAAATCTCATATTTTGCCGGCTGAAAGAGCACGTGTCCTCGCCTCGCGCTTTACCGGATTTTTGCTCAACTTGAAACGTGTTGGGAATGTTATCATGCTACTTATAAATCTAAGGTTTTTGTGAATATTTTACGCATTATCTTAGATACATTACGAGCTAAGAGTATAATGTCCAGTGGTAGGTAGTAGTGGTATAAAAGACCTACAACTCAGCATTTCTTTTTACATATCGATTTCCTTTTTTGAAGAAAATACGGGTATAAATATCTATTAGCAGTATTAGCACACGTGTAACGCACCGGCGCATGGCGCTCATTTTAAACGACGTATTATTAAATTTGCTACGGGCTACGGCGGCGTAGCAGTATGTCACGAAATTGCGCTTATAAAGGTAATAATTTTAAAGATGTCGGTATCTTACTAGGGATTTATACCCATAAATAATTCCGACATCTTAAGAAAAACTCATTTTACCATCGGGTTCAAAATTGCGTACCCAATTTATTTATGAATTAATTAATTAATTGGGTATGCAATTGTAAATTCTATGGTACCTATATATTTTTACACTCATCAGCTTTATGCAAGTCGAACTAGTTACAAAACAAAAAAATAGAGCTCTTCCTAAACAATGGCACCGTGTGGCTGATTGTGGCAAGCAAATTGAGGCATGGAGGCAGAATTGTGTACACAAACTCGTGCCTATTTCTAAGTATATAAATGATAAAATATGGACGACTGTTCTATTTAATTGTCTCGTGGTTTGATTGACCGCACCTTACTCTATTTGAAAAAGAGATCTAAACAACAACAAGTATTTGCTTACTGAATAAAATTTATTTAGAGGTAATCCTTTTAAGGGCATTTTAAGTTAATTATTCGCTGTGAGAAATCGTTTTTAGACGAAAGAGTCTAGGTACTCAACAAAATAAATACACTTTTGTAAATAATGTACCTAAAGAGCGAGCAACAAAGTTTATAATGTTTGAACATGCTTTGTTCATTGTGTTGCGAGTTCACAACTGTCTCGTACAGTACAAAATATTTACTCGTTGTAAACGCGTGTTTTTTGCTGTAGGTACTTATTTACGGGTTTCGTTTTCGCTCCCTATCCTACCCCTTTCGTTAACGCATTCGTTTTGTTGGAAAGAGAATTATGGTGTTGTTTGTACCAACCGAATGTAACCCGTAGTATTCCGTAGGGCGACAGTCAGTTGTTTGTAGCCGTGTAAAATAAACCGAGTGAACAAGAATCCGATCCAGTCACTACGAAACAGTGGCGTTTTTCACTGAATGGAGCGAATAATCAAACAAATGGAAAGCTCTTATTTACTAACAGGAAGTATACGGACGAGCGGCTGCCGTTGTTGATCTCTAATACGAAATCAGGTAGAGAAATTTCTCCAGATAAGTTTTTTTTTCGAGAAAGTTTTGGTTAGGCGTTTTACACTGCTGCGGTTTCCGCATGCGGCGCCGGTACGCGAGCAAGATATGGCCATGTGTCTGCATAGCTGTCACGCTTGCACACCGTCGCCGCGTGCGGTTGCGGCGCCAGTGTGACTCGAGTATATACTTGTTTGTAACAAATATTTGTTCGCTTATATTTTGTTTCAGAAATGCTGTAAATCTTATCATTAAGCTGTAAGATTGTTCCTGTAATTTATTTATTTAAAACTTTATTTCAAAATACAACAAGGCACAAAAAGTGGTTTAATTCCATAATGCATTCTAGTCTAGTAATTGGTATTCAGTCAGTGAACTAAAGGAAGATAAACAAGTTAAACAACGACACTAATTAGATGTTTTTCCTTAGAATTTCTTAGCTCAGTAAGTTCATTGCAGGTTGTTATCGTTGTAAAACAAAATAAGTGTACTTCAGTGTAATGATACGTTTCACATCTGTAAATTTAGTTGGCAAGCTCATTCTGCAATTTGTTATTTCAGATATAAACTAAGTAGTTATCTAGTAAGAATTAGTATATTTTTGTAATCAAATTCTTGGGTGCACAATCTTGTTGCCTACGCCTTTGTTCAGTACCTAGGTGTAAATAGCTTATACAAAATAATTACGCAAAATAGGCGCAATTATAGACGTCGAGTTGCAGAAAATAGCTCGTGTTAACCATAACCATGGTTTATACAATTATTATGATTACCGGTTTTTGTATCAATAAATGTTTGTCCCCGGCGGGCTTATTATGATTGCGTCTATATTGGATGGATGTTCCTGTGGATAAAACATTTGTTAATCTTACATAGTGCCAGAACGTTACTCATATATTTGATCGCTACACAGCAGCGACATACGAGCGCAACCATAGCGATATTAATTTATTAGTTTTTGGAAAAAGTACGATTCCTCCCTTGCCAGTAATAAATTAACTGGCAAGAATTTTGTAGTACCTACTTATACTTATTATTATTGCCATAATATGTAAAATCAAATTGCCATGATTTTTAAATCAAAAAAACCTCCACGGTATTATCCAACTCAAATTCAGTTAGCAAATCGAAATAAAACTACGAAATAAATTATTCAGACTTAATCAGGGGTGACTAAAACTGCGCTGCGTGGGCGAGTGATATTAAGAAAAATTACTAGCTCAAAGAGTTGTCACGTAGGCTAGCCTTTTACCGAGGCACAGTTAATGGGAGCCATTCTGTTTACGACTATATATGTGGGGCCACTACTATTGTTACTGTTACTACCTACAATGCTACGGATCCTTAACTTTTAAGGTTACGGACCACTTAAAAGATTCTTTAAAAGCTTTCTACGCCCTTTCTGCTACAGAGAAAATAAGTGATTACTTTAAGTTCAGAGGACTAATTTAATTTAATTGTGCTTCTATGTACCGCTAGAATGAAATATAAATAAATGTTTAGGATCAAATTTCGTAAATTGAAAACAAGAACAAAGCGTTTTACAAAAACAGGACGATAGCCAATGGATCGAATGAAACCCCTTATTTGATTGAAATCACACGCTGTTTAAAATCAGCGATACTTATTTATTTTGAGTGGGTGAAGGTCTATATTACCAACGCCATATATATCAATATTTGTGTATGTGAAACAGCTGTTTATCATTCGTTTAAGCAACAATTCACCAAAAAACTTTACCCGAAACAATACGGAGCTAAAAGAAATCTAAAATCTTTTTATTAGTGTTGTAACACCGGCACCGTAAAAATATACCATAAATCTCAAATGTATGTAGGTATGTACTTACAGAAGTAGAAATCAATGCACATAACATAAAGTTTTATAGTCCCGACGGGACCCACGAAAAGGACACCACCGCCGGTTGCCGGCCGGACAGTGCAAACACAACACATCTATTGGGGATGTTAGGTGAACCTTACACAATGTTACGTGATTTATTTTACGGTTTTATGCGCCTCAGCGAGAGGCGGTGAGGCAGCACTTTCCAACGCCCTTTTATGTTCTATAAGTTTAGTTTTACGACGATATATATACTATAATCAATGTAGGTGCTATAGTAAGTTAGCCTAATAGCACCTACAGTATTAGTAGGTATAAGGTATCTATGTAAGAGTATATTTAAGTATTTATGACTTTGTGACAAATGATCGTCCTGCTTAGTTTAACCAGGTTTAACATACGTACTTAGGCAGTGGACATATGTACGTTATTTACTTTGTCAGGCTACATACAGCCCTAGAGCTAGACTCGGGAAATGTGACACAATAACAAGAGCAACGAAACCCCTCTAGTTAATTTGCTGTGCTATACTTATTACTAGATTCGTGCACCTGGCTGGCGTGTGCTGGTCCATCGTTGGATACCAGAGTGACGGACTAGCAAAACTTTTCAGTTAGAAAAGAGGAGTAAGTACAGTCAGCAGCAGCAGTAGCTAAGCGGGTAGGATGTTGAAAATGACCTACACACGCCCTTTTTCTCCTAACAATAAAGTCGTGTCCAGCTCATTTTGAACACCCTACCCGCTTAGCTGGTTTTGCTGCTGACTGTACCACAATAAGTAAAAACTGCCCATCATATAAGCTGTTTTTTCAATAACTGGCCATATCGTGAGAGGTAAGTCATATTGAACAACTTATTCTATGAGTCCAACCCCGAAATTCCAAAGAAAATTTTGGCCTCACCAATACTCGTAGAAAACTTCGATATCAGCTCGGCCGTAATCAAAACTCCTTAAGCAAAACAAGGAAAAATGGTTTGAATTATAAATCCAAAACGTAAGGCTAAATTCATGTTAAAATTACAGGAATAACGAAGTACATTATGCTATATTTCGTGCTTGATTTTATTGAACGGAGTCCGACGGGTACGTGACAGTTTTAACAAAACAACACTGCCTTAGCTTCAGAGAGCCAGCGAAAAACGATAAAGATTTTTATTGAATTTCATTGGTACGCGCTTTATTACTACATGTCTGGCAGAAAAAAAGTTATTTTCTCGCTTTGTACATAACAAACTGGTTCGGGATTTGAACGCGCGAATATTAAACATTAAATGCAGACTGCGATTGCAGCTGAAAACGTTCCTGTTTAATTTAGTGATTTCTCATTATCACAAACAAATTTTTCATTAGATTTTTAACTTTTATGAAATTCGTTTTTCAGATGCTTTCGTGCCAGACCGCTTTAGATATTCATTGTGTTTTCGCTTCTGTGGATCTATTGGCTTTGTGGGACTCTATTCATCTTTACACAATGCCTGGAAGCTGGGAGTGGCAAACATGGTTTCGAAGTAGTAAATTACTTCTCTGTAGAGGAATAAAACAGTTGAGAAAACTTAAGTGCTAAATAAAATATTCGTCAGAATACGAAATGAGTACAGGGTGGGGCGTTCTGATTTTACGCGGTGTTATAGTATAGTTTTGTAATATTGATAGGTTATACTGTAACATAATGAGCCCAACTTCCAAATTTTTTTGTATTTTTATTTAGAACACAAACAGTTATAATAATTATAATAAACATTTTACAATAACGTACACAATGTGCAGAAAAAAGAGAAAGTACTGAAAGACCTGGAGGTTTATTATCATACACAATGTTAACAAAGTAACCAATAAGGTAGATATAAAAATATACACGAATTATTTCCCCTATCAGGCAATTAGGTGTTTGGGGTATTTTATATCAATATTAGGTAATTAACGTTAGCCTCTTTCTCACGCGGGTGGCGAGCACGTCTGCATTTCGCGACTAGAGAGAAACGAGTCGAATGACTCGTTTTATTGACTTCACACAATTCTTACTATCATTTTGACACAGAGCTTTATTTAGTATCTTCAGATTAATAAATGAAGTAACAAGTACATCTAATTCAAAACTTAGTAATTACCAAATCTTAAAAAGCTGAGGGGACCAAATATTTTAAGCCAGCTTTTTTCCCAGTTTCGTCAGTAAGTAGGTATAATATACATACCTTACCTAATACCTATTACTATTACTTTACTTATCAGTAATTTTCTATGAAAAATGAAATTCTGACGTTTTAACGAAATCTTAAGGTAGGTATAAAAGAGGAATTAGGTATAAAGTAGGTAAAGGAAAGTTTATTTACGGATGTATAAATAGGTAACCGGTAGAAAAAACAATAACTTTGCGTGAAGCCTTCGCTTGGTGGCAGTAAATACCTAGTTCGATAGATCTATAATTAAACCATGCGGATGGTGTCATAAATTATTGTTATGGCCTGAGTCGAGGTTCAGCACAATACTTGCTCATTATCTATTGCATAACCTACGAGTACAGATCTCCGCGAATTTGGATTTGCATATCGGTTTAGTGGCAAAATGATGGTGTAATACAGACGTTTACGTAATATCTCCATATCATTTTATCGTCGGTGGCTGTGTCGATAAGAAGGGATTGTAGCTAGTACATCGCCAGTATCACCACATAAAATCTTATCACAAAGTCACTCTGAATGAAATCTTATGCTGTAGCGTGTTCGCTGACGATTCAACTGTTGTCTGTGGAAGTACAAGCCGTGTGTCTTATATAGGTAGGATAGGTACAGTTAGCGTCAAATATATTGTAACAAACAGCTAAAGTGATCAAATAGTTCGTCACACTATATATTTTGTATGGTGTGACGAACTATTTGGCTACTCTAACTGTTACAGTATATTTGACGCTGACTGTACTTACCTATTTAGTTTCGTAACCATAATATTAAATTTCGGTAGGTATACTATTCGTCTTGTCTTTTCAGAGAGAAAGAGTATTCTTCTCTTTAGCGATTATGTTTCAAACTAAAAATCATTAAATACCCTATGATGTATTGATTCACAAATATCAAATTGGCTGATCATTGTATTATGTATGATAACAATTGTCCTGATTAAAGAATGAAATATTTTGGATCGTGAGAAGAAAATAACATTTCCCTATTATAATTAGGTAGGCACCTACATTTGAATAACAATGAAGTATAAGACCATTCATCCCCTGTTATTACCATTTTGGATGCTCGATTCCCATTTCTAATACAAATCAACATGAACGAATGTAAATGTATTTGGTTTTGTGCGTTATTTGTTTGTAATCCAAAGGTTCGTCAAGGACGTTGTTTGGCGTTTTTTAGGTTTCTCGACAAAATTAACAGCTTGAACGAAAAAACTGTACTTAATGAAGATACATAATGTAATACCTATCGTTGACAACTTATCAATTTACACCACCCTGATTTAACGTAGGTAAGTATAGAGTAACACAGCGATTATAGTTAGTAGATATAGTATAGGGCGAGCTGAAGCTCACTTTGTATTTAGTTTTTATTTTATATTTAAGCAGGATAAGATGGGACGCCTCGGCTCTGGTCTTTGTTATAATGAACATACAATTTTAGTCAACCAGTTTCTAAAATTAGTTTTAAATATACAGTTTTTATCCCATGAGCATGACAAATCCTATACTGGAGCAGGTGGTGCACCAGCAAACCGTGATATCGCCAAAATGATAGTTGTACTACTTTTTAGTTCTTTTCCTATGCTAGTTTTATACGGTCGGTCCAGACACTATCACTAGTAATGACATTACTAATACTGTCATTCCTTCGTTCAGTAATGACATTCCAAAACCTCTCCCACTTGTCAGTATTTTTCATCATTACGACAGTGGTCGCGGTCGACAATGGACGCAAAAAAGATAGCCTGAATGGCAATAATAATTGCAATTGCTTTATAAAAACGGGTTAAAAGAAAAAAAATACAGAAAGGGGCTGTCTTTCGAGGAATATTTACATGTACCTCTTAAAATATCGGCATCACTGAAGCATTTCAAGAATTACTTTCGGATGAGCAAATTACTTGAAGCTATTACAATCATTTACTGCAATTATAAGCAAAAAAGACACACATTTGAGTGAATCAATCCCCGCAGAATATAGATTAGCTCCAAATGCGTTCATTCTCGGCGATCGCTCCACGAATACTGAAGGAATGATGGAATGACGCGCACCGCGCACCACAAACTGTCAGTATAATTTCATTACTCCAATACTGACACTACAATATTAAAATATTCGAATAACTTCATTCCTTACCGTCATTCCTTCATTCCAATCACTACACTGTCATAAGTAATGTCATTATTTGAAGGTAATGACATTATTAGTGATAGTGTCTGGACCGCTTTAAGGTTCGAGTATTTATCTATGGGCCTCTAGTTGACTGAAAACAATTCAAAGCTTAATTTTCCAATTGGAAACTGTAAATGAATGTACGTTTGAGTGTGCAGTTGAGCTGGTATAAAAAAAATCTTATAAAACTTATGTTCCACTGAGATGAGCTTTGTATTACCTCGGGGACCCAAGGGAGCTACAAAATAAAAGTAAAATAAAAATAGTGCAGTTCGCTTTGATCAAAGGCTTATTATTATTATTATTAGCCCGCGCCGTTTGCATCACGATTCGCTAGATGTTACTGTTGTTTACTAGTAAGCAGGTATACTTTTTTTATAATATTAATACATTGATTTACATTTTTTCACCCTCATTTATTTAATTTTATGCTATGAGTATGCATTAGAGTTGCTCTTAAAATACAATTAACCTTTTAACAGCCTTACGTCAAAAATTTTACCTTCAATTTTGAACTCTGTCATAATATATGAAGGTGTCATTCACAAAAATAAATAAAATGGGAAGATACTGGGGGAAAATCACGAGTGCGGTAATATTTCAACTAGTTCTAAATATCTTGCCTCTCATGTCCGAATAGCGGAAAAACGCTTCTCTGCACTGTAGATGACACTATAGATCTTAATGATAAAAACACGCAAGATAACACTTTAGTTGAAATTTGCCCAGCAGTCGAGATTGATTCCCAGTAGGTACCTTCCTCGAACGACTAATTAACATCACTTTCAATATAAAACTAGCCATAATAATTAATATTCCAAAGTTAATTTATTTTACCCCATAGTTAACACATTCAGCACCGAGAACCCGACAGTCGGGTTCTCTGTTCGTAGCTACTACGCGCTACATACGAGGAATACCTGGCTACACGCTACGAGCGTAGCGCGTAGCGCTACGCGGTTGCAAAAGTGTTAATTGTCTTATCCATAAAGTTTGATCAAATGCGACTTCTTTCCAAAGACGTTCCATTAAAAACTACCGCGAACTATTTCAATCACGTTCAAGCAGTTTTATAGCTAAAGTAGGTATGAGCGGCACCGTCCGTTCCTCCGAGTAAATTAGCCTGCGTAACTTGAGTACCTAGTGCTACTTCTGAAAAGAATACCAGTGCTTCACTTGCTAGTTTCACTTTTTAGCATAAACTAGTTTTCACTTGGTTTTAAATAATATCTCATGCTTCACAAAATATTAGCCGTAATAATAATAATAGCCACTACTAACCTAATCATCTAGTTTTAATAGTTGCCCACCACACATTTGATAATTGAACATTTTTGCAAGGTATAGCGCGGTATATTTTTGAGATTGCTCACTATATTTTGTTTAAATCTAGCTTGGTAGGTATATACAAATATCTGCAGTTTGTTCCAACTCAAGGCAGAGTACCTACATGTCCTACATTGGTCTATTAGGATAGACGTCTACGCGAAATGTAATTTTCTTGACATAAAACAATTTTTATTGGGGTTGGTTTCGCTCATTGCTTTTAAAAAATTGTCGTTAGGTACTGGAATACGAGGTATTTATAACCGCCTTTACAAATGGTGATATCTAGATATGCAAACTTCGCCCGAATATTCAATTAAATACATGCATGCATGTGATTTAAGTAGGCAATTAATTCGTACAAAGACACATATTTACTGTCTGCATATGCTGAAGCAAAATACCTATGTTTAGCGAAATAAATTAAATATCATTATGTTGTAGTAAAAGGGATCGTTGGTGTGTATTACTAACAGCTTTGCTTAAAATTTGCCGTACAATAATGGACATTGTTAGATATCCAATGTGTTTGGACACGTATGTTGGAGCCGTTAACGACGTATAGTACGACCAGTAATGCACACACGCATACATCGTCTGAGTCTGACAGATCTCCATTACGATTATTAATGACCAATTAAGTCAGATTCAATATTCCTGACACATGCGAGTACGTGAAACGTATTCAATAAAATTTATAGATATTATCTTCTAACGTAGTATAATATCTATCTAATTAAAATTCATCTACATATACTACAGGATCGTTTCCGTTTCACGTTTTGTTATTTTTGCGTCATGTTCTGTATATAATTTGATCGAAGTGTGTTGTAAATTATAATTACTTGTATTGTATACGTAGTATATTTTATTTGCAGTTTCTTTGTGTAGTTTCGAGGAAGAGGACGACCTAATGTCATTTTCAAACCGTACCTAAATACCTGCAACATTATCAATTTTATTAGTCAATTACATTACATAATTACATTTTAAATTAACTGCTCGACAAGTCGACATCCAAGGCATGTACGTGAAACAATGTACTAAATATTTTAATACTAAAACAATTACGAAATTAAAACAAACAAGCGCCTGCGACCACGAGCGTTATGACACGCTCGGAACGTCAGGAAAATTAAAAGTAAGTGTACGCGATTAAGTCCCGTGTTTTGTCAAAATAATAAAACAAACAAGTAAGGTTTTCGGGTTTCCGCATCGCGAGACAATTATTCCATACCAGTGTGCTATTCTGATTGTTTACTGAAAGCAAGTGAATCTAAGGTTTAAGGATGATTTACGGTGTCCATTCCCGGGTCCGATCCGACACTTCCGATACTTCATTTTGTATAGAAAACATCACGTGACCTCCGAGTATCGTAAGAGACTCGTTACATGCCCGGAACGTCGACGGCACGGTCATGTTTCGTTGATTGATGGCCGTTACTAGGTACAAACAACGCTCGGAGCTGGCTCGCCCCGTGCACGGTCCGTCGACCACCCGGAGACTATACGGAAACACCTTTGTAACGATGTGTCGGAATATATTTGCCAAAATATGTAGATAGCAAAATGTCAATACACTGTATTTTATATATGATGGCGTAGCTTATTCGCTACTCGGTCAGTTTATAATTACTAGAAACAAGAAGCAGTGACTTCGTGATGATGCGTCGGACCGAAAACAGCCCGGACTCGGCTCGCTTATTCGTACCCGGAAGTTCGACGGAAGCTCACAGATAACAGGATATAACAGGGCGGTATCGGAAGGCTCGGGCCCGGAGCCGCCCGGTCGCTGATCGTGTAGTGCCCGGAACGCCCGGTATCGGCCCGTCGACGTGGCGGACCCGGGAATGGACACCGTGAATCATCCTTTAGAATCTAAGCCCATATAAGACAGACTAAAGAGTCAGTTCTCCTTTTGTTGTTTGTTATTACGATGGTGGTGTCTACAGTTACCGTACTTAGTTTCGCCTCCCCTTGAGTTTAGAAAGCAGTACAAACTAGAAATACTCGGCCTCATTTGTTTTTCGTATAAACTCGGCCTTCTGTTTTTGATAAAGGTAGACTTTAATTACCGTGCACAACATATTTTTATAATAACTAATGCGCCAAGTTTGTTTTGACGTGGGTATGAGTAAGGTACCATTAATTAACTTGAATAGGCGTAGGTTAAATGAAAACGCAAAACAATCAAAAGTTAGAAGCATTGTTAGCTTACAATTAATTTAAATGCGGCACAAAGATGACTATAACGGCCGGTTGCACCGACCGTCTGTTAACGTCAACGTCATCATTAAAAAAATCTTGTATGAAATGTTTGACGGTTTTCTATGGGATGACAGCTCCATCGCCATGTTTAACGTTGACGAGTCCGTTAATTGTGCGTGGTACAACCCAGCCTAGGTATACACTAATTATATATTAATTATATTTTTTGGTTATTTGGATGTGGTATTTGATGACATTACCGGTTATTTGGAAGAGGTAACTGTAACTGTATCAGATAACCAAAACAACATCACAACTTGTCCACAAAAGTATATATGGTATATTGGAACAAACCTTTCAGTTATCTAGGATCCGATCCGGAGCGCTCTAAATTATTAAAATAGATTGTAACTGTTATAGTACAACTGGTACGAAAGTTCGATGCACTCTTATTCGGTGCTAACAAATTAAATACAAATATTTATTTTATGCAGTCGCCATCAAATACATCGGAGCGGCCAGGGTACTCAAAAATATCTGAACAAGCACCTTATCGACTTGACAATAAAGGCGTTGTTCAGATATTTTTCACCACCTTGGCCGCTCTGATAATATCTGATGGCGACTGTACAGCTGATAGCAGGTAGGTACTCGGCTCCTGGGGTATATTTAACACATTCAGTGCCGCCTAGTGCTACGTGCTACGCTCGTAGCCCGTAGCCATTCGTCATATGTAGCGCGTAGTAGCTACGAACAGAGAACCCTATAGTCGGGTTCTCGGCGCTGAATGTGTTAAGTATGTGGTACCCCTGTCTCGAAACGATACAAAAAATTAAGGTCTTCTGTCGATCTAGATAGGTACCTAGCCAGTGTTATCGGATTTGTTGTGCTCCGTGTTCCAAAAAGCTCCAATTCCATAGCCATGAAAAATATGAAAAAGCTCTTTAAAATGAGAAATGTAGCGAACAGGAACGAATGGAAGCATATGCAATAATCCCCGTCGTTGTGCGCTATTGTTTTTTCAATATTTGTTTTGTATTTCGTTCATTTGATTCGTTATTCAGTCTGGCCACCCGGTAACGAACAAATGACATGGAAACAGTTCAACTATAACACGCCGTTAACAATAATCGCTTAGGGACCAAATGTACATGTTTTTTCTCATCAGGTTATGGTAATATAGGTGTAGGTACCTAATTGACTTTGGAATTGGTCCCTATATAGGTAAATAATTAAATATACCTACCTAGGTAGGTAGGTAGGCTTACGGTCCAATATATCTTCATACAATAAACCGCTCAAAATCCGCTCAGACTGAAATCTTTACATTCATAAAATAATCCACAACGAATATAATGAAATTAATTAACTTGCATTTTGATCCAATTGAAAATATGAATTCCATAATCCCCTCGGCATAATCCAAAACACTGGCAGGTCACAATCCTTCTTTTGTGAAGTCGTTGACGCGAGCTCTTCGTATGGACCGACTCAAGTAGCGATTAGGTTGGATCCCATTGTGCACAACTCGTGATAAGTTAGTCGTGGGTTGCGGGCGACGGCGCCGGCGGCGGGAGCAACCGGGACGCTAGCCGGGAGAGCACTGAAGCGGCGTGAACCCGGGCTTGCCGCGCCCTACGCACGCCTCCGCCCGCCGTGACAACTTCCAAACCTTCGGGGCAAGTTGCGAGACGACAGGACGTGTAGTGTAAAAACCTGATCTTTAGTGGGGCAATAAAACCAGTTGTTATTGCCCCACTAAAGATCGTTAAGATCGTTCTTTCATCTCAAAGTGTTTTAATTCATAACATGGGGCCGAAGCGCTTTCAGGCACTTAAAAATTTTCCGTGGGTTGATTAATCGTGGTATAAACTGTTTGCAACGCGCTGAATGAGATATTCAGCGTTAAGATAACGACGATTCATTGAAGTTGCAAAATGAGAACGGCTTTGTTACGCTTAAAAACAAGGATATCGCTCATTTTGTAAAAAGGAAAGCGTAATGACTACCTATAGTGTTTCTACTACAATAAAGAATACAATTTTCGCCTTTTTTCTTGAATGGCTTCAAAATTTATGTAAAAAATGTAATATTCGATGCTCTTTCAACAAGCTCTTTCATTTGATACTTATCACCACCCAAAATTCATCAATTAAAGTTACACGTCTTCTTTAGATCGCTGTCTTACATAGGTGTGTCTACAAAATTTCAGCTCGATCGGTTTCGTAGTTTCGGAGCAAATTGAATCTGTGACAGACTGTGTTGAATCTTAATGGTTTCTTCGTCGGTACGGAACCTTAACAAAAAATATGCCCTTAATTAGACCACGAGCATTTTTGTAACACTTTTTATTTTTGAAATTAATTAAATTGTATTGATTTGTTTCTAAAGTATAGTAATGTTGTCTTGTCAGACAACAAATATCTCCAGGCTTACGTGGCCGTCATGGCCGCTTGGCAGCCAGAGAGCTTACCTTTGTTGTTTAAGTAGTAAACAATGGCATCAAAGGCTCTTAGTCAGCCCTCGACGTGTAGTCTCCCGCCCTCGGGGGTTTGATGGCATTTGACGTGTCTCACGTCAGCGCCGTTAACGCAATTGTCTATGGCTACGGCTTGTTATACGTATAACGCTTGCTTCGGTACGATGTGGTAAACCCAAATGTCGTCACGTATACATGTGTAGTTGATTTGGGTCTATGTAATGTAGACACATATTTTTACTTGCTTAAAATCAAATTCATACTTACCTTTCTTTTTCAAATATACGAGTATACCTACAATTTTTCTACAGTCTAAAATAATGCACATTTCCTTACAATATTTTCCTTCACGAGATTTTCTTTTCTTTAAACAATTAGTGAAAATCAAATACTATTACGAAGATGTTCGAACTGGTTCGAGCCCGTGCCCATCATAAAATCATATCACGCTCGTCTATGAACCGACTTAGGCGATTATCACACTGGCGCCGCATGCGGATCCGTCGCCAGTGTGATAATCGCCTTTTTCTACTCCGGTACTTTTATCTGTCAATTATATGGTCCCGCCAACGAATATAAAAGCATGTCTTATGACATTTCAAAAAAGTCTATCTTGTCTATTCTTCATAAAGACCCTAGGGTAATTATGTGATAAAAAGCAACTGCTAAAAGCGGTATTAGACATTGCAACCTGCAGGGCCCAATTTGTCAGGTTGGAAGGTGTAATTAAAGGTAGGGCCCTTAGGGAGCTGAAGGAGGGTTAGGGAGAGGCAGGGTACACAACAGATTGAGCCCTGCAGGTTGCAATGTCTAATAGCCGTTTAACAGTGGTGCCCCCTGTGAACCCAACAGATAAAAAAGAAAAACAACACTTTTACAACGAAAATCAAAACTGCCAACTTAACAAACGACTGAATTCATATGGTTTGGAATAATAACAAAACTAAAATAATTGCTGCCAACATAAGGAAAAAAGCAAGTAAGTTGATGACATTTGAAAAAAAATATTACCGTGTCTATGATTACGTTCTCTCAACTGTCATTTGCCACCACTTTTCAACTTTTCGCTCTTTCTTAAAGCAAACTGTGTTTAATTTTGTATTTTATTTAAACCCTAGTCGTAGAAAAAGTAATGTATGCAACGTTGTATAAGTAGTTCAAAAAAGGCTCATGGCGTCTTTATTAACAATTTTCGGCTTCGCCTCAAATTGTTACACACGCCACTCACCTTTTTTGAACCCTCTTATACAACTATTGCATAAAATACTATAGGCGCCTTTGACACCGTTGCGGTTTCTGCATGCGGCGCCGGTGCGCCGGCGAGATAGCTATCTGCGTGTGTATGCGCTGTCACGCTTGCACACTATCGCCGGATGCGGTTGCGGTGCCAGTGTGATAATACTGATAATCGCCTTAGTCATGTTAGTTGGTTTGAATTTAATTAAAGAAAGCTTAATACGGAATCAAGATAGATAATGAAACAATAACTCACAAACATCTACCTGTCTTCGGTGCTAAACACGTCGAACGTAAAAGTTGTGTCGTTAAAGCACGCCCCAACGAAATACCTATTATGATATAGGGTGCATCAAAACACAGTAAGTCTTTATAGCTTTGTTTCGAGTTTCAGCGAGAGTTTCAGGGAGTTACATTAGCTAAGTACTCCTGCTCCTGTCTAATAATCTATACCAAGGGAATCTTTTTTTTTATACCGATATTTGCATAAAATGCTCACATATTCATAACTCTCTTGCATAGCTCTGTTGCATTTGATTTAAAATCTATCATGCTGCCATTATTATAATATAGTTCTTTAATAGCAAAATCGGAGGCAGCAAGTTTTTAAATAATAATACGCATACTATTCTAACGATACCGAGACAATAAGCCGGTCAAAACACTTTTGAAGAATTTTATTTGCTTTGTATATTTTCCGGAGGCAAACTATTTCATTCGTGCATTTTATTGGGAGGGTAAATCTTATATGTCCTACCCATTTATCGAAGTACGTTTGATATATTCATTATACTATATACATTATAGATTAGAATATCATTAATATTATCATAAAACTAGGTAATTGGCTACTGACCCGACCTCAGACGGATTTTGTTAAGTCTTCTGGGGATAAGGGTTTCTTTAGTTAACAATAGATAAGGGATTCGATTGTTATTTGTGATCCCTATATCAGTCAACACATCGAACTGGATGCCGTTAGGCCGCAGCCAGTAGACGTACTCTTTTGTACGTTTTCCTCTAAATCCTCTGTAAAGGCGAGATTGAAATGCTCAATTAGCGCGGAATGGGTTAGAAATAAACTTCTACGTAAATACGTCGTACGACCATTAAACCACTACTTAGTATTTTCTCGCCCAAGTGATTTCCCGAAAATTATATAACGCAGCCCTAATGGTTTTACGGTAGGTACAGCGCTAGCCGAGTGCATTGCCTCAGTTAAACCAGTTATGATCTCGATTACCTATTGCAGTTAAGTCTCGATGAGGTCACAGTTATACTGGTCCTTTCACAGATGTACGCCAAGTATAATATGGTTTGTATATATCTAACTGAGCTCCGTTTCGAGTCGTATTCCAGTGAAGAATTGATATAATAAATCATTCTTTACCTACTCAATCGCATTCGATGTTAACCCAAAATACACCTGGGCCGGAATTCGATATTGAAATATAACATTTGGAATAAGGATAGTAAAATTGCAAGATGTTACGAGTATTCAATATATATTCTTAGTATTTCTGATAAAAGTACTATAAATACTATAATACTGCTGAATAATATCATATGTGTTAGGGTAGGTTAGGCTAGTTTATAAGTGTTAGCTGTTAAAATTAAATAACATATTTTAAATAGTAATAATAGAAGTACAATAGGTAGCAGTAACAAAGTAGGTACCTACTAAAGTAGGTAAATACTTGAATAATATAATATGCGTTGCGTTCCATTCCACGGCAAATGTTAATGCGGATAATAGTTGTTAAGTAGTTAAAATAGTAAATGTCACTGTTGCTTCGATTATCTCAGTAATGGAGCTAATTAGGATACTGGTAGCTTTGATGAGAAATTAATTTAATTTAAGCTCAGGTATGTACCATCGAAATAAAAAGGAAATAAAATAAGACTGTATAAAACGGACTGTTACACTTTAACTTCTCTTAGATATTGTAGCATCTACAATATTAATTATGTTATGATGATATTGATGCTCAATCAAGGGATTCAGCCTAAAACAATTTAGCTTTTGTGGGTAATCCTTTTGTGAGATTATAATGCCTTGTTCTCTTGACAATCCGAGTACATTGCCATGTAGTATGTAGTCCAAGAATGAAGGAGTCTCTACTGTCGTTCAATGCCTATTTAACTTTAACTTTAACAAAGCCGGATCACATTAACTCTTCCGGGTTGTATGGCAATACTTCTTCTCTGTCTTAAACAAATTATCAATTGAGACAGATAAGAAGTATGGCCATATAACCCGGAAGAGTTAATGTGGGCCGGTTATAATTTCATTTTAATTTGTTATTAATACAAACTTGTCACGACTCATCGCGTAAAATACCAATAAAAATGAGCTAGTCGTGTCTAATTTGTAGGTACGTATGTAGTTGTGTACCTAACAAGTTAAGTTTGAATGTGTGTTTGTGCATGAAAAACATGCGATGATTACATATTTGTGTGATTGTATCCATCTATAAATTGGCGAACTTGCCAGCAATATTTTACTTGAGTAATAAAGTTAGGATTGTTACGGCATTACGGCTTGAGTAGATCCTCGTTGACGGGCTAACGTTCCAAAAGCTCTAATAATTAAATTTGTCCTCGTCTCTCTGTCTAGGCGGACCAGTCTTTGTACTCAAACTTTATACTCACTATTCAAATCAAATATTAGATTGTAGGCATTCATTTCATCACAATTTTTTGTTAAAAAAAGTCAACAGATTTTTTTTATTGGTGATTAGGTACATGAAGGGTTATCTTGCGCTCCAAGACCAAGCCGCCAAGCTTAAGAGGGACTGGACGGGACACGTTTACCGTATGCTGGACGTATTGTGGGCCAAGAGAACTACTCAGTGGGTACCAAACGGGAAACGGCAGCGAGCGTGGCAAACGGCGGTGTGATAACGATCTTGACCTCTTATTGCCATAGACAGAGACACGTGGAAGATAGAGAGATTAGAGAGGGAGGCCTTTGCCCAGTAGTGGGCACTACAGGCTATTAAATAAATAAATTTTATTATGGTAGACTAGCCTAGAAAAGGACCAAAGAATACCAGAACGTGGAATTTAAGCTTTTGAACATTACCTATGTTAAATCAATCGAAAAGTCTAAAACCAAACTGATTTCCCACTGTAAACACGGCCCTTATGCAAGATTGGGCAGATCTCGCTACGCATTCCCCAACCTAACAACGACAGGGAGTTGTTAGGTTGGGGAATGCGTAGGCAACTGTAATTTAGTAACACAACACGCGTTTAATACAAGAACATTACTTATTTCAGGCCTCCATCAGTCAGCGAGCGGACGCGGCAAACCTCATTTACGGCGAATGAGGTCGCTAGATTAACCCTCAGGATGGGATGTCGAACTAAAAACCTTTAATATCATAGGGCTAAGGCATCTTTCACACTGCTGCGGTTTCTGCATGCGGCGCCAGTGCGCGAGTGAGATAGCGATCTGCGTGTGTATAGCGCTGACACGCTTGCACACCGCCGCCGCATGCGGTTGCAGAGGCAGTGTGACAATAGCCTAACGCAAGTGCATCTTGTTTATGAGTTAAGAATTTTAAAATCTATCGTTTTTTTATTTTATTACCGTCAACCATATACAATAAATAATCTAAGCCCGTAGCCGTAGACATGCAAAAATATAAGATCCATGTGTAATAACTTCATGTACCAGATCTTCCGTTGCATATCATGCAACATTTATGACGACTTGCTGTAACTACACTCGAGAGCAAAAAATTCGGGTCAGTAACATAAACTTTAATATCTTTAAAATTAATATATTTTGAAAAAAAAGCATACGTATAAAAAACAGCAACAATACGCATAAATAATTTCATTGAAATCTTTTAAAAATTATTTAGACTTCCGGTCCACAAGTTAAAGGGAGGAGGCCTATAAAGACTTTTAGGGCGATGGGTAACGTCAAGTACTACAACATTGCCTACGATGCTCAACTTAGCCTGCCTTGAAAAATATGGTGTTCTTCACCAAACAGCTATTTATATCCTATTCCTGAGATGAAAGTAAGGCGGCCATTATGAGGAATAAAATATATTTTGGGTAGGGGTAAATAATCACTGTTTTCCAAGCTAGGCAAAGTTGAGCATCGTAGGCAAAGTTATAGCAGATGACACGGAACCCTAAAAATTAAGTCGCAAGTCGTGCCATTTTGGTGATCATTAAATTCTAAATCGTTTTACACTACCTTAGCCCCTTAGCATATCTGTAGGACCGAAGTTACAGGTTACTTTGAGGTTGCTTTCTCATCAAGGAACCGGCGGTGACGTAACACCGAGACATCCTACATAGGGTACTTGGTAAGTGATCTGTGGCCACATGTAGGACGTGACGTGACAGAAACCATCTTCCGACTAAGCTCTATTAAAGTAGGCCAGCTTCTGCGTTCGTACGAGTCCATTTAAAAAGCAAAGATGGCCGGCCACGGGCTTTTAGCTTTCCATTAGCTGTTCTCCGCTGCCCCACTTAATACATTTTCGTATAAATTTGGCAACCGATTTAGAGTTTAAAACGTTCTTTTCACAGAATAATGCATTTGTGATTATTAATTTAGAAAATATTAAATAAATATATTCATTTTATCGCAGTTTCGACTGCATAATATATATATATTTACAGGAACTGAATAAAATGAGACGAAAATACTCATTTAAAATATAAATAGTAGTATAAGTATATAACTAATTTAGATAACTAGATGGCTTATTAAATTAAACTTTGTCGGCGTCTATAGAATTTTTATGTGTTAAGAATGGTTAATTTAATTTGCCCTTCTCTAAATTACGGGATAGAAGTAATTTTGTATCACCACCTTTATGGATTGTCGTATTTGTGTTGTGGTGTTGTAAATTCATCAGGTGTCCGAAATCAATACCCGTAGCAGTAAATCATGTGGAACGTGAAACGATCCGTCAATCCGTCCTCCCGGGTTTAGCGGTAGCACCATCGGCTCATGTTTAATCACACTTTCAATATTGATAAATGTGTGGAAAGCCGTAACATAGGTTTATTTCCTGACGACACAAAACAGCTTCTATAAAAAAATCCATAAAAGTGCTAGGTACTATCATTACTATCAAATCGTAACAAAAAAGGTATGACGCCCTACACAACGGTTCAGCGTTTTGTTAAAAGCTGTCTTCTCAATTGAATTGATTTAGGTATACTTGTTTTAAAACTTTTAAAGCAGTAAAGAACTCAAACATAGTGTACCTATTTCCTAAAATAATCCATTGCTGTAAAATAATTACTATAACTTAATGTGGTATAGGTATAATAAATAAATACTTATATCAAACAATCTAGTGTATGTATATTATTCGACTGGCGTGAGATTGGTCGAAGTTAGCTTCAGCAAAGCGTTGTGCATCTTTCGCCGTTAAATATTAGTTAAGACGTCTTTCACACTGCTGCGGTTTCCGCATGCGGCGACGGTGCGTGACCTAACGTTATTTAGAAATTTTCTACTACTATTTAGGCGCAAACTTACTATTGTGCTTATTCTACTCAGGGTAGGTTAGGTAGGTATTCAGTTAATTACTCAGATCGATGGTATCGTAATATTTGTTGTCTGATCATTACCACGCCTTATAAAAGTAGAACATGCCTTTAAATGAGGCCGGCATAAGTTTCCTGACTACCAACATGCTCGTTTCATCAGTTAACGGGTTTCACATTAGCGCAGCGGAATTCCCAACTTTCATGATTATTTTGTTCCGCCTACAGGGCTAAAAAGGTACTTGACGTATCTGTGCGGATTCATTGGATTTCTTTCAATGAAGCTGTTATTAATCTCTCGGGTATCGCTTGGTTGGTCAATATTGAATGCTGAAAATGTATTAGGTAGGCCAAGAGGCCGCTTTAGATGCCGCTGGCGATGTGGAATGCGCCCCGCGCGGGCAATGTCTTCCGTTTCCGTTTACTAGAATATTAGGGCAAATGTTTTGCCACTTTTTTGTGACCATTCACTCAAATTGACGAAAATATACTTACTGACTTAGACGTATTTGGTATACTATGATTAATTAAAGTTATCTACCTAGGGTAAAGTCTCTATATCATGATCATGAATGACCTAATAAAGGATAAAAACGCATTGCTACGCTACAGAATCTTGTACTGGTAACTAACATCTATTGAGCGGTACACTTGAACACTCATAAACCATCCATATGCCTCGTAAAAGCGAAATAAAATGCTCAGGTCAACACCTTAATGGCAGTATTTACGAGCATTCAAACGAAAAGCCCTTCCGCGTTGAATGCTACATGAATTATGAAGGTATGAATCAACCAGGCTGATGAAAATATTCTGCGAAATTTGTGGCATGAGCGGAATAAACCCGAGCTGAAAACAAAAGATGTTGGGAAAGATATGAGTTGAGAGTTGATTCAGCTTAAGAGTTTATTATGAATATACCTAATATTATACAAACTTGAACTCTGTTACTTAACTTGGTAGGGGCCTACACTTAAAATTAGGAACGAATATAATCAAGGTTTAGCAAGATATTTTCTGTAAGTTCCAGTTGTCAAATACATTACTTAGAATAAATGATTTAACTGCTTAAGTGGAATATCGAAGTAGACTCAATTGTTTTTATCGTTTCATAAACAATAGAATAATATTAGATCACCCGACGACGCCACCGGCAAAGTTTACGGTTATTCCGACAAAGGCACCTCGAGATGTATGTGAGAGGTATGAAGCAACACTATGTAAGGAAAATATTATGAAATCCCGAACCTCCCAATGAAGAACATCGTCCCCTCAGAATACTCTCAGAGAAAAACTGCGCACGTGGGAATAGTTTCGAGGGATACTACGTTCCCAGAGGCATTGTGAAGTGGCACGCAGCCAACCCCAGGTTAAACGACTCAATCTCACCTATTTACAGGTGGTGGATTGATTTCAGAACTAGTTAATTTTCATATACCGTCAACTGCTACAATTTTGTCTACGATGCGCAACTTTTCATGGCTTGAAAAACATGGTTTTCTTTACCAAACAGCTATTTATATCTTATTCCTGAGATGGCCGCCTTTCTCCCATCTGGTTCACGGATTCACCATTGAATTGGTACGGCGAGTGCGGGAAACATTTATACCTATGATATAAATACAAAATTAAAATCCTATGATAAAGATACGGCATTATGAATGAGCGGGATGGAAACTGCTATCTCTGATGATTAGGGATAATTTGATTGGAACTTGACATCGAAATATTAGAAACTTCTCAATCCCAGCTCAATTATACAATAAGTCTCAGGTGGCCAACTTGCTACTATTACAGCCAGATTATAACGAACACAGTTATTGCTGCCAACACAAATTTGCGGCTATAACGTATAATTTTAGGTAAGGTATTCTCATACTAGTTGCCCCAAAACGTTGAAATAAAGGTCGGCAAGTATAAGTTTGTAAAATCTAAGAGTTATTAATTCAAAACGTGTTCTCGACAAGTCTCATAGGTTCGACACTACACAAGTCCTCTGTTATTTACGATGGTTACCGAGGGCATAAAACTAAGCAAACCATCAGTATGAAATGAATGAATCTAATATCTAGTTAGTAAGTATACCACTAAAACTATATTGGATACCACTATTTACACTGGTTAGTTGGATAATTGGTTAGGATCGAACTGCGACCCTATCAGTAACAATTAGGTATCTTTCTAAAGTAGGTTAGGTTAGGTTAAAACTGCGACCTCACTCTCACCAGAAACGAACGGCTGCCAAGAAAGCACATTCGCAGTATCATACCAATCAATTAAAATTATTTAGGTGTAAAAAGATAGACGAAAAAACCTTATACAAAATGGATTGTATACGAAGTAAAATTTGACTACTTACCTAAATGAAAATAAGTCAAAATAAGTCGGGAAATGAAATTAGATGAAATGAAATAAGACTAACCGAAACCGCAAAATATAGCTGTTCCGTTTGAATACCAAACCCCTCTTTCAGTGACACGCGTCACACGCGTGGTTTAATCATTCTGCCCTGCCGAGCCGAATGCTGTAAGTATATTCGCACGGCAGCTATTGCGTTGTGAGTATTAGCTTTGAACTTGGCGTCAAAGGAAAGTTTGCATGTAAAATGTGACACGTGATTGAAATGTAATTTAATTATTCTTGTGGGGTACTTTATTATTATTCAGAACACATATATTTTACGTCAGGATCCGATTACTTAATCCTCCTTACGGTGTCCGTTTGCGAAGTGCCTGTATTCAGCGGTTGCCTGTGATCTTGCCAAACATCATTACATCACTTACGTGAGAATGGTGTCCTCGAGTCGAATGGCGTTGGGAAGTAGGGATCGCACACAATTGACGATTAAATCGGATTAAACCCAGGTTTGCCAGATTAGTCCAATTCCCGTGAATAGAGTTGGCACCACTCCGGATCCCAAATGACTTTTACCTGTCATGATCCAACGTCATATTTATATACACTCGAGAGCAAAAGTTTCGGGTCACTAGCATTTTCTTGAATATCTCAAAAGATATTAATTTTAAAGATTATAGAGTTTATGTTACTGACCCGAAATTTTTGCTCTCGAGTGTACTACATAATGCCATTTTATACCGAACGTCTTATCCTTAATGCTGCCTTAGTAATTTTTTTTTGTATTGAATAAAAATGTAAGCGGATTATCTCTACTTTTGCTCTCTTAACTTAAACAATTTTGTAATATGTACGCTCCCGAAGGTAGAGTCAGCCATTTCAGTAGCTAGAAGAAACTTCGATTTAATTTAGATACTTAAGATATTTATTTTAAGATTAATCTGTTAAATATAGCTTCCGTCTGAAGATCAAAATCTTGTAAGTCTTTTCAGGCAACTAAATCCTAGTTGAAATGGAACCAGCGGAAGGTAAAGCAGATTAAATTTATGAAGTTACGGGGCCAGTTTGTCTTTTAAGACGATGTTGCTATCTAATTAACGAAACGCTGTATCCCGCTGACCCTGACCCAAATATAACTTGACCTAGAGATCCGTATTAGCTATACCTTAGTCTCCGTTTTCATTGGTACGACGATTTGGCAGATTGATGTGTGTGTATTGGTTGGTTGGTTGGTTGGTCAGTGTCGGTCTAGAGGTCGCATTTTTCATCCGATTTCGTTCCTTGATTTATTTGTCAAAAATTGTCGAGCCATTTTTTTGATTAGGGGGAAAAGGGGAGAAGTTTGTGATCGCGTTATAACATAAATATATTTATGTTCTCCGAAGTCTACGGTTCACAGAACCACTAGTATAGATCAGATTTATATAAACCATCTGGGAGTACCGGTAAGCTTTGCGGATATCAGATGTAAAGGGATCAAGAGATGATTTAGGCGCTTAGCTTTGGATAATCCTCATTAGGCTACGCTCTCGTACCTAAAAGCGGATAATCTTTTTTGCACTACACCGTGTACGAGTAGTTCGTAAGCGATATCGGTTGCGGTTGTAAAACGAAATCAACAGGTAGGAGGTGTTAGTTAAATGTATATGTGTTTATTATTATATAATATCGTGTCGATAACGACATTTATGTATTTTTGGCCTAAGAATTTCGTTGAGTTGCTTTGTAACTTAAGACACACAAGGACGTTCTCATTGGCCGAATGACCCAGTCACTTCACGTAGTATTGTTAGTAAAATAAAAACTTTTTACAAAAAAAAGATAAACCGACTTCAAAAAGGATAAAATGAATCATTATATTATTTATATGCGTTACCAACAGATATGTTTGAAGTCGGTGCCAAGCCAAATTTGGAAGAGTTAATACGCACGAGGCGATGTGTTCAGTGAGTTGTTAGTCTTACTATATAACTAATCTAATACGATATGGATTGCACTTAGGTATAGGTACATTCGTTTCGACCGTTAACTGTTAAGCAAGTAGGTACAGAAAGTATAGCCATGCGTCTTATGTTTGTTAGGACACTGTTCGGACTATCGGTATCTCGAACGAAGCCCGTGGTTCGTTTGAATTATTCATCCTTCTTCATCTAATCTAAGGTTTGATTCGAAGTATACAGGAATTCAATGGCTAGGTTAATTTTTCTATACTCAGATATACCCAGTACACCCACCGTGTCAGTAGAAAAAGGCACGATATTCGAATTTTCTATGGAAGGTCCATCTTAAGTGTCTATGTACATATTTTTTTCTATTTGCCGCCTTTTTCCGATTATTGACAAAGTTCACCTTTGCATTATGTACCTATTAGTAAGCACCGATGTTTTGTGATGTTCATACTTGAAGCTGATTAAAATTTTTGGCTTGGCACCGACTTAAAACATAACAGTTGGTAACGCATATAAATAATATAATGATTCATTTTATCCTTTTTGAAGTCGGTTTATCTTTTTTTTGTAAAAAGTTTTTATTTTTCAATTTTTAGTGGTTATATAATTTATCAAAATCGAACAACGAGTCTCGGAAAAAGTTCGTAACACACCCATTCAATCTAAGGAAAGTTACACGTATCACATGTGGACTTCATCATTAAGTCCACTCCATCAAATTGGTGGTTTTCGAGAGGAAATAAATACACGTGCCTTTAAAAATTGAGGAGTTCCCTCAGTTGCTCATGGGTCCCATCATAAGAACAACACCAGAGTAATGTGGGACTATCCTTCGAGGTAGATCCTTTTAAACAAAAAAAGTATTATTCTATTCGGACCAGGGGTCTTGGAGTAATCGCTGATCATCCTACATTTAAAATTAATTCTTCATCATTATCATCAAAACAATCATTATTATCAGGTCCACTCCATCAAATTAGTGGTTCTCGTGAGAAAATGCTTGAGTAGCTTAAGAAAACACCCAAATCACCATACACGTGCCTTTAAAAATTGAGGAGTTCCCTCAGTTGCTCATCGATCCCATCATCAGAACAGCACCAGATTAATGTGGGACCATCTTCGAAATAGTTTCTTCCAAACAAAAAAAGAATTAGGTACTCGAATCGGATCACGGGTCTTGGCGTAATCGCTGAACATCCTACATCATCATTATCATCAAAACAATCATCATCATCAGGTCCACTGCATCAAATTGGTTATTTTCGTGAGAAAATGCTTCAGTAGCTTAAGAAAACACCCAAATCACTATACACGTGCCTTTAAAAATTGAGGAGTTCCCTCAATTCCTCATGGATTCCATCATCAGAACAGCACCAGATTAATATGGGACCACCTTGGATGTAGATCCTTTCAAACAAAAAAAGAATTACCCAAATCGAACCATGGGTCTCGGAGTAATCGGTGAACATACATTTAAAAAAAACACCAAACCGAATGCAGAACCTCCTTCCTCAATGGAATTGAAGTCGGTTAATAATAAGTTAGCATAGAAAATAAGTGACAATATACTATTTTTAACCGACTGCCGAAAGAAAGGACGGTTTTGTTTTTTATATGTGGTAATTATTCAAGATACATTATTTAAAAATGCATAATATAGGTAATAATGGAAAGGACAAGGATTACAGAAATGTATCAAATTCTTAAAACAGAAAGGATCATTGTTGAAATGCAGGTACTGATAGGTACCTACATACATATGTACCTCTCTACCTACAATTACCTACCATATACATACTCGTACACATCTTCAGGTTCAGGATTCAAATTTAAAACGAATCGTGATTTCTTTTCTCAACATTAATATCATGTTTCAAAGATAAACCTAAAGAACTTAGGTAAGACAAAAATGGATGCGAGTTTTTTAAGCCTCTTTGATGGAGACCCTTTCTTTGATACGACGCTAATGAAAAACTCCTTTGAAGTGTAATACAATTATTTATATAAGGTACCTTATTAAATATTAATGAAATGAAAAAACACTATTTTATTTACGTACTAGTAAACCATAACTCACAAAACGGATTCGAATTCGGGACCGCCAGCTTCTTACGCAAGTTCACTAAAGACTAGGCTAGACGGCCTCGGATTTAACCCAAAATTATTCTCACTATCAGAGAATACTTTGGGAAGCGCTCTAGCCTCTAGGTATTTTCAAAACACCTATCCAACAACATTGCTGACATATTCAATCCTCCCTACAATATAGTTGTTGTCAATTTTTTGAAAGGCAACTATAACGTTCTGTTTTGACCAAAATTGCCCTAGAATTCATGTTTTGCCTCGAAAGGGGCTTTAAATATGGGAATATTACGATTTTCTTGGATAGATCGCTTCGCACCTAAAACGCTCTTTGAAAATGTGTTACGTCACTGTTCAAGCTTTGAAACATAATTACATACTCATCCATTTCGTCCAGTGGTTTTAACTGACAACAGTGTCAAACCTTGATTCTGATGAGAATCTTCAATGGCATTTCGACTTCGGCCACGTGACGCTTGTCAAAAGATATTTTAAATTTTAAATTATCAAAAATAACCTCATTAGAGGTAGTTTCACATGTTCTTATAATCCAAAAGAATTTAATTTGCTACAATTCAACCCTAATTTTTGTAGGTGGAAACAACCCTATTCCCCAACTTTCCCAGCAACGATACGTCAGTAGATGGGCCACAAAATGTAAATGCAAATCATTTTACGACCAACACGGAAACTATTTATACGATACGGGAAAGCTATTGTACATCCAACGTCAAAGATAAGTATACATTTTCCGCCTTATTTCAAAGGGGTAACGTGCAAAATTGTTAACATGTCTTAGATATCGCCACTCGCTCTACTTGCTACTGTTAAAATGCACATAGTGTTAAATGAATCATGAGCTTTGTTCCTCATTTGATCAGAACATTGTTCCTGAATTGCATTCAGAAACACAAGTATTCTATACTGCATATACAATATTTACATCCCATCCTAGGTTCCCTTTTAAATCCCTGTTTGCAAAGCGGAGAAGTGGCAAATGAGGTAAATCCATATTCATTTGCAGCATAAAACGTTGAATCAATTTGTATACCTACTTAATCAGAGCCGTAAAATAAAAAATGCTGGATTTTTTCCAAATATTGGCTTATTTAAGCGTGTCAATAAATTTACTCACTTTTTCCGAAATTTGGTGCAAAGGGAACTTGTAGTCGGTAGCATAAAGTTGTCACTTTACGCGTGTCAAACAAACTGTAGGAGCTGATTGCGACTGCAAAATGTAAATAAGTTTTAATTGGAACACGTTCTGCTTTGTCCTATTCTGTTATTCCAATGGCTTATCGAATGCAAGTGAATCGAACTCTTAAGCAACTATAAATAAAAGTGTGCTCTTTCATTATGTATACTTGTAACGGTTCTTCTAGGGTTAAGCGCAATGGACTGTGTGAAGGCAATGAGAACACTAGGTACCATAAACTACTACAACAGAGTAAGTCGAGAAATATACCGATGGCGCGATTAATGAGATTTATAATAAGATTTGTTTTTAAACAAAATATGAAATCATTTTCGCATTGCTTTTATGTTTGAGATTGTGGTATGAAATTAAATTCCTCAGAACAGTGAAAATGCTACATACTTTCATACATTTCTTCTGACACTAGTATATTTTGGTTTACGCCATTGAAGTTTGTATTCGTGTTGCCTGTAAATTTACTTACTGAAAAACATTATTAGTGATACAGTAAAATATACGCGGAACCCAAGAAGGAATTTGTTTTAGTTTCGTACTCGTAGATAGTTACCATCAGATAAGAAAAGATCGGAGGCAGGTTATCCCCAGTGACAAAAGAAGAGGGTGGGACCCTAATCACAATCAGCGGAATCGCTCTGCTGATGGTATCGAGGTAATCGCACACTTGTCAATTTCAAACCACCACCACCTGTCAGAAATAATATTTGATAATTTTATTATAACTTTCTCTATCCCAAAAATTGTATGCTTACGCCTTTGTATCATCATGAGAATGTCCTTAGGCTTAATAGCCTAAGGACATTCCATTCCATTAATTTTTTATCCTAATGGATAAAAAAATGTAGACTAAATACAGGTGTATTAAGTGAAACACTAATTCTAATGATTACTGTGCGAGAAAGAAAGATCGAACTTTAGCGCGCACTCGCAAAGAAATATTTGTTACCAGCAGCCAGCAGCTAAACTTCGTCTACCAGTAACTTAAAAATTGTGACTACAAAACTAAGGCTGGTTACGATGTATGTTTTGTTCTTTATACTTAAATTGCGTGTTATTATCAAATAAACTTGATTAACTCCTTGCCGAACTATGGTTATTGATTATTGATGAGATAGCCGAAGTATAGTTCGGTTAACCTTTTTTTTCAGTGCACATGCAGAAGTCGCTGAAACGCTGACGAACACTACATACATGCCGTCAATCTTCAGCCGGTCTCGACCAGTGAGCTATCTGGGCAACGATAGGATGTGTTTAAGTGAAGTTTCCTACAAAAAACCGGCCAAGTGCGAGTCGGACTCGCGCACCGAGGGTTCCGTAAAAACCTATAACAATTGCTATTTCTTATGATTGCGTGGACATGAAAGTTTCGTTTTGCTACAGCAGAAAGATATTATAGAGCTGAGTATATGATATGAGTTTCAATTTAATACCTCTACTCGTTTACGAGGATACAGGTAGTAAGGTTAAAATTAAAAAAAAAAATTATGCACGATTTTACTAAAAATGTCTACTTTTCGTAATTTTTCCTTTGTCTGTGCTATATGAAGTTTTTTCGTGCCAAGTTTCAAGTTTCTGAGTTTACGGGAAGTACCCTTTAGGTTTTGAGTTTCTTGCGATTACTCAGCTCCAAAATATGCAACTTAAATTGCTATTTCTTTTGATTGCGTTGACATAAAAGTTTGTTTTTGCCACAGCTGAAAGGTATTACAGACCTGAGTATTTGAAATGAATTTCAATTTAATACCTTTACGCGTTAACGAGGAAAAAGGTAGTAAGTTTAAAATTGAAAAAAATATTTTTTTATTGTTGTTATAAGCAGAAACGTCTGCATTTCCTTTCAATTATAAAATTTAAATTTTTTTTGTATGATCCTACTAAAAATATCTACTTTTTATAATTTTTCCTTTGTCTATGCTACATGACGTTGCTTCGTGCCAAATTTCAAGTTTCTGAGTTCACGGGAAGTACCCCGTAGGTTTTGCGAGTGCCGAAAACTCTAAAATTTGCAGCATAAACGACTGTATCTTTTGATTGCGTTGGCTTTTAAGTTTGATTTTTTCACAGATTCAAGGGACAATAAACCTGAGTATTTGGTATAAATTTCAGCTTGATACCTCCACGCGTTCCTGAGAAAAATGGTCTTGACAGACAGACAGACAGACAGACAGACAGACATACGGACAACAAAGCGATCCTATAAGGGTTCCGTTTTTTCCTTTTGAGGTACGGAACCCTAAAAACCCTCCAAAAATCAGATCGTTCTTCTACAACCGAGGCGTCGAGTTGATAGGTGTGCGTTAACCTCACAGGCGTTATTTCGCCAAAATTTGCCACGATCCAAACTAACCGAAATTTCCTCTCAGTTGGACAGTTTTAGCGAACTCAGCTTCGTTTGTTGTTTAGGATACTGAATAAATAAAATCGCTTCATAGCAAAACAGTAGCTATTTATACCAACACATAATATTAGAAATGTTACGAAAAAATGTATGTGCACACATTTTGCCATGGTAACCGAGTACGTAGGTATGATTGCAAGCTTCCTACAATTAAGCATATAAAAAGGATTAAACTGTTATCATATTCAACGCTTCTGAATATGCTTCACAAGAATTACAAGAACATAATCCACGATTCTACGTTGTTACTAACTGCCGTAGACCCCTGCTACGGCGTAGCAGCGAAGCTGCATGTCTACGAGTAAAAGCGGCCGGTAGGCCCTCCGTGTTTGAGGTTCAAACGACGTTCAGAATCGTTTGAGCGTAATGAAATTCATTAACCTTTATTATTTAAGTAGGTATATACTTTTCTTTAACCCCTTACGTGAAAAACACACAGCACTGTTTTGTTTTAATTTTTCCACCACCCATTTCTTCATTCATTTCAGGAGGTCCCGGGTTCGAATCCTGGTCAGGGCAGTTATTTGTGTATGTATTTATCACAGATATTTGTTCCTGAGTTATGGATGTTTTCTATGTATTTAAGTATTTATCTATATCTATCTATTATATATATCGTCGCCTAGTACCCACAACACAGGCCTTATTGAGCTTACTGTGGGACTAGGTTGATTTGTGTAAGATTGTCCTAATATTTATTTATTATTTATTTATTTATTTCTTAAATTCTCCGCTTTGAGCTCACCCCGCAAAGTGTACCAACTGGTTTCATGTTAAGCCTTTGTGTGAGTTCCATGTCAAAGTTACCTAAATACCTTCCATTAGTAACACAATATGATGTAATAATATAAAGAAACATAGCCTTAGCAATCAATTAGCAACTTAAATCTACCGTAAACCAACCTCTTTTGAGTGAAAGTTCTCAGCCCGAGTTACGAAACTGAATTATGTAGCTTTAAGTCTTAGTCATTAAATATTGCTTGCTGATAACGAGGTCGAGGAGTACTTCTATAACACAATCAATTAATAGTAACAAAGACGCTAACTAATTTGACGTAAAGTAGCGTAACTAGCTGATTAGATAGTCTCAAACTTCATGCTAATTTTATCAATAAGGCCTTTAGTTTCTTATTCTTGAATTAGCTGGAGCACGTACACACTTTTCTTTAAGCTTCTATGAAATCAGTTTAATTACAAAAACCTGCGATACTTTGCGTTTAATTTAAATAAACGCAAAGTATCCTGAAGTTTTTCTTGAGATTTTCTTACTTAAGCCAGTCAGGAAAAGGTGTCTTCATTAGACAAGTTCTGCTATGAAGTCTTAGTTTTTTAAGTTTCGTTAGATAGTCTTCGCAACTGCCTCGCACCGCTGCGTAATTAAAGTTTATAATAGAGCTGATATAATTTAACTATGCGGTACTGTTTTGCACTTGTTAACTTGGCACTGGTATCAACATACTTAAATAATTATTTGCATCTATCATGTCCTATAAATCATGTTTTTGAGTAGGTAACACCCGATCCCTTTTGCATTTAAGTTTAAGAGAAATGGTTTGACTTTTGTTTTTTTTTAGAAAATCAGTTTTAGACTGCTTACAAATGCAGCAATTAATATTTAAAAACGATTCGTTTGTATTAACTACAAGTCATATAATGTGTTCATTAAAGCAGTTTGAATAAGGTACTTAATGTACTTATTTAATCTAATTTCATGACTCACATTCACACTCAGTGCTTTCAAGTAGGTGATAATATATATAGCGTGCAATGATTTCGTTAGTTGTTAAATTGCTTAATATAATACCTACCTACAATTATTTCTTAATTACCTATGTGATTATTTCAATGTAATCAGAATTGGTTAAAGGTTTATTTATACTCCTATTGCATACTTACCAGTACGAGTAACTTAAAAAAAAAATACAGTTTAGGGCACAGATTTAGGGCGTCACCCCAATATAATTACAGATTATTCGAGAACAAGGATCAAAATTTTTAAGTATAAATGGAATTATAGCACGGATAAAGATCTTTAAAACTTTTTAAGTAAAAGTATAAAGTCGAAAAGATAAAGTCTCACCTCTGTCCGAAAAGTTCGACATGAGGTGCGGTTGTAGGAACTTCATAAACTTTTAAAAGATCGTTACGGGAAAAGCCTTAAACGATTTTACTTCTAACAATTTCTCGCTGTCGTCATATTTTAAACGAAGCGCTAAAAGGGCCGAAATTAAGACATTTGAGGTCCGGTTACCGCAACTTTACGCTGGGAAACCCCGTCTGAGTTTTCATTAGATTTGGTTTAAATCGCAGGTACCAATTAAGCTTAGCTATGTAAATGCTATAATCCGTAGCATAGCTGGATCTGATTGCGAAAATTGCTAGTGTAATGCGAGCGCTGCTAATCTATATTAGGATGTACAGTCAACGCCATAAATAGGTGTACACTTTTGCACCTTAATCCATTGTAATAAGGTTTTTTAGGCGTTGACTGAACGTTCGCCAAGTAATATTCTTATAGTATTTTATGTTAGATAATATAAATTATATTCAGCACATTTCTCATTTCAACAACAAACTTGACTAAAATATAGGTATTAGGTACGACACGATAAATGCGAAAATGATTCAGAAATTAATTTACTCGAATGTTTATTAAAACCTAGTTTTATAAAGCGCCCGTAATTAGGGTATGGTAATAAGGTCTGGTATACTTTTGTCTAAAATGTGTCGGTAAATTTATAATTTATACACTCACCTCCCCAAAATGGTAGTCGAAGTAAAAGTGTTGCGCGCTAATTTATATTACGTATTAATGTGCCGGTGGGGTAAAATTTTCCGGGCCAGTTTGCCCAGTAATTGCTACCGCCGAGTCGAGCCGAGCCCAAAACTTCCTTGGCGCGCTGCCAACGAAGCTGCAATCCACAGGTGATGGAATGAATTCGTTGCTAGAACGGCATAAATTGAGGAATTTGAAGAAACTTGCGCTGAATATGCTAACAGTTAATTTACAATTCAATTTGCGGTTCGTGTTCAGTTCTTATGTTACAATGATAGACATATTATTTTTGTTCTCCTAACCTACTTGAGTATATGTCAGCATTTTAGGTAGGCTTACCAGTTTTCTTCCTAGATTTTAGGTTCTATATTACGGATACAAAAGTTTAAACTGACGCTAACCAAGCCACGCCAACACAACACACGACACATGCACTAAGGATTCAAAACAAATCTGTCGCCAACCCAACTCTAATGATCAGGAATGAATATCACTCGCTGAATGTCAAGTCTAATGCGACCTTATTCTCTATCGGGCATTAATCACCCGGGTTGACTCATCAGAAGTGTGAAAGGGACCAGATTAGTAGGTACACAGGATGGGCGGTGCCGCTAATGATCAGGACGTAGTAGGTACTACCTATGCTTAATGAATATTCGGGTCACGAACTTTTGAATGGAACGCGATCCCGGTTTTATGCTCCTGACGTGTTCATAAATGGGATTCTAATTATTACAAACTCGTTTCTCAACTGAAGACGTACGTTACGAGACTTAGTTTCAACGCGACTGTTTTTAGTTTCAACGCGAGTGTTTTGTTTCAACGCGAGTGTTTTTAGTTAAAACGCGAGTGTTTTTAGTTTCAACGCAAGTGTTTTTAGTTTCAACGCGAGTGTTTAGTTTCAACGCGAGTGTTTCTAGTTTCAACGCAAGTGTTTTTAGTTTCAACGCGAGAGTTTTGTTTCAACGCGAGTGTGTTTAGTTTCAACGCGAGTGTTTTTAGTTTCAACGCGAGTGTTTTTAGTTTAAACGCGAGTGTTTTTAGTTTCAAAGCAAGTGTTTTTAGTTTCAACGCGAGTGTTTTGTTTCAACGCGAGTGTTTTTAGTTTCAACGCGAATGTTTTTAGTTTCAACGCGAGTGTTTTTAGTTTCAACGCGAGTGTTTAGTTTCAACGCGAGTGTTTCTAGTTTCAACGCGACTGTTTTTAGTTTCAACGCGAGTGTTTTGTTTCAACGCGAGTGTTTTTAGTTAAAACGCGAGTGTTTAGTTTCAACGCGAGTGTTTTTAGTTTCAACGCAAGTGTTTTTAGTTTCATCGCGAGTGTTTTTAGTTTCAACGCGAGTGTTTATAGTTAAAACGCGAGTGTTTAGTTTCAACGCGAGTGTTTTTAGTTTCAACGCGAGTGTTTAGGTTCAACGCGAGTGTTTTTAGTTTCAACGCAAGTGTTTTTAGTTTCAACGCGAGTGTTTTGTTTCAACGCGAGTGTTTTTAGTTTCAACGCGAGTGTTTTTAGTTTCAGCGCAAGTGTTTTTAGTTTCAACGCAAGTCTTTAGTTTCAACGCGAGTGTTTTTAGTTTCAATGCGAGTGTTTTGTTTCAACGCAAGTGTTTTTAGTTTCAACGCGACTGTTTTTAGTTTCAACGCGAGTGTTTTGTTTCAACGCGCGTGTTTTTAGTTTAAACGCGAGTGTTTTTAGTTTCAACGCGAAAAATTAGTTTCAACGCGAGTGTTTTTTTAGTTTCAACGCGAGTGTTTTTAGTTTCAACGCGAGTGTTTTTAGTTTCAACGCGAGTGTTTAGTTTCAACGCGAGTGTTTTTCGTTTCAACGCAAATGTTGTTAGTTTCAACGCGAGTGTTTTTAGTTTCAACGCGAGTGTTTATAGTTAAAACGCGAGTGTTTAGTTTCAACGCGAGTGTTTTTAGTTTCAACGCGAGTGTTTTGTTTCAACGCGAGTGTTTTTAGTTTCAGCGCGAGTGTTTTTAGTTTCAACGCGAGTGTTTTTAGTTTCTACGCGAGTGTTTTGTTTCAACGCGAGTGTTTTTAGTTTCAACGCGAGTGTTTTTAGTTTCAACGCGAGTGTTTTGTTTCAACGCGAGTGTTTTTAGTTTCAACGCGAGTGTTTTTAGTTAAAACGCGAGTGTTTTTAGTTTCAACGCGAGTGTTTTTAGTTTCAACGCGAGTGTTTAGTTTCAACGCGAGTGTTTTTAGTTTCAACGCGAGTGTTTTTAGTTTCAACGCGAGAGTTTAGTTTCAACGCGAGTGTTTTTAGTTAAAATGCGAGTGTTTAGTTTCAACGCGAGTGTTTTTAGTTTCAACGCGAGTGTTTTGTTTCAACGCGAGTGTTTTTAGTTTCAACGTGAGTGTTTTGTTTCAACGCGAGTGTTTTTAGTTAAAACGCGAGTGTTTAGTTTCAACGCGAGTGTTTTTAGTTTCAACGCGAGTGTTTATAGTTAAAATGCGAGTGGTTAGTTTCAACGCGAGTGTTTTTAGTTTCAACGCGAGTGTTTTGTTTTAACGCGAGTGTTTTTAATTTCAAAGCAAGTGTTTTTAGTTTCAGCGCAAGTGTTTTTAGTTTCAACGCAAGTGTTTAGTTTCAACGCGAGTGTTTTTAGTTTCAATGCGAGTGTTTTGTTTCAACGCGAGTGTTTTTAATTTCAACGTGAGTGTTTAGTTTCAACGCGAGTGTTTTTAGTTTCAACGCGAGTGTTTTGTTTCAACGCGAGTGTTTGTAGTTTCAACGCGAGAGTTTAGTTTCAACGCGAGTGTTTTTAGTTAAAACGCGAGTGTTTAGTTTCAACGCGAGTGTTTTTAGTTTCAACGCGAGTGTTTTTAGTTAAAACGCGAGTGTTTTTAGTTTCAACGCAAGTGTTTTTCCCTTCCCTGTTTACTTCCCTGAGAGTCCCGATAGACCTGCGACTGAGGGTCGGAAGGTCATGTACGTAACTTACTCAGGCTTTGCTGTAGTTACTAGGGCACGTGGTAGATGGCCACAATGAGAAGACTACAGATCCAAGTTTATCTTTTATTAAAAAGATTGCAGTGTAAAACATTACACATACACTCACCAATACTACAGCGTTACAGAAATTATGATTACATTTCAATGGAATGGGTACAAGGTGGACAGTAGGCCACCCAGACGAAAACCTGGAAGGAAGCATCCGGATGTTGCGAGAGGACCGGCGTTTTTGCCTTATGTCAAAGGAGTGACGGACAAAGTAGGTACAGTCGCCATCAAATATATCGGACCGGCCAGGGTACTCAAAAATATCTGAACATGCACTTTATCGCCCTGATAATAGAGGCGTTGTTCAGATATTTCTGACCACCTTGGCCGCTTCGATATATCTGATGGCGACTGTACAGTACTAGGGAAGTACTCAATACAAACCGTGTATATGCCGTTATCCAAGGTGTCTGGGCATTTAAGGTCAGCAAAGGATGTTATCCCTTATCAAACACCGGGCGTTTATAAGATTGATTGTAGCTGTGGTAGTTCCTATATTGGGGAAACCAAAAGCACAATAGCGAAAAGGGTCAAGGAACATATCACAGCAGTCAAAAATCGGCAAGTTAACAAATCTGCGGTGGCTGAACATTTGTTAGAATCTGGACCAAACCACTGGATTGAGCTCCATAATCCAAAAGTGCTCTCCACGGAACCTCGTCGTTATAGCAGGAAACTACGAGAAGCAATTGAAATTAGAAAGTATAAAAACTTCAACCAGAACGAGGGACAGGGGATTAATTTCTTCTTCGTGGAATTCAGTGATCAGCAAATGTAAGCGTCGAAATACGTGCATTTCCAAACCATCGGATGTTGTGAGTGTCGTGTGTAGGCAAAGTGACAACCCTCTAGCATAAATGTGAATAATCAAGACCAAGTGCGGGTAGTTCGAAAAACCCGCGCGGCTAGGAGATGCTGATACGATTCCTCGCCAGTCTGCCTGCGACCACGAGCGTTATGACACGCTCGAAACGTCAGGAAAATTAAAAGTAAGTGTACGCGATTAAGTCCCGTGTTTTGTCAAAATAATGATTACATTTCGATGACAGGTTTATATTATTTAACAATTAAGAGACATGCAAAAACCGTGCGCGTATAAGCTATAACGGAAAGGAAAGGGAAAAGTAAAGCACCACAGTAGGTACAGATATTTCTAGAGTAGCATACCATAGACTAAGTAAGGGATGGTTTGAGGAGATTAAACCCTGACCAGAAATATATGACTATGCGCCATGTTGCGGAATTTCATTGGACTAAATTTTTCATACTAAACTGAACTGTCACCGTATACATGAGAAAAAAAGCGCCCTCTTGACAATGTTCATATATTTCTGGTCAAGCTTTACATTGTTTAACAGTCCCTTCATTAATTGGACGCACTCTACAGCTTGCGGTCCCATAGATTTAAGTGATTTAACACGGAGTACCTTTCAACCGTGCCGTCACAGTGTCGCTTTCGCAATGAGTCAAGCTTTCGTCGTACTGACGTAGCTTTGTGTACCTAATCCTATTTTAATGGCTTTCCAACGAGCAGTCTCGTATGCCAGTGGTGCTCTCGGGTCGAGATGCATTTATATCACTATATTTGACTATGAATCTAGAATGGATATCGGGAGACTTAAAATAGATTATAATGCAAAGATCCCTATAACACTTTATATAAAAAAAATATAATCACCTTTAGCATCTAACATGCCTATATACATATTAGTACATATTGAGTCAATATGTACTAATATGTATACTAATATGTATATAGGCATGTCAATATTATTGACTTGTGTCTTGCATTGTACCTATTAATTATCTAATTGCTCAGAGATGTTAAAAATAGGTTGAGAAATGTATTTAAATAAAAAATGCAAATACTTTGATATTTAACCTATTTCAAATAAAAATGCAAAATAGTTTCACAAAAAGGTATTTGAAATACAAAATGCAAAATAGGTATTTTCAAAATACCTTTATTCAAATAAAATACCTTTTTACACTTTCACTAGAGGGCGGCATTTGATCGATCGATCGATTAAATTTGTTGCACCAAATTATAGAATTTACACAATACACTGCATTGTGGCTGCGGCATTTATTTGATAGATTTTTGTTAGACTTACTTCGGCTGGCAAAGTATCGAAATAAATTATATGCGATTGTTGCCAGGGTATATTATAGAGCCCATTAGGCACCTCACACACCTTACCCGGGACGGGACGGGCATGAAGTTATCGAACGAGCGGAGCGTAAGCGAAGCGAAGTTCTTACAAACAACTTCTGGCTACTGGGACGTCTTGGCAATTCGATGTTTTGAGAGTCTGTTACGCGACAACTTTAGTAACGTTTTTCTGATCTTCATGAAATTTGTTCGGGCTGTAGCTGTATGCTGTAGTATACGTAAAATCTGAGAGTTCGTTTACGAGCATCAGGATCGATCGAGGGGTCATGACGTGAATAAATCATCAATATCATCATAAGGGCCACAAAATGAGGCTGAAAGAAACCGTAATTGAGGGAGCTGCGTCTCGTTTTTTGACTAATTTTTAAACACGTTTCAATATGGCTGACAGCATACCGTAACTAGGCTATAACTATATAATTTAGTCGGTGTCTTTGTTTCCCTTCAAAAAGCGGTGGAGAGTAACAAACGATTATATGTATTGTACTTTTAGTAGTAAGCAATAAGACAAGGAGACCCCCTATCACTCTTTTCAGCTGTACTCGAATCAGTCTTTAGAAGGCTTGATTGGGATGAATTCGGACTCAACATAAATGGCAGACGGCTAAACAATTTGCGATTTGCCGACTACCTAGTTTTAATGGAGGAAGATCCCCAAAAACTGGAGCAGGTACATGGTGAAGGTGGTACCTTGAGTGAAGGGAGCCGACAAGTGGGATTAACAATGAATGCTAAGAAAAGGAAAATGCTAACTGACGCAACTAAAGGAAACATAAAAGTAGATGGCACAAACTTAGATTATATCGAAGAGTATGTGTACTTGGGACAAATTATTTCCCCCACAGACGAAATAACCGAAGAAATAATTAAAAGAATAGCTTTAGGCTGGGAAAATATTGGTACCTAACTCAATAGTCGCCGGTGCAGACGACAACAAAGGGCATTATACGGATTTTAGTGATGATGGGATCCCCTTTTGCATAGTGAGACCTTAGGACCCATAGAACATTTTAGGAAGCAGAGCCATCTAAATTTATGGTGCGGTGGGGGTAAAAGGGGGGGAGATTTCTTTTATCAACACATAGATTGAAAACTATAAGTCTTAGCAACATACTTTAAAGGCAAAAATTGTAGAGAATTTTATGAACAATATATCCTTTATTGAAAGTTTTGTAGTAACTTTAACCGTTTTTATTAAAAATATGAAAGACTGATTTTGGGACACAAATGTATGGGGGAGGGACGGAAACACCTACTGGCCGACTTGTTTTCACTTCTATTTTAAATTCTTCGTGTTCTAAAGGCAAAAGGTTGACTTTGAATGCGTAGCTGCAATATCCTCCCAAGGTGACTTCTGCCTTTGAAACTATATCGAAGCCACTGAAAGAATTAACTGCCCGAAAATATTGTGAATGTTCCCAGATATGAGGCTGTGTAGTGTATAATTGAATAGAGGATATAGAAAAAGAGAATGAATATTAGGTACCAGTGGCGGCGCGTCCATAGAACATGATTCCCGTCGGCTTGCCTAAGTTTCAGGCGCCTGAGCAGTTTTCCTACAGCTCATGAAGAAATTTTAAGCCAAATTCGGCACTGGCTTGCCTAAGAAAAAATTTAACCTACCGCCACTGTTAGGTACCTACTTGTTTTTTTAAATGCTATAGTCTTTTTTCCTAGCGGTTGTCCCGGTTGGGGTCCGTTTGACAACCAAATCCCATGAATTGGCGTAGGCACTACTTTTTATGAAAGTGACTGCCATAATCTTAACTTCCGACCCAGAGGGGAAACTAGGGCCTATCGGAATTAAATTCGGTTTCCTTACGATGTTTTCCTTCACCGAAAAAGCGACTGGTATTTCCTGCTGGTATTCCGTGCGGTACTAACTCAGCGGTACTATCGCCAACACTGGCTATTTTTACTATTTTGACTATTTTTTTAACCCCTATTGCAACGGCATAAGGTCTATCGACGGTGTGTTGCTGTTTGTACGAGCCATGGTTTGAACCCGATACCTTATACCCGGATTGAAAATCGGACGTAAAAAACTTCAAACGTCGATTTCATATTTCTTATATTTTCTTAGTTTTTTTATATAGAAAGGTATAAGTAAAATACCAAAAATGAATTTGGCATCCTTGCTTTACACGAAAACGATATCAAACTTGACTATATAGCTCTACCTTTTTATTAATGAATTTTGGGGGCACCCCCCACATTCCAAAAAACTTGCATCAAAAATTTTAATGGCTCCTCTTCTAAAAGCATTGCTTGTATCGTAAGTACTAACTCTGCACAAGGAAATTCCATCATCATCATTTTCCGTATAATTAAGTGAACACCACCGACTACAAGGAAATAATGAAAAGCAAGGACTTAGGCATTTACATACAAAGGAAGACATTCAACACTTGTATTCTTCTATGCATGACATATGGGTGTGAGAACTGGTCACTCACACACAGCAGAACACAGAGATAGACTCACAAAATGCCAACGAGCGAGGGAAAGGAGTGTGCTGGGAGTGAAACTTAAGGACAGACTCCGGAACCAGGAAATCAGTTCAAGAACAAAAGTCACTGACATAATCACACGTATTGACCAATGGGGTTGGCCGGTCGAAAGTTTTTACAGATGGCGCCAGCATAGCTGGTACCTGTCAGTCCTACGAATTGTGCTAAATTCTTGTTTTTTTTTTGGAATTTTGTGACCTGGATGGGCTAGTGTTTAAGCCAAATCCCAACAACAATATTTACTAGTGACAGGTACCAGCTATGCTGGCGCCATCTGGCCAAACCGTTGACAGTTGCCAACCCCATTGAAGTGGTGGTGAACAGGCCACATGCTGCGCGATTAAAAGGTAAAATGGAGCAAACAAGTGACCCACTGGCACCCAATTGGTTGCATGCGCAAACAAGGTCCACAAAAAACAAGATGGGAGGATGACATAACACTAACACTGGGACCACGCTGGACCAGGGTGGCCCTACATAGAAATCACTGGAAAGAGATGGAGGAAGCCTATGCACACAGGCACTTCACTTTGAGAGATACACCATTAAAACTTATCATAAACAAATCGACTCATAACTTACATTGAAGTAAAATAAAGGCTTATTTAATTGAATTAAGTAAGCAATAATTACAATATAAGAAGAGTCTTGCCAGAGGACAAGGACCAACGATAATAGCGCCTTCTCTGTCATACTGATTGGTCTTCGTATTATTATTACCATACCCCGTCTATACCTAATATTCTAAGTCTATGAATATAATATAATTTTATATAATAACACTTTTCCGTCCGTCCGTTGTACGTTAAAAAGTGACAAAAGCATTTTGTATTATAAAGTGTTTTAAAATACAAAATACGTGTACTTTTTAGTATTTCAAATAAAATACAAAATAGTTTCCGAAAAAAGTATTTCAAATGCTTTTATTTCAAATAATTAACATCTCTGTAATTGCTGCCTAAGTGAATGTCTTATTATAAGAGACGCACACTAAATGCTATATGCAATACTTATAAGTATGCAGAGGAATGGATGGGGACAATATTACACAAATCAACCTAGTCCCAAACTGAGCAAAGCTTGTACTATGGGTAGTAGGCGACGATATACATACTTATATAGATAAATATATACTTAGATACATAGAAGACACCCATAACTTAGGAACAAATATTCGTGATAAACACACATATAAATGCGCTTACCAGGATTTGAACCCGGGACCTCTTGCTTTGTAGGCAGGGTCACTACCGACTAGCCTAGGAGGCCGCAGCAGGATGAACACTATCGCCACTAAACCAAACTAAATGCCCTCAGACTAAACTAAACAAGCCAGCAGATGACCCGCAAAATTATATATATTCTATAGCTATCTTTAAAAGAAATATTGTGGAAAAGTTGCTCTCAGGTAAGATCACTAGGCTAGGATCCTGAGAGGTTTGCAACTACGGACCCGCAAACATTGTATTCTTAAATCATTTTTGTAGGCAGATACATGAAATACTAGTATCAAGATTAGCTAGGGATACACGCACAGATGCAGATCCGTCCGTGTATGGCGCGAATTGGACACGGATTTGTCTCCGGACACATCTAAATAGCGCCATACATAGACGGATCTGTCCGCCGGAGTCGCCGGACACATCTGTGCGTGTATCTCTAGCTATTTTATACTTAAATAAGTTTTGTAGGTACGTACATGAAATAGTAGTATCAAGATTGTACTTCCCTCTTACATTTCACCCTAGTAAACTGCAGTCTTCAAAAATCTTACAATTTTATTGGCAATATATTTTCGCCAGAAAGTTGTTTGTTCCTCAAGTTGGCTTGCCGCCAGTGAGCCCGCGGCCTTAAAGAAATTCTACGCGACTCGCTAGCGCTACAAAGTTAATTTAATATCGTGTCATTCCTTCAGCGATGCCCAAGAGATTCCAACCAACTTTTAAGTAAGTAACAGGGGAATTTCTTAACATATGTATGTAGCTTGTAATTAAATTCTGAAAGATGAATATCTTATAGGTAGGTAGCAGTGGCGGCGGCTCAAAAAATTTCTTAGGCAAGCCGAAGCTTAATTTGTCTTAAAATTTCTTCATGAGCTGTAGGAAAATTGTTCAGGTGCCTAAAAATCACGCAAGCCGACGGGAATCATGTTCTATGGAAGCGCCACGCCACTGGTAGGTAGTGTCCTTATTATTTGAATAGTTTTGTGATACATTTGTAATGACTTTAGTTTTAAGTATATCAAAGTATACCTACTAAACGTTCGTTATGTCATGTCACTCATGTCATGTCTATATAGATCTACGACTACGACAATGTACCTCCATCATTATCGGTTGTCAATAAGACGTTACTGTCATAAAAATCATTTATTTAAAAACTCATTAACCACCGTAAAGTACCTTTGACTTGAAAAAAACACATTTATGTTACACAAGTGTAAATGGATTAGAGTAGGTAATATATAAACTAACGGTAGACAAAAGGAAACGATAATGGTATAATTTATGTCCCTTATCCCTAACAAATCGTTGGTTGAATTGTTCATAGTTAAGAAAACCATCATCGGAAGATAACGGCATAAAGAGAAATGGAATAAAAGGAGGAAAACACTGGAAACAAAAGATAAACGGTGTCATTCTCGACAACTGTCGAGTGAGAAAATGTAATCTTTGTAAAACATTTTAGATTGATATCACATGGGATGAGTAGGATAGGAAGGATGCACTGAAGGAGGTTTTTGGATAAACGGTTCTATTTAGTTTAGTTGGGCTTTTACATATTGGCTAGTAATAAAAAGTATAGGCACTGTTAAGAATTTAAACTAGGTTAACTCTTAAATACTTAATACTAAACAAACCTTCAACAAAAACTACAAGTTTATAACCCAGCTGAGCTGAGGCCTACATAACTTGCAACACTACTGCAAGCCCAATTCGATACTTACCTATACCATTAGCACGTTTCGGAACATAACTAGGCTTAGTGAAGTCCCAGTACCCGGTTCTGCTTTGACAGCCAGCTCAACGGATACGGATGTATCCCCATCCGACTGAACTGAAAAGACTCGCGACGAGCGACTAACGAACTGGAAATGTCGACATTTCTGTTTACATGCGGCTTGTTTCAGTAATCGTATATGTTTTTTCGTGAAAATATTCACTTTAAATTGTTTTATGTCTCACTGTGGGTTATTAACTGAAGTTTCAGACACATTATACACATGGTAATAGTATTACGTGTTACCCTTGGGGCGACAAAAACCCTAAAAGGGGCGTGAGTAATAATGTTGCCATAACGCTTTTCAGTGTTATGGTGGTACGTAAAAGTAGCCTCACCCTTAAGTAAAGTTTACGTACATGTTTTCTATGAAGCTAATAATATCTATATAATGTTAGTTTTCTGAGGCGAAGCAAAACACTATAAACTCAGCGTTCAAGAAGACTCAAATTCCTTAATAAGTAGGTACTAAGCAAAGCTCCTTTGAACTTAAATTTCTGATTGTTATTAAGTAACACTTCCCAATTGTTATTAAGTAAAAGTTATATTATGTTGGATGTCGGTTGTAACTTATTAGTTGCGCCAACCACAAAACAAGAGACAACCACGTCCACAATTTGCGAACTTAGTCTGATAACGCGCGACGTGTTCTGTTAACATATAAGTTTAGTTAGTTGTCTTGTCACATGTTATACATTGTACTTAAGTATATAAACAAAATACAAGTTTAGTAACTAACTACACAGACAACGAAAATGGGAACAGCACCCGATTTTTTCAGAGCAATAGCGAATAATTCTCTTTGTGATGTGTCATCATAACATTCATAACATACCTAGTAGTAGTAAGCCCATGACAAGCCCTATTCATAGACCACTGAATGAGCCCCAAAACACACTCGGCAAGGATATACCTGCAGGATTGGCATCACTTGGGCTTTTCGGTGAAAACGTATGGAAAAACAAACTACATATATTTTTTTGAAGGCAGGTAAGTACCTAAATATTAAAATAAGTCAAACTAGCAAAGTTTGTCATCAATGTCATTCCATTAGGCTAGGATACAGATAAGCTTTATGTATCTAAAATAATGCATAACAAAATTTATATCAAAGCATTCAGCATTTCTTATTAAATTAAATCTGAAGCTATCTTGTCGAGAAAAAATAAAATTTATTCTTAATTCTGTGAAAAGTGTAAAACCACTAAAGGACCCGAGGGCCTTCTAAAATACCTTTCACTAATATTTTTATTTGAATTCTCCGAGAGAACATATTCAATTCATATTTCATTCATAATTTAAATTTCTTTTTAATAAAGCGTTTTTAAATTTTACAATAAGCTAAATTAATAACCAAGTCAACACAGGATGAAAGTATTCCACAGCTACTTTTCTTGATTTATATAAATTGATTCCATGAGTTTTTTTTGTCCAAGCAATAAATAAGTTTTATCGAAAAAGTTTTGCAGACGATTGCTCTGGAAATGACATGTTCAAAAGGTTTTTCTTTTCATTTTATTGCTGTGAGCCGTAAAAGTTAGATGTAAGTACATTTTTAATATTATTATTAGCTGGAGAAGCTACAGAATCAGGAATGGCAGTTAAGATTTGTTGAATTGAAATCAGTGAACCAGACTAATAGACAATACAACGATAGCTGTATTTGCTAAAATATTGGGCTTAGGTGTATTTACGTATTATATATTTATACCATATCCACCCTTACTTGTCTTATCATAGTTATCAGTCGTGTACAAACGTCTGTCAATCTATTCAGTACTAAGTAGGTGAGTTTTTTTAAGTATATAACAACATTTTAAGTAATAATACCAGAGGAAATTGTAGTAATATCCTTAAGAAATCTTTGTACCTAAGTACACGGTAAGACAAGTAAGGACGAATAAGGTATAGTGAACAGTTAAATTATTAATTTCACATAATCGATTTGAAACTTTGCAAGTTAAAAGAATGCAAACGACAATATAATCATTTGATATAATTGGTAAGTTATTAAGTAATCAAACTATTCACAAGGATAGATGAATTGTTGATTCAGACAGATCAACTGCAATAAAATATTTTGGAAGTGTAAAGTTATGTTCGCAATAAATAAGACGTTTTCCTTTAGAAGTTTTAACGTGGCTCACACAATATGCAATTATTCGTTCTATTATGCTACCAAAGTCATATCTTAGCTCAAGCTGTAAGTATCGCACAACACTAAAAATATAACTTTTATAAAAAAAAACATTTAAGTTAACCTCCTAAACAGCTGAACCAATTTTGATGAAACATATCTAAGATCACTCGCAGACACACATCGCGGTGAAGCTTGTAAGTCCCTATTTTTGCGTCGGGGTTTAAAAACAGTCACACATCACAAAAAACAAGGCCAAGTGAATTTCAGGCCTGACATGAAGGAGACGCGACGCCTCAAGTTAATAGGTTAAGCGCCCCGCTAGATCACTAGCCTGCTAGTCGAGTGGAATGGCAAGAGGGAAAAGCGGTCGCAACTTTTGCTTGAAGTGCCTTGTCGCCCATCTTCAATCACTTTGGTTGTAGTTTCAATGTGATGATTGTGCTTTTGTGCGAGTGCTAACACTAACCTAAACTACTTAATGTGCGAAGATACTGACAATTGTTTGCTCTAATCGGTGTGGATCAATATGGTGAGTACTTATCATATAGTGATTATAAATTAATCTATGGAGAAATCAAACCAACAACCTCGGACCTCGTTCGTTGTTAATGGAAATTTCTTGAAACGCAAGTGTAGACGTGTCCGTCTGCGCGTGTTATGCGTACTGTAAGGGTTAAATAGGTACACACTGAAAGCAATGGGTAGGTAAGGGTGAAAAATTATTGTAGAGGGCGCTCTTCCAGATTCCATACAACGAGAAAAAGAGACAAAAGATGAATAGTCCTTAACAATGTACGGAAACTATATACAGTCAGAAGGTTTTTCTTGGGGAAAAGTCTTCCCTGTAGCTTTATTCTATTGCATTTTAATTTTAGAGTATGTCGAAAACCTGCGAATTCCCTTAATTTGGGTACCAATTCGAGACGAATAAGGGAGGAATTTTCGCAAAAATAAATAAAAACTACTTTCCACTACACAATTTTTTTTATTTTTTTATTTTTATTTTTTAGTAATCAAATATACATATCACTTACAAACTAGTCCAACACATGATATATATTACATTAGAAATAACAAAAAACATTAACAATTCAGTACACAAAAGATACACACATTGTTGTGGATATAAAACTATTTTACATTTGTGGAACATAATAGCCTACTTGTTACATTTGTGAACTCAGTCAGGGTACAGTTAAATAAGTCAATTTTTTGGGAGACTTCATTTAATACTCTCAAGGCCCTGACAGTAGGTGCATTGGCGAGTAAGTTAGTGCGCGCGGTCGGGCACGCAAACAGGCGCGGCGCCCGGCGTCGCGGCCCACGCGGCACCAACAGCCCTATTGCATCCAGCACATCTGGATTATGGGTCTTACCCCGCAGCACTTTAAAAAAGTATGTAGCTAGCGCTAGATTTCTTCTCACCTCTAGTTTGATGTACCCGACCATACCCAGGACAAATAGTGTTGGGTACATTAGTGGATAAAATGGATAAACTCCGTAGTTTTTGAGGTACAAATGTCTAATGAATTTATTTTGTATTTTCTCCACCATTATGTTGTACTTATATTCATGTGGGTTCCAGATAACTGCGCTACTTTCTAATCTACTTCTAACAAGCGCGTTGTATAGAGCCTTCACTGCCCCGGTATTTCGAAAATCCTTGGTTTGACGTAATATGAAACCTAAATTTCTATATGCTTTCTTACATATTTGGATAACATGAGTCCGAAAAGACAGATCAGGCTCGATGTGCACCCCTAGATCTCGCACGGACGACACTCGTGTAATCGGTTGCCCCTCTACATTATACTCGTGTTGCATAGGAGAAAGTGCTCTACTACATGTCATTATGTTACATTTAGACAAATTGAAATACAGCTTGTTGGTATTACTCCAGTTGACTATTTTATTAATGTCAATTTGCAGTTGCTCACAGTCACTTAAATTGTTTATTTTTAAAAAGAGTTTAATGTCATCTGCAAATAAAAGGCAATTAGCATGGTCTATTACATCCGGAAGATCGTTAATCATAATTGTGAATTCTAATGGTCCCAAGTTGCTCCCCTGACTGACTCCTGAAAGAGTACGATAACAATTTGAAATATGACCTTTGTAATCGACATATTGTTTACGGTTTCTGAGATAATTTGCGAAGAATTTAAGTAGTCGTGGAGTGAAACCTACGCCGGCTAGTTTTAAAAGAAGGACATCATTATCAACAGTATCAAACGCCTTTTTAAAATCGAGATATGCTATATCGACTTGCCCGCCTGACTGGTCCAACTCCGGCGCCGCATAGTTCATGAAGCACAAGAGATTACTCTCCGTGCTGCGGCCCGGCCGGAATCCGTGCTGTGCGTCATTCAGTCTCGCGTTTACTTGCGGGAATATAGCGGCGTGCATCACGGATTCAAAAACCTTAGCAAACGTTGATAGAACAGCCACCGGTCGGAATCCACTTACATCTGTTCCAGAGCTGCCCTTAGGGACGGGAGTCACTCGCGTCGTTTTCCAGCATTCCGGATAAACACTTTTATCAAGGCACAAATTAAAAATATGCAAGAGGGGGTCTGCTAAAAGGACTCGACAATCCTTAACGACGTAAGGTGGTATTCCGTCTGGGCCGGCTGACCGCTTCGGCTTAAGGCGGCGTAGGGCGGCATTGACGTCTTGCAGCTGCAAGCGTGCCACGTGCACTCGTGCGCCCGGACCCGCGCCGCCCGCCGCCGCCGCAGCCGCCGCGTCTGCATCAAGACGGGGCTCTATGTCGCTATACACGGACTGGAAGTATTTCGCGAGTTCTTCGGCACATTCCTCTTGTGATAATTGTTGCCCGTCTTTTGATATGTTGCACGTGCCGTAACCGGAACGCCGAGAGCGTACAAACCCCCAAAAGGAGGCAGGATCTTGTGTAAACTGATCTTGTAAACGATTCTGGTATTTTTTAAATGAATTACTAATACTTTGTTTTACCTGTGTACGATAATAAGAAAACATTTTATAATCACTTTGGTTCATTGTTCATTGCTAGAAATTTTTGACAATTACCTTCCCGATTGCACTAGACATAATGTTTAAATGATGAAACTCAGACTCTAGCAAAGGTTACACGCACACATACATTGTGCTCATTTTCATTTGACAAATGGAGATAATAGCTGACCTCGCCTCTGAGAATATCAGAACATTTCTAAGTAAATGCTGCGCACGTCCATGGCACATAGCGAAGCGTTTAAGATAGGCATTTTACGTACAAAATCGCCTGTGGCTGCTTCTGATATGAATATAAAATTCCAGGAAATCGTGGGTGGTTATGCATTTGTTTTAACTGTAAACGGCAATGAAAATACAAAGTAAAAAGAATATCATTGTAGAGCCGTGTATTTCATATAAGATCTCCAAGATTTCCAAGATTTCCAAGTAGGTATGTATTTAGCTAGGTATCATCACAAGTAAACGGAAAAAACATCGATATTTGAGCTTATCGGAATAGGAACTAACTACCTATCATAAAATTTCGCCCCGTGGAATCATGTCTGTAAAATTACCCTTTAGAATAGCAAAATGTAATGACTGATGAAGAAATATTTATTTCACGGTATTGTTTATTATAATATAAACTAAGCGCAAGCTTTTTAACACCTATCGAGTATCTGCGCTCGGGCTCATGAATAATGCGGGGTTTATGAATTGTTATGCTGTACTGTATCATTAATAGAGTTTGTCCGGAAAGAAAAGTGGCGTAGTTTATATGGGAGCTCAACATATACATTCTACGACACTAACTATATTCTTTACGGACAGACTCTACACGGTAAGAATTTATTCCATTGCACAAATTTCGTCATATTTTAGGTGCTATTGAGTGCCACTATCACTATAAATAATATATAGATAGTAAGTTATAAATAGTTATATTTGCCTACCTATATTATCATTATTTATCGTTTGTTCCGTAGGTGCCTAGTGCCTACCTAATCTAGGTACCTATTCCTGATTGCTTTTCGACCATTTATTTGGTGTGAGATTGCTTGCCAAACGATAATATACTTTGTGTTTGTTTTCAATCGCAATTAACTGGACGATTGTGCAAATCACAAAGCGAGCAGAGGAACTAATTCTCCCAGATTGTAGAATGGTAGAGAAAGTTTGGTGGAAAACTTTGTGAGGTAGGTACTGAACTACTACTAAATAGGTGGACCCATTCCAAGGATTCAACAAAATCTAAAATTTAATTAATTCGTGACTTGACTCGGCCAACCAAGTAACTCAATGGTGAATATAAAGTGAGCTCTACAGAAAGAAAGTAAGGGAATATGTAAGTAAAAGGCAGATTGTGCGCCGCTGGGCGTTTCTGGAGGGCCTGGTTGTTTGCTTTGGCCCAAATGGATTTTTCCCTTTGCGTAGGTAATTTCGAATTCGAAGGCATTTTTTCTCAGAATATATATTAAAAACAGACAGGCGAACTACTTCAGCTATTTTATTAATAAGCAAAATTCGGTAAGGAGTTAATAAAGTTTATTTGCCTATAACTCAAAGTTTACTTACAAAAACAAAACACTTTGGTAAGTAATAAGTAACTAATAAGCCTTAGTTTGCAACTCCCATAACTTCAGTTTGGTTGCTGGCAACAATAAACAGTATAGATAGGGTAAAATTGTGTGTTGGTAAATGTTTAAATAAAAGTACCTACCCATCAAAAGTAACTCATCATTCGCTTGCCCTTCTCCCATTTACTTGGGTCGACGCAGCATGTCTATTTTTCCACACATCTCCGGTCTTGTCAGCCGTCGTCTCATCACTCACATCCTTCCTTTCGTATCATCTCTCACATAATCCATCCAACTTTTCCTAAGTTTCCTTCTTCTCCTACATACCTCCATTAATTTTAATTTCAATTGTATGGCTCACCATTGAAGAGAGTGGAAAACTTTAAATACTTAGGCCATATTGTTACATCGGATATAAAAGATAACATGGACATTGAGCGGGAACGGAGGGCTCTATCTGTGAGGGCTAATATGATTGCCCGTAAGTTTGCCCGATGTACAAAAGAAGTAAAAGTTACATTATTTAGAGCCTATTGTACATCTTTATACACATGCAGCTTATGGAGGTATTATACGCAGAGAGCTCATGGAGCCCTCCGGGTGCAATACAATAACGCGTTCCGGGTGCTGCTGGGGCTGCCCCGCTTCTGTAGCGCTTCAGGGATGTTTGCGGAGGCGCGTATGGATTGTTTCTATGCGACCATGCGCAAGCGATGCTCATCCCTGGTGCGCCGGGTGCGGGCCAGCCCCAACCTCATCCTGCGCTCAATTGCGGACAGGTTCGACTGTCCTTACTTGAGGCACTGCTGTGAGATGCATGTTTCCTGCAGTCAATATTGTATATAATTACCACTTACATACTAAACATTAGAGATAAGAATAAACATTGTATACTAACCACTGTATGAGTCTTGTGTACTTGAAATAAAAATGAATTTATTTATTTATTTATTTATTTTAATATATTTCTCGAAACGTGACTTTTCTCCCCATAACATGCCCGTCCCATTGATTTGACTTTAATTTGTCGATTATGGTGGCAACTTTCAGCGAACTCATCAAAATTAAAGTCAAATCAATGGTACGGGCATCGTATCAACTGACTCGGCCGCTGGTCATATGCTTGCGCATACATATGAAGGGAAAACAACAATATCACTTAACTACTTCAATATTACTGAGTCTATCACGTATAAATGTTCTCTATCAGTATTTTAAAACTACAGATACATAAAAATAAAGGTTACTACGGAGCCCTAATGATGAGTCATTGATGACAAAGACTGAGATAAGTACTGCGTAACATTCGTATTTCTAATCGCATTCCAACATTCGCGTTCCGAATATTCGCATTCGCAATGTGAGAGAATCGAAAATCGGTATTCCAATAGTTTTCTATTTTCATATCGCTTCGATTCTTTTCATTGAAGTACCTATAATGTTATAGGAAAAAGAAACGACTAGATTTCATGGAGTTTTTGTTTGAAAGAGTCACGTAACCTCGTTGCACTACTTGCACTTTTCAGTAACTTTAGAAATTGCAGAGCTTCATTCCGCCTGGGTTGCTAATGGAACTCAGTACTATTTTCCTTCTAACTACATAAGTACATACACTTGAATCGAAAGTAATGAAAATGTACAAATTTTGTAGATTTTTTAGAACTCTACAAAAACTTTTAGGTTACAGATCTACAGTGACGAAGTGATAAGCTGTTGCTAAAAATATTTACTCGTGTAACTAGGTTATACTTACGGTTTTCAAAATTATTAAGTAATCAAAAATATTATATGTTTGATATGTTGACTTGAATTGATAATCTTTAGGACTTACGGCCGGTTGCACCGAATCGTCTGCTAACGTCATTGTCATCGTTAAAATTTGTTTGTATGAAAAGTTTGACAGTTTTCTATGGTATATGACCGCTGCGCCGCCATATTTAACGTTTATCAGTACGTTAGATGTGCTTGGTGCATCCCGCCCTTAGTTTGTAGGTACGGTACACTATTGGAAACAACGGAATATAAAATCTTACTTGTTATTTTCGGCATGTCCTCGGTTTGGACCTACTATCGTAATGGCAACTAGATCAAGTTTCGCAAATACGAACGAGGCGGACGGACCCCTCGACCCCACTTATAGCCGTATTTTCTTCTATCCGTACTTATATATCTACTTGGGTATTACATTTCCCCTTATACGACACAACACGTATACAATTACTTATACTTTTAGGATGCCTAAAACACTGTGAACGTTGATAGCTAGGGAAAGTTAATAAGTACATACTTATAAAGAAAATTATACAGATAATACCGTAAATACTTAAACGGTGGTTTCAGAAAAACCTTTAACTGATGGTTTAGAGTTAAGGTGTAATGTTTCATTTTAAACTGTGGATATAATTCAGATAGACAGCGCATCATCTTAAAAGCCTCAGTCGGCACAGCTAATTGTTTAATGATTGATTTTACTCAAGTTACTCAGATTACCAGGCTCTTTCCTTCGAAAAACAATTCGTTAGCTGCGGAGTACAGTAATTTACTCGTGTCAGAGCGTAGATCATTGTGGTAACTTTCAAATATGATTTATTATTCACTGCTAGAAGTCAGGAGTTAGAAGATTTAATATTTCAAATGTTCCCCAACATTTTCGGAGTTCGACTGGAGAGTGGAGAGTTTATTCCGGGCAGGATTGGTACTTTCATTGATTAATCAAAAGTTTTGAATATTTTATTGTGTAACCACTGGTACTAGTGTAGCTTGATGTAGCGCCACGTTGCCCAGACAGACATAATTTACTATGCCTTAATAAATAGGTAACTTTACATCTACCTATGTACCCGCTAGTTTGAATTTGTTCTAGTATCATCAAATGCTACACCGTCGTACTTTGCATACGATGCTCAACTTTGCTTGGCTTGAAAAACATGGTTTTCTTCGCCAAACAGATATTCATATCTAATTTATGAAATGGAAGGAAGGCGGACATTTCATGAATAAGATAGAAATAGCTGTTAGGTGAAGAAATTTCAATCCAGACAAAGTTGTGCATCGTAGGAGCATTAGTAAGTAGAATCGTATTAAGGCGATTTTATTACACTGGCGTCGACGTGCAAGCGTGTCAGCGCTACACACATGCAGAGCGCTATCTCGCTCGCGAACCGGCTCCGCATGCGGAAAACGCGCAGCAGTGTGAAAGCCATCTAACACCGAACATGTTCTTCGTGCGAGTTTATTTTAAAATGTCATCTTTCGCACATTACCACCTGCTGAAGTGTGCAAAGCAAGAGGCATAAAAAAGCGATTCTAGGGTAGAATTTATAACTGAGTGGAGAAATTTGACAACCGCAGAAGCTGTAAAATTACTCCACTGAATTAATTTTGAATTCGCGTAGAATATATGAGTTCCCATATAAACTTCGAGACTTCTCTTTCCGAACAAACTGAGCCCTGTTAATAGCGAACATCCATCAGTTACAAAGTTTACTGATATTGTTTTCTCGCGCCTACAATGCCTACATCCTCAAACTATTATCGATATCGAAAACGCGACCCATGTCATGTTTGGTTGTCAATCGACCTCTCACCGTAGGTATTAACGTGCAAGGGCACGGGTAACCAGACCCTTATAAATCCTTGGAGGTTAAATTCATTTTTGGTGAAAACAAATTGTGACAGTCAGGTAAAAAATCGTTTTTAAATTGTTAATGCCCTGCCCCTTTCAAATGTAAAGACGAAGGTAGTTGTTCTAAGTCATGCTTTAAACGATTACGATATAAGGCATCAAGGCTGTAGAGCTTAGTGTTCTATCTAATCCTAGTTACTACCGCTATTGGGTATACATGCATTCACGGAAAAAAAATATCTTCATCGAAGACAATTTAAATCCTTTTGCTGGTCAAGACAATATTGTTTCGTATATAGGTGGAAACAATTTGCCTAGAAAGTGGTCTTGATTCAAGTAAAATGTATTTATTCAAGTAAAATACAGCCTTGGCCAGAAGTATCGAGCATAGGTGTTTTTTGTTTACAATTTTGATGTTAAGCATTATTTCCCTATCCTAACAATGTACGGTAACGGTAAATGTTATATTTTATTTATAAATATAGAAAACTTCACTTAATAACACTTTCAAGGTACTTAAAAAATATGAAAACAGAAGGTACCAAAAATGTAAATTTAAGTCGGTGCGACATATTGCAAATATTCTATGCAGTTACTACTAACTTCAACAAAACATGCCTATTAGTTTAAATTAATTGACCAAATAACTTAAACAAAGATGGAAACGATGGACTAAACTTTCCAGTTTTGTATGAAAATCGCATTGGTGCTCAACACTTCTGGCCAAGGCTGTATATCTTGGGCTAAAGATATATAATTAGTCCAAGACAATATTTACTTATGTTTAAACAATAATATTCATTTACAGTTTCGTGCGACATAGGTACTTGGACATACACTTACATTATAAATAATTATATAAATAAATAAATATATATCTACCACCCATCACGTCTCGTTCTTCACGGGGGCGAGAAGTGGCTCACGGAGAGCCGTTTTGCTGCATTGATCGTAGCAAATGGAAATCCGTGATCTCTGCCTACCCCTTTTGGGATATAGGCGTATGTATGTAAATATTAAAACCGGCCAAGAGCATGTCGGGCCATGCTCAGTGTAGGGTTCCGTAAACTGAAACCATTAATTCAAAAGGTCGTTTCTTACGGGAAATTTGGCGGCGCTTACGTCATTTTTACGAGTACTTACGTCTTTTCACTATGGGTTTTTGAATGATAACTCAAAAACGGCTCAACCGATTTATTTCAATATAGTTTTCATTGAAGGTACTCATTAGGCCTCAGTTTCATGTATTTTTTCAAAACCCATGATTCAAAAGTTAGATGGGGGGACGCCCTGTTTTAAACTTTCGGAGCTATTATTTCCGAGAGTATTAGTTTGATCCAAAAACTGTTGTAGAAGACCCTAATTCTTTTTAAAAGACCTATCCAACGATACCCCACACAACTTGGTTGAAACGAAAAAAAAATCGCCCCCCACTTCACGTGTACGGGAGGTACCCTAACAAAATATATTTTTCACGTTTTTATTCTACTGTTTTGTCGGCTTGGTTAATGCACATATTCAAACCAAATTTCAGCTTTCTAGTGCTAACGGTCACTGAGCTAGACCGCGGACGGACAGACGGATGGACGAACGGACGGACATGGCGAAACTATAAGGGTTCCGTTTTTGCCATTTTGGCTACGGAACCCTAAAAAGTAACGTTAGTAGTAGGTAGTAGGCATTTTTGAATGTTTGTCCATCCTCTCTAGGCGACTTGACCAGACATGGCGACGGTCAGTCGAGAGCGGGCTACGAGTGCCTAGGCTGATAATGAGCCAATAGCTAAGTAAATATACTAAATATGTTAATGCGAACATTGCGAACTAATGCGTTAATATAAAGTGACCCCTTTAAAATGCTCTCCAGTGCCCTGCATAAATTTCGAGCAGTGAGGAGGAATATGCTAATAGCCTGTAATTAAGCGGAATTCATTTACGTGGTTAGAATTTACTGTTATGCATATAGGTAATATGAATCTACGAGCCACGGCCGTTAACCCGAATGATTTTCATCATATACCCTGACAGCAATACGGGGTTATAATGCAGGCGCCATTCAAATAAGCGTGTTTATGAATAATCATTATCATCATCTCAGCCATAAGACGTCCACTGCTGAACATAGACCTCCCCTTTAAGGGCGGGTTGCCATCTCCCGGTATATTCCCTTAGCAGACTCTAAGGCCGGCCACCCCACGGTTGATATTAGGTATGTACCTACATTTAAAATCCAATGGGACTTTTGAGTTGGCAGATTTTTTGTCGGGTTAGCCGGGGTATATATTGACCCTAATCCTGTGGACTATTATATATATCCTATGTATAGATGGGTCTCTATTAGTTCCCATAATTTTTAACTTCCGTTTTTGTCAGTCCATAACGTTTTCGATCATAATTTTTATTAGTCATATTGTCAATAGTCATAAAATTTTCCAATCTAAATTGCTGGTACGATGTTTGCAGGTCATAATTATTGTTAGTCATAAAATCTGTTACTCATAATATTCAAAGTCCAAATGGTGTCTATTACATAATGTTGAAGGCAATAAACTTGCTTATAATAATTGTTTTAAGTTCTTTAATCGTAGATTATAATGATAACTAGGGGTGTATATCGGTTTCCACAAATTTTAAGTTCCGATTTTTTATAGTCCATACCCTACCTATCTATCTCTGGGAGCAGTTTCATTTTTAGGGTCATAAAAAAAAATAACCCTAACCTACCTATCTCTGGCAGCAGTTTTGTTTTTAGGGTCATCAAAAAAAAATAACCCTAACCTACCCATCTCTGGGAGCAGTTTCGTTTTTAGGGTCATAAAAAAATAACCCTAACCTACCTATCTCTGGGAGCAGTTTCGTTTTTAAGGTCATAAAAAAATAACCCTAACCTACCTATCTCTGGGAGCAGTTTCGTTTTTAGGGCCATAAAAAAAACCCTAACCTACCTATCTCTGGGACAGCAATAAGTTTATTGAAAACAAATGGATGACATTAAAACGATATGATTAACGACTATTAGTCCGATAAAATATATGCCTTAAAATATTTCTGAATAATTATTGATAGACCTTCGAATGTTATACTCATCAATTTTATGCCTTTTGCGATTATAGTGTTTAATATTATAGATCTTTATTATTAGAACTATGAAACGTTATGCTTTACAAAAATTATGACTATTGATGTTTATGCCCATAAATTATATGTACCGTCAAGTCTGGCAACTTTGCCACTTTTCACAGGTGTTGAAAAGTCATAGTACATTTTTAACCAGAATTCATATGAAACCACTGAAGTATGAATGACGCGACACATAATATATTTATCAACGAGTGCATACATAAGATGGTTTATAAATTAAATGACGGATAATAAGGTTTTACGAGTAAAAAGAAAACTGGCAAAGTTACCTATACCGTGTGGCAACTTTGCCAACTGCATTTTTACGTTGTATAGTAATTTAGTTGTATTTACAATATTAGTAAAGAATATTCAGTATTTAGGATACAATATTTTGGAATTTGATCCTTAATGATATATTATTCCATAAAGAAATACAGCAAAAGTGGCAAAGTCGATCACCCATTTAAGAAAATTTCATAGAAAGTCAGTGAATGTCAGGTGAAGTGGTCAGGGTTGACACAAATGAAAAAATATTAATTATTTAAGTACTTATTTATTTTGTTACATACGAGTAATCAGGTTACATAAGTACTCAGGAAAAACATAAAAGACACCTTAATTAAAATATTATCAAAAACGAAACATAGAAAACTCTTTAAGAGGCCTATCACAGGTCCACTCGTAAATAATTGTGATTACCTAGGTACCTATTTAAACTTGACGATAGACATTTATAAAAGGGCTTCGTCACGAACTGCCTCGTCGCCTCTTAACAAAAGTATTATCGAAACAAAACACTTAGGTATATGTAGTAATTATTACCAATAAAATAAGTATGTCACAGTTAACTTTGAGTTTTCTTTTTTACTTAAACAAAACATACACTCTGTATATGTTATGGACCAAGTGATAAATAGGTCATTATACATATCTGCCTAAGTTCGTAGTTTTTTGGAGATAACTCAAAAACGCCTATACCGGTAATGCTCAAAATATTTTTGGTTGAAAGAATATTAAAAGGTGTATCTTCTTGGTTTTTTTCATAATATTTGGATTTACGGTTCAAAAGTTACAGGGGGGGACACAATTTTTATGACTTTCGGAGCGATTATTTCTGAAAATATCCACTTAATCAAAAAATGTTCAAAGTAACCTCGGTTATTTGAACATTGTTATTTTTAGAGACCTATCGATTGATGTGCATCATGTTGATATTTGGCAAAAAAAAAAATTTGACAATTACTTACACATATGGAGTGCCCCCCTAAAAATTTTTTTTTTTTGCAATTTCTCTACAAAACTAAGAAGCTGCACACACAATACACTTTATGTAAAAATTTGATAATGATACGTGTTATAGTTTCCGAGTAAAATAGCTGTGACATACGGACGGACAGACAGACAGACGGACATGACGTATCTATAAGGGTTCCGTTTTTTGCCATTTGGCTACGGAACCCTAAAAAGTATCTATCTTATGAAAAATGTAATTTAAATTTTTTGCTTGTGTACCAACCCTAGGCCGCTACAAAACATGGCAAAGCTGCCCCCCCATATTAGTCGGCGTGGTCTGGTGACTTTGCCAAAACAATTATCGGACTCAATTCAAACACTACGGCATTTATAAGGTAATCAATTCATTCCTTACCATTTAAATAACATAATATCTAAAATTTACGTACCTGGATGCGTTGTTTATACTCTAAACTTTTTAAAGTTCTTGAGCACTAACTTTTATGATTATGTGAGTGACGAATTTGGAACTGAAATGGTAAGAAAATGGTTGCCGTGGTGTTGTCTCATTCATAATAATTTTGCCAATTGATAACCATATTTTCTACTAAAAGTAGGCACAACACTAAAAAATATACGTTGTCGGTGGTATGAAAGGATTACCTTATGCACTCTGCTGGTGGCAAAGTCAGTAACCCTTGGCAAAGCTGCCAGACTTGACGGTATATCAATTTCTGACTATCGAAATTCGAAACAACAAGTTTATGGGAAACAAAGGGATCCCTTATATATGTATTTATTAAACCTAAGCTTAGATTAAGTAGATAATTTGTTTAGATATTTATTTCCGTACACTAAGTACATAGTGCTTGTTTGTCTATCTTATAGTTTTCTCTCATTTGCTCAAAGGTTAACTGGAAGAGATCCCTTACAGGTTCGCCTTTGCACTTTGTTTTCTCTTTTATCACGTTTTATGGTAACCTTTTTATGTACAATAAAGTGTTTACATACATACATACATACTATTCATGGTAGTGATAGACAATATATTATCTTCCATATAAACCCATAAATGATTAAATAATAAATAAAACCTATGGTTATGTAATAGTGACCAATTATATTTTCCTCGCCCTCAAAGCTAAGCAGGAAGCGAATAATAGAAAGTGTGAAAAACTGAGAGTTATTTCGTTACCGTTTCAATTTTTTGCTTATTTTATATTAACTACGTAAATAGCCAGATACGTTACGGCCTTGCGATAGTAATATTTTCGTTAGTAGGTAGCAGTATTTTAACTTTTTTTATAGTAGATACGGAACCCTGCATTATGCGTGGTCCGACACGCACATAGCCGGGGTTTTGTTTTAGGTACCTATACGTTTCAGTCACAACCACAACACAATACAAATGGGTAAATACATACACACCGCCATTCTCTATAATTTTAAACAAAAAAAGAACCGACTTCACTTAGGATCCGCTATTCCAAGAGGAAGTGGCCGAGTTGCTGTAAAAAATAGTGAAATCACTATAGGTGTGCCTATAATAGTTGAAGAGTTCCCTCGATTTCTCCAGGATCCCATCATCAGACCCCGACTTGGTGACAATGGGACCATCTAGGGGACTATACCCTATTGAAAAAAAATTTGAAAATCGGTTCACGATTCACGGAGATATCGAAAAACATACATACAAAAAAATAATAAAATAATAATGACAAAAAAAATCAGTCGAATTGAGAACCTCCTCCTTTTTTGAAGTCGGTTAAAAATAAGTAATACATGTCTGTTTCTGACATTTTCCTGTCACGGACTCACGAAGAAGGTTTTGTTTTATAGGAAGGAAACTGTTTTATGAAAACTAAGGATATATTTCGTTTTCCGGTAAACAATACGACCCAGCTCTCATAGGAATTGTATCGAGATCCAATTCAGCAACAATGTAACCCTTGTCATTTATGTCTGTGAGAATAATCAATATCTCTTTGTTCATAGCATATAGTATTCTGTACATAATATCTGACTTTGACAACCTTTGTTTTACTCGTATATCTCTAACTATAATAACTATACTATATATATAAGTTTAGGTATATATTAAGTGTCTATGCAACCAATGTCGCCTTTTTCTTCTCAACTTATTCGTGTCCACTGCTGGACAACACATTTTCATGTTCATTACGGGGATGAAGCCAGGCCTATAACCGCGATTACCGCGAAGCACTACGTTCATCGAATCGTCTATTTCCATCACTCTCTTTCGTATATGCAAGAGCGATAGAGACGGGACCATCGTTTTGTCGATTTTCGAACTTCGCGGTAGGCCCTCAGGGGTGACTTTGTGTGATAAAATACAGCGTCGGGTTCGATGGAGTAATTTGCACCGATATATCGAGTTCGGTAGTTGACTTCGGACTGGTCGAACACGACACCAATATTTACTCAATGGCTGCTGATAAGAGCATCAGCATCACAAAAATAAAACAAAATATTACCTACCCGGGCGTGCATCAGTTAAAATAGTTAAATATTAATTTTGTTATTTAACCCGGACGCAAAAAGCGGGGTGTTACCAGTGATCGGATTTTAGGGTGCAACACGGTTCTAGGACACACGTTGTTTATTAACCGACTTCAAAAAAGGAGGAGGTTCTCAATTCGACAGAATTTTTTTTTTTTTTTTTTATCATAATTTTTTTTTTTTTTTGTATGTATGTTACTCTATATCTCCGTGAATCGTGAACCGATTTTCAAAATTTTTTTTTGAATCGAACAGGTATAACCCCTAGATGGTCCCATTGTCACCAAGTCGGGATCTGATGATGGGATCCTGGAGAAATCGAGGGAACTCTTCAACTATTATAGGCACACCTATAGTGATTTCACTATTTTTTACAGCAACTCGGCCACTTCCTCTTGGAATAGGGGATCCTAAGTGAAGTCGGTTCTTTTTTTGTTTAAAATTATTTCAGTTAAGCACAAAAAAAATATTTCAATAATGGTACATTTTTCGCCGTGTTGCACCCTAAAATCCGATCACTGGTATATTACCAGTGTGTTAGTAGTGTTAGTGTTGTAGGTAGGTGGTGTATACCTAGTTAGTAGTTAGGTATAAGTACATATATACATTATACATATTTATTTATTTACATAAATAATAAATATTCTTTCCTACAGAGTTGTAGACTGAGTTATAAACTCTCTCTATTTCATTTTAAACATACTTAAGAAACGCTCGGATTTTACCTACTGCTGACTGTTGAAATATTCTCTTCCGTAACTTTTCCGCGCATTCTTAATTTTAATCCTTTTCACTTCTTTCCAGCGACATGAAAAAATGAGAATTGCAGCACGTGGGAAGCGGATCTCGTTGTTTCTTTACATTTGCGCTCAGACATCTCTTTAATGAAAATGTATCCGCCACATAAGACTGAGTTTCTACAGAATTCGCAACAAGCAAGGCGTCTTAATATAAAACGCTTTAAAATGTGGTCTCCGTTTAATGGTAATTTTATGTCTGTAGGTAGGTACTAGGTACCTCATAGGGATGATGAGTTCATAATAGAATCCAATGTTCACCAATCTGTTTACCTACCGTATTCTACAGGTCTCTAAGAAATAAAAAACCGGCTAAGTGCGAGTCGGACTCGCGCACAAGGGTACCATTATCCGTACCATTATGCGAACTCCTTTAAATATTTATTTTATTATATTTTTTATTATTTGTTGTTATATCGGCAACAGAAATATATCATCTATGAAAATTTCAACTGTCGAACTATCACGGTTCATGAGATACAGCCGGGTGACAGACGGACATACAGACAGACAAACAGACAGACAAACAGACAGACAGTCAGACAGACGGACAGATGGACGGACAGCGGTGTCATAGTAATTAATAAGGTTCCGTTTTTAGCCTTTGGGTACGGAACCCTAAAAACAAGTCAAATTAATTACAAGGCAAAGTTTGCGCCTGCTGCTAAATATTTATCGCCAAATCCATACTACTTCTTTTCTAATCTCAAAAAACAAATGAACCACGATGAAAAAGTGTGTCATTCCCTCAGGCATAAGTGTGGTAGTATATAGTATAAGTTTGTTACCTAATCATCACTTGGCGCGGGCTCGTAACCGGTTCAAGCGAAAAACCCCGAAATAACCCATATTTAAATATTTTCTGGTTTTTATGTAAAACCCAATATTGTATTTAGGTTTTCAATTCATATTATAGGATTTTTAGATTAAAAATGAAACAGTAACGAAAGAACGAAAAAAAAACGGTTTTTACTCTGGAGCAAATTCCGGTTTCCGAGCCCTAACTTGGCGTGGCAACACAATTTAAAATAGCGCTGACACAAATCGAAAGGAAACTTCACCCCAAATTCGCAAACGTTTCTTTGAAGAAAAACTTCCAGTAGATAAATAAGTACCCGACCCAAAACACCCTTAGCGATTACCATATTCAAGTGATAAATTGAACTGGGCTATCGTCTACTTCACGAATAGTCCTATTTCATGAATTTCTCTAAGTAAGCTTTAAGGTCACTATAAGGGTAAATGAATTATTTCGCTTATAAAAAGGTATCTTTGTCAGCGAATTTAGGTTGGCCGTTTTTTCTGTCGGTGACATATTAAACATAAAATTGTATCCTTATTTAAGAGTCGCCAGGACGCTCGCGTGAACTCGCGTCCCCATACAAACGTAACAGCTCTCATTTTAAAACGACATGCTTTAGAACCACGAAATTTGGCATGGGCATTCTAGCAGTACAGATCTATGTCGGTAATTCGTTTTCGTTGCTAAAAATTGTAAAACAAAGAAAATATAGCAAAAATAAGTTTTGTATGTAAATCTGTATCTGCCTGTATTTTCTTTGTATTACAATTTTTAGCAACCAAAATGAATTACCGACATAGATCTGTACTACTAAAATGCCCATGCCAAATTTCGTGGTTCTACAGCATGTCGTTTTAAAATGAGAGCTAAACTACGTTTGTATGGGAACGCGAGCGTCCTGGCGACTCTTAAGTAGCAAAATAACAATTTATGGGCTATAATTATGTTATAACCTTCCGAAGGACAAGGAAATTGCTTCAGACTTAATGGTCGTAGGAAAACTCAGTTTCCTATTACGAAATGGCTTAGGGAGTCTCCTGATTTAGAGTCTAATAATGAATGAATTTGACTGCGTAAGTCATAAGTCATAATGCAATTTGGCAAGCAGTTACCAGTCGCTGCTGCAATGTCAATCAGAAATACATCAATGTCATAAAAAACATAGGAACAGCAAAAGTAGATTTAAAAAAAAAACTAGAAAAGAGAGGAAATGAAATTGAAATAAAAAGTGGGGTAAGGCAGGGTGACCCCCTATAGCCCTTTTTATCGCTATAGGTACTTTTTACCGATATAGCTTGTGAAACATCAGTTTACACACACAGTCAGTTTCAAATTACATAAATATATTATTTTAAGTAGGTAGTTAAAAGTGTTGGATTATATTTCATATATAGCTATTAAATAAGCAAAAGTTTTCAAAGCTGTTGGCTTTGTGAACTTATAAGTACCTAATAAAGTTAGGGGAAACTACGATGTTAGCAAAATTGTTTTAACATTTCGTAACTTTGAATTTTGCCTAACCACATTTGGTTTACTACTTCGTAGATGTAGTAGGATTATATATTCTTCCAGGTATTTTATATGATTCAATCTTATGGAAGTTGGCAATAGTATTTTACAGTCTGATCAATATTATACTTCAAATCTCGTCAAGAGAGTTTCAGCTTTTGATATTTCTACATGAACAAAAATTTCACAAAGCGCTAATAACCTTAAAAAACCCTGAAACAATTCATTTTTCCCGTGGACACTTGACACGTCTCATTTTTGCAGGCTTAAATTGGACAGTTAATTTGTTGCGTGATAAATAATGTCAGCCAAGTGCATATAATTATAAACACATTTTTTTCGCGTAGCACCTATAATCTCTAGTGTAACTTAAGCTCGATATCTGCAGTAATTTTACGGTACAGGAGATTACACGCATAATGGCTTACTTTAGAAGGCTCATTCGTTACGCGTTGACTATTATAAGTCTTATGTCTACGGTAGACTGTGATATTACATTGCGGTACAACGTGTTTACAGACACATATCCTCAGTTTACACAATGGTTAATGCAATAATTAGTATTAAGGCACAGTGAATGCTTATGAACATTAAGCCTTACGCAAGAGATTCTATAGTATTAAACTACCTACTCTTGCGCCTCACGAAAACGACACCACAGTTAGGTAAATGCATCACAACTTAAATAGACTTTCTTTCAATTTAAGGATCATTAAAGACTTGTACCTGTTTAATTGAACTTTATTACATTTGTGTCGTTGCGTACCTATTTATTTATTACCAACTTATAAAGTATTCGTGTACTCGTACATGTCACGTATTCGTTCGGAAACTAAATAATTAAAAGGGCACAACTGCATATTTGTATTCATAAACTGACAACTCCGGCGACCTCTACCTATGAACCCTATCAATCATATACGAGTATGTACATTGTAACTACATAAATATGTACCTTTGCTAAATAAAACCATTGTTGACAAACCTTCTGAGTAAACAGCTCTACCAAGTAAACATAGAAAATATTTAAGTACAATTTTCAAAATGTTTTCCACAAAATATTTTCATCTCTTATATGGGAAACTGTGTTGTACTTTTACGCTTTACTATACACGCCAGGTTGATATAAAACATGCAAGTATATTTTGCATACATTTACTTGGGGTCCTAGACATGCCTAGGCAAACATTTACTTTAGTCGAACCCACTCATAAAAGTCAAGTGTTGCAAAAATAATATACGATGATATAAGGTCATGCACTAGAAATATCGCAAAACCGTGCTGAAAATGTGTTTATCTACACCCTTATTATAAACCCTCCATGATGCTTTCGAAAAACCGCACTTTATGACCATAAAAAAAGACTAATTTGTTAGAGCAAATGTCTTATCTATAACAATGTTATTATTGCAATTATTGCAAAACAATAACATCGAATTCGATAAAATTATGAAAATCCGGTCTCCTCCTCGACCGCGATCATGCTACCCAACCGCCGGCATAATCGAGTTGGTCATAGCGGTGCAATGGCGGTCAATCTAACGGTTTCCGAACGTGTACTAAGGTGCTTAAAAATGTTTCTATAAGCGTAGAAATATGTAACACATTAAAGCTACAATTCCTTAGTGGTGTATTGGAGTTATTGCCTAAACAATCAAAATACATTAAACCACTTTAAACTCACGCGGACGTCGGGGGTTATTTCTTCTTCTTCGTCGTTCCCTCATGACTGAGGATCGTGACCAACCGTGATATCCCTCCATGTGACGCGGTCGAGAGCCATACGGGCCGCGCTCTGCATGGAGCCACACGCCGTCCGGATGGTATTACACCATTTGATGGCTATCGGCCCTCTGGGATGTTCACCCTCTAATACTAGTCACAGTATGATGCTTTTTTCGAGATGGTGCTGGTCAGAACGCATGATATGCCCGAAGAACTTGAGGATCTTTTCGCAGCAGATGGTTGTTATTTACAAGCACTGATTTATATTGTCGTATAAGGCTAGGCCATGGAGCTATTTACAGGGTGTAACAAAAATACTGGTGAACCGTTTAAGGGCATAATTGGTATCATATTGCGACTAAGAAAAAGGAGGAGAAAAAATGTTTGGACGCGAAAAAATAAATATTTTTTTCAATTTTTTCGCGCGACAATTTTTTTTTCTTAGTTTTTCATAATTAGAATACGATACCAATTAAATATCCCCTTAAAAAGGATCACCAACATATTTGTTACACCTTATTTAAGGTGGAGGGCGAGAGCCCTTCTCTTTCGGTCTCACTTTTAAGAAAGAGAAGTCAACGTAGGGGACTGCAATTTCGTTTGATCAAGGGATTTATTGGACGTAATACAGACAGTGTCACTGTCATAAGAGTGTTGGATCACAGATTTAGTTTTAACGCAAAAGTATTTTTTATTCATCGAGGGATAAATCTTTTATTCATAACTTAAGTATGAAACAAACGAATTACAATATGTATAAATATACTTACAAAATTACCTATATAAACATTAATCTTGGTTTTGTGTATTTTGCAAGTACTTAAATGAATTTATTATCACTTTGTTGTCAAGTTTAAGACGGCACGTGGTGATAAAGCTGATGGATTTAGGATGTTTTCTCAACAAAGTGCTTTAGCAAAGACCTCGCAATCGTAAGACGCGAATTTGCTTATAAAATACGTAGAAATATCGGAGATAATTTTATACCATCGCAATACCTGTATTAAATATGAGTCTTTTTATTTACTACTATAAGACACTGAAAAGAAATTGATTTTGATCGAATATTCAACTTTGGATTGAAAGCATTCAATTCTATTCAGACATCTTAACTAACCAATTAAACTTGCTGTGTCTTTGCTAAAAAAAATAACTTTATAATTTAAATAACACATCCAATTAATAGATCGGTCCTGATTTCGTCTACTGATTGTGGTTTTTACCCCTCACTTAAAATCCTAAAGCTTTATTGAAATATGCCCTAGAATTAATTTCGAGCCGAACTTTATTAATAATTCTAATCGAAAGGCACACTTTTTAATCGGTTCAGATCTTTTTTCTGCTCAGTGGATAGCTCCGATATTTGAGATAATTGTCGTTTTTAAATTAAAAATCTCCTGTTGATTTTCACCGGGCCAGGGTTAGTTTGTATTATTAGCAAATTACATAATTAATGGACTTCTTTAATGAGGAAGAGATCTTGGCAGGCACTGCAGCTTCCATTATCAAAACGCAATTTGGCACTGCGAGAACGAAACGCCAAGTTGGACTGGTAGAAACGTCAAAGATGAGATGGCAGAGGAAAAATATCGGCGGAACGGCATGGTGTGATTATTGATATTAACATGTTATTCTGATGTATATGTAAATTACTAAAAGTATGAAGTAACCAATAAATCATATCAAGAAACAAGAAGCTTTTTAATAGTATAAAGTAATGTGTTACTTCGAAGCCCACCATTAGTACAATTTATCAGGTGTTCAAAACGATTAGGTACCGTCAAATCTGGCAACTTTGCCAAGGGTTACTAACTTTGCCACCAGCAGAGTGCATAAGGTAATCCTTTCATACCACCGACAACGTATATTTTTTAGTGTTGTGCCTACTTTTAGGAGAAAAAATGGTTATCAATTGGCAAAATTAATACGTATGAGGCAACACCACGGCAGCCATTTTCTTACCATTTCAGTTCCAAATTCGTCACTCAAATAATCATAAAAGTTAGTGCTCAAGAACTTTAAAAAGTTTAGAGCGTAAACATTGAATCCAGTTACGTAAATTTTAGATATTATGTTATTTAAATGGTAAGGAATGGATTGATTACCTTGTAGATGCCGTAGTGTTTGAATTGAGTCTCATAATTTTGTTGGCAAAGTTACCGGACCACGCCAGCTCATATGGGGGGGCATCTTTGCCATGTTTTGTAGAGGCCTAGGGTTGTACACAAGCAAAAAATTTTAATTACATTTTTGATAAGATAGGTCCTTTTTATACTTTTCATCAAACGTGGAGCGGGAGACAAATTACATTACTCTATTATTACGAGTGGACCTTTGATAGGCCTCTTAAAGAGTTTTCTATGTTTCTTTTTTGATAATATTTTTATCAAAGTGTTTTTTATGTTTTTCAAGAGTACTTATATAACCTGATTCCTCGTATGTAAATAAATAAATAAGTACTTAAATAAATAATCTTTTTTCATTTGTGTCAACCCTGACCACATTCACTGACTTTCTATGAAATTTTCTCGAATGGGTGATCAACTTTGCCATTTTTGCTGTGGTTTATTGTGTGTAAAGATGTCATGCAGGATCAAATTCCAAAACTATTGTATCCTAACTACTGAATATTCTTTACTAATATTGTAAATACAAATAAATTTATTTAGAAAGTAAAAATACAGTTGGCAAAGTTGCCACATGGTATAGGTATCTTCGCCAGTTTCTTTTTTAGGCGTGCAACCTTATTATCCGTAATTTAATTTAAAAACCATCTTATTTATGCATTCGTTGATAAATATACTATGTGTTGCGTCATTCATACTTCAATGGTTTCATATGAATTCTGGTTAAAAATGTACTATGACTTTTCAACACCTGTGTATAGTGGCAAAGTTGCCAGATTTGACGGTTCTCATGGAAACTAAAAATAATAGAAATGGAACACAATACGTAAAATAACAGCATAGATAGGAATAACTAAAATAAATTCGATATTTTTTATCTAGGAATAATGATTATGTTTCTATTCATATTAACGACTTTGTGTTATTCGAAAATCATGCGGTCTGATAGATAAGCCTGCGTAGACATTCAAGACTATTGTCTATATTCATTAGGTATAATATTACAAAGAATAATCTATTGTTTTCCACTTTACCGCATACGAAGCTATATGACCGTTATTATTTTAAACTCTGTTGACATGTATCAGAGTTCAAGTTTCAACAAATATTTTTTTTATATTCATGCGGTAAGTGAAGTAAATATTTATATAAGACTCATGTGATCGAGTTGTTTTATTTTGATTAGAAAGAAAATATAGTATTATTCTCATTGTTGGCTAACTAAAATAAATTTCAAGCGTTTGCATACGTTAGTTCAGAAACTAGTCAAATGGCGCAATGGCAGGCGCAGAGAAAACTTTTCCAATTGTCGAAAATCTAATTAGATCAACCAGTAACGTTGAGCTCGTAGTAAACTAATCATTTTGGGGAAAATGTTGCATAAATTTAAAATTTTCTTGACTCCTTGATATTAACCTTTAGTCTCTTCTACAACGGACAGAACGGTAGAACCTAGGTATATAGGCGATTTCGTTTGAGTTAGTAGTAGTGTAACTTAGCGTAATAATTCCAGATGTCCCAGTAAAACTCAGGTAACGGGATACGCAAACATGTAAAATTGAGGTGCTTTGTGCAAATTTGTGTGATGAAATCAAAGCACTTGGGAGCGTGGGGGGCATCATCTGAAGGGACATATAGTATATAGTCATGTTTCATGTGAACATAATGGTTTTCTGCTGTAGAGTGTGTCGGTGAAGAAAAACAACGCGAGGAAACCGGACCTAATCCCAATAAGGCAGATGGCAGTCGCTTTCGCAAAAACTAGCACCTCTGTCAATTCATGTGATTAGGTTGCGAAGCGGACTCTAGGCTCAATTGAACCGTCGGGATAAACGCTAGGAAGATGAATTGTGCAAGTATTTTTCTGTAAGTAATCTATAGAACTCGGGGCTTTCGACTCGAAATCAAAATGTACTCAAGAGGGTTCACTCTCACTCAGGCCAAGCATTGTTGAGGAGCACTTGAGTAGATTGGATACGATAATTCCTTTCCAGAATTTTAGCGCAATAATATTACACAATTTTAAATCTATATAGAGCCGAAATATTAAGGTCGATGTGGGGAACGGGAAACGTCATTAACATAAAGGTTAGACCGTTTGCCACTGTTGTGTTTGAATATACAAAAGCCACTCATACACGACGGTAAGATTGTGATTTTTCCCCTCTAAGAGGCGTAAGTACCTACGTATACACACAAGATATATACCTATATCCTACCTACCTGTGTATAAGTAAGTACTTCCCTGAGATATTTGTCGTTAATAATTGTAAAAGAATTCCATCGGTTTAGTCTGATTTTATTAAGTAAAGTATGTTTTTAATTAATTATATAACACTAGCGGTCCCGGCGAACTTCGTACCGACAACTACATTTTTTTTTCTCCGATATTTTAATAGTTATTCTGCTATTCGGGGCGGAGATTAATCCAAAAAATTAAACATCATTAAAATCGGATCATCCGTTCTCGAGTTAGGGCGGCCACCGCCTATCATGCAGTCCGCCTGACGATATCGGCTTGTTAGTGTTCGGAGCCGGCAAATTTTTGTTCTAACTGACAGGCCGAGATCGTCAGGCCGACTAAGGTAAAATCCACAATTCCACGGACTGATTTGACAGCTCCTGGCATACAAAGCGATTGTCAAATGTATGAAAAGACATGTCAAATCAGTGCGCGGATTTATGAATTCTACCTTACAGGCGGACTGATAGTCGGTGGCCGCCTTTATAGGTACTTAAATGGTGTAACCGACACGACACGGCTTTGTCGGCGGCCGATCGTAAAATCAGGCAGATCGTAATTTTCCTGTGTAATGTGTTAACGATAGCCACATAAACCAATGTATAGGTAGGGTAGGTTGCTTCAGACGCTCGAAGGGCAAACTGCCCAGAAATAGGAGCCCCGAGCGGGGCTCCGTCGACTCCGGGAACGAGTCAAAGATTTTCACGTTTCACGATATGCCTGATCTTACGATCGGCCGCCGACATACACATACTTATAAAATTCAAAATATTAGGTAAATCTAAAATAGAATCAAGGACATTGAAAACGAATCGCTTCATATGGAAATGTCTTTACGAAGTGTCACGTTTTCATTGTATTTAAATATACACCAATGTTAACCTTGTATCAAAAATTACTAGCTACTTATGACAGATGATGTATTCCAGGCAAGTATTCTATACCGCAAAAATATTAAAGGAATTCCAAGCAAGAAAATGGAATCATCCGTCTAAATATTAAATTAGATAAACCGGCTGCCACTGGCTCCTTGCTTTATTTGCACTCTGGCAGCTCTGAGTTGTGATTTCCCGGGTGAAATATTTGCAGAAAGCGTCGAACGTAACGATTTCCGTACGCGGAAATGGAATCTGCTTGCCTTGCTTATGTGTGTGCTCGGGACGACGAAAAAGAATGTTCGAATTAATAATTATATTAGTATGATTTTTATTAAAAGCAGGATTTTTATATTTTAATAGCATTTATTTAATTTAACATTTCCATTATATAATGGCTTAAAACTTAAGAATTATGTGAGTATATATTTGCCTTTTTCGCGGTGTTTGATCAAGGCGAAGTTGGCCCAATGTCGATTTGGGATTTTTTTATTCGTACCAACTTTATTCTTCGGGGCCCATTTAGATAGGTATAATATCTTGTACCTAACTCAAAACTGAATAAAATAATTCTTATCGTCGTTAGTACAATATATAAAATATTACGTCGGTAAGTTTTCCATACAGTTACATTTCCATGGTAAGTTACAAATAAAATAAAATACAGTACCTCTATCATGGAGACAGAATGGGGAGGAACGGATAGCAAATATAACTCCGGCTTATCAAATATCGTTTTTAATGTACCCCCACTTGTACCTACATAGTATTTAGTATTATTGTACAAATTCTCTAAGTTAACAAGTCACAAAGACGACCCACAGAAATGTTATTTCGTATATTTATAGCCTTTTTATCTAACACTATAAAATATAACGGTTACACTCACGTCCCATTAGTCACTACGCGCGACATGTTTCGGAGAGCCTAGGTCTCCATCTTCAAGGACTGGCTTCTACTCCGGCAGTCCACTGTATATCTAACAATGAACAAATTACACCAAATAATACGTATTGTTCGACAAATGATACAAAATATTTCAAAAGCTGCCGACGCGTAGAGATGGGTCGTATTCTTTGTCAACGTATTCAGGATTTTACGGTTCACTGGGGTAATGTATGAGTGCATGTAGTGTTGCCATGTATTTACATCCAGATTTAACTTTGTTTAGGTATACAAATTACCCGTCTTCATATTGTTATTCATAATTTGTATAAATGTAATTTGAATCTCACGTACATAAATACGTAGTAGGTATATATTATGTTATTGACAATAAAAGAACCACGATGTTTAATAAATAAGATCACTATATAGTACATCATATGTGGACGAGTTTAGTGCAAGGGACCACTTTGTCGATTTACAAGGACACTTTTTTCTTTCATTAATAGATGGGTCAGGCCGTAGTTTTTGCCGAAAAAAGTTCAGATTTCGGTCCGCTACTTTTTTTTTTGACTGTAATCATTTTATATAGTAATTAACCATAGCATTGTATTTCTGAAGACCTGTTTACCCACGGCCACTGGAGATATTTAAATAAATTGATATATTTGCAAAGTTATACGACTTTAAAAAATAAAAACAACGAAATTTTCATAAAAAATGCAAATCCGCTTCGGTCGGGTGCACTTTGCGCATCCATTAAAATTAAAAAAAAGACAACATTTTCATGATCTGTTTGATTTGACGTTATCAAATAATAGTTACCTAGCCCCCTTTTGAATATCGTTTCGTGTTTCCTAAGAAAGTACATTAATTTTCGTACATTAAATAAAAAAAACGAAAACAGCCATTTCTCTGCGCTATTTTTTGCGCAACCATCATGCCCGTTTTGTGGCCTTTAAGCTTTGGTAGTATTTGTATTCTGGATAGTGGCAACACCAAAGCAGCTTTGTCTATGGTCAATAAGGCGGCAGCGGCTATATTTTTGTCAGACCGATGTAAACTTTGTTCGGAGTGAAAACTGTCACATTTTTCGCGGCGTGCATTTTTTGAGATTTCAATTAAAGTTTTAAATTAATGTCTGTCATTGTTATTGTACACTATTAAGTAAGGCGTGTGTAATCTTCCTAGGTTATTTTAACTAAAAAAAAGAGCTTATTCATAGAGTTATTATAGATTTTCTTTGCGCCACGGTCGCCATTATGCCACTTTGCGATACCAGTGATATTGCGCTACCGAATAAAGGTTCATGCACACATAGGTTTGCGGTTTCCGGGTGTAAGTTTGCTATATAAAATCAACCAAATGGAACCGTGGATCACCATGGAACTATTTGAAAGTGACGTTTTCAGTCAAATCCTATGGAATCTCTTAGTATTTGGCAATTTGACATGTTTCTATAGTTCCATTTGGTGGACCGTTCAGCCTTTTGTCTGCAGGGATTAAAAATGTAACCTTACCGTACCAAATCGTGTTTTTTTTGTACCTAACTATGAGCGCCAAAATATCTCGGCTGTGGTAGGTTTTTTCCATCCCTCGGTTAACAATCGAATGTTCATTTAAAATATATTATGTCAAAATCATACAATGTATCCGCAAACCTTAACTATTTTGCGTCACTCTGCGCGACCGACTCAACTATTTTGCGTCACTCTGCGCGACCGAATCGTAGAATATTTTACGTCACCTTTGCGCTATTTGTGGCAAAAACTACGGCCTGACCCAGATAGTGCATATTGCGTAGTTTTAGAAAGTAGGTACTAGTAACTCTATATCGACAAAGTGGTCCCTTTCTCCGTATAGTGACACATATTATCGTCGCAGTTTACGTAAAGAACCACTGTTATAGGTACATAATCGTGTTCATATACATTACAATGTATGATGGTATAACAGAGGTAGGTACGACTGGTACGAGTTACAAGGTGTACCTATAGTTAATGACGGTAACAAGAAAGTAGTATATTTAAAAAAAAAAGTATTTCGTCTCATATTTACTTGACAAAACATTTCACGCTTTGTCTAGTAGTTTTTTGCCAACCTATGGCAACACGATGTCGTTTGCTGAGATAGTATGCCCCCGTTTTTATTACAATCACGTCTTGCAAACGTCTACAACTGCGCGCCACTAATGCAATTTACTGTAGCCCGCCATTTTGATGGAAAGGTTTTATCTTTTGTTTTTATCCCAGTTGCCCGCGCTCGTGTTAACTTTCAACCAGACGGGATTATGGTAATTGGGCGTGGAAAGCGCAACGGTTGTTAGGGAAACGAGGAAATTGTTAACTCTCATTATGTTTTTGAAAGATTTTCTCTACACACTCTCTCTACTTATCTCTTTTTTTTGCTGATTGTTTTAATTTTGTCTTGTTTACGCTAAGTACCTAGATCACGAAAACTGCCTGCAAAAATTGCATGTTCATGTGATTTTGCAGTTTGCTGTACAAATTTCTGCTTCCTATTTTAATTATGAATAAAGTAAATACAAATAAAGTAAAAGAAAAAATAAGATCAACACAGAGAGCCATGGAGAGGAGTATGATGGGACTCAGGAAAATACAAAAAATAAAACACGCAGCAATAATAGAAAAAACAAAGGTTGCTGACGCCCTCACAAATGCGTTAAAACTTAAATGGGGCTGGGCAGGACATGTAGCCCGAATGACAGACAAAAGGTGGACCAACATAACCACTAAATGGAAAGCACCAGAAGGAAAACGGTCCATAGGAAGGCCAAGAAAACGGTGGGCAGATGACATAGTCCACACAGCAGGAAAACATTGGATGGAGAAAGCGAAGCAGAGAGACGATTGGATAAAATTGGAGGAGGCCTACACCCAAAGAGGGGTTCATATAGAAGATAGTAACAATTAAACTAGAAATACGAAAACCATGTAAAACTTCTTATGGAATAAAGGGTTTTAAAATTGAAATTTTAATTATGAGATCGGTCGTCCCTATAGATATGTTTTTTTTTAAATTACATTTTGAGTTTTATTGTATAATAGTAGAAGAGCCCATGACACTGAACCTAGTTCGATAAGTCTCCCGGATGATATATATATAATTAGACGCGTTTTTAATAGCAGAACACGAAATGAAAACTATATTGAATAAAATCGGTTGAATTGTAACGCCGTATGGAACTGCTCGGAGGGCGACCTTCAATCGCTGCAGCAACCACCTTCACCCATTTTTGGGAAATGCAGCAGTGGTTTTTCTTACACAGAAAGTAATGATCTTTCAGATGAGCATTGGTTTCTAGAGGAGATCGATCGTACTAGATACCTAAAAAAATCGATCCCTTATAATGCTGCAGCAACTGACAAGGCCTGTCATGGGGGCTTGCAGCACCGCATTATCGTATAGCCCTAACTCTCCTCTGCTTCGAAGAACAAAGGAAACCTGGGAGATTTATCGTACTAGTACGATAAATCTCCCAGGTCTCTAGAGACCGATTTTTTTTTAATTTTTTAATTTTTTTTTTTAAATATGCCGCCCCTTTTTTTGCATTGCAGCATAGGCATTTCGTGTTCTGCTATTAAAAACGCGTCTAATTATATATATATCATCCGGGAGACTTATCGAACTAGGTTCAGTGTCATGGGCTCTTCTACTATAAGCGCTGGTGGCCTGGCGGCTGTCTTACCACGTCAGACTTTCAAGCCGAAAATCGGGGGTTCAAACCCCGGCTCGTACACACAACGCCTCACTAGGTATACACTTTTGAACGTTATTACAGCGGAATAAGGTTCAAAAGTGTATACCTAGTGAGGCGTTGACTGTACCACTGAGTTTTTCGGGACTTATGTGCGTACGAAATATCATTTGATATTGATCAGTAGCTTTTCGGTGAAGGAAAACATCGTGAGGAAACCGGGTACCTAATTCCAACAAGGCCTAGTTTCCCCTCTGGGTTTTTTTTTTCTATGTTTAGAAAATCCAGACCCCGCGAAGGGTACGGGCGGCTGGATTCGTTTAAGGCTATAATGGCTTATTTCTTATAAAAATTGGTGCAATGATTTAGATGAAGTGGAAAATGAATGATGAATGGATGATTTAAGTACCGTTAAACTTTTTAAGACTATTGACAATAGTGGTGGTGAGTTTACAGAATGATTCCAGTGTCGTTTCTTTTTCTTTTCTGGCTCCCGACCTTAAAACACATCACCGAATTGCGAAACAAGACCACCATCACATTTCACCTTACTCAAATTCTTACCGGCCATGGATACCACAAAACTTATCTCCACCGTTTCAAAATTACTCCCCTCTGGGTTGAAAGGACAGATGACAATCGCTTTCGTAAAACCGAGTGCCTACGCCAATTCCTGGGATTGGGCTGCCAAGCGGACCCCAGGCTCAATAGAGTAAAAGGCTGGGACAAAAGGAAGATTTGAGTTCAAGTATACAGAAGTTTGAAAATTTTTCAGTGCACTGCTTACATAAAGAACAATTTCGATTTTCAATCTTCGATATAATGTAAAAGAGAAAGTCTTTTCGTATTTACATTCAAAAAATATACTTAGCAATCATTTTCTTGGCTAACGCTTTTCCCGTTACGGCTCTGCCAATACCGGTGCGCTTGAACGCTTAGGAAGCGATTGGAATAGGGGAATTGTACTTGTCTGATCCCCCCTATAAATTATCTGCAAACTTTTTTCATTTCCCGTCAACGGCGACGTTTAGCGATGTCTTTTCTTTTTCACGGAACTTATATGACTGTACGATTCCCCCTTTAGTGATAAGTGATTGTAAACATTTCTTACAATTAGACGCAAGTGACGCAACACATACTTGAGCGGAATGCAGTAAGGTATTCAGCTATCATAAACAATAGTCGCAAATTTTGTCAATACATAAAATTAGACCCCATAGAGACAAATTTCCATTTTCCGTTTCATTTTTGTCTACCCCGCGCTGCTTATGAATGCAGAGAAGATAGACGAAAATGTCTCACTAGCTGCTGCCGTTGCTCTTTGTGCCTTGAGCTATTATATATGAATAGGTAATTTGTGAAAAAACGTAACGGGCTTATAGCCACTTCAGAATAAGGGGCACGCGGCTTAACGCACTGACATTAAAATAGAATCGGTATGAAGTTATTCGTTTCTAGACATGCCCCAATGAATGAATGAATGAATGAATGAAAGTTTATTTTTATTTTGTATAAAAAAGGGTATAAATAAACTAGACGTTTTTACAAGGAAATCATGGCGTTCCCTCGAAAAGCCCAATTTACCTCCATTTATATCAAACGATAACAGAAGCGCCCCTTTTATTGCATACGTTTTTCATGCCTAGGGTTCGTTTGATTGGTAATTTTCGGGCAAAGGAAGGATTGGAGACCGTAATAGTCGATAGGCCCGTGAATTGGCACTCGAACGAATAGCCTCGTAAACTTTCATGACAGTTTGTGATAAAAGAAGGGATAATAAGTTGTAAAATATTCAATAGTATTAAGGCGACATGCTGTAAAAATTACCCTCTGAAACTGGATTTGCGACAAATGATTGCGATCAGGGACACTAGAAACGATCTAAATTAGATATGCAAATTGAGAAATTTTATGTTCGTTCATTTTACTCAGATCTTAATTAAAACCACTACTCAGAAAGATGATCCCTAACTGTGAAAATAAACTGTATTTTTGCGGCGGTTCACAATTATAACCAACTCCGTCGCAATAATACTTAAAGGAAATTTTTATTTCCAATTAGTTAGCTTTGTCGGATTGCGCCTCATGACAATTTCGGCTGTGCGTCACTCGTCAGATTTCACCCTTTAGGTATGTTAACACTTTCGCAACCGCGTAGCGTGTAGCCAGGTATTCCTCGTATGTAGCGCGTAGTAGCTACGAACAGAGAACCCGACTGTCGGGTTCTCGGTGCTGAATGTGTTAACATGTTCGGTTTTGTACATTTATTTTGCACCGCGTAAGGGACTCCCTAAAGGGGTTTGCAGACTTCCCACACCTTTAGATTTCTTCGCAGATGTATGCAGGTTTCCTAACGATGTTTTCATTCATATCGGTTGATCAATATCAAATCAATATCGCATATAAGTTCAAAAATAAGTACTCATTGTACAAGAGACGTCCGGATTGACACTTGAAAGTCGGGCGTCTTACCGTCAAACTACCAAAGTCGTTCACAGCCAGTTCTATTTAAAGCTCACTACCCCAAGTAAGTTTCCATTCGGTTTCCCCGACCGACATCGGGGTAATAATGGAACAGTGCAAAATAGGTTAGTGGCGTCCCGCGAGGGTTGTGTTGTGACATCACTCCGGGCATTCTGCGCGGTTGACTCGCCAGGACAACTATTATCTTGGATACGTTCCGTATTGTGGGTCAAATAACTACCATTCGACTCGAGGTTTTGTTGTGTATTTATTTTTACAAGTTGAATCGCACGGATATACAGGTGTAACGAAAATACTGGTGATCCGTTTAAGGGCATAATTGGTATCGTATTGCGAGTAGGAAAAAGTAGGAGAAAAATTTTTTGGACGCGTAAAAATTATTTTTTGTATGGGTCGAGTCGTCCCATTGGCCAACTCTCCATACAAAAGCAACATTATTTTTCTTCGTTTTTTACAGTAAGAATACGATACTTATTAATTATTATGCCTTTAAAAGGATCACCAGTATTTTTGTTACACCTTGTATGAACAACTTAAAAATCGTGATTTTGCTGCATTTTCTATCTGATAGGTTTTTGTATCGCTTGCCTACTGTAGGTAGATGTATGGACTAGAGATAGTTTAAAGTAAGTACCTACCTTTTTGCTGAGTAGTTGAGTACTAGTAGGCAAAGTATAATATCGATAATCGTTATAAAATTTAGGTACTACTCACTTTTTCTACAAGTGCTTATACGTAGGTATATCTCCGTCGGAATCAACTACAAAGAAAGCCTTAAATGGGTATAATTACAGTGACAAATGCGAACAAACGGAGTTTTTAATTAACCTGCCGGTGCCGAGGGCCGGGGGCAGCAGCCTGCTAGTCTCCGAGGAGACCAAGTAACCGACGAACGGTAATGAGGAAAATCGTATCCATTTTACTTGACAAATTGCTTTTGCCGATTATTTTATTTGGATTAAAATGCCTCGTTGCTTGCTCGTTATCTGTATTACCTACTGAGGCGCTACTATCAAAACCCTTAATAATCGTTATTACCTTCATTTTGAAAATTATGTTTGATAAAATGGTTGGTTTTTTTAAATGGTCTCATAATTACCAACATGGTTTTTCGGATTATAAATAAATACAGAGTTTTATAAATAAATTCTGTGTAGGTATATGCGACTGTCGGGTATTCGTAGCGTGTAGCTCGTAGCTACTACGAGCTACACGCTACGAATACGTGGCTACGTGCTATGAGCGTAACTCTAGGTGGCACTGAATGAGCAAGCAAGTTATTTATAGTTTTTTGGTCTTATATTTATTAAAGGTCGAGTGGATCGTACTTAAAGCGGTATTACACATTGCAACCTGCAGGGCCCAATCTGTTGTGTACCCTGCCTCTTCCTTCCCCTCCTTCAGCTCCCTACGGGCCCTACCTTCAATTACACCTTCCAACCTGACAGATTGGGCCCTGCAGGTTGCAATGTGTAATACCGCTTTTATGGAACTTACAGTACCTGAATCCCTACTGACGACGGGAACGGCGGGGATGCGGAGCTTTTCAATTAATAACACTCAAATCATACTGAATTACTATATTATTCAATAATTAAATAACGCGATACAAATATGTGTTCATGACAGCACAGATCAAGGCAAAGAGAAGGAAGAAAGCTACCACAGACAATACATTAGGGATGGGCAACGTTTCTAGTGTTGCACCATAAAACTTACTTTATGGCTATTATGATGCATATATATAAAATGCAAAACGCAATTTTAACACGCCCTCTTATGCTTTATAATAGGTCAACATAAACATCATGCATAGGTAATTACAAACAGAACATAAAACATGTATAAACATGCAAAAGAGTTACAGTTACATACTTATTTCTGCTTACACTTAGTTCATGCTAAATCTGTTTAACATTACAAGCCTGTATAAATTTTTTATGTTTATTAGAACCAAGCGCTTTAGTAAAAACGTCAGCAATCATGTTTTCTGTAGGTACATATATGACATTAATCGAATTTTTAAGTACTATATCTTTTAGACTGGGAGCAAAATCTCAAATTCGCTCTCCTTCTCCATGCGACAGGCAAATGATATTACTTTTGGGCAACCGGGCTTTTTACGTGGTTTAGACCCTGCTGTATCCGAATCGCCGGTTGCCATCAAAGAAACTACAACCAGAAGTGAGATACGGCCAAAAAAAGGACCCGTTTTTTAGCTTTTCTTAAATAACTCGAAAACAGTAGCACCTACCAAAAAATGTTCTTCTACTTAAGTAATCTACATAAAATTATCTATAAAAAAGGTTCTATACAGTTTTTTGCTGGGATCAATGTTTAATGAGATATTAAGGGACTAAGTAAAGATATTAAGGGATTAATTAATTAGCTTTTTCCCGCGAGTTTGTCTGCGTGGGATTAACATTCGCTATAATAAATTAATGAAATGCCGTAGTATAATCTTACAGCAAAAATAAATTTAACGTATAAGCTTTTTTACGTCTACAGTAAGCAACAATTCCATACCAACTTCAACCCCCCGTTTCATCCCTTTAAAAGATGATTACTGGGATAAAAACTATCTTATATCCTTCCCCACAACTCAAACTATCATCACACCAAATTTCATCTAAATTGGTTCAGCGGTTTAAGCGTGAAGAGGTAAGATACCCACTGACTAGTCCAAAATTATTAAACTCTCTCTCCTTCTCGATGCGACAGGCAAAGCATATTACTTTTTGTTTACAGAAGGGTCCAAATAGGGTAAAAATCTATTTGGACCCTTCTGAGTTCGAAATTTAAAATATTTTTTTACCGGAAGTGAAATATTTAAGGTGGCGGCCAGTATAAACCTCATCATCATCATCATCAATTATTTAAGAGCTGGGCTCTTGTCGGTGGAGCATTTTCCATGTATATCTATCCTTTGCCTTCTCCTTGATGGCCTGATACGACACGACGTTTATTTTTTCCTTGACTTGATCCATGTACGCTATTCTTGGCTTTCCTGGCTTCCTTTCAGCTTCAACTTTACCTTCTATGATGTTCTTAATAAATTCGTCATGTCGTAGCAGATGTCCAAGCATCCTTCCTCTCCTATTTTCTATTTTTTTTAGTATAAACCTAAGCGTCGAAAAATCTATGTTCCTCGTATGGATACCCCCATTCATTATGCTTTATTTTTAACGATTGTTATTTTTGGGAATAACAGTTGTAATTATAATATTTTGCAATTGCCATCAAATAATGTTAGACCGGAAGTAAGATATAGAAGGTGGTGTCCAGGTCCAGCAAGGCTTCAAAAATGTACTATTCTTTTTTTGGACGGAAATCTCTCGTTTTTTTTATATTATTGTAGTGAGCAAAATTAGTTGAAAGGGTAGTAGTAATAATACACATCTTATATGGAAGTTTCGACTTAGGGAGTCTTAGATTACAATACTCAGTCCTTCAAAGGTAAATCAGATGGGTGCTACACTGATCTTACAGTATAACCGGTGTCAAAGCGACCTATTTGTGTTATGAGCACTTGAAATTCAAAATCGTTAGTGTTAGAAAACGTTCTTAACATATTATTAACTACAAATTAAATTTATGCGATACCTAATATCGATATTTCTGGCCGCCATCTTAAATATTCCACTTCCGGTAAAAAAATTATTTAAATTTCGAACTCAGAAGGGTCCAAATAGGGTAAAAATCCGTGTAAACAAAAAGTAATATGCTTTGCCTGTCGCATCGAGAAGGAGAGAGAGTTTAATAATTTTGGACTAGTCAGTGGGTCTCTTACCTCTTCACGCTTAAACCGCTGAACCAATTTAGATGAAATTTGGTGTGATGATAGTTTGAGTTGTGGGGAAGGATATAAGATAGTTTTTATCCCAGTAATCATCTTTTAAAGGGATGAAACGGGGGGTTGAAGTTGGTATGGAATTGTTGCTTACTGTAGACGTAAAAAAGCTTATACGTTAAATTTATTTTTGCTATCAGATTAAACTACGGCATTTCATGAATTTATTATAGCGAATGTTAATCCCACGTAGACAAACTCGCGGGAAAAAGCTAATTAGTATATATGTTTATTGTCTATCTTAGTCCCTTAATATCTCATTAAACATTCATCCCAGCAAAAAACTGTATAGAACCTTTTTTATAGATAATTTTATGTAGATTACTTAAGTGGAAGAACATTTTTTGGTAGGTGCTACTGTTTTCGAGTTATTTAAGAAAAGCTAAAAAACGGGTCCTTTTTTTGGCCGTATCTCACTTCTGGTTGTAGTTTCTTTGATGGCAACCGGCAATTCAGATACAGCAGGGTCTAAACCAGGTAAAAAGCCCGGTTGCCCAAAAGTAATATCGTTTGCTTCTCTTCTCGACAACGATTTCTTGAAAAAAAAAACCAGACTATTTAACATAATGATATCGTAAGTCTATATGTTTGGTTCTTTTGTGACAAAACTCTTTGACCTGTAAAAGCTTTTGAGCGCTTTGGTTATCGTTATACAAATTTATACAGAGCCGGATGCTTACAATCTCTGAAATGAAATTAATTATAAAACAAATGTCTTTGCAAGCATCGCTCATAGCCAAATATTCTGCTTCTGTGCTAGAAAGTGCTACACATTGCTGTTTCCTGGATTCCCAATTGATTGTGTCTTTACCAAGTTTAAGTATGAAACCAGTATAGGACTTTCTATCAGTACAATCGTTCGCCCAATCTGCGTCAGCAAAGGCATTTAAGTTCCAATTATTATGCTTTGTAAATATCAAACCATAATTAATTGTCCCCGACAAATACCTCAATATGCGTTTCGCTGCCTGCCAATGAGTTAAATCAAAACAATTATTGAACTGACATAATTGACTGCAGGAATATGCAATATCAGGCCTTGTACATACACACAAGTACATGAGAGAACCCATAAGTTGTCTAAAGTTATAAACAATATCATCAAGACCTTCTTTAGGCATTACAAGCTTACTATTTGGCAACATAGGAGTAGAAACAGGTTTACAATTTTGCATACCAAATTTTAAAAGTAATTTTCTAACATATTCAGACTGATCTAAAACGAAAGTACCCTCGGACCTATTACGAGTGACATTCATTCCCAAACAGTTTCTAAGAGGACCCAGGTTCTTAATATTGAAATTACTTTCTAACAATTTTAATAATTGCTTATAATTGTTGCTGTCTTTACTATAAATCAAATAAAAGTCGTCTACGTACAAAGCTATAATTACCAAATCGTTTTGTGACTTTTTAATGTAGACACAGGGTTCACATTTACTCTGCACAAATGAATTTGAAGAAAGCAACTTATGAACTTTTATATTCCAAATTCTGCTTGCTTGCTTCAACCCATATATGCCTTTAAGCAGTAAACATACTTTGTTTTTATCCCCATTATTGAAGCCTGGTGGTTGCTCCATGTAAATGGTATCCTGGAGATCACCATTTAGGAAAGCAGTGGTAACATCAATGTGGTCTATATTTAAATTTAATTTATTTGCTAGTGAAAACAAAATACGCATACTAGAGTGTCGCACTACTGGACTAAAAGTGTCTGTATAGTTCACACCGTGTATTTGAGTAAAGCCTCTGGCAACTAAACGGGCTTTATGCTTGTCAAACTTACCAGAAGCGTCGCACTTTGTTTTATAAACCCACTTGCATTTTATAACCTGCTCTCCAACTGGGCGATCTACCAGCTTCCATACTTTGTTGCTAAGCAATGAGTTGTACTCATGCTCCATGGCAGCTTGCCAGTGGTGGCTGTCAGAACCGGATACTGCTTCCTCATAGGTTTGAGGCTCTTCGAGTGACGAATGAGCCATGAGAGAAAAATCAGTTTCAAAGTCTTCATACCTTGATGGAAGTTTCGAGCGAGTACTACGAACCGGGCGCTGACCAAGTACAGGCGTCACGGGATGAATGATGTCCTCCCCTCCAGCTGACGCCTCGAACGGTGCCGCCACATCAACATGCGCGTGACCACGGGGCGAGTCAGCAGAGAACACCTCACTGTCGCTGCCTGTGCAGTACTCCGTCTCTGAAATCAGCGATGAATAAAGATTATTATCATCATCATCATCTGTAACATTATGACTAGAGTTATTTAAAATAGTTTCAGGACTAGAATTTGATAAACATGAATTTTCATTATCTACTATGACCACTTCAACATTACGATTAGAATTAATTTCCTTATCAATGCTAGAAGAATTATTATCATTATTACTAACTATGACCACTTCATCATTTAGACTAGAATTTATTTTCTTGTCAATTATGGAAGAATTACTATCACTAATTATGACCACTTCATTATTCTGACTAGAACTTATTTTCTTATCACTAATAGAAGAATTACTGTCATTGTCATTCCATTCATAATAAAATAATTCATTATTTAGCTTATCACATTCAATATTATTATTACTAGTCTTTTCATAAAACTTATTCTCTAAAAAAGCTACGTTCCGAGAAAATACTACTTTGTTAGGATTGGAGGGATCAATCAATCTGTACCCTTTTGAGTTTTCGCAATAGCCAACAAATATATATTTTTTACTTTTGACATCTAGTTTCTGGCGTTTTTGCGCAGGTACCAAAGAATATGCAACGCAACCAAATACCCTTAAATGACTGAGATCTGGCTTAGAATTTGTCCATGCGCCCTCTGGAGTCAGCCCTGATAAGGCAGAAGTTGGACTCCTGTTTTTTAAATAAATAGAGCACATAACAGCCTCACCCCAATATTTCTTATTCAGGTTAGCATTTTGCAACATACATCTAGTTTTATTTAATAAATTTCTGTTCAGCCTCTCCGAGACACCATTTTGTTCTGGTGTGTATGGTATGGTTGTTTGATGAACAATACCTTCCTTAGATAGGTATTCAGAAAATTTAGAGTTGCAATATTCTCCACCTCCATCGGAACGTAGAGTTTTAATTGGCAAATTTAACTGCTTTTCTACAAGAGATTTAAATTTAACAAATGTGGACATTACCTCAGATTTATGTTTGAGTAGGTACCCAAAGGACTTCCTCGTGCAGTCATCCGTATACGTAACCAGGTACCTCGCACCACCATAGCTGCTCACTTGCATTGGTCCGACAACATCAGTATGTATAAGCTCCAATGGTTTGCTAGCGCGTGTAGCTTTGCCCACAGGGAATGGATGAGCGCTCATTTTTCCCTCGAGGCAAGACACGCAGCTCTCTAAGGGCTGTTTATCCTGAAACATCACACCAGAGGCAGCACCATTTTTTAAAGAACACATACCTTGCATATTCAGATGTCCAAGCCGAGCGTGCCAGGTTTGAGCTGACACAGCCAGAGCAGCAACATTAGTACTCTGTGATTCCTGTCTATCACACAGGAACATAGAAGAGTACACTTCCTGCGAGGATACACCAGACTGACAAACATTCAAATCCAACTTGTATAAATCATTAACATTTGAAGCAGTGCCAATACAGTTGCCAGTTGCCTTGTAAATTATGTAACATTTCGTGCTATCAAATAAGAACTTGTATCCTTCCTTAGATAACTTACTTACAGACACTAGATTTGTTGCAACATCAGGTACATATAAAACATTTTTTAAATGACTAAGTACACTATTGGACTCCTTTATATCTCCTTTTCCTAAACATTTTAATTGTTTTTTATTAGCAATCATTATTTTAGTATTGCAAGGTTTGAAATTACTGAGAATATGAGGATTATTTGTTAAATGATTAGAACAACCGGAATCCAAGTAATAGTCTGAGTTTTTATGCACAGCCATCAACGCAGTGGCTAAAAAAGTATTGTCATTACTATTACCACCAGCCGCTTTTCTGTCACGTTTTAACTTAAAACATTTTGCACGCACATGTCCTTTTTTATGGCAATAATTGCAGATTTTCTTGTTGGTTTTAAGTAGAAACGCAGCATTGACAGCATTGGCTCCCGATGACTCATTGCTACCAGCCTTCCGAAATTCCTCTTGAAGAATCCTAGATCGCACCAACTCGCTAGACAGCGAACTAGTGATACACGCTGTTTCCAGATTAGAGACCAAGGCATCATACTCCGAGGGCAGCCCGCTCAGAAGCAACTCGCCGACCTCACTATCGTCAATGATCTTGCCAATGTCCGCTAGTTGTTGAACAACAGTCATTACAGCTTCGATGTATTCACTCATTGACGAAAATTGGCCAGACTCCATGTGATGTAATCGCCTCAGCAGCAGCACCCGTCGGTACAAACCCTTGTCTTCAAAAATTGTAGCTAATCTGGTCCAAGCGTCCTTCGCCGAGGTGGAATCTCTAACATACTGATACATTGAGGTCTTCAATGCTAAACAAATCCGTGCCAGGGCGCGTTGATCGCGCTGGGCATCAGTATCTGTGCCGAGCACACAACTCCACAAATTTTCTAAGGTTAAAATCATTTTCATGGTGAATTTCCATGTATTATAATTGTGTAATCCATCCAGCTTGTCTATGTTTACACCAGAATTATATGTCGGTGCACATGATGTACTATTAATGGCTGGATTAGCGTTATTTGACTTATTTGTGTTAATCTCCGCGCCGCCATTACCGGCCGCGTGGCCGCCGCCGCCCCCGTTGGCACCATTTCCATCTGTTTCGCCCATAATTTCCACAGGCGTTGTAATAGAAAGGTAGATGAATGTGGTACGTACTTTTAGTTAATATCTTATCTTTCTTTTATCTTAGTTTTCTTCTAAAACTGGGCCCATAACCTATTAAAGGTCGAGTGGATCGTACTTATGGAACTTACAGTACCTGAATCCCTACTGACGACGGGAACGGCGGGGATGCGGAGCTTTTCAATTAATAACACTCAAATCATACTGAATTACTATATTATTCAATAATTAAATAACGCGATACAAATATGTGTTCATGACAGCACAGATCAAGGCAAAGAGAAGGAAGAAAGCTACCACAGACAATACATTAGGGATGGGCAACGTTTCTAGTGTTGCACCATAAAACTTACTTTATGGCTATTATGATGCATATATATAAAATGCAAAACGCAATTTTAACAATATTAACATATAAGACAAGACCTGCCTCCATAACTGATACAACTTCGGCATTTGGCAATGCTTACGTCTTTTAATCTTCGGTTTTTTGCAACTGAAAAGTTTTGCTGGGTTGTTACTCTGACCTCCACCGATGAATAGCAGCCAGATGCCGGGGTCCAGTTATAAGAATAGTGTAGCAAACTAACCAAAGGGGTTTCGTTGCTCACGTTATTGTGCCACATTCGCCGGGGCTTGCTTTTTTGTCTATGGCTAAGCGTGCGAGCTGTTCAAAATGACGTGGTTCTATGTAGTAGGTACATTATTATTAACCCTTTGACCGCCAAAGACACACGCACTGAAAGTCGAGCCCTCAGCGCCACGACGTGATATCACGTCTAAAATATAACCGCGCGGTTTGCACTTTGCATTGCGCGCTCGCGCGCGCTGACGCTGAGGGCACGGTTTGTCCGTCCGATGCTTAGCGTTCAAAAGGTGAAAAGAACAAGAGCGTGTATAGATAATTTTGAACACCTCAACCAGTTAGCTACTTCTGCTGCTAACTATACCTACCATCATCGTAGGTATTTAGCCTCAGCCAAATTGCTCGTCTACAAACAGAATATCAACAGAAGTTTGCTCGCCCGGCGCCCGCGGAAACGAGTATGAGAGAATTTTATTATTTATATAATATTTGAAGCTACTCGTAAATTAGGGCATAACATAATTCACTTTGTTCTCTTTGGGCATACGTCGAAGGTTAGACGTTTTATTTGTACTAAGGTGCATTTCCGAAAATTATGTGTAAGTATCAGTCCATTTTATTTATATTTCGCGGATACGCCCTATATTTACTTAGGTATATATAATTAGCTATTTAACTAGATTCCGTCTAGTACAGGTAGGTATGTGTGAAACTTATAGCGGTAGCGTTGCGTGTATTCCTTTTTGGTGGGTCGCGTGTTTTAACTCTGCTGAAATATACTTGCTTTTAGACACACGCAGAGCGCTATCTCGCTCGCACACCGGCGCCGCATGCAGAAACCGCAGCAGTGAAAGCTCGTAAAATTTGTTAAAACTTTCAACACGCTCTTGGGGTGAACACCTAGAGATAGAATTTCAAGAAGGCCTTGATGAAACTCCACGACATTACATGTGTAAAGGATATGGACATGAGTATGTTCTCGATTTAAAGGTTATCTTATCTTAAACGATGCTATCTTTACCGTGTCTGTCAGTCATATGGATTTTTTTATAGAATTTTCGAATCAGATATCATTAACTACTTAATAAAAAATAACACAATTTAAAGAATGAATGAAACAATCAACTAATATAAAATTCTAATTTTATTCGCTACATAATACTCGCATTACATAATCAAACGTTACAATCAATACAAAAGTAAATAAAATGGCGATGAGAGGATTAAATACGGGATATTTCACCTACACTACTCCTAATTCTATTATATATGGATTGAATAACTTAGTTACATATAAAATTGTTACTAATAATATGCCATTCCTTGTGCTTCATATATTTTCACTTCGTCTTTTTTCATTTCCAAGTCAGGCCTGAAAAGGAGAAGTCATGACAGTTAAACTTTAGATTCTAGTATAATTAAGTAATTTATGTACTAGTACTCTACAAAACTAGGTATTTTTTAATACTTACAAGGTCAGTTGCACGGTTTGTTGTTGCACTGGAACAAATATTAATCATTTAAAAACTGTATGTAATGATCTCAAAAAATAAGAGAAATATTCGCACCTATTCTTAGCACATCGTGACTCAATGAGTCAATGACGATAGGGAAGTTTTGTAGCTTTCTGCACTATAACGGCTGTCTATGCCGTGATATGTTTAGGCCATATGATATTAGGCTGGTATTGTATCATTTATTATTTTATTTATTTGTAAGAGGCCTATACGATCGTTGTCGGTTAGGCGACGATAGGCTCAGATCGCTATTGCACACCTAGTCTTTGGTAAGGGTTCATTAAATTACATTGGTATCGGTACTTACCCATAGTAGGCTGCTGTTGTATCATGCCAGTGACGTCAGCGAAGTACAGCTGGTGGTTGTTCTGTGGGTCCGAGGCCGGGTCTATGAACGTGGCCTGCACGATGGTGGTCGGTTGGGCCACGATGGGCTGAGGTCCCCACTGCACCAAGTCTTCGGTGCCTTCTTGCATCTTCTGCATGCGCTCAACTTGTTTGTAGGAGGGCTCACCGCCGATGTAGTCGCGTTTGGTGCGATTGTGATTGCGTATTTCGTGTTTGCGGAGATCCGATCTAGACAGTAAAGTTTTAATTAATGACAAACTTTAAACTTAAACTTTTAAAACGGCTCTGTAGGCCACTAAATAATTATCTGCCTACAAAATTTTACGAGAATCGGTTGAAAAATGAGACATAGAGGAAAACGATAGTTTGTTATTAAATCAAATACAAACTTTGAAAACATTGAAAAAATAATCAACTAGTACTAGACTAGTAAAATAATCAAGTAGTAACTATTGTTTGAGTGGAATGCACCACTTTAAAAACACGTAAAAATAATAATGTATAGAGGAAAACGGCCGAACAACATACAACAGAATGTTTACCAATCTGAAACGTAGACGTTGTAATTGTAAGCCTTTCAGTCGCTCAGTCGATAAAATGAAATGTTTTGTTCGATGTAGCCACAGGTTCATTACCTACCAAAATACTTTTTTCTCTCTCATTTTCTATTGATTAGTATGAGCAGAGATCGTTAGATTGTAGCAGGACAGTCTTGATTTTTTAAAGCTTTAGCAATATCTTTAGCTCCTATAAAATAGAGGATTTTTTGCAAAACTGCTTTGTTTGCAACACTGAGGAATTCAAAAGCACGACATAACGTCGCATCCTTTTTCGAACTTTAATATTGATATAACATTTCATACAATATAATGCACCTGTAGTATACAATGCACGATATACGTTATATCCAAAGACGTCACCCACACGCCTAGATCACTGACGCAAGCAACCCAATATAAACCTTATTTGAAAGGGTTAAGGCTACTAAAGTACGCCATAAAACTTTTAGGTGTTCTAATCGTCAAATAGTATTTTGTGCAACGCAACAGTTACATAATAAGGATTCTTACGATTTCGGGTCGAAATTACAAAATGAGGCGAAGCCCAATTTTGTAAAAACAGACCCGAGAATTTGAAGACCTAATTATGTACCGTTGCACACAATAGTTTTTCTACGAGTGCTTAAAATAGGCAAGCTGGTAAGGATTGAGTTCGACGAATGACCTGCTGGCTCTATACAATTAAGTATCTTCAATCTCCCGGCGGATTGTGCCAGCGCCCCCCTTGTCTACAGCGGCGGGTGGCGGCGGCGCAGGGCCCGCCCCGGCAACAGTGTTCTTATATTCCTAAGAACACCCTTTTGAAGGTCATCTTATGGCAACGTTTATAAAGTTTACGTTTTGAATATACCTGTCGGTTATATTATTGGCAAATTAGAACGCAGAAGAAGAAAAACGTGAATAGTTTACTCACTTATAGCAGAAGTCCCGGCCGCAGTAGTTGCAGGTGTGCTTGATGTTCATGTGCGCCGCCTCGTGGTGCTCGCGGAGCGCCGCGTTTGTGCGGAACGCCTTCTCACACATCATGCACTATGGACAATATTTAGATTTTATTTATTGCTTTCATCTTTGTAAAATGAGGACTTAAAAGAAGAGTTAAAAGTAAGTTTAACATTAATATTGATGGCCCTACATGATAAATTAATAGTGAAAGTATCATATTATAGTACTATGCCATATTTCGCAGTAAAAACTTTTTTCATACGTTCATGCGTCTAGATAAAACTAGAGAACGCCTTCGAATGTGCTGTTTGTGTAAACCTTACAAATTGCTTAATAAAATAATAGTTAATGTGTTTTTGGTCAGACTCTACTAGAGTTTTCTACTGGATCAACTATATTTTAAACTCACGGTAAAGTGCTTATCCTGGTGCGTGAGCTTGTGATGTTTAGAAGATTGATTGATGAGAGTTAAGTGGTAGCGGGGCACTGCGCACTCTTGTACGTCTCATCAGTGTTAACCACTACACACATATGAAGGTCACCTTAAACTGCTTCTCCACCAGGAGAAGCACGCACCAGCGTGAGCTTGTGCTTGTTGAGGTTGGACGGGTTGACGACGGTGGCGGGGCACTGCGCACACTTGTACGTCACTACACACATATGAAGCTCACCTCAGGCCCGGACTACCGCTATAGGCCAACAAGGCCCGGGCCTAGGGGCCCTGGCAGGCTAGGGGCCCCCAGACCCACCTCAAAATCCTGGACTTGACCTTATAAAAAAAGTCAACCATATCAAACATCAAAGTTTTGAAACTATGTTCTGTACTTATATTTACATGTTATCTATTACTTAGGTATTTATAAGTTGTTGGTTTTGTCAATCTTCGTTAGTTGAAAAGTCAGGAAAGTTCTTTTAAGATTATTTTCGCGTTGCATCTCGGGATATGGTAGCTGCCCTCACTGAACCGTTAAAAAATCCACCCTTGAGTTACGATAAACTACCTAGTTTAGAAATGGAATCATACAGCGAGCTTTCTTCTGGGCAAAAGGAACAAAGACGTCATGATAGTCAATTGCATGCTCAATACTTGGAAGAATAATAAGTAAGGAAGCGTAATCACTAATCACCGCTTAAAACCGCCACCAAAACAGCGGCGCCAAAGGGGCAGGAGCTAATTAATCATCATGGTGCCTAATGTCACGTCAAACGTTTTTTTCTAGTTTTATCTAGGCATGAAATTTCGATTATATTGCCAATAATGCCAATCGATCTTAGGTCAGGTAGGGACCAAGTTTCTTACAGACTAAGCCAGGTTAGTGTGGTTGGGATACTATAAAGTCTACAAATGGAAAGCGCAATCCATACGCTTACCTACTAGTAGGTACAGTCGACGTGAAAGATATATTAAACTTTTGCACCTTATCACAAAGGAATAAAAGACTCAAAAGTGTATCTTTGATGTCGACTGTACTATGGAAAAATAAACTTTAATTTTTTTTTACGGTTTCGTAGAAACCAGGAACTGTCTGTCTGTCTGTGGCTTTGCTCAGTGACGGTAAGCACTAGAAAACTAAAATTTGGTATGGTGGTTTTAATCACGCCGACAAAGAGGTAAAACAAAACCTGCAAAATATATTATTTTTAGAGTACCATTTGGATATGTCTTTCAAAAATAATAAGGGTCTTTCAAAACATTGTATTCATTAATCTAGATAATAATTTCGTAAATAATAGCTCCGATGATATAGAAAGCGGATCCTAAGTGAAGTCGGTTCTTGTTTGATTAAAATTATTGAGTTACAACTTAATAAATTGTGTGAAAATTCTTTGAATAAACGCTTTTGATACTGAATAGATCAAATCGATTAACAAAAAAAGTTGAAACCGACGTGTTTGTCCACGACTGTTATTTTTTCCAAAATCAGCAAATGTCAATTAAAATGTTGGGTAGTATCTGGCTATCACGGGATCTGATAAAATCCAAATGCGTAACTATGATGTTTATTATAAAAATAAGGTTGACTGATTTTTTTAGTAATTTAATTTGCTAAATAAAAAATATTTGTATTCAATATGGGGGAGGGGGCCCCCAAACGCCTAGGGCCTAGGGGCCCTGGCGCTCTTAGTCCGGCCCTGGCTCACCTTAAACTGCTCCTCCTGGTGCGTGAGCTTGTGCTTGTTGAGGTTGGACGGGTTGACGAAGGTGGCGGGGCACTGCGCACACTTGTACGTCACTACACACATATGAAGCTCACCTTAAACTGCTTCTCCTAGTGCGTGAGCTTGTGCTTGTTGAGGTTGGACGGGTTGACGAAGGTGGCGGGGCACTGCGCACACTTGTACGTCACTACACACATATGAAGTCACCTTAAACTGCTTCTCCTGGTGCGTGAGCTTGTGCTTGTTGAGGTTGGACGGGTTGACGAAGGTGGCGGGGCACTGCGCACACTTGTACGTCACTACACACATATGAAGTCACCTTAAACTGCTTCTCCTGGTGCGTGAGCTTGTGCTTGTTGAGGTTGGACGGGTTGACGAAGGTGGCGGGGCACTGCGCACACTTGTACGTCACTACACACATATGAAGCTCACCTTAAACTGCTCCTCCTGGTGCGTGAGCTTGTGCTTGTTGAGGTTGGACGGGTTGACGAAGGTGGCGGGGCACTGCGCACACTTGTACGTCACTACACACATATGAAGCTCACCTTAAACTGCTTCTCCTGGTGCGTGAGCTTGTGCTTGTTGAGGTTGGACGGGTTGACGAAGGTGGCGGGGCACTGCGCACACTTGTACGTCACTACACACATATGAAGCTCACCTTAAACTGCTTCTCCTGGTGCGTAAGCTTGTGCTTGTTGAGGTTGGACGGGTTGACGAAGGTGGCGGGGCACTGCGCACACTTGTACGGTTTCTCGCCGGTGTGTGTGCGCATGTGCATCACCAGGTAGTACTTGTGCTTGCACTTGTACGGGCACAGGTCGCAGAAGAAGTTGAACGTGTCGGTGTGAACCATCCTGCGATCAAAGTACCTAATTTTTAAATAGGCGAGAGAAGTGACAGAAAAAATGAGCATAAGGTGCAAAGGGTTTAACATATTTTTGATGTTTGTACAGTCGCCATCAGATATATCGGAGCGGCCAAGGTGGTCACAAATATCTGAACAACGCCTCTATTGTCAAGTCAAAGCGATAAAGTGCATGTGCAGATATTTTTGAGTACCCTGGCTGCTCTGATATATTTGATGGCGACTGTACAGATGAGATAACTGCAGTGCAGATTTCTCAAGTATATATCCAGTTATCTTGTCATTTAAATCTTGTCATTTCTCAGATATTCGATATTAAGTCACAATATTGCCAGAATCCGCGAAATCCATTAAACTTTTCTCTGGTTTGATATCAGCGGTGTCAGCCCAGTGATCCTCCTTTTAGCAATGTGTTTGTCAACCAGTTAGTGAAACGATACTCATGAATGCGTCAGGCAGAAAGGCCAATAGTGTTTCTCATGTCATGACTAACATGTGGTTCTCGAGTCGCGCGATGATGGGACGTCCTTGCCGCAAGTGTTGCATTTATGCGGCACGGTCTGCTTGTGTATGTGGCGCATATGTTGAGTGATGGACAAATACAAATGATTTATTCGTCGAACACAGGTTATACAACATTACATTGCAGTAGGTGAAAAAAAACAGGGTTCGTATCACTATGTCGTGCCTAAAGGGCATACGAAGTTAATTTTGAAATTATGCACACATGCAACATTTAAAAATTTCATACATAAAAGAGTCACTAGTTCATAGAATAGTTCACAAATTTACTAGGTATTAATAACATAACAAAAACAAGGAATTAATATGTCATAGGTTTTACACATTATTACTATTATTATTTATGAGTCATTAGGATTGAAATATAATAAAAAACAATTGTCATAGAGCGAAATTTTTACAGTATGTCAGATTTGATATTAGGTATTAAAATTAATAAAGTGGATTGTCGGCAAGAAATTCGTCATTGGAGTAATAAGCCTTTTTGGCCAAGTGTTCCTTGAGTGCTTTTTTAAATTTACTAATGTCACAGATTTTCCTCAGGTCTTCAGGTAATTTATTATAAATTCTAGGACCCATACCAAGAACACTGTTTGATAAAAGAGCGGTGCTTGATGGATGGGCACGGATCAGGTATTGCAGACGTTCTCTCGAAAAACTTCGAAACAAATTCGGGTGGGATTTTACAAAAACAGCTAATTCAAAAATGTACAAACAGGGGAGAGTTAATATTTTTAAATTGAGGAAGTGTGACTTACAGGGTGCAACGAGCACGAGTTGGCCGCACAGTCTGTAATTGCTGCATTACTTGGTATGACTCACATGTGGTCTTGAGGCGCGCGATGATGGGGAACTCCTTGCCGCAAGTGTGGCATTTATACGGCACGGTCTGCTTGTGTATGTGGCGCATATGTTGAGTGATGGACAGCACGAGTTGGCCGCACAGTCTGTAATTGCTGCATTACTTGGTATGACTCACATGTGGTTCTTGAGGCGCGCGATGATGGGGAACTCCTTGCCGCAAGTGTGGCATTTATACGGCACGGTCTGCTTGTGTATGTGGCGCATATGATGAGTGATGGACAGCACGAGTTGGCCGCACAGTCTGTGATTGCTGCATTACTTGGTATGACTCACATGTGGTTCTTGAGGCGCGCGATGATGGGGAACTCCTTGCCGTAAGTGTTGCATTTATGCGGCACGGTCTGTTTGTGTATGTGGCGCATATGTTGAGTGATGGACAGCACGAGTTGGCCGCACAGTCTGTAATTGCTGCATTACTTGGTATGACTCACATGTGGTTCTTGAGGCGCGCGATGATGGGGAACTCCTTGCCGCAAGTGTGGCATTTATACGGCACGGTCTGCTTGTGTATGTGGCGCATATGATGAGTGATGGACAGCACGAGTTGGCCGCACAGTCTGTGATTGCTGCATTACTTGGTATGACTCACATGTGGTTCTTGAGGCGCGCGATGATGGGGAAGTCCTTGCCGCAAGTGTTGCATTTATACGGCACGGTCTGCTTGTGTATGTGGCGCATATGATGAGTGATGGACAGCACGAGTTGGCCGCACAGTCTGTGATTGCTGCATTACTTGGTATGACTCACATGTGGTTCTTGAGGCGCGCGATGATGGGGAATTCCTTGCCGCAAGTGTTGCATTTATGCGGCACGGTCTGCTTGTGTATGTGGCGCATATGCTGAGTGATGGACAACACGAGTTGGCCGCACAGCTCGCACGCGCGCCGCATACATTGCCGCTCGCGACGATGCTCCATCAGTGCATCCTGTAATGGTACAGTGTTTTGTGCAAGTGTTGACAAGTTACAAATTATAAATTGTACTGATTTAACACCACAGAACAACAGCGTCCGCTGCTTGAAGGTGGTAGGGCCATAGGGCCTTTATGCCTTCTTGCACAGACATAAGCTGAGCCACTTTCCCTTTCAATATGTTTATCTACTGTACTCTTATTATGTACTTATGTGAACTTATTGAATAAATGTCTTTTATTATTATTATTTATTATTATTCCCATTTATATTCATCCAAACTATGCTAAATGAGAAAAATTATAAAAAGTTGTTCTAATGCAGTGTTTTTGAAGATAAATACTAGTGTTTTTTTTTCATTAACATCTTACAAGCCTTATTTAGTTGATTTACGTTTTGTATGATTATTGATTACAAGTGACACATGATTTTTAGTTAAATGAGACTTGTTATAAAATACACCAGATAACAGCAACTATAGTATCCTCAAACCAAACGAACGACTGCGGTCATAAAACTTCTCTTTCACACTTGCACAGCCGCAGCAAAAGTGAAGGAGACAGCGCTATGACCCCAGTCGCCAGTTTGGTTTGAGGATACTATAGATAATGTGTAGTAGGCATATGAATTAACAAAAACTTAATCAACATAATTAATTTACAATAATATTTGATACAATTTTAAGTCAAAAATGCGCAATCAAACCCAACGGTTGTTTGAGATAGCAGTCAAAGCACTATACATCCCCATTAAATTAAATTTCATATTAATTATTTCTTAGCCCTCCCGTGAACGTTCCGGCTATGGAATGAACTCCCTGCCGAGATTTTTCCAAGGGGCTACATTATGAGGCTCTTCAAAATAGGTGTATGTGTGGGTTTTTAGAAGGTCGGCAACGCGCATGTGAAAAAAAGCGCTGGTAGCCTTGCGGTAAGACGTCCGACTTTCAATCCGGAGGTCTCGGGTTCAAACCCTGGCTCGTACCACTGAGTTTTTCGGAACTTATGTACGGAATATCATTTGATATTTACCAGTCGCTTTTCGGTGAAGGAAAACATCATAAGGAAACCGGACCTAATCCCAAAAAGGCCTAGTTTCCCCTCTGGGTTGGAAGGTCAGATGGCAATCGCTTTCGTAAAAACTAGTGTCTACGCCAATTCATGGGATTAGGTTGTCAAGCGGACCCCAAGCCGGGATAAACGCTAGGAGGAAGAAGATTAATTATTTCTTGGCACCAAATTTGAAGTCCCCAACACATTTGTGATAGTATAGTTTAAATCAAAAGGTATTAGGCAGCCAAGGCTTGTGCTTTTATTGCTTGAATACCATATGATGATGATGATGATTTCTTCCTGTTATCCCTCATTAGGGACATAGGGCTCGCAGAAGAGTTTTCCATTTGTCGCGATCTTGAGCGGCTACTTCCAGCTCTTTCCAGTCGAGACCAATATTGAATCCTAAATTTACATTTGAATACCATATTGAATACCATATTGAATCCTAAATTTACATTTAGGCCTAACGGGACCATTGCCAAAACAGCGTCACATTTATTTACGCACCTTGTCAGGAAAACACATGTCACAAGGTGAACATTTAAATTGTTTGATTCTTGGAGCCTTCTTCATAGAAATCTTCTCTCGTTTCATAAGCTCCCTATTCTTCGCTTCTTCAATCTTCATCCTCTTCTTCTTCATGTCATGGAGAATAAGTTGGAAGTCATGTTTAGAATATGGATACGAGTGGAATGTGGGGTCACCCATGGGGTGCAAAATCTTTCGGAACTTCCTGTCTGAGGTTTCGCAATTCTTCTTGAATGTCAATGCTGTCTTTAAGTTGTACAGACATACTGAGCAAATATATTTAGGCAAGGCATCATCGGCAGAAACCTGAAAATAATTATTAATAACTTTATTTTACTACACTCAGATATATTAAGTAAGAACTGAGATTTATTACATAAATTTCAAGTCTTGACTACAGGAGGGTTTTATTATAGGGTAGGTACTTGGCATAAACATAGTACATGCACAAATCAGAATCAACTTATGAAATAACTAGAGTTTCACAATATTTATATAATATGTTAACTGATAACATTTCAGAAGTCATGAAAACAAACTTACGGACACATTAGTTATACTTCTTATGGCACTCATGATGTCGTAATCAAAGACTTTTTCAGTCAGTGGGGTACAGCCACCTTTGGCACAAATCCGGCATATCATATCCTTCTCCAGGCGCACACTTTTCTTACTGAAATTCATATGAAATTATTAAACAGTGCCTTCTCACAGCATGAAACTTGTTACCCATGGTACTGCAAGGGTAATGTAGTATCAGCAAGAACAACGAGTAGCGAAAGTATTAAGCTAAAGCTCACAAGCAATTATAAAAGGTTAAAGCAGCGTTTACGTATACTAGTGCCACTGAATAATGTTGATTACCAGTCAGATGTAAGTTTTTGCCAGTGATCGCTGTTGTTGCTGCCCTCGTCTTCATTACTGAAAGTCGAGGGATATTTTGTTTTGTTGAACTTAGAGAGCATTGACTTAGTTATGTATACCGCCATTATTTGCAGTTACAGTTATCTGCAGTTTACACAATAAAATAAATCTAAACTGTAAAAATAAAATGTACACAAGGTAGAGTAGTTAAAGTACATAGTACATAGAAATGTTTTTTTTTATTGCTTAGTGAAGTGATGTGCAAGTTGTTAGTGTTGTTACGAACTACGAACCGATACTTTTTCATTCAGAAGCCATACAGTAGTATCTGTGTAATCTGTCACAATCTGTGGCACATTCAGTGCGGTTGTCAAATACTCGATTCGATTACATTATTTATTTACAAAATAAAATACAACTTTATTCCTATAAAACTACACTTGAATTAAGATTCTGAAGAAAATTCAAGCTTCATAAAACAAATGGCATCCCTTCTTTTACTTAGATCTGTTTTATATGCTAATGCTTTGCACAAATCAAAGAAAAAGAAACAAAAAAAGCGTAAGAAATCAAAATCGTAAGTATTTAAATAAAAACTATTCAATTAAATTTGCACTGTTTCGAGTAATCTTACAAATCCTACTGAATGATTAAATATTTCAGGTATAGTTCTTCTATATCGAGCATTAAAATAGCTCCAGGCATGTGCAGGATATGTGCCTTGGAAACTGGGGATGTTCCCATTTTCAACAACTTTGTTCAACCTAATATTGCGGAAGAAATTAAACATTTTTCAGGTGTTACGGTAAGTTTTTGAAACATATGTTTTGTCACTGAAATTTTAGATAAATACCTTAAGGTTATTTTGTAATTTAGTTTAGTAGTAGTAGTAATTTAGTGAATCTTTGTTTCCAGATCAGCAAGTCTGATCCCATGACACAGATGTGTCAAAACTGTCTAGACCTACTGAATGGATGTATTATGTTCAGGGATATGTGCCAAAAGAATAACAAACGGTTGCAGGAGCTAGAAGAGTTCTCCGTGAAGGAAGGTAAATTTCAGCCACAAAGTGGTCGAACTTCACCACTAGTGTCCATAATTTTTTAGGTACTTTAACTATAATAATTTACTAAATGGTGGAGATAAATAAGCATCTTGCTTTCTGTGTGGATTATAAAACCTTTTTTCATATTTTATGTCTTGTAAGTTAAATCACAACTTTTTATTTTGGCTAAAATGGGAGGATAATGATTATTCCCCAATGTCAGCAATATCTTGTCCTTTCAATGGGGGTACTAGTTTATTATAAGAAATGTCCAAGATATGAATAGTCTTTACTTACTAGAGGCTCTGTGAGCTGTGTACCTCGGAACCCCCATTTATTTTATATTAACACTTTCACAACTAGGAACCCGCTAGGCGGGCTCTCTGTTCGTAGGCGCTTTCCGCTACAAAGCGGGAAAACACTAGGACCGGCTAGAAGCGTAGCGCGTAGCGAACTGTGGTACGGATAGTGTTAACTTCCTAATTATTGAAAGATGCGAAAAAAATGTCTATCATTGCTAATTTCATCTGCGCTGTTAAATATATTAGTTTCATGTTTTCCTTTTTTACAGAATATGTAAAATGTGAAAGTAGTAAAGATCACAACGATGATGATCAGGACCCAAATGATTTGCCAGACGAGCACAATGAAGACAGCAATGACTCATACAACATCCCCTCCCCGACATTCTCTGATGACGCAGCAATTTGGGGTTGTAATACATGTGCAAAAGACTTCTTTGATATGGTCAGTGCTAATATGATAAAACTCCAAGCCACATGAGTATTAGAATCCTATCCTAACTAGAACTTGCCCCATTACGATTTTGTATGGCCCCTGGGAAATTCCCTGTTTCTTTTATACAAAATCGTTACTGGGAGCATGCCCTAGTCCTCCCCAAGGACAATAATAATATCTAGACAGCAATGTCTACAAAATTATACTAACGCAGCAAGACCCAGTTCCATATATACTGTTGGATAGTTTGACCCTATCAAAAATAACCGAAAATCCGTTCAGTAGATGGCACTACGGCACCTGAATAGAATCCGAAAAACAGCAATAGCCTAAATATCACAATTATCATTAATTGATTTTGTATTGATATTTTCACACCATACATCATTCCTTTTTTTTAATTATATTTTTATAGATACTTATTATTTACATCATTCTTGATTGTACAGTCTATTCACGAGAGTAGGCGTGAGATTTGACAGAATTTCTATGAAAATGGCTGTCACTCAGTAGAAATCTCGCGCCAACTTTCGTGAATATACCTATAACAGAATTTACGCAACGTAATACAAAAAAAATATAGATATACTTTTTTTTGAGTGCATGCATGCGTTAAACTTTGCATGAGAAATTCAGTCCTATTGATTAAAGAAATAGGATCAAATTTCAGTAACAAACTTTTAAAAGACGAATATTATATAGTAGGGCTTACTCTCCCAAAATATAATATAAGTGTATTTCGATTCTAGGAGTCGTACAGCGATCATCTCTCGCGTTGTCCTGGAGACAGCGTGCCAAAACCACCCGAAGAGCTCACAAAGAGGAAATTCCTTTGTGACATATGTGGGAAAACGTGCTCATCCAATGCCAGTCTGCTAGTGCATATGTAAGTTGTCACACTAATGGGGCCCACCCACTATCAGTAGGCCTGACGATATTGGCCTGTCAGTTGTTAAAAGCTGTCAAATTTTTGTTTTAACTGACAGGCCGATATCGACTGGCGGACTGATGGTCGGTGGGTTATAGGTTATAGGTATAAGGTTCTTAAAAAAAGGAGTGTACAGGTTCTTAAAGAGTAGGCTCATCTATCCTCGGCGGGCACAGATGGGAGCTAGTATACTATCACACTACATGCAAACCAGTGTACCAGTAACCTACTTATTAAGTGTCAGTCTACCAAAACGTGCGTAAAATATAATGTAATGTTTTGTTTGTAGTGACACATATAATCATTTCGTGAATATTACAGTGGCATTATTCTATCTATACTGTACCTACCTAACTGTTTGATCATTATCATCTTCCTAACTTAGTCCCGGCTTTTGGCTACGGCTCAATAGAGCCTAAGCCTGAGGTCCGCTGGGAAACTTAAACCATAATATGGCGTATCCGATTTCCCAACCCAGTGGGTAAAATAGGGCTTATTGGGATTCAGTCCTGTTTCCTCACAATGTTTTCTATCACGGAGAAGTGATTACTAAATATCGTATTTCGTAAATACATAACATAAGTTACGAAAATCTCGGTGGTAGGTATGTACAAAGAGCAACACACTTTCGATGCGATGGACCTTATGCAGTTGCAATAAGGATTACAAATGGTCAGTTAATAGTGTTGGCGATGGTACGAGCCATGCATAACCGCGAACCACTTCGTTCATCGAATCGTCTATTTGCATCACTCTCTTTCGTATATGCAAGAGCGATAGAGACGGGGCCAACGAATCGTCAATTTTCTAACTTCGCGGTAGGCCCCCAGGGTTCGAACCCGCAACCTCGCTAGATTGAAAGTCGCGCGACATGCATTATGCGCGAGACTACTCGTACCAACGGTATGTGTCTGTTAGCTCTTACGAAGAGTTTTTTTTTCCAGGGGCATCCACGAAAACGTGTTTCCGTTCAAATGCGACGTGTGCCCGTACCAAGGGCGCACCATGGACCTCCTGAAAGTGCACAAGAGGTCCCACATGGCCGACAAGCCGTTCAAGTGCACGCAGTGCCCGAAGGCCACCACCACCTCCAGTAACCTCGCCAAACACATGCGCCATGTGCACAGCACGCAGAGGCCTTTCAAGGTATCTTACAGTTTATATCTACACACACATATAATTGTGCCATTACCGAGAATTCTCGAGGACATTACTCGTTTTGTATGGGAAAAATTACCGCACGAGACTGGTAATCGGTATTGTTCTCGAGAATGGCACATCTCTACCCATGTTTTTTAAGGAAAAGGAGCGTACATACTAGGCTTTTTTTCGTAAATCTAGCGTAATTATATCATTCGTTTCAAGAACTTTGTGATTCTAAGTCTAAAATTTATATTCATGGGCGTAATGTTCACTTTTGTCATGTTTGATCGGGAAGTGTCAATCAGGATAAACACACAAAGCAAGGCGTAGATGGCGCTGCAATCGTAAAATAAAAACATCTTGTTGCATATGGCGAATCTATACAGTCTATGGTAGTCTCTAAAACAAATAATAATTTTAAACAAATAAAGAACCGACTCGACTTCACTTAGGATCCGCTATTCCAAGAAAAAGTGGCAGAGTTGCTGTAAAAAATAGTGAAACCACTACAGGTGTGCCTATAATAGTTGAAGAGTTCCCTCGATTTCTCCAGGATCCCATCATCAGATTTGGACCTAATGACAATGGGACCAACTGTCCAGCCGTCTTCGAATAATCGGTGAACATACATAAAAAAAATCAAAGATCCCGAGGAATTGATAACCTCCTCCTTCGATCCTTGAAGTCGGTTGAAAACAAGAGAATCGGAACATTATTATTATCAAGTACTATCATTTGATAAGGACCCCTAAGTGCCAATTGAGAGATCGCAACGTACCTACCTAATTAAGTTTCGTTTCAGTGTACGTACTGCGATAAGGCTTTCTCGTACCAGCACGACATGAAGCGACACATCAAGGACATCCACCTGCGGCAGGGCACCGTCGAGTGCGACGTCTGCTACAAGAAGTTCAACACCAAGTAAGATATATGTATAGTTCACGTTAAAGACATGTTTACACTTTTCACCTTATTACAAAGGAGGAAGGTGTAAAATAAACATAACTTTGACCTCGACTTTAATAGTACATTACGCACCTAGGGCGGTAAAATAAAGAACGGCTCAGATCGCGTGTATTTGTGGCCCTTCTTTATTACCGCCTCTGGTGCGTACACAATCAGACGTTTCCTCCTGGATGTGAAGCAGTGGCGGTGGGTCAAGAAAATTCTTAACCAAGCCGGGGCGTAATTTGGCTTAAAATGTCTTCACGAGCTGAACATAATATAGATTTGATAATATTTTAGTGTGAGGCCCCTATGTCCCCTTTTGCACTTGCATTACGAAAGCATGGGCGCCGACAGTTAATTTTATTTTAGGGCGGTGCATCTCCATCTGCGTATTTACTTAATTTTTTTTTTGTTTCTCCTTTACGGATTCACGGGACTATAAATCCCGGTCTTTTGATAGGCTTGCCTGGGCAAACAGATCCAACAGGCAGAGGCCCTTTGGAGAATTTTGCTATGTATTTACACCTGCTGCAGCCCATTACGGGTACATCAATAGATACCCGTGAACCGGTCCCAGCAGGCGATGGAGCTGTTATTAGCATTTGTGTCTGTGTACAGTCGCCATCAGATATATCAGATATATTTTTGAGTACAGTCAACTGCAGAAGTTAGTAGCTTAGCGGGTATGGTGTTCAAAATGACCTACACACGCTCTTATTCTCTTAACAATAAAGTCATTTCCAGCTCATTTTGTGCACCCTACCCGCTTAGCTACTTTTGCTGCTGACTGTACCTTGGCCGCTCCGATATATTTAATGGCGACTGTAAACTACCTTTCGTGACATGGGAGTGCAAGTGCGCCCCCTTGCACCTTGCTGCCGGCGCCCATCAATCGCATGAGCGATTTTATATCGTTATATATGTTAAATACATATTTATATGCGTGATTATAACAAGCATGCATAAATTATAATCACATATTATGGCCGCTTGAGAATAATACAATGTATTTATAGGTAATTATCGAGTCGCCCACTGCAATTAACTAGCGCAATAAAAAGTGACTTGTAACTAAAATGTCGAGGTTAACATTTATCGTAAATTTTATGGGTTGATATAATAAATGAAGGGGTGTTACAATTACATACAGTATGTGGTATTAACAGTATTTTGCTTTAGGTACCCTCTAAAAATATTTTCCAAACAATATTAGGTTGAAGAAAGCATTAAGACAAGTGAGGTCTGGTAGCCCTATAGGATATAAATACCGGTTCGTTATAACTGTTATAAGAGAAGAATTATAAAGGTACGCTACGAGTGTAAAATATCGTTATCGTTATTTATGATAGGTTTATATAAACCCTCATTATAACGGTACTCTACTATTAGACCTGTTTCATGCGCGATAGAGGCGGTATCAGTCAGTGTAGGGAACCAATGCGTTTAAGGTATATAAATATAATGGTACCGATATATTCCATTCCGCTACAAAAAAATTGTTACGCTACCGCAACCCAACCAAAATGAATTGGTATGACGTCATACCGGTACCGTTTTCTACCTTGTTATATTCCGGTTATGCAGACCCTGAATATACTACTATGTTACTATGTATCATAATTATTTTACAGGAGGTCGTAAAGTAGTAATTTAACTCATATACATTGTTTGTTATTGCAGAAAAATATTACAAGGTCACCGATGGAAAATTCACAAAATCAAAGGGGAAAGGCAAGGACGCCTGCCGTCGTACCTGCAGCACCAGATGGAGGAACAGGATCACCACGAGCAGGAGATCGCCATGGGGCACATGGACCAGCCCTACTGATAATCTGAGGACTTTGAATACTGAGGAAGTGAGAATCCGTTGCATTAATTTTTGATGGACCTTTAATGTATAGGGTATGAATTCAAATAAGGTAACATCATTAAGTAGGCATCTCGCGCGCTCGCGCTATTTGTCAAAAACTAATTTTCTCAGTGTATTCACTTCAGCCAAGCAAATATTTTAGCGTTTTACTGTCTTAAAAATACAATGTCGATACTGAGTCGGAAGCACAAACAATACCTACTATTAATTTACAAGTAACAATAGGTATTAGATTTAGAATGTAAACTCATTTTTTTACTGTTAAGTTTTTAAGTACAAGTCATAAGTCTCCATATTTATTGTTCTTGGGTGTAAATAGTGCAATACGACGCAAAATGTTAAAAACAACTGGTTCTTAATATATTTAATTCTATAGTTAATTAATTTACTAATCTTAAAAATAATCGCCATCATAGGTCTATACTTTCAATTGTATATTATTTATTACTATGTAAAATTTTATATTAAGCTTTTTGGTGCTTCCTAAATTAATAATTCTAAACTATGCAAACATCGACGGAATGATATTACATTATTTATATTATTTTACGACACTTTATTTATAATTTTATAACTTCAGAGGAGAAATTATTAATATTTTAATCGCCATTATAGGTAATTTATTAATTAGATAGGCTTTTATTGCTTGATAAAAATAATGAGCTGCAATCACTGTAGAAATAAACTCTCTAAGAGTTAAACGCGTTTCTTTTGTTTCAATTAAACATGAAATATCTTATATGTTTACTAATTTTGAGGGGTTGTGTCGCATTTGATTTGCCGCGGTGTAAACCAGACGTAAATATAGACAGGGACCAGTACAAGGCATCAGACACGTACCACATAGGTGATGCGATTCCCACGGACGCCCACTACGATGTCTATGGGAACTTATTCTATGTAAAATCTGGAAGTAATAGTGATGGGTATTACTATGACATCTATTGTGTTAAATTTAAGACTACAACTGCTCAGAAAATAAGTGGTAAGATTTAGTTTTTATGGCCCTTTTTAAATTAGTTTAATATCTTAAAAGTTTTGGATTTTAAGATCATTTCACCTTATAACTATAAAGAAGTAAGGTAAAAGTCCCTAACGTCCACACCTTGGGTAGGCTCAATGCATGATTGGTGTTTCTAGCTGGCCAAATTTGCGCTTAAGGGTCAAAACACACCTAGCGGAATCACAGCGGAATTAAGCCAATTCATAGACAAAATGTCTATGGTAGCTAATTTTTTGTATGGAAGCCATAGACAAATTTCCGCTACCATACACAAAATTAAGCATTTTGTCTATGAATTGGCTTAATTCCGCGAAGAATTCCGCTAGGTCTGTTTTGTTTTGACCCTTAGGTTGGGAATAAATTGCTCCTACGCAATCAAAAGGTAGGAATTAAATTCCTCGACACACAAATAATTGAAATGTATTTTTACAAGGTTTGCCGGAGGGACTAAGCTACTCCATAGCGGTAGACAAGAAAGATGCCAAGGTATACTTCGGTACCGAAAAGGGAATGTTCCGGTACAACTATGAAACCCACAACGCCACTCAAGTGTCCGACTCCTTACTGAAAATAAACATGATTTTCATCGACAAAAACGGTAATAAGTACATAACTAACAGCAACAATGGGATAGAAGAGCTGTATTTGCTAGATGGGGAAAAGAAAATTCGATTTAATACTTTAGAAGCGTTGAACGAATTGGCGATTGATGACAAGGATAACTTCTATTACATTAAACATGAACAGCTGTTTGTTTTGAAAGCAACGCAATCGATGCCCGTGCATATTGGCAACGTTACGTACACAGGCGCCGCGCAAATCTCAATTCACAAGGATAAAGTATTCGTCGCCAGTGACCATTTGGCATATTTCCATGAGAATGAGACGGGCAAGATGAAATTAATCTCAAACGTGCCGGATAAAGTTACGGCTATAGCTTTTGATAGAACGGGCGATTTTGTGCTTGGTACTCGTGGTAAACTGTTGAAGTATAAGAAGAATGCATGCTATATTAGGAAAACGGATGACTCTGTATAGATTTAGCAAAATAAACTGCAGGATATTTCCGTTTCTCGTTTACCTACTCAAGACTTAAAAAACTTCGCCTTTCAATTCTGTAATAAACGAAACAGGAAAAATCTGTAGAATACCTAATACTAATCAATAAGAACTTTTATTTACATTTATTGAGCTTAGAGCGCCTAGGTACTCTACATTTTTATATCACTTCAATAGGTATATATTATTTAGTTAATTTTATAGCTTTAACCAATTATTATTATCCCTTCCCATTCCTCTCTTTCTAAATGAACTAAAGAATGAAATGAAGAGCTCAATTAGTAATTTTTACCCGACTGCGCGACGTAAAGGAGGGTAATGTGTTTATAGCTCTTAAATTATCAGTACTTAGGAGTACTGATAATAAGCCTGATGGTAAGCTAGCTATTCGGGTGGGAAATAATTATAAGCAACCCAACTGCTGCATGTGCTTTCGACTGCCTTTAATAAAAATTTTTTTTATAAAATACATGTTTAAGTAGGTATTTAAGTTTATCCATTATTCGTTGATCATATTAGTAGCTTACTCTATAAGTAAGAATTCTACAAATAAAACAATTTGAATAGAACTTGTAGTTTCATTTAAATGGTTTAAATTAATTATTAGCCGTGTCTACATCTGACACACCGCCTCGCGAGGAAATTGCCGCGCGCGGCAGCTCGGCTAGTATGGACGTGCCTCGGCCGAGGCATTGCGGCCGCCAGCGCGTTTGTCTCGGCCGAGGCACGTCCACACCAACCGAGCTGCCGATTCCGCGGCAATTTCCTCGCGAGGCGGTGCGACTGGTGTGGACGCGGCAATTACCTATCATTACAGCCAATTGCTTTAACATACTATAGATCAGCTCAATATCACTAAGTCACATAAGTAAAAACCCTTACTTGACATTTCGTTGAGAATATGGGCAAACAGGGCAAACCCAGAAAGATAGGTATACTTATGGCGATTATCACACTGGCGCCGCATGCGGAAACCGCAGCAATGTGAAAGCCGCCTATATGTTATATTACATAGGCTCCCCGTCAACTATTGGCCTTATTTTATTATTAGGGTGTCAATAACTGGTGGTTTTCAATGAAAAAGGAATATCTATGGAAATGGCATATCAACGAAAGTTTTGAAGCTAGCGCAGCTCACAACATGGCGGTTCATAGTGCTTCCAAGAAGATTGTACTGTGTAAGGTTTTGTCGATAAATCGATATCGATAGTGACCAAGGCCTCACAGGCCACAAGGCTTCACCGCAGTCAACACTTTTGTTAAATACAATTGCCAAGGCAGGGGTTACTATTTCAAGTAGGGATACTAGGGATTTGACAACATCGACAGAGACTCCCCAGAAATCGCCAGTTGATTTTAAATAGGTACTTATCAGGAAATTATTATTATTTAGATAAGATAATTCGAGTGGATTTCAAGCTGGGTAGCATAATGAAACAAGAAAATAGTAGTAGGCATTAATAATAAATCGATATCAATTTCGATAAATAGAGTACAACCCTAAAATTACCACTCAACCGCACTCAACTGACAAAGGATGACGTCATCAGCTCACAATATGGCTGATTTTTCGGCTTCATTAGGTTTTTACGTTTATACTAGTCATCCCTTTTTGCTTATGAATATAGTGCTGAGTTAAAACGAGACGAACATATTGATTTTCATATGTCACGTCCCCTCTATATAGGTCTGTGGTGGTTTTACATTGGGGTTGGCCGGTCGAAAGTTTTTACAGATGGCGCCAGCATAGCTGGTACCTGTCAGTCCTACCAATAGCGGTCCAGACACTGTCAGTAATAATGTCATTATTTCTGTACCCGTCCTTTTCTATTATATGAAGAAGAGAAGGATGGGTACAGAAATAATGACATTATTACTGACAGTGTCTGGACCGCTAATTGTGTCAAATTCTTGTTTTTTTTTTCTGGAATTTTCTGACCTGGATGGGCTAGTGTTTAAGCCAAATCCCATACAGCAATACTAGTGACAGGTACCAGCTATGCTGGCGCCATCTGGCCAAACCGTTGACAGTTGCCAACCCCATAGTAGCGAAGCGGGTAGGTGTTCAAAATGACCAGGACACGACTTTATTGTTAAGAGAATATAGAGCGTGTGCATGTAATTTTGAACATCCTACCCGCTTAGATACTTCTGCTGCTGACTGTACATATAAACGTTATTTCATTGAGTGTTTGTAAAATTATATTTAATGCACTAAGTAACCAGAATTTTTGGGGCTTTCCTCTTATTGGGTACATTTTGTTCTACACGTAAGATCATAATCTACCCATTATAATTACTCACTGGGTTACCTACCTATGACCCATCTTGCTCTAGAAACTATGAAACTGAACGCTAAAATAAATAACTAATATTTATTCATACCTTAAACTTGGATGTTATTCTTATTCACAATCGTATACAATATAATTATGTACCTACCTATCAATATTAAACAAAGGTGTTAAAAAGGCTCAAAACACCTAGCTGAATGGAGGCAGTATTGTATGGAGGCCATAGACAAATTTAAGCTACTTGCCTCCATTCCGCTAGGTGTGATTTGAGCCTTAGAGCTTACGAAATTTCAAACAGACAACACTGTCTCTTTTCACAGAAGGGTCGCCACACACCTAGCGGTTTTCCTCGCGGAATTACCGGAAGTAGCGGAAATTCATAGACAAATTAAGCATTTTGTCTATGAATTTCCTCTACTTCCGGTAATTTGTCTATGGCTTCCATACAAAAAATCTGCTACCATAGACAAATTTCCGCTACCATAGACAAATTTCCGCTACTTCCGGTAATTCCGCGAGGAAAACCGCTAGGTGTGTGGCGACCCGAAAATGTGGATTGTGTTTTTGTACCTACGGGAGTTGCGGTTAAAAATACCAGCGTAAACAAGCTCTCAACTGTTTATAATCCAGTAATAACAATATTTTTATAGCAAAGACTGACATGTAGTGACATAATAAGAATGGCATAACAAATTTACTTCAATGCAACATTAGGTTTTGTCTGCAATGCTATACCTAGTTATATGATCATGATCAATGTGATAATTATGTTATTATGATTATGGATTTATAGGAAATGCATCACAAGATTAACATTATTATGCATATTAATTAATGTACAGCTATATTTCCTATAGTCAGATTTAAATAACATTATTAAAAACATGGCTACTTAGGTTGTAGCCTACTTTATGTATTACAAATTGCTAGACCACAGGATTGAGATTTTAGGTCCTATGTAGGTTATTAGACATTTAAGTTTTACAATAAAATACTGTATAACACACAAGTAAGCGTTGGTAGCCTGACGGTAATGACGTCTGACTTTCAATCCGAAGGTCCCGGGTTCAAACCCCGGCTCGTACCAATGAGTTTTTCGGAACTTATGTACGAAATATAATTTGATATTTACCAATCGCTATACGGTGAAGGAAAACATCGTGAGGAAACCTGCATACATCCGCGGAGAAATTCAAAGGTGTATGTGAAGTTCCCAACCCGCTTTGGGCCAGCGTGGGGACTTTAGCCTGATCCCTCTCGTGCATGAGAGGAGGCCTGTGCCCAGTAGTGGGACGTATAGAGGCTAACATATTATTATTTATAACACACAATTATAACCAGTGATCGGCGAAAAGGATTCCACACGGGGTGAATGACGTCAATCATTATGCTAGTATGGATATGCCGCGGCATTTGCGGGATAGAAAAATAAAATTACAGTAATATTCACAAACATTTGTAATTAAGTATTTTAATGAAATTATTTATTCCGCATATTATTTCTTGTTTTTTTTTTCTCTATAAAATTAAAATAACAAACCATTATTTTACTGGTCAACGAGCGAGTTCTTAGTTCAGGGCGGACTACTAGTTACCGACACTGATTCATTGTATTAAACATAATACAAACACGTATATTTTCGAGCAGTTTAATTGGTATCGCGGGCGAAACGCGCATCCATAATACTATGTCTAGTTGAATTCCCGTGGTGTGGAATCCTTTTCGCCGATCACTGATTATAACACAATAAAAAATATAAGTCACTGGTGTCCACATGTTTCACTCAAAGTAAATTCAAACATTGTAAAAGTTAAATCACAAACAAATGCCTAAATAGTTAACACTTATATCAGAGCCTTTTAAACATCAATGTGGCAATATACTCTGAGATATGATTGGAAATGTTAAGGGCTGGTTTTGCGAATTGGAAAGAGCCATTGGCTGGCTGGTGCTGGAGATGGTAATCTGTTGTGTGGATGTTTGATGGACAAGCTGCTGGGCAGATGGGACCTGTTGGGCAGCCAGCTGCTGAGCAGATTGTTGGGCTAACTGCTGGGACTGCTGCGCCGCTAGGTGCTGCGCTGATTGTTGCGCAGCCAAGTGTTGTTGCGCGGACTGTTGCGCTGCCGCCAAATGCTGCGCGGATTGTTGTGCCGCTGCCAAATGCTGCGCAGACTGTTGCGCGGCGAGGTGTTGAGCGTTCTGCTGGGCGGCAGCGAGGTGCTGCACGGATTGTTGCGCCGTAAACTGTTGTTGCTGCGCGGCCAACTGCGGTGGCAACCCTGTCTGCTGCACCAGCTGTTGCACGGTTGTTTGTGACGCATTCCCCATTAGCTGCTGCGGCGGCGGCGCCAGTGTCAACTGTGCAGGAGTCACAGCAACTACAGTCTGTCCACCTCCCATCAAAGTCCCTGAATCACTCACTTGCATCAACTGCTGAGCACCTGCACTAGTCACTATGAGTGCACCAGAGTTACCCATCAACTGTTGTGTTGTGCTTACAGTCAGCAATTGTGGGGCAGGAGTTAATAACTGAGCTCTTGATGCTGCCGGTGCCAGCGCCAAATTCGGAGTTGCTGCAGCAGGAACTAAAGCTGGTAATGCACCAGAGAGACTCACTACAGGTGTCATGCTAACTGTAGCCAATGACACTGGAGCTGAAGTACCATGGCGGGAGGTTATAATACAAGACTGTTCACCCCTATTTGCATTTGCCTGCTGCAGCAAAAACTCATTCATAGAAGTCAGTTGAACATTTTTCTCTGTCAAGTCTGCTACTTTCTTCAGCAAAACACTTATGTTATCATGAAGCAACTTAACTTTATGGTCTAAAGAATCACAATTTTGGCATATATTTGGTGCAGGTATTTGATTCTCTAAGGCATCTTCATAAGTGAAGCGCCTTACTTTGCATTCAGGGGGTGAGTCTTCATCTCTTAGCATATGGGGTGGACGATTAAAATGTGGTGGTGGCATATTAAGCTCAGGGTGGTGTTCATTACTGGCTGGATGGAGAGGGTGAATCAACTGGCAGTCTGGGTTGGAGCAGGAACCGTGCAAATACGCCTGGCATACTGGAATCATCCCACGTTCCCGAGGATCAGACTGAGGGAAATTTCCCGTGGAATAAAAATGCGCTTCTTCATCTAGCGTAAAATGCAGAAACTTGCAATTGTGTCTGAAACATCCTTTATTCTGATAGTCGTGACAAAACCGAAACAACTCTTTTAGACGATTTTTAGGGGGCTTTTCGTGAGTATACCGACAATTTTCTCGCAAGCAGCATCCTCGGACGTAATCACGGCAGATATTGGCCAGAGCTACTTTCTCATCGTCGGAGATCATTGTTCCGTCTACAAGAACCATTACGCTTCGTATCAAATTAAAATATATCCTTTTTATTGTCTGCCTTTAGCATCTGCCGCTAATGAAGAGAATATAACTACAACAATTCTTCTTCAATACCTTGAAACGAACAGACTACTGCATTTCTTCGGCGTCCATCACATTTGTATCACGATGAAACTCGCATCACATATTTTGAACCAAATCTTATATTATAAATCATTTATATCTCGGAAAAACCGTTTTTTTTAGGTATTACATTTTTCTTTTCCCAGTGATGGTGATGGCAGAAATTATTACCAATTTAGAGACACAAGCTGCATTGTATTACTACCACAGAAAACACCAAAATGATTGATTGACCGTGACGTAAGATGAATGAATGAATGAATGAAAGAACATTGCCCATGAAGTAACAATTTTAGGGTCACAACACACCTAGCAGAATTCCTCGCGGAATTAGCGGAAATTTGTCTATGGTAGCGGAAATTTGTCTATGGCTTCCATACAAAAAATCTGCTACCATAGACAAATTCCCGCTACTTCCGCTAATTCCGCGAGGAAAACCGCTAGGTGTGTGGTGACCCTTAAACTGGAGGTGACTTCGGCCACAAAAGTGAGGCCGAAAGAGAGAGTTGGGAGCGGCGTCTCGTTTCGACTTATGGACTCTACAAACGCGCGCGTTTTTGAGACATTGCCGTCTAGATAGCTGCAACGAAAACAATCGATGAATCAAAAACCGCAATGTATTAAAAATCGCAGGTTAGGCTTTTGGACTGACTAGGCTTACGTTTGTAGAGGGCTTTAGGAGTTTGTAACTCTTTGTGTTTTTTTTCCGATTTGTTTGAATATCGGTACAACACTATTTCACTCATCTTTCACCAAACAAATCAAATCATTCAATAATAAACATGGCGGCGTTTTAGAGTAATTTCATTTCAGTAGTAAAATGCGAGTATTTTAGCAATATTATATTATTTAATGGTAATAAATGATAAACAGGCTTGCATTTAAACAAGCATAGTGTATTTTTAATATACGATAAGATGTATCCGAATCGTAATTCTTAATGAACGCCATGAAGTAAGTCAAGTTTTTTTTATGATCAATAAAAACTCCACATGTTATTTTTCAGTGTCATTGTAGTGTGTTTATTTCAGATAGCATTATAGTGAAATGTTTAAACAACAAGTGTCGCCGCGGAGCGTCCATCCGTACCAGACAACGATGGTGCCGCGGAGCGAGCAGCAGTTTGTTTCTGCAGCTCAACAAAGGGCCAAGTTTCCTTGGGCGGAGGACATCAACCCTCCCGTATACCAAGTCGCGGGAACTGACAGTTCCACGTCAGACACCGCATACCATGTAAGTTACGAATACACACCGTCACCGTCACCGTCATGTGACACCACCAGCCAGCAGTTCTGCTGCAAGGACGCAGAGGCGCTGGTCATACAAGAGAGGGAGGGACGAGTAGGCTTGCCGAGATAGCTCAAATAAACGTACTAGTACGGTTCAGGCCGTCGGTCAGAGGCGTAGAGTTCGGCGGGTTAACGACCTCTGTCCGGACGAACCCAATCCGAGATAGGGCGTGTATCCGGGCTTCCTCGTGTGCTCATCCCATCTTCTGCCGCCCTGGTATGCTCAGCTGGCCCTCCTGCCCGAGAAACCGGTGGGCCAATAAATACAGGATAGGACTGTCGGGTTTGTGCAGTCAGGGACATTAGGAATGACAGGAGGTAGAACCAGACCGAATACTTGCATCGTGCCCAGCTTGAGGAGGATAGATAAATACTGTGTGTAAATATATACGAAGGGATAGTGACTGCGTATAAATAAGTTGCGTTCATTGCGTTAAGATCTGTTGATTGGCAGGTGGACTAAATAGCCCTAGTTATTTCCTGGTTGTGGTCAAGTTATTCTTTGGTTCAAGTAGCTAATCCACGAATCCATCTTTTTCATTTACTCTCCATCATATCATAGCTCAACGCAGCAAGTGTGTTTTGGCCTTCTGTTAATGAGACTATTTTTCGTAAGCGTCTTGACTTTCCAGCCTCTCGTGTATTTTCTGACAGTCCATTGGATACGTTGCGTTTCTTTAAGATGTATGTCGTTCTTATTTCCGTAGCTTAGCTCTGTTGGTGCTTGTGAGAATCCTAGCTAGCTTAAATATATAATATATGATAAAAGACACACACACACGAAAAATATATAAGTTGAGAACCACAATCACTTGATATATATGAGTAATATATGAGTATAAAAATTCAATAAGTTAACAGCACTTGAACGAATCTCTTCTAACATATTGTAGCACACATTTAGATAACTGTCACTCTACTGTTTACCCACACAATAACACCAATAACACTGGAATGAACACCAATAACACTGGACTGATAGTGATAACCAATATGGATTTGTGTGTATATTCACAATACTGTACACTTAACAATTCCACTGTTATTCACGGAAAGGAAACATAATAATCACAACTGAAAACTTAAATATTATAAGTAATAAAACGCTTTTTTAATTTCGGCACAAGATATTTTTCACATTTTCCCATGCAGAACGCATTTCTGTTGGCTGTACTTACGTGTGTGTAGCGCGTTGTTCAATTTCATTTCTTTAGCAACTAAACTTTAGTTTGTGAAATAGTTAAATATTTCATATCGCTTAGGTAAGGTTTTTTTATTTTGTTCCGGTCATTGGATCTCTGTCATTTAAAAGCCGACTTTATGATGACCCTTGTCCTCAAGACTCCAAACGGCTCAACTGGCAACCGCACGTGTTTGGGGATTTCGGGTCCGGGACCGTCGAACATAACGAAAACTTTTTTTGTCGCTCTTTCTTGGAGAAAGTCTCGATGGTTGTGTTAATTGCATAAAGTCCATTAAATATATTTCTCTTCAAGTTTACGGCTTATATTGTCAGTATTTTTTTGCTTTGTGTGTCACTCTATCGCAACTGCCGGATAGCAAACTGTTCTGCGGGTATACCTGTTCTGTCCGCACTCGGCTTGTTTGAGAACTCGTGCACATGTGTCGATTTGCGACTGCTCCACATGAAACCCTTTGGACGGCAACTTCTTATTATCTACTAACTGCAATGTACTTGCAATGCTCTTTAGCTAGCTATTTAATAGTTCGTATATCTTAGTTAGTTAAATTATGTGGTGGTTTTAGATATGAATTTGCACTCCGAACTTGTGCATGCTTATTTTGATAACGACATTTCGTTTGCTTTAATGTAGGTAAGTTTTGAGCACTGGCAAGGTCGTGCGCGCGCACATGTATTAGGTATCGTTTACGGAGTTTAGCTTATGAGAGACATACATACATACATAATAGGTATTATGGAAAAAGTTTAGAGGACTACTCAGTTAGATACCGAAGGTACTGGTTTTAACCGGGACCATGCAGGTTCTGTAAGAACGGGACACTGTTTGGACCTTGCTCAATCCTTCCTTATTTTTATTGAAAGAAGAGTAGGTACCTAGATGGGTCCGGCCCTAATAAAAAACAACCTATGAAACAAAGTATGAGTAGTAAACTATGGAAAGATCTCACCCGGGTCTTTATACGGTAACGTATGACGCCATCCTCTCAGGCCGCAGTCAAGCCTGGCAGCGTAGAGCGCAGTCTGTCGTACGCACACTCCCTTAAATTCACTCACGGGCGCACGCATAATAATATATGCTGGATATGGTATATGTTAGTTTTCGCGAAATAAGGAAAACAGAAACACATAGACCAAACGAAAACGCGTATTTAAAACCAACTCGCGACTTCCTCAAAAAGTGGCGCGGCGGGCGGCGGGCATGCAGTTGCGTTGTGCAAACACATGGTAAAGACCGCCTATTGTTTCACTTTTCGGAATTTTATGAATGCAATAGAGGATGAAGGGACGACCGCCTCGGTCGGTGTCCCAAACGAGACTTCTTCCCATGTAAGTTACGAATACACACAACAAGAAAGTGACTATGCATTTATTAATGCAGACATATTTTGTACCTACACTAGATTAAAAAGAATACCTGACGTGACTAGGTTTGTGCCTTATCATATAAACCCTCTAGAAAATGTCGATACATTATAATCAAAATCTGTTGTTTTTATGACTTCTGAGTTGTTTATTTTGTTCCTGTGATAAAAATGACTACTAGGTTTAAAAAAAGCATTGTTTGAATTCAATTTCACATTCGCAAATTCGAATGTGAAATTGAATTCAAACAATGCTTTTTTTGATGAACACTAATCTAATTAAACACAGAAAACGTAGTTATATATATAGATGTGTCTTTTTCAGGTTCCTCGTTACTATAATGAAGATATAAGAGAGTATGGTCCTCCATCACCTGTCTATCAGTCTCCGTATGGAGCTGGGACATGGAGGAGCTACAAAAAAGGCGAGAAGCTCCCGGTACACATGGCAGCCTCACAAGCATACACCTTTCCCGAGTGTGCTTCCGCCTTCTCGCTACCAATATGTGATATGGAGAACCGAATGAAGCCTCCAGGGCGGTCGCCAGTACCTCCTATATCTTCAGCAAGCCCTGAACCTATGATTGGTGCCTGTGGTGGCCACTGTCCTGGGTTTGAATATGTGTGCTATTACATTTTACAGGTAGAGAAACTATAATTTAGAAATGCTAACTTTTCTCAAGTTATTGGTGATTAGATTTAAGCCCGCTGTACACATTGGGCCAATGTCGGCCAATGTAAGGGATGCAGCTAGACGGCAGAACGGGATTGCGATATCTCTTCCTCCCTCTATCGCATAGCTGCATCCTTTAGTGGGGCCAAAGTTGGCCCAATGTGTACGTGCTTTAAACAGATAAAAGAATGTAAAAAAAAATAAGTTCTGTCTCAAAGATAATCTTCAAGAAAATGTGTGTTATATTTAGATTTTTCTGTTTCAGGTTATATTTGTTGTAGGCATATTAACTGGGATCTCATTATGTATTGCTGGAATTGTGTTAAGGCGTACCAATAGAAATGGTGACCTAGGAGTTCTAGTTTACATAGGTAAGGAAATAAAACAACTATTACCGTAAAATTAGTTTGACCCAGTTGATAGTAACTTTGGTCCACTTAAATCACATAAGCTTTTTACTACCAACAACAAATACATCTGTCATAACCTCAAGCTACCCAGAATGCTATTGAAGGTGGTGTCGAAAAGTTTAAAAGGGTCGAATAAAATATACAAACAGTTAAAATCAACCACATGGCAATGTGCCATAAATTCAATGCTAAGAGACTTGGACTAAATAAATCCCAGGTTTTTTAAATGAGCCTTTGACCACCAAGCATCAGACAGAAAAATCGTGCCAATGACTCCAGAGTGTAATAGCGCACTCGGTTATATTTTGGACGTGATATGACGCGCTGACGCTGAAGGCACGACTTTCCGTGCGCGTGATTTGACGTCTGGCGATCAAAGGCTTTTATAGTATTAAAAGCTGTTTTTCTGTTTGCAGGATGCCTGTCATCGTGTGTGTGCTGCGTGCTGCTGGGCGTGCAGTGTTGCGTGCGGCGCGAGATCCGTCAGCGCAAGCTGCGCGCCAACGTGCACATACCCTTGCAGCCCATTCAGGTATTGCAAAACGCACTTAGTCGGAATCCAGCTATTCATAGATATCATAGAAAAAAAGTACGAGATATGTCTATGGTAGCTGAGTATTTATTTGAAACCACAGAAAATTTTAGAAAATATTTATAAGAAAAACTTTTTTTTATTAGCCTAAATTAGTCTCCCACTGCTGGGCAAAGGCCTTTCCCGCTGAATTCCACAACTCTCGGTCCCACGCTTTTTCCGGCCAGGTGCCTCAGCAAGAGTTCTTTCCTCAGAAAGAAAGCATCCAAATGCCCCGTACGCGCCTCTTTTGCGGTATCCACTTGGTGGCTACACATGCCCACCTATCAGAAAAACTTATTCTTTTTTTCCTAACCTGATTTTAGATCGTATTGTGACCATGTTAGATATCCATTAAGCATGACCACAATCGTCTTAGTCCATCGAGACTACGAAACTCATAAATAATAAACAGAAATAAACATTAGTTTGTTAATGCTACAACTCGAAACTTGTTACAGGAAGCACCAGCGCCAGCTTGCCCATTATTGTCGTCCACACTACCTCATAGCCAAGTATATAGGTATGTTTACTCCCTATTATGTACGTCACTACTATTAAAATAGTTTTACTAAATTGTGTACAGTCAGTAGCAAAACTGGTTGTAACAATTTGTTTCATAGTGGTACCTTTAACATTTCAAAACTTTTTAGTTTTTGAGCTATAACTCGTAGGAGAGAATAGACGGATTTTGTTGTTTACTTCTTTCTAAGGTTATCTGAAAGATAATTCGAAACGCGGCGCATATACGCTACAGGGTGTTACAGGCAGGGCTCGGTAACCGGAATTTGCTCCATAGTAAAAACCGGTTTCTTCGTTATTTCGTTACTGTTTCATATTTAATAGCAAAATCCTATAATATGAAGTGAAAACCTAAATACAATATTGGGTTTTACAAACCGTACAATAATTAAATATATTGGGTTTTTTCGGGGTTTTTTGCTTTAACCAGTTACGAGCCCTGGCTACAGGTCTAAGGCTGGCATCGTACTGCCTATGCTACGTTTTATGTGTATTTGAACAATATATAATTATAATTAATACATACGTCATTTCAGACCAACTGCCATGCTTTGCCAAGAAGAAGACGTTACTGGAATACCCTGGTGGCGAAGAACTACGAGAGACTGAATAGGTTTAAGATTATTTACCATTGTATTGTGTATATGAAATTATATTTTGTGTAATGTTTAAGCTAAACTAATTGTTTTATAACTATGACGAGATGACATTGAAATCAAATAAACTCGTAAAGCTTAGCCATACTTTTTATTTATCATAAAATAAAACAGCATCATTGAGAATATGACTTATATTCAATGTATCGTCGGTGAATGTCGATAAAATCATCAAAATTAAGTACATGCTAATAATAAAAATGTAAATTATATAGGTACTTCAAATACATACTTTCTGTAAATAAAAATAAATCCAATAAACAACATTCACTGTACTTAGTGAATAATGTTCCATTATAAAGAAGTAAGGTCAACTCGGCGAAGATATCCGATCTTTCGCAGCAATTACAGCAAATTCTGCATAGGTTTTATTTACGAATTGGTAAAACTGTTCTAGAACAAATTTACTATTTTGTAAAAAAAAGAAGCTATGCAGAATTGCTATCCGATCTTCGCTAACTTGACAGTCTTCCTCGAGTTGACCATACATAGAATTAATTTTGAACTTACATTATACATAGTAATCTTTCTATAATTATTTCTCCACATTATTTACACGATTTATAAAAATTGCAACTGTTTCTGAAGTTATACTTGTACATTAGTTTCATTATGTCTAAATATTCAAAAACTATTGAACGATTTTCAAGAGAGCTTAACATAATATCAGTTTCAATATAAATTAAACTAACTCCTATACAACACAAAACAACCTCGAAACACGACCATGTTTATCCAGCAATTTGCGCTTACATCTACACAGGACGGTCCTAACCTACAAGACTTTTATATTCCATATGAGAAATAAAAATTATCATTTTAGAATCTTGATTAGATTTATAAACACGCTACACTTATGTAAATCATTTCATACATGAGATAGAAAATAAGATTATAAAGTTGAATAATACTTTGAGATACATATTAATTCGATAAGCTACACTTCAAAATAAGCAGATCATTAAGACTGTCGTTCTAAGATACAATAAATAGGTAGTAAATATAGATGTCTATATAATCTATATTTATACATTACTCTGGACGTTAATTTGGCCACTTGTCTTTCACTAATTACTCGTATTAATTAAGACAATTCTTACCAAGACGTGAATGGATTAAGTAACTTTGCTTATAGTAATTACTTACAACTTGAATTATTAAATGCATATAAGTAATCAGAAGGCGTAATTTCGAGATAAGATGATATAAATTAGCCTTCGGCACAACACTTGACTGGCTAATTGTAATTTTATTGATACTATATATAAATTTAGCCCAACGTGGGACACTATCAACTCCGCTACATCGTTGTTAACTGATTTCTAGTCCCTATTTTTTTATAGTGGTTAAAACAAACGGAGGTGCTTAAAAATAATACTATCACACAAACAAGCACACATTTGACATTTTATCTGTTGGGTAATCAAACACTTTGTACCTCGAAATGCACATCATACAATGGTCACAATTTCCCGAGTGGCGTTACTAGCCTATTCTACGATATTACTTCTTCGTCACCTTTGTAAAATATTTTTCTTATGAATCTACTCATACTGCAGCCTACATCCGTAAGTCTATGTACCAATAATACCACTCGATCTTATGTTAGGGGGACAAAATAGTAACTCGGAGGAGTGACCTAGGAGTTCCTAGGGCAGGTTCTGCTGATTAGCGTGGCTTTACGCGAGAGATGGTCGTCCGTCCAGCATTTTATCGCTTTCCTCCGCACTGCTCAAGCTGAAAATAAAAACAATCATTTGAAGTATAGAAACTAAACACAAGTTCAAATCAAAAGAGTTCGTGAAGCTATCTGGGTAGCCAGGACCGCTTTTCAAAACAGTTTTATGCATAGGTTTTATGTGTATAATTGGAACCAAGAGAAAATACGCAACGTACGTCATTCTACCACCATAATAAACGTGTATTGCAGTGATTCAATGGTTGTTTGATTAATAATAAAAAACACTAGGCAGGTGTACGTACATGGATTACGTTAGTATGATGAAAAATCACATTTACCTATGTTTACACATTTTGAACTACAGCCTCACCGGTTGCATGCTCAATTGAAATAATACCCGTGTGAAGTAAGTACAGGAAACTATACGTGTGCGTACAGCTGTAGTTTGGTTTATTTCATACAACGGTGACAATGGATAAATCCTTGCGCTTGAACTCTAACACTTCGCACCTGCCGTGTGACAATAGGCGTAATGTACCTTTGTTGTAACTTCAGTAAACAACGCTGAAGCGATTGACGCCATTCATTATTAACCGTTCACGTGTTACAACAAAACAGTGTAATATAATATACAATTCCAGTACCGTGCTCTTACGTTTTCGATTAAATTTTTTGTGATATTGTGTAGAAGCAACACGTAGTATTTACTTCAATCTATAATAGCAAGTCCCTACGCTCAGGTGGCAATTGATATGGGTAGCATACATGCTAGCTAGCAGATACACACAGCTTTACTGCTGCTGCCGGTATAGTACGTTATGATAATATGAGTTGCTCGCAGGCGCTCACCGCACTTTTCTGTTTGTTAAAGACGTCCCAAAACATCATCATTTGGTGGATAATCCACACGGGCTATAAAGAAACAACACTCATAGGTCCTTGTTTAGGTTAGTGTGTTAGGTACCTTCTATGTCGTAGTCGTACGATACGTCTTCAGGAGAGAGTTACACTAGAGTACTTCTCGGCCAACAGCGGGTCGGTGGATGGGTTCAGAGCGGTCAGTCCGACTATCACTAGCGACCAGTCCTTGTTGTCCATGAGGTTGCCGCATCTCGTCCTCAGGCGCTGGCAGCGCGTCGCGCACGGGTGCTTACTGCTCGGCCACCAGCGGGTCGGTGGATGGGTTCAGAGCGGTCAGTCCGACTATCACTAGCGACTCACCAGTCCTTGTTGTCCATGAGGTTGCGCATCTCGTCGTCAGCCGCTGGTGGCGCGTCGCGCGCGGGTGCTTACTGCTCGGCCACCAGCGGTTCGGTGGATGGGTTCAGAGCGGTCAGTCCGACTATCACTAGTGACTCACCAGTCCTTGTTGTCCATGAGGATGCGCATCTCGTCGTCAGCCGCTGGTGGCGCGTCGCGCACGGGTGCGTACTGCTCGGCCACCAGCGGGTCGGTGGATGGGTTCAGAGCGGTCAGTCCGACTATCACTAGCGACTCACCAGTCCTTGTTGTCCATGAGGTTGCGCATCTCGTCGTCAGCCGCTGGTGGCGCGTCGCGCGCGGGTGCTTACTGCTCGGCCACCAGCGGTTCGGTGGATGGGTTCAGAGCGGTCAGTCCGACTATCACTAGTGACTCACCAGTCCTTGTTGTCCATGAGGTTGCGCATCTCGTCGTCAGCCGCTGGTGGCGCGTCGCGCACGGGTGCGTACTGCTCGGCCACCAGCGGGTCGGTGGATGGGTTCAGAGCGGTCAGTCCGACTATCACTAGCGACTCACCAGTCCTTGTTGTCGTCTATGAGGTTGCGCATCTCGTCGTCAGCCGCTGGTGGCGCGTCGCGCGCGGGTGCTTACTGCTCCGCCACCAGCGGGTCGGTGGATGGGTTCAGAGCGGTCAGTCCGACTATCACTAGCGACTCACCAGTCCTTGTTGTCCATGAGGTTGCCGCATCTCGTCGTCAGGCGCTGGCAGCGCGTCGCGCACGGGTGCTTACTGCTCGGCCACCAGCGGGTCGGTGGATGGGTTCAGAGCGGTCAGTACGACTATCACTAGCGACTCACCAGTCCTTGTTGTCCATGAGGTTGCGCATCTCGTCATCAGGCGCTGGCAGCGCGTCGCGCACGGGTGCTTACTGCTCGGCCACCAGCGGGTCGGTGGATGGGTTCAGAGCGGTCAGTCCGACTATCACTAGCGACTCACCAGTCCTTGTTGTCCATGAGGTTGCCGCATCTCGTCGTCAGGCGCTGGCAGCGCGTCGCGCACGGGTGCTTACTGCTCGGCCACCAGCGGGTCGGTGGATGGGTTCAGAGCGGTCAGTACGACTATCACTAGCGACTCACCAGTCCTTGTTGTCCATGAGGTTGCGCATCTCGTCGTCAGGCGCTGGCGGCGCGTCGCGCACGGGCGCGTACTGCTCGGCCACCAGCGGGTCGGTGGATGGGTTCAGAGCGGTCAGTCCGGCCGCACCGCTTGAAGGCATCTCCTTTCCGCCACCCCATCTTGCTGACCAGGCCCAGCCGCCAACACCTGTAAATAAGTTTATGGAACTTTTTAAAATGATTCTACCTATATAATATATATGCACAGTACATACATAAATGTCCTTAAGTATATCTCTCTTACTTAAGAAAAGGAAGTAACTTTTAGAGAAGCAAAAAATATTCATTACACAATTCGCTCTATCGCTGCTTGCGTGCCAATGCTAATGCCAAGGGTGTTTCTGAATGAAATCTATAAAGGCTTAAGTGTTGACACGTGTAACTTCAGTTTTACAGCAACCGTGCGAATTGATAGGGGCAGATTAAACATGTATAGGTATATTAAGCATAGCTAGTTTTAGTTACTTCGGTATATTATGCAGTGCAGTCAGTGTTCTATTCACAAACGCGGGTCCCATTTTGGTTGCGAAGTATTTAAAAAACAAAGGTATTTATTATATTTATATTATAAACATCCCTACATGTATTCCATTTATCGAACACATTGTAAATTCAAGCTTTAGGTTCCTCAGTTGCTTAATTATTTAGTACTCAAAAAGCCTCGGAAGTGCTTCACCGCCGGCGCTGAATAAGAATAATAAATATTACGACTAAAAAGAATCCTGTGTAAGTATAAACATGTTCACGAACTCAACCCAAACTTTAGCCTTCGTATCCTGAAGTTAGGTAATAAAATAAAATCTAAACCGTATTTTACTTCAAGTAGGTAATAGTAGTACAAATAGAGTAGAGTCCACAAAGTCCATGAGGAGTTACGTCCATTGTTAAACTTTACACGCCGTGAGTGCCGTGACGGTGACAGGGCCACCTGCTTATTATGATTTTCCTTAGAATCGTAACATTTGTAACGTTGAAAGACAAATCAGGATTCCATTCCATGGGTGAGTAACATAGTAAATTAAAACCAATTAGTGAAGCTACAATAGCTACATACCTAGTAGACGAGGAAACGATAATGGGCGGCGGTATCGGCGCGCAATCTTTGCAGGTTAAGGCCATGAATGCATTGAAGCTACCGTTTAACCTTTAGCATGCCTTTGTTTACTAGTGTAAATACACGTAGCTTTATTTAGTTAACCTTTCTGAATGGCTAGGCAAAGTTTTAACTTTGTGTTGATGGAATTAGGACATTGATATAAGAAAGGTTACTTAACAGGGATCACAATAGCCCATTTTAGGGACTATCGACCGATTTCGTTAGCCTGTGCAAGCCACTTGTGGTTTACTTTACACAATAAAATAAACGATACTCACAATAGCTAACTACTGCATCGAGGTACATTCGATACTACATACTTATAATACAATAAAAAATATGAATTAACATCAGCTAATTGTTCACGGACCAGATGTAGCTTCGTTACAATTGCAAGGTTAAACTCTGCGGTATAGTAGTTGACGTTATTGTAACTTAATTAAACATGTAACTATAAAAAATACTAGGATAAAATGTATAAATTGATCGCCCCTTAGGGCCCCAAAGAACTCAAACGTCCACTTTTAAGGTTTTTTTAGTGCCTAGGCTTCGTATCGCTGCTAACTGCATCTTCACAATCTCAGACTATCTAATAGACTAGAATCTAGATACCCGTAACCGAATCCATCTGCCATATCTGCTCCTCGTGATCGTTCTCTGGAGACTCATAAAAATAAGTTAAAGTTCGATAATGGCTTAACACTTTCACTACCAGGCTTTCGCGCTCTTCAGGCCGCCTTCCTGGAGCTCCGTCGCGAAAATAAAGCCTCGGTACAGGAGCGCTTAGCGATAAATGATACCAGCTTATCCTCAAAAGAACCGACAGACTCAGGGTGTAATCGGGAACTTACCGGCGAAGAGCAGCCCGAGGCACAGGATGACGCCGCCCGCAATGAGCGTGCCGACGCCGCTGTCGGCGTCCGGCGGCGCCGATGCTGGCGTGTTGGAGTACTGCACGCCGCCCGCTATCACCAGCGCCAGCCCTGTGAACAAACACGACATTAGTATATTGGCTTTATTCGTCTGGGTCGGATTTCTAAGACATTTTGTAGAATTTGCCTGGACACAGTTATGGTAAGGAACTCGTGAATTACGTAAAAAAACAAATTTTGTGGAGCCGATAATACTTATAATGTTGTATTGTCGAGAATAACATTCGTAATACGTTCAGGGTATAATTAAGATCAGAGTACAAACCACAATTTCTAAACGGTCTGTGTAGCTGTTATTGAATTTAAACTTTCGTGAGATATATTAACACTATATATTTTTGTGTAGTTTGGTGTTACAAATCATAACATGCCTCGCTCATAGTTTTTCCGAGCGAGGGTCTATATGGGAGTATTACCCTTACCACATCTTATTTCTATTAGAATTGTTCAGAAACAAATCTAGTCAAAACATTTAAGCAAGGCATCTCTTTAAAAATAACGTTGTACAACCTACTACCGGCTCACATCAGAAATTTAACATATCTAGAATTTAAGAATAAACTAAAAAAAATCTTCCAATGTAACCCATTTTACTCAATTGAGGAATTTACAGAAAAAATGAAGCAAAATGATTTTCTCTTATCAATCAAATAATTGTTTATGTACCCACTATATGCATAACTTATGTACGTTTTTACTATGCTAAGAGAATTTTGTTATTTATTATATAATAATACTATAGATATTGCATGTATTATGACTTGCTAAATGTAACGTACTTTGTTACTTGGCCAAATAAATGAACTTGAACTTGAACTTGTTCAATATTCATAGTATTGGAATGACTCGTCAAGAATGATTGGCTTGACTCATAAAATACTCTACGTACTCACGATAAAAGCTAGACGAGACTTCAGACGGCTTTTATTATTTATGCTTGTGTCTCAACGTAACACTTGTACTATTTACACAGAATATAAATCAACAGTGTAAATTGACAGTCACACGAGCCAAGAAAAGGCCCGTGATTCATAACATAAAGCATAGGTACCAACTACTTCGGCATAGACAGACTAGTGTTGTGTTAACTGTAAAGTCGGTGTGATAAGTCATTGTTGTACATAGTACAAAGGTGTAAATGACGCCCTAGATTCCCTAGAATGAGCCGTTGAGAAACTACGCGAAAACTAAGTCGGCTCGAGATCCTGAAGTCTTCTGACCTAACAGTACAGAAGTTTAGTGAAGGTTTTAGTGCAAAAAAATACCCTTTACTCAATCCATGTTGAAAGCTATAAGTATGTGCAGTGCTTTGAGGCTTTAAAAAGAAAGCTAATTTAAAGTCGATATAAAACGTTTTTCGAACAGGCCTATAACCGCGAACTACTTCGTTTATCGAATCGTCTATTTGCATCACTCTCTTTCATATATGCAAGAGCGATAGAGACGGGGCCAACGTTTTGTCGATTTTCGAACTTCGCGGTAGGCCCTCTGATAGGAAGGGAACGCTTTACTGCCGTGTTTACGAGACTCATCACATCACGCCGAGTGAGCTCGTTGGGTGGTCGCCGATTCGATCCCAAAATATCACATTGTTATCGGCTTGCGAAACCCACGTGCCTCTAGGTCAATGTAGGGACAGTTAAATTACCGATAATCTTTTGGGAGATTCTCAAAAGAAAATCCAGGATGATCAGTTGAATTGATACCTACCTCTTTTCTGTTGCAATAGCGTTAAGGTGCTCTTACACGGGCGATAAAAATTGCCGAATTGCCGCAATTTTGACGTCACGGCCATATCAAGCAATTTCAAGCAATACGAAATATTGCTCAAAATGGAGCAATCATTGCTCCAGTATGGCGCCATTCTTGCTCCATATAATTGCCCCATATGCAGCAATTCGGGAAACTAGGCAAATTGCCCAAATATTGCCCGTGTAAAGGCACCTGAATGGAGCAATGATTGCCGAAATAATTGCCGCTATATCTGTAAATTGCCTCGTATTGCTCAATTAATGGCTCCATATTGCTCCATTAGTTTCGGCATCGTATCGCCGGGCAATAATTGCCCGAAAAATCGCCCGTGTAAGAGCACCTTTATATTATATCTACTGGCCCTACTGTGCAATAGGCGGAAACGAGGCATTGGTCATCAATATATTCGGTTTATTATCATGCCAATTTGTTTATTTAGTGGCGAAACACTATTATTGCTTCGAGGACTGACATTGGAACGTAATATTAATTGGTGTGTAACATAATCATACAATGGAGTTTAGCATTAAGGTTCTAGGTATATTCAGCAGCTGAAGTAGCTATAAGGGTGTGAGGTGGTCAAACTGAAATTGACAGTAACGTCAGACAAACATATTGTAAGGAGCGTAATGTGAAGGCATTAGATTTGATTGTGCATGTCATTTTGAACAGTTAGCTACTTTCTGCTGCTGACTGTACATACATCACCTACAACATAAACTGAAATACCATGGTTATGTAGTCTACGTATGATTTCAGTGAGTAATGCGTAGGTATAACATATAACGATATAACACCTACCCGACAATATTATGTGTTCTTGGCATCGAAATGAAAACTCATTAATTCGCACATATGCCCTAACAATGTTTGCCTTGGCTTGGCTAATTCAGATCGGTAATTATTTTTGTGTGAAAACAAAGCTAGAGCTGCCATCAGCTCGTTTTTCAACTGTTTTTATAACGGTCGGAAACAGATCTAAAATAGCTATTTTCCTTGTGTGTGTCGTCAAACGAAACTAATAAAACATTTTATTACTGCGTTTGCACTACGATGTCTATTTACCTAGCCTAGAACACCCATTGTGTCAGTTGCCTGCGACTGTAAGTGTCGTTTTGTATTGTCTCCTACATATCTTTTATTTTAAACATTTAGTTGCGTTAATTAAACAAACTTTTCTTAAACGGAGCAGGAAGCCCACATGGACGACAACTATGTCTATATCCAAAAGGATACGAAAAGCCTAAATTTAAAAGAAGAAGACACTCAACATAGAACTACCTCCAGGTAGTTCAGACTCAGTCAGAATAAGGAAAGCCGACCCCGCGTAACGGGAAAAAGCAAAGAGGAAGAAGAAGAAGAATTAAATAAACTTTTCTTAAACTGCAATAAGTAACAACACCAAGCGTGAAACAGACTCGTGACCAGTACATTCGAGCAGGTTTTCTCAAATTTAGCACTTGACAAATTGATCCCAATTTTAAAACCGGATTTTTTGGCCCGATGAACAAGAATTTAACATCACAAACGAAAGGAATAGGGACTTAAGGTAGTTCCTACACGAGTAAGTAGCCCGATGTTAATAAGAATAATAACTTAAGGCGAATTAAATATAAAATGTTAAATGTAAAAATCTCTACTTAAATACTTACGTCAATTAAAAATGTATCGTCAGTATAGGGAGTCGTGATAAGTGCAATAAAAAGAGGTCTTTAAACCTTGTCTTTGTCACATGTAAACGTATCCCTAATAATTATTTTAAGGTACCTACTTGCAGAGGGAAGATAACAAGGAAAACCAGTGTTGTTATTTTATAATGTAACTAATACATATAACCCCAACGTTTAGGGAAATCGTCGAAGTAGGTATGTGTCATTAGATAAAGGCGCCAATACAGTAGGTATGACGTAGTTTTAGTTATACCGCTAACAAATGACTAAACGCTATTCTATGTTAATTGTTTCAAAATTGTGTAAAGAATCTGGGCCTTACTTTATAGTTCGTTTTGAAGTGAACACGGTTGAAATTCAGAATCGTTTAAAATGTATTTTGTTTTCTTAGCTTATAATATCTCAAGTGTCTGTCTACTGATCTTTGTTCGAACGTTTAACAGGGAACAATCGTGGCCACAATCTTTTGTTGGGAATGGTGCGATAGTACAGTCGCCATCAAATATATCAGAGCGGCCAGGGTACTCAAAAATATCTGAACATGCACTTTATCACCTTGACAATAGAGGCGTTGTTCAGATAGTTGTGACCACCTTGGCCGCTCCGATATATCTGATGGCGACTGTACTACTGACATGTACATACACATACACACTACCTAATGTACAACCTTAATTAACTACTAGAAGAATGTTATCATGTCATTGCAAATGGTCAGTGAACTGTGACGACGAAGGTTTACATTACAATACATTCTAGGCATAGGTATCGTTAGTTCGTAACTACACATTTTAAATTAGGCCTACCTATACCTAATAAGTATAGTAAGTCCCTAACATATATGCCAATGTCATGACTCATGATTCTAAATTGAAATTATCATTATTGACATATTGAGGTGCAGGCAGTGGCTATTTGGCTAACAAGATATATGTTGATATGAATGATACGGTATGTCAACTCGAAACTTATATCGAAAGTATAGTAAACGCGCCTAATAAGGCTTGACTGTACTCCAGCGTGTGAAGTACCTACCTACCTAATGGGCTGTTTCCAAATAAGGTCTAGTCCAAGTTGCAAAACCTTTTATCCTCGGTGGGAACAAAGTAAGTATAATGTGCGTTAAAAATGGCATCTAGTGGTCACTTGCGCAAAACCAGAAATACGACTCCTTGCGGCTTAAAATTACAAAACATTTTGTCTCGGCTGTGGGCACCGGTCTAGTACCTAACTATCTATCTTGAGCTAAAGTGCTGGTAACACCTAAGCTCTATCGGGGATCAAACTTATACTGGTTAGTTTATGGGCTTCAGTAAGGGTCGTGAATAACAAATTGGGAAGCCGGTTAGTTTTCTTGTAGGTAGTCTAGATTTATTTTAGCTCAGGTGTCACCGATAACGATCTAATTCACCTTGACGGATAACGTAGGCCGTCGATTTTTCCTTTGACGCGTAAAATATGCATTGGCCACGAGAAGTCTATTGGCATGCAGCCTCAAATGACATCATCACATTGGATTGGACACGAATAGCGAGCAATTTTTTACGCCCTAGGAAGGAAAGAAACGATAAACGAACGGTAACTCCAAAATTTGTGACAAAATGGACTCAAGTTTAACATTGACCCACTTACAACAACGGTGCATGTATTGTTAATGTCAATCGATTTAAGCCCGTTCTTGGTATAGGCGAGGGTTCAAAAAAAGCAACTTGTGAGCATAGCATAATGAATTACACTGGAATGCAAGTACATAGCTAGGTCTACGAAAATGAGAAATATAATCGTTATAAGTTACATATTTCTAAGTTTGATTTATTTATTTAAACATATGGCATGCTCTTACACAATAGGCAATTGATTTGATTTTATAATTCTATATCGAGTAAAGTCAAATGTCATCATTTGGACCAGTGGTTCTTAACCGGTGGCTTGCGGACCACTAGTGGTCCCTGAAAACATCTAAAGTGATCCGCCAATTTGTGAACAGAACGACTCTTTGTTGCCTTAATGCAACATAAGTATTTACTTGTAAATAGTTGGTGGCCCTGTCCTTATCATTTCTGCAGTTGAGTCACATAATCATAATTGCATCGGACGTGAGGTCTTCTCAATGTTGACGCAGAATGGTTTATTATATTAGCCGCGGCGGTATCTGTTATGATTAGATTCTTTATTGAGCTAAGATTTCTTAGGTTTGCGAAACTTGCATATGTTACAATCTTGTAACATAGTTACATGACAATAAAATTGACTAGACTACACGTTAAACGGTCGAGGACTGCAAAGGATGGTTATTTCTCGACTCAACCGCCATGAAGGTTATGTATTTTCATTCCACGGCTGTACAAGTGTACATCGTTACATCAATGATATTCCACAGTTAACAATAAATCAAAACAATTGACAGTAACAAATAATCCAATTAAGAGTCGCCAGGACGCTCGCGTGAGCTCGCGTCCCCATACAAACGTAGTTCAGCTCTCATTTTAAAACGACATGCTTTAGAATCACGAAATTTGGCATCGACATTTTAGTAGTACAGAGCTATGTCGGTAATTCGTTTTTGTTGCAAAAAATTGTAATACAAAGAAAACATAGCAAAAATAAGTTTTGTATGGAAATCTGTATCTGGCTGTATTTTCTTTGTATTACAATTTTGAGCAACGAAATAGTATTTTGTGCAACAGTTACATAATGAGGGTTCTTAAGATTCGAGGGTCGAAGTTACAAAATGAGGCGAAGCCGAATTTTGTAAAAACAGACCCGAGAATTTTAAGAACCCTTATTATGTATCGTTGCACACAATAGTTTTTATACGAGTGCTTAAGCAAGCCGGTAAGAATTGAGTTCGACGAAAGCCGTGCACAACCTACTGCTTCTATGTAATTGAGTAACTTCGATCTCCCGGTGGATTGTGCCGGCGGCGCGCCCGACACGCAATGCGGGGCCCGACAACAGTTTCACAATATTGTATGGAAATCCTTTCTGTGATTGTTATGGATGCTACAATATGCGACCATAGAAGCTCTATCAAAAAGTATGCGCTAATAGTTCCGCCACCAAAATCTCAATTCGAGTATTACAGTCGCCGAGTATAATAAAGTCCCAGCAAAATGTAAAATAGACGAATGAATATTCGTCTATCAACAGTAGAAGCCAGCGAATGAGATATTCATAATTTTAAACAAAAAAAGAACCGACTTCACTTAGGATCCGCTATTCCAAGAGGAAGTGGCCGAGTTGCTGTAAAAAATAGTGAAATCACTATAGGTGTGCCTATAATAGTTGAAGAGTTCCCTCGATTTCTCCAGGATCCCATCATCAGATCCCGACTTGGTGACAATGGGACCATCTAGGGGTTATACCTGTTCGATTCAAAAAAAAATTTTGAAAATCGGTTCACGATTCACGGAGATATGGAGTAACATACATACAAAAAAAAAAAAAAATTATGATAAAAAAAAAAAATTCAGTCGAATTGAGAACCTCCTCCTTTTTTGAAGTCGGTTAAAAATGAATTACCGACATAGATCTGTACTATTAAAATGCACATGCCAAATTTCATGGTTCTAAAGCATGTCGTTTTAAAATGAGAGCTGAACTACGTTTGTATAGAAACGCGAGCGTCCTGGCGACTCTTAACTTAAGTAACTTGTACAACAGAGTTTGTACCGTCAAATGAATACATGGACGCGACCGTACGTGTTTCGAACAATTAAAGACATGGTCGTACATTCTCGCTCGATGTCTGCAGATCTATCTCGGTTAGTATCTTGCACAAAAACTGGCCGTCTGAGTCATCAACGAGTCGTTCACCCTATGTACTCGCTGAAACTGGAATATCAAGAAAGCAAGCGTATGTAATGTGTACATCGCGTACCTATAAGTTGCGGTACATAAGAATCATAATAACTATAATTACATAACGTGTTGTAATAAATAACGCTTCATACAGCCTAGTTTTATATTGCCCCCCAATTAATAGTGCATTGTACTTATTGTACATCTCATAAAAACACATAGGTTGGTTGGTACCTACACCGTATAGATTGCGTTTAAGTGAATGATATGGCATATATGAAAATATGTGAAGGTTGACGACCTAAACATTTCGTTTATGAAACAGCAGTGAAACCACACATATGGGAAAAATCGTTCAGTATTAACTAGGTCATTCATGGGACGTGGGACTCTGTATAGAACCAGCGCGATAACGTGATGATAATATTTATGAATGGGACCGGTAGTAGCGTAATTAAGATAATTGGCCGTAATTTTCCTATTTCCCGTTTCATTGTGACCTCTGTGCATAGGTATGACGTCATTGTATATGTAGGGTGTTAAGGGCGGGAGAGCATGACTCGTTGCAATATTATGATTAAATTCTATAATAATAAATTAACTATGATTTAAACAAGTGTGATATGTTATGTTCCTAATGTCTGTACTCAATCCACAAGGTTTATAGGTACTACGAAGTAATGTGAGGCCCAATTTTACCAAGATTCGCGTGTGAATTTTACAAATAATCAATAATTTAATAGATAAATACCCATTCTTTCCTTTCTTCAATAGAAGGTGAAAATGTTTTCAAAGAATATTTAAGATCCACTGCGACAACACTTCAAACAAACCCTAATTACCCTAAACTATTGTTTACACAGTCACACAAGCCAAATACAGAACATGTGGTACTCGTAGCAATAAACGATTGTGCGTTGCCCCGCAACGGCGCGTTGATCAACAAAGCACTTGGCTAATCCATGAGTAAACGTAAACAAGCATTACTCATACTCATTGCAGCCCATGTACTTATTCCCTTTGCAGCACGAGCGCTGGCGAGTTGGAAATGCAACGTCTGGGAGAACCAGTGTAGCGGAGACAACGAATGAGATGCGCAACAATCGGAGACTTATTGTGGGATTGAACTCCCACACGTGTTTTTGAAATGAAGATGCAGAATTCTTGTATTTCGAAGTTCGCGGGAGCGGAAGGCCTTCTCCTTTGTGCATGGTTCGGATTAGGTAGCTGTATGAATGATAATGCAGCCCGGCGGAGAGACGGCGCCTTATTTTAGACTGTTCTGGTCCTTATAGCCAGAGCTTCAATGCAAAGTGCAGTAATGAATACATTTAAAGTTCGCCGTTCAATGCACTCTATACTGACTGGATTAGCTGCCTTATATAATTTGATGAAATTTTCTTCAAAGTTCAGAAACCTCAGTAAAACAATGAACAAAAACTAGACGACTGACGACTTGTAATGTAGTTGTTTAAAGAGTCCTACGACAACAAAGTCGCGTACAGACAGAGGCTAGTTAATACAGCCAACTCCTTTGGGAGTTGAGCCTCGTCAGCCGCCAGCCCTGGGGCATTGCGAAAATAGGGCAGTGCAGCGGAAACGCTGGGTTAAGGCAGTGGGCAGAACGCATTAGTGATTCATTAGGCCGCTTTCACTGCCACTAGAACAATAACCACCCACACAAAGACTCCTAGCCCATTGAGAACTCGCTTTTGCTATACTTTTCCATCCATACTGTATCAAATAACGCTTCATTATTCATTACCGAGTCAGTAACGGCAGAACAGTTCTTTTTTTAAATTGCGACTTTACCAAGGCCTCATTAGTCCACGTAAAACACTCGTGTGAATGCACGCGGAGGGCAGCACGCTTGTTAATTACAGTCGTGGTGTAAGTCAAAGTAAAATATGAGACCATCATGTACAAGTACATCATTAAAGCAAATCCTTTGAGACTTGAATCGCCCTCGAACCTAGAGTATTGCAAAAATAGGGCAGTGCAGAGGAACCGTCTAGTTAAGGCAGTGTAGTGGGCAGAACGTATTATTGTTTATTCATTGGACAGCTTTCACTGCTACTGGAACAAGTGGGCCGATAACCACCCAGACCACCCAGTCCACCCACATAAAAGCAGGCTCATTGATATCTATAAGAACTCTACTAGAAGTGCACTTTGAAGAAGGGGTTTTACTGGTTTTACAGCTGAATTAGATTGTATTCACAAACGAAATTCGACACAAGGATTGCCGTATATTTGGGGTAAGTGGGTAACTGTATCAAATACTAAAACACTTATTATTAACTTTTCCTCAGTTATCGTAAAAGAAAGCCGCATCTCCGCCAAGTTCAGCTTCAAAAGAGCTCCACGCCATATTCTTTAACTAAACTTGGTTACGCCGTTTTTTGTCTAATGGTCCATTTAAGAAAACCACGTCATAGTCATAGGCGACATGAAAACTTTGAACAAGTGCTAAACGGACAGCCTTGAGACACATGCAAAATTTTAAGTAATCATGTAAATAACACAAAGCAGTGAAACCAGTCGTAATAATTATGATATATTATTGATTATGAAAAGTATTTAGTGGTCTAATTAAATCAGAATACACATGAGGAAAACACAAAATAAAACGCTTTTTTAAACCAAAATTCTTTTAATCCTTGGCTTTGACATTCATGTGGATATAAATCATTAAGTATATTATTATTATTTGGTGTGGGTTAAATTTTAATCCTCTAATAAGTTTAATACTACCATCAGTAACTACTAATGAAACATGGATTTAGAACGTTAAACCTTGGATGGAATATACCTATTCTAGGGCACTAGTCTAATCCGAATACGTTTTTTATAGCAGATGGTCGATAATGAGACGTTTGGATACAGCTTTGCATCTACAACAATGAGTACAATGACAAAGTGTACCTTGAAGAAAAACGTATCGTATCTGTCGATAATAGACCGAGTCCAGCGGATGGGTCAAGCAGTATTGCAGAAAGAACGCGTCGGCCCACACAACACAACACAGCGACCGACGAAACCGGTGTGGCATAACATAATCGTCGATACCTATTTCAAATTACACTATTACACGACGATATCCACGCAAGTATCAATAAGTGTAGGCAATCAACAGCTATGCGCGTTGTCTTGTAACCGAAGTTAACCAACGTAACTTGAGAATCTCGGCTTACGAGGTCACGTCTTTGCGGGTTTACATTTTCCTTTGCTTTCAACCCTCGTGTTGCATTGGGGGACTAGAAGCCCTTGTACCTATAAAAAATAAAAACGTCTGGTTATGACCAGACATACCCTTTTTTAATCGTGTTTGCGTTGAGGATGAATAGGCCTGCAGGATTTCGATTGAAATCACGTACCTACGCTACTGTTATAATTTAGGGTATAAAATACGAGTATCACATCAGTTTTAAGAATTTTATTCATACATAAAAAGCTTACATATTGCTGTATAATACCTATATCACAAATGTTGTACCTACCAGGAAGGGCCGGCCGGTCAAAATAAATGAAATTCAAGAGACGATTTAGCTATAGTACTTATAGCCCTTCCTGTCAGTGTGAATTCATATTGGGCGTAATATTGTCGAGTCTGTCATTGTTATGGAGAAAGGATCAACAACAGTTTTTTTAATGCAAGGGCCTTTAAATATCTCACGTACGAGACTGTTCTATAGGGTGGCTTGTACAGAACTACGGCAGTTCCGGAACGTGCTTCCGTCAAGCTCGAATCCTTCGGCTAGTGACGCAGGCCGCAGCATAAGGACATTTGGATTGCAAGTCGTGTCCGACTCGGAGGAAATGAGAAGTGATCGGTACGGAAGCGTTGGCGGTGGTGGGGTGGCAGAGTTTGACGACCTTCGTTCGCTTGCTCCATTCGGCTAATGAATCTTTTAGAACTGCCGCTTGAAAACTTGAAACGAAGTAGGTAGATGTTGTTACGAGAAAAGTTCCTAGTTGAAATATTTGGATGTTCTTTACTTCAAGCACTCAAAATAACTAAATTGAGGTTCAATGTTTGGGCCACACACTAAATATTG